>CM073591.1:45712248-46972664 GCA_037074705.1 Zhengitettix transpicula | reverse complement strand
AAACCGAGATGCTGCCAGCCGAAAGGTCTCGTTGACCCAGTCCTTTAACTGTTAGATAACTCTGGATCAGATATTAATCAAAGATAAGACCATTGAGCAACCGTTGCTGTGAGGAAATATAAACTGTAACAGAAGCTGAACCATTCACGGAAGTTAGGACAACCGCGAGGAAATAATTTTTACAATGTAATTCTTGCCATGTTGCATAAAGAGTGACGATCTTTGTGCTTAGTCTACGTGAGATACTCTTCCTAAAAGACTTCACCACAGATTCTTTTCAAGCATCGGTTGGTTTCCCCACGACGAGTTTTGACGGAATCAATTATTTAAAAAAAACGTACGATCTATGCTTGCATTACTCTAAGAAGAAACAGTTTTAAATCAGTACTTCAATTCACGTCATTACTCCTACATTTTTTATCCATGCAAATTATCTTATTTCGATACAACTGTGAAGTTACTAAACAGTAATTTTGGAACGATCGATAAAGGAAGTGGCAATTAAGTGAGTAATTTATTATCGTGAAATCAGTTTTGTATAAGACGGTTATATCATAGGTATAACGGCAGTTGAAATATGAACCCAGTCGCCATTCTCGTGAAGTTGAGAAAAAGGACTACAAAGAGTGCCAAGGTGGAGCTGAACGTGGTTTTCACTTTTGCGGTTCCACGCAGTCTTTTATAACATTTAATAACCCGAAACAGCGCCTGAAAAAGACATACAGTACTGCAACCAACTGAGAACAATAATCACCCATTTATTTTCAAGTTATTAATAATGAGAATCAATAAATTATTACAATAGAAATGGTTTCCAGCAAGGTCACACCTTCCAATATAAATAGCATTTTAAATAGACGCATCCACTTGTCTTCAAGTGAATAAAACCTTCACCGACCTCGATTTAATAAGTCACAAAACATATAATACATTAGTGTAGAGTTTAAAACGATGGAAGTTACAGTAATTGGACTGCAATAAATCAATTTCTATGGAACTCTGACAAGTGCGAAACTAATACGTTAATACAAATGATGAGTATGTTTCTGTAAAGACTATAGTTAAATTCTGCAGCAAATGACCGTCACACACACACACACACACATCTCCACAATACTTAGTGGTAAAACTAAGTATGTCTACAGACGATTTCCCATAATTCTAGACGTGGTAAGTCGTTGACCTCTCAAGGCAACAATTTTAATAAAAAAAATGTATACACGAATATGTTGATCTGTAAACCAAACAACAATTAGGTGACATGAAAGTGTGAATCAGCCAGTCAAGAAAAACCCATCCAGAATTACAGTGATACCAATTATATGGAAAGAATTAGAAAGAAACTTGTGCATCAATATGATAATTTGCTACTGCAAGTATTAGTGTGATAGTGTCATAAGAATTTAAGCCTTTAACCATTGTACCAAACTGATTATTTTTTTTATTATAAAGTAAAAATAATAATCCCAATATAGACACATGCAAAAGACGAGCTCTGTTCCGTCGGTGCGTGGTACTCCTGAACCCAATAGCTGATATGTTTTTCTTGTTCTCAGTTAACCAATTTTATTTTCGTTGATTTTACACACAGCATAAAAGCATCTGGAAGAATACAATTTAAACTTCACGGAATTGGGGGTTTCTAATAGATACCAAAGCGTAGTTGATGGATTATCTGTATCTGGAAGCTTACCAACCGTAAGATAATTAATTCCATTGTTTCTTATTGACAGATATTTCATGCCATTCTGGTAAAATTTAAAATGCACCCACAATCCCTGCAGTCAATCTTTTTGAAAATTATTTGCGACTACTATAGGCCTTTATTATATTCATTACATAATGCAAGCGAACATTCAACCCATTGTTCCCTTTTCAAGTAAAACCATGTCAGTGTACGGTAGAGAAATAATGTTTTTAGTTTATTGCTTTTCAGAAGATTAAACAAATAATCATCACAAATCACCCATACAGATAAACATAACGCGGTCTGTTTAAAAAGACAAAGTAAAGCCGTAGTCAAATTTGTTTCTCTTAGGCAAATCTGTTCTTAAATGACGTGACCAGAATATTGGTGAACTTTGCGTGAAAGACTCGCCAAAGCCTCTCGTAATGGGAGCACATTTAATCCAATTTAAGTTATTTGTCGTGTCAAAATTATAGTTTAGTATGTATATATGGTCTACTTCTCCGACGTCGCAAAAAAAGGAAAAATAACAAGCGACTACATTTTTTTCTTTATTTCTAACGTTGGCAGACAATAACATTTCTAAAGGCTGGGTTCAGTAAGTGTCCATAAAAATAGTGAACAAGGAACCACACCACATAAACTTATCTATTGTCTCACTGTTTGAACTTTCAAAGAGAGCGCCTTAATAGGGAGGAGTGTCCATTGTTCCGTTGTACGTGAAAAGAGGATTGAACGTACCGCCTTGAACAGTTAGAAACTGAGCCGATTCTTATGTGTGGACTGGATTTAGGTCTGAAATTGTGGGGCTGGTTCCCTCCTTTACCTCCGAGAATGTGCGAAACGATAAGTTCAACCCTCCTTTCTTCTTTTTTTTTTCTGAGACGATGGAACATCACAATCAGATGATTACTCTCCATGTGAAACTTAAAAACCAGAATAAGTACTAATATCCAGTCGATACTAAAATTCTCTAGATTTATGTATGCTACAGATTCAACGATTCGCATACTCGATACTTGGCTTACAACTGAATTAAAACCTTGATGGTGATCTCTGTATCCTCTGGGCTTCACACTCGAATGTCGGGCAGAAATGCCACCAATCGTGTACAAGAAGCCTTATTCCTATCGACATCTTGACACCGCAAGGTTTCTAATCACGTTTCAGCCAGTTACAAATCAGATACATTCTGACTGCAAAGAATGCATTCTCCCAATGAGATTAGATTTTAATGAAACTACGATTCACAGTGGCAGCGACTCGAAGAGATCGCCTGGGATGCAACTCACATCCCAAAAGACGCCTATAACTGCGATTGCTAGACGGTAGTGAATGTGCAAACCGCGAGACAATAAATGTACTAGTTCGAGATATATTTCTTCGTTTTCCCCCGCAGGTCCGGCGGAACGGAGCCAGCTGGCGTGCCCTCGGTTAGTGGCGTGAGAGCGTGCGTCCCAAGTTGAAGATGGTGAGACAGTGGTGGAAGAAAGAACCCCAACGTAGATGGTGATCAGATTTTTACCTTAGCCTTGCCGTCGGCGGTCTTGTTGTCGTCCGGCAGGGAGGAAATCGTGGCGACACGGTACGAGTCGGAGCGGCCGTGCTGTGAACATGCAGCCAACAAGCTACAACATCTACACACACAAAAAAGCAAAAAACGAGAAAAACAAACAAAACACCAAGGACGCTGGCGTGTAGGCTCCACTGTACAATACTTACCTCGCTATACGGGGGCTCCAACAGGCTTACGTGCCCCCGGCGTTTCAACGGCTTCGACTCCATCTTCAGGCCTACACCATTATATTAGATTGGAAACATCAAAACGGTCTCGATTTCCAGCCACATCAAATCAGTTGGCCTGTGCATGCCCTGACATTCACCTGAAGATGGGTGGAACCGTCGAATAATGCGGGAAGGCTTCACTTCCATCTTAAGCTTTTGATTCGCACATAAATAAGCACACAGTGACACAAACGTTAAAATGTCTTCTGGATCATGCGCACGTAGGTGGACACAGACTTTGCAGACGCTGAAAGATGTGATAAGGTTCAAACCAGACGAATAGCCCCTGTGATTG
Organism: Zhengitettix transpicula; assembly: GCA_037074705.1. Lineage (NCBI taxonomy): Eukaryota > Metazoa > Arthropoda > Insecta > Orthoptera > Tetrigidae > Zhengitettix > Zhengitettix transpicula. The sequence continues at coordinate 46,968,897 of CM073591.1, read as the reverse complement.
TGCGATGGGATTGACTGGGAAGGTCACTAAAGAACCATACCAAGAACTGTGACTCCCACAGGTTCTATACGGATAGCAAAGCGTCAAAATTATTAATCCTGAACTTTGCCCGACCAAGAACTAATTCATATATACAGGTATCATTAATTTGAAACGGAGAAAATTATTTTTCCGTTATTAATTCACCCTTCTCTTATGTCTACTGGAATTCAGAAAATGAATAAACACAACTATCCAGAAACAGTTACGATTTCGAGCAACTCTGCTTGATAAGTTTGGCGACTTAGTATTTGAGCCAGGAAAGGGCAATCATCACATGGCACTCCCGTCTTCCTCTTGTACGAGATTATTCGCTAACCCTGTCTGCAAAAAGAGATAGAAAAAAAAAGACTGCAGTCTTTGAAACCGCAACTTAAGGGTTTATCACCTTCAGAGACGCTTCGCCATACGGAAATCTGACGAACGATAACGATGAACTCTCTAATCCTTTTATTGAGTCCGGCCTAAGTAACTCACTTTCCTTCCTCATGACGTATGTCCTCGAGTGTTGCTCACCTTTGCTAGTTCTCAAAAATCGTGTATTTAAAAACGAGCTATTAAGATTATTTACCGTGGCTTACATTTCAGGATACCAGAACAGTGCTGAAAACCGGGAATAAAATGTATTTCACCGTATTTTAATGATCTGGAAAAATAAGGCATTTAGGCAGACGTTCTTGGAACCGACATTGAAAATTAATCTTGTTTAATGGCCAAGAAGTCAGCTAAAAATTGTTAACGTGATAGAAATGTGGTGTTTGAGAAGTTAAATAAAAATAATTTACAATGGGAAAGGCAACGGGAAACCACGCCATTAAAGATTTTTGGATATCCCTAGTATCAGCAGCAAATGATGGACGCTTCATCAGGAGGTAAAATATGAAAGTAGAGAAGTGTCAAGAATGGAAAGCTGCTGTCAACTAGCTTAACGGCTGCTAATCAAAGAAGAAAAAATTAATTTGTGCAAGTAATTCTTGTTTATAATTAATTAGGAGTGTATTCACCTGGTGAGGTCCATGGACTGTGGAAGAAACGAAGTGTTTTGGAAGTATCAGGCCAGGTTAACAAACACGATTCCACAGCAAGGGAGTTGTTTACGAGTTCTTTATTGCACACAAATTCGCAGTACCCGACAGCAGAACCGGTTCCATTCAATGCAAATTGCTAGCAGGAATCTTACGCGACATACTACGGACTCTCCCTCAGCCTTTCCTATGCATTTCCCAGAACAAACCACTGGACCCGCCTATCAAGGAAAACCTACAAAGAACATCACACTTTCGATTTTCACCGCACGACGAAGACAAACTATCTATCTACGTTCTGGCTAAAGATCTCATTCCGGTGCAACTTTTCTTATCGGTCGTAGAAACTTCGTCGAAGGACACGAACGATGCAAAACAACTGCTGTCACGGTCTGGTCCCCCATTCAGCAATCATAATTATTATTTAAGTACTCCAAACATACAGATAGAGAGAACAAGGAAAAAACACTTTTCTTTGCGATTATGTGGGGAAAAAAAATAAAATTGCAAACACAACGAAGCACAACTAACAGAGATAGAAGCATATTTAGATCTATGATGTACATATGATGTCATATGCACGGTTCAGAATTTTTCACAGATTAATTCAGCCTGTTTCGGTCACTTTACGAACAAGTGACTGAGATCTATGCCAAATGTTTGGATAAGCTTCCCTCAAAACATTTTTTAAATTATATTGAGCACTCCAGGATCGACCACTGCGTTGATTACCTCACCAAAAAACTGCCTTGCTACGGTATTGGTTTGAATTAGTAATGAGAATCAGCGCGTCAACTGAGATTTTTCCGTTGGTCACGTCGATAAGTCTACAATGAATTTCAATACTCGATACTCGTAAAATGTAGAAATACGGAAAGTGTTCCACTGACGAAAGAGTCGGAATGCTCTGCGATGCTCATCGGTGTTGAATGTCTCAAATTATTTACGAGGATAATCCTTTTTAAAATAACAAGGTTAATTGGCTGAAACTTAAATTTACTGGTTGATGAGGAAGACCATGCTCAAGAGGCGAGCTAAAGTGGGAGTTCCATCGTCTACCAATCACGTTGATCACCAACGCAATATTGTCTGTTTGCTAATTTATTTTCGTAATTAATTCTCAGAGATGTTGCAATTTTCCTGACTGACTTCGGAACGCGGATATTTTCTTTTAGGTTATGCACCACAGACGATGAAGCTGATTGCGTGCAAGATGGCCGGTCGCGGACGCGGTTGCCAAGTCTCTGCCGGACTGCGGCGGCCGGCAGGGGACAAGTACAACCAGGGGTTTCCGTTAATCCCACAGGAAGCCCGTCGTCTGCGGAATTACAACCCGGATTCTTATGCGGCACGAAAGCTCGAGATTTTATTTGTCCAGACAGCCAGTTGCGGGGAGCGCGTGTCCCACGGAAAGTCGAGAGCCGATAGACGAACGCGTGGGAATGTCACGTTGAGCTGATAAAAGCGGAGGGTAGATAAATACTCTACCGACCTCGGGTAAACAACAAACACAAGATAGTACTAGCGTAAAACCTTTTCGCGCCCACCGAGGTGAATGTGCCTGGAACATGTTGCAGGCAGGCGAAGGGACAGGAATGCTTTTGTTTTTCCTCGTTCCCTGTCACCACGTGTCACAATACAGAGTGCTTCCACTGCGTGCCAAGATGGAGCAAGCGGACTTGCTCAGCTTTCTCGAAATTTGCGAGGCGCGCTATTTTTCAGGTACTCCAGCACGCAGGAGACTACGAAAGAGAGTTACCGTACATCACGAAAAGAATTAATCAATGGATTTTTAAAAAAAGTAGAAAAACAACCGGGTTAGTTTGAAAACATTCCTATCGAAAGAATGTATCAGTAGGCTCAGGTCAGTAAACAACATCTAAAGAAATCCGTTATACTGACTTTTTTTTGGTTGCAGTTTTGTGGGACATGTGCTTTACTGTAAACGGATGGCAAATGAATTTTCTTGAACCAGATTTGAAGATATAACGGTGACGGTGATGTCATTTTTACTCAAGGACTCCGAGTCCTTTGCCGTTTTAGGGCCAGATGTCTTCTTCAGCATGAAGATAATGTGCCAATGTCGAAGAATTTGTAAATATATTGTTCACTGTAAATTTGCAAAAGGAAATACCTCGTTTTGTTATAATTTTTATTTAAATTTATGTGGATTCAGCATTAAGTGTTATCATTTACGTATCATTAATGAATTAAGGCCAGTGAGGACTGAAAATTGGATGTAAAGATTGTCACCACTCAGCTTAGGGACCCCAACAAAAATAGAATAGACTCGAATCATGGTTATTTTGGGCATTTAAATAACATTCTCTTGTGTCCTATGCCGACAGGGGTTGAGACTGAACTTAAAATGCGTCGGTGTTATCAAACTAAGCAATTAAAAAAAAATTGATCGATTTCGTATTATTTTTGTCATTCCATTTCACCCCCACCCCTGGAAGCGTTCCTCCCATAGCGTTTTCCTCAGATTGTAAGTCACGTGCATCAAATTTGTTTGAAATTGTTACATGCATTTTCGAATGTATGTGAAATATTTAAGAAATTTTCTGTGTAATTAATATATTAAATATTTATAAGAATTCCGTTTTCGATATTTAAACTTATAATTTATTTAATTCTGTAATTTTATCGGTTAATTTGTATGTAAATTTATACGTGTAACGAGTATTATGTACTATGTATATTGAGCTGCCCTATTTCCTGGAGTATTAATAGATTCCATAAATAAGACTACTTGGTTGGTAATTTGAAGGGAAACGTTTCGGCGAAAAGTAATAAACTAATAAATTGAAAGAAGGAAAAAGATGAAACGTACATTTAGATCTGATCGTCTTTGGAGCATAGTGGACCTACTTGGTTCAGCCCTTCTACCCAAGTTTTTGGAAACATCTGTCCGCCGTAAACGCTAACAGTTAGTTTTGTTTCTGCCCACACGTTTTTTCTTATCATGAATTGTCATTTCGTCATCAGTTTCCATATATTTTATTCCTTCTTACTTTATTCGTCACAGTCCAGTTGGGCCAGCGATACATTGGAAAATCCAAATTCCGTTATTGGAACTACTTAATTTTTAAAATTCCTATTTAATCTCGACACAGGTAGCTTAAACAGTTATTATTTGATATTGGGTGCCATATTTATGGGGGTGGGAGTGGGGAGCTGAGACGAGAGCAAACGAGATTACTAGAAGTAAGATATTTCGAAAAAAAATAATTCCAGTCTTCAGGAACAGTACGCAACATCTTAATAGCAATTCTCGCAAATTGATTTTGTTTGACGCAGCCTGTTCAATACTGAATACAATTTTAATCCGAAGGTTTTGTGTTAACTTGCTAATAAAAGCACCACAAGTACTTAGCACCAAACTAAAGCAATTTCCTGGTAAACGTGGAGTTACTATTATTGTACACCCACGCACGCCATCAGTAGTACAACAGCAAAATTAGCCGATCGATGTTCTGAGCCGTCATAAATTCCTAATCACCTAGGCTATTTCTGTATTAAGTGTTCAATCTGAATGTGTTATTTATTTCATCGCCAGAGAACAACCAACATTACAAAATTTCATTCTCCGTTGGTTCCCTGTAGAAATTTCCTACTAATGTTGCTATAGAGGGGGGTGAAAATGGTAGAAAATAATTCGATTATTCTTGTGTTCAGTATTTGACTTCTGGACTGAAAGGCTGATTTTTAAGCGCGAAACGTAAGATTTTCATTTGGCTGGCTGTTCCACGAAACGTACGTTCGGTTCGTTTAATTATAAAAATAAATGCAATAGTAAAACCAATGAAATCTCGACCTGTTAATACTCCATTCAGCGTTTGAGATAAAGGTAATTGGAATTCAAAATCCCAATAAAGCATAAGTGTTTTACGATAACAACGATTGACAAATATGGAGAACGTGTAGGATTTCATTCCGCTTTCTAGGTAAAACTGGTTCTGGTCGGCACTGAAGAAACGGAAACCCCTAAAACGCCCCGTTATTAATAACCCCTTGGTCCAGAGATTTTGTATTGCCCGTAATTTAAAATCATAAGAACTTTATTTGACGGAAAACAAGAAAAATCACTTGTGGGAAGCCATTGTGGTGTTCCCGATGAATTATTAATTTAAACTTTCAGAATCTAGACTGTTATTGGATGCAGCTCACGAAGCCTTTTACTTCTTGGCATACAAACGCGCCTGGAAACGTGAAATGACTTCTAAAGAAGCTGAATTATTTTAGGAACAGATTGAGGCGGATGGATTTGTAGTATTTATTAGACATAAGAATCCGATTACGGATTGTTTCATTGAACCGCAGCCCTTTGCCGTTTAACGAAATTAAATACTCTGGAATGCTCACATTCATACCCAATACGAATCTCTTATCATAGAAATGTATACCAAAGTCACGAAAAGAAAAAACCTAAAAAAAATGAAGACCAGCGGTTTTGTAGAAACACGTAGGGGTGCGATTTTTACGAGAAATATAGTGGAGGAAGGAGGATATGACAAAGAAAGTAGTTAGACATATGATAACAGGATTGGTCTGTATTTTAACGGAAACGGGAGAAGTAATGATTAGTTGGAAACTCTGGTTCCCAGAACATTGCGTGGCGAAACTACATCATACAGTACTATTTTCTTGGTATGGTTTACGGAAGCAACTTGAGGGTTGGTGGAGCAACGTTAAGTTGGTAAATGCCTATTTCTGTTTCCGCACTCGCAGGATTGCACATGCAATCAACTAAGTGGAAATCGACACAGTGTTTAAGGACACTTTTATCACCACTGCCAATTGGAAGATATTTCATCAATTCATTTAGCCGAACCTCTGAAACGCACCTGTGGAGATGCTCAGATTCCCGTGCAGAAGCCATGGTGTCTTTCTTTCAGAATAATCAGGTTTTTACATCAATGGAAACGCTTGATCGATTCTAACTTATTAATCTCTGGTATTTTTCTATCTCTTGAGCAAATAAATTCTCCACGGATTTGTGGACGATCGGCAAAACAGTACCACAAATAATGAATAAGAAAGATAGCCAATACAGGCAAAAAAGGGTAATATAAATACCCCACAACGTTTCTGGGATCGTTGTTCCTTTCGTCAGGTGCTAAAAGAGCCTAGAGAAACACAACTGCACTGGTCAGCTTTTGAGTGTGTCAAGTGACCAGTGAAGTTTTGTTTCTCTAGGCTCTTCTTATCACCCGACGAAAGGGACAAGGATCCCAGAAACGTCGTGTGGTATTTATATTACCCTTTTTTGTCTGCATTGGCTATCTTTCGTATTCATTATTTTCAATCAGACGTAGATTTTTTTCATTTTTGTACCACACATATACAGTCCGGTCCACACCGGCACGTGCATGAACGCTAAGACACTGTAACTGTCTGTTCTAGGGTGATGAATGAAATAATTTTGGCGACCATCCTTGACTGCTGCGTCACAGAAGACCCATCGCCCGCTATTTGTATGTCAAGGCCGACACGGAATCTCTTAGATATGGTCGGCCTGAAAATAAGGTTCCTTGCGGTTCACGAGAAAACGTTGAGGCAACCATCAGATCAGATAGTGAACCTTTCTTTTTTACCTTCCAGAGAGCTAGCGATTTTGTACGTAACGATCCTTTTCCACTGATGTGCAAGATTTGTGGCACTTCGGCGAGATGTTCTAATATTATTTATCGGCCCAAACACACTAAGCACTACTTGTTCTGGGAATTGGAACCGTGTAAGTTCTTTTCAATGTTTTGAGCAGGAGAGAGTCAGTTCATCAGTCCGCTGTTGCTGGACTTGCTGACAACGCTCCATAAGCGATGACTAATGGCGGATGTTACGAATTACTCCCTCGGCACTTAAGAGGTAATGCCAAAACGCGACATCGAGTGACATATAACAAGGAGGGCGTCGACAAATAAAGTTTTAAAGATATACAAATTAGAGTACTGTAATTTCCCATACGTTCGCCTGTATATTGAATTTACTAGGCTCGATTGCGGTTTTTGAATGAACAAATGAATCGCGACCGATAGTAGAGGGGTCCCGGTTCGAATCAAAGCGCTTTCAAAAGCTGTCGCCCCCCCCCCCCCCCCTTCTCGTGCGAATTAATGAGAGTAAAGGCTCGGGTCGAGGGGGGCACACGAGGTCGTGCACTCAATTGTGGTGGGCGTCTGAGCATTCCAGTTGTCTTTGTGGCACTGTCGACCCTTCCAGGCAGAGGGGGGGGGGGCACTTGTGCCAGGAGACGGCTTCATAACCACACGAAAAACGTTCTCAGTGCCGTCGAGACTACGCCAGAAACAAGGCTATCAGTCTCAAGATAGTCGCAAACGGGTACGCGACCGGCAGTGTTTTCCGGAGAAAACCAGACGACGTTCAAGGATAACTTAGTGGACAGGTGGGTATGGCCTGCCGGGCAAAAAGGGTCTGGAAACTCTCCTCCGAAGTCGAGATTGCGTTTTCTACGTGCTCCACCGCGTTACGGTATCAAATTATCCGTACTTCGTTTTTCACGAGAATATATAGAGTTACGAAGGTGGGCCCGGGTTTTCCAGCGTTACGTGTCAAAACAACCGCGCCCGGCATCGATCCAGAACTCCAGACACGAACTGACGACAACAGCGGATGCCTGTAACATGACGTGATCGGAACGAATGACGGTCACATAAACCCTTCCAGGAAATGAGAAAAAAAAATACAAACACCGCAAAGCAAATACTGGGAAGTTACAGAGATCAAGTTTCGTGGGGAGCAAAAGTCGACCGGATTGCAAACATTAAGGATTATAAATATATCAAGTTGTCTGCGTAAATAAATTTGATGATAAACAGCCAATAACAGACATTTAAAAAAAATTAATTAAATTACGCCATGTTTCGGTCCTAATGCGGACCGGAACATGTCGTAATTTAATTAATTAATACAGTAAAATATTTTTGAAATGTCTTGTTACTAGCTGTTTTATCATCAAATTAAGGATTATAAATTATGAACACAGCCAAACTATCAATAATTTATTAACAAAAATTATATAAAAATTAACACAGCTGTCTTCTAAAGTTTACGCAAAATTTATTTAATTAACATCAATATTTGGCTAATATTTGTAAAAGAATTTGACAAATGTACGGAAATTATTCACTCCATTGTACAAGTCCTGGATTGAGGAAAAAACGTTCTGCTACTTTTTAATAAATTATTTTTGACTAACTTGGCTGTGTTCAAACATTTATAATTATAAATTAAGGATTTTTTTTATGTTTATATAACTATATTAACAGTGCCGGTCTGTTCTCTGAAATGGGAAGATTAGTAAGCTTTGGAAATCTGCTACTGACGAATTTTTTTAGATTAAATGGTCGAGGACAAGAATTGAGAAATATTTATAAGATAACTGACGAGTGACTGGATCATCCTGTCAAGACGAAACGGTACGGTCTGTGAATCGATAACACTCTGATGCCAGACACAGAAAGAAAAGTAGCGGAATATAGAGATTAATAGTATATAAAAAAATAAAGTGACATAATTAGACGTTTACGACAAGTGAAAAAAATAGCACGGCTCTCTACTCGGTAAATCCATTCCTTCAAGAGCTGTATTTTATAGGGACTGAAGTATTATGTGCCTTGAAAATTGCAGTAGGTTAGTGTTCGAAACGACTTTCCTTTTCGTCGTCGTCCATCCTCCCGAGGCAAAAAATATCATGAGTATGCAAAGCACACATCACCCTTCTAAAACAAAAATGCAGCTGAATTGAAGGAACGAGCGACAAAAGGGACGGGAACAGGAAACGATGTCTAAGACAATCCGTTAGGATACGACAAAAGCACCTGTCCTCCAGAGAAAGGGCGTCCTCAACAAATAGGAGTTCACCGAACTCCAGTGGCCAGCCGTATTTCAACGGTAACCTTAGAAAACTAAGTAACACCGGTACTTCTTTTTTTCCCCCAAGGCGAGGAATTGACGGCAAATTGACCGAAATCGGTGGTTTGATTTTTTGGGAGGTCAGTAACTGAGCATAGAGGTCAGGATATCCGCACTATTACATCACCATGTCGCAACCAGACCCCAAGGGCGGCAATCAATACCTGGTTGCTTCCACGCCTTGCACACTAAATTAACAGCAACGTAAAAGACTTACTACCGCCGAATATCGACAGGTCACGCCCATTTTAGCGGCGAATAGTTGGAAAACAAGAGAAAAGCCCGCGTCTTCTACGGACAGACGCGGTGGTGGTGACATTTACTACAAAAACAAGAAGTAACGAAAGCGAAAAGCCAGGAAGGAATACAGAAACAGAAAACTAACGATTACGTCTGCTAAAAAATCTGTGACCACAGTGCGCATGCGTTCAATTGATCCAGGGAAATCCCATCCATTAATACAATTTTTAACACTCAAGTAATTTCTGTTAGGCGTAAAAATATCTATCTAAACTCATCTAGTTTCAACAAAAATGCGTTTCTATTGGATAACATAAAACATACATAGCACTAATTACTAATCTAAGGGATGCAAAATGTACATCTCATACATATGCCAGCGTCCTTGGACTAGGGAACTTGATAACGCGCAGATACAGCGATTATAGAGCTCGAAACATTTCGCGTTTAAAGTTTCACTACCTAGCGCAGAGAATACGAACAGAGCAATGGCGGACGAGTAGCTAGGTTAGCAACAGCACGGGATCGATGAGGATTCGGAGCCTGGCAGCGGAGCTCCGGCAGGTGAAACTCTGCGGCATACTAACCTTGTCAGCCGGCATGATGTTGTCGCTTTATCCCAATGAAGCACTACTATCTCAAACCCGACGCAACCAACACTAGCTTTAAACTATATCTCAGGTCCCGCACCGGCGACTCTCCACGGCGGACTGCCAGGTTGCGGCGAACGACTTTATTGAGCGAACGAGCAGGTTCCGTGACGTCACACTGCGTCACAGCGATGGTTCCCCGGTCGGCAACGTTCGGGCGCGGTCGGCAGCCTTCGTATCGGTCTTGGCCTGTATTTAGTGATAGTGGGCCGGCGGACGGAGGCACAATTAACTTGCGGAAATAACCTCTTAGTTTGCAATTATTCTTTCAACATGCACTCAAATTCTACACATCGTTGTGCTGCTCAAGATTGGTTCAGATTATCAGACCATCTATAATGACAATCTCAAACGACTTGTACCTTTCTAAACTTTCAGTGACAGTCGTGATAGTTCAGGGGTTTCCTCGATAATTTCATACGTATTGCAGACTGTCCGAGGAAAATCCAAGTCAAAGAACTATATTAGAAACAGGTATTAGTTTTCGCTTCCTCACACGAAACTCGTGTTTTCTTACCCTCTCGTGTTTATGGAATTAATTCATTTCATTCAACATGCACTCTTAACCGGCACTTGTATTATTACTCTGTTCTGTTCTACGACTGTATAACCTCCGTGGAGACCTAAGCGATCTACATGGCATTCTGTATTTTGAGAAGCACATGTTCATTATGTTTCCTCATTAACATGTTTCGGTCATGGGAAAATCATATTAAATTCGATCTTCGAAAACCGGTCTTCACTTGGTTGGAAGATTCCACTAGAAACATAAATTAAGATGATCATAATGGGACTTCAACCCGAATCATTTTCTTTATGAGTCTTTGGCATCAGTTAGCAATGTATTACCCACTTCTTTTCTCCAATCGTCTCTAGACTATGTTGCTTTTATCCAGTTAGACCCTGTCTCATCCTTGATGACCCAGTCCCGCCTCTTCGTGGGCGATGGTCTCATGGATTCCAATGCACTCCACACGGAATTTCTGTCCAAATAAGGTTCTTTCCATAATTATTTTTGGAATACGCATAAAATACTGCCATCTACTATCTACAATTCTGATCTTTTTGTAAAGGTTCCGGTAAGTGGTCAGTATTATTGAGTCTATATCGATTTTCTTCTTTATATTGATCGTCTGAGCGATACATGTTAATAATAACATCGATCGTGACGAAAATTAAAACGAAAATATTTTTTTGAAACCATGCCAATTTTATTGATGAGATAGTAATAGTATTGTACGTGTAAGGGGTATATTGCACAATATTCCTCATCATTCTCTGTTACCTTTTTATTAGTAGTGAAACCAATGCAACTAAATAGTTGTTCATCCATTTGCCAAAAATTTCGGTGATCATCTGGGACTTCAATAAGTTCTCTGTATAAGTTCAGGGTCTCCAACGCTTTTCCAAACAACTCTTGAACCACACTTTTCTTCGTCTTCTTCTTTTTGTCTTCTTGAGCGTCATAGTCAACAGAATTAGAATAATTGATTCACTTATCTCTCATTGAGAAATCATTATAGTAAGCATGATCGGGACTGTCATAATATTGAACAACATTATCGACTGGTGTGAAGGCTGCTTCAATTCACCTCCTTCAATAATACTGACCGTAAAGGCAGATATGACTCATGCCAGCTGTATCCAAAAAAGCGGTGTCCCCCAGGGAAGCATCATAGGACCATACTCATACTTAATATACTCGTCTGATTTTCCGGTGACAGCTGACATAAAGATGACGTGGCAGTAGAAAAAAAGCTCCGATAAGAAGAGCGAGAAAGGAAAGGGTGGCCATTGAGCCAAAATTAACATCCGTCCAGACATGATGAAGGCGTGTCGCCAACCAACAATGCGAAGGAATCCCTGACGGCGGTTCCGTGAGGTGGTTAAGGAGTACTAAGGGTTTGGGTTTTTATTGGGTATTAATCTGATTGAGTCCCACATGACCTGAGGTATGCGTAAATGCATTTTCCCAAACCAAGCTTTACGTATCAATGGAGTGCCACATTGACCAGCTAGTGAGAGTTACGGCAGTTAATCTCAAACCTATATTGTAAATTAATCAATATTTGGAAGAAAAAAAAACAGTTTAAACCTAGGTTTTTTAAAGTTCTCTTTTACAAGGTTATTACTCATCTTTATATTTTCGTCAGCAGCTTTCATTTTCTGACTCGCAGTCGTCTTATTTCAACGATTTTACCTTGCAATTCTACCAAACAGGTGGCAGAATGTGAATTATAGGTCCTAGTCAGCTGCACAACGTTATCACACATTAATATCAATTTTCTTGATTACATAAAATAAATAAAAGACACACTAGTCTTGTTCAAAGTGCCCTTCAAACTTTCTTTTACAGAGTAGTAGTGGTTAATCAGAAATATTCATGTTGTGATAATGTTGTGCAGCTAACTACGACGTATAATTCAGATTCTGCCAGCTGTTTGGTAGAATTGCAAGGTAAAATTAATGTAATATGACGATCGGGGAGTCAGAAAATTGAAGCTTCTGAAGAAAATATAGAGATGAGTAATAACCTTGTAAAAGAGAACCTTAAAAAACCAAAACTTAAGTTTCTAATTGTTTTTTCAAATATTATATTTGCTACTTTTATTATTAGCACATACATTAGTACGAAAAACCTTTTTTTTTTCATTATAAACCATTAAGTGCCACTATATAAATATAATTTTGAACCTACGATACTGCTAAGGATCCTTATTTTGTTACAGTATATTGATAACTATGTAAATATTATATATAACTGTAGTATGTTTTAACATTTTACAGTAATCTATTAATTAAATACACAATAGAATGTAAAACATAAGGTTTTCGAAATCTAATATTCTAACAGTTATCATTTACGTATAGAATGATGAATTTCCGAGTCAATACCGTATTTAATACAAACTATAAAACATTAGATAATTTTTTTCTTCCTATGAATGCTTGTAAACGTTTTAAATGTCATTCAATAAATAAAAATACCGCTGAATTAAATGACATACTAAAAATTGCATATATTTTTTCGTTATATTTTAAAATTTCTATTTCCGTAGTATTACGAGATGTTGCGCAACAATAACGCAAAATTAGCTGCTTAATGTATTTTGTTAGAGAGTAAATCAGGAAAACCGGCGAGAATTTGTAAATAATTGCATTACGTTAAAAGCGTCGAGGCTTAAAAGACGCCTTTGTAATTTAACAAGGGATTGATATTAATCAACTTACCCACTTCAACTTCAACATTGTGCAAACATTTAAATTCAAAATGTCGTCTCAAAGGCCTCGCGAAAAGGAATTAACACGCTTAAATTTCAACAATTCGTCATGTAACTTTCAAAGAATAAACACAAAGTTTTCAATTGTTACAAAGAATAACCACAGATATTTCTCATTTCGTCGTATTTTGATACAACCAGCTTTGTCTAATCTCTGACAATTTTGGAGAAAACTCATGTCTGATGTTTGCTTGGTGTTTTTTCTCTGGATTTACTTTTTGAGATAGAGCGAAATTTGATTCCAGTAGATTCTCCCTTTTCTTGAATACCTCATTCACGATAAAATATGTATAGGCCACAATATAACAATAAATTTTGTTTTATTATAAAATTGTTTCTCTTTCGGGAAGAAATAATTGTCTGCCTTATCTTTTGGTTTGGTTTTCTGACTGACAGCTTTGCAAATTTCCTAGAGTAATACTATTTTATTATACTGCTAACATTTCTTCAGATGATTACAAATAATCGCAACACTGGGAAATATACGCTTAAAATTTCCTAACTTGCTGTAAAGGACTATTTCGTTTAGGGAAACGGTAAAACTTAAGAGATTGTGCACTGCGGTTTTCCTAACACTACGGAAACCGCCAAGATTCATTCCTTATCTTTGTCAAAGATTCCTATGACAAATTCTATTTAGCAACAACTTTTAGGAAATTCTGATGATACAGTCTCATAGTTTCCCTACTCTGAATTTCTGAAAGATAATAGACGCTTCTGTCTAGTATTACAGAATTACATCGTCCGTGTAAGGTGCTAATCGAAGATTATATTACCGGATTCTGTTGGAAAATGTATTTTGAGTAATCTTCATTAGAAGTCTCATCCCGGGTGATATCGGCGAATACTTACTGTCACCGGACGTTTTCATTAATTAAACTAGGAATGAAATGGTGCATTATTATGATATAATCATACTATAATGGCCAAACGTGTCCTTTAAGAAACAGAGGGCCAAAAACTGTCGCCAGAGGCGCTGACATCATTCAACAATAGGCCATTATACAAAATCTAGACTTCGTTACTATTTTACAAATAACCAAATATTATTTTTTATAGCAGTAATTTCTTAATAATTTTCCACTTTATAAGCAATACTCGCAGTCACTATTACGTCTTATTTGTGAATTTTTTTGGTTCTACACGTGAGAAAACCCAAGCCATTACTCTTCTTAATATATTTATAGTCTACCAGTCTAAGATTTGAGAAAATGGAGAAATATAAAAAAAACCGCTAATTTTATGATTGTTATTGTTGCAACTCATTCAGTTTAATCCCGTCATGTGTTCACATTATCACTCGAGTAATAAAGGGGACGTGTTGTCGACAATTACTATCTGCAGCTTTCTGTTGCACCGTGACCTCGGAGAGGCAAATGGTTGGACACCCACGTATTACAGTATCATCTTATATTATTGTCCTCGTGCCTTTGAATTCTCAAGTGACAATAGAACAGCTCTTTGAAAAATGAGGAATTGCTGGACGAAGAATTCTGGATCGTCGTCTTGGTGTGCTAATGTACAAGGCAAGGCAACGAAAGCCCTTCCTTTATCATCATTAGCTTTGTTTCCTGACTCGTTCCAGAAAAGAAGAAAAGAGGCACCTTACCTGGCTTCCTCATTCCCCCTTCTGTATTCTCAGAGGTACGAGAAATAAACTGAGATAAGCCTCAAAGGAAATAAGAGCTCCGGAGTTTGTCACAGTTGCAATCCTGTAGTGGGAGATATCAATCTATAAATCGAAGCTGGGTAAATTGCTTCTAGAGAATTGCTCAACACGAGACGACAGCAGCATTCGATAGCAAAACCTTCCAATGCGGAAAACAGCTGCATTAACATTTTCGTTGTTGCATAAAAACAATTTCACGTTGCTTTTTATTTACTACGTGTAAATAAATAATAATATTGCAAGAAGAGATTAGGTTTCGAACGTAGGATCTGATTTTGCTACGCCTTTTATTAATATCGTATGGCTGATTGGAATAATTACTCTTGCCAGTTGCAGTCCAAATAACAGAAATTTACTATAATGTATCCTAAAAGCTGATTTGTAAACCCCTTTAAAATAATTGATTTGAAAATATTGGCAGTACTTAGTATACAAATGAGATTTATGTTTCATACGAATTTACTGTATGATTATTTATAGAATATAATTATTATAAAATAAATAAATTTAGCTCTATTTCTCTCAGGTTTATAATTGGGTACTGAACTACAAAATTATTTACTCTTATTTAGTATCGCACACCGTCATCCTGGCTGTCCAATCATTCCAAGTCTATGTTTACAGACATTTACGTTTTCCCGACTTCCAGAGGGCAATCGACTTAAATACACCTAGATTTTTTATACTAAGCATTTTTCCCAGCCTCCAAAATTCTCTAGGCCACCTATTGATCTTTTCTATCATCCTTGGTCTGCATACTCTGTTAATTTTTATATTTCATGCTGAACCTGTTCACCTCGGTACAGAAATTCTAAGTGGTTACGCTAATACTCATTGGGACGACAATTTATAAATAAAATTGTAATAATATCCCATTTAGGAAATGGGAGAACAGGAAGGAAAAATTAGTATTCGTTACCGTCCTCCTTAAAATGAAGAGTTTCGTTAATCACAAATATGGTCAGTATTCTTAATTTGATTTTTCCATGCTAGCCGAAGATACAGAAATCTTTTAAGGTAGGTTACAATCCAAATTGATTCAAACTGTACAAATAAACCAGTATCCATGAAGCTTGAATCATTGTTGCAGAATGTCGAAACACAGGTGGTTTTATAGCGCCATTTATTCTTGTTAGTTTTACGTCCAAGATCTGTTCCGCCATTTTAGTAGTACTGTACCTTGTGAAATGGAGGCTGAGGTTTTGTAAAAGTTAAAAAAAACCGTCAGTAATTCCAATGATTTACGCAATTCAAGCACGATTGAGTCAATACTATTGATTATGCTTTCCATTCCGTAAAAAGAAAACAAATGATATTTTGAATAAATTAAGGAAAATGGCTTCATATTACAGCACTGTATTATACACAGTGTAACCATAGAAAATATTAAATTGTGACCCATAAATCCGTATAAACTTAGAAGGGAGAAAACGTTTACCATTAAACGTTAATAACCTCAAATAATAAATTTAAGAAGAAATTTTGATCATTCTGTTGTAGGGAACAATTTAAATTAGGTTTATTTATACATGTATAGGGGCCGTAAACTTTGGAGGAAGAGCAGGAGAATACGATAAGAATACTTTCCTCACTAAACCAATGGCAGATAATGGATTGGAAGAAATTAAGACAATTAAAATGAAAATAGGAGCTGAATTGCTGATTTGGAAGTACACCAATACTACCGAGGTTGATTATACCATATTACGTCGTGCATTTAGTTTCCTATTATTTAAATCAGTCCAGATATAATCTTTACTGTATATCAAACAGCTATTTCAATTTCCAAACTGTTTATTTACACAAAATTTTCTCTTGAACTTTTTTGACAGTTTCTAGGTCTTATTAAAAATGTTTGGCGCTTCTTAGTTTCGATTAGGCCATCCTCGGATGAAATACTTAAGACCCAATATTGCTTAACTTAATTTATAATAAATAATACAATATTTAGAACACTTTATAGACGTGAGGAATAATTGAAGGCAACACACGCGTAAGTTAAAATTATTAGCAAATGTGTTCCTTGACATTATATTTTGCTCCTATTTTCGTCTCATCTCAGGAAGGAGCCTCGTATATTCTCGTGGGAGTAATGAGGGATGAATCTAGTTAGAACTCCACTTCATTTTCGTAAATGTTGAAGCAAATTCTGCCTTCCGTAATTATTCCATCCAACCCTTTCTTCCGCGTTAACTACGGTGCTTGTCTGCATTCGCAAATCATAATGTGATTAAAAATTGTACGACTAAGGTGTTTTACAGATGTAACGAAAAGCAACAGAGATATAATTTCATTGCCATGCGTACGAAGCATTCTGAGATAAGTTAGCTGAACGTTAAATATAAAAAATGAAGATAAAACGAATTATTCCGCCCAATAAAAGGATTTGAGAAACATTTAGGTAAACATTTATTAAAATTAAAAAATAAATAACGGCTGTGTAAAAAATTATACTAACACTATAAGAAAATAGCCAAATAACAGACAAAATTAAGTTGTTATAATAAATATCACACTTTTATTTTATCACTTAATTTTGCCTGTTATTATGCTACTTCTTTATCAATTTCAACATTTATTTTAATGAATTTATAATAACTGCAAATACCACAAATTTATAACATTATTTCGGACAAATTTGAATTGTAAGATAATTCTCATTTGTAAGAATCTCTGTTTGGTATTTGTATTATTATTATAAACGCTGTCGTATAATTAATTTAATGCACAGAGAACTTATTGAACTGATATGCAGCAAATAAGCAATGGATCTGAAAGTTTATTCACCTAACAATTCTCATGAGTAATACAAATTGTAATAATCAAAAAGAAATATATTAATTGGGTTTAAAAATATTTACATGAATTTATGTTAATATGATTTTCTTCAAGAGAATAATAAAAAATACGATAAAAACAACATTTTTGCAAGGTGCAAATATTTAAGAGCTGTCTTTGAAAGGCCATTTAAGGTCTCTAATCTCTGTGGGCCGGATTTATTACAATCTAGTAATATTAAGAATGCTGACATTTGCTTTACGGCTCCCTTCGAAGTATTAGACAGACGAGAATTTCATATAATTTGGGTAGGCGGAGCGGATTTTGTCCTCATAGCTTGTTAGCATTTCAAGGGGTTCCATTAGTTCCTGTCTCGGCGCGTCTTGTGCAAATTAGGGAAGCTACTCGTTTCCCTACTCTCACTTTTGAGTTTTTCTACTCATTGACACTGGATTGGGAGATGCAAGAAATGATATGAGAAATGACGGCGACTCTGGCAGGATCTACAAGAAGAACGCTCATAAAGTAGACAAGCAAAAGTTGGTAGAAAGACTTTCATATTTTGATATCAACCAACCAACATGAAGGACCTGGAGCGAGGAAATTCATCTGTTAATATTGAACTCAAGCTAAATCCCAAGAAGCCGGATTAATGATCAATATGATTCCTGAGTTCGTGATTTATAGTAAATATACGACTACGTAAAGTAGGTGAACGAGTTAAACATTTAATCAACATTTTCTCAATACATACATTTCTCTGAAAGCTATTATTTATAGAAACTGTTCCGACTCAGTATCCACCAAGAACCCGGAGAATATAAAGTAAAAAGTATTTAATAAAGTAAAGCATATTCTTTACTTAAATTCTGTCAATTTAGTTAAAATTAAAAAAAATTGTTTATGTAACAAAAAATTAATTTAACAATTACAGCCACACTCCTCCTAGAACTTATTAATTAAAAAATCCGATAAAATGAGCATCATAATAATTATTATTCTGTTAATGTTACGATTTCATTCACCCCATTAATGACACTTTATTGATCGATATTAACTTTGTGAATTACGACCATAATTCCTACTGCAGCTTTGATGATTCATTAAACATACCTGAGTCTCTAACTAATAAATGAATTCAAATTTACCATGTAACACAGAAAATAAAAAAGATTAAATTTGATTAATCTGCAATTTCAAACGTTCTTCCTTTAATGAAACGTAACTAAACGAACTCTCCGAAATATAGACAAATCTTTAAGCATCGTTTATTTCAGTTCTTGTGCATAAATATAGCAAACATTTCAGTTGATGTAATATTTCATTTTAATGTAGTAGGGCAATTTATTCCGCAAATAGTTATTGTTGGAAGGAATCTCCAAAAGTAAATTTGTTGTTCTCCGCAGTTTAGTTTCTTCAGCTGTTCATCGATAAAAGCCATGAAAAATTGTAGGACTTATTGTTCAGTCGGTGGAATGACAGATAAACGGTCCACAAAAATCTATTTATTAAAATTGATCAAATATCCGTAACAATGTCAAAAATAGCTCAGTATTTATTATTTAGTAACGTGTTAAGTCAATCTACTGTTTTTTGTATATAGCTGTAGAGTTATGAAGCGGTATCTAAAAATCTTTTACGAGTAATTTAATCATTTGAAAGACTTTGTGAAACATTAAAATCTACTGTTTTTTGGATATAGCTTTAGAGTTATGAAGCGGTATCTAAAAATCTTTTACGAGTAATTTAATCATTTGAAAGAGTTTGTGAAACATTAAAATCTACTGTTTTTTGGATATAGCTTTAGAGTTATGAAGCGGTATCTAAAAATCTTTTACGCGTAATTTAATCATTTGAAAGACTTTAAGAAACATTAAATCAGTTTAAGAGGGATATTATTTAAAAGTAAGGACTACTTACGTATACCCCATTGGAATGCATTTCTCTAAACCGGTCACTATGAATTTGCAAAATTAGAGTTTAGAACATTTATTTGTGCTTTTTTCAATGTCTATTAACGGAGTTAATGAATGCGTACGTAGTTGTGCTGGATAAATACACGCTATAAAGACGTGATCAGCGAGCTTAAGCGACAATCAGCCCTTGACACAGAACAACCATTGCGCCAATAAAGAAAAAAATGGAGGGCACGATATGTTAACAAACTGCCAACTCAATGGCTATAAATTCCAAAAAAAATTACATAGTATTCTGTAATCAGAATGGGGAAAGGAAGCAGCCAGAAAAATTTGTATATGCCCTTGGTCGAAAAATACAAACAGGATAGCCGGCAAATTAGCGCGAAAGGTAAGTGGATGCTAATGTTCAGTGTTACACCTGCTTAATTAAGACGTGTAACGTAACTAGAGTACTAAATTTACATTGAGATCCTATAACATTAAAATAAACTTGAAAATTATTTCTTTACACCGCTATGCTGTGATAATTTATGTAAAATCGAAAGAGAAAAAATGTTACCATTCTGTCGTTATACAACTACGATACTAAATAAAGTTTTTTTGTAAAAATAAATAAAGCACGCCGACAATGGCGAAACCTTTGTTTCTCTTATTCACTAACTTACGCAATATTTTTACGTACTCAACTTCTTTACTGACGAAGTTTTTTGTCGTGTTTCAGTTAACCCATCGAATAAGTTATAAATTGTGAGCTTAATGGGTATTACAATATATTGTACCTGTGGTAATTTCCTCGGTTCAATTTAATTGTAAATTTGTTGACACTAGTAACTCTGGATTTGTTACTATGAAGAAGAAGAAGGTGTAGACAGGTTATGTATAGGGTAATCCACATAGTGGTAACTTCCCTCTTATAGTATAGGAAAGGGATTGAAAGGAGAGATGCGGAATGGTATGGCAAGGTAGCCAAGGGTTAACTAGAGCACCCGGGTTGTAGTTTAAGGATCCTACCCAGAAATTCGCCTAAATGTGATGCAGGGAAAACCCAAGAAAAACCTGCATCAGGTAGGTCAGACATTGGGTACTTGTCTCACGCCCTTCCGATGCTGTGAGAGAGGTTTGCTGTGGGAGTAATCCATCTCTGTGCCTCAACCAGTTTAGGAGGTAGCTGGCCGACTGTTCCAATGGGAACAGAGAAAAGATCTTACCGTATGTCCAAGATCTGTGACCCCGGAACATACACCTCTCAAAACAGACCGAGGTGAGTTGGCTTGTGGGAAACTTAGTTCAAAAACGGAGAGAGGAAAAGGCATCCCCAAAGGGTAGTCCTCGCCGTCTCTACACAAAGAATCACCTGAGAGAGAATTCTCTCACAGGCTTTCTTGCTGTTTCATTTGTTCTTTTTTTAGGGCACTACTTGAGGGTAATCAACATGGAGGCAACTCGCCTTTAATAGCATAGGAAGGGATTGAAAGGGGTGATGTGGAAGGGTAGAGGAAGTTAGCCAATGGTTAACTAGGGCTTCTGGGATATATTTGAAGGATCCTACCCGGCATTCGCTTAAAAGTGATGCAGGACAAACCCTAGAAAACCTGCATCAGGTTGGTCGGGCATTGGATACTTGTCCCACTCCCTTCCGATGGCGGGAGAGGCTTGTCATACTTGTAATTTAACTTAAAATAAATGTAATCACCTGAGGGCTGATCGAAATAATAAATAATCTTAATCTAAATTCAGAAAATATATTTTATGAATTACGTAAAAATATGCGTGCTATTAAAATATCATTACAATCGAAATATAATAATATCTTGCTTTTCATTTAAATCCTGACGAGGACTTCCGTTAGCTCGTAATTTCAACTGTTAGTTCTTAACAGTATGTCGGTTGGCAGCGGCCTCGTTTCCTCTTCCCTCCATGGTTTCACACTCGAATTACGACCCACGTCTTCCATTATCTTGGCATATATTACAATCGTGGTCTTCCTGTAAGCTGGTATCTTTCCATCAAACCAACCAAGAATAAGAAAACAAGTTTTCTTGTTGAGGAAGAATTTTTAAAAGCGAAGAAAGTACTATAATTATAAAGGAAATAGCTCTACAAAGAAAAATAACTGCGGTAACAGAACTCTACGTGAAAAACGTACAAAATTAGAGCCGCAGTCAATGTCTGAGGTCTCTAAAATACAAAAAACGGGAATCATATATTCATTAAAGGTAGCAGAAAGACAGTGAATTGTTCATGTAAATATACTAAACACTAAAATACTCAGTTTTATGGGCCAGTGGTTTTAATGCCAATAAATTTTCCATTTTCAGCAGCGCGGAGTATCCTTTCCACCACTGAGTGACGTCACGTAAATAAATGTGCCATATTTCAGGTTTTATAAACACGCTGACAACGTGGCACAGGAAAACAGTAGTTTATAAAATTAAATGTAAGTATTGTTCGCAGGATTAATCACTTTCAGTTGGATGCGGGAATTTTGCTAAATTTAAATACTTATTTTGTGATATATCATTTTTCTGTCATTTACGATTGTTAAATTTGAATTGTGAATTACGGTTAAAGGTTCCTTTTATGCTTCAACACTGATATATGTCTCAAATTATAACGGAACCGTTTGTACTAATTCTTTTTGTTAGTTTATGAAGCTATACGCACTGATCATGAAATGGCTGATCGTTGCGATCTCTTAAGCAATGCTTAGTGAAGGTGATAGTGAAATACTTGTTCATCCAAATTAATTCTTGGAATTTAATCGTCAACGTAAACAAATAATAGCACAGTGTCATTCACCTTCATTTTCAACAGTATTATGTAATTGATTTTCGCCAGTTTTCTTTCGTAAAATCAGCAGTGAGTGATGTGTTTATACATCCACAAGCGTGACAATTTTTGAGAGATGTAAATATCTTTTTTTTTTCTAGCAAATCTTTGAAAGCGTAAAAGGTAGTCTACATTAATATATATATATATATATATTGTGTGTGTGGGCTCTTGGTGTTTCATTCACCTGCTTCACTTTATGTAGTCAACTGAATACTTGAAATAAATATTGATTAGTTGGAAAATTCCTTCATTAGGATTTTTATGAGATAAATGTGAAAAATTAAATTTAAACGATTCTGTTATACAGTTTTTGGACTAGAATATACGAACGAGTTGTTGCGTACGGTCCGAGGTAAATTCCTGGGTAAACGAGCCCAGGACGAGAACAACGCAAAACGACGCCTAATGTCCAAAGACGGGATGTAGCCAGCCTCGTGCTGGATCGATCGCTTAGTCTGTGACCTAGTTGCCTTCCTTAAACGCGATTTCTGCTGATTCCTCGGCGTCCCCTGGGTTTCCAGGTTTGGGATTAATCTACAACTGCACTGAAGCAGTTCCTGAATGCGAAATTTACAAACTATATAATATACCAATTGTTTTGTTTATATATATATTTCTTAGCTTTGGCATCAATACTAATATATAATATCGACTTCCAAAGTCATTACTGTTGGGATATTCTGGTGGAGTCTTTTGACTATTAGTTATTATTAACTATGGATTTTCTTAAATCCGCAAATGTGCTGGTTGTTTTTTACTGTCGGGGATAATCGTGTTTTTCACCCTGGTAGGTCGTTAAACGAAAACTGCAACCGCTTTCATGAAACATATTGTTACATCCATGATACATTGAATATAATTGAATTTATGTAAATTATTTGTCAGATAAGTCATATATAATGATTATTATAAGCGTATCAGACCCTTTAATATTTCAGCAAAAATAAGTATTTTATTATTTAGAATCTGTGTTGCAAATTTATTTAAATTATTTAATACATTTTCTGTTATTTATTGAACTTTTGTGTGTCTGATAACGGGTTTTTATCATTATTCATGAAACAATGTGTTTTTATTATAATTCTGTAATTGGTACGAATATTTAACTTTTAATTTAATGTCTCAACTATTCCTAAAACGTTCTTTTTTCGATTTTTTTTATAAGCAGTGATTTTAAAACGATTTTTTGTTCACTGACCAGTCTCTTGACTGAAACAAAAATTTATTATTTCAGTCAGGGCGAATTTAGAGAATCTACCTACAGTTCACAGGTAGACTTTTTTTCCATTCTGACAAGAAAATTATTAAAAATTCATGTAAAGTAACTTTTAAAATAAATTAAATTACACTATTACGTCTGAAAATGGATCAAGCACAATAAATCCGAGTGCTGAGGCGAAAAAATTATATTCACAATATATTTTCAACATCTACGTTGGAATGATGGAACGTACTGTGACCTAAAGTACATTACGTGGCTATAAAATAAAGTGGATTACCAAACAGTTGCTTCAATTGGCCCGTGTCGGTCGTAGTTGTCATACGACCAGCTTTAAACTGACAACGACCCAATTAATTTTAAAAATTTCTCACGCTTCAGAAAAAAATAGAGAATAGAGTTTCTGATTACTCTGCGTTATATGAACTGTTCTTAATCGAGAATACTGTTCATAAAACAATCTCTCTATGCGTTCCACACAGATATGACGTCAGGAATATAGAAAGAATAATAACGTTTATGATTTAATTTGCCATAGATTTTTAATAAGGTCAATTAAAGAATCAAAGTTAAAAAATATACAATAATATTTAAATTTTTTGGGTATCGATTTCACAAAAATTTTCCACAACTTCCTATAAATATAAAATCTTGAGTTTTAATTTTTTAATAGATTTAAATTCTTTAATAATCCAACTAGGTAGCTGATTATCTCCACTCAATTAAATTCCAAATTCAACCTAGGTACATCTATGTTATCTTTAGTTCTACAGTAATATCTATGGTTATCGCTTCTAAAACTAATAATGTCATGTAAACGTATCATAACTTAAAAATAAAAATCAGACAATGGAACTTGACAGTCTCATCCATGTTGTTCCTCGATCCAGAAATAAAAAGAACCAACAATGGTCTTTACTTAATTTAATTATTCCTCTAATTATATTACGCAGTGAATAAGGATTGGCATGATTTTCAAACGACAATACGTGATAACTTTTTTGATACTGCAATGGAACTTTAGAGCACTACGAAAATCATACCGGAATAAAAAAAATTCACAATGAGCGCCTAGTCTTCTTTCACGCTCGATTTAATATACATAACGTTATTTTTTTTTACTTGAAACGGCGCCACGTAACCCTACGGAATAAATAGAAGAATAGGAATAGAGTATCGTAGAGAACGGTATTTCATTAAAGGTAATGTGATATTTGGTAGCTAATATCAGTCGTTTTGACGGAAAATAATAAGTAATCGCACCAGCATGCATACCTATCACTACTATTAAAACAGTTAATCAATATAATTTATAAGTAAAAGACTTTATGCAATCGAATACGTAGAAATAAAAAGAAAAATTCGACCATTTCTTAGACGAATGTTTATTGAGAGCATTTATGAAGTCTAATCATTTTAGGAACTAATAAAAACAACTGAATTTGTCGTAAAAAGGATTCATTCATGTACGTAATTGTCATATAAATTGACTTTTACGCAACGTTTTCCTCTCAATAAACTGAATGCTTAAACTGAGTACATTTATCCAATTTTACTTCAATAAGATACAATTTGTGTCGCATAGACTTCAGTTCCGTGAACAAAGGAGCCTGTAAAGTATTCATTTGAAAATAGAAACTTCGCGGACTCCAAACTTCCTGCAAACCTTCCTATCAAAGTTCTTAATCCACCTCTTTCCAGTTAAACTGAAATACAAGGAGCAAAACTTAAGCAATTGTAACAACAATTAATTAGTTGTCTGTTCAAATGAATACCGTACTTTTTATATATGGAGAAACGTAATTTATATGAGCACCACGGTTGAAGTACTACCGCATATTCCTTAAGAATGAATAACTACGTAATTATTTTCTACACTATCATCTGTTTTAAGTTCTGACAGAAATTTATGATTTAAATAATTTATTTTTACGTCTGTTTTACAGATAATGCAATTTATGAACAGATACAGACATTTTAGTTAATAATTCAGAAAAAACAACGTTTCGGTACACGTTAGAACCTTATTCAGGTCTTTTTATGTTACTTGGATAGATTATTTTTTGTTTAAATTGAATTGTTGCTCAATCGTGCCTTTTCTGATAATAACACATTGTTTATCATCATTTCTCCGCAGAAAACACCAGAAGAAGGTATAAAGGCGTACCAAAACGTTATGTTATTTTAATTAAATAAATAAACTGTTTGTAATTGTTGCTCAACTGCATTATATAATTTAAATTCCATTATATTAACACCTATTTTTCTTGTATGTTAATATTGGAATATATATGCAAATAGTTTATAACAGAAATGTATTACTATTTTCATGATTATTCCTCGCTTCGTATGTAAATGCTACTGCTTGGAGTGAACTGGTTGTGAAATATTACAATTACTATTTATTTCTTTATTTACATACACAGAATTTCTTATTACTATTGAAAACTCACTTTATGCTTATTATTTTCTTTTTCATGACAAGTTTATTTGCACTCTTATAAAATACATTATTTATATTTACAGCCGCGAGGGTGGGAACAGACGCAATATTTTGGATCAGTTTGAACAACAGAGCAAAGAAACGTAAAAAATTCTCGAGGCTGCCACATCCAGCTTCAGGTTAGACCCTTAAAAATGTTGTGCTAGGGCGGCAAGCCTTTTCAAGTACTCTTCAACAACCCATACGTGTTTTATCTCATGCTGTTCCATTACTCGCTGTCGCGTTGTGTAGTAGATTGATCCGTGCCTCGTACACAGTACACTGCAATTTATTTTTAGCGGTTTGAGTGCATTATTACGATTTAATAACTGGATAATTTACGTTCTAAAATTTTCAATTAGTCTAGTGTTATGATTTTGTTTTGAAATATTACGGATCCAAACCTTCGATTTTTATATTAGGTTGGGATAAAAAACGAATACTACAGATTCCTTTGAGATATAGATCAGAATTATATATATAATAAAATAATATATATATATATATATATAATAGAACGAATATGTACCTAAAAGAAAAAATGGGATAATTATTACTAAAATAAAAATGAGAGAAATTATCCTTTATGACGTAAAAAATTGAGACATTCGAGCTTCATAAGACGTTATTTTGTGTTAAATAAAGTTAAATTATATGGCATAGATACGACGCTTTATTGCTTATTTTATTAGAGGGATATCTTGTGTAATAAAGTCTTAATAGTGACTCAAAATGCCTATTTCCAGGTATCGGTTCTCTTGAACGATAACGGGGTCTACTATTTGAAAAATAGACACAGTATTTTTAAAGTATTTAAAGTATAAGTATACGCAAAACAAAACGACACCAAAGATAATTACCTCCTGACTTATTATTATTATTATTATAGTTTTACGAATGTAATAACTTTATTACACTGGGAAGTAATTTATTGGTTCCATTTTATTATTATTCACTAATTTTGTCGGAAAGGTAGTGAGTGACAGGCTTATGTAATTATGATAGAAACCTTACTGAATATCTTCGACAACACTATCAATTGTAGCTTCGTATTATTACATTTCAAATTATAAATGCTAAATTTTTCTGAAACATATTTTAATAAAATAATTAGATCAGATTAATAAAATAAAAATTGGCAGGTGCAAATATAAAAGTTTTTACATTTGCCTAAATATGATTTACTTCTTGAAATACCAATACATAAGTACAATATTTTAGAGAAAATTTCCAGAAGTGTATGCTTCTCCGATTCATTGCAGCCGTAATATAAATATTATTAAATTTGAAGTTTTACGCTCGTTTCAAGGGTCGCTGATGTTATTTGAAGAAACACTAATTAATTTATTGTGGTCGACTTCTTTTTCTCTCTTATTTGCAGAATGTGTATTTAAATGCTCATATGAAGACACTGCCACGTGCGTGACCAACGATATTGCGTGTGTGGGACAGGTGTAGCAGCCATTGTTAATAGGGATCGACGACGCGTCCTACTTTTCGTTTGCCGTCGTATTTTCAACTTGCTATTCAGAATTTTATGTCCCTCTTCATGTAACGTTGTTCTTTATTCATTTACTCTTCCTCCTTCACGTAACGCATACTTTCAAGAATGTTGACACGAACCCGCTTTCAACAGGGGAGCTAAATTATTCAAGCCCAAAACTAGCTATTACTTACCTATCACGGAATTTGACAGGAGCAAGATTGAAAGTTCACTGAACAGCGTATGTTAAAGGTGAGATGTTGTTTGCCTATTTCTGTTTTACATTTTGTAACCTAAAATGTAGTAAATGATATTCTCTGAAAGAATGTATACAATTATTTGAATAAAACACTTTTATCTAGAAATAAACCATTCACAAAATAAACTATTTTACTGTTTCTTGTTAATGTAAAAATTAGTTTGCGTAGTTTTTAATATTTCTACAGCAATCAATTAAGATCCCGAAATTTCTATTCCATTTATTAACATTTATATTAATAACATTAATATTTGGTGTATTTTACGTTATGCTCAAATAAATAAATCTATTGCGTCTACAAACACTTAATATGGAAATATGCTACAAATTCACTAATCAAATTTTTAAAACAGAAATATAATTTATACAAAGAAGTATTAATTACAGATTTAACATACACAACATAGAAAAAAAACCGTATTTTAATCTCTGTTAGGTAAAAATGACTTTATTCGAAAGAATATTTAAAAACACGCCGTCTCTCAATCACTATTAATACAGTTAAGTGAAATGATTAATATCTACAATATATTCAGTCTCTGAACTTTTTATTGTATGAAATACACACTTGTAATTGAAAAAAAATTATTTTTGCCTGATGACAAACATCACTATACACATTTTGCTGTCTTCAATTATTATAGATAATTCTTCACTGAAGCCTTACTTACACTAAATATAAATTCTTTTAGATAATTATTGAGACGGCATTGATAAAAATAAGTAATAATTTTGAAGCTCTGCAAAACAAACATTTATAATGTACTAAAAAATTCTTGACGTGTTAAACAGCAGTATAAAGGGAGAATGACACTGTACACATATCTAAAACAGAGCTTCAATCATTTGTATAAGGATGATGTCAGAAACAGATTTAATAGTGACGATAACATTTAATTTAACCAGGTTTATAAAAATGCAAATTCAAAACCACACATGTAAATCGCGTTTTTGTCACTCAGAACAATTTTGTACGATTAACGTAATCTCTCATTTCAGTACTACAATTTTATTCAAATTGTTTTCTATTTGAAGCTCCAAATTTTTATGAAAACAATGTTTAAAAATATGTATATATTTACATCAGTAAAAATTAATAATTAAATATTAAAATATCCGAAAAGCAGACCAATAAATGGCATGCAAAGACAAAAATACACTACAATTCTACATTTGGCAAATTTTGAGTTTTTTTTCAGTTGTTAAATATAAATAAAATGTATTAATGCAACGTCTGTTTGGAATTAATAAAACAATTAATGATAATTGATTACGCTTTGTACCATCATACTATAAATCTAATCAATTGTAAATCCCTCATCTGTAGGAAAATACCTGAAGAAGATACAAAAAGGTATTTAAACGTCGTCATAATAAAAATAAAATTAAAAAATGTCTGTATAAGGTCATCAATTGTTTTATAAGTAAAATCATTAGGTAGTGATTTTGATTTTTCAAAATACTTATTTATCTGTTCTTTGGTTGTTTCAATATTTAGTTGTTATACAATTTTTACTTACCAATCTGTTTATTAAATGCATTTTTTTAAATTCATCAGTCACAGCTGACGATGCCGTTGTTCATCTTCATCTTCCCATCTGCATATAATTTGTCAGGGTAGTTTGTGATTA
This sequence comes from Zhengitettix transpicula, assembly GCA_037074705.1. Lineage (NCBI taxonomy): Eukaryota > Metazoa > Arthropoda > Insecta > Orthoptera > Tetrigidae > Zhengitettix > Zhengitettix transpicula. The sequence goes on along the minus strand of CM073591.1, from coordinate 46,939,458 downwards.
AGTGTAACTTGTAGACACCGGAAGAAAAAACACGTTGTTTAAATGAAGTTCAGTGGAGTGTATAAATATTTTTACCTGTTAGTATAAATATAATGTTTATTAATTGTAATGTATTGTAATTTCGCTCCTACTGCAGTATCTTTTGTGAATTTTTTGCTGTGTCTGGAAATATTCATTCTAGAAATTATTTTATTCGAAAGTCCTTATTTCGTATTCTGATACCAATTTTAATTTCACTATTTACTTATTTCACTATAATATTTTAGTCTAATATTTTTGGGGTATCCAGCCATTTAGTAAAATTGAATATATTCAATAATATTTCTTTAGTCAGTTTATCGTCAGTATGCAAAAGTAGGAGCGCCAATTCAATTACTCTTCCTCCTTCACGTAACGCATACTTTCAAGAATGTTGACACGAACCCTACTATATAGTGTATATAGACAACTATTATCACTCCTTTGCATTCTTATTTTCTGACTTATTCCTTTCGTGAACTGACTCACGAAATGCATGAACTCTTTCAACCCTCCCAGGTATTTTTCAAAAATTTAATGATTCTGAGTATTACTATTAGCTCTTCTCACTTAATTGTTAATTGGAGTAAAGACTAACAATTTCCAATGTTTTTTTTAAAAAAATTATTTTGCTTTGATGTTTAATTACATTAAAATTTGTCAGTTCTTTAAAATTTCAGGAGCGTTTGGTTCTTTTAACCATATTAATCTGTAAATTATGAAAAATGATTACCATTGTGCATTTATAATAAATTATATAAAACAGTCATCAAAAGGGGAATCGAAAAATGTAACAAAAGTTAATTCCTTTGTGTGTGACCAAAGAAAAAAATAATCATGACTTTATTTACTACTTTTTCATCACATTTTCTGTATTTCAAATAAAAAAAGATAATTCGTGGGTCTATAAATATTCAAAAATTAATATTTATTTTAAATATATATAAAAAATTTAAAATTAGGTCTATAACTAAATACGAATATTTAACTGCCAGTAAAATGTTGTAATTTTACTCAGTACGATATAATTCCTGCTGGTGTCTAATTCATACTTATTTCTGTAGGAATTTTTACAAAACGGATTCAAAAATGTAACCGCTGAATATTTTAAGTTTGATTGAATTTTTCGTGTCGTGGGAATGATAAAAATTTACTACAGAGAAGATAGGTCATGTCGGTCAAAGACTTTTATATTATAATTATTTTGAAATTTTTCTGTTCCTTTCGTCGGGCGATGAACACAAATCCAGGAGTGACACAACCGCACAATTCAGTTGAAAAATTCAAATGCAGGGTATAGAAGGTACTGATCACCGCTGAAGAAAGCGTAACTACCTAAGACATGACTACGTTGAGAATTTTTTTTTTGAAGATAATCAATGATCTAAGAAGTTATTCATCTGTGAATATTTATTTTTTGCAAAGTTTCCCCGACATTCGTTTCTTGTGACCCTCGGCATCGCCGGCATAGATAGCGCAGCTTCCTGACACGCGAAGGCGAAACTATCTTAGTGTCGTGCCCGTATCCAGCCAGTCAGTTTCATAATAGCCTCGGCAGCGTAACAAAGTCTGGGGACACACAAAAGCGAGAACTTCGTGCGAGCAAAAGATGAGCTATATAAAGAATACGTAACATACAGGTGGAGCCTGGAGACGCGCCAGTCGATGTTCTGGTGGTTTCGAGGCCGAACTCGCAAAGGGGTAATAAGCACGGGTCAACAACCACCGGTTGTAAATTCCTTCAGGCGCATCGACACGATCACGCACTCGCAGATGTGCTGAAAAATTGCCGGGAAATAAACTTGTTACTGCGACCCGTACGGATACGTAAAACAAAACCTGCACGTCTCGTACAACAAACAATTTATTCCTATAATATGAAATAAATTATAGTCAAATTATTCATTGTCTTTTGTAAACATTAATATTGGGGGAAGGTTTTCGGTAATAAATGTATAGGACGTGAGAGAAAATTTAAAAATACAAAAATAGAAAAATCTAGAAAAAATGACTCGTATAATTCTTTAACTTACTGAAGGCATAAATACTATGTACTTACATAAATATCTTATTTTCTGATGATTTTTTAAAAATTATTAATAACAAATGTAAAACTCGCGAACCCTACACTCAATTTCGCTTGAACAGGCATTTATGTATGTAACATATAATAAATACAGTGGAATGTTGCACTCAAGTTTGATTATTCAAAACAATACTGTCATAGTGGCCAGGAAAATATTTATACCTTTTCTCGTGTTTGCCATTGTCTTTAACATTCGGATGTGTGAGGCATAGATGAATTTTACATACAAAAATCGAGGTAAAAGTGAATAATGTGAGTACGATACTACAATGTGAGATAAACGAAAGAAATATAATCCAACGTTTCCAGCATTTAGAAAAATCTGCTTGTCTTCAGGAAGAAGAAAATTGAGAATTTTCTCTACAAGAATCACCACTCCACTGCCATCAAATTTAAAAACTAGAGTATTCGCAGCAACATGCGAAATTTATCAAAGGTACAAGGGTACATGGAAGTGGTAGGATGGGAGGAACGGAAAAAGACGAATCTGCGAGCACAGCATTTCCCAATTATGCTAATTTGAGCATTTTCCTAGTTAAAATTCGCAGACTTCAAGTTTATTTAAAGAACACGACAGTTTCATAAGAGATATTCGTCACTGGAATAATATTTATGACCCGTAATTATGTTTTACTGGTGACTAATAAACTCGACACAACACTTAACACTTCAACATTACCCGCGGTCGTGTCAAAATCTTGTGAAACGAAGAAGATATCCTTAGTAGGCAGCAATGTTTCAAGATGTTTCTAAGCGTCTACAATTAAGGATAAGCATAGTAATAAATAGCTGATAGACCAGTCTAATTTGGTATATTTTGATATTACGGCGTTTATAAAAACGAATTCTATACTGAAGATGAATATCAAATCATTCAAAGGTAAAATAAGGTTAATAAAAATTGAAATTGATAACATTTGAAAATAAATATGAAAAATTAAATTATAATGATCACAAAATATTTTATTAGGAAATCAAAACCAATAATTATGCTTTTAGATAAACTATTAATTTAATTATTCCTGGCTCGAGGAAGGAAGATACGCCAACTACATGCATATTATATGAAACATCGCTATGCTTAAGTACAAAATAATAGTATTATGATGTATACAATTAAATAACTTTAAAAAATAATACTGAATAAAATAGTGAATTTGCACATCATGTATGCAACTCCTCATTTATAATCACACCCAATGCATATATTCCTTAAATTTTCTGTAACATAAGAGAATGAAAACAATCAAAGGCTAAATAATTTTTGATAGAACTAAAATTAACATAATAAATTCAAATCATTGAACTGAATACACGAAAACACCACAATATTAATTAGCTCGAGAAAAAACCGCACACAAACGCTGTATGTATTTTTAGCGCTGAACGACGAAAAGTTTCAGTTACACAGTCCATCGTAGCAATGAAAAAAATGGGGAGGAAATATTATTTTTAAAAAATTATAATTAATGGAATAGTACGTACAGTCGCAATTTCTGCACTATTATAGGCAAACTAATGTTAACTAGTAGGGAAAAGCGAAACATTCCTGTACGAAGTAAAACTATTCTATAGAATACTTTTGCACTGATTGTATTTATTGCTGTTCCTTACAAACAAAAAGGTGGCTATTATATCAAATTTCTCTCTGTAAGTTGAATATTACTATGGTACAGGTAAAACTGAGGGATTTCTGGTCCCAAATTCGGGAGAGCTCTGACGGAGGCTACGTTTGGGGATGCCTTCACATCTCTCTGGTTTTTTTAACTAAGGTTCCCTCGGCCTGTTTTGAGAGGTCTATGTTCCTGGGTCGCAGACCTTGGGCATACGGTAAGAGTTGTCCGCTATTCCTATTGGAATAGTCTGCCAGCTGCCTCCTAAACTGGTCAAGGCACGGAAAGGGGAAAGCTGCGACCCCACAGCTAACCCCTCTCCCGCCATCGGAAGGGCGTGGGGCAAGTACCAAATGTCCGACCTACCTGATGCAGGTTTTTCTAGGGTTTTTCCTGCATCACTTTTAGGCGAATTGCCGGGTAGGATCCTTAAACCATAGTTAAACCTTGGCTACCTTCCTCTACCCTTCCGCATCCCTCCTTTCAAATCCATTCCTATGCTATTAAAGGGTAGTTGCCACCATGTGGATTACCCTCATGTAGCCTGTTACCCTATATATATATATATATATATATATATATATATATATATATATATATATATATAATGTCCCAAATTCGTGAAGTTCGCCATTTCTAAGAAAAATTCTCAAGTTTAGTTTTACAGACTTTAAAATTTAAAGAATAAATACATTAGTCACAGATAGCATTTGCAAATTTTTGCAGAATACTTTGAAACTTAATCTACACTGCACTAGAAATACTTAACTGCCTACTTTGGCAATTACTGGAGCAATGTCCTCAATTTTATATAGTATAGCTCATGATTGAGCAAAACTATGTCAACATTGTGTATCATTGATTAATTATGTGTGTGACGATTAATTACGATCTGGACACGTGAAAATACTGTCACAAGACGAATTCACGTGAAAATCGAGAGAAAAAATTATCTTATTCAACGAATTCAATATTGCTGATTACATTGTGTCGTTAAAGTCAAAATGTTTTGCTTATCAAGAAAATAAAGCATTGTATAAAGTGATAAATTCAGCCAATTAGCACTTCCAGAGTTGCGTATATAAATTAGCGGGAAATATATATATTGTAATGCCAATTAAACAGGCCATTAATTGTTTTTAATATAATTAAATTGTTAGCGGTACGAATGCGTAAAGGAGACAATGAAGGCGGGTATTTCCTTTGTTCAACAATAGAGACCACGCGCGTTTAAACTGAGTATGCACTTGGAGAGCCAGTCTGGAATCGGCGATAGAAAGGGGAAGGAGTCAAAATTCTGCGTACGAGAGATGAAACTGTTACAGGTCGACGGGGAGATAATTTAGTTCAGTTCACCTAGAGCAACGAACAGTAAAGTTTGCAGATATAAAGTACGAATGGTGAGATCCTGTATTTCTACATGAAATCAAGCAAATATTTTATGGAGAGATTTGTTTCATAATTTGCTCACGGTGAAGCAAATGTTTGCTTCACGCTGTTTGAACAATTATCACACAGAGGGGACCGACAACCACTAGCAGACCAAAGGGGAGGCTCATCCGAGGTTCCAGATAGCTGAGGACGAGAAATTCAAGAGTATGTATTAAAATTGCAATGAAGTAGAGTCAGTGTAAAAATGGCCTTTTAGTGTGGTAGTTTCAAAATACAAGAGAGAGATCTGGTACCAGACAGACGGTCCGTGAGTAACAATACTTTTATACAAATTTTGTAAACGATAATTAAAAAGGTATAGTCAGATTTAGTTCTGTTTTCTTTTCACTTATTTTCATATTGTTTTAGGTTAACTTTTTATATTTTGAATTGTCAGTTTATACATTGATTTTGTTCTAATTATCAAACCCAGTTATGCCCCTGAGATAAGAGATTCGACGAATTTGATTGTAATGATATAAGAACTGTATGCTCAAAAATGCCACAAATTAATAAATTAAAATTAAAGTATTTGTTTTAAATGGATGAAATTCGGCATGAAAAATAGGTTTTGTACATTGTAAAATTTATCAACAATAATAAATTTCTTTTAAAGCTTAGTAAATGTTGTTAATTGATTCATTTAATTAAAGCTGTCCAGTTGTTCATTACAATATATAAATTTTTTATTACTCAAATAAGGTAATTTCGCTCTGATATAGTGAATTATTTTCTGTTCAAAAAATTAAAACGTCCCGTTATTTACAATTTTGTCTTTAAAATGGAACAAAATTACTTACGCTTCACATCCGAGAAAACGGAAAATAATTATTAATTATTATCAGTTTAAAATTTATGATTGATCTCTGATTACAGATACTTTCAATCAAAAGTCAAACTTTGTATAGCTGACAATTTATCGACCAAAAAAAACATATTATTCCTCCCAGGAAAGAGCTTGTTGGAAACTAACAATGTAATGAAATATTTATATTAAATTAAGTAAAAAAAATTATAAAATAACTTATTCACTTATATGCCGTGAGAGTGCTTTTGTGATTGGAAAATCCATTTTTGTTGGCTATGGAAGGTATATATGTATTAGACACTTTTTTAGTTATTTTTGTTTAGTAATTCAGAAATGTTGAATTATGAACGATGCTGTTAAAGATTAAATTTATTTTTAGTATAGACAGCCTTGCATTCATTGGTTCATTAATGTTGTTTTGGGAGTTGACTGCATTACGACACTGAATGGCGCAAGGCTGTACTCACGTCAGAGAATCTCCGTCTCGTACTAGTGCCTTTGTTTACCACGTCGGAAGATTTCGTTCCGTGCGAGTTGAATCACTACATACGTTATCTAGAGACAACAACAGATTGTTAGAAGGGCTGTACTTCAACGCTGTGTGGGTAATGAGAGAATACTTACGTGACAGAAGATTCCCTTTATTTAATAGTAAATTAAATCTGTCTCAGTTACTCTTGCATTCTGCTTGTCGAAGTGGATGATAGTAATTTAGTTATGATGAACAAGAATTTGCGTACTCAATTCATTATTGTCATTTTAATCCCGTAGTGATATAATTTTAAGAAACAATGTGAATAAGTTATCATTCACAAACATTTTTATCGAAACATTATTAAATTTTCATACAGAGAATACATATGCCAAGAAGGTTACAACCAAAGTAAAACTTATTTACGCAGGGCAGAATATTTTTATAGTTTTGCACCATCTTTATTCTTTTACGAAATACCGTAGTGAAGTAATATGCTTCAGCTCAAACATCTGAATCCCCGTTAGTAAATTCATGGTAAAATTACTAGTAACTATATTTCATCTGGAATAATATAAATGCAGTTATAACAGAACTTGAATTGGATTTAAATGGGTGAAATATCATTGAATTCATCTGATATTTTCATTCCAAATATAGAGCGTCGGATATTATATATGGACCAGGGATCCCTGAAACGACAGCCTGACTGAGAGACAAACTTGACACTATCTACAACCGGGAGGACCCAATGCCAATGTATCAAATTCCATTTTCCCGATTCTCGGTTTCCGCGGCTGTCACTGACTTGCGTCCGGACAGGTGATCAGTCTCTCGTCATGTCTGTGGTGTAGATGCTTTGACAGAGTATGATATCCAACGACGGCTTTGAAGATCAATGATTCACATTCAAAGGGCTGATTTCTTCTCGATATGATAACAATTAATTACATATTGGTATAATTTTATTATTTTGTAATTTAAATTCATAATAGTGTAACTTCATAGTTTAAAATATATTATTCGAAATTGTCTTCAAATCGCTGGTCTTGATGAATTGATGACTATTATTGATTTTTTTTAAAACAAACCTTATACATACAAAAATAGATAGATTTTTATTAATTCCATTAGTTCGTAACACGGAACCTTGACTATTCTCGGTTGGGAAAGGATCCCACTAACAATGTAACTCTGCACTGAGAGGCGTCCTCGTGGTTGCGGCACGTGGGGAAGGTGAAGGCGTATGGTCCTCTTGGGGGTCTTTCTGAAAAGCTGCAATCCTTATCTGTCATGGAGTCACCCTAGAACCAACTGCATTCTAGAAGGCTAAGGTGTCGAAGGTTCGGGCTTGTCTCTTAGATATCCGATGTTGGAAACGCCTGGTCATAATCCTCCTGGTATCATAGCCTGTTGTTATAAGAGGGAGATAACCCTAACTTAAGAGCTATACTGGGTAACTAGAATGTGTCGAAAAGTTTCAAAGTCCTTCGGGGAAATGCAACTCAAACATTTAGGGCGACCCTGGGCACCTCATTGTTAACGGAACAATGCGCGCGGTCGACCAAAGCCGTCCTTCGGGCTACTTGGAACCTCGGGGTGCGTCTGGACCCTGGTCTCTGCTCCAGGGTCCCATAAGTCCAGCTGGCTTTGTCCACGTCCGAGCCCGACGCACTTTGGAGTCGGACTCGAGGGGGTAATGGTTTCGCGGTTACAACCTCTCTTCTGTCCTCCCCTGGGTGTGCAGAGCCAGCCCGCCTGGATTTAAGCAACCAGGTATCCCCATTTCCTTCTTCGAGAGTTCAAAAAAAGGGAAAGCAAACCATATATATAGCTCTCGGTTGAGAAAATAGGATGTCATAAGTGAAATTGCAAATAGGAACTATGGTACTTTTACCGAGGACACAAAATTATTTTTACAATAAAGCTAAGAATAGGGTGTAATAATTACAAATTAATTAGTACCCCTAAAAACAATTAAATACAAATGTAACACAGAAAACGGGCTTAAAATTACTAAGAGTACAGTTTAATATTTATAGTCTATGCTTGCAATTAATATCAACAAATAATTAAAGATAAATAAGACAATCACTGAATAAAAAAAATGTGAAACTACACACACAAAAAATAAAATAATATTCAGAGTATCACAAAGGCCGACACATAGTGAGTCGGAAAAACCACCTAGATAAGTCTGTATTGTAGGTCAAATTTGTAAAACGCTTTAACTTACATACGTTAATTGCAATATAATCTTATTGAAATTCCATTTAACGTTCTGCCCACCTTCAGTAGGATTTTAGGAGATTAACTTGTTTATATTAACTCTGAATCTCTACTTCCATAGAGATTTACTCTAAAACGATGCTGCACAGAACTATTTCAGGGTAAATAAGGCCAACTCAGTGGCTTCTGTTTTCTATAACTTCCGGTGCAAAGCGACAATTTTTTGTCTTGTCTATATAGTTCAAATTATAAATGAACCCAAAACAGACAATCAAAAAATTGTCATTTAAATCAATTTAATAACATCTCTCTGTCAGGACGTAGACCATCATCAGGTTAACAATAATTGTCTGTTTTGGCCATATTAATAATCTTTTAATCTCCTTGGCGTTTGCCTCACTGGACAACATTTTTTTTTGTACGGTTACCAACAAATCGCATCATATTCGAATACGTTGGTCATTAATATTTGGAACGCATGTCCTATCAATTTTGTACCTTTCATTTTTTTATTCCTCGATACTCAACTGTAAAAGGTGACTAGTGTGGGGAAAGATTCATCCGTTGCCTGCAGTGATCAGGTATTTATTTTTAAGAAACGAAACCAGGCGTAGACAAGGTAGGTCGACCAGTAGTCCCGAGTCGAGCCAGGTGATTGAGGAGACGCCTCTCAGTAATCTTCTGTACGCTCCTTGGAGGCTTTCAACGGTGTAAGCCCTCGGCACCATTTATCATTCGCAACCTACACTCTTGATGCCATTAAAATTGCGCCTCACGTTCCACACGATCAAAGGGTCTCGAAATATTACATAGAGTGGTGCGACAAAAAATTGAAAAGGAAATGGAACATGTCTCAGTGCTGTTCTTTTTGTTTTCATATTTTCTTCCAAACACCTCGGAACTTTATAAGAAAAAAAGCTTTGATCAATGTTTGATCGAAATTAAAATTTACAATGTGGATAGTTTTAATATAATTCTAAAATTGTCTATAAGGTGAAATAAATTATTCAGAAATCAGACGAAAAGATGTGAAGATGACTGGACAGATTAATTCTGAATTAATCCTACAAATTCTATTGTGTGAATTAATCAAAATATATTATTACAATCCTACCAAGACTTATTAGATTAGCTGATCAGAAATTACATTGATTACTGGAGTCTAGTATTATCTTCGAACGTCCGTAGGATGATTTTCAGTGTTTCTTTACTAATTTTCCATGGTATGCCAAATAAGGCACGAAATCCTGAGTCAGGAATGAGCATTGCAACATCGCCATGGAGGTTCAAAAACAAATAACTGCTACTTGCATTAATATACATCGAAACTCACGTTCATTATTCATCACTTTAATTCCGGATAATATTTCTTAAATCGGTAAGACCAAAAACCCTCTTCGTACTGTAAATTTACGTTGATTACAAATATTAAAAAATAAGGAAAATAATTTTCTGTGAATTACGTACATCGCTGTTTTAGTTACTACTTACGTAAGTGAAACTGTACACGTGTACGCACCGGCGCTGGGTAGATTAAGATACTCGTGTGTCACCACGATACACGTAATTGTATACAAGGAAATGCTTGCATGTGAACAGACCTAAATACGCAGAAATCGTAAACAGCTATTTACTTGTGTGCTATTATTACGTCATTTGAACATTAAATTTCACGCTTACCGAGAATGAAAATTTATAAATAATGTAATAATGATTTTAAATAATATCAGATACACAAAGTGATTTATGGTATTGCAATCGACATATTTTATTGTGTAGAGTTAGAATCACTGTTGCTGTGGCTAATTAAAAGTAAGAAAATTTGACATCAGTATTGCCAACTCAACAGTAAACTTACTGAAATTGTGATATTTCTGTTACTGAAAGAAATTATAAACGGTGTGAGTATTTTATAACATTGTATTGTTTTATATTATGTGCATTTCTCTTTGCACTTACCAGTGAATTGTACATGTAACATTGTTATAATCACATCTTTTGCCGACACGTTAAAAACGGAAAATCGAGATTCGGCCGACCAAAATGTCTGACAAAAGTTCCAATTTAACTTATGAAATACTTTTTTCCCCCAATATTTAATAGGTAACCACCATAATGTCGCTTTTATGCTGTTAGCTACTGGCAGACAAGTAAAATCTGAAAACGTATTTTTTTTATTCAGTTGTGCAGTGCAGGCGCTGTGCGGACCGCCGAATTAGCAGGACTTCCAATTTCCGATCGGTGAATTTCCGCTTCTGTGAGTCCATTCAGATTCAGAACGAACGAACGCTCTCAATCACGGCCGAAAGTTGCGCAAGGAAAGTTCACATTTCGTCTGCTAGCAATCTCATTGCACATCCTGTCTGGAAATATCGGCGTAACACGATACTAGAACTCCCCGCGCTCTTTTCCATTTCCTCTGCTAAATAAATGTGCAATCTACATTTGATATGGTTACAGAAATAGATTCGCACAATGATTCTCCAAATGAGCTCAAACAGAAAAAGAATGCTGGAGAGCAATCTAATACCATCTAGACGAGGAACTCGTCCCATAAGTACTTAAAGAATGTTGAAAATAACTATAACAACGAAAGAGGAAGCCGAAGTTTTGGAAGAAACGATATCTTATGTTTCTTATGTAGTAACTAACGCCTTTACAACAAATGTGGATATCAGATTACATTGAAATGCAAATCATGGCTTATTCACATTGAGATAACTGCAAATAATTTATTATTGGTCATGCGGAAATTGTTTTTTTCCCCACAATGATTATAATGAGAGTTCCATTTCCTGATCCATAAAGTCTTCTATGCCAATTTAAACTTGTGAGCTTTACAAATATCAATATTTATTCTCTAAAAAATTAATTTGTATATTTTGTCTACGAAAGAAGAAAATATCAGCCGGGAAGGGGAGGTGACAAAAAGGAAGATTCAAATAGAAAAATTCGAACAGTAAGAAATTGCTATCTTTTAGAGATGGAATTCATAACTAATAAGAGAGAATTGCCGTGAGAGAAATGCAATACAGTTGTTATTGAATACAACATACAGGACATGGAACTATAATTACCCAGAAAGCTTCGTGAATAGTTGATGAAAAAGGAAGTTTTCATGAGAGGAAGGCTCCAAATTATGGTGCTGTCCGTATAACGGGCGCCGTATTTTGAGCGGCCGTGCCCTGAGCGGTCAAATTCCCCCTCCTTGTTCCCCCGGCCCCTTCCTCAATCCTGACCGCTGAGCGATCAGGTATAAAGTTTCCGAAGAATGACAACATTATTCCAGATTGATGAACGAAATGTTACATTTTCGTTCCATGATTCGGCCATTACCGTAAACAAATGATACTAATAAGTTAAATAGAATTTACGATTCCCTATTTTAAATTAAATTTACGATTTAATGTATTTAAAATAATTTTATTTCCATTGCTCCTTTAAACTTAACAATAGTCAGCGATGGTGCTCCCCGCGACCTTTCGAATATCGTTATCGTGGTGACCAGAGGGTCCTATCCGCCCCCCCCCCTTCTCCTATCATTCTCCTTTCCTTCTCGCTCCTAGTCGTGAACCACAGTGCGAGTGTAAAAAAGCCAAGTACAAGAATTACAGTAAACGCCAAGGAAACCTGCGAGAGAATTCTCTCGCAGGTGAACCTTCCCAGAGAGCTCTGGCGGAGGTTACCTTTGGGGATGACTTCACATCTCTCTGGTTTTTTTGAATTAAGGTTTCCACATGCCCAGGCCCCTCGGTCTGTTTTGAGAGGTGTATGTTCAAGGGTCGCAGACCTTGGGCATACGGTAAGAGATGTCCGCTATTCCTATTGGAGCAGTCGGCCAGCTGCCTCCTAAATTGGTCAAGGCACGGCGAGGGGAAAGCTGCGACCCCACAGAAAACCCCTCACCCGCTATCGGACAAGTACCAAATGCCCGACTTACCTGATGCAGGTTTTTCTAGGGCTTGCCTGCATTTCTTTTAGGCGAATGCCGGGTAGGATCCTTAAACCATAGCCCGGGGGCCCTAGTTTACCCTTGGCTACATTCCTCCACCCTTCCGCATCCCCCCTTTCAAATCCCTTTCCTATGCTATAAGATTATGTGGATTACCCTATTTATAGCCTGTCTACACCAAAAAAAAATACAATAAATTGTATGGTGTTTGATCACGCGATTACTACATTCATTCTCTAAAGAGTAACTTCAGTCAAAAATCATATATGTATTTAAATAAGATTTGATTAAAATCATAATATTTTTCAGTCATCAGGCAAAAAAAGACAAATCTATTAGTTTATAGCTGTCAGAAAACAAATTATCATATTTTTAATAACGTAAAATGAAATAAATAATCCACTTGAACAAAAATACTTGATTTTTAAAAATAGAGGTTTATAAATCCTGGACGGGAGATGGGAGAAATTAGGAGCCCTATGCTCGTTACGAGAATTGGTCGCTGTACGCACGGTTGCTACGACCTCCAAATTATTCAGGAGATAACGGGAAGCATAGGAAATGTGTTAGATACCAACTGACAAGTAAATATATTGTTATGACTAAAGCAACGTAGTGAGGTATTTACTTTTTCACTTAATTTTGTCTGTTGATTGACTATTCATTTACTTAGTTTACTTTTAACACAGACGTTTTACACCTTCCATTTTACACTAAGCCTGAAATTTCATTTAAAAATATGACCATAACCCTGGTATTACCACCTGGAATTTTGGAAGATAATTTTTCTGTTGCATGTGTGGTTTACACTTCCCAGAAATTTATTCGTATCAGTAGTATTGTACTTTGCGATATGGATATTCAAAGCCACCGTACCTTACAGTCCGATGGAATTCTCCATATTTCCAGGTCACGTACGGTGAACTCCCTTAGAAGTGGACAAAAATTCGTCCTGACACACGGTTTCTTCTGCGAAGAATGTTGGATATGTGGAAGGTAATACATTTATTTGAAGTTTGTATGAGTAACGTAAGACTGACAGCTCTCGGGCGCCTTCCGGTTTGGTAAATTCCCGAAGGATTGCGCTTTTCCCATCTCGACGGAATATGTTTTAACGCAGGAAGTTTTCGTACTGAATTTTATTACGAGTGTTTTATTTATCTGTTACTCTAGGGCTACTGTGAGACGTCGAATAAAACTAGGCTTATAACGGAGTGTTGTACATGAATCAGATGTTACATCCAAAACTTTCGGGAAAATGAAGGGTGATGATTCACCATTTTCCTGTTATTGAGCCAATTAAGTACGAAAATAATAATGGTGAAATGCATGGTGTTGGTTCTTACCATAATAACAATATTAAAGTTATATGTAACAGTTTTTCTCAAAAGTCTTTGACACGTGAAGATAATCCAATCTCCACTCAACGTAGACATCTCTCAACATGTTAGTTGTTTCGTTCTATTCGAGATCAAATCTGTAGGAAGCAAGTCAACGATGGCAAGTCTAATATCTGCTGGCCTGTGAGAGGAAGTCCGAACAGCTAGCAAAATCGTAGATCATGGACGTCTAACCAATGGCCCAGAGCAAGTATCAATGCAACCAAAGAAGAAGGCAACAAACCGGGGAAAAATATCAGTCGTTTTTATTACCAAACATCCAAGACTTTCCCAATGTAGTTGCTCCATCTCGGATTTCTTTTAAATTTCTTCAATTCCTCATGGAATAGCTTTTATGTGATTCGAATAATCTGGGTTAGTCCAATGAGAATTATTATTAATATTGTAATAATATTGGTCTTTTCCAGCTTTCCGTGACTGGATCTTCTTCCTTCAAATCGTCTGTCAGCTTCACTCTTCTTCTTCCACGACCTGGAAATCGATCCATGAGTTCTTCCATGATGTGGGGTAAAGAATTTCTCATTAGTATGAGTCCGATCCAGTTTTTTTATTGATAATTATAGTCAATGTGAAACGCTTCTCATTTAGTATCCTTCGAAACTCTGAATTTTTTTAGCAATATCTGTCCACTTTATTTTTTCAATTTTTCACCAACACCACATTTCAAAAATCTCCAGGTATTTCTCCTCTCTGTCTCTGTCTCTTAAAATCTCGGAAGATGAACTGAGCTTGCGGTCGTCGAAACATCGCATTTGTACCCGTGTGCAAAACTCAACAACTCTTTCTGAAATATTTTATTCTTGCGACTCTATTTACAGTTGATATACATATATGGCAAAAAAAAGACCTCAGAAGAATATAAACACAGATTTATGGACTTTCTCAAGTTCAATATACAATTCCAAAGCAGTTTCAATGGAATGAGTAGCGTCACACTCTAATTTCTGCTTATCTTAATTATTATAAATAAAAATCACGAAACTATAAAAATAAAGTTTCGGAAATAACGACAATCTAATCCCACTCTTTATAATAAAAATATCTTAACTATTTTTAGTTTTAGTAACATTACTAGTGGTCCAAAACAACTTGGCTTCGACCAACGTAGCCCAGAAAATTTAAAAGGTTGGATACTGACATGGACTTAATTGCCGACTGCTGGAATAAATACGGTATTTTGGAGAATAATGGTAATCTTTTTATGTCACAGCAAAGAAAATGTGAAATTAATAAATTCCAAGGTCCAGGAAATAAGTTTATTTTTATTTTGTCGCTACTTTTTCATACCAAAACACTAATATTCTATTCAGTCAAAAATTGGCTTTACAAATAATCAAAGAAAAGATACAGCTCAAATATAATAAATACATGGGAACAAAAAATTGAATTATCTTTACTGAAAATCAGAAAGTATACAAATATAAAAATATTTATATTAACTGAAATTAATTAATAAATATCTATGAATCTCAGAAGCAGTTGTGGGTATCTCCCCAATAAAATATGATATATGTATTAATTGTATTTTCTTTGGATTTTTAAACTTCTACTGTCATTATGAAAATTGATACAATGAAAAGATTTTTGAAGACAGTAATTACGACAACCTATTTTACTTTTCATTTAACACTTTTATTTAGAGTTATTAACCGTGGTGTTATTGACCAATTCCAAGACGTTTCAATGAATGGCCTATTCAGGGAGCAAAAACGGGGTTTTGCGGTCTTTCTTCTACCCATTCCTCTACACGAACATAACACCCGTGTATCGCAATTTCCGTAAGTCTCTTTGCAACACCTCATTGATTTGAACACAAAAAATCTAGAGATTTTTCTAATCCTGTAATTAGCATTTTCAATGCGAAAGCGTTGTTCGCATTTGGACATTTTGAATCTTTTGACCTTTCTCTGTTTATGAGTTGAGTAGCGGTGTACAACACAGAATTGTTTATCAGTGAGTTTTGTGAACTCTGAACCCAGGTAAACACTTGGCGCCTAAGTGACTACGTCAGGGTAGGAAAGCACTCATATTGTCCATTCTATCACAGTTGTAACATTTATACAAGCTGAAATGAAGTTTTATGAGAATACTGAAGTATTCGGTTGTTTGTATATTTACCGTATGTGAGGCTAATAGCAGTTATTAAGCACCGTTAGGAATTAAGTCATAGGAACTAAGCAAAATAAGCCGAGAATAATTTGAAAATTAATGTTTAGTTATGACATGATTATTGAATAAATGTGCGGTGCCTAAAGAACCTTTCACATTAACATATCAGAGATTAGGATGCAAAAAAGTTAGATTTATAATATTTAATATATTGTAGTTTCCGTAAAAAATAAGTCAAGTATACTTAAAAATTATGAATGATATAAAATTTATTTATTATTTGACAGTTCATGTACCCCAAAAAAGTCGTTTCTCTATTAATATGTGATGAATTTTAATGTTACAGATAAACAAATATTTTACATATTTTTAATTAATACTTTGAACATCGTATTATATTGATTATAAAACTCAATTCCATGCTTCCGTTCCGGTCAAGTATACTAGCGATTGACAGAACAAGTGTATGTAACTCGAGGAAATTATTTTATTGTAAGAGTTATTTGATTTTAATAGTACTTCTGTTTCTAAATTACCTAGAATGGAGTTATTTGAGAATATGTTTACGTTTCATGAGTCACGGGATCCGAAGCCGATGTCACCTGAATTATTGACAGTCACGCAGACTTAATGCTCTTTTCACAAGAAAACGGTAGAATAAATTTGTATGAACTTTTATGTGTTTATTTTAAACTGCTACCCACCGTAATAAGGCCACATGGCGAATGTTTAAAGGCCATTTCAAATGCTTCGGAAGGGATTTTATTGTCGTTACAGACAAACGGTTGAACTGTTTTTTATCGTAAGTGGTAAATAACTTTGAGGCAATCTTAAAATTGCAATTCACATTTTGAAAAAATTAATATTCCAAATTACCAAATAGCTTTCAATTTTAAGGAGTATTTGTAGGAGAACTAAATATTAGATGTCAAGGTAGGAATCAAAATATCTTATCAATAGAACCAACAAGCAAAGAAAAGTACTCAATCATAAGAACCGGATGTTGTAGCAATGAATAATAAGTACGAAAAATTGGCACGCAGCTAGTTTAAATTATAAATAGAATCAACGATCAGATACACTGGAAATACGAACGATTTCTTACAAGCGTTGGTAATTTCGTTAGTGAAGTTTAATATCACGGTTTATCCATTTATTTGTTATTAATAATTACCGTCGATTCCTAAGAAAATGTAACATCCCGCCTGCCATCATGTAACACTCCACCACTGTGAACATGTAACATTCCAGCAGTTGGAAATGGGAAGTCCAGATAGATCGTTCACCAACCGAGCTATACCTCCGTAAGCTCACCTGGCTACCGATCTAGAGGATAAAGGAAGAATTAAGAACAGGAAATAGGAAAGTCGGTAACGTGAGGGTTCGGGTTCAACTAATTGAACCTAGACGTAGTGGTTGGTGTTTCGCTGCACTTCAGTCAAATAAGAGCTGATGAAGAATAAAGAGATTTAATAGTTAGAAATAAAATAAAGTAAGACAAACTGGCGGATAGCACCAGGAGCCACCGACCCGTCTGGAGGTTGGATCACGACTGTCGTTCCCAAGAAGCTCTGAACAATTCGAAGACTCCTTTCCCCCTCCCTGATGATTTTAAGTCTCCAATGAGAAGCACTCTTACAGGGTGGAAGATTTCTGCTGCCGTGTGCATGTCTGCATAAGGTACTTAAAATGCTGACGTCTAGACGCAGCGTTATCACAGCTGCCTAGGCGGAAGGGGTGAATATTTATGTTGTTGTGTTTAGTTTCTCGCTATATCTAAAGTGATGTCTTTAACTGCATCAGCGTTCTTGCAGCTGCGCCCTCTTAGGTCCGCTATGCTGAAGCGACGTTATGATAAGAAAGCACGTGTAGACTATTATATTACAAAAAGCTTGGAAATTGTCGTCTACAATTTTACTGAAAAAAAAAATTCCTCTCCTTCCCCGATTGAAATAAGAGCCGGTTGCCTGGAATTAGAAAATTCGTTATGTTGAACATTATATGTGCTTTTCATAAACATCTGAAAAGGAAAACGTAACAACTGCAATAACATTTTAACGTACCTATTAAGAGAATTTAAATTATTAATCTTTTAGATGAAAATGGCATCATTCGGATTTTACGGTAATTTCATTGGTGTCTGAGTTATACAGCCAAATTCCTTGAATGTAGCCCTGCGTCTCTTTTGGACTTTACATATATTCAGAATGTAAATATAGAATTCCTATATTTATTATTTCAAACCGTCACAATCGTTTATAAAGTTTAAGAAACGTTCTCATTCAGCTTTAAATTATTTCTGTCTGCGCAGTCCATCGAGTCATTTATATTTCATTATTTAATTTTTTTATGTAAATTTTAATGTTTAGAATTTAATAATTCCGCTGCATGTATACTGCTTAGAAATTAAAACGCATCAACTTGTCGTAACGCCGTCCATGAATTGAGGCAAGCAGACGTCACTGACAATTCCTGGAAATAAACTGGCGTAGTTCAGATTTAGGGCGGCTGAAGTCAACGGCCCATAATTCCGCGAATTGGTTGAAACACATCACAGCAACCCAGTAACAATTTTTACAACTCTCGAGGCGTCGTCTACAATTGCGTTCTCACCCTCGCTTTGAAAGACGAATCCCCTTTTTTATTATCATGGCGCTTGGGAGTCAATCCTTATCTTTCCCTCGAAGCTCAGTCATATTGAACCAGACCTTTCGAAGAAACAAACTAGTTTGTCACACCGCTCAATTTGTATTTAACATGTGTATAAAAGTTTAAACTAAAAAATCTTTGAGTTCTATAGGTTTTATGCTATATGGCAAACGAAAGAAGTGTGTTTCACTTTTAGTTGTAAATAGAATTTGTTAGTATATTTCTAAAAGTAATGAATTATTATCTTCAGATTCTATATGCAGTTTTTTAAGAAAATAGTCCAATTAGGTAAATTCAACGCAATACTGCGACTATTTAACCCAACGTGTGACGATATAATATGTTAATAATATCACATTGTAGCTTATAAATTAAGCCATTCAATTATAGATTTCTAATACTTATAAACAATACAATATATTAATAGCAAAATTACAGAATGTTTGTAATCTGCAAAAATGACGTATAGTGTACATATGAAGAAAATGTTTCGATGTTACACTGAAAATAAAGTATAATGAAGGGCTTGAAAGAATAATGGGGGCAATTTTAAACTTAATGAAAATTAAAAACTGTTGGACTTGTACCCAGGACAGGAAGAAATGGAAAGAAACAGTAGATAATACCAAAACATTCTCAAATTAATTTTGTAGTGCTTGAAGAAGAAGCAAGTGTTTCTAATATATTATAAACAATGCATTATACATAATATTATTATAATAATTAGTCTTTATTTACTGTCGCATGAACCGTTAAGGTCATGAGCGAATTCTTTTTTTTTACCCTTTTTACATATTTATATATTAATGACATTCTCCTCGATCATCATAAAATTTTTCTTAATTATTTTCTTTACATCTCATTATATAAACCAGTTATTTCCATGAACTTCAGCAGCTCCCTTATGGCGTCCTCGGATGAGCATAAATCTGCGATAGAGTAGCAAGTTATTAATAATAATAATAATAATATTATAAACTTTATTTACATATCATTGCATACAATATGGGAAAACATCAGGTTTAATATAAAAATACAAAAGAAAAAAGAAACATTTAAATCATCAGTATAAAGTTACAGTCATATTATCACAACTCATGTATCTTATATATTACCTTATTTACTGAATACTGTTTCAGAGTTCTTTCAAAGTGTTTGCGTTGCAATTCTTTTATGTACAGTGACAGTTGATTATAAAATATAATTCATTTTAGAAAAAGGTCATGCTCAGATTTTTTGTATTAGTCCGCACTCTTAAATAGTCCGAAGTTTCCCTAGTATTATAAGGGTTAGCTCTGTTGTTACCTGGGAGGTTTTTTTTACTTCTTTACCATCATAATAGTTTTAAAGGTATATAGAGAATAGAGAGTTCGTATTTTATTTTTGTGGAATATTGTTTGACACGAATCTGCTTTTTTTCATATCAAATATAAATCTAATAAGTTTCTTTTGAGAGATTATAGAGCCCGTCTATATCCTTAGAAGCAGCACATTCCCAAATTTCTATTCCATAACTAATATGGGAGTAGACATTGCCATAGTATATGTTCATTAAGTATTTTAATAAGAGAATAGATAACAGTCGTTTTAATGCATATGCATTTATGTTTATTATGTTGCATAGTTGATTCATGTTTTCTCCCCATGTTACTTTACAGTCGACATTAATACCTAGAAACTTCTCTCTTTTCCATCAAAAGTTAATATATTTTCATTTTCTGTACTATGCTTTTTATTATTGAAGTATAGTATTGTTTTTAATTTGCAAAAATAACGTCTAGTGTGGATATAAAGAAAGTGTACCTAGGGTAAATAACGATTTTGACCGGTAAAATATGTTTCAGGCGGCGTTTGGACTTTAGATATATGAAGGAAGAACATGGAAAGGCTGAAAATATTTTTATTAACTATTAGCAAAAGTTACGTGAGAAATAATGGTATACACCATCGATAAATATACATCTACAGAAATAAAAATCGAAACAAATAAAAAGGTAAGATGTTTTTACCTAATAAAACGATGAAAAATTTAATGAAGTGAAATTCGAGAAACCAGATAATAGTTTTAAATAAATATATTTCACAGAATATAATTATTTTTATTACCATACGTACATTACATGTTAGAGTATACAGTTTCAGTAAATAAGTAATTGAGATATATTAGTATATTACTATACCTACGTTTATCAACTGCTGATTGAAACTTCTGAGACGAAACCTTAGGATACGTTGTCCTCAGGGATTTACAAACCGAGCGAGTTAGCAAAGAATCAAGCAGAATTCTATTGAGTTAATCATAAAAGAATGAATCCGTATTGGATTACAGTCCCTCTTCTTGACGATCGTCAGATATCTACCAGGGATGGATAGATTGGAATCCAATTGAGCATGCAGAAGCCTAAACTGAAAGAGAAAAACCAATTTATTGATAAATCGTCAAAAGAACAGATATAGGTGGCTCTAAAAGGGACAGGAAGGTGATAAGTTGTCTGTTCCTAATGCAAGAGAGAATTTAAGTGACACTGTCACGATTATTAGTTTTTTGGTTTCTTCTCATAGATATTATCAGTTTACATTATTTCTCACTCTTATCCGTATTATCTTCTACGCATAAATAGCACGCTAGACGTTAAATCTGTACTCAGTAAAGATTTTTATTTCTATTCCCAATTCCATAAAAACCTCACTCACACAATGAGGCAGGTTCTTGATTTTTCTGAGTCGGGACGCCATTTATTAGAACCCCATTGATTCTTCTATTTTGAGTACTAAAGCACTGTAGCCTTAGGTAGCGTATTCGCCTTGTCTTGTTAAATTCAGCTTCTGTTATATTCACCCGGCCACGTGACATGATTTCCCGAAATCTGTGCGAAAGTACGTGACTCTCTTTGACAATGCCGTGTGCAAATTATTCATGACCAAACTGGCGAAGGACTATTCAAACAAGACTGATGCATGCTGGATGTATTCACACATCAGATACGACGGGGAAGGCAAATATAAAATCACAACTAAAACCGGTATTTTTATAAACACATGCGTGACATAAACTCATTCACAATATGTCCAGTAATGTAAATAACCTACGTTTTAAGGTTGTATTTTTGTTTCTTCTAAACGGCGAGATCCTCTTCAAACCTAACTGAAATTAAATAGTAAATATCAATACAGGAATATCATGTAGGTCATAAACATATGGTTGAATAAATTTTTATTTATAATTTATATTACTTAAAAAAGACATTAAGAAAGTTTGAATAATTTCAGAATTAAATGGTAAGCGTGAATATTGTATTATTTTGCATCTCTTACTAACACAAAGTGGAGCTTAATCGAAAGCCTTGTATCAGAATTCATCAACAAAAATTTCCAATGACCAAGTCTATTACTGTCTGCATATTCTTACTCCACCCGAAGGCACCTTCCGTCTTCTCCTGTCGTGAAATGTCAATAGACATGCTGTTGACATTTCCCCAATACAGGAAACTCCACTTTCCGCTGATTACCAAGAGAGGGGTTTTACAAAGGCCATTTGTAACATGCCTATGTACTGGAAAACACAATGGGTTTAAGTACTCGATACTGTACAGCCAGCGATGTATTTTTTTTCTGCTGATATACAGTTTCAGAAATTGGTGGCAAAAAATTATCGATGTCATAAGTTTGCATTTTTCTATGACAAATTTGATACTCGCTTAATCAAGTTCTTCAGCAATATCTAACGACATAAGCTGATCTGGAGAGTTTTTCTATATTGCAATGCATTTATAGACGCTGAAATTGTTCACTACAGATAGACTTAATTTATGGATAGTGTTGCGGAGTCCGTACGTTCGTTGATGCTAAAAAGGCGACTGTGTCAGTCGCAGTGGCGACAGATTAGAGTAAATTAATGACTGATTGAGCAAGTCTGACGTAGATAAGAAAACAACTTCGTCAACGTAGTGTGTTTCCGCAATGAATAAATGAATTACTGTTTATGCCGGTTGTGGCTTGGACAACTAAATAGAGATCGACACATCTGTCTACTGAAAATTATTGTTTCAGAACACCTTTGTCTCGCTGATTCCGCATCACTCCTTTCAAATTCCGTCCTATTCTATTAAATGGGAGTTGCTACCACGTGGGTTACCCTCCCATAGCCTGTTACTGAGCTCCTGAGATGTTCATCCTGTTTGATGTACTAGCTAATCCCACCATAAAGAGTGACACCAATTAGAGACTACATCCAACAAAAATATCGACCACACTCCACATCCTTGGATCACCAACTTCCGCACGCAATCCACCAGTTTTTTGTTCAGTTTATATAAATTAAAAAATTTGTATTCTCCCGTAGCCAAGGCCTTTTTCATTTTTGCCCAAGTGTTACTCTGAGTAATCACAGAGTAACTTTGGAATGTCAGTCATATAATTAACATGGTGTGGAGTTGAGGCTTTTAATATTCTTTCTTAGAATTATTTTTATAGTAGTTTACTTCAGACGACGTGAAAAAAAATTAACACACAGCAATGCTTAAATTATTCAATATTAAAGCAACATGCTAGTTGTTGTTCCAAGAATGTGTTTTGTGCTTGATGGTGATGATGAGGTTACATCCTTTTACAAATCAATCACACTAAATGTATACCATTGAAACGGAAATATAATTAACGCTCTCGCTACAATAGTACAGCATGAGAATCACCGTGAAACATCTACAGTATTCACATCCTCGGATATACAAGGAGCTCAAGAAGAAAATAGAATCAACCTGGCAAGCAAGGTGGCGTACTGGAAACAACGGACTCTTCCATCAGGAAATAACATCATCATCCGCACTAATACTTCCCAAGAACCTCCACAGAAACCAGCAGATATTAATCTACATGATAAGATCCCTCCATACCAACCTCTCGCGTGCTCACTTCTTCTGCAGAACACCACAACCCACATGTAGTCCCTGCAACCAATCACTCACCATTCGACATGTGCTCTTTGAATGCAGAAAATACTAAGAAAAACGAAACATGACAATACCCAAATTTAATACTAAAGACTTCTGCACTGATCCAGAAGGAATCGCTTCATTACTAGATTCCTTATCCAGTGTCAAAATCGACCATCTAATTTGAGAAGAAAATGAATGCAATCACAATCATCGCACTAGAATAAAGAAAATATTATGTACCCTATCAGTTAAATAATGTAGAAGGTCGCCAATAACATTTTGGTTGACGCGACCATAAAATTTCAATAAAACAAATTAACCCGATAACCTGAATTGGACTAATAGTCGCTTATAAATAAAAATCTATTTATTCATTAACGATACAGTAGCTACGTCAATTGACAACTTTAAAAATGTTAATATTCTTGTTATTTACATGATTAATTATTTCGATAAATGTGATAAAGCTAATTACTAAGAAGTAGCAGACATTTAATAAAACTTTAAGTGCCTCCAACGTAATTGAATTACATTTACACCTTACCGAATGTCTGTTAATTTGTACGAGAAATTCCCAGGTGTCACACAAATAATCAAATATTTCTCACCCTTTGCAAAAAAGCGAGCTGACTCCGAGCGACGGAAGGGACGAACTGCATCTTTTGTCCGGAGCCAAATCATTCTGATCCTGGAAGCAAACTACGGGTGCTGTAGTGCTGATGCGCTAAAATTGGAAATCGAGATCAGCGTAACGGCAAACATTGCCGTAATATTAACAAAATGTTGCCCGCAAACGAGGATAAAAGGGGAAACTTGTTTAGCATGAGATAAATCTGTTGCTCTTTCAAAACTGGTGCTTTGTTTCTTAATATTTACTTTGCGTCTTATCCAACAAACATTGTTGGGATTTACACAGGAAATTAATGGGAAAATATAATTCTTACATAAAATGTAGAAAGTTAATTTTATGTTTTATGTTTGTTTCAAATATTATAATTACACTAAAATTATAATTATCAAATTAATGTGAATTATTTATGCCAGACGTAATTATATTTATGTTGTATATGTGCAACATCATGAGCCAAATTGGCTTCGTTCACGTTTAATATTTCCCGTATTGTATTCACAAAAATAAATCTTAAAAATTTTTATTTGAAAAAATACAAAAAAATCATGCATCAAAGGGTTAAACATCTATATGTAATGAACCATAAAAATAGATAATTATTATCTTTATCCACACATAAAATTAAAAATAAATAATCAAATTAAATATTGAACAAAGTTTGACAAACCTTTCACGGTCATACTAAATTTGTTCAACAAATGGAATATCCATTTAACAGCCAATGTATTCAATAGATGAAAGGAAGAAGAAAGTTCTTGCACTGAAACTATTTACTACTGATCCAAAATATGAATGAAAGAACTTTTACGTTATACATAAAGGTATCTATAAATTATGGTACAGA
The DNA here is from genome assembly GCA_037074705.1 of Zhengitettix transpicula. Classification (NCBI taxonomy): domain Eukaryota; kingdom Metazoa; phylum Arthropoda; class Insecta; order Orthoptera; family Tetrigidae; genus Zhengitettix; species Zhengitettix transpicula. The sequence goes on along the minus strand of CM073591.1, from coordinate 46,914,282 downwards.
CAATAATTTGTTCTTCTGAGCTACAAATATATATTTTTTAAAATTTATTGTTTATAATCGCGTCAACATTAAAGTCATTGGCGACTTACCATGAAATTATTACAATTAATTCATATTAACTATACATTTTATTCTTATTCTTAGATTCAGTGTCTATTTAGATTAGATCTTGAATGCCGGTTTCATTGCTAAACTTTAGTAGGTTATTTATTGCCGCTGCTGAGGTACAAATCTCCCTTCTCGTGTATTTATAAATTGCGACTCTTCTAGTCCTGTCGTGCTTTGGGCAGTCGTAGAGGACATGCTGGATCGTCAGGGCAGCCTTACATACGTCACATGTAGGTTGCGGTGATCTAGAGAATAGATAGGAGTGCGTGAGGTTATAATGGAGAGTTCTTAACCTAGCAACAACCACCTGCTGTCTCCGTGACAGATTGCCAACGTAGGATATTTCCTTGAAGTTGTCGACTTCCTTGAAAAAAGCCATTCATTCTTCTACACTTGTACCATTTTTTCTCCAGTATACTGGCATATTCTTGTTTCCCATCATTTTTAGTGCATATTGGACAGTCGTTTTTATTCTTTTGTCCTCTGTTGGCCGGTATCCATCCTATCATTACCTTATTATTGCTATTTAGAGTAGCCATAAGGTTTTCTCTGATTTTAATGACTATACCGTTCCATATCTTTTGGTTTACAAATAATCTTAGCTCTGCTTTTCCACGAATAATAATGGGATCAAAAATATATGACCAGTTTGGACAGTAATTGCGTTACGTTGACGATTTGAGCTATGTAACTACACTTCTAAGTTATCGTCGGAAGAAATTTTGACTCATGTGAGTTTAAACATAATATACTCTTAACACAAGATTCCGTACGTTAATAATATAACGTTTATGAAATTTAACATGAAATCCCAGGACACACAAAATATAAAAGGTCTAAAACAGAATTTGGCAAAACGCTTGACAAGACACGTCGTGCCATATTACGGGAAATAATTATCGTATATTTGCTCAATAATTGCCTCCCTGTATTTCGGAAAGTTCTAAAATACTTTTATATCCAACTTTCAGTAAAATATTGGCAAAACATATGCACATTATCGAATATCAAGCTTTCGACGCAAACTCATTACAAAATCTAAAGATGAAAACAGTTTCTTACGAGGGAAGTATACAAACTCAGCTATTTATGAGTTTATCCTTCTATACTTAGTACTCCCGATGAGAGGTCGAAATTTACAGTCATATTTCTTAAATTCTGTCAAAAGAATTGCCACGTAAACTGTAAAATATGACAGGTTATTTCTATTGCAACGTCATATGACGATATTGATTTTCAATTAATAACTTCCTCTTGGCCAAACAATATTGACACATACGGCCGTAAAACAGCAAAAACACCAACCCTTTCAAAACGAAACTCCATGAGCAATTTTTACTGGTTTTAAAATTAATGTTCATCCTCCGAGCTGTTTTCTTCATCAACTATGCATCAACTTTGTCTTAGACTGAAACAAGGTTTTATCACTTTTTAAAACTGACAAGGCAACTGTCTCCAAAATTGTACTTTCTATGGATACATGATTTTTCAGTGTCGCTGCCTTCGCTATACTTTCACCCTACATTTTTCTCTACAAATAATGAACTTTCGTTTGCACTAAGATAATAGTAGGCTGCAAATCAAAACTTAATTCACCTTCGGCCGACATCGGACAACTTCGTAAATCACGGAATATCTGAGCGTATGCGCGTTATATACCCTACATTTGAATCCCAGATAAAAATAGAAAATCAGTTTGTTAAACAACCGACTTTCATAACACTCAACGGACCGTAGACACTTTCTTCCGAAGTTTTCCATACATATTACAGTATTTTATCAGTTAATCATATATAATAGTATACTGTAAGCGAGCTGGTCTTATGATATTTGTCTTTTACAGTTAGCGAAAGAAACTTGGTGACGTCATATCACTTTTTAGACCGACTTTCACGAACAGAAATTGATGTATTATATGTCAATGAATTCAGTAATATTCCTTACTAATTATTATTTATCATGAACCTGTACCATAGACCAACTCTCTGGTGGTTGTTTGAGAGAATCAAAGCAGCCCAGAATATTTTTTAAGTTTTAAACTGCTGCTTAATCCTTAGAAAGGTTTGTATATATACCTAAACACGAGTCTCCGTTTTTGAACTAAGGTTCCCACAAGCCGAGGCACCTCGGCCTGTTTTGAGAGGTGTATGTTCCGGGGTCGCAGACCTTGGGCATACGGTAAGAGTTGTTCCCTATTCCCATTGGAATAGTCGGCCAGCTGCCTCCTAAACTGGTCGAGGCACGGAGAAGGGAATGCTGCGTCCCCACAGCAAACTCCTGTCCCGCTATCGGAAGGGCGTGGGACAAGTAACCAATGCCCGACCTATCTGATGCAGGTTTATCTAGGGGTTTCCCTGCATTTCTTTATATATATATATATATATATATATTATATTTCTTGTAGGAATGGTAAGAATCAGAACTGTGATATAATGTGGTAAAAAAATCAATAATTGAAAATATGGTCAAATATTGACGAATCACGTAGTAAATGATCTGTTATTAAGAAAATATTAAAAACTATAATAAAATAAATATTAATAACGAATTGCATGCCATTTATGTCTTTTAGTGGAACCAGTTCTCAGAGGCTTATATATATGGAAATCAGGCATATCAATATTGATAATGCGAAATATTTTTTAACATTATATCGTATATAAATATCGTTTTCTTTGTTAATAACAAACTCTTCAATTGTTTGTTAGCAATAAGGATTTTTCCTCCCACAATTCATCATGTGAATCGTGGCATACACATCCTTGCATAATTACTAGATTTTCAAGCTTTCCTTTTTTATCCTTCGGAATTACCTTCGAAAAGTTCTATTGAAAAGATAAAAATAAAATTTAGTTATAGAGACGTATTGTTTTTTGTCTCTTCGAACATTAATTTCATATGTGATCTCAGTTCAGATCGACGTTTAAGTACAAATAGTAAAATTAGTTGTTCAGTAGGGCAATCGTCTCTATTGTTTCTCAAATATATTGTCTGAATTTCACTTCTAGTTACAAATAATATTTTTTTATGAAAAACCACAAGTGGTAAAATCTAATTAAATTGATATTTAGTAATGTCATCAGTGTGGAACCGAGTTGTCATGTTTGTGGAGACTATTTGGCTAGCGTACTATTTAGAGTGACGATGAGTGATGTCCTTGTTTGCGGAGTGTCTTGCTGTGCGACTTTTCGCGGATGTCGATAGGCTCACGTACGGAGCCGCCGTGACTCAACTGCGTTTTAACTCGCCACTTCCCGTGCCGCGAATCTGCCAGGCAAAATTCTCACACAGCTCTCAGCTGAGCCACTCTTAATTGCCCGGCGACGACCAGGAGGCCGTGATATTACAACTGAAACCAACTACGCAACAAAGGCCTTGAACAAAATATTTTGAAGAAAATAAGTTGGTTGTCCACGGAGCCTCTGACGTACCACAACTGTGCCGTACTGTATACCTTGATAAATTTGAACTTGTTCCGATTTACTGTAACGCGAATTAACCGTGTGTAACTGAAATTCTAGAGCTGTCTTAAAATTCATAAAGTGATATTCGGTCTGAGAACAGTATTCTATATATTTTCCCCTCTATATAATTTCTTTTGAGAATAAAATGTTTTACACTATTTTAGTTTCTGAACCGAAAAACATGTATGCATCGAAATTTTTGACTCTTATTTTATAATGGATTTCATAGTCAATTTGTAGTCAGTTGACTTTTATTCCGAAATTGATTCTAAAACCACTTTTCCTCTTTCAGCCTTCTGTAAATTATAACTTTTAATTTGCCTTTTTGTTTGCATGTAAATATTGTCAAACACCTGAAAATCTGCCAGACTGATTATTTACAGTAAACAATATAAAAACTGATGTTGAAATCACAAACAATACGAGTTATTAATCAAACATTATTTTTTCCAAGTTTTTTTTACCTAACTCAACTATATAACTTTTCATTAAACAATTATCTTAAGAGTTACTGAATCGGAACTGTTTTGAGACAATTATGTAACAAAAAAAATTAATAGATAATTATAAAAATGGCAAACTTTTAAGAACCACGAACGCGTCACTCACATTAACCCGATTTGTGTCCAAGGCGTGAAGATTTCTGTGCGATGTCTGAGGTTTTTTAAAAATCATACTGTCCTCATTCTCTGATATTTACATGGTTACCCCTTTTCGTGCTCTCTTCTCCCACCTACGTTCTCTCCTCTGCCCTCCCTCCCTCCTCTTCCTCATCTACAAGGATGTTCCTCTGGTATCTACATAGCAACTAAACAACTCTTATAGTCTCGGCATCCAATTTTCAAAATATATTTTTCCCGACAAAAAGGAGGTTTAACTACCAAAAATCTCCATTCTGGCTATTTTTAGTACACAAACATTCCTCCTTGGGTCACTCCGCATGTCAAAAACCTCTTGATATTCATTTCTCAACGGCCTATTTTCATAGAATGCTGCCAAACCTTTTAGTCATGTCACTCGCCTTCTTTGAACGGATCAGTTCAATTTTTAATTCCCAAACACTGCCCGTTTCTTACAAAGTGCCTGGCCTGCAATTTAGAGTACGTGAATTACATGCAGAGTTAAAAAATAACACAAGCTATGAAGTAATTGGATTATAATTCCCTACCATTCTCTCCATTCAGCTGCTATTTGTTCATTACAATACTCTTGAATGTGACCTGATTTGTGAACTGAAGTCGCTTATCAGCGACCACATTGTATAAATCAAGTAGTTAAGGATGTTGGATGTAGTTACTTACTGTGATGACAACTGGTTGGTACAGGATAGAACAAGGTTGAAGTGGAAGCGTTTGTACTGGGGGCAACCAACGGAATCAGATTCATATAAAATGAAAACTGAGTTACCAAAAAGGCAAATCTTGGCACCTTCATTCAAGGTACGATAATTGTAGCAACAAGAACGATGTTTGTTGCAAAACAAAATATGTTGCGCTGTTGCATCTCTTTCTGAAAAGTAGAAACTCGAACTGGTCAAGACATGTACATAATTTAAAACAATATTTCAACCCGTTTACGGATTTATTTTTCTCTCAGTGCTTCATTTTATGCTACTCGTACTTTTAGCAATCTTTGAGTATATGCTGTGTTGAGATTTGAACGTTGCACTGCTCGCAGCGTGGTGGGGGATTTTTTCTTTACCATGAAGGTGAGTTAGGTTGGTATGTCCACTCTTGATCTCTAAAAATTACAATTTGCTCTCTGCGATTTAGTTTATGGTCTGGAGTAACAAATTTTTGGTTGTTGGATGTATGAATCCAATTTTATACTTTTTGCAGTTTTAGTTTAGTGTTTTTACCATTTATTTTCAATTAGGTCCCAGACGACTTGAGAGAACCATCAGATTCTTTAGGTGAACTTCACCTACGATCACTATTAATTTGCCTTTTATTAATTTTTATTCAAAATAAAAGCCATCATTTATGGGTGTTATTCAAATATTTTCCCTTGAATTATTTTACTATTAAAGCAGCGGTAATTACGACTAATTTATCGCCACACGAAATTATTCATTTGTTCTCGGGCGTTGTTTCTCTACATCAGGACAACACCTCTACAACAGTGTAAATACTATTCAACTGTCAAAATCTCTGTGGTCTAAGTTCAGTTCTTCGAAGACACACTTCCTACTACCATAACTTTCAACAGAGAACTAGCCTGAAATTTACTGAGTCCATTTGTGGGGGAATACGTAAATCTCATAGAAATAAAGTTAATCTCTGATTGTGAGAATGTGAACTTCCAAGTATTGCCTCTTTATATAATAGTCTTCATATATTCTCTCTTCTTCCCCTTAAGATCACTTCACACCGAGTTAGACATTGCCACGCGTTTAGTAGAAATTTTGACCACCACACACGGACAGAAATAATTCTGCCAGTTTTATATGCAGCTGAACAAGCAAAGTCTTAGGTCTCGAAACTAGACCACCGTATGCCGATTGAGGTCGTTTCCGCCAACACAAGAATGTGCTGCTATATTGTCACACGTAATAACACTTGCATTAACCCTCCGCCGACGGACGGATGCAGTAGTTGAACCATTTTTGTAAGGAAGGGCTTAATTCTTTTAATAAAAAATTCTCAATTAATCAGCCGGATCAATTGTTTATTAAAAACAAGACATTTTTGTGAAAATTTATGTCTATCAGGTTACATCTAACCGGAAGTTCAACTTCCTTTCTATTATGTAGTCAGAGTTCATCTGGGAATAACTGGTGTGCCGATACAATTTCGATCAATTTATACTGTAGACTCTTGTCACAGCTTTCCAATCAAGATGTCGAAGTGGAGATAATTCCGACCCTTTCGTGTTGTGATTGGTTAAACTATTCACCGATGCTATTTGTGTCTTGGTGTCGGGAGGATCCGATGTGATGGCCGGTAATGATCGGATCCCATGCCGTGCTAGTTTTAAACCCAGAATTCATGTTCTTATGATTCTTAATTTCGATGGCATTCATCAGAAGCTCTGGTGTGGTTCAGTATTTTTAAAATCCAGCTCGTGTCCTGTCATCAGAGAATGCTCGAACACCGCTGATTCAGTGGAATATGTGTTTGGTGTTCAGTACAACCTTCTTCAACGGCCCGTAACGTTTTTCCGATATATTTCTGATCTTATAAACACCAGCGGTTTTTAATACAATATAGTATTTGGCTGAGCTCAACATCTGTTTCAGTTTTGTATGTGGTTGAAATACCGTTTTAATGTTATATTTGGCAAGAAGCCTTCCAATTTTAACTGTTGTGCGGTCAGCAAAGAGAAGAACTGCTGCCGCAATCGGTGTAGATTCATCTCTTTCCTTCGGAGATCCTTTTTTATCCGGGCACACTACTAGACTACACCTCACGGCGATGGAGATGAATTTCGCAGAAACGTTGTGTTTTAATAATCAGTTGACCCGGTTTGTAAACCGCGAATCTTTTATTTAATCAATACACTTGGAATTTTGAAGGATTATTTCTTCACAGGTTCCTTCGAGTTGACTCATTTATAAGTCGCTCAGTATCAGGCAACAGCGCTCCTCCAAGCTACTGGTGTTATTTAGGCTCTTTCCCAGAGTTTATTCAGCTTCTTCAGGATATATTGGAGTTCCAAAAGTTTTCGCCTCGATCAAAGTCCGTTCGAGAAATATCGAATTACGATCGATGTGCGTCGATCAGCAATTTGTTGTTTATTTGTGTGGGTTCATCAGATTTTGACAGTTATTCATCACAGGTTGAACTGATCTGCAAGCTAACAACGACCAAATGTTGGCGTTGAAATACTAGAATATTGCCAGTATGTGGGGATGTAATCATATCGAATGTACTGGCCTGAAGTGTCTACTTCCGAAAAAACAAATTAGTGATGAGGTTCCAGTGTGTTAATGAGATTAGATAATGAAAAATAGATTTTAGGGAGTAGAAGTTGGAACACGAGTAGTACGTAGTGGATTCCGATGCAAATGTAGTTGTTGCAGATAAAACTGAAGACGAGAACCAGGAGATTATTCGCAAGGATTGGTGGCAGTTGTAGACCGGACGACGGCCGCTGGTCCAGCAAGGTCACTGAGGCACGTGACTGCTGGTTAACCGCCGCGCGAGGCCGCGTAAGAGAGAACTGTGTCACTTTCTTCTTCAAACCCACTCTCCATAACGGCAAGTGGATGATTACAGACTCGTCAACCTCCTGTCGTGGGACACCTTACCGAAATGTTGGACTGCTGGCGGGGCACCAAATATAAATATTCAGCCGAAACTGGCCGCAAACTCTTGGCCTTGAGTTTGACAGAGAAATACACTAAATACCAGACTAGTCCGATCAACACCACTGACGTCATTGAATACCTAGAAAGTATTTGCGCAACTCTCTCAAGTCTTAAATTCTAAAAGGTCGCAACAGAGACTAGTTACTCTTGTCTCTGTCACAACTCGAAGATTTCATCGCAGTCACACGTAGAATATTTGAAATTTGCGATCTAAAGACAGAAGAACACAGAATTAGCTTTATAAATATTGGATCAAATTCATGGTCTTATATTCAAGTATCTGAACTTTTGCAGCTGATTGTACAAGATTTTTTTTCGACGGTAGAAAGTACCTAGATTAGATTTCAAAGTTAATAATTTATTAAGCAAAAGGCGATTTATTATCCATGTTTAGAGGCAACTTTTAAATTTTCAATGACATAAAATAAGTATCTGATTACACTAGCCTTAAATTTACTAACAGTATCACAATTACTTATTTCATTATCAACTGGTTAACTTCAACGTGGGTATCCCACAAATTTCCCTCCTAAGCAAGAAATAAAAAATAGAGGAAATATATCTTCATTTATCAACGGAGACTTATTTTAGCTGGATACAATTTTCCCAGCTATGTTCAATAACGTTTATACCCTGACAAAAATGAAAACCATCTAGCTAGTCGAAATAGTCATCAATCGCAGACTCCACTTAGTCATTGATGGCAAATATTTTACCAACCAGGCATATTTTTTTTCAAGTTTAGAAAGAGAAAATAATTCTAGGGAATCAAATAGGGTGCGTGAGGAAGCAATTCTAACTGTAAATCATTCATTTTGGCCATCGTGATAAAGGATGTGTGAACTGACGGACTGTCGCGATGATACAACACTTTCTTTTCACTGAATATGGCCTTCTTTTCTTGTTTCAATCACTAAACGCTGCTGTAAGGTCGCATAATAGTAACTGTTGATATTATTTTTTCATTTTTGAAATCAATGAAAATATTCCACGGATCCCATAAAACTGACGCCATGACATTACCATCTGATGGAACTGCCTTCGCCTTATTTATTTGGACTCTTCCTTCGTCTCAGGAATGTTAGACTCATATTTTGTCAATGGTAATGAATAGACGCAAAAAATCGGTTTTATTTCTATGAAAGATGGCCAAACAATCTTTTGAAACATCCTCACGACACTGTTTGTGCTCCATTGTATCCAAACGCGGCACCCATCTTGCCCACAGCTTTCTCATGTCCAAAATGTCAGTCAATATGTGATGTACAACACTTCTTGAAATACATACTTTGTTTGCTATCTCCTGCACTTTCAGTATACGGTCATCGAATACTATTTTGTGTTACTCGAACGACCTCGTGAAAACTCTGCCATCCAATATTTTACTGTTGTAAAGGAAGGAGAAGATTCCCTCAGAATGTAATCCAGCTCGACTTAAGTACTGGTTGGACCGATTCCATTAAAATAAAAGTATTGTATCACAAAAACGATTACCAATTTTTTTCTCCATGTATAAAAATTTACAGTGACGGTTCAATATGGCTGTCAAACAAAATCTTAAGTATTTAGCGTCTTTATACTTAAGCTTTATAAGGTTGGTACTATAGACTATTTTGGTTTTCAAACAACAATCCGTCGGTTATACATCAGGTCGGGTACTTCTGGATCTGCTCTCGTATTAACCCTTTGTCAAATATAATATATTTTTAAAATCTTACCTCTGTATTATTTTGGTTTTCAATCACACTTATAACTTAAAGACTTCTTAAATTTTATTTCAACAACAAAACTAGAGCATAAAACTTCCTACAAAACCCCGAAAATATTATTGTTACACTAAATATTTTAGTTTTACACATAATAATTCTTATCGCTCCATTTTGGAACGTAATAAGTCTATGAATACGTTTATCCCTCACTACGTACAAACAGAACAACAATAATTGTAAATAACAGTTTTAGATAATTTTGTTAAAAAATTGTTAAAAAAATATAAAAACTCTATCTTTCTACTTACCTTCCGAAATAATTAATCTGTACGCCAATCCACGTTCAAACTTCGATGTAACATAACGCCTAAATATTTGTGATTGTTAGCGAACTATAGTTCGCAGATCAATGATGTGCGTGAAGAAACTTTATAAGGTTGGAAATGAAAGTTCGTTGTAAATATCTGAATTTGAATCTGCTGATGCCACGACTGTTCTACCAACTGTTGGATGAGGCACTGGAGAAAAGCGGAAATTTTTTGTTCCTAATAAGACTGCGTCTAAGAATATGAAATGACATGATATCTAAGCTACATAAAGGAAAGTCCACCAATCCCAGAAAGTGTAAAGAAGAGAAATACCTGAAGATGACGTCCACTCAGAACATGGAGGCTAGATTGTATTCGAAGGTGATGGCCACGGAGCATAAACCAGATAAAATGCATGCCATAATTCTGGACGCTGTTGCAAGTTTAAATACAGATGAGTACCTAATAGGTTTAGCTAATATTATTGCCCCCATCAGAATTAAGTACATCTCTAAAATAGCCAATTCCAGAATATGCGCATTTCTAACATCTAAGGAGGATGTCGAAAACCTAATAAAAGTTCATATATCAATAACAATAAAGGGTGAGGTGGTTAATATAAGACCTTTAATGCAAAAATACTGCCGTGTAATCTTGTCAAATGTATGCCCAGTTATCCCTAACGAGATTATTGTGCTAGAACTATAAAAGCTAAATATAATTCCAGACTCTAAAATATCGGATATTAGAATAAGTACTGGTGATTGAAGATTTTCACACATTAAAAGTTTCAGAAGATAATTCTTCATTAACCCAGATAAGCTAAATTCGCTTCCGAATTCGATAATAGAAGAAACTAGTTATAGGGTGTATCTAGCAGCAGAGAACGATAACTGCAATAATTGTAAAAGTCCCGGCCATATCGCGACAAATTGTCCTAATAGAGATGCAATACTAAAGAATAATCTGACTGCAAATGAAAATTATGACAAAATTCAGTGTAAGAACCCGGAACCCGCAATTCAAATAATTAACCCTCAAAAAACGGACATGGATAATTCCCAACTAACAACAAAAAAAATAATTACATCTACGAGCTCGACTAGCCAAGCTGATAAGATAGACGCCAGTAATCCTGAACATAAGACAAGCACTAATCCACCCAAGAAAACAAAACAAAACATTCGGGATCATAAATATAAGGCGCTTAGTCAATCATTAGGTCCACTAAAAATATTATATGAAGAAGAAACCAGTGCTCCACCTATCCCTTTGGAACAGTTAAAGGCTCTTATACTAAATGCTACGGACTCAAAGAACCCAAGAACCATTATTAGAGATTACCAGATATCCTCTACATCATTCATAAATGTATTGGACTCTTTGTACCCACACTTAAATGATAAAACGGCAAAAAGTAGAATAAAAAGGCTCATAAATTTATTCAAGAAACAAGAGAGTGATACATATTCAGAAGAAGACGTGTCCTCCTAATAAAAACAGTCTATGACTACAGTACAGTGAAATCTGCGACAGTCGCAGCATCAAACAAGTTAATATAAAGAATTATCGAATTATGATAAATGATTAACAAATGCGAATTGTAAAATGTAAATGAAAGAAACCCACATTTGAAATGTATAATTAATCTTTCAAACGGTTCAATTGTATGTATATTATTGGAATCAATGTGAATCGCTGCATACTTATGTAAATAAGCACTATTTGTAATTTATTTATGGGTCGCCAATGACCAAGTTGTTAACGCTACCATTATAAACTTTTAATAAAAAAAATGCATTCCTTAAAGTAGATTAAAACATTATAGGAGGAAAAATTTGTGACCGATATTCCAAGTATACCTTGGCAATATCAATTTAGAATCTTCGAATTCCTTTGTAGCCTGAAGAATGAAACCTTCACACACGTTTCACCTACATATTTAAACCCTCCTTGTCTTTGAACTGAGTATGTGATTCAAAACTACTTCGGATTTTGTTAAATGAAAGATTTTTGGTCTCATATTTTTTCTGAGGGGGTGTATTTTGGGGCCGTAGCTAATAAATAAATTGTTGACATGCCTGGTTGAGAATGATCTAAGGGTTTGTCTGACAAAAGTATTCGTTAAAATTACAACAAAAGCAGTTCAGTTTAATTGAGAGATAAGTGATATTTTATGAAAAAAATGCATTAAAAATTTTTTTCCTCCTTAAAAATAATACAGCCCAAATTTCTATGAACGCCTCGTCAACTGCAACGAGAAAAACATTCCAAAAACAATTATACAAAGAACGAAACCTGACCCTTTTTAACAAAGAACCTGGTGTCAGATTCAGTTTTAATTCTCCGTCACGATATTGAGAAACAAGTTGACTCATTCGTATCCTTATCACCGAACGAACTCCGAGCTGGTTAATTTTCCTCTGAATTTTGTGACCTTGTCTGAGTAATCGCGGAACCCAGAACTTCCGATAGCAGAAACTTCTTATCGTATGTTAGACATATCCTATGACAAGCAACGTTGTAATAGTATCCACAGTTTCTCGTCTGTCTTCCGAAGCAAGATTTCGTTATTGTCTTCATTGCCGCCATTAGTCCAAATTGTGAGTTCCTGGAAATTTTTTTTATATATCTACGTTCACACTCACAATTTATGGAACGAAAAGTTAATAGAAAAGTAGAGACGGCGGCATTTAAACCTAACTACGATAAGTAATTATTTGAAATCTGTCGTATTTTGGTTTTACAAATTACGGAATTTCCAACAATGCATTCTACTCCTATAGGTTGAAGGATAACATTTAGTCATGATAAATGACATAAGCATTTATTAGTTGACATGTATGTCTTATTCCGTAGTCTTGGAAGTGTATAATATCACAAGGAGGAAATTCCATTTCAATATAATCTTTGACTAGAATTGTTTGTCTGTCTTACTTTTTGATTAAAGCAACATTCTGTCAAAATACTGCTTGCATCTTTTACATATTTTAATTACAAATCTGTTGAGACGGTGAAATTTATGTTATTGTACACATTTAAAAACTTCCCAATTTTATAATTTAGCTATGTTTTAATTGATAAATTTTACCCTTTAATACCTCATAAATAAGCATATATAAATATAAATAATCAATTATAAATGTAATAGTAAATTTAAGAACAAGGAAGACGATATTAATAAATAAAAATTACTTAAACAGTTAAGTGTAATAAAAATATAAAGGTAAATTAAGTGTAAATTGTGAAAAAATCTATTAGGAAATGTAAATTTTAATGTCATTTTTTAAATCAAAAACAAATAAATTTGTTGAAAGGTGTAAAATAAATATTAAAAATAAGAACAACATAATGTTGAATGCAAAATTAATTGTTGGTAATGTTATTCAGGACAAACTAAACGTTCACTTGAAATTAGATTAAAAAACACAAAAACAACAACAAAACTTCAAATCCTAATGTTATCACTCTTCATGAATTAGAAGAAGGCCATGAATTTTATTGGAATAATGTTGAAATTTTAGATATTAAACAATTTTACTGAAACGTAATTTATCAGATATGTTTCATATTAACACAAGCGTAAATACACTCAACTCACATAAATTAACTAACATTTATAATGCATTATTTTTTAACTGTTGACATAATTTATTTTACAAATGTGTCATTTGGAATTTTAATTCGAATAATTATAATGTTTCAGCTAATTTTTTATTTGTTCTTAAATATTGAATTATTGATCATTTATTGGTTGTTCCTTACAACATTTAGGAATGTAATAACTGTTTTTCCTTTTATATATATGGTTTAGAATTTTTATATTAATTTATTATTTGAAATATTATATTGTATTTAGTAATTATAAATATTATATTTTTGCATTCAAGACTAAGTTTTTTAAGTTTTAGTTATTTTATTCAACTAAGTCAGTCCTCATTATTTAATATTAAACTAGCGCTACAAAATTATAGATCACTGCCATGTGTCTTACAATTTTAATCTTTCCACTTGTTTTTTCGAAGTGTTCTGCGTACTCGTAAGCCCTTAGACTTAGTGTGTAAATATCCTTCTCCACCTTGACCTGTCCTCAGTACAAATTGAATACTGCACGTCGGAAATATTGATCGCCTTTTTTCTGGACGTAACAATACATCTTTGTTAAGGTGTGATTTTTTGACTGTTATTGGCTCTGAAAGAAAAATGCTCCTCCCATCACAACGTGTCTGACGAGTAATTGGAGCTGAATTTTATGCGCGTCTCAAGGCAGGCAAAAAAAACCGTAACCAGGTATTGGCACGAAACTAAACTCAGAGTCAAGGGCTGTAATATTGTCTATTTATAAAAAACAACTAGTAAATTTTTTGTGTATTATAATCGAACACTTGTTACTGGAACACCAATATTTTTACAAACAACGTTATTAATGAAGAATTCACATTTTGTCATATATCATCATGTTAATTCACTTAATAATTTATATTCTTTATATTAAATAAATAAATCAGTCACAAGTCAGAAAAATGAACTTTATTTTTTTCTTGCTTTTGGCCAATTTATTTTAAAATGGAAATATGTCAGATAATTATTATTAAAATTATTTCCATACAGTTGATTAATAAAACGTCTTCTGTAGGTTTTAGTCACAATAAAAGCCTTTTTCTTTTTTCACATACATAATATTTCAAATATTTCCATTTAATATTGCCACTTAGTGGCGTTTTAAAGGCAACTATGATTTTTCTTCAATATTTTTCAATTGAAATTCACAATCAAAATTTTCCGCCGTAAAAATCGTGCCTCCAAATACGCGTGTACCTTGAACTATGTGGCTATAATAACATTCGGGTTGTTGAGAGTTTCATTTTAATAAATTATTCAGATAGAGACTAGAAAATATTTTTTTTTGCTACAGTATTTTAGAAGTTACGAGGAGTAGCTTCGGGTATTTATTATGTATGTCTTTAAAATAAGAAAAAGGAATGCAAGTGAATATTCGATTTGTTAAACCGTGAGGAAAGAGGATTACTCGTCAGGCTACTTGTAATTGGGCGTATTGTATATCTGTAAAAAGTATTTTTCAGCAAAATTTATATTGTGAAGTGAGTTTTAATGGTAATGTGAATTAATCTAAGGAAATATAATTACCCGTCTTTTGTGATTGATTTGTTAATAATATTTTTTCTTGATTTAAACATTTTAATGGTTTGATTTATGTTAATTAGTATGAACCAGAACGCAAAATTAAATTTATCTATTGCAGTCCGAAAATTAGGTGACTGTAGTGTTTGCGGTCATTTCGCCCGTTATCATCGCTAATTCTGAGGCGTTAGCCGAACGACTTCTGTTTATTATGTAGGTCAGTAAAGATAATAACTCTCGAGAGTGTGTCTTATTTGCTTCGTGTTTCCACAATTTCGGGAGAACAGATATCGCGGCTCTGCTGTATCACATTTATGAAGATAATTGTTACTGTACAGATACGAGTTATTTTGTGGTTGACATATTGTGCAACACACAGCACGCTGCCGGGTCATATGGCGAGGAAGGGTGATGAGAGGTGATTGAGTGGTGGGTGTAGTGATGAGCCGTGACACGGTTGTGCCAGGGTCGCACGGATGCTCTTTAGTTCTGGACAATTGTTTCCGGAGCTCCGCTTCCAGCCAGATTTCACCAGAGGAGTCAGGTGTGGTCCGTACTACAGTCAGTTCTAACTAACTGCATACTAGTTACAACTACAGCCCATTATAAGTACCATGATAATTCTCGGTAAATATGCACTTGAGACTGATTCAAGACTCAGATTAAATCTGTATTCCTTTAACACCAGAAAACAAGCAGCAGTGCATAATGCTAAGTTCTTAACAACGAATTAAATCTCATAGAAACGATTGAAGAGCGAAATGTTGCACATTAGACCCAATAATTCGGCTATAAATATTAAAAGTGATACTATAATAATTGAAATAGAATTTTTGATTCCTTGTTATTGTAAATAATTTTCATCCTTTAATGAATTTATTTTAGTTGGTCTAATTTTAAATATCAGCATTATTCTCTACAGGAATTTGTATATAACAATCAAGTCGGTATAAATACGTGGTAAAGTGCACACGTTTAGAAATTTTCTCCCCTTAATTAAAATTATGTATTATATTTCTAGAAATAAATTATAGGAAATATTCAATAAATTTTCAAATAATTGTATGATAAATATTATGTTTATAAAATGTTTTTTCTCATGTAATAGATATTCAAAATTAAATTATTTGCAACTAAAGAGGTTCAAAAAAGAAACGATATATCGTGCCAATATTTATTATATTTTATCAATAAGGTCTAATTTTTAATTTATTAAATTATAATTGAAAAATTTGTACGGTTTATTAATTTATAATTCAGTGAAGTCAGGAGAATATAACTAATAATTTAAAATTAACATAATTTAAGATATACATTGAATAAGTTATTTAAGTTATTAGTCAACTATAGTGAACGATAATACTCAATTGTGTCTTCGCATTATAGGGTGAAAAAAGTGAAGTTTCCTATCTATTAGTAATTTTTTATTCTTCGTACTTCACTTTACTTATCGTTGTATACGTTTTTAGATCATTCCAACACCTGCCTGTTGTTAACATCATATTGAAATTGGGAAAGTAATTTATGTAAATGGCGTTACGAAGCTTTTTGTGGCGTTGCGATGGTAACGGAAATAGTTTGGGAGCGGGAGGAAGATATTTGGGGACGGAAATAGCCTGTTTGAGACTTAGAATAGTAAACCAGCGAGTCTGTTATACATCAACGGGGGCGCCAATTATCTTACTGTAACTTACTTCCTGTTGACTAAAAGAAACCAATCGTCATTCTTATCATTACATTTACAATATGATAAAATTTATTAAAAATATAGTAATAATAATTCATAAATATATCAATTTTAGACGCGTGCAGTCGCATTTTCGGCCTGTTTGTTGTTGAGAATCAAAATAATTAAAAAGGAGATTACGATAAATAAATTAGTCATAAGTAAGATAAAAATTCAATAAATTTTCCGTTACAACAGCGACATTCCCGTGAAATTTTACTCAAAATTAATTTACAATAAATCAGTTAAACGGAAGTACCTGGAAATTTATACAAATTGTTTATAATACTTCAGGTTCTGAATTACACCTCATGAAGTCCTAAATCCAGAATAAAACTTTGTGATATTATATTTTTATCAATTGCTTTCTTATATTTTCTCTTAAAAATTATATGACTAATTTATTAATTTATTGTTAAATTAAAAAACGTCAGATAGCTATAATTATAAAACAGGAACTTACGGATAAACATTTCACTTCAGCCATATGTGGGAAAAGACCAGATATTTAATGAATTTTTGTTAAAAAAAAAACCTAGATTAATGAGTGGAGAAAAGTAAATTAATTCATATTTTATTACTTATATTTTATGATTGATGAATTATTTATTTAAAACAGTTATTAAACAACTTTCTATTTTGATCCACCAAACATACATTTTTTTCTTTCAGTCTACATTCTTGCCTCTACACAAATTCAGTTTAATTTCTGAAAACTATTAATTTTTTATTTTTTCATTACTAGTGGCATTTTTACTCAAAGACATGATAGCAGCTCTTTATTCGTTCGAATAAGTTTGGGAGGAAGAAACACGCCTGAACGGAGTACAATTCTTCTGTTTTTCTAGGTCGAACCGCTGGAGCTCTTATGCATTCATGCATGTAACAGCAGAGTCGACGTTGTAACTAGCTTTATTGTAGTTAACGAAAGCTTCATTTCTGCATTTATTACCATAGTAAGTAAGGGTTTCCTGTGACCGACTATAATTCGTTCCGATTGCGTTTATTGATGTTATGCAAATCTGAATCAAATTACTCATTCCAAAAATCAAATGTATGTGTAACTGCTGTCCTCATGTAATTACTACGAAATGAACACAAACATTTGCTTTCCTCTCCATTTCCTTATGCTAACTTTTGAGCGTTATTGTATCCTCCATCAAGGATGAAGCTCCCTCTGATTTTTTCCCGATGTTTCCTAATATACCACCCAGATATTTATCCATTTGTTATCAACATAAATTTGAATATTTACCAGTTGAACAAATCTGGAGACAAATTAAAGTTTTAAACATAATATGAAATCAAAGAAATTACTTCGACCTGCCATACGATTTTCCATCATATTAATTACTGAGTTTTGATGCAATGAATCTAGGTGTTTAAAATTCATTGTAATGGTATCTAATTCAATAATTATGCCTGAATTTTTACTTTCTTAGATTTTATTGATAACTAGCTGAGTGCTCGTTGTTGCCCGGAGTAGGAATTGATTCGACACTATCCTCTTGGTAAACATTTTATTTAACCATCAACAATAGCGCCAGTGTTATAAAGTTTACTTATTTACTGTCACCTCCCCGACCTAACTCCTCGGCATGTAACTTCAAATAAACCACGAAGATGACTGACAGTAATTGGGGAATCTTCCTACTACATATACATAAACTCGGTAACTTAATAACGTCTAAAACTATTCCAGATACCTTAAAGGAGAAAAGAAATACAACCTTTAACTAAATAGAAAACAATATATAGAAGGTACCCTAAGAAAAGAAAAAAAATTAGCCAGTACCCTAAGAGGATCAAAACTACTCCGGGAAGAGTAACGTAAAATTTCATCAACCATCATGATTAATGCGAGAATTAAACTCAGAGACTCCTAGAAATCCTGAATCAAAAATAATATCGGTCTTTCTGGCATTATTATTTTTATGCAAACCTCTTCCACCACCACCCGTACGGTAAGGGTGCTTTTTCATTCATTGCCTTTTGGAGTTGAAATTAGACACATAAAAATTCTAGAATGAAACTATCACATCAAGCAACCCCGGAAACATTCTATTCGACGCTAATAATGGCCATTTAGGAATGTTTTTAAATTTCACCCCCGTTCAACTCTTAGACGTTTCCTCACGCTTCGAAAACCCGACATAAACCTTTGAGGGGATGCGCACAACAGCTCAACAAAGTTTCATCGCAATCGAATGAATGGTTAGAGAATCGAACCCACGACCTCCGCTTAGTACCCCATGAACGTACCATCTGAGCTACTCTGGTCGATAATGGTCTTAATGGATATGCTGATGTGATAACTCTTGGCTGAAGTCGTTCGCTAGATCGTTATTGTCAACAGAGAGTTTCACTCCTCGGCCTCGGCCTGAATGTATTTGGTTTCTCTGTTAAAAAAAAGTAGATTATGAAGTAAGACGTAGTCACATTAACGAGTACCATATTTAGTCATTTTTGTCCAAACTATAATAATACCGTCCGATTTAGTTATCGGTAATATGTATAAAGACAAAATTATTTTTTTGTGTTCGGCTACTTCTAAGATTACCTATGGAGAATCCGGAAAAATCCGCCACACTTCAAGTTTAAGCCGCTAACCCAAGGCCTGTATTAAATAATCGACACCAGAACATGAGATTAAGTTTACGCGGTTTCAGTTGAGTTTTTGCAAGTCTACATCATCTGAATCTGAATTTAGAAATTAATTAAACGTGATTCATTGAAGATTGTTTCCATAGTAAAATTCAGACATTTTGTTTCACGGTCTCCTGCTAGGCCAGGCTACGGTTTATCAAATTCTTTCTTCTCATGTTCTTTAAACTTGTGGTCAACCGTAGCCCGAATAAGGGTATATTTATGAAATAAAACCTCGATATAATTTTAATAGGAAGAATCTTTCGACCGAGTTGGTATTTTTAACCTGTTCGAGCAGGAAATGGCCCACGAGGACGAACCTTTCGTTCTAGTAAAATTATTATCTCTGTATGAAATTGTGTGTGATTTATTTCCCCATTAATGATCTCAGA
The DNA here is from genome assembly GCA_037074705.1 of Zhengitettix transpicula. Lineage (NCBI taxonomy): Eukaryota > Metazoa > Arthropoda > Insecta > Orthoptera > Tetrigidae > Zhengitettix > Zhengitettix transpicula. The sequence continues at coordinate 46,894,478 of CM073591.1, read as the reverse complement.
ACAGTCTGTATTAATCAAATTAATAGAACTAATGCTGAATGAGGACAAAGAAGAAAATACATCAAAAGCTGAATTAAGTTGGAAACATTGTTAGACTCTAAAATAAATTATATTATTTAAAAAACTTATTTTTAAATATATTTCGTCCACTTATACGTTAACTGATACATAAATATACTGTTTTTCCCTCAAAAAGTTTGAAAATTACTTTTAAGGTTGACTACTTCTTCCTATTAACACTACATGAGACTGTGTGTGGTTTATTTCCCCGAATTATTATTTCTCAAAAAATGTATTTCATACTATTTTTCATATTAAAGAGTTCAATTACCGCAGGTAGAACGTAAATAACATGAACGAATAACACCCTACAACGCTGCATATGAGACAAGATGAGAGATGTGTTTTGCTTGCCTCGCAAAGGAGTAGATTTGTTTTGAGGATCAGCTGACCTTGCTGTCACAAATGTTCGTTGGGGTACGTCCAGACTGTTTTTGTGCACATGAAAGAGATAAAAGATCAAAGACAGTCATTAGCTTGCAGGCAACGCGGATCAAGTTGGCCATCGAGGAACAACGCGGGTCACCGTATGAGGACGCAACCAAAAATTAGTGAAACGTCAAAGGAATGAAGTTTTATTGTATATAATAAATTGTTAATTAATTAATAAAGAATATGTAAGGATAAAAATTGTAAAATCATTGATTAATTTAAATAAAATGTAAAAAAAAATACAATACAGCCGTGCTGCAACACTAAGAGTCCATCAGTAAATCTCACTCTGCGTTCAATACTAATCGGGCACAAACGTAAATATATAAATATACTAGGAATTTAGTAATTACACGAAAGAACTAATATTCAATTGACATTTTTTGTGAAATTTTTAGAAATTTTTGCAATCTGAATTTAGAAATTAATTCAACGATATTCATTGGAGATTTTTTCCATGGTAAAATTCAGATATTTTGTTTCACGGTCTCCTGCTAGACCAGGCTACGGTTTGTTGCTTAGTATGTTAAAAGTACCGCATGCAAAACCGATTATTAATGGTATCATTAGCTCCGATTATTTTGATGATACAACAATGACTTCCAAAGTCTCAGAAATTGTGATAATGAGTATCAAACAACAAAGTATCTTCTCGTATTGATAAATAATAGAACCCGACAAAGAAATTTTCCTCCTACTCAGCATAATATCAGTACAAGATGGTTAGTAAAATTTAAATTAAATTGTAAGTAAATTAACCTCGTGTAATAAAGTGCCAGGATTGGAGGAATAAAAACGAAAGAAGTATCTGAAGAAACTTGACTAGTGCCCGATCGTTATAGGGCAGAGAGAAATTATATACTAGGCAAAACATTGTCAGAAATGACTTTGTATAATACGAAGTTCATTATAAATAATTATTCCGTCACGGGGAAATAACGTCTACAGAAACATGGGAAATTTTATTTTGACTACTACAAAAATAAAAGCAAACTTTAAGAAGAAGGAGATGTAGAAATATATAGGAACAAGGGAAAAATCATAACTAATATCCTTCAAAACCACAAAAAACGACTGTAATTATTAATTATCTATATTAAAACTTGAAATAACAAACCATTTTTTATATTTACAGTATTTTGTCAATAATATGAACGTGGAAACCGAAAGCTTCTTAAATATTGACTCACAAAATATTGTTTTTTGTCAAGAAACAAATACTTTAAATATCAAACAGGTTTTTTTATTTCAAGTTTTAAAAAACGTAACTAATATTTTGTCATTACAGTAACAGAACGTTCACAAAACACCATAAATTTTATGGTAAACACTGGAACATACCAGTAAACTATGCTATGATAAATCAAAAATATTCAATTTTTTTGTAGTTTTTAACTTTCCTCTGGCCTCCGTATTATCAAGATTAAATAATAATGAATATTAAATTGATAGTACGAATTTATAACGGAAACTTCAATAGATCGCCTACTTTTACGCTCAAGACAATGTTCATGTTTTGGATGGATTATTTCCGTACAGGAAACTTCTTCGGAATAGCTCTGTAAATAGTACTTATTCCAATCGTTTACGGATTTCCTGCTTCCTGAGTCTCGGGTGCAATTTTATAACTATGGTATCCCCTACCTAAAATCGCAGACAAGGGAGAAAATGTAAGAGGAAAGAATCATTACAAACAGGCTGTTTTAAAAGGATTACTGCTAGGTAACACACCTGATTTCCGGCGATAACTTATGCTTGCGAAATTGTCACAAATTCTCGTAAGGAATGTCGATCAGAGGAAGAGCGCACTGAATGTTCATCGAATGTCAAACCTGTCAATAGTGAATATTGGATAGTGCAGTAATGTGAAGTGATGTGATAGTGCTTCAATAATCAAACAGAATTAAATAAACTAAAGTAAAATTGTAACATTTCTTGTCTCCTTAGATAGCAAAATAGTTAGTTATATATTTTCAGATATATTTCCATTGTTCCTCTCTACAAACTTAACTCTGCTATTAACCTTTTCAAAATTTGTCTTTAATTATTATAATTCTATAAACATTTATTTATAGGTCAAATAATGTTCCTATATCTATATTTAAAATAATTATATTAATTTATTATAATTACATTTATTGTTATTTCTTTTATTTAATTTGTAATTAAATTGTAATTATTTAATTTGTAATTAAATTGTAGATTAAATAAACACATACAAACATACACATTTGAATATATGTATCACTGAACAGACAAAACATTAAACGAAATCTTGTTGTAAATTTTACATTTCTTCTGCTTATTTATTGTTTAACGTCGTCTTAAATTCCGGTTGGTTACCGAAACTGGGTGAAGTGCTTCACCGTCGTACATTTTAGTCGATCTGTGACATTTTTTTTTTACGATCAACAGCATCGATCGAGCTCCGAACGGGAGCTCCATGGTTATGGTCCGCCCGATATTCTGAGCGCTCACATTTTCCTCGCTCGAAAAACAAATAACCGGAGCTAACCAGATGTGATCGAGGACCATGCGTGTGAGGCCACAAGACCCGGCTCTCATTTTATTTTTGAACAAGCACTTCCTCAACTCCGTGTCCTTCAGCTTCCGAGGGAAAAATGCAGTTTGTGATAATAGTTGGACGTCTTTCGTTATGTCGACCTGTCATTCAGCAAGAGCGTTTGTCCTCATCAACGGTTCTTGAAATATATGATTTCAGGAGTTTAGCCTATATTTTCCGTGAATGATTCAGAAATATTTTGCAGAATTTCACTATGAAAACTGTGTCTTTAGCACACAATCTCGTCGTTTCGTTTCATCCATTTTAGTAATTCAACTCAGTTCGGAGTTATGCTCTGGAATCGATTAGTGCGGCCTAATTACCACGCGGGGAAAGTTACGCTCAAGTTCTCATACGACCCTGGATTATACTTTAAAATTTTCTAAACTAAGCTGCTACTTCCAAAATACTTTTCCGACAGACGGTTAGAAAGGTCGTCGCTCATCCAACGCCTGTGAAGTACTTAGTAACATTGTTATAAATTGAAAATACACTGCCGGTAGCTTCCCGGTAAACGCAATTATTTTTCATTTGAGGGATTTACATATTTGTAGGTCAATAAGTACTTTCGAAACACTAGAAATTCGCATCATTTGGATTTGCTCAATTTTTAATCATCAATATGGCGTATATATCATAAAACCGTTGTCATCAACTTCACGCTTAATTCCACCGTCTATACCTTCAACGTAGTCGGTTTTCCAGTTGTTTTGTGAAGTTATGAATCCATATATCAGCAATAGTTTTCATAATAAGAAAGATAGCCGAATACAGACAAAATAAGTGATAATATAAATTCCCCACAACGGGTCTGGGATCCTTGTACCTTCCTTCATGACGAATGCACGCTCTTCTTATCGCCTGAAGAAAGGGACAAGGCTCCCAAAAACGTTGTGTGGTATTTATATTATCACTTATTTTGTCTGTATTTGGCTATCTTTCTTATTATTAATTTTCAATCAAACGTAAATTCTTTTATTTCATTTCATCAAATGTTTTTGGAAGACGTACAAACTCGTTGTTATAAGGGCAAAAAGAAACGAGCCAATAAATCAACAGCATAATTGCATTTATTCCTTTAGTCAAGAAAACTCGACGCCCATCTTGCGAATATTTTTGAAAGAAACAATTTCTTTTATTAAATCACTGAGCAATTTTATAACAGCAAACTCGATTCGACACTACCAGCGTCTTCTTCATTTCGTGTAACTTCATTTTGACTACCCGGGAAAGTTTCCCAATCAATATGTATTCGCCGATCGTACTACTTTGACTCTGAAATTGAAGTTTGATTGGTTTAATTTCTAATTTTATCTGTTTGGACTAAAAAAATACTTTGGACTAAGCCAATTAGGCCCGCCTATGCATGTCTCAAAAAAATGTTCTAACTTCTACTATTCTAAGACGACGTTACGAAGCTTTTTCTTCTACCTTCTTTTTCCTTTTGTTTTCTCACTTTATCATTTGGCGAGATTCTGTTCCTCTTATCTCTGCACTTGCTTATATTTTCAGCTTACAATTCCACTCAGTCGTACAATCAAAACTCCTCATAACAGCGACTTCACATATACGAAGAACATGGTTTCTTAATCGAATGAAGTTAGCCTGTCTATATTGACTGTGTGGCATTTTAAATCTAAACTTCCAAACTACAGTAAAATTGTCTGCATATTATAGTTTAAAATATAACTATATACTCTTTTTCTGACGACTATATATACATTTGGGTTGCTCATGGAATATTTAAATACAAAGAAGTAACGCATAAATTCCAGCTGCAACAATTTATATACTTCTGTTACGAGTCGTAAGAACTAACTGCAGCGTAGGAATGATGTCAGATGAGAGACGTTGAACGACCCAATTTCAAATCTCATCAGTCTTCTTCCTAACTGTTTCATAATGAGTTGATCCAGTTTCCCTCAGTTACAAGACATTTCCATCCAATTACCGCAGTAGAGCTTCATCACGTCTTGGATGCTGCCTCGTCGTTGCTTTTAGGGATTCTACTGGATGTGGTTATTGGTTTTCGGTATATACACGGTTAATATGTGCATGAATAAATTTTATCTTCAAATTATAACATGTGATGACGGTTTCCTACCCTTTGAATTAAGTTTGAATCCAAACACGTCAGGCTATTAAAATATTTGATTTTTGGATAATTGTGTTGACGGAAATACAATATTTTATTCCAATTGGCTTTCATTTGTCTCCCACAACTCCACTCTGTTAGTGGAATTTTTATAGTGATTTCATGATTACTTATACTTATGAGTTCTTCAAAGCCAGTGATGTTAAATAGCAGATACATACCGTAATGTTTTTGAAAATACTGGCTTGTGTTTATAAAATACTAAATTGTAGTTTTATTATCATATATATACGAATTTTTATATAATAAAACTTATTTATGTTTCGATGTTTAAAAGTGCTTAAAAGTAATTTTTTTGTTAACCTGTGTTAATATTTTAAAATACTTAATCCATTTTAACTTAGCTATCAATAAATTAATCATTACGCGTTCCATTTTCCGGTTTCCGTCTCCGTGATAATGAGGTGCTGGATTCATTATCGTTTACCGTTAACCAATATAGATAATGTAAAAATACATGAGCATAATTCCTAGAAGGGAAGATCTTGTTCTCGTAAACGTGCGGGTCTACTTGAAGAGTTTCCTCTCGGGTTTCGGAAGAGCACCGGTGGAAGTCTATTTTCTTTTAGTCCAATTATCGCAGTCTTTGTTTTTAGCACTGTCGCAGGTTTCGCATTTGGGAAGGACGCGTGCTTCGCGCGTTACGTGGGCGAAAACAACAACATAATTAGACGCGCCCTGAGGAATTAGCGCCTCTTATTAACCCTCCTTGAGCAAGGACGCAGTCATGGACGCGCATCCCTCTACGTGAAGCTTCGTTAACGACAAGAGCTTCCTCTCGTGCTTTGCATCAAGCTTCTACATCCGTAGATACAACTTCTGTTTATAAATATTCATGAATACTTTACGATTAGATCTCTGGCGCTAACCTTGTTAAGGAGTGTCACATGGTTTAGGTATTATATAGTGCTCATGAACTTTGCGTTGTTTTTTAGGTTGAAATTAATCTTTTCACAACTATGAATATAATAAATTATTGTAAAATATGTGAATATGAATTTGGTTAAAGTAAAAATAAATTATAATGAAGAAAAAGTTTTGATCCACTGGAGTACATTCTTCCAAATTTTCCACTAAATACTTTTTAGATCCAGAAAAAACTAACGATGGGGGAGAATTACATCAACAAATAGTATTTATATATGTACTTAAATATAAAATAATCACCTAACAAATATAAATTAACGCAAGTCGTAAATACAGCTGATTCGTGGTTGATGGATTGTGTTTCTATATGAGCTATGATAGTCTTTATTGAGATAAGTTGCATATTGCTGAAGTTGAAGATTATGCAACAAGAACGTCTTTTTTCCGAGACCACTGTCTTTGATTTGAATTATTAATTCCATTAGCCCTCAAATGAGGGTAAATCATTACAAAAAATTACAATAAAATCATTAGAAGAGGGGTTTCGATAGTCTTCCATAACTGAAAACTAACATAACAATATTACTTATAATGGTTGAAAAAATAAGGTAATGCAGTAAAAAAATTATTCTCGTATGCGTGTACGTCGACTCAAATGTGACGTCACCAAATATCATTGTGATGCTTTCGCATACTGCTTAAGTGTCACTTTTTATTTTCATTTTTAGGAAGTCAAGACGGTCATTCTCGTTGCGGTCACTTCCCTGCAATACCATCGGAGAAGCAGAAAACGTGGGTTGCGGAAGGGAGAAAAATAGGATGTGTTGTTAGCCAGTATTGACCAATATAAGATGCAGAGAAAAAATCGTAGAGAAACCTACATCAGGTAGCTCAAGCTCTCAGTATTTCTTCCACACCTTTCCGATGACCAGAGGTTGATTTGATGTGTGAGAGCAGCATTCCCGACTCCATGCTTAGATTTGGTGGCAACTGGCCAACTTTACCAATGAGAGCAGCGAAAATCTCTTTTCTTATGACTGTATACAACTCTTAAGCTTAAGTCTCACGTCTAATGCCTTATGAGTTATGATATTGCAAATTGAGGCAATTGTTCTAGGAGCATTGAAATATTCGAGTTGCAAAAGCGTGCCATTAGAATATTTTCTAATACGAATTATAAATCTGGTTGAAAACCGTTTTTAAAATTATTAACTCAACCCAGCGTGTTAATTCATGAAATTTTCAAGTTCGTAAAGCGGAAAAACAAACTTTTTCAAGCAAATGTCGAGTCTCAGGGTTATAAGACTAGAAATCGCTTAGCTTTCAGACCGTTTCTCTCTACTAGAGAAGTATTCACCATTCAGGGATAGTTATATACACTGAATAAAATCTTAAGCCAATTTTAAGTAAGAAAATAAGGAGAATTTATTAAATTAAAACGTTTCATCGCTTAATTTGCGACATCATCAGGTTCTAATTCTTTTTTAAAAAAAATGATTGACAGGTCATTCTCATTAGTCAGCATATACATATTGTAATGATTAGCCTTTATTACTATATTTAAAAAAAACTTTATTACATGAAAATACAAAAATACATTAGAAAATATTATTGGGCGCCAGCAGATATACATTGACCTGCAAACAAAAAATTATCAATAGCTCCGGCTTGTTTGTAAAATCCTCCTTCTCAACAGGGTAAAGTGGGCGTCTTGGTATCTATTCAAGAACAGAGCCTTTCCGCACTGTGTAAAAAAAATTCAACTTTTGAAGGCACTTTACAGAAATGGTGATGCTTACTTTAACTTGTGGCGTCAGCCGACTTGCAGTGGATCACTGGTCTTGTAGTAAGCAGCACATCTTCTTCGGCCTCCCCGCGATGGACGTCTCTCCAAAACCTTTTGTTGTCTACCGTTTGCAAAATTCTCCACTCTCTCGCCTCTCTCACTCCACTTTCAGTCCTCTCTCTGTCTGCCTGCCTGTGTCTGTCCACTTTCACCCGGGTTCGGCGTATATATTCATACTCTGCCCCCCCCCCCCAACGATGCAGAAAAAGGGACACGTACCCGCGATTTATTTTGGCCTCTCGGACAGGCACACGTTCACGTTTAATGTATACCTACTCAGGCCCGCGGACACAAGGGCGGCCACTTAAGGTTGTTATTCACTACAATATATATATATATATATATATATATATATATATATATATCAGTTTTATACAATAGTCTTCCTCCAGATGTCAAAAACAATAATACCTACAAGAGTTTTAGGATTCAGTCTAAAAATATTCTACTGAAAGGCGCAGTTTACTCAGTTCAGAAGTTTCTAGATTGGTCCCCTAATAATTAATTATTTTTTGTATATACTGCGAAAGTGTTGCTCCTAAAACTACTTATTTCATAACTTACTAGGTCTCTTTTGGAATTTTTATTTGTTTGTTTCATGTAGGACCAGGAGTTTCTACAAAAGGGCAGATTCCTCGTCGTTCAAGGTCCGTCGTTTGTTTTTTGCTTCTTCCCAGATTTGCGTTTATTCTCGTGTGATGTCCAATTTCATATTTTATGATAGTTACTTCTCTAAACATTTATTTATTTTACCTACTGCGCATTGAATTTGTTTGAACACAGAAAATATTATATTATACCATTAGTAACGTTAAAGAATGTTTATTTTTTTTATTAATAATACTATATAGTACTTTTAGTTAAGTAGGACAGGATAATTTCTGTTCCCGATTTTCAGTAATATTTAATTGTAGCATCCGATAATTATATTGGAATTTTATGACTTATCCTATTTCCTCATACGAGGACTAATGGAATAAATAAATCAAATCAAATCAAACCTTAATTTGGGTACCCTGACTTAGAACTAGAGAGTGAAAACATTTCCTCGACGGTTATATAAGAAATTTTCTATTTCTCCATAACAGTATTTTATATTACTAATGAATTCATTAAAGAAACGAAATAGTATTTAAATTCTGATTTATTAAAAAAGTTAACTACAAAGAAAGTTTTATAGATATTTTCTACACCAGTTGTGGTTAAACCCAGGAAAAACTGGACACATTAATTAGTATAACATAAAACGCAGAGAAATTGGTAAATCCGCAGAATATTCATTACGCTGAAAACGAAACTATGTATTAATACATTGAAATATAAATTCATTTTTCTGTATAATATTCATTGCTGTAATATGTTCATTTTTCCAATACTTCAGTATGATGTGTTTTTAAAAGAGATTAATAAATTTAACTTAATATCTCAGAAATCGTGTGCTGAACTTTCTCATCTGCACGTCAAGGCTTTTACGTCATTTCCAGGTATTCGATTTCGTATTTTCTGTATGAGTGGACGCAGTAATCATAAATTTAATATTTAATACATGAGGTATTGTAGAGCAAGCTTGAGCGGTTTGCTGGGAAACGTGTTCTCAGTTACGCTTCTGGGAAACAGGAAACTGGATCTGTCGTCACGGATTAGGAGAACACACGCGTGACTTTGTCAGGTTTGTACGAAACTTTATCGGATTTCAAACTCAGAACCAAAACAATTACGAAGTTTTGATGGCATTCTCTTTAATTTTCCTGTGTTGAACTTCATTTGTTGTTAGTCGCCTCTCGTCAAGAAACCTGAGAACCTTTTTCAGGATTAAAACATTGAAAAGTTTACGCCCATAGTTTTCCCATATATATATATATATATATATATATATATATATATATATATACGTAAACATGTTATCTGTTTTTTTTTTTTTTTAGGGCAACAGGCTACTTGAGGGTAATCCACGTTGGGCAACTCCCCTTTAATAGAATAGGAAGGGATTAGAAAGGGGGGTTGCGGAAGGGTAGAGGAAGATAGCCAAGGGTTAACTAGGGCCCCCGGGCTATATTTTAAGGATCCTACCTGGCATTCGCCTAAAGAAATGCAGGGAAAACCCTAGAAAAACCTGCATCAGGTAGGGCGGGCATTGGGTACTTGTCCCACGCCCTTCCGATAGCGGGAGAGGAGTTTGCTGTGGGGACGCAGCATTCCCTTCTCCGTGCCTCGACCAGTTTAGGAGGCAGCTGGCCGACTATTCCAATGGGAATAGCGGACAACTCTTACCGTATGCCCAAGGTCTGTGACCCCGGAACATAAACCCCTCAAAACAGGCCGAGGTGCCTCGGCTTGTGGGAACCTTAGTTCAAAAAAACCAGAGATATGTGAGAGCATCCCCAAAGGTAGCCCCCGCCAGAGGTCTCTGGGAAGGTTCACCTGCGAGAAAACCTCTCGCAGGCTTACTTCTGGGCATAGGGTGCTTACTGTAAATTATATAATAGCATATGTACACTTTCAAACTGAAAGAAAATCGGAAAAAATATTGTGTTTCGTTATATTTATTGACTGGAGAAAAAAGGGCTTGAAGAGATGCGTTGAACAAACGTCATTGAAATGTGTCTACCACAAGATTAGACGCCAACGCTTTCTCAGTAGGACCTCAAAAGGAAGATCTCTGTATATCAGGAAGAGAACATTCAACCACAGAGATAAGAAAATGTATATAATCCGTTATTTGCCAGAAAAATGTTTTATGCGCATAAGAGATGTTTCGCATAAGTATGAAGTCACTGGTACACTTTCCCGGACATATAAAATAAGTTATTATCAGGTAAATGAATTTAAGCGATGTTATGAACATTGTTCAATAAGTACTGAGCGTAGTGTGACTACGAAAGAAATAGCAGAAAAATCCACCATATTGTGTTCTGGAATCAAAGAGACAAAATACACAAAATATCTGATGTCACAGATCCCATGACCCAGTGGTTTCAATTTTTCATGAACTAAGTTTACATAAAGAATATCCGTAAGATGATTGCCGCGTTTGCCCACAGTGGAGGATATTATCGTGATGTTGGTTCTGTGATTAATTTTGGCCCTTCTTAATCGCAATCCTAACGAGTTTATACGTTAATACATAAATGTTGATGAAACATTGGTCCACCACTACAATCAACAAATACCAACAGTGGATTACTGCAGGAAAACCTAAGACGATGAAATCGACCACGCAATTTTGGGCTGCATAATTATCAACGTCGACTACTTAGAAAGAATACTATTTATTAATGGAGACTTTATGTCGTCGTCATTGAAACCCTTCAGGCAAGAAGGAAGATTTCATACGTCAGCTGCATTCCTGTGAAGTTTTGATGGTGACTGGGCGAAGTTCAAATATTTCCACATTCACATCATTCGTGAGCATTGACCAACTTTACTATTTTCACTTACTTAACCTGAAAAAAAAATTGATCGCAGTGAAACGTTTTACGGCAAAGGTGTAGATCATCGTCAAAAGAAACTTCTTGTTACGTACTCTTTGAACGGCATCAAAGAGTTGTATAATAGGTGTACAAAGAGAATCGAGTTGAAAGGAAATTATGTTAAAAAAATACAAAGACATTGTGCTTTCTATTGTTTATTGCGCATTTAATGACCTGCCGTCGTTCATTTGTCTCTATTGTCTTTCAAGTTTCAACATATAAATTATTTATCATCATTCAAGGCTGTAAAGTATTCATTTCCAACCAACGCTAAAACGAAATGTCCCCGTATACACTTATTCTATTTGAACTCAAAGATGTATAATTATTGTTGCGTCTCTTTCGTGTTAATTTTTTCTTGAACCATTGGTTTATTTCCTTATGCTGAATAATACAGACATGAGTGCGCTGTAATTACCTTAATTGGTATTAGTGAGCAGCCTTAAACATGCTATCAATCAATAGACTTACGACCAAAAGCTCATTCCTCGGTGCCTTCCGTGCTGTTATGTCTATGTTTTCCTGTTTAACAGTTCACTTTTAAATACGATGATATTCGTCAGCTCAATCTATACTTCAGAAACCGTTTCAAGATGATGTTTATAGACTTGATAGTAATAAATACTTAGGGATAATACTGACATGTAAAACAAGGTATATTTAGTTTCTGGGTGAATTTGCATTTATAAGACCTTATATTGGATAAGCTCAGAAGGTGCTGAATATTAATAATAATATTATTATTAATATTAGTGTATTATATTTTATTTTTACATCTGTTTTAAATAATAAGATATATTTAATAAACATTGTCAATTATTTATAACGTTTAAAATGGTCAATTATATATCTATATTGTAGCGTACAAGCGCGCCGCCCAACTATTAAATAATTTATTTTATTGGAATTTAAGAACAGGCCAGCAGCAAGTCGGACATTGAAATTTCTGAATCTGACATTGAAATTTCTAACCTTTCTGGAAGACAGGATGCGTACATGCCAAAATATAGTCAAAGGGATTAGGAGGATCGCATGAGAAAAATTCATCCAGCGGACATTAACACTAAAATATTCTGAAGTATTCACCTGAATCTGAATCTGACATTGAAATTTCTAACCTTTCTGGAAGACAGGATGCGTACATGCCAAAATATAGTCAAAGGGATTAGGAGGATCGAATGAGAAAAATTCATCCAGTGGACATTAACACTAAAATATTCTGAAGTATTCACCTGAATCTGAATCTGACATTGAAATTTCTAACCTTTCTGGAAGACAGGATGCGTACATGCCAAAATATAGTCAAATGGATTAGGAGGATCGCATGAGAAAAATTCATCCAGCGGACATTAACACTAAAATATTCTGAAGTATTCACCTGGTACCTGACGTCTATGCTCCTGGCCGACGAGAAAAAAAAACAATCAATTGTGACTGTATTTCCGCATCGAGATGCGTCTGACGAGATTTCTGCTACACGACGCCCATGAGCCTTTGATTTGAGTCTCTTATAAATTCTACGCTAATCGCCTTAATAATCCAAATTTTAATAATCCTTTTGATTGACTTCAAACTTAGGTAATGAAATTAATTAAATGTTTTTATTAAATAATAATATTCCATACAACTTACCCAAATAATTACGTTACAATATATATAATTATAATAATCTATTATACTCTTGCCAAATAGGAGTTGATTGTTAATTTTAACAATAATTACAATATTTTTTTACTTAATAAAAACAACTACTCAATTTAAAATTGCAATACATTGCATTCATAATTTTGTTACTCTGTACTAATTGCACATGCGAGTGTTACAGTCGGTATAAAGTGTTTACTGTAATTAAATCCGATTGATTGACTGTCGATGTTGCGAATTGGAAACAGTTTGAAAGGTTTCAATTACACTTCGTCCATCGTTTTTCATTATAGTGCTACACAGACGTGGCTGAATTGCGGAGGTATGTAGCAACAGTCATGTTGACGAGGTATTTCGTGAAGATAATTTCCGTCCTGTTGATATCCCCGCGAGGGATGCTCTCTCGTAGGCAGAACCTTGTAGAGGAGACGGAAGGGGTGCCTTTGGGGGATGCCTTTTCCTCTCTCCGTTTTTGAACTAAGGTTCCCACAAGCTGAGGCACCTGGGCCTGTTTTGAGAGGTGTATGTTCCGGGGTAACAGACCTTGGGCACACGGTTAGAGTTGTTCTCTGTTCTCATTGGAATAGTCGGCCAGCTGCCTCCTAAACTGGTCGAGGCACGGAGAATAGAATGCTGCGTCCCCTGAACAAACTCCTCTCTCGCTATCGGAAGGGCGTGGGACAAGTACCCAATGCCCGACCTACCTGATACAGGTTTTTCTAGGGTTTGTCCTGCATTACTTTTAGGCGAATGCCGGGTAGGATCCTTAAAACATAGCCCGGGGGACCTAGTTAAACCTTGGATACTTTCCTCTACCCTTCCGCATCCCTTCCCATGCTATTAAAGGAGAGTTGCCTCCATGTGGATTACCCTCATGTAGCCTGTTACCTAAAAAAAAAGTTGATATCCTCAAGCATTTCATGACACTATCTCACAATGTTATCGGTAATTAGTAGCCATAATATATAACTTCTTCTTGTCTTTCGAATATTGTATGCTAAATACACTGAAATGAAGTGTAATGATTACCTTCCCATTAATCAATCAAGGAGTAGTAGCAGAGTGAAAAGAATTCTGTAATTACTGGAAGAGATCGTATGTATTCTTTAAAATAAACTAACATACAGGAAGCCAAAATTAACTTGATTCGATTTGTTTTCAAGCGATCTCTGTAATTAATTAAAGTAAAATCGTGTTAAAAGAATTTTGGAGACGGGCGATGGTCTTTTTGTTACCCACATAACCGCATTAGTAAAATTATTGCTTTACCTCATTTCAATTGATATTGATCAATAGAATCATGAAATAATATTTGGCAGCACCGTTCAATGAACTCTTCTGTCATATTAAATATATGATAAAGAACTTTTAAAATGCGTCCTGGAATGAGAATGCAAATTTGGAGAACTTCACTACATAAATCAGGTCTCAGCTATGTTGAATACGGAAATGATACTCTTGAGCACTGGGGTAGAATGTCCAGAACTAGCGGCGAAAATAGGATCAGCAAACTGAGAAAGAAGACACCATGTATCGTAATAACTGTATGACAAAACTGTAAGTGCAATAATTTTTAAAAAATTAAGATTACTGAGTAAAGAAATTCGGCGTAAAGTAGGACCAAAAGGAAAATATTACGTTAAATCACAGCAAGCGACTGACTGATTAAAGGAAGGTTGCAAGAACCCTCAATTTTTGAAACAATCGAACTAAATTAGGGTCATAGAAAACCTAGGAAAATATTTAAATAAGTTCTTATTAATTTTTTTTCCAGTTCATAATCATTGAATTTATTTCTGATAATATCCAGGTAATATCTGCGGACCAACGACGATCTGATCATTGACATCCTTTTCCACAGCTTTTTTAATAAACTTTTCTTAACCGCGTCATTCTCTAATTTTTACTCTTCTGTTACCTCGCAAGCAAAGGCCAGCTGGTAATTAATATTGAGAAAGATAGATTCGTGACCTTCACGTACAGGAGTACATAATACTATGATTAGAAGGGCTTTCGTAGGTATTAGTTATTGTTATCACGTTCGCAACAGCAGTGGAATTTTACACTGGTCTGTGAAGGAAGGCCAAGTGTGTTTCCTCATTGACAGACCCCGGGTTGAATAATCCTAATAATCTAGCTGATGTGGTACAGTTATTCTATTTTTATGTTGATCACGGGTTGATCTATTTGCTCTTCCTCTCTTTCAGGTTTTCTCAAGCTGTGACTCTCTCCAATTTCTTATTTACAAACACTTTATATGCATACACATATTTCCTCAGTACATATCCAAAATCGTCATTCCCAGATTTCTTTATACTTTTATTGGGTCTTCTATAATATATATATATATAATAGACTCCTATCATTCCTCGTAAAATTATGTAATATTTAATACTAATTTTACTTTAATTAAATACATATATTGAAAATTATCTGATATTCTTGAAATGTGTAATATAAATTGTATTGACCAAAAAAGCCAGTGTATATTAAATCAAATACAAATTTGTTAGAGATACTCGACATTTCTTCCTTATATTAGGGCTTCTTCGGGTATTAATTAATCAAGAGACGTCGCTGGGCTACGTGCCAAAGAATACTCTACCTTTTAAATTAACATCCATTAGCACGAAGTAGACGTTATAACCCCAATTCAAACAAATTGACTGAATGTTTCTTTTACGCTAATTCTTACTGAGAAAAGATTTGTCTAAAAAAATATGACATAATTCTGTCTTTTAGGTCTAAAAGCAATTAGAATTGTGAACATCAAATATCCTAGGATTATTTTAGAATACCAAATTAAATTGGAACCTATCTTCTTAGAATGATATCAAATTGTGGTTATCAGAACATTAGAAAAGCAGTTTATTTTGCTTTAGTTTACTCGTTATAATTTAATTTAATGCGGTAAGTAACCAGGGAACCAGAAACTTTTTATTCTTCAAAGAGGGTTTGTTTCACATCCAAGATTTTCCGAGACCATCATGCAGGGGGAATTTTATAAATTTGGGTATTCTTACTTTATAATGTAATTGTTAATTCTCTTTGATATAAATAATCCTTATCTATTTACAACCAATTGATGAGCACAATTCTACTATAAGGAAAACAACAACAATCTATACAGAGCAGACAGAATAATGTCAAGTACATCGAAATAAATTCATTAAAATTGTATTATTAATAAAGTCCGAAGCAACATTAACCAGTTAACAGTTAATAAAATCAAAGTAAAAATAAGAAATAACACAATTTTTCATTGGCACTTGGGAGTAGGTTCAGTTGACTAATTTACAGAATTAAATTTGTATTAAAATAAATGTTTAAATATTACCAACAGAAAAGGTAATTTAATTTATGGTGTGTAATAATTGTAAAGTAATATTATGTTTTCCGAGATTATCATGACTCATTTCACTTCATTTAAGCCCAGCTCCTCTAAAGAGCCAATGGAATATAGCCTAATACAAATAGAAAACTCCAGCAGAAGGTTAAATATTACCTCTGCTATCCTACTGCATCTGGTTTGAGTAAACACAATAAACTAACTGTTAAAAGTGGATTTTATATTTATGTGTTTCCTTTTAGTGCGCTGAATTGACTAGAAAGGGTTGTAATTTCGTGAGTCAACACACATCGCTTAACTCGGGTTAGACTAAATTCAGGATAAAAGGAGGTCAGACGTTTCGCTTTATGAAAAATTCAAGGAAGGGGAAACAAGAAAAGACTCACGAATCCACAACTATAGTATGAAACTAAATTCTGTAGTCCATGCGGACTGGGACACGTGGAGGAATTCGACCTTAAAAAATCGGCCCAAGAAATTATTATCTTTTACGATAATTTGTGAATAGTCGATTTACACAAGATCAACGAGCGGAATTCGAAATCAACGGAAGCAAATACCAAGATATGTAATACCTAGAGACAAGAAATATATTTTGGACAGATGTTACTGACATTCTGGGTATTCGTTTAAGTGATAATAATGTCATAGTCTTTACAGATTTGTTTAAAATGTTTTTGAGAAGGAAGTTGAAGTAAGGGCCGAATAAAATATTCCATAATCTTCAGTTAAGGACGATTGAAAGGTGCTTCGCGTCTATTAGTAGTCCCCGATCCACGTCCTCGTTTCGCTTCCGTATTCGTCAGGAGCGTATGCCGAATCCAACCAAGTTCACAGCACTGGTGCTTCGTGTGCCTGATCTGCAACTTTTCAAGCACACTGTTGGTGAAAATGACAGACACTCAAACACCGTCGGCCGAGCCAAGATTCATATTCCAGTCACACAGCCGGAATAGTACAAGAGACCCTAAACGCGGCACCTGAAAGGAAATTTCCGACCTAAATTTACGCTGGATGGGGAAATATCGTCACACAACAAAGCGAGCATTTTGCGATTACTTTTGAACTGTGGATGGGCACACACATTCCCAGACAATGCTGGTCTATTCCAGGACGTTGGGACCGGCCTGCTGCCAAAGTCCCCACTATTAATATCTGAGCTGGCGTGTAGTTGTAGGTCATGATGAAAAAGTCCATCTAAGACAACGGCCATTTTAAATTGCACCACAACAATACGTTACGACACGCCCCCCATCGTCATTGAATCAACACTACCAAAACAAAAACTTATTAAATAAATAAATATAACGAACAGAACAAGTATAATGTTAAATATCTGCTTCAAGTTTTACAGTGGTATTCAGCCAGACCATGCATTTTACTCAAAATTATATTCTTTTATATTTGAAAATTCTTGGAACCGACTGATTGAAGATCTGGGAATTACAATCAAACACAACATAACTAAATCTTATCAAAAAAATTATTATATCTGATATTTTTTAACTATACGTTCATTTGATTTAGTCCAAAATTTTGTTTTCTACGAGAATGAGAACGCTCAGCAGAAAGTAATGATATAAAATTTAATTGATTAGACTCCTCAGTTCAGATGAATTCTATAAATCTTACATGCAGCATATTTATTAATTTCTCATTCTAAATATTCGTAAGGTACTGCGGGATTTAAAAGTATTTTCCCATAAATTTGAAATAAGCTCTGTTCAACTCCACCAAGAAACATATCAAATAACAATCACAAAAAAAATTTATACGTGAGTCAGTTTCGTTATCAGAGACCTTACATGCCAAATAATCAACGCAACCTTGGCAATTATTTTCTGTCCTTGTCGTGCTGGCCCATTTTCGAATCGTTGAATCGTTTTATTTCCCATCAGTTACATAATTACTATTCTACAATGAAATTATTAGTTATAGAGGTTAGATCAGAGCTATGTTAAGTGAGTGACGTGTCCGCCTCCTTGTTTATGGATGTAGTCTTCAGCCACGACTCAACTGAATGATGCTACATGCCGAATAAACAACTTTCATTCACCGACCAAGTTGTCAAACTGTAGCACTTGGTCCTGTTATTCATTGACAGAAATAGGTGTTCAAATATTTTTTAATTAAAGAGTGTAATTTATTTTTAAGGTTTCATATCTACTGTAAGTGTGAACGATTAATTAATTTATGGATATTTCGGTTACGGGTACACTAATAGTCGTCGATGACTTTACAAATAATACTAAAGTAAAATTTACAGACTTTTATGTATAATGTGTTTAAAATTTTAATCGTACTTTTATATTCTTATGCAGGTAACCTCTCATTTATTCCTAAAATAGTAAAATTTACAGAGTTCATACCTCCTCTTTTACTACTTTTATAACAAATAGTTTATTACATTATTAAAACGAAGTGGGTATACCTAGTAAAATATTACTAAAATCAAACTGAAATCCAAGTTGAAAACAAAACAAAAAAAACACTCATTACCCATTTTTAAAAGTCATTTCCTACACATCAACCCACTAATTCAGCCATTACTTGAACATAAAGCGAAGAGAAGACTGATGACACCTTCCCTGCAGACCTCAAATAAGTTGAAAGGGTCTTCTCGATGGAGGGTCCTCATCCTACCGCTGTTGGGCTTTTATTATTAGTCCTATGTTAGTGCATTAGCTTGTAGAATAATATTTCTGATTTAAAATAAATTAAAAAAAGAACTGTTTACTCTTCTTTTGAGATTTTCAACAAATTTACGTGACTGAAAATATTTTTTTTTTGTAAAAATACAAACTTTGAAGGTCATTAAGTCAGAAATAAAATTATTGAAATTATTAGACAATTAATAAGAAAACATTAATTCTTGAAAAATAATCTATTAAGACGTTTCGTTCTTGGGTTAGGACCTCTTTATTTTTGGAAATTTCAATCAAGAACATGTTTAATCAAGCCAAATCAACATTAAAACAATCAAATATTTTCCTTATTATCTAAATATATTCATTACATATTAATGACTGCCAGCCACCAAGGGCCGAACTTGATTGAAATTAAATTGTAGTTAAACACGTTCTTGATTGAAATTTCCGAAACTGAAGAGATCCTAATCCAAGAGCGAAACGTCTTAATGTTTCCTTATATTAATTCTATTAATTTCATTAATATTATTTCGGACTTAATGGCCTTCAAATTATATTAATATTATATTTTTATTGACTTTATTAACGCGTTGAGATGCAAATACTTGGAAATAACTTTTAGTTCTTTTCAGGAAAATCAGCACATATTTAGCATTATACATGCAAATGTGACAAATATATTTACAAAATTCTCAGTGGCTTTTAGGGAGAACCGAAAAATCACATTTACGCATAAACTGAATTTATGCTTCCGTCACGGAACGTTACTCCTTGTGGCAGACGAGATGTAACTAATTATAGACTCGGTTGAAATCTACGGGAGAATTCTCCACAAAATTTCTCCCTACAGTTCAAATGCAATAACTTAACGTTTTACATCCTTTCATGCCGATAAATTTAACTGAAGTAAATCTTGCCAAGTAGATAAAATCATCACGGTGTTTTTTACAGTGAAGGTCCAATAGGTATAATTCATGACCAACTTAAAAAAAAAAATTCCTCATATACGAAAATTGAAATGTGCCGTTTTATTGACAGTGCCATTTTATCTAGCTTATAGGGAATAATATGACTTTTTGGTGTTGTAATTAAATGTAATTATTTTATTTGTTATTTAATATATGATTATAAGGAATTGAGGTAACAGGAATTTCTACTAAGCCAAATCTAAAATCGATGAAGAAATTATTTATTTTTTTGGAAAATATATTTATTTGTGAATTTTTAAAGAAAGAACGAATCCCTCTCGGTGTTAATTAATTTATAACAATTTTCTTTAACGATTATAGTAAATGAATATATTTTACTAAAATCAAAAGCCTAAGGCATCCAATGTTAAAGCATAATCCAGGTTGTAATGTAACTTACACAGATGTACACAATGCCTCACTAGTACTTTTAGTCAGTGAGGACTCATATAATAATATATTTTATTGTTTCATTCAACATACTATATGTATGTTACTTAAAATATAATTAAAATTGCAACATGGTAGTTGATCTAAAATGATACATTTTTTGTATATCGACTATATGAGAAAAAAATACATTATGCTATAAGGGTTGATGTAATTTGGCATTTAAAAACTCCTCAGTAGGATAAAACCAAAACTTTTTTAATACATTTTTTACATTTGTCCTAAAACCTATTGGATACCATTTTATTTATACGGGTAATTTATTGCACAACATTCTTCCAACATTAATCCGATTTGACATTTTTTAGTATTTGATGAGTCCTGTACATATTGTGTAATGTTCTTGTATTATATGAGTGAATACTCTTCATTTTTCTAATAAATGTATATTCTTATTTAAAAGTCAGACTATTTCTAGTTGTTTTTATATGGAACTGGAAAAATTCATAATTCAATTCAACTTCCGTGCTTTCACTTTTTAAAGGAAATGTTGAACGAGAAATATTGACTTATTTAGCAAAAAATAAATATATTCCAAAGAATATGTTTCATTTGCAAGTAAGTTGATTATACTTGTAGTGTTTACTCAGTAACCCATACATATTTCATAATGGAGAAGTCCATACTCGTTGAAATACCTGAATACCCACATTTTTTAGTGTATAGGTTGTTTTACCGATGTTCTGATGACAGCGTGTAGGACGAGTTATTTCTGCAAGTGGTGTAGAAATATTTCAAACAACAAACGTAAATAAAGTCAACGCCCTCTACTGTCACCGATTGTTTAAAAAAAGAAATCAGACTATCTTCGTCGATACTTCAGTTAAAGGAAATAAATGACTGACGTACAGCGATACTCGAGATTTTAGCAGCTTTATCGTGACCACTGGGAAATCCAACTGGTTATAACCAGAGCGAATCAGAACGGCGTCTGTGACCAGCTTAATCGCGAAAACGAGTTTTCAAGCTAATTGCGTTCCCTCCAATCGAATCCAATTGACGCGTGACTTTTGTTGGAATTCAAGACCATCGCACTCAGACAATAACAGCTTCAACTATCACTCTGAATCACTTTGGAATGTACGAGTAAATAAGACACTTGCCGTAAATACGTTTTCGGCTGCCCGAAGAAATTAGACGGCTACGGAGAAGAAATACCTGGAACGTTTTGAAATGTGCTGGTGGAGAAGAATTGAAAAAATGAAGTGGACAGAAATGGTAAAAAATGAAGAGGTTCTAGGAAGAGTAAATAAGAAGACAACCATCTCGACTACTGTTTTTAAGAGCAAGGCAAACTGAAACGGACACATCCAAAGGAGAAATTGTTTACTGAATGACATCATCGAAGGTCACATGGATGGAGTTGAAGGGAGAAAAAAAAGATATTCAGTGACGAAGGAGCTAAGAACAGGACTAGGCGGAGAAACAAATTTACAGGCTAAGTCCAAGGATCTACCCGTAGGCTGAACACTTAATAATGATTATTTCTCTTAAAAAGTTATACACGCGAAAATTACTAAATCGATGTAGATAAGTTAATTTCAGTTATGCGAGCCCATACGAAATTAATGTTGTGGCGGCTTTAGGGTGTAAATAACTAGTCTCAACGTATTCCTCAAAGTCATTATGAATCAATACAGCAAATTGGATATTTCTAAAATTAATATCGAGTACACTAAGGACCGAAGATAAGTTTACTTTCCTTAACACAATCTATATAATAAAAAAGAATGTATATTTGTATGTATGTTAGTTTCTATACATATTTAAAAGTATGGACAGATTGCAACAGAAATTGGTGCATATATTCTTCAAAACATGAGAAACGGTACTATGGGGGTAAGAAACCTCTAGCATAAAGATGGAAAGAATGTGATCATTTTGAGTTAAATTACTACGCGACAAGAGACCGTGACGTCACGTGAGAGAGAGGAAGACTGAGACGTTACTACGCAACGAACAAAGGAAATAGTTCATTTTACCTTAATGAAATAAAGCAAAATTGTTTTCATTGAATAAAAGTATAATTTTATCCAGAAATACTCAATCCAATGATGGTAAAAAACAATACGCAATACTTTACGATTCTTGCGAAAAAAGTAAGTTAATTTTCAACGCCTATTAGTGACTAATATAGTGAAAATTTTTAATCTAGCTAAGAATTTAATCAATTTATTCTTTCGTAATGTCTAAAGCCTGAGGTACAATTATATCCTTTTTATACTCCAGGAGTATATTTACGAAGAAATTCTAAGGTATGGTGTTGGCATTGATACAATAAAATTCAACGGGGGTGGTGTGTTGATGAAATTACCATTGTCCCTGCATAGGTTAGTAAAATCACTTCTTGTCTAAAGATTAATGTAGAATTAAATACAAATTCGGGTTTATATAAAAAATTACACGGGAAACGCCGGGCACTCAGCTAGTGGATAATAAAATATATCATTCAGGGTATGAGGTGCTTTAATATGTACATTTTTAATTGAAGTGTTAAATGTAATGAATAAATCAATATATATCAAGTAATATTCCATTTAAAATATCATTGTTTCTCGATACTGCTATTTTATGTGCTCGTTATGCGAACTATTATAAGTGTTTATTCTAATTATTTATCTCTTCACATTATGAAATCTCGTGTTGTGTGAATTCTGCGAATTTTGTTGAATGCTTAAATTCAACTGCTTTAATACTGATATAAGGATCGTTTCACCCTTCATTATTATTTTTGATGAGGCGCAAGACGTTATTTGATTTTCACTGTGTGGTAATGAATATTAATTTGAGAAAGTAATTATGTCAAGAGCAGCATTGCAAGGCTGGAAATTAAGATACGGAGAGGTAGAGATAACTCGTTGGATTTCAAGTACTGATAGTGGGGTCGAGAAGACAGTGCTATTGTCAAGGACTACGGAAAGTTACTAACTTTGCCGTTCTCGGGCAAGGGCGAAGTGAGTGTTGGCACAGCAGTTGTAGTTTAACGAGTGCGTCCTGGTTGCTATGGTAACTTCAATTTGTGCGAAACGGATCGGTTAAAATTGCTAAAGTTATATACGAAGTTTAAAGTTGGCGTGGATTTGAAATGATGTAATTTTCGAGAACGTATAACTTTAGAGAGTGATTTCTCAATTACTGAGATGGTAAATAACAAATGAATAAATTGAGAGAAAGAAGCGTCTTCTGATGTTCCGACCTGAAGTCGATCATTTCACTTTCCTTTCTTTCTTTATTACGTCTCACCTTAACGTTTCCGAATAATTTTCCAACTTCTTTTTTCCCGTCTGGTTCTTCTTATTCGAGAATTCATCTACCGTTTCCTACCTCCCGGCCCATGTTAAACCCGAACAAACACACTTCCATTAAAATTGCTGACGCTCCCACGTGGGCGATAAAAGTCTGTAAGGAACGAGTGAATTTTTCATGGAGCAAAGGCTGGCTGTTTATTGATAACCAGCTTCGTGAAGAGACGCCCCGATCTACAAAGCACGTGAGCTAAACTTAGTGAAGGGGGGAAAGGAGGGGAATCCCAACGCTGACGTCGGTTTTGACGTCATCGGTGACGTGTGTGCTGGCCAGTTTCAGCATCGATCCCCTGCTTGGCGGCGCTCGGATCGGACGAACAGTCGATCAAATTCTTAACACCGCGGAAATAAATCGCATTCCACTCGTTAACGTTAGTGTTTAATAGCTTCCTAAAAGCGTTTGAAATAGAAATGAATATCCCTAAAAGTAGCTTTAATTTTGTTGTACTCACAAGATTCATATCTTCTAATATAAATCTTTAAATAGATCTTATGTTAGTGTTTCATTATCATTATTCGTTTAATACCATTAATATATAAAACGAATAATACTAAATTGATCAAGGAATTCTATTTATGAAACTGTTTGGACGAAATTAAAATAAAAGCATGGTTAACAAATTAATATTATTTCTCTTAGAGCGAAAGCACGTTTTATCTCGTTTTCAAACGCCCAACATAAACTAACTCCCATTAATCTTTGGATAGAATCATTTTCATTGTTGCTGTCTATGCTATTATTTTTCACTATACGTTTCCCTAAAAATAAAAAACACGGGGTAATATAACCGTAAGTATTTGACAGGCTACAAAACAAAACTTCGGTTCCACCGGCAAAAATCGTCCATCTTACGCAAACACAGCATGACTGAGGGTATGCAGGTTGTATTCAGAACAAATAATTCCAATTGAAAATTTATAAATGCTTCAATCGGCAAATAAATCGTAAAATCAAATTTCCAGCGACTTTACGTTATTCTATTTTACGACTTTTTTGTTTCATTCTGTCAACACCTTTATAAATTATCGGCGCTGTCAAACAACATATTTTCTAAATATGGTCAAATTGAAAGGATGGAGTCTACGAGGAGCAAAATCAAATGAATAAATTACCTGCATAATTTCTAACACGCGATTTACTGGGATATTATTACTGAGAAAATCAATATATAAAAAATAATAGAACTTAAAGGTTTAAAATAGGTGAAAACGAGTTGTGATACTCTTCTAAAACACCTTAGTGAAAGTCTGAATCAATATCAGTATATTATAATGACGCGTTAATCGTCAATGTAATTCCGACACGATAATAACGGCACAAAGAATGCAATACCTTCATTTTCAACATTTTGCAGACAAATTCCGTTATTTAACTCATTTTAGATCATTATTTTTCAATCACGTACATATTTAAGTAATTTATCTAATAAATATATGGTAATATCACACTGTTAAATGAGCCGAGGTTATGGAGAATACGAGACTGTAGCAGAGTACGTAGTGAAGTATAGTTCTTATTTTGGAAAAACGTTATGTGATCAGAAAAATATAATACCAAGAATTATAAACCTGAAGGTTACTGTACCAAAACTGTTTTGAGACAATTAAACTACAAAAGCAATGGATACTGAGACTGCTGATGACCATTGCAGAGTTGCTGATGACTCTGGATATTGGAGCCTCTCAATTTGGATGGTAATTAAAAAAAAGTCCCTCTACTTCTGCCTTTAATTTATTTATTCCTCCAAAATACACAGGACACCCAACGCGCCTTCCAAAAACTCCAATCATATTTTTGTTTGATCAACAAGCAAGTAATTTATAATATTAATTATAAAAATTTTGCCTAATGTTACATTGGCCAGACGAAAAGATATTTGGTTGCTAGAATAAAATAACACAAAGAAACTTTTAGATCTCCAAATTACAAGCATAGAAACACAACTAAATATTGTCTAGAATTAAAAAATGTGATTGGCTTTGAAAAAACATCTCTTTTAGATAATGTATCCAATTATAAAAGTGAATTATCTCATAAAATGTTGCTCATAAAAAATCGTCGTTATCCCATTAACATCAAACAGTTAACGGTGCGAATTTTTGTTACAGAATCTCTGACAATTTTTATCTTTGTTTTTATGTGTTTGTATCTAATAAGTCTGTAGCTTCAGTTTGTCTTCAACCAGTGTATGACAAATACATACAGGCAGATAAAACGGAACACTACTTAGATATAAAAAATATCAATTTAATTTAGTCCTTAATAAAGAACATTGTTCTGACTAGCATCAGACATTAAATACATATTAATAATCTTTCTGCCAAAAATTACTGCTCTCTTCAACTTAGAGTTTCTCTTTAACGGTGTATTTTCAAATAATAATCCGTCTTCCTGCTTCTAATGTGGGTATTTGTCTAGATTGGACCACAGTAAGTAAATAATATAATATATTAACTAAGTATTATTTAGTTCTTAGCCATTTTGACTGTTTTATTACAACTTATTCCTTTGATCAACTATAAGGGAAGATTCGAGGTCATTTAAAAAAATATACTACTGGTAGTATAAGCTTATGGAATGAGTTTGAGAGATAAACCATCAGAAAAATCAAAGTTGCCGATATAAAAAAATATTTGTGGCAAATGAATATTTTTTTATGCAGTTAATTTTCATCTCCTATTTAAACCGAATTATAAAATAATCAAGTTAGTAAAATTAACAAACCCATCATTTCAGGAAACAATTAATTCCCAGATACTAAGAACGTTAAATCTGTCGAGCTGTGCCGAAAAATAATCACTCCACTGACACGCGTAGTGCAGAACGTAATGGGTTGTGAAATCATAAATTAAAATTACAAAATCCAATTCTGAGGACAGCGCGGCTTTTTAAGCGTGGGTGTTAACTGCTGCAGTTGGAACATAAACTAGTTCTTTGGTATAAAATAAATTCGCCGATTACATTAGAGTTACTAATTTCGGTCACGCTGCCAAGTCATATTTCACATTTTAAAAAGTTTGTTGAAACTGTTGAATCTGTATGAAATTGCAGAAAGAGCATCATACTTGAAAGAAAACATGTGAGAGTACGAAATTAGCGGGAAAAAATTAAGATCAAGGGGGAGGTATTCTACTTCTGCATAGAAACGAATAGGAAAAATCGTTTTGAACAATAAAAACAGTGGTCGTAGCATTCACAGTGAAAATTTTAGATATGAACGTAAGTTTTAAGAAATAAATATTATGTGACATTAACTAATATTCATTTATAAAATAGAAACTGATTTTCTACCAGCAATTAAGATTAAGGAAGTACACAGATAGCAAACCAGACAGGTTGAAAATTATTATAGAATTAGGTAAGAAACTGCGGGTACTGTAAAGTGTATATTTCTATAATGGAACGAAGTTACCAAACCATGAGAAAGAAAAAAGATTAAAAACAGTTAAGTGATTAATTATAAATGAAAAAATCAGCCTATATATAGGCTGAATTTATTATGAATAAAAATTTTAAACATTATAATAGAAAAAAACATTAAACAGATACGACGTTTCATCCCTATTTTTTTATCCTATTCAGGTGCTGCAAAATTAAATTAAATTCTAGAATATAAAATTCGCAATAATTAATTACTTGAAATGTAGAGGGAGAAAAATTCTGATGTGCGATTAGCACAATTTCTGAATTATTAGGCTGATGTTCTTTTCATTCATTTAAAGAAGCCAAACAAATATCACTAATTAATTTTAGTACCCCAACAAAATTATAACGTGTATTGAAAAATATTATATATATATATATATATATATATATATTATATATATATATATATTATATATATATATATTATATATATATATATATATATATATATATATATATATTGTAATGCCTGTTAAGTGAGGCATTGTTTGTGATTGATAGTCTGGATTGTTGGAGGGGCATTATGTAACGTGTTTATTTAGGTTTAAGTTTTTCTTCGTCTTGGAAGTGCTGGTTGTGTGGTCTTGGGAATTCGAAACCGTGCACGTGCGTGTGGGGGTGGAGAAGACAAATAGCCCACCCAAGTAATTGCGGGTCCTGTCTCGATTGTCGGCTTTGACATGACAGAGTAGTTAGCCATTTGTTGACTACGGAACTGCAGCTGCGTAATATAAATCTTGTGATAATGGAAGAATCTGTCAACTGGCATTTGCGACGAAGTTTTCGAACAATGGAAAAAGTAAAAGACTGGGAGGATATAAGGGAGGAGATAAGCTTTTGAGAGGGAGTTGTTCAGCGCTCACCGAAGCTGGTAGATGTGATTAAGAGAGACATTGTTTAAGCAGAGTTGTGGTACGTTGGCTGAGACGACGGTGGCAGTAAGGTCGGCGGTCAGAAAGGACAGAAAGTTATCGAAAAATTGCTGTGTAAAGTTGTAAGGTAGAGATACAGCAGAATAAATTCAACGATATACAGCAGAATAAATTCATCGAGATACAGCAGAGTAAAGTCGTCGAGATATAACAAACTTTCTTTTTCAAACCAACAGTACTTAGAATCTGTGAATTTAATAGAAGCTGTGAAAACCCCACCACTGTGTTCGAAAGGTGAAAGTATCCTGGGAATCCGTAAGTAGCAAGAGAGCAGTAAAATGATTTTTGTAAACCGACTTAAAAGATAATGTCCGATATCGTTCTTTAGTGTTGATAAAATAAACTGTTTAAATTTAAAATCCATCTTGTAGTATAAGTTCTTCGATAATTAATTTCATCTATGTCTAGACGAATAAATATTTCTTTTTAAATTAAATCTAAATTTTGTGTTCTTTAATTATGTTTAAATGTTCTGCCGTTATCAAACCTAGTTGAGACCCTGAGAGTTTTTAATTAAATTGTATTAATTGCACTAACCTTTTGTTAAATAAAATTGTTTGTTTGTAAAAGTAAAATAATCTTTTTATTTAAACGTTCACTTTTTTTATTATTTCATAAATGGCTACGACAACGTGTGGCAAATTAATAGTAATTAATTGAATATTACAATATATATAGTATTTGTAATTTATGATTTGTAAATAGTTTTTGTGTGTCTATGTGTATTAGTGATTGGTTATTTGTATTACATAAATAAGTAACGAATTTATTTGTGATAATTTGTATTCTTCAACGTTTTGTTTATGTTTCTCTATTCTTACCAGACGTGTCTCCATTTCGCCAACGTAAAAGCACACTACTCACTCGACAAAATTAGAACGACCAAACCACTAAAAAACATTCCATTCTCTAGTTTCATTGTTCTTGCGTTTGAGCTTCTAGAACATGAATTCCTAAACGAAAATTTCATAGGGAGGTATCCATAGTAATGGGTAATATACGAAAATTGAAGCGCTTCACTAAAACATTTCTCGAGCCAGTGATAAATTCATATTAAGACTTCATTATTTTGGCGCCAGCAATTCTCGTGTATTTTCTCAGAGAAGCAACAGCGCTACAGCGTCTGTATCTTAGACTCTAGAGAGATGGCCGAACACGCAATGAGCCTGCAAATGGAAACAGACTTCCTTTTACAAGCACGCAAGGTACTGAAATTTTTATAAATTGAAAGAGAGGGAAAGGCACACAACGTTCGTAGAATTACTCCTGCGCACTCGTCTACTGTCGAAGATAATTTTCTGCTTAGAAAACCTTAGATTAGCAACTTACGAATACAGGTACAGTATTGAAATTTGAGAAGGATAATCGGAAGCTTTTGGCCCAATAATTCTGAGCGGAATAGTAAAACAACTTTATTCTTTTTAATTCAACTACATCTTCGTTATTCATTCATAACCTAGTTCCCTGGTAATTTACTGCTGTATTTTATTCCTAATTCAATTAGTGTTGAGGTTCCAATCCTTCATATGACAAATTATTGAATCTCTGAACTTTCGGCCTCTCGACCGGATAGGTAAAAGCTCAGACCACGATGATTCGATGGCGGACTGAGTCGGTTGGAAGCACGAATTATTTATTCAACTGTTATACCGGGTAAACCTTCGCACCTTAATCTAATATCTCTTTTACGAAAATGATTAAGTATATATTTAGTTTGAGTTTTGTCTTTGGCATTGTATTTTGTTCTTAACTGTGCATTATGTCGTAGCTATAAACATAGAAGCATCTGAAATTTCTGAGCGAATCTGCTCACTGAATCATCCGCTTGAGGCAAGGCAGAAAAATGTGCTGAGAGATTGCGTGTTATTGTCTGAATAAAACCAGACAAAAGAGCGGCTTCTGTGGATGTTGATCAATAACACAAAGAGCAGTAATTATTGACGCCAAGAGGACATGCGACATAACCCAAATAGAAATGCTTATTATTCAAACTTTGAAACTTTTTTTAAATAGCCAGAATGGGGCATACAGACGCGTTTTGCAACAGTCCGGACTATTTTGTAAAAATTTTATTTTTTTAATACCATTCGTTCATATCAAAATCGTTCGGCCAGTATTTGCCATATTCATCAGAAGACACAACTGATATAATTGAGCTGCAAATTGCATATTCCGGATATTTTTAGTCCTAATTATGTATGTTATGGCGTTGGAATATATTCGCCATCTAATATTGTAGAAGACAACTGACGTGCATATATCAGGAAGTGACGACAATATAATTCAGTCAGTTAGCAAGTATTTATGAGAGAGAAGAAATTAGTTAAGTATGAAGTAGAAAAACTGTAAATAGAATCATTCAGAAGTCGCCAACACCAGTGGACTACACTGAAATCGTCTTCGATTGACTCAGTGTATTTTAATATTTATTTAAAGGAGGAGACTACCTTTGGGTATGCCTCCACATCTCTCTGGCTTTTTGAACTAAGGTTCCCACATGCCGAGGCACCTTGGCCTGTTTTGAGAGGTGTATGTTCCGGGGTCGCAAACCTTGGGCAATGTCTGTAATTCCTATTGGAATAGTCGGCCAGCTGCCTCCTAAAGTGATCAAGGCACGGCGAGGGGAAAGCTGCGACCCCACAGCAAACCCCTTTCCCGCAATCGGAAGGGCGTGAGACAAGTACCAAATGTCCGACCAACCTGACGCAGGTTTTTCTAGGGTTTCCCTGCATCACTTTTAAGCGAATTGCCGGGTATGATCCTTATACCATAGCCCGGGGGCCCTAGTGAACTCTTATCTACCTTGCTCTACCTTTGCGCATCCCCCCTTTCCCTCCTTTTCCTATGCTGTAAGAGGGGAGTTGCCACTATGTGGATAGCCTGTCTATACCTTGAAAAAAACGTCGTAGAGATCGCTAAATTGTGTAAATTAACGTTTTATTAACTTAATTATAATTTTCATTTCAAAATTGTCAGTATGTTACAAGACCTTTCGTCCGTTTCCGGACATGTTTTTCAGATGATTATGTCTTGGCAGATGGTTTGGCAGGACATAATCATCACGGGAAGAAAGTTCCTTTTAATATTTTACTAACAATTTTGGAATAAAAATTTATAGGATGATTGGTTAATATAAGAATGAATAAGAAAGATAGCCAGACAAAAAATTGATAATATAAATACCACACAACATTTCTGGGATCCTTGTGCCTTTCGTCAGGTGCGAAGAAGAGCCTAAAGCAACACAACTGTACTTGTCAGTTGACCAAACTCAAAAGCCTAAAAGGTTAATATAAGACTTAAACTAAATTTCAATTTATTTTTAAAAATTATATTTTCAAAATCTAATTGCCTCGTGAGTTTTCTGATTCAAGAACTCATGTAAACTTGAGAAGCAATGCTCTTGATTTTTTTTAATATTATGTGTATAGCGGAAAATATCATGTTACTATTTGTTACTATTTTCAACTTAAATTATATCCTAAATAAAAGTTGTATTTTTAATAGGCTAATTTAATTATGTTTTTCCGTTTGATTGAAACTGCAACCGAGCTCAATCGCAGCATACGGCCGAGATATGGCAGGGGCAACCTTGAGATCTTCGGTCGAGATTTTCCTGGAGTTGCATGCCCACGATGTGTTGTCGTGCCGCGGTTGCGTAAGTTGGTACGTCAGAGAGAATGACGCCATGGAACGGCTGCTGTGTGAGGACGATTCCTCACGCATGAGGACAATGCCGGGCCGGGCTTGGAGCCCTGCCACGAAAACAACCTGCCAAGGACTCACCCCACAAGCTCGCATTATACATATCGTTGTTTTCTTTCATTCGAATCGTAGCAGGCAACAATGGGGGTCCTGTATCTGCATTGTAGATGCTTATTGTCGGCTTTTCAGAACATTCGTGCAGGTTCACTGACGCCAGTGTTACGCAGTCTGCAAAAAGACAATACCCAGGGCTGAACGACACACTTTTATTCGCTTTAAATGCAGTCAGCATATGTCATATTATGGAACAAAAATATTGATGAGGTTTACTTTGGGGATAGTTGAATGTAAAATAGAACGACTGATGACCAAATAAAGTATCTGGATGAAGCTGTGGCGTATTCGGGTCAGAGGCCCCTCTCCGCAAGGTTCCATTACTATTCAGCAAGTGAAGTTGTCATCTGTACAGTTTACAGGCCCCAAAAATGAAGTGTGATTAGGTCTAGTGCGGTGAATAATTACAAAGAACAAAAGATGAATAAATATGTCTAGGTGTTTTTTGATCATTTTTGGACAATACTGCCGAACGAAACTTTATTTTAAACAAACTTTTATATAAAAAAATGTTGAATAAGAAAGATAGCCAATACAGACAAAAAAGGGGGTAATATAAATGCCACACAAAGTTTCTGGGATACTTGTTCCTTTCGTCAGGTGCTAAGAAGAGCCTAGAGAAACAATTAATTTAATTGCAATATTAATTAAATAAATTAGGCTTTTCCCTTTTTTTCCTGTATTGGCTATCTTTCTTATTCATTATTTTCAATCAGACGTAATTTTTTTCTTTTTTTAAAAAAATGTTATTGGGTTTCCACCTGGGTTGTTAGATTTGCTCTCACACCGCCTTATTCAGACTGAAGAAGCCGGAGAATATTTTGTACATACTATTCATCAGACATGAGCTTGAACCTTAAATAGTGTAGCAATTGCCAACAAAATCAGACGTAGTAATATTAAAGATTGTGAGTTATAATAAAAATATTGTAATTAAATTTGGTAAGAAACTTTATAGTATTTGTATATTAAATTTTTATCAAATAGAATCATCCTAAAAGACGATAGTGCCTTTCAAACCTTCCACTAGTTTTATTATTACAGCAGGTCAGTAAATGTATGTAGTCAACTCTCGAGACTGTTCCACTGGACCTGGAAGACTCGATAAGGTCTTAAATTTATAGTCAATAGATAATTATATTCGTTAGTAAATAGTAATAATTTTTAACTTGAATTATAACCTATACTTCCCAGGAATTTCAGCGATTCACAATTCATTCAATATGCCCAAATTTTAACTGTATCTTTTGGCGTTTTATAATCTTGGCGTACATTAACGTTTCTTTTGTCATTAGCAAATAATTTTGTTGTTTTTCTTCACAGGACACTCAGCTTCCGCTCTAAGAGTAGTGGACAGTTGACCTGGCTATAAAACCATTAATCTAGATTTGGCAACATTTCCGTCGTTGTCCCCCTGAGCTGGTCAATGAACCTCAGATGTAGTCATTCGTCCCTTACACAGAAAAAAATCGAAAAATATAATATATAATGACCCACGAGTCGGCTAAGAATTAATTATAAACAAAAATTACTTGCACACAGTAAAATAAACAAACTCTTCTAAAACACCACGATATTTCCATAATCCGTGGTCCTCATCATCTTTGCACTACAAATAAACTAAAACAAATATATACACATGAGGAGAATAAATACGATATTTGCGAATACAGTCATAAGAGCAAGCGAGATCAGGTGTATTAGTATTAATTAATTGTATTGAATGCGTAACAATTCAGACATTAATTTCGAATAATAGTTTATTACAATTAAAACTACGGATAAATTGACACGTTTACTGATAACTGTTTGTTTTCACTAGGTTGTTTTGAGTTAGGAAATGTTCTTTCTGGCGAGTTTTTAATGCCCTTTTGGTTCGTCCTATGTAACAAACATTGCAATCTTTACACTAAATTTTGTATATTGCATTATGCCCATTTATCTTTTTTATACATAATGATTTAGATTTGGTGAATTTATATCTGATATCAATGTTGTACGATTTGAATAAATTTCTTTTATTCTTCAATTAATTTATGATTTAGAATTTTACAGATGACTATTATCTAAAGATTGAGGCTTCTTTTAAATCTTTGTGACTTTTTAATCCTGAAATAAAGGTTAACAGATATATATAGAGGAGCATAAATTGATATTAAGAGGTTCGACGTCAATCAGCCGACTGGAGTCGAAGTTGAAGACCCAACTTCGAGGGCATATCAACACAGTTCTTCTGGACTTTATCGCAGCCTTCCAAGAATCCAGCTTAACGACCGCCATGATTTGTATACTATGCAAAATAAACGACAGCATAATCGTCTATTAGTCTGCAATTTTATCAACGATTTATCAGTATATGTTCAAGAATTATTTTTTAACTGTTTCGTTACTGGCATCAGTAACCACCAAGAACCCGTAGTAGGCTAATATTTAATTACATTTTGCTTTAATTAAATGGTTTTTAATGTCTCGGCAAAAATTTTAAAATAAATGGAAATAATTATTTACCATACGAGCGATATTTAGAAATACAAAAGATTATAAAATTAAAATAACTCTTATATTGTCCGCCCCTGCCCGATTCATTATTATATTATTCATTTCAGTATATCGGAAATACTTGTCCGAGATCTCAGGCAGTTCTCGTTGCATGTAGGAGTTTATTGTTTAAGTTCCGTCGTGTAGATCTGTATTGCGATCTAACATTTGGACGGTTGCCGGAATCTTAAGTTCTCTTTGGATACTGGATCCTTTATTTTTACCTTAAAACTCCAATATATTGACTTCTAATGTTAAAATTTCTGTTATATGTTCTAGGATGTTCTGCTGATGTAACATTTTTTTTTATCGTATGCCACGCGTATTTTCAATTAGTTTATTTTAAGCACAATCTGGATACGTAAATCGATTTCTGTAGTTACTTTTGTAATTCTTTAGTATTTTCAAAGAATCATGTAATTGAGGAGCAATTTTTCCATTAATTTAAATTAATATTATTTTTTTATTTACTAATGCCAAAGTTCATACTAGTCAATAGAATTTTTCTGATTGCTGATTAAATACATACCAACATTTGAGCATTTTGTTGGTAATCATTCTCCTTATGAGACCCCGTCGCCGATCTTGAACTCCCGAGAATTTTCCTTCCTCAGAACTTCAACGACAGAGTTTTAATTAAACCTAAAATTTTCAAAAGCAGTTGGAGCTACTTTCTATATTGTTTGGTCTTTCACTTTGCTAAATCCTTCCCCTTTGTATGTGGCAATTTATACAGACTTTTATATCCTGCTGTTCAATTTCCTGACTTATCCCCATACAATATGAGGGAGAAATTGTCAATGGCTAAAAAATTAATACATGCATATTTAATCCCAAATAATTGTCAAAATCAATGCATTTGGAAAAATGATAACATATAATGCAGTTAACGTAAATGTGTATTCCCATGTAATGACTTGTGTATCGGAAATTTGATAGTAAACTGTTCGAGTGTTGAAAAACTTTTAGTTGAGAAAAAATTTGGGAACGAGCCGGTTAGAATGAGACTTGAAGTATTATGACAGAAATGAGTCTATGTAAAGAAGAACGTGTGGCGAGGGTAGTTGTCTGTATAATAAATCTGAAATGTCTTTGTACAGAACGCATTGACAGAAGGCAGTTCTGTAATGGAATCAAAAAATAATATATGTTGTTGATGAAACAGGTAAATAAAAATTATCGTAATAAATGGACGGAATATAAGGAAGCATGGAGAAAAAAAAAAGACTAAGTGGAGCTACACCCTAAAATTTTCTAGAAGTAATTACTAATGTCGGGCAGCATTACATACACACAAAAATATCTCTCTCCATCACTCGGTCTATCAAAATTTTGCGAGGAACGCGGTTATCACTTTTATCAACAAACATTTACTATCGTGCCGTAAAATATTAAAGCGTTCTCCTACAGCAACCGAGTCGATCAATCGAGTTGTAGTTTGCCGCGTAAAATGTTTTCTCTGCAGAAAATGATGAAAGTAAAAAATGAGTGATTTTAAACGCATAAACACATGCGTATTTTCCGAGTTTTTATTTTCAGATAAAAATTCGCTAAACATTTCTTAAAATAAGTTTACAATCAGATGACGAGACAGTGGTAATGCGATTTGAAAGAATGTTTTTTAGATTTACTTCGAGAATGAAAAAGACTAGACGTATGATTTGTGAGTGCCACCACACATGTGGATGTCGAGAAAAAATAATCTCTTTTACGCATGCATGCTTCTCACAAATTCGCCCAACTGTGAATATATTTCAAGGTTTGTACGGGCGGCCCTTTTCCCTTACTATCAAACTTCCACCATTTTGGCTGTAGAGAAGAAATTGGTACGAGAAGATGGCATGAAATGGCTGAATAGAAGACCAGCAGACTCGGTCTAGATACTATTTCACGAAATTCATTAAAATTAAGCTATTCTCAAGTTTGGTATTTGTAGAGAATTAATCTTGTTAATATTGTGTTGTATTTTAAAATATATTAAACAAATTATAAAAGGCGCATTTCATTAAATGATAGTTGTATTACCAAATATAAAGTCTAATGAGGCAATAAGAACGATTGTTCAGAATTGTTTCTTACGGTAAAAAATAAAAAGTACGTTCATTATATTGTGGTTTCGTAATATTTGGTTTCATGTTGTGGCACATTCCTCGGCTACGGGTATTATTATCGCTCTGTTTTTTGTTCCGCAACGATGACCATTTGGAGAGTTTGAAGTGATACAGAAAAAAAAATGCTGACACAAGTTTAATTTTCTTCTTTTAAACTTTTCTCAGTATGAACTACGACAGGTTGTGTACACTTCTTAAACTTCATACGAATAAAAAATAGAATGCTATTAAAGAAAACTGTTTGGTGATTTTGAGCAATGTAAAAAATGAGATTACAAAATATAAAACGTTAGAGGTATGCCAATTCGATAAGGATGTAGCCAAATGACAGAAAAAAATAGGTGATAAAATACATATCACTTAATTTTGTCTGTTATTTGGCTACTTCTTTATCTAAGTGGTGTAAAAAATCGGAGTTCAGAAATGTTATTTACTACAAACAGGAAAACACGCATTCGATAGTCTTCCAAATCGGTTTTAAAATATTATAAACGAGCAGTTATTTGCGACAGACTCTTAAAAATACGTAATTACAATGTTGTTTTAAAATTGTAGCATTGGAATAGATAAATAATCGTGACTTTGTTTTGTTCGGGGCTGGAAATCATTATCGTTGTTTATACGAATGATAATGTGTTGTTTAGGACTGACAACGTTCACGTTTTATTTTCATGTAGGACACACGATGCGTCCTACAAAAACTGTCGCTGATAGAGATCCATGAAGTGTATTTAAAATAACAAATCCGTTGTATAACGAAGCTTTTCCCGCTGTAGATAATGGATAAAGGCTTCTCGGAATTCCAGCCGGGTAAACTCGTCGATAACAACGCGACGTTTCGATGACATTCAGCGTCATCATCTACAAGCGAAGACGTTCATATTAGATCATTATAATAGCCTGTTCCTTTGTAAATCTGAACGCAATATTTAGTAACCAACTAACTGTTTATAAAGGTTATAAAAAGTAAATTTAGGAATCAAATTTGGGTGTTTCGTCCTTCAACCAGTTTCAGAAACCGTTAATGATCATTAAATGCATTAAAGGTATGAGGTATATTTTATTATATTTTGCCTGCCCTGCTGGCGGTTAACCTCTAATAAATTGTCACTTGAGAGCGAAAACAACAGCTTGCATTTGGTTTCGCGAAATTTGAAGGGTCCTTCAAAAGTCGTGGTCCACAAAGGAATTCGAGTTCAAGTGGTCATAGAATAAAACATGAGCCGGAATTAATTTGGATAATGCTATAGTGGTGACGAGAATTTATCTTACACTCTGAGAGATTGTAATGACTGGCATGATTTTAAAATAGTATCTGAAAAAACTGACACAAATCAGATGGTATATTTTATCTAGTAATTAAATTGCCAAATACGTATTTTTATAATAAAACTACAAACAACCCTTTTAGTCTCTGTCTCTCTCCTCCTGTTTTTCTCGATAATTGTAGCAGCCTTTCGGATTTTTAGACAATCAACACCACTTTGTAAGATGCGTTGTTCGATGTGAACAGTTATTATTAAAATTAAAGGTAGTTATAAAATAACTAATTGTTTTTGTAACAGATGAAACTTCATTAGTAACTATATTTTTTGGGGGCTGTTGTGCCAGGTAACATACGTGGCACAACAGCCCATAAACATAGACACTTATAAAAAAAAGGTTTTAGGACAGATTTTAATACTATTTCTGTTGTTTAATTTTTCCTCACTTATTATTTTTAAGCTTCCATCCTTGACCGAGACTTAACATAGGTTAATTTTACAGGGGGGCAATTTTCTGCTTCGTTTTCTGAAATCCATATACCGTACATTAGAGTCATTTATTTTTTTTGATCCAAATTGTATCTTCGAAGCAAGCTGACAACCGAAAGCTTTCTGTCTCATTACAGGTACATATCAGAAACTATTTACGTCGGTAACTAAAATATACAACGGAATGAAACTACTCCACAACAAAGAGCTCCGATAACACGAAAGCAGTAAATTGTTGAAGTTTCGTGACTGCACTGTAGCTGATGTAGCCTTTCTTGAAGCTTGCTAAAGATTAGTTCGATCGCCTTCAATAGAACACATTTCCTGGAAAAGCCTGGCTGGCTAAGTGCCTAAAGGTGCGAAGAAAAGAACAGGGAGGGGTGTGGGACTCAAAGGCCACAAAATGTCTCACCATAACAGTTCCCAAAAGATGGTTCGGAGATAAAAATATTTCTTAAAAGAATTTTCGTTTGTTAATGTACATAAACAACTTGATTTATTGGATTTGTTTGGAAATTCCAAACCCGTGCCAAAGATATACAAAATATGCATATCTGGTAATGGTAATCGTTGTTTTCGTGTTATTATGTGAATGAATTAAAGATAACTACGGACCTTCCGACGCTGCAGCTTACTTTCATCGTAATACCAGCTGTAAGGCGATAATCTTGGCGCACGCAGGTGGATTATTTTGTCAATTTGAGAACCTGGTTGAGCTGATAGCCTATCTAAGGCTTTTAAATGATAACTTGGCCTATGCGACTACAAGGAACAATAAAGCTGTCTGCTAGGACTATTGTCTCGCAGGCAGAACCTGCGAGGGATGTTCTCTCGTAGGAGAGACGGAAGGGGCTACCTTTGGGGATGCCTTTTCGTCTCCCCGTTTTTGAACTAAGGTTCCCACAAGTCGAGGCAGCTGGGCCTGTTTTGAGAGGTGTATGTTCCGGGGTCACAGACCTCGGGCATACGGTAAGAGTTGTTCGTTGTTCCCATTGGAACAGTCGGCCGGCTGCCTCCTAAACTGGTCGAGGCACGGAGAAGGGAATGCTGCGTCCGCACAGCAAACTCCTCTGCCGCTATCGGAAGGGCGTGGGACAAGTACCCAATGCCCGACCGATGCAGGTTTTCTAAGGATTTTCCTGCATTACTTTTAGGCGAATGGCGGTTAAACTATAGGCCGGAGACCCTAGTTACCCCTTGACTACCTTCCTCTACCCTCCCTTCCCCCCTTTCAAATCCCTAACTATGATATTAAAGGGGAGTTGCCCTCATGTAGCCTGTTACCCTAAAACGCGACTACAGATTCAGTTTTTTTGTATGAGTGTAAAAGTTAAAGAGAGAAACGATGAATGACATGAATTTTATTTTTCACCACTCCAGCCCAATTTTTAAGGGAATCATAAAACAAAATTTCCTCGTATGAATAATATTTAGAGAAAATTAAAATTGAGCGTATAGGATTCATCTGTGGCACAGTTATCTTTACGGAGAATGAATATTTCGAAAGGTTAGTAGAAGGCTAGTCCAAAATACTGGAAGAAAAATTGGCGATGTAGTTAGAATGAAAAATAAATACTTCCGACCAGCGAAAATTGAAACTAATCTACATTCTACTTATAGAAATGTTCCGTTGTTTTAAAATCAAGAACATTAAACAAACATACTATGCTTCTGCAATTTTTTTTAAAAAAAGAATATGGTGGGCATAGAATAATTTATAGAAATCTATCCGAAGCATTCTCAGGGTAAATAGGATTTTTCTTCGGCATTCAATACTAAGTAAAACGATGTATAGAGTGCATAAGTGGAGATGGAAAGATTGTAACTGAAATTGGTTAAGTTATAATATATTTTACACAGAACAACGTCACAGAAAAATGGTCATATCAGCCGCGTCTACCGAAAGAAATCGGTGAATAAATTGAAGTTTCGTATGAATCATTACGTGCAAACAAAGAATGATTTCATATAAAGAGAGAATTAGGATGTGCAAGTCGCGTCACAGGTCTTGCTGCGATAACGAATCGTTTCGAAATTTTCCTCGTCTTGAAAATTTATTGGCATAGTTGTTGCTAAGAATTGTATATTATTTCAGTAAGAATCATAATTATATGAATACATATTAATTGTTGGTTAGATCCTATGAGTGAACTGTTTTGTGAATTGGATTTCGTTTATAAATAAAATGAAAACAGTATATTATAATAAATTTTGGACGATGCTGACAAATTTATTCTATTAAAAATTATTCAATTATTGTTCCTGAAGGCAAGTCAACGATCCATGAGCTACGAGTCCAGGATTCAATATAGTTGAGAAAATAAATTAGTCTTCTATAGTAAAATCACCGTTTCTGCTGCGATTATTATAAAATTTGTAATCAAGGAACGAATCTGTACGATCGCGCCTAATGTAATAGAGTTATTGATAAATATACGTGATCAAATTGTTAAATCAAAATCTTTTCTTTAACTGTGCCTGTCATTCCCGATTAAAAATTAATTAATTATGTAGACATCTGTGTGTCTGAAATAAATTTATGATTTTTAACGTTAAAAGAATCAATTTGCGGATACACTTTCATAATTTTCCTTTATTCCAATTATTGTTAAGCTTAGCTTAAGGCATTATTTATCACACTTTCCTAATTTATAAGAAAAGACACACAAATATTCACCATAAGTTTCACTATAAAATTTTCATTATAAAAGTATTTTCTTGCTTAATAATTAGTAGTTGTAATATTTATATTGAATGTATAATTTGAGGTTATTTAAATAAAAGTTTGGCAAAGGTGGAAAGAATAAAAAAAATCTGTGGTAATCCGACTTGGCTTGTTTATTCTGTGATTGGAATAGATTTAACTGAGAACTTTCACTTACTATGCGAATCTTTATGGGTCCAGGTCAATTGTCCGATGTGTCGTTTCTCCGAAATGTTTACCGTACAGTTTCCCTTCCCGAAAGTGTGTCTTTGGTAAAATTTACATAAGATCCGTTTAATTAGACTGATTACCTTATATTAATATTACAATTTTTTTAAAAAATAAAAATATGTATTTTTTAAAAAATAATAATAAGATAAAATAGCCAAATACGGGCAAAAGAAGTGATGATATAAAAATCATGTGTCCTTCTAAGTTCATGTGTTTAGTGTTATTATCACCTGAAGAAAGGAACTAGGTTCTTGTATAGCCTGCTGTCATTTGTGCAACATTTGAGATGCAAGAAATCAAGAATAAAACTGAAGGTCGTGTTTCTGGAGGATTGTAACAAAATTTATTAGACAATTTAATTTAATAAATTAACAGGCTAAGTGTGTTAATACATTTATGGTAACAAATGAAAATAAACTGTCAATGAATAATGTATGCGCTAGTTTCAAGAATTGATCATTTGCGGCTGAACCGAAATTGTAGTATGTAGCCGTTCTCAGATAAATTGCGAACGTCCACAGGGATACAGCACTTTAGTAGTACTCGGAAACTTGCAATCTTGTATGAAATCTCTACAAGTGTATTCATCCGTGGAGAATTTTCCCCCAGAGGCCAGAAAGTGAGACCATCGTATCTTAGCAAGGGCTACTGCAACCGAATGAGGCTATAACAAGAAAGTTTCAGCCAGTTGTGTTCGCTGTTTACAGTAAACTTCCTGCAGAATAGCTCAGAATTACCGGAACATTCAGTTATTCTGACCACATTTCCCTAAGGTAATCCAGTATTGAAATTTATCCTTCTGGCGTGTATTACCGTTGATGGTGTTGCCAATATCTATAAAATTCATGACGATCTGATAAAAAATTCAATCATAAAGTTATGTTTCCTACCAAAATTTCAACTTAAATATGGATACTTGCGTTGGGACGAAATACAACTAATGGATGAATCTATTTCAAACAATTGGTTACAAATAGTTAGATTGACCACAATTAATATATAAATAAATAAGTTTATCTACTTTTTTAATGAATAAAACAGTATGTTTGTTGTGTCTATGTATGTGTGGATGTTCCGCATACAAGAAAATAGCGAGAATACAACAGAGATCAGAATCAAATCCAGTGTTATGGATGTCGCTGAGTTTAATTATGACATTCAAGATGCCGTTTAACCTCCAGGGGAGGGGGTGAAAGGGGATTAAAGTTTTAAAACCATGTTAAACGGCCGATATTTGCGTCTAATAAATTTTTTTCGGGGTCAATGAGATTGACTACCTATGTTTTTTGTGTATAATTTCAACGCCTTTCGGAATATGAGGGGAGCATCCTTAGGGGTTGGGGTGGAGGGGCGTTATATAAAAATAACGCAATAACTTCCGATCTTGGAATCAAATTCGGTGTTGTGGATATCGCTTAGATTCATTATGACAACACTGACAACGCCGAGCACCTAGCTAGTAATTAATAAAAACGTAAAGTGCAAGTCAGAAAAAAATTAATAAAGTAACTGACAAAAATGTTATATATTTTCAAATTCTTCTATTAATATTATTAAAACATTAATTCTATATAACTAAATTTTGAGTATAATTTCTGTGCTAGCCGAATTGATCGTATATATTTATTGTAATATTTCTGATAATTATAAAATAATTTATTGAATCTTCATATATATTGCGATAATCATAACCTACCGCATACTTGAGTTTTAACCTGAAATCTGGTGATAACTAAATGCAATTTTTGGGCTAACTACATTTCACCCTTGATACGACTGTGGAGGTCGTGTAACGCAAACTCTACCCGCATGCTGCTCTTGCTCTGGCTAGTATGTGCGAATGTTTCCCCCCTCTGATCAACTGAGAAAACATTTCAGGCATATATTTGCCTGTGAACTTAGGAGGCATTCCATTGCACTGCCCACACACACAAGTGAGTACACACGTGCAGAAGTCCAGACAGACGAACAAACAATCGTACACAAAGCACTAGGTAAGTGAAACGGCCTTAAGAGAGTCCAGCTGGAAACTGCTTTTGTGTACTTCTAAACAAATACCGCGTTTCGTCTTCAAGAGTGGAGGTAAACAAAATATGATATGCATCGGATCTGTTAGCGATTTTGGGTGTGATGCACAAAAGCGATGTACGAGGTTTGTTCGATAATTCTCGTAAATTTTTATGAAATATCGGAAAATTCTTCACTTTCACGCCATTGTTTGTAAACGTGTTCATTTCAAAGATATTGCTAAAAATTTTAAAATTTATGCTGGTAGTAGTTTATTGTTGGCAGCCTTCTGGAGTGTTATTTGTGTATTCAAGCGGACACAATGAAATGAAACGAATTTCGAGCTGTCATTAAAAGCATTCATTTGAAGGATTGAACAGCTGCACAAATAAAATCCGAAGTTCATGCGGACTCTGCACCAGCATTGAAGACTTTTTTACCTTCCGGATGAATGAGTTTAAACGAGGCCGCAGAAGCATAGAAGATGAAACTCGCTCCGGCCGCCCAATTGATGTCACCACTCAGGAAAACATCGAAAAGGTTCACAATATCGTAATGGAAGATCGCAGACTAAAGGTGTGTGAGGTAGCTGATGCCATAGGCTTCACAGCTGAACGAGTTCATTTCATCCTCCATGAATAACTGGACATGATAAATGTTTGTACGTGATGGGTGCCGCGACATTGACATTGGACCAAAATCGGATTCGGAAAAAACATTTCAACGCAGAATCTAGCAATGTTTAGGCGTAACCCACAAGACTTTTTTCGCACATTCGTAACCGTCGATGAAACTTGGATCCATGACTACACTCCAGAGAATAAAAAACAGTCAAAAAATGGACAAAAGCTGGTGAAGTGCACCGAAAAAGGTGAAAACCGATTTGTCACCTGGAAAGGTGATGGCCATTGTATTTTGGGATCCTCAGGGTATAATATTCATAGATTTCTTGTAAAAGGGCACTACATTAATTGGGTTCTTTTATGCTGCTCTGTTGGATCGTTTGAAACGGGTGCTGATTGAGAAACGACTAAGTTTGGCGAGCAAGTCATTGCTGTTTCACCAGGGGAACGCGCCAGTGCATACAGCAGCAATCTCAATGACAAAAGCGTACGAGTTGGGATTCGAATTGGTTTCGCAACTACCCTATACACCGGACCTAGCACCAAGTAACCCCTTGTTCCCGAACTTGAAAATCCGTGACGAAGTATTTTTCGGAGTTTGACAAAACCTATTTTTGTGATGGTTTGAAAAAATTAGAAACTCGCTGGGACAAGTGTATGACCAAAGAAAGAAGACTTTGTTGAGAAATAAAATAATTTTTTTTAAAAAATTCTTTTTGTTAAATTTTTACCAGGCTTATCAAACGACCCTAACAATTGTTATACATAGTGCCAGTCAATTTCCCTTTCGAAATTTTAGAACTTTAAGAG
Organism: Zhengitettix transpicula; assembly: GCA_037074705.1. Classification (NCBI taxonomy): domain Eukaryota; kingdom Metazoa; phylum Arthropoda; class Insecta; order Orthoptera; family Tetrigidae; genus Zhengitettix; species Zhengitettix transpicula. The sequence continues at coordinate 46,849,765 of CM073591.1, read as the reverse complement.
GGGACTGAGTAAATCATACTTTAAATAGGAACCCATGTCTGTTCAACAACTATTTCAAAACAGGTATTTACGCGCCCTTGTACCTATAAACAACACGCTGAAATATACCTGGTGACTCTTCAATCTGTTGTGCAGAATCTAGCAATGTTTAGGCGTAACCCACAAGACTTTTGGCGCACATTCGTAACCGTCGATGAAACTTGGATCCATCATTACACTCCAGAGAATAAAAAACAGTCAACCAATGGACAAAAGCTGGTGAGTTCACCGAAAAAGGTGAAAACCGGTTTGTCACCTGGAAAGGTGATGGCCATTTTTTTTTGCTGTCATCATAACTCCTTCCTTTTCTACAGGAAACTCGGAAATCTAACTCTTAATACGAGTCACGCGAAAAATGCGACGTTATAGGACTAAAGATGGATATATATATATATATATATATATATATATATATATATATATATATATATATATATATATATATTGTAGTGAATAACAACCTTAAGTGGCCGCCCTTGTGTCCGCGGTCCTGAGGAGGAATACATTAAACGTGCACGTGTGCTTGCCCGAGAGGCCAAAAGAACTCAGGGTACAGGTCCCTTTTTTTTGCATCGTTTGGGGGGGCGGAGTACGAATAAATACTCCGAACCCGGGTGAAAGCGGGACAGACGCAGGCAGACCGTGAGATAGAGGACGGAAAGTGGAGTGAGAGAGTCGAGAGGGTGGAAAATTCAGGCGAGCGGGACGTCCATCGCGGGGAGGCCGAAGAAGGTGTGCTGAGACTACAAGACCAGTGACCCACTGCAAGTCGGCTGGCGCCACAAGTAAAATAAGCATCACAATTTCTGTAAAGTGCCTTCAAAAGTAGAATTTTTTACACAGTGCGGAAATAAACTCTATTCTTGAATAGCTACCGAACCGCCCACATTACCCTGCTGAGAAGGAGGACTTTATAACCAAGGCGGAGCTAATGTTAATTTTTTTTGCAGACCAATGTATATCTGCTGGCGCCCAATAATATTTTTTTAATGTATTTTCATGTAATAAAGTTTATTATTAATATTTAGTAATAAAGGCTAATCATTACAATATATATATAGTAGTTATGAATCATTGCTTTAAGCCTCATATAGTAAAAGTAACTCGAGTAACGTGAATTTATCGATTTATGTGTTGTAATTACCTGAACGGTGTGTTCGAAAAACTCTTTTTCTGGAGAGAATTTCTCTTGGACAAAAGAAATTATGAATATAGCAAAAATAGGTTATGGGATTTATTGCTCGTTGTATTCCAGAAAACTTCATTTTTTGTTTCACCCAGAATATGAATTATTGAAGGTTTTCACAGTAATAAACAGGAATTACTATATTTTGCAAACTGTACTAGTAATTTGCATAGTTGTAAATCGAGTATTTTCGGCCAGGGACTGATTGCGGTTACCTTGGCATTCATTTTAAATACTAATGGGCAAAACAGATATTCATATGTGACTTGTGCTCGTATAAAAATGTTTTTGGATTGATAAATAAATTGACTCTAAAATGCGAGAAACTAAGTGAAGGTAACCAATTTAATTTTGGTGTTCCACAGGGCTCTGTGACGGGACTATTGTTTTTGCTTATATACAAAGATTTGGGCTGAAACATTAAACTCTCTGACAACTGCAAACTGTTCGCCAATTCTAAGCTAATAAAACTGTTGTTCGGATGTTTCATTGGCTGATTTGGAGAGCAAGAATGTGAACTGAGAGTGGCAGAGTTAATATACTTCACTTTAAATCAGAATAAAATCTACCAGTTATAAATTTCATACCTAAAGTAATAAAATTATATAAGAATTATGTGAAAACTAGGATCGTCAGCATCATGTTTTCCTTTTACACGGTCGAATGTTGACAAACTCTCTAATTTCCGTGGTAGCCGTATACAAGTGATTTGTTTCAGAGCCTCGTACGGACTTTATCAGACGACAAGATCATTAAATACACTTATGCAATATCTCAAGTTGTCAAAGAATATCAGATTATTAGTAGATAATATCTGATCGATCCTTTTACCTTAACACACACGATAATACTTGTCTAAGGAATTTACTGCTGATACGTCGACGTTTCCTAAACAAAATTACCTTAGGTTAATCTGACAGTTTGTTGATGGATGTTAGGCCTATATAATAAAAATTATTTCGGTCTCCAGTTGGCCATATTCATCCACGGTTGCGTAATTAAAAATACTTTAATAAAAAACATTTATTTACGTACTTTTTAAAATGATAATAAATAATGCTATTAAAACTGATTTTATTGCCTCTATGGACCTTATAAGCTTATACACACGTGAACTAAAAATAAAATTAAAATTTACGTCTGTTTTGAAACTTAATAATAAGATAATTAGACAAATACAGACAAAAGAAGTCATGATATAAATTCCACAAAACGTTTCTGGAAACATTGTTTCTTTCGTCAAGTGCTAGGAAAACTAAAAAAAATAAAAGAGCCTAGAGCGATACAACTGCTCAATTCAGTTGACAAAACTTAAAGGTTTATTATTATTATACTAATAATGCTTTAAAAGTTGAATTTATCCGTAATTCGCTATATAAAATTGGCTTCGTGTTGACCAAACGGCGTCCATTATAGAACTGTACAAACGTCTTGAGATCAATTTGATAGGTGGTGAATAATTTCAGTAAAAAAGATAAATTATTTTGAAATTACTTTGTTGGTCCTTTATACTTGAGTGAAAAAATTATAGTTGATATATATACATATTTACAGATAAATATCTATTTTAGTCATATAGTGGTATATACATACATGGCCATATACATAAACCTACATATAGACTTCATACTCCTATATAACTCATTAAAACATGCATATACTTGTAAACAGACAAATATATATTTAAAAACTATACAAATATTATTTTACTCGCGATTTATAATCGTTATATTCATTATGTTCGAATTATAGTTCAGCTTATCTTAATTATTTCAATTGGTATACTTCATTATGATAAGTTTCGATGTCAGTTGCTTCTTCTTTAAAATGTACATTGTCTTTCTGTTAAGGTTAGTATAAAATATTTAAAGTAATTGTTTAATAAAAAAACCCTTTATTTTCGAATGATAAACATGACCAACTGAAGGCCAAAATCTACCAAAAAATAAATTTTATTATGTACCAGTGAGCGTCATAATAAAAATTAACACTGAGAGCATCGCTCTTTGTGTAATCTCTTGATTCACTCTTCTTCTATTAACACTAAATTCATTATTATTTTTCCTTTATACGCATTCAACATTTACTTTATTTTTTCTCTGCTACATGATAGGTATCTATCGTTAATTATTTGATATATATATTGCACGTTGTATTTTATTCGTAGATTTCTCCGTGTCAGTAGATATTACGAAATTATTAACACGTTTTTTACTAATAACGGCATCACTGGTTACAGATACATTCTAATTTCCACGTTAATGAAGTCTAATGCGCTAACACTTGCTTCAAATATATGTCAGTGTCTGTGTGCCAGTTTAAGCAACGCAGATCCTTCCTCTTCACAAGTTATTTTTAATCCATTCAGTAGAGTGTTATACAATCGAGAAAATCTAAAAGAAATAAACACATGTACGACATACGCACTTCGTAAACAGGTACAATTAGGAAAGAAAATCATTTCTCTATATTTACAACAAGTGAAATTTACAACTGTACAATGAATACCAGAAAATACATATTCGTCCCAGTTCACCTTCTATAAACCGTATATAAAATGAAAAGATATGTAAAATTTTTACCATTGTAGCGTAACTGCAATCTTGTTGCGAACAGACGAATACATTCTAGCTCGAAGATGAATTATTGGTGCTAAATATTTGAAGCAAATTTCAGATCAGGCTTCGAAATTTTCAAAAACGAACGAAGGATTGTGTATATAATAATAACAAATTTTAGTGAAACTGAAACTATTGGGTAAACGAACGAATTTTTAAGTTACAATTATGAGTAACTTTTGAAATTTGTTTAAATTTATGAACCATTCCTCGTAGCTTGGTTAGTTTATTTTATTTCCATGGAATTATTTTCCAGCATTCTCGTATTTGTTTCTTCAATCATATGTAATACAGTTGACAATTTCCTGTTTTCTGTTACTTCCGGAACATTTGGCAACGATTTTAACAATTTAAGTATTCGTATTTTAGAAATAAAAAATTTACGTCTGATTGAAAATTAATAAAAGAAAAATAACCAAATATAGACAAAAGAAGTGATAATATAAATATCACTTCTTTTTTCTGCATCTGGCTATTTTTCTTATTATTTTTATTTTCAATCAAAATACTAGACTTTGAAAATTATACGTTTTCCCAATATCTAACATCAGATATAAATTAACCACAAATCGTTTCATAACTGTAATAGGAACTAACGTCATATGTAGGTATGTCCTTAAATTAAACGTATTCACAATTACTGGAATATATTAGTAACTTTTTTTTTCAATTAGAATTTTTTTTTTCAATTGAAATTAAACTTGAGAGGCGTCGAAATGAAAATTCGCCATCACAATAGAGGCGGAATATGCAGATATTTCTTTGATGTCCTCCCTTTGCGCTATATCCTTCATACTTCAACGAATTGGGATGCTTCTTCTGGAATCGATCGCGTGGAAACTGGGTCGGCCCGCCACAAATATTCTAATAGCCTCCCCGGAAGGGAATGTGTATTTAATTTCTTAAATGCACAAGATATGTTTAGATTTAGATAGCTGCGTTGTGCTAGAACCACAGGAATTTTATTTAGAAAATAATTGATAAATTCATTTGGATATCACTGAGCAAACAAAAAAAAAACAGATGTTTTGTCAACTTTCAATTGATAAAAGATTTGTGTTGTTTTTGTTAACTTACAAAGCTGGATCTCGGCGTTGAGGGACGATCGTTGTCGTGCAGAACTAGTTCCAGATTGCTGCGGTATCGTCTTCCAGGCTGAATCTAAATTATTTTCGCTTTGGCGACTAATATAGATATGTTACGTTGATTCTTTCTTTGAAGATCTCCTCCTCAACTAGCCGTAGTTCTTTCAGTTCCACCAGAAAAAATGCGACTATAAAATCTCATTTACTGTCTCACTTGAATACTCTGTGTTTCTTGAATACTACAACTTCACTGTCACTTTTTCACTCGAACTCCGTTTCATTATGTTTCTACCCCCTTTCCTCACCAAAAGGGAGGCCGACACATAATTAAGTTCGTCCAATCTCTTCTCGTCTCATGTCCCTTCTGGGCTTAACAAAATTTGACGTTCCTGGAAGTTTCTGACACTGTTTCCACTCCTTTGGGAAGGTTCATTGTTTTGAGTTATGTCCCAAATGGGTTTGCTTAAAGTCATGAACTTGTTCACACTATCCAACACTTTCATGGCGACCTCTGATGCTTGTATTTCTTCCAAGAATTACACTGAAATTTGGACGTCTCTTCCGAAATGATCCACCGTTCCTAAACATAAAATAATATTTTAAAATGATGTCCTCGAATTATTAATTTGATTACTTGTAACCATACAACTTATGCACAAGCATTACTTGTTCTCGTCTAGCAAAAGATATTCGTTGGAGGCAAGAAGACCGAAGTTCATTTAAATGGAGCTGCCATGGCAGACAAGCTTAAAAGGTTAATTGAGTGAAAGAAGAAGAACAGAATTGATTATTCGTCGCGCCTTTCGAATTAAGCAAACTTCTCGTCACTTAAGAGTCTGACAGTTATTTCTAGCCGGTGTTTAAAGATGGTGATGGTTTGTACTATTATTTAATTTCGGCTTGGCCTTGAAAGTAAATGAATTCATCGTCGAGGAATAGTTTGCTAATTTTGGACTTCCACCTACATATTCCAGGACCTCTTTAATAGCAAATTGGCAATTTCAGCATCAATTAAACCATTTTAACTAGAAAAACTAAAGACAATTGTTATTAACAAGTTTTCCGTTATTTCGATGGTAGAATCCGAGATTGAAATCGTATAAAGTATAATCCATAAATTGAAAGGATTTATGTATGCGAAGAAAGGATATACCTTGGGTAATCATTAATTAAATATATAAATACGAAGAAAGCATAAAATATTGAAAATTGTTCTGATTAATAAAGGAATTACAAGGAATGCAGTGTTGTGGCGAATATAAATAGTTATTTATAATGCCAATAAAATTTAATTATTTATGTTTTATTACGCAATTAGAAAGTACTGGTTATTGAGTTAACTTAATTGCACAGATGAGGAGAGAAACGTCTATAATTGAGAAAGTAAAAATGTTTAATAAAATGCAGCAATATACATAGAAATATTTTTCTTTTTGTAAAGTTTCCAACTGATAAACGTTTGAAGGAATACAACGTAATAATAATAAAAATATGTATTGGCTACTACCAAACACTTAACGTAATTCTGTTAACGTTGATGTTTAAATTTTCTAATTTAAGTTTCAATCTTACCATTTTGTAGTTCTAAAATTTATGTTTTAATTATTTGGTTTATTTTACCGATTATCTATATTATTTTTTTCTATAGTTATTCTTAAAGTTCGTCGTTAAGTACTAGTTTTTTCTTTTATCTGTAAAATTTATTCTTATTTATGATTTTTTTTGGTGTATTCTTATTTTATGTGTAATAAATTATGTATTAATTTTTCAAGTCAAAATATTTCTTTCTGACTTCTCCAATTTCCTCAATCTCATATCAAACATATCAGTTTCATGTCGGGTTCGAATTTTATTTATTTTATTAATATATTTATATGATATGGAGTTTCGACGTGTACATTTTCGCATCCAGATCTAATAATGTAGGTCAAAGTGTTAAACTACCCATCTACTTTAAAAACAATGGCTATAAATGTTACATAAATTTGAAATTAAAGATTTATACAAATATACAGTTTTTAATTTTTTTTTGGAGAAGTAAGTCACAAGTACCTTTTCTGAGAAAAGGAATTAAGAAGAAAAATCTTTGGAATTATTGATGCCAATAGTCCTCTAAAAACTTTACTTTACCCTGAAATTCAGAGGCAGATTTTTAATCCTATGCTGTGCTTATACTATGACGTAACATGGTCGTAATACACACATGTATGTAACAACCATCATTGACGCATGAGGCTGCGATAATCATTTCTGGTTAGCGCTGAATTCAAGCAGACAACACGCTCAACACACATTGTTTAACGAGAATGCTTTCGCGCATGAAATCGCCTCATATCTGGGTTCAATTCATCTCCTGAACACGTGATTGGGATTCATTAATGTTATGCCAGGGATAGTAATAAATAACATAACGGGATCCACAGCGTTCTCAGAAAGGAAACTAAATTACCGCAGGAGTCTGTGATGACACTCCATTCAATAAATCTGTTTTCCGATGTAAAAAGAACTATATAATCTTGATGAACGTCTCACACTATGATGATTTATTTGCACAAATACTAGAAAAAAAATGAATTTTTTTACTGAAATTTTATACATTTTTAAAAAACATTATTTTAGGATTCAACTAACACACATTAATTCAATCACGTAAATTATAACTTTGAAAACTCCAAGTTTCAGTCACAAACCATATTATGTACTCCTTCACTGAATTAAATCAAACAAGTTTTGGTCCTCATGTAATTAGATATACTCATTCATTAAACTAGTTGAAAGTAAATTTCACTTTTGTGTTCCAAATCCACGTGTGCCGTGAAGGATCTAATAAACGTGATTTAACAATCGTCAAAACTGAAGAGTTACAGGTTTAATTAACAAATCCTTTAATTGAGATGAAGTAAAGTTGTTTGGTATTCAAGAATTAAATAGTAACTTTTAATTTGGTTTATGTCATTTGTTTTGTTCTTTTTATTTGACAAAATTTTTATCCTAATATTATTTGTTGGTTACATATAGTTACAGTATATACAAATTTAAAATATGTACATAATTTACATGGGATCATAGTAATTAGGTTAATCCAGCAATTAACCTAAATTTTGCAATTCTCAATTTGTCGTTTGTTTGAAATCATTTATAAGAAATTTGGAATGTTTACTATCACTTTCGCGTGTCAATAATGTGCATGACTGTTTTTTCGACGTTATACCAGGTGTATAAGCTTAAATCCTCTCTTTTCTCGGAACAAAAACGCGTGTTTCCATATAAAACAAAAAAAAAGTTCTTCAAAGTACCATTTTCTCCATCTCTCGGACTTTTTGTGAATACCTCGCCAAAAAAATCCTTCTATTTTGAGGCAAACCACTCACCAAGGTATTTTCCGACGTCATCCTAAGAATTGAAGTGCTGCTCAGAGAGCGCGTGGTACATCGACGAAAACAGGTAGTAGTTGGAAGGGGCCTTGTCTGGTGAGTAGCATGGGTTACATCCACCCTATTGAGTTTCTTCAAGTAGTTTCGGACCATTGTTGACGTGTGCGATGGTGAAATCTGCTCGTCATGTTTTGGATTATAACCCTGCCTTTTTTCACGCAGAGCACGGTGCAATCTGATCCGTTGTTAGAGGTAGCGGTCGGCATTGACGGTTTCACCAGGTTTTAACAGTTCATAGTACACGATACCCTGCTGATCCCACCAAATGCTCCTCAGCATGGTGTTCCGTCTGAAGCGATTTGGTCTTGCGGACGATATTAGTATTTGGCCTGGATCAACCCACGAGATCTTGCGTTTAAGATTCTTGAAATATATCCAATTTTCATCGCCAGTCACAATCCGATGCAGAAACGGCTTTCTTTTTTGTCTGGCGAACAAGGTTTCTCACGTGTTTCGACGTCGTTCCATCTGCCCATCGTTCAAATCATGCGGCACCCATTTTCCGATCTTTTGAAGCTTTCCTATGGCACGAAGACGCATGGAAATGGCTGATTGAGTAACACCCAATTGGTTGGCGAGTTTCTTTTGCGATTGGGTGTTGTCCTCGTCCAAAGAGCCTCCAATTTATGGTCCTTAAACTTCCTGAGCCGATTTTCACGCTTTATGACGATCAGATAAAAAATTTCCGTCTTTGAACCGACGAAATCAATCTCTGCACATTTGCAAACAAATCACCGCCGCCATTATCCTCCATAACCATTTAATGCGATTCAGCAACCGATTTATTCAAACTGAAGTAGAAAAGCAGAGCTTCCGACATATGCTCTTTTTCTGTAAAAAAAAACTAGACATGATTATCAAAGGAAAAATGTATATTGTTGTATGAAATTGCTGATGATGTGAACTGACTGTCGTTGACAGAAGACAAACTCATAAAAAATACTGTCGTGTCCATAGTAGCTTTATATTATCCCTAACGCCATCTCTGAGCCAACAGGGGATTTAAACTTATTAATGAAGAATTAATTGATTCTTCCTTCCAAATACTGATGTTGAGGACAGAATCTCCAACAACATCAATGTTTGGTGAACAAATTTAATATATCACGAACGTAGGCTTTCCAGGTGAATTTATTTAATAAATGATTCTCAGTTTATGAATCAGGACAAATGTTTGTCGATTATGATAAACGCAGGAACTTTGTGATCTGACCAAATTTTCACATGCTTGATAAACAAAGAATCATTTATGATATATTTAAAGTCGTTTGATTAATGGTTGCAAAACAATTGCTGTGTTTATACTGTTATTTCTTGCATTTACGATTCATTCCGTTGTTTCTATATTCTATTGAGTCACACTTAGAACATAGACTGTGGCAGTTCTCTCTCTTATGTTCTTATTACTTTCGATTATATTGCCTCAGAGGAGACATTTTACGTGCTGCATATGAAAAGCACGTAAGTAATTGATGATCGCTCGTTCACTTTTCGATCACGTAGAGGAACGAAGAGAAATTGAGGAATGATTTTGTAATCATCTCATTCGTAACTGTTTAACTGACAGTTGAATGCGGATAAATTAAAATGATTAATTTTCTTCTTAAAAATGAGTCCTCAATTCTTTTATCGATTTCAGCACACACATTATTTTTCTGGTCTCGTAATCTGGACTAAATTTCTGACCCAATTTTTAAAACTCTATAAAGTGTCAAGAATGTAACACGAAAAGTCAATCGGTAGGTAAATTTGTAATTTCTTATTAAACTCTTTAGATAATGCAGATACTCCTCGCATTTAGAATATTTCCCTACAGTCGTTTCGCTCAGTTATGGTTAGTTTTTATTTGACATGTCTTATAAAATCAGACTTTTCCAGCATACACCTCACATTTTTTTGATAAAAGTAGAACCCGAGTTCGAACGCAACGTTAGTGGTTTGATTTTACTCCTATATTGATTTAGAGCGATGTCTGTTGTAGGGGATGTATGAATAGTTCATGACCTTTCCACGCTTTATGAAGGTCAGTTGGCAATACTCAACATGCTCTACATCTAATCTCTATTTAAATATAACATTAATGTAACAAATACACGTAATTATTATTATTTCCCGCCTTTTAAATTGTTTAACGACATACAGGTCTGTCCTATAAAAAACCTTTCCGTTCTTGTCGGATTATTGTATACAAAAACCAAACTGTGTATGTATATATGTATTTATCTAGAAATAGGAAGATTTTCCGGTGGCAGATACAAAAATTACAATAAATGAGAAAAATTAACGATAATTATAACAGAAATGAAATATTTTATTCAATTGGTAACAATTATTATTAAATTGCGAGAATGTTAAATATTTAAGATTTTATAATACGTATTACATTTCTTTCGATTTTTTTATTCCTTTCACCATTTATAATAGAATAATAATTAAAAGTTTTAATTTAACGTCTGTTTTGAATTAATCATAACAATTTATGACCTTAAACGGACACTTTTTCTTTTGTTATATTATGATGACGTTTCGATACCTTTTTGTATCTTCTTCGCGTATTGACCAAATTAACATACTAAAACTAGCACAACTAAACGAAACAAGTTATTAAATTTACACCGTTTTGAAAGGGGATCCGAGGCAGACAATTCACTTGACACTAACAAGATTGAAGAAAAACTGTGTTAATTTAATAACTTGTTTCTTTTAGTTGTACTAGTTTTATTGTGTTAATTTGTTTAATACCTGAAGAAGATACTACAAAAAGGTATCAAAACATCGTCATAATATAAAAATAAAAAGTGTCCGTATAACATTATAAATTGTTCTTATTTATAGAAGAAAATCTTGTTTTTCATAATAGAAACATTTTTAGAAGAAGCAAGATACGTTATATAAATTTATGATTTGAAAGATTATATTTTTTGTTCTTTTTACAATGACAAGAAATTCTCTTACAGTAGAAACGTAACATACAGAACCTGATAAAAGTACAAAAACGTACAGAAACTTCTTTGTGTTGATTAAAATATTTTAAATGTTTGTTATAATGGTTGTTAGTTTAATTATTTATCTTATTAATAAAAAAGGGCTCGTATTGTAAACTATTAATCATCTTGATATTGAAAGAAAAATTAAATACTAATTATTTTAAACAATATTTTTTTGTATCCGGATTCCTTGTGCTTATTGAAAAATGTCAAAATTATTACATCAAATCACCAAACCAAAAATTTAAGAAAAACACTCAACTCGTGAAACGAACGTTTAATCATGTATGAACTGTAACACAGATTGTATTATATTTACTTAAATAACTGATAATTGAAAATGTTTTGCACTGTAGGTTTTATAATTGTGATAGCAAACAATTTTCAGATTATCCTGTGATGGGTAATGACCTCGAACACTGATTGTAAATTATCTTGTACAGAGAAATAAAATATGGACAGACATGTTTTTATGTACAAGGTACGTATACTAATAAAATAAGGTCACCATAAGTGCGGCTGGATACCACCTTCATCTCTTGTGGTTTTCCTGCATCAGGGACAAAAGGGAAAACGTTTTCTGCGACACAACAAAACTGGCAGATTCAAGGTGACCTTGGACGCCTAGCTTCCTATACATGCAGTTACAGCCAACAATCTTCATCAGTCTTGTCATAGCCTTGAGACTTCTTGGAGTTTATGAGCCAAACGTTGGCAAACACACCGAAATCTATACACGCCCGAAAACCGATAATTATAATTATTAATTATATATTTAAACCTATTAATATTATCCAATCAACGGATTGTATATTTATTCTGTTTTGCAGTCAATGACGTTTATGACTTATAAGTCGCAATCTTCATGTAAATGTTTTACTGCGTATTATAATTGTTAATGGACGTTAAATATATCTGATTATTAATGTTGGTGATTTCTTGATAGCGAGTGCGATTAATAAGATCTCTGTGTTCAGATCTACACAATTGGCTGCTTATTGGCTCTTAGCTGTGACGTCACTCCGTTACTCATAAGCTTCTACATTTTTCAGTATTAACGTCAAAACCTTGGGATTAAATTCTCTCCGAATTTTAACTGAGTAAGTTCGTCGAAAACACGCGACGATGAGTGCCCATGTCATCTTCGCCAGAAGATGATGACACGGAGAGTCATTGAAACGTCGCGTGTTTTAGACGAACTTACCTGGCTGGAATCATAAGATAATTCATCCACTATCAACACCGGGAAAACCTACGGCTTACAGTTAAAAGAGGAAAATCGGAAAACTGATTTGTTGTAATGAACATAGAAGATAATTTATTGTGTAAAATTATTGACACACATTTATGCCTTATTTAAACTCAGCAAGGTATCATATTCTTAGACAAAGAAGATATATACTGATCAATGTTTAAACAAAAAAAGACTAATGAGACGGTCACCAAGAAAAGAATACTGTGGGATGCAAAATAGGTGGCATATACAGAATGAAAAAAAAAGAAACTACATATACATTAGAATTATACCTAAAATATTGGAAAAGTTTAAGCTTAAAACCGGTGGTTACTGGTAAATAAAATATGGCAGGATACATAATTTTTTTAATAAAATTATTCATGTAATATGGAGAGGACCCGTAGAGTATGTAACCGATGAGTCTGAAATAAAATTTATGTTGGATACTTCGGTACTTGCAGTTTATAAAAGTTATCTATATTACTAATTCAGCTGATTTTGTTTTTTATACCTACGTACAAAATAAAATTTAAAGTTGGTTTATTCTCCGAGAACTCATACTGCAGCTGTAATTCTTGTTCCGCGTGCCAAGGGAAAGCAATAACTGGTTTGCTGGAATTCAAATATAGGGCGCAGACATGAAAATATATTGCAACCAACGAAAGTGACGGGCTGAAAATATATCTTACGTTAGAACGAACTGATCTAGAATATAATTAATTTATTGAATTTTTGAAATTTGAATTTTACATACTATAGATGCAATTACTACTGCCACATGCAAACAAATAATTAAATTCTATTTCCATTTTAGTGCAGAACGAGTTCCGCTGCTTGCCGAGTGTGTCGGCATGTTTGGCTTAACAACTTAAATATTATTGTATATAATTTGCGCATTACTTTCAACCTTCAGGTAGCAACACACAATGTTGTTGGAAATCCCAATTGTTGGGGTGATTGAACAGAAATAAACGGGAGACAGTTGCGTAATAGTTACTATAGAAAAATATTTGTCTAGTCACTGTTGAATGTAAAAGACTGCTGTCGAACAAAAGGTGGATTAGCAAGTGCCCAGAAACCTGCTAGTAATATTTTATGTTTCTGAGTCGCATAAACCTGATCAATCAGTTAATCCTCCTAAAAAAACCTGATAGAAGATTCAACTCAACTCATTCGATTGAGTTGACGATAAAACAGGTTTACGCCATTTAGGAACATAGTCCAATTTTTTTTTTAAAAAAAATTAACTGAACTAGTATCCCAATTTTATTCAAGTCCGAATATTAATTTACTTTTAAAATTTCGACGTCATAATATTAAATTATAATTTTATATTTGGACAATATAATATGTATATGGCGTGTATCCCCAAGCTCTTTCGATACCTAATTTTTTAAGCACTTGAATAAAAGTGTTTGATTGGGGACTGATTTAAACCTGGGATTTTAATTGAGTTGATGGATATCTGTCTTAATTAAAATTAAATTTTAAATATTTTATTTTATTTTCTGTGTCTGTACGCATATATGATACATCATCCAGTATGATTGTCACCTATCGAAGTGTTTTAAAGGGTAAATAATAGTAATATATGTAATACGTGAGGCTAACTTTGAGTTTGTCAACGTTGACGTTGATCAGCAAACCTTTTGCTCCATTCTGAAATACATTCTACAAGAAATTATCTGATTCACGTTAAAAAACCACAGACAGTTTTATAAAAATAATGTGGATTTTTTAAAATTTATAATTTTTGATTATCGTATTTTGCGATCACAAATCTCTTTATTCCAACAAAACTGAGTATGAATATTGTAAAAAACAAAGTATTTTGAAAAATTTAACGTATTTAGGTATGTAAATACAATATTTCAGGAGAACTGAAACATGTAAGTGTTTTACATGCTTTTGGAAATATCGATTTCAGTCATCGCTTAGGTGATATATAATACGTTTTACGTTCAGTATTCTGCGATTAATCATCTACTACATGGTAAACTTGCATCTATCAATATTATGATAATCTGAGTGAATAGGCCTATATAAAATGAATTTCTAGCTGATACAGCTGAGTTGTATTTTCACAACGATGATTTATAAATGAATGCAATAAGCGTTTTCCAATGTCACACAATTTTTATTTCCGACGTATCGGTTCTATAATTGTAATTACACAAGTAAAGATCTATTTTCACTTTTGTTCCTCATATTCATTACTTTAAAATTTTCTAAGTTTTCTGTCAACTTGATTACAGTATTGTATTAAATATCTGCGATATTTATATGTAAAGTATATCAGGAGTAAGATGTTCACACATTATCAAGTGCCAGATAAGATGAATATTCTCATAATACTATCGATTATTTTGACCTACTATTTTCCTTCCAGAAAAACATATTCATTTCACTCAAGAGTGTTTCTTGGTGTAGTTTTTCACAGTTTAGTTTAAATAATAATTCTTTCCGGTTTATGTTGGTTCTTAACTTTATTTATATAATATTTTCAAATGTTTGACGAAGAAAATAATATATAATTATAAAACTTGACCCAATATTCATCTTGAATTTTTAAAGAAGTAATCTCATTGTGTGCATCATTCCGTTTATCTTGAGTATGAGTAAAATAGTGCCTAGTGTTTTATGAAATAGAAGAACAGTTTTGTAGAGGTAAATGTGAATGCAAGAGTGTGTCCTCGCTCTCTGTAAAATCTGAAAGAGCCCTTCATCTTGTCTTCCGTGAATTCCACAAATATAAAAAACAAGTAAGATATTGAATGTTATTATAAAGTTGTAAAATAAATCGTTTTTATATATTTATTCATCAGAATCACAATAAAAATATGTTAAAAAGCAACGTTGGCAATGGAAATTTAAAATATTATTTCTTAATATCGATGATTAAGAAACTCCGTTACAAATTCTTGGGATCAGCTATTTGAAGCCTGGATTTAATACAAGTTTTAACAATAATTACGTTGACTTGCCCGAATTCGACCTGCAGGCAATTTACTAGAATTGCGTTGACAGATTCTTTATGCAGCGACGAAGACACGAACATGGATAAAATACTTAAATTTAGCGGAGCTCTCGTTTCAGTATCCTTACGTAAATATCAAATTCAGCATTCACTTTCACTAACTTACTTGCACTTTCTCACCCTCAATGTTCATATTCAAACGCATGTTCCCACTGATTCTTCATAATTATCTCCCTCATTCTTCTCCAAAGAACTTCCTTCTCCCAATTCATTCTCATCCCAACTGCTCTCTTATCATCGCTTCTATCTGACGACCTCTCCACTTTGCTACTGGCCATTTTTGTCCACGAATATATCCTCCGTGTTTTATTTATACAATTTCTCACGCACCCTTAAAAGACATCAATGCCATTGGTAAATATACGTCTCAGGCTAATTTTTCTGACAGATCATTTTCTTCACAAATAACACCTGGTATTAACGTAAAAACAATCAATTCTATCAAATCACTTTTATAGCCCCTAACATTTTCATAGATTGAATTTGTTCACTGGTATTTTGAATGATCTCAAATGATATTTTGGTACATACGAGAGGGAGTACTGTTGTAGATATGTAGTGGTTTTGTCTCAGATAGTTTTCCCAAAGGGGAGGCGTAACATCCGAGACGGTGTCCGGACGACGCGGGGTGAAAGACCGAGTATTGATTTGTCGGCGCGCCGTCTGCATTGCAGGGGCGTTCCGCGACTGCGCCAGCCTCACCAAAGACAAGCAAAATACATTACCTCCGTTTCTAATCCTCCGGCACGTCAATAGCTTGCACAGGTGACTCCCTCGTACCTCAAGCGCACAGATTTAACTCGAAAAAGACTTGAAAAATACGTGCAACGGCAGACACGGAGAAGCGAATTCGGAGTGACCTTCGTAAGAATCATTTTCCTGAGTGCTGGCTTATCTACTCTTTCTTCCAAATTCTATTGTTAGGAAGGCATCAAGAAGCTGCTGTTTGACTGACTAGGAAACTAAAAACCTTTGATGTCTCAAGATTAATCAGAAAATTAATACTCTCTTATAATTAAGTTGGTGGCAGCTCCCAGAAATTATCGATTTAAAATAAATGTAAATTGTAATATAATACAGTAAAACTATTACCGTTTATTCTCCAACCATAAAAATAAACACTTTCTTCAGCGTAAAATAATTTTTATTTAAGCCTAAGTACATCCACAATTTAGGGCGAATCGAAGCCAAAATGTCGCGAATTGTTCGACGGTTATAATAATACCATTTTCAGTATTGTGCCAATCCTTTCTGAAAAAATAGTAAAATATTTATTATCACATAGATTTATTAGTAAAATAAGTGTGAAAATTAATAGTATTAATTGAATTAAAATATAAAACGACTGTGTTAAAATTTTAATTATCAGTAGCCGAATAACATACATTTTTTTTGTATGATAATTTAGCTTCACTTTAACTTGCAATTATTCCTATTGCTGTATAAGTTAATAAATTTTTATTTCTTTTTTTTTCTGGAAGAACTTCGCTTCACTTCCTACTTACCTTTAAAGTTCATATAAATTTACTTCCCTGAATAGGAACCACTTCAGAAATACCTGCATTAAGCTGCTGCAGCAGTTTGTAATCATATTTCAGGAATAAACTTTATTCACGTCATAATTTAATTCCCTAATTTTTTTTAATCATAGGAGCCACCAGCTATCGAAATGAATAGGCTTTTTGATTTTTCAGTTAATTCAGTTCAATGGCTTTTCATGTATAATCTTTTAATAACATATGCATATTTGTTTCCCCCTCCATTTCTGTAATAATGTCCTCTCTAATTGCTCCAATTTATTATTCTCACGTCCAGAGACTACTCTTACGGATAAAGGTACTTTTTCCAACACTTTTCCCAGTTAACGTATTGTTTTCTTTATATGTTTTATTGAAAACCCCGTCTTCCATTATTATTCTAACTAACGTTAACTCTTCTATATCCTCTAATTTCTATCCGATTTTCGTAATTCAAGCTTATGGGTTTTAGGAGATGCTAATATGTTTACTCCAGTTCTTACACAAATATTAGTATGAATAGAGGAATTAATTTGATTAGTCTACGTTAAAATGGCTCTTTTGCATGAAAATTATCGGTGTAGTGAATGAATAAATCAGTTTATTATATACTGTAATTATATAAGAAATTGATTCTAAATTAAAGTGCAGTCCACTAAACTGTCCTTCGTGAAATAAACAACAGATTATTCGTAACACTTCTCTTGAATTTATATTTTGTCCAGATAATTTATTTAAAAAAAACCATCAATCAGATTGTGAGCCTCAAAAACTGTCATAACTTTTTAGTGCATAGTGCGGCATATATTGAACTTAACTTTTAGTAAACCCCAGAGACGTCTGTTGGTTTCAAATGGACCTAATTTTTTATGCAGATATGAAACAACATGCACTTATGGGAAGGTTAAATTTTTGGAAACCGTGGATGTGTTAAAACATGCCTTTCCTAGCTTTCTGTAAGTCAACCCCGTAAGACAGATTTTTCTTCCCGCCGGTCAACTTCATAATATTGATTTTCTGTTTCTTTTTGTTTGTTTTTCCTAGAAAGAAAATTTAAGCGTCATTCTTTGAGTATTATAATTGCACTAAAATAATAATTATCTAATTAATATGAATTATTGATAAATCTACGTAATCATAGTTATGTTGAATATGTGCAACATCATGAACCAAATACACTTTGGTCACTTTGAAATTTTTGGATATTTTTTGGATTGTATTCTAAAAAATTCTTCTTAAAAATATATTTTTTAAAAATACCAAAAATAAAGCACTTAGTTGGCTAAGTATTTGGAACAGAATAGTAATAAAAATAACATCACAAGTATTGTGAAAAGTCGGTACGAGGATTAAATGTCATGGAGAAAATAAAAAAACCTGATTCGGAATTTTGAGCGCAATATCAATGTATTTATTAATTTCTAAATAATCACAACCTGTATTGAATATTATCACAATTGTATTATTCTTTATTTCTGTGACTTTGCTCAACCGTCGTAGTTAATATAGGCAACCTGGATGGAAATCCGAGAATAGGTTCTACATAAAATTTGTTTATATAAACTCTTATTCATGACACAGTAACCAATTATTAATAGACTAAAATTGGAATCCATGCAGACGAAAAATTAATAAAATATATTTTCCTATTTCTATAATTCATTTAAGGTGAAAGGGAGGATATTTCAGATTCACAGCAGAAAAAATGATAGTTATATATTTCCGTATATGTATTTTCTTTTCTTTTATTAATAACAGATGGTTAAACCTTTTTTGTACTGAGATTTTCCCACGTCATAATCATACTGCTCCATTTTTAAAGCTGTACATACTGCGTCCGTATGTCATACTCTCTGTAGAAAGGTCTCATTAAAATAAATATAAAAAAATTTGGATTCTGTTTAATTGTCATTTTAATTACTTGTAATTAATATTACATTCAAATGGGTATTTAATAAATCCTCAATACCTCAAAATCCGTTAATGAAATTAATACTTCCTGGTGCTTTGAAACTTGAAACCTTTCAAGCTGAGGACCGAAACGAACTTTAATGCTGAACATTTCAGCGCAAACGTAATCGAGTTGAGTGGTGACTCTGACTGTTAATTGTAGTCTTTGTCTATTAGTGGTAATTGGATGTATGAGCAAGATAAGGCTTTTGTTCTGATTAAGCTTCAAGGGAACACAACTGCGGAAACGAAAAATGCTCTCCCATCCTCTGTTACGCGTTAGTAACAGGAACTATTAACTTACGACACATTCTATCAATATATATTGGAAAATAATACGCAATTCGCCTCACACTTTACATAGATTTAAATTTATTTATTGAATTTATTAGCCCTCCGCTGAGGAAATAGGACAAATAAAATTAAAAAATATATAAATGCATGAGAATAATTCAAAAATACTATAAGCTACACATATACGAACATACATAAATGCGAAATTGTATGAAGTTACTAGGAAAATATTAAATGAAAAATTGAGGTAAAATATAAATGTTTTGTAGAATAAACTACTCAATCAACTCTTAACTTCACATGAAACACTTCACTTTTAATGATGTATTATTCAATCTATGTATAAAAAAGTTATAAAACAAAAGAAAACCGAAGGGAAATAAGTGAGACGATAAAAATTTCCAGTATATACAAAAATATTCGCAAGTAAATATAGTTAATATTATTTTTAAAAAATTATAAGTCTATATTTTTTATTTTCTGAAGGACAATTATAAAGTTACATACAATTTTCTCGATTGTTTTCATCAAAACTGAAAGACGTGGATTATTGACGTATTATAGATATTTTCGAGTCTGTTGTGCTGTGATAAATTCAATCCTTTGGATCTTTGGTGCACTTGTTTCACTAATGTAAATATTACCGCTTGCCTCTACCCACATTTATCCATCGCAAATTTTCCTAATCTAATATGTACTCGTGTAACAGCTACCATTTGTTTCACCCACTATTCAATTCAGAACTCTTTCCAAAAATGATTTGTCGCACAACGTTCAACATTTGATTTTGATTTCGGAGAGTGCTGTTTTACGAAACTGTGTACTGTTGGTCGCAGTTAAACATAAACACGAACTTGTTGGCTGATATTGACGTTATAAATATGTGCAAACATAATTTTCGCGTTCACTCTAACTGATCAAAAACTTTACTTTAGCCGTCACTTAATTATATTGGCTCTTCATTATATTGACTCGGAATGGCTTTTACTATACGATTAAATTAAGAACTTATTCTAAAAATATATTACGATTGACGTTAATATAGTGAGAAATATTTCCTGTGGAGGAGAAATAAATCCATAAGTAACTAAACTGAAAATTTCCAATTCGATGAAAAACAAAATGCGAGAAGATTATGTTACAAAAGTTAATGTTTTCCACGACATCCCTTAAATTGAATTATACTTGTTCATAATTACCAATGCTAAGATACAATATTTGAATCGATACCCTTGGCTCTGAATAAACTAATTTGTAGAGAAGATCAAACTCGGTTATCGGCATGTCCACAGAATTTATACTGGATAACAAATACGATATCGGAAAAGTGTTCAGTTGCTGGACAGGCTTCAGATATGAAAACGTGAATATAAAGTACGAGATTCCAAGTAAGGCCATGCGTCATTCTGTTTCCAGAATGTAGGAAGTTGGTTAATTTTTCCCGTAGTCGTCAGCAACAAACCTAACAGTAGAACGTGAGAAAGACATCTTTTCCCTGCATTACTTTTAGGCGAATGCCGGGTAGGATCCTTAAACTATAGCCCGGGGGGGCCTAGTTAACCCTTGGCTACCTTCCTCTACCCTTCCGTATCCCCCCTTTCAAATCCCTTCCTATGCTATTAAAGGGGAGTTGCCCTCATGTGGATTACCCTCATGTAGCCTGTTACTCTAAAAAAAAACTTTTGCATAAATTTCTAAAATTATCAAGTGGATAACTCAGAAATAGTGTATTATGATATTACAAAAAAATTTACCCCAGAGTCGAAACATCATTTTATGAATGTACTGTGATAGCAAGCATAGGTTAATTTTTTATAGCAAGCCACAACTTTACTTCGTGACATTTCAGTAATGGCGTACTTAAGTAATAAGTTACACTTCTCAGACGAGTAATTTTTTTGTCCATTATTTTTCCTGGTATTTTCTGTATATTAATTACGAGAAGATAGAATTTCTTAAAATATTTTCAGTCTAAACAGTAAAAGGGTATTAAGTATATAGAAATTGAACTATTCATAAGACTTAAATATTTTAAAAGTATCTTTATAAACCCGTAAAATAATTTAAATATTAACTATAACAGTAGTATTGTAATAAATAATTATGTTGATTCAATATAAAGAACTCCAAAATATTTTGTTGGAGGCGAGTGTGAAGGGAAGCAATAGGTGAAATTTTCATTATATTTTATAATATACTAATATTATAAAAAGACGACAAATGTTCGATAGCAATAGACATCACCATAATAATTCTTTTTGTGTCGTACATTTCATAAGAAAAAGCATGAAATGTTTCCATTCTTTCAACTCTAAATGAACTTCAGTGGAAACCAATATACTCAAGTGTATTTATAATTCTCAGCGTTAACTAATAAATAAATCATGGTTATTGGGAAATTATATGAGTTAGAGATTGAAAAAATATTTTAATGTCCTTATTTTCTAAATTGCGTCCGTCGCGGTGTAACATGCAGGCAATTTCCTAGAATTAGGTATCTGGTGCTGGCAGATTTTGGATGCACCTTACAAGGTTCAGGAGTCCTGTAATCTCTAAAAGAAAAAAGTTTGCATGGCTGTTTGTTTGTATCTTACTCAAAGAAATTTAAACTCGAGGACAATTGCAACAAAACGTGGCATACATTTTCCAAAATAATACTGTGGGCGATGAGACACTCCTATTATAAATTTTAGCTAAAAAAATTTGCTAATTTGTGCTTACATCTTCTGCGCGCACAGGTCTGTGACGTCACCACACATATGCACAAAATAAAAAATGTATGTAAATAATGAACAAATACAGAAACATTTAGATTGAATTAAAACTACAATTATGTCATGCAAAACTTCAGTTGGCTGAACTACGATTGGTGAATTGTACATATTAAAATATTAAAGTTGCGTGAAGAAACATGAAAGCTTGTATGATGGGAGCGTTTCTATAGAATACAGCTGTAAAATTAATGCACTATCGCACGAAAGTTTTTACGGAACCAGAAACATTTACATTGAATTATAGGTAGAATTAATTGCACTTCGTGCAAAGTTTTTCTCATTCCTCAATAATAATAGTGACAGTTTACTAATTACTTTATCTGGCACTAATAGTCTGACAAGTATCTAATTTTTATTATTATTTTAACTAAACAAGAATTTATTTTCATTCATCTTTACTCATTTCAATCCCAGAACACTTTATCTCACAAAATATTAACATTAACTATACATATTTTGTTTCCAACTATCTATTTCCACAAACTATTTTTTCTAATTCCTCTAATTTTTTCACTTCTCTCCACCAACTCCCATCTTTAGCCACGTCCTCCGTGAACTCCACGAACTAATTCATTACGCTCTCCCTACTTGCGCGAACTATTCTTGAATTACTTACAAAACAAAGCTCAATTAAGTTGAATTAAAGGAAGAACAATCTCGTCAGGATCTGGAATCGAGTACGGGGCACCCCCTTGGTACGGAGTGCTCTTTACCACGTGAGCTACCCGAGTCGATCCGTGTACGGTGCGAGCTTTTTCCACCCTGAATATAAGCACACCTACAATTTATTGAATCGCATTCTTACATGGCCTATAGTATAACCTATCATCGCAAATTGCAACTAAATTAAAATTTTATTTTCCTAATGTAATATTTTGTTATTGTTGATTCAAATTAAATTATTCCGAAATCATAATATCTTAAAGCTTTAAGATTTATTTTATATTACAATACGGTATATTTATTTATTTTATTCACAATCAGTGGTGGCTCGTGTGTATACCCTCTTCTGCTGCAGCACATACATAAATTTAGAAATAATGAATTTTTATTCATGTTAAGGACCTCTATAATATTTGTATGTTTAACTGATCGAATTTCTGCTTCGATTTCGAAGCCTCTAAACTACCTTCCTTGCATGTAGATACTCAATTTTCCATAGCGCTCAGAAATGAGGAATGCGCATGCGTAGTACCGCCATGCTCCAACCCGAAAAGCTAAAAAAAACTGCCGCCCCGCCGTGCTCATTTCAGCTAAGCCGTGCAATGCAGCACAGTAACGGTACGGCATAAGAAGCAAAAATAAATTAAATTTGAACTATTCAGTAATTAAAAACCTTATTTTAAATTTGTTTATGTTTTGGAAACATAATTAGTATTCGTACAATATGCGTAATATTTTTGGAAAAATAACCTTTTTTATTTTACGAAAAACACATTTAAGGGGCTGCATTTTGAATTCTTGCGTCATAATGAGCAAATCTATCGCATGGTTCTACAATACTACCACACAAAAATTAACTTTATTTAAAATATATACCAAAGAAATGTATTTCGTGCTAGAAATGCTTCTTTTTTTTTAGGGCAACAGGCTACATGAGGGTGATCCACATTGGGCAACTCCCCTTTAATAGCATAGGAAGGGATTTGAAAGGGGGAATGCGGAAGGGTAGAAGAAGATAGCCAAGGGTTACTATGGCCCCCGGGCTATATTTTAAGGATCCTACCCGGCATTCACCTAAAGAAATGCAGGGAAAACCTTAGAAAAACCTGCATCGGGTAGGTTGGGCATTGGGTACTTGTCCCACGTCCTTCCGATAGCGGGAGAGGAGTTTGCTGTGGGGACGCAGCATTCCCTTCTCCGTGCCCCGACCAGTTTAGGAGGCAGCTGGCCGACTATTCCAATGGGAATAGCGAACAACTCTTACCGTATGCCCAAGGTCTGCGACCCCGGAACATACACCTCTCAAAACAGGCCGAGGTAGTTCAAAACCGGAGAGGAAAAGGCATACCCAAAGGTAGCCCCTTCGTATCTCTCCTAAAAGGTTCTGCCTGCGAGAGAAAATCCCTCGCAGGTTACCTGCGAGAGAATCCTCTCGCAGGCTTATTCTGCTAGAAATGCGTGTTAGCTTGGTGTTGAATTATATAAAAAAAAAAAAAAAAATACCTGGCGGGGGCTACCTTTGGGGATGCTCTCACATCTCTCTGGTTTTTTTTGAACTAAGGTTCCCACATGCCGAGGCACCTCGGTCTGTTTTGAGAGGTGTATGTTCCGGGGTCGCAGACCTTGGCCATACGGCAAGAGTTGTCCGCTATTGGAATAGTCGGCCAGCTGCCTCCTAAACAGGCCAAGGCATGGCGAGGGGTAAGTTGCGTTCCCACAGCAAACTCCTCTCCCGCTATCGGAAGGGCGTGGGACAAGTACCCAATGCCCGACCTACCCGATGCAGGTTTTTCTAAGGTTTTCCCTGCATTCCTTTAGGCGAATGCCGGGTAGGATCCTTAAAATATAGCCCGGGGGCCCTAGTTAACCCTTGGCTACCTTCCTATACCCTTTCGCATCCCCCCTTTCAAATCCCTTCCTATGCTATTAAAGGGGAGTTGCCCTAAGTGGATTACCCTCATGTAGCCTATTGCCCTAAAAAAAAAATATAAAAAAAAAAATCCGATTTTAAAAATAGACTGCTGGAAACTATGCAAACGAAATTAGAAATGTAGTCACAGAGTACTGGTAATACTATCGTTGTTGTATTATTATTACTTTACACTGTTATCGTCGTAAAAATTGTTTGGGCTGATGTAGAACGTAACTTAAAAAACTTCATTTATATTTATTAATATGTATAATTTAACTGTCTCTTGATCCGCCGATAAATATCTTGATGTATTTTAGAACCATATCAGGTCACCAAACATAATTTCCCAGAATACAGTTCGCTAATGTGAATTGGCCGACGTTTCTCATATGCTATTCTGAGAACCTGAATATATTACTGTTCTGTAGTTCGTGTTCGCTAACAATTTATACGGATTTCATTGCCTGATCTTAATTACTTTGCTGATAAACGTCCTCCTTCGCATTAATTGAGCCTGTTTCCTCGCAGAAACAGAAGGCCATCAGCATTCTTTATGGTGTTAGCGTCTCATTGATCAGTTGCGTCTCAACCCAACATCTCCCTAGTCAATAATTAGACAAGCGTATTGTGCATGTTGGGTCGATATATAACTTGTAAATATCATATATTATTAGTAAAAGCCTGTTCGTCACCAGTCGACGCGTTAATATCTTATTGTTGAATCAGAGAGTCTTTTTGAAGTTAATATTTGTTTCGAAAGGAATGTAATGGAAGATGCAATAACTTTCTGCTGACTTGCAAATGTAAGTACATTTAGGGGAACTGTACTAACAGTCCATCAGACCGATGAATACACTGCATTTCAAGATGGCTGCCTGTCTGCTAAATTATTGCGAGCGTAACATGTGTTACTCGCCCTTCGGGGAGCTGTCCGCAAGTTTAATAGGCAATTTCGAGTGTAGGCAACAACAGGTCGTTAAGCTACGGTCGCTGGACACACAGCCTGTGCGAAAATAGCCCAGTTTTGAAGAGTGAGCTCTTACTACACCACAGAAAAGCACTGACGGCGGATAAAACGAGCGGATGTTCCTTCCACACGTCTATTACATTTTCATTGCCAATATGTGTGGTATGGTCGCAACTGAGAGGCTATCGACCTTGACTTACAAGACCAACTTCGGTGAAGGAAAGAAAACCGAGTTACGATAACACATAGGAATTTTAAAAGTATGTCTGATTGTTAGTGGTCAAACAGTTACACACTCTGTGAAATATAAATATTTATTTCTTCCAGTTGATGCATGTCTTGAATCCATTCATTATCTCAGCAGTCAAAAATGAAACCAATTTCAAATAAATAACAGGAATAATATGAAATGATTTTTAAATTAAAACAATGCCTGACTTATATTAAGTTTAAAATGGTAGAAAATGGCCAACATTTAGAAACATTAAAAGTAACGTTTCATCCGTCTTTCGACCGAGCTCGGAAACTTAAACAACAATCAAATAGATTGGATTAATTTAATTATTTTAGGTGAAGAGAGCAATTATTAGACACGTTTGATGCGTGAAATGTTGTATATTAGGACTATTGTAATTCAATTCAATTACAAAAGATACACAAAATTTAAATTCCATTCTGTGTTGTTATGATTTAAAATAATTTATTAATGTATGTTTTGAACATTTAATTCTTGTGTGTAAAATATTCAATAACAACAATTGACATTGTTTACTTTCATTTCAATGGAAATTGATAGAGTTCTAAATTTTTTCACTAAAAATTTGGAGAATAAATTAATTGTTTGTTTAATAATATAATTAACCATATAATACTTAATTTATTTGCTTGGGATTCAATCTTTTCATCGTTTTTTTTTTCATTATATTTCTCAAGTAATTATAGGTAACGTCTGGAGGTGTCCCTGAAGAAAGTGAGGAACGTTACATTGAATTTTAAATTTTGTGTTGTATGTAACTTTCAATGTTTCTAAATAAATATAATCACTGTTAGCCATTTTCTACTAATGAAAGCATTTTGATCACAAAGTTTTTTAAGGCTTCCAGATATTCTTACTATATTCGAATGGTAAACACCAAAAACCATTTAAATATCCACTTAAACCTCATACTAATAATGAAGAGAATTGCATTGTTTAAAAGATTCCGCAAAATCAAGAACCTGTAAAAAGTATGTAATGTTTTCAGATAAAATGTTTACAAGTAACTAATTTAATTTAAAATTTAAATTATTAATAATCATAATTATGGATAAGAAAACAACAAAACAAGTAGTTTTAAATAGCCGTGCAATTGAAATAAATTATTTTTCATTGTAAAACAAACGTAAAAACTATTATTTCCTAGGAATTCAAATAAATTTTAGCGATTTAGTTTTTGTTCTAGATTTTAGCGACACATTTCAATTCAATCCAGAATGTAAACTGTTTATTATTTTGTGAACGTGTTCAAAATTTAACACAATTTTCAATAAACGTATTGAAAGGAAACATGAGTAAATGTTGAAAAAATGCACTTTAGCAATTTAATTTCAACAATTTTGACTTACAAATGAATGTTAAGTTCCCAACTTTAGATTTAGAATAAGTTATTTCAACTGACACTGTTTTATACGTCTTTATTAGTTACCTGTCTGAGGTTTCAACGGTCTGCTGACGTATTTTTGGACAGCTGTTTTGAGCGAGGTAATACACTGAATTCATGAATCACTAACCCTTATAGTTCTTAGTTGTAAGGTACAAACTTTGGTTAGAGCTGTGTTCTTACTCAAAGAAGAAACCAACGATTCTATGTAGAATCTCGGAGAACATATTTCGGGCTGCGACGATCACTTTTCATGACGCTAGATTCCAATTTACCTGCTTCGAACTTTTTGTTACAATTTTCTTGTATTCTACTTTCTCAAGTTCATTGAAACATTTTCTTCTAGCATTTCTGGCCGAAGAAAATTTTAAATCAGTTGCCCTTGAGGCTTTTCAAGTGCGAAATTCCTCGCCTGTCCTTTCTACCTGAGCGAAAGACGTCATTCTTACTATATACACAACAACAAAAACATTATTCATACCTAGTAATCTAGTCCACGTTTCGCTAAACCATGAGAAAAATATTGAAGTTAAAATGGTTAAAATTGAACAGTTTTAGCTTTGTGCCACCAAAAAGATAACTTTCTTTCTCAAAAGGAATACGTGATAAAATACAAATCGAATTGATAATATGTAATCGCCAAGAAGTCAGTTAAGAATTAGTTGTAAATAAATATTTCTTGCACATTATTATATAACAAAAATATGAGTACATTTCTTCCACAATCTGTGGACCTTGCCGGATGGTTTACTACAAATAAACTGAAAGAACGATGTAGAAAATATATACATAGGAATTGCCCAAATAATCTATTTGACCATACAGTCATAAATGTTTCTTATATTATGTGTATTAGTTTTAACATTAATGGATGAACATTTATATTTAATGTGCAACATTTCACAATAATTTCGCATCATAATTAGTATAGAATCTAATATTGCTAAAATATACAAATAAAAACTGTCGTTATTTAAGTTAATACGTTTACTGCGAACCAAATGTTTTCCACAAGGTTGTTTTAAATTAAAAATTTTCTGTTTCATGCAAGTTTGTAATTCCCTTTCGGTTTGTCCTATGTAACAAACGTAATAGAGTTTATACGTAATTTTGTATATTGCATTAAACTTATCTATATTATTTATATAGTCTTTGAAGTTTTATAATAAATTATAATTCGTCGTTTTATTTATATCAGTGTTGTTCGATTTAAATAATTCAATAATTTAAATGATATATTCTTTATTAATGGAATTACGTATATGTTTTGAAACAGTAGGCATGATGGCTAAGTTTTTAGGAGATTTCTTTTTTAGCAGCCTTGTGTTCACATATTTCTTGAAAAAGTATGCGGTATAAAAATTATGCATCAAAATATATGGTACTATTTTTAAGTTATTATGGAAACTTCGGAAAGGTAAATTTCTTTTCCAACTAAATTGCAGACCGTAGCGCGATTTTGAAATAATGGATGCTTGGTGTGCAAGATTAAGTACCCTTCCAGAAAACCTTGGTTGGAGAAACCAATTAGTTAGTAATTTATCGTCGTTCCT
Organism: Zhengitettix transpicula; assembly: GCA_037074705.1. Taxonomy (NCBI): domain Eukaryota; kingdom Metazoa; phylum Arthropoda; class Insecta; order Orthoptera; family Tetrigidae; genus Zhengitettix; species Zhengitettix transpicula. The sequence goes on along the minus strand of CM073591.1, from coordinate 46,820,872 downwards.
CAGCGAAACGGAGATACTCAGAACATTAAGAGGTGAATTTGGGTCATAATTTCTAAATTAGAAACAGTACAAAATATTTCGTCCTAATATCTTAAAAATAAACAAAGACGTCTCGAATCATTTAGAGACAGCCAAGTAGTTTCTAAAAGTCGCGCGTCGATTTCAGAGAAAAAAAGGAGATAAAGGGCGAGGCATACGTGAACCGTAGAACTGGTGATAATTTATGATGTTAAAGGAAAATTTGAGTATGAGATTTAGCAATTTTAATTTATTACATATATAAAGTATGCGACGTAAATATCCCATACAAATTTATTGATAAGTTCAACATACATTACCACTGTGTTGGGTTTTATTGGGTCCGTTGTGGAGTAGCATACTCACCGACGTTGAATTGATTTTTATTTTTATAGTAAAACATGCTCAGGTCCTAGTTCTTCGCCTCTCTAATGTATATATTAACATTCTGTTTTCCTTTATTGTAATTACTTTAATTTTTTTTGGTTTACCCAAGCATGTAATGATATTCTGGAAGAAGTCAACACAAATACGTGAATAAGAGCGGAAAAATGCTGTGTTTGTTGGAAATGTTTACAAAACAAATACTTGGGCTGATAAATTCTGCAAGATAAATATTTTTGTGTGTGAAGCATAAATTGAGGCTGCCAGTAGTAGTAAATATGGAGACATAAATTGCAAAGCTGGATTAAAGTATATGAATGTGACGTGTAGTTTAATAGACGTAAGATTCGGTTTATGCCGATGGGATAGTTTCTTTTTGTTGCAATTCCTACGCCGATTATGTAGCGCTGAAAAATCCCCCCGCCCCAAATTTATTCAATATTTATGTTTAATATTTGAGTTGAAACGTCTGTGTACCCTGAATCAAGCTGTGGCTTGCTGTAAATTATGACCATAAAATTTGGCGTCGAGGTTACGGGGTGTCGAGGAAAAACCGTGCATTCAGACAAAAGCGGCGGATTATGGGACAACCCTGCCTCAGGGGAATTGACCTGACCAAAATCCTCGAAGGTCAGACCTTCCAAAAGACGAGAGAATGCTCGCGAAAGTGTAAAATCGACTCAGATTGGCTGAAATCAAATACGTGAAGAGGTTTCCACCCTCTAGTGACGAACGAAGATAGTCGATCCGGAAGGTGGACTAGTGAGGAAACAAGACAGTTCCTATAATTTGAGAACTGGGAAGACTGGGAAGGGATAAATTGTAGGATTAAAAAAATGTAAGAGTTCGAAATATGTTCTTGGAGAGGACAGTTCATAGATACAACTTGGAGTGAAACGTAGGAGTTTAGATCTCCAACTTTTAGTGTAATGTAGAGTTCCCATGTACAACTTTAAGAAGGAAAACAGGCGCGACCGACGGAAGCATAGTCCGTCTAGAGATGCTAACAATTGTTACGCCGACGAAGAAGTGTAAGGAGGAAGCTGCCAGAAATTCCTGTAAAGATTTTCCGGTAAGCCTGAGGAAGCCGACTACAAAAGATGAACAGGTGTGTTTCTGTCTGCGACGTAAATAATTGAGATGTCTGCCGCACGTATATGCCCTCACAAACGACCCCATTTCTTTTTTGGTTTATGTTCAGAGTCTCATAAAATCTCCCTGAAGTTTGCCTGTTTAACGTATTAAAAATGTATTGGAAAATTGAATTTAGTTAAAGTGAATCATCTACAGATTAGACTCAAGAGTGAATAAATTTTAATTTACCTAGATTTAATTGAAAAGGATCCTGTTGAATTTGTGTAAGCCCTTAATTATAAATAAATTAAATTTAAAGCCAAACCAAAACAATTTTTTTTATTTTTTCATTTACAATAACCCCCTCCTCAGCATTATATTACAATTACCATTGTGGCCGGTCAGAGTTGTGTTTTATTGTATTGTATAATTATTTTTGCATAATGTTGTGCGTCTGATTTGTTGTGAATCAGTAGATTTTTATATACGTACATTTATTCCTTTGATGGAAAATAATCACGTAATTGTTAAATTCCTTATTATTTTGTTTCTCCAATATAATAATTAACATCATGAATGAGGCCGAAAGGAAATTGTTAACATTTGCAATATTATTTTGATGTCGATAGCGTTTTTGTTTATGAGTACGGGGTCCGTGCGGCACTTATCTATATATAACAGCCTCTGTTTTCATCTTATACACGAATTCACCGCTCTTATCTTTGTTTACACAAAACAGTTGCCATGGAAACCGTCTCAAGTCTTGAAGTACCGAGAAACTATACATAACATATTCTCAAGAGCAAGGAGCGAATATATCTCATTTACATCAAGTTTTCGGAATGCTTCGACTTCTCTATAAATAATAAGGAATTTAACAATTACGTGATTATTTTCCATCAAATGAATAAATGTACGTATATAAAAATCTACTGATTTTAAAAAAATCAGACGCACAACGTTATGAAAAAATAACCCTTTAACTATTCCCTTTTGGGGAAATCACGCCAATTTCTTAATCAATGGATTGAATATTGTAACAATCATAAATTGTCGACTGGGATTTTAGTAAATATTTAAAGAATTTATTTAATTTAATATCAACATAAAAATCAGAGGTTTACACAATAACGTAGACAATGTTATTGAAAATTTTAAAGCTTAGTGTCAATTTTAAAGAGAAGTATTGATGACTTTTGGGCTCATCTCTTTGGGGTTGGAATTTGCAAACTTTATGAATGACTACACTTACTTTACAGCTCCCATCGATGTGATGGCAGCGATAATTTCACATAGATTACTTTTATTTCGGCAGGCGGGTCAAATTTCGTACTCATAGCTTTTACTGCTTGAGGGGGTGTACAATCTTTCTATGTCGATGCAATTCGGTCAAATAAGCGTAGCTACTCGTTTTTCGCTACTATTACTTTAAAAACCAAATTCTCTATCCATATATATATATTGTAATAATTAAAAAAAATGATTGGAAAGTTAATATTTAACAAATAAAAGAATTTTATTATGAATTACTTGAAACAATTACTCAAATAATTACAAATAGAATTTATCGCAGGGTCATTACTGGGTTTGATAATGGCTAATCATTTCTTTAGAAATCTTATCAACACAAATTTCAATAAAAATATTTACTCGTCAATTAACGAAGACGAAATTTACTTGTCGACGAAATTATACTAAAAAGATGGATTCTACTTAACAAATTTTATCAAAGGAAGAGAACGAAATCTGATAACTATATTTTAATCCGGTTTACATAATTAATTGTTTTATATTGGTACACACGGCAGATTTCCAGGATACTTTTGACTTACGAAGCACAGCTTCTACTAAAACTCACTGATTCTAAAATTAGTATTTTTTTAGAACAAAATCAGGAACCAGGAACCTCCTCTTCGTCTCTCCCTCACTCGGTTGACTTCTGCTCGGCTATGTGCACCAAAAACTGTTTGTTTTTAGCAGGTTTCGTAGTTCTGTTTGTGTGAATGTTTTGTCTATGCTTTCCTGCAAGCTCGTTTAGATTCTCGTTCTCGCCTTTCGTTTTCCTCCTCGTCTCTCGCCACGTGTTTAATCTCCAAGTTCCAAAAGTTCTTTTACGATCACCCGATCGCTGAGGAGCCAAAATGCAGACTGAACTCAACCAAAACATAATGTGTACTCTCCCCTCAATATTTTAATGCGACCTGTACTTGACCAAACCTTCCAGCCAACTGAACTACCGTCTCCTAATTTTGAGCGCGCAGTGCTTCTTCCGACAAAGAAACCATGCTCTGCTACATTGTTATTTTGTGTTCTGTACCGCCGTAAGAATATATTTCTCAAACAATTAATATTTTCAAATTTACAATTAATGTGTTAATTAATTGGCATTACAATATATATATATATATGTGTGTGTGTGTGTGTGTCCCCACAAAATACCTCTTATTTAACACAAGAAATTAAAAGACAAAAAACAGGAATTAATTTTGAACCATATAATTTGAAATTTGTAGAGGTTTCGTTCAGCTGCTGTGATTTTCGGCAATACTATTGCCAGACTGAAGAGATATAGCCAAAGTTACAACACTTTCCAAAGAATATGAATACAATATATAAATTAACTAAGATTATTTAATAAACCATCATAAATACAGTTTTAAAGATTCTCGGCGATAGTTTCCCAGGCATGGATCATCATCTCTATTTTAGGTAATATATCCGTAAACATTCGCTTAAATGTATACGAATCTTGTCTAATAAAAGACTGCTGTATTTTTCAATTAATATTATAAATGATAAAACCTTTAAATCACAGTCATTTTAATGCAATTTACATTAAAATGTCAGAATTTAAAATTGTACGTCAGAAGATTTCGGTTAATTTAACCATATTTGTCTTATAATTTCATTAAAATATTTACTTAGGCCAACTTATTTCCAGACATGATTCAATGTAACAATTCTATTGTTTACAATAGGATTTACATGTTCAATGACCTAGCTCTGAATAGTCAGCGACTGTGATTTAAGGGTTTTTATCATTTATAATATGTATACGAATCTTTTGGCACTTTATTTTGTTCGCAATGCCTAGGCTCCTGATCAAAACAACAGCTGGAGACCTTTTCAGAGGCCTGTGCCATTTCCCACGCCTGGACTACAGCTGAGTAATTCTTAACATTGGCCGCTAATGTGTTCACTTCAACATAATTACACTTCTTTGTTTTATTATTCTAAGACACAAATATATATTTAAAAAAAAGAGCGTTGGCTTCACTTCAATACAATAAAAGCTAAAAGAGTAATTCTTCCCGCCAATGGTTAGTTATTAGATTTAACCCAGCTCATCTTTTGTTCACCACACTTTGGCCATTTTCCAGTTCTACCCATCGCAATACAATATTCCGCTCGATAACGATTCCACCGTGCAGTCCCATGTTGGAAGACAGAACAATAAGAGTTATATATGCAGATGACTTCGCTTGCATTATACTTTTCATCAGTATTCTATTGCTGGAGTGCAAATGTCCCACCCCTTTTAGCCTTACTCACGCTCATATCATATCAGTTATTTTTTAACGCCGTATATTCATATTTAAAACTTATAATTAAATCAGTTATTCCAGTGTCAAGTTCAAACTGCCGTGTGTTGGATTTTTATTTTCCCTCAAATAATAACTAAATATATTTCCTATATTAAAAATTACCTAAAAATCTTAAAATAAAATTATTAATTCCCATATAAGTTAGAAAATAATTGTTTATGCGCTGTTCTTGTTATCTCATATTCATAAAAATAAGCATTAAAGTAAAATTATATTTTTTGTTAATAATTATGAATTTTTGATCAGTAATTCAATTAATTATTACTATATTAAATATTTAACGGGATTTTTTACCTCATTACATCAACATTTAGTTTTAACGTTATCTTAATTCTTTACTGTCATTACCTGAATATATTCTAATTTTAGGACGAAACGTTGTTATTATAATAAATTTTTTCAATTAGATAAATAAATAACCGACAAAAATTAAATACCACACAACGTTTCTGGAATCCTTGTTGCTTTCGTCAGGTGATTAAAAAACGCTACAGTCGCATGAACGACACACCGTGCAATCCACGAGACAAATTCATAGGTTTCTGAGCTCTTCTTGCGACTTTTGCGATTTTTAATCACCTGACGGAAGAAACTATGTATGGTATTTAATTTAGATCTTATTTTTCTCCGTTATTTGGTTATTTATTTATCTAATTAGTATGCTTTTAACGGACGTTCTATTTTTAATAAATTAGTATATGAAGAAATGTTTTTTTCATTAAACTTTTTTTTCTTCTTTCCATTATAATCCCATTATATACGTCCATTATACGCCAATGGACGTATTTTTTGGTTTCAATCGATTTCAAGAGCTCTTTCATTTTGCACACTTACTGTTTTTCCTTGTAAAATCTGTATACATCTGCATAAAACTTTATAGTAGAATGTATTCATGACATAAAAGCGCCGAATAATGACCAATTAACCTTCCCTGCGGTACATAGGATTTAATTTCTACTGGAACTGGTAGCTTATTGTCTCGAACGCTAAAATGTAAATAAGTACGGAAATCAGGTTTTTAATTTAACTATTAATTGTTCTGGAGGCCCACCAATGAACAGTTCCCATCTCGAATCACGTCAAGCATTCCTCTATATGTACTAATAGTAGATTGCAGATTGGAAACTGAATGAAGGAAACTAATAAATTATTATTTGTAATGATTTAAATCTATATCTATGGAACAAATTATTCCTCCTTCATCAGCAACGTTTGAATAAATCCGACATAATATTTCTAGAGTTAACACTATCGACCTAGATTCTTCGTAGATATTTCGTTTTACGCGGTCTAGTAGTAAGTATTATACCGAAGCCAGACTAACGGTACTTTTTGTTACATGTTTGAATCTCATCGGCATCTAGACTTTCAACTTCGTGTTTCTCCGATAGTCTTCAAAAAATTGGAATCCATTCAGAGTTATTTTTCGGGTAATATTTACTTCATGTATGGAATGAATTTATACTTGTTGATGATATTGCTGAATGTAACGCTTCATTGTTTTCAGTCTTTCTCCAGTTTCTCCAGGAACTCGCGCAGAGATTCGTCAACGGTCGGGATTCTACGTGTGTGACAGTTCCAGGTTGAATAGCGAGTTCGTCCGGCCCCAGGCAGTGTTGTTCCTGATGAAACTGGCTCCACTACTACGCTGTGCAATAAAAGAAAAAGAAACATTAATACATCGCGGAAATAGCAGCAGTAGATTTATAAGAGACCCTCTACAGTGAAAGCGTACAGTGTTAAACGGAAATAATGCTCCGAGAAATTAATGGAAAACACGCCTTTGAATCCGGAATCTTATTTTTTTGTGTTTAAATAGCTTACATATATGGTTTATATTTTTTACTGGTGAAGGAAATATCAACTGCGAAGCAAACCTTGACTTTCCTCCTCGTTCCTCATTTTTAAAATGGAAATTTATGATATTAAGTTTCATTTAGCAGTTCGGTATAGACAATAGGCACTTAAATGAACATAAATTGTTACGTATTTAGAGAAAGTACCACGTATTATGGAACTTACGTCTTTGCCATTTTATATTTTTATTTATTGTTGATCTAAATTTAAACTGTTGAAAATCACGTTGAAACGATCACATGGATGTAAGCAGGAAATTCTAGGAAATGTTCCATAATCCGTTAATACGAGGTGGAAATAGTTCTGACAAATGTCGGGTGTATTATTTGTAGATTAAGACACTAAAAAAGCAGCATTCATTTAGCTATGGAGTGAGTGACAAGAAACAAGTGGAAGGTGGTTACTCAACAGAACGGAGTATCCTTGCTTATTAACAACTCTAAACATTGCAAAGAGTAAGACAGGAGACAGTATTTTAACTATCATGTAGGAGATTCCAGAGAAATACCAGAATTCAGGCCAGTTCTCATGCGTAGCTGAATATTTCACCTCGACGCCGACGCCAACAGGCGCCAGTGACAACTCCAACGACCGCAGACGTTTAACCCATTATTATCCCGTCAGGAATATATATTGCTTACGTGAGTGACGAATTATTATGTCATGAGGTGTGAATGTGTACCATTTACTAACTTTTATTTCAGTGCTGTTAATTTTTTCTCTCTAAACTCTTCCGATTCAGTCTTGTATAAGTACCCAGAAATATACTGTCGTGTTAATATTTTTAATTTATATTGCTGGAATTTATTAAAGTCTCGTTATGAAATGAAATACTGTTTGTTAATAGTCAAAGATATTTTTATTTCATTATTATTAGATAAACTGTATTTTTTATTTTTGAATGTATACTTCTGTGGGGCCCCAGGATTTCTTTACACTTGTATTTGACTTTATTCTACTTATTGATTTCGGAGAAATGCAAATGAGACTAATGTTATATTGAGCAACGATACCGTGATTAGTCACCGTTTCATACTTATCGTATTTTTCTCCACTCTTCTTTATGTATAGTTGTTTTTATGCAATTATTCCTAACCACTTTCTTGATGTCTGTGCGTCGCCTAATGAATGTTTCTTGATGTAGCGAATAAATAGTATTTCCCAAACAGTATAGGAGAACTTGAGAGAAAATTAACACAATTTCGTGTAGTGGTCAGGATTAATAGGTCCGGCACCTGACTGTGGACTAACTCAATGTTTGCACTCGTGCGTACTGAGCAGATACGGTGCCAGCTTGAACTGTTTCAGCATCGAGAGGGCGAATCAAGATATACATATACTTCGCTCCCCCAAGCAATTATGCTTATTATTCAGTCTGTGAATCTGGAGAGACGGTCGGGAGATATGTACGAGGTCTGATATAGAGTTTGAGTCTGTGAATCTTTAATTATCTAAGAGGACTGATACAAAAATATTTTTGTCAGTGAATAATGAAAGATGATCCAGTGTGTTAATCGTGAAAGAAACAATTTTCAGGACGTCAGCCGACAACGCACAACCTTTACCAACATCTACCAAAGATAACATTTCACAGATATGTTCCTATTTCACCATTAGCCATTTATTTGTTTTTCTTTATTTAATTTTCATTTTTCAGTACATTTAACTGTCACTTTTTCTGAGTCCACAGTACAATCCTAAGACAAAAATGTCAAAGCAGAAATATTAAATTATATTAATATTTTAATTAAAAATGTAGTTAATCATTTAATACGCCCAACTCGGAGTAGTTTTATTTGTAGCATTACCTGGTCATCACAACCTCATTCATAATTCATTTTTGTTTCTTTATATGTTCCTCTCCTTTTCTTCTTCCCACACTCTCTTCAAGGCTACTCTCCAATACGCTTCGTACGTAACATTGGTTCACAATTATGCAATTTTTATGTATTTCATAGTTCTATATTGAATGCCACTATATTGATATTTATACCAGCTTGATCTTTTACTGACCCTTAATGCTGTGGCTTTCCGATTCCGTTGAGGCTGTTTTAATTTCGCAAACTTCTTCTCGTTTCTAATCAATTACATATTGACATATTTTATACACTTTTTTCAAGGCCAGAATATTCACTGCTCTGAATGGATCTCAAGATATCCTGGATAATGGTAACAAGCTCTCTGCAAACTGTTTTTTTCTTCTCGAAACTTTTGGTAAGCTTGATACTTTTGAAGTACAATGATTTTCTAATTGAATAAGTATAAAATTCGAGTTTAAAGTTAGATTGAGATATTGATATATTTATTCGGTATTCAACCTATATAAGAAGCTTTGATCGCTGACTTATATTTTGATTCATACGATTAAATTACATTTTGTTTACTTAACATTGGAAATTTCAATCATATTTTTCTCAAATCATCTTCAATCGCCCTTACATAATTGATTATACAACGAAATTGCAAATGAAGTAGTAGGCGACCAGTTATCAAAAAATATATCTAATTACAGGGTATTTATTTAACTTCTTTTGTATCCTAATGGTAGTAACATTGATCCAAGACGCTGGATTGCTGAGGAGAATCTCGAATGCATTTGTTAGCAATTAGTCAGAGAGTGCACAAACCTGTTGACGGATAAGCGAGACATATTGTGAGGACAAAGACTAATAAACTACCCCACTGTTACAGCTTGTATATTCCATTCAACTGGCGAATTGATGACCTCCCTGACCACAAAACCACCAGCAACCGCACAAATGAGCCCGGACCAGCGACACATTTCACGATGTAATGAACTACGGCGAAACCAGTTTCACCCTGTGGTTTTCAAACAATGCTTCATCAGAAAATAAAATCCTGACATTGGTAATTAACGTTGACTGAACAATTTTTATCTTGTAAGTTGTTGTGCACTAAAAGAAAATTTATTGGACTCGAATGAGGGAAGAAAAGTTTAACATAAGCTAAAAAGAAATTAAAATATTCTAACTTACTATGAATCTAAAATCATTTCATCAATTTCTTGTGAGCTGTCATTTTGGTGACCAGTAGAACATTTGCTCCAAGCATGACATCTTAGACACAATGCTAACTTCATTGCTCCAAGCATGACATCTTAGACACAATGATAACTTCAATTATTACTTCAAGGAGTTCTCGGAAAGCGAAATGAGATAAAACGTATCTTAGAACTAAGTAACTTAAGGGTTTTGGTCTTCAGAATACTTAGCACCGCAGTACAACTATATCAGGCTATTCTCTTCCTCATAACTCCAACAGTATGAACCTATCTGTATTTGTCCGTCCACGTTCCAACATTTACTGACTATAAGATTGTTATAGATTGCCGGTGTCGACTGGAAATTCCAAATAATTAATAAGAATAGACACATTTTTTGTAAATAATTATTAAATTTTAACACTTTGCCAAGTCAATATATGTAATTTAACATTTTTAGCCCAAACTCTAAATAGCTTGTAAATGACTTTTAAGTATACAAATACTTTTTTATATATTTTAAAAATCGGGTTTTTAAATATTATGTCATACTGGAGACCAAATAATTTTTAAATTTTCTGTTAATAATTTTACCGTTTATGTTGTTTTGTTTTATTTATTAAACTCATATCTGATATTTATGTAAATAATGACTCTAGTAAAATATTGCAGGATGAGACAATAGGACTGTAAAGAAAAGGAATAATACTGTCGGTTGTAACTGCCTTGATAAGCCAGAACTGTGTCTTCCTGGTTTGAATACTACAATATTTCAATCTTTATGAACATATATAGTACAATATAATAACTAATTGATTGATTTCGAATAAAAAAATAATAATTTTTGCAATTTTGGAGAGAATTTCTTTCGAGTCCCTTCAATAAATTTTTATCTTATTATTTTACCTACTTTTATAATTTTTTTCTATGGGCTAAAGTAAAAACATTATTTTTCAAAAATTTCAGGTTAACTTTTCATTTTTTTATATAATTTCTGAATTACTATCTGCTGTAATTTTTGTCACTTACTTGATTTTCATATACATCATTTTTCACATCATAAACATCCGTTAAAAATTATTTCTGTTCACGCCCTTCTAATAATTTAATTTTTCTCGAAAACACCAGGCTTCTATTACTTTATTTATACCATACAGACCCAACTTTAAAACGTGCTAAAGAAGTATACAGTAGCGTCATCTACTTTTGACTGACGGGGCTTTAAAGTAAAATAAGTCGCGTCACCCATATATAGCTGATGAGGCCGGAATGGAAACGTAACTGTCATCCATATATGGGTGACGTGGCAGTGAAAGAGTTTTATGTATAGCAAAAACGTTTTACTGTTCGGTTTAGGAGTTATTTTTTGCAGAGAATCGGAAAAATGTTTTCCGCTATTCTGTCGAATGGAGGCTTTATTCGAGGGTATATCAAAATGAACTATGTAAAACCCATATGATTTTAGGATTTTAAATCAAAATATTTTTTAAGTAATTAAAAACAAATTACAGCTAAAAATAATTGATAATCTTACTTAAATTAATGTTAACTCTTAAACAGAAACAAAAACCAGGTATCGAACTTTATATTCAAAAGAAATTACTATCACCGAGACACTTATATAAGTAAGTCTCTATTTCATTTTTAAATTAACTAAATTCGATACTTTATTCTAAAAACACAAAATATAAATTTTGTAATCCCTGCACTTGTAAAAGTATTCTTTTAACCCAATGAATATGATAAAGTTAACAAAAGATTTTTTAAAAAAAATAAATGTACTATTTTCATAATTTTGAATCACCTGACAAAAGCAACAAGGATTGGCATTTATTTGATCACTTGATTTTGTTTGTTAATTGGCTATTTCTTTATGCAATATATTCATTTATATCCCTAGTCCACTACTAAGAAAATACAAGACGTTAATTATAACATTACATACATCAGTTGAAAGTACGTAGATGATAAATCCTGAATGTGTAAAATTAATGTATAAATTAGATCATTCAATATAAATAAAACAATTGATAAACTTCGATACAAAAATAAGAAAATCGATCATTGAAATGGGAAATTACGGAACTTAGACATAATCATCGAGAAAATCTAATACAGTGTATCGGATAAAAAATACAAAGAATCGGATAAAAATATCAAATTCGCAAATAAGAAAATTTAATGTATAAAAATAAATTTCAATACATACATAAGACTTCAGGAGACTACTTAAATGAGGCTCCAAAAATTTACAATATGTTGAATAGAGTCTTCTCGGGCTTTTAACCGAGTAAACGATTGTATTCGCGACGTTTCGATGACGATGGCAATTAACATCTTCAAAACGTCGCGAATACAATTGTTTACTCGGCAAGATGCCCAAGAAGACTTTATTCACACCAAAAAATACTAAATTCTTTCTTAAAAATATGTTATTATAAAATAATCACACTTCAATTATTTTTTCATAATTTGCATCAAGTCTAAACTCTTTTTTAATAAACCTAAAAAAGTCATACAAATAAATCGTGGAACTTAAAATAAATTGAGCTTTCTAATGCCTTTTTTTTATACAGTGTGAATATAATCTTTTATGATTTATATAATAATATAAGTTAACCAATTATTCTCGTAAAATTATCATTATCATATTGTGTCCGTAGTATAAAATCGGGTTAATTTTTAATAGCAACTTCTTTATATATAGAAACATTGTTCACTGATATTGGTACGTTTTTCTTATAAATAATCTTCACGTCATACGAACCAGGTTGCTCCTGACTAGAAACTGGTCCAGCAAAATTGGGAACGTGATTCACAAATTAAATTGTAAAAATAATTCGGTCAGAATATGATTGGTTCTTCCAGGAGTAAAGTACACTGATTGTAAAATACTCCCCGTACAGATAGGATGTTCTTCAAAAAATTATTAAAAACAATTACGCCAATTAGTGCTTTACCTTAAAAATTAATTAAACTTCATTCACTTACCCTATTTATTTCTTATATATCTTTATATGAATTATTTAACTGTGAATTATTTGCTTTTAAATTAAATTAATTTTACAAATTTATATTTATTTAATTTTATTATATTGACTAAATAATTAGTTAAAAACGTTTCAAAGATGAACTAATTTAATTTAATACAATGTGTCAAATTTTGTACATTACAGCCGCTGGCCGTATTCGATGTCAATTTTATTTACAATTTTTTGTACACCATTTCTCACTTTTCGAAACATAGTATTAAAATTTTGGAAGGATGCTGAAGGTGGCTCACTATTACGAATTTATTGAATCAAACTTCCATGACCTTCTTAAGTGACAGAAAAATGAACTACTCGTGATTTAGCTCGAATCCCTTGAATTTCATAAGCCTTCATTGCTTTGAATTCTTACCTCTCGAGTATTTGTTTATTTATTATCCAGTGTGTCAACAAAATAAGATATATGGCAACACGGCAAATCGCGCAACAATTATCGTGGCAGCTCATCATTGGTTTAAAATTTTATAATTTATTTATAATATAAATGATTACGCTTAAATTGAGTTTCACAAAAATCTAACTCGCTTTTCCTCCATTCCCGAAATAATGTCATCATTAAAATATTAGCTTATTAAAGACATCATTTACAGACGTATTTGGTATTGATTAAAGCGACGGGATATTTAATATCGCGGATCTGTCATTCAGAAATGCAGTTAGAGAGGACGTATTACAAACTAATTTCGAGTTAATGCTGGAACTGTAATACCGGATGGTATCAGGGAAATTGCGCATTAATAAACCTGTCGTAGTCTGAATACAACGTACTACCTTTTGGCCCCGTGAGTTACGTTGTTGGCATCTTAATACTGTCTCAGTAATGAAATGGTTATATCCTAAAATCCAGACTGATGATATGTAGGATAACTAATGAGGTTTAGTGAGCGCTGTAGTAAATTACCGGTTTTAAAAACCATCGAAGCAGAGCACATAATTAAAATGAATCAGAAGTCGCTGAAAATCTGCCGAATATAAGGCACAGATGAAAGAAAAAAAATTGAAAGGTTAATGTACCCATTAATAGCACGCGGGAATCATCTAATGACATTTTAAAAGTTTACATAATTATACTATCGCATAAACGAAATCGGTTACCATTTATACGATTTTTCTATCCATTACAATATATTCATCTTAAAAAGAAAACAGCAGTTTTTAATGAAAATAATAGAAACGTTGGAGCAAGTGATCGACTCATGGAAACCATATCTCGTAAGATTCTCATTCATCCTTATGTATATTAACAATATTACAGCACCGTAATTTTAATACTGTTTGCGTTCTTCAATTCAATATGTTTACTAATTGTTTCTATGTCTTTGTGTGTTTTATTTTCATATTATTGTCGTTATTCGTATGGTCCTTCCAATAAAAATCATTTCTTAGATCAAATCACATTTGTAAATAATAAATATTGATTGTTAAGTGTGTTTCAAGATTTAGTTTTTGTTCTTTGAAATTGTTCTCAAAACAACGCAAACGAAAATCATTCCCAGTCTTTATTAGGCTGTTGTGGTTTCGTGTTGTATAACTGATAACTATCGCAAGAGAAACCTTGGAGATGCGCCAGTCTTACAATTGGGAAATTCTTGCGTCCAGGAAACTCCAATCGTGCTTTGCATAACCACAAGTATGTGTCCTAAATCAACTGTTGCTAATCCGGAACAGAAAACATCGTCTTACTGCCATAAGTAAATAAGAAGTAATTTTGTTGATAATGCACCTTACTGTCCTACAAATATGGCATCTTCGAACAATCACGAAATTAATTTGACCATTCAAATTATTTTGTTTATTAACTCACGACAACCTACCTCCCATATATTCTTCGAATAAATAAAATTGACTATGTGTGTGTATGTTCTGCATGGAAATCTAAAAACATGGAGAAAAAGGCCGATAATTGCGTCAAATAAATATTTTACGGGTCCATTGAGAGTGTTAGTGTTTCTCTCTATTGTTATTGTGTATAATTTCAGCCCCTTTTGTTATTAGAGGGGAGTTACACAGTTATTAGATGGGCGTTACACAAAAATAACGCGAAAACAACCGAGATTGGAGTCTAATCCGGTGTTATGAATGTCGCTGGGTTTAATTATGACATTCAACTTGCCGTTTAACTCCCAGGGACGGAGTTGGACAGGTGTGGAAATTTTCAAACATCAAAAAAGGCCGGTATTTTCATAGAAATAAAATTTTTCAGAGTCAATGAAATAGACTTGCCCAGATATTTTTGTGTATAACCTTTCGGCATGGGAGGGGAGCACCTATAGGGGTCAGTGTTGAGGAGCGTTACTTAAAAATAACGCCAACAACAACCGAGATTGGAATCAAATCCGGGTTTCTCTGAATTTAATTATGAGAACCCGTGTAACGCCGAGCCCCCAGGTAGTATATAAATTGAAATATA
This sequence comes from Zhengitettix transpicula, assembly GCA_037074705.1. Classification (NCBI taxonomy): domain Eukaryota; kingdom Metazoa; phylum Arthropoda; class Insecta; order Orthoptera; family Tetrigidae; genus Zhengitettix; species Zhengitettix transpicula. Next base: position 46,805,473 of record CM073591.1, on the reverse strand, counting down.
TAGGCATAAATTACATAAATTCGCGTTACAATGCAGTGCGTATGGAAAAGTCTGAATAGTAGACATACTGAAGCCGTTTGACTAAGATTATTAAAAGTCCTGAGTGCTGAAACCCACAAAATAGTTTCCAAAATTCTTGACGTATGTCTGAGTCAAACATCGAAAAGGAAGGAGATAAAATGGATTTTAATAAAAGTAGTGAAATTTAGATTTTTGTGTTTTTGCAGTACATAATTTTTTGTGATATTTGTAAATTTAAATTTTAAAAGTAATTTAATACTTGTAAAATAAGTCTTCGTATTATTTTTAATCCATTTATTATTTAGTTGAACCTACCCGCCGAGTAAAGAGATTAGTTAACATTAACGTAGAAGTTAACGTTTGTAATTGTGTGGGTACTTTGGAAGTATTATCTCGAACCACAGAGTGGCAGACAAAAAATTAGCCATACCTTTCTTAATTATTATATTTAACTTCTATAAATTATTAGCAGCATATTATGCGTTGGAATGTTATAGAAATAACTATAATAAAATAAATATATTTTAATTCAGGAAAAATTATAAGTACATTAGTAAAATGGAAATACAAAATATAATTTATACCTTGGGACTTCATCGGGACGAAACGTTGTGTTTGTACTTTGTATTCTTGTATTATTAAGGTATTTATTTTTTCAGACATATTGGCAAATAAGTTTGGTGGCAGATGAATTATTCCCTAATTATCACTACAACAAATGTGTGAAACAAGGATGTGTTAAATGGTGACTGATAATAAATTACATAAATAGGAATTGAATTTTGTCTCTGCTAAGAATAATTTTTAAAACTTTCTCAGATGCATGATAATAGTTTGAAATTATAGAGTAAATGGAAAAGGACATACACGGCCTAAGAGGAAAAAATACAATATATAGTGTAATACCAATTAATTAACACATTAATTTAAATTTGATAATCTAAATTGTTAGAGAAACATATTCTTAACGGTGGTACCGAACACAAAACAACAATGTAGCACAGTATTGTTTTCTTTGTCGGAAGAAGCACTGCGCGCTCAAAATTGCGAGACGGTAGTTCAGTTAGGTGGACGGTTTGATCAAGTACAGGTCACATTAAAATATTGAGGAGCCAGTTCGCATTAAGTTGGCTGGAAAGTTTGGTCAAGTACAGGTCTTACTGAAATATACGAGATATTCTTTTGAAAAGTAAAGTTAAGTAGAAGCAGACAGACACAATAGAAATTGGCCAAGTTGAAATAGACGAGACCAGTTCAAATATTCAACGGAAACTTGCAAAGAAATAACGAGGATTATCAACCAACAGATGTGATTGGGCCATGAACGTTTTCCTCATAGGAAAAACATTTACGCAAGCAGAACTATAAAAACCTGCTAAGCTGGGCAGCCGTGAGTAACTTAACCGAGGGCGGGAGAGACGAAGAAGAGGTTCCTCGTTCCTGATTTAAAACTAAAAATATTAATTAGAATCTGTGAGTTTGAGTAGAAGCTGTGCAAAAACCCGCCATAGTGCTTCGTAAGTCAAAATTATCCTGGAATGCAGACATGAGTACCAATATAAAACAATAAATTATGTAAACCGGATTAAAATATAGATGTCAGATTTTGTTCTCTTACTTTGATAACATTTGTTAAGTAGAATCCATCTTTTAGTATAATTTCATCGACAAGTAAATTTCGTCTTTGTTAATTGACGAGTAAATCTTTTATTGAAATTTGAGTTGATAAGATTTCTAAATAAATTATTAGCCGTTATCAAACCCAGTAATGACCCTGAGATAAGTTCTATTTGTAAATTGTGTAATTGTTTCAAGTATTGCCACAATAAATTCTTTTGTTTGTTAAAATTTGAATAATTTTTCATTTATTAAAAGCCCATCATTTATGTATATTACATAATGGCTTCCACAACGTGTGGCACGAATAAATCCAAATTCATTAAATAAAATTAAATGCTTCATGTTTAATTATTACAATAGATTACAGCAATTATTACCAAAACGGGCTGAGGAAACATTTTAACGTACCAAATCACTCATATTAAATTATATATGTTTGTCCTACCATACGCATAATCAATAGTTAAATGCGTAGGAATTTACGTAACGTCAGAGGAAGAATTTTCAGACGTTTACGTATGGGAGTTTGACTTTCAAAAGAGACGATATGTTTCCTCGAGAGGAAAAGTGAAAGAGTTGTTACCCCAGATATACCAAGAGGCTGCATATTTATGCGGCTTTGTCCGCCACCGAGACGACAGAATACTTCTCTCCCCTAAGAGATGATAATTTGAGCATCCATATTCTCCCTACGTATGCGCTAACTGCCAGCACTTCAATAGAATTTCCTTCCGAGAAGAAGATTCAAGATGCAGCAGTTTCTCGGTAAGGAATCTTCTTGGTAGTACATTAAATAAATATTTATGCCACAGTAATAGACGGAAACTTTAAATGTTAAATAGACAAGTCATTGTCTCAACGGATCGTAAAACGAAATGTATAATCAACAAACTTAAACGTACCAAAACTTTAGATCAATTATTATAATATTTTTTCTCAGAAATGGTGTCAAATTTGTATAATAGGTAAATCACGAAAATAAAATTACTGTCATGTTATAAGACTATTGACATCTAACGTACGTGTCTTAGTAAAAGAATGGTATTTTGTATCGCTTTACCATGCTTCAAATGGCTGGTTTATAAGCAGTGGAAATTAAACTATAGGAGAGTTGTTGAATTTTCGTTTAAAGGGGACAATGTGATCTATATTAATTAATTTGAAAAGGCACACATCTGAAATACATCGTTCTACATTCTAGAGGGAAGTTTGATGAAAATTATGAGGATGAAAAAATTTGGGGAGTTATAAATTTAATCAAGGATGAAAAGTGATTTCAATTTAGCCTAATTAAGATATTTTGAGCAATAAGGACTTTTACATGGGTCGTATTTAAGAGAATGCTAAATTTAAGATGAACGCCGAAAGCGTGTAATTTACGGGCTGTTACATCTAATTATAAAGTAAACCGTTAGTGAATTTATGTTGTGTCCGTAACGTACAGTTTTTTTTAAAAAAAAATTGTTTGCAATCAGTACGTGAAATATTACCAGAGTAGCAAACACGTTAATGTATCCAATAAATTTTGGGAACCGAAAATAAGTCAGGTCGTAAACAAATGTGAGATAGAGTGGGTCCGATTACTCCACTTATACTGATTGTTTTTTTTTTAAGAATTATGATATTATGATTCACATTATATCGCGTGATAGAGTAAGTAAAATGTGCGCTCTACCTTGACACATGAATTTCCAGATAATACGTGATGAACATACGTTACGTAGTTGACACTAGTTAGCAACCTCACCACGGGGCTTTCCGATCAATTTTGTAAATTTGTATGTAAATCGAATTATACGTGCTGTTTCAAAGATAGACCCAGATTTTTATCAGCCCTTCGAAGATCTACCACTCCTTGCTGGACCGCTGCCCAGGACGAAGGGATCTCACTCTTTATTTTTCAACCACTTTACGATGTTACCACGGAATCCCACAGATACAGTAAACATATGGTCGATGTTCTCAACAAGCACGTGCTTTGGTCGTCTCGTTTCGCTCTGGATTCTGGGGCATAGAAATTCCGCATGGTAGAAATGAGATATTCCTCACCATATTTTTGTCTATATTATTAAAACAAGCACTATCAGCTACCAATGAGGATTTTTCTGCTGGAAGAGATTCAGAGCTCTGCTGTCAGTCTATAGTGTTTTATTTATTTAAAAAGCGATCAGAAACATATATTCTATGAGCTATTTCCCCCCCACCCCAATGTTCGGTCCCCATCTACAAAGTTTTCAGGAAATTGGCCGGCATTCTTGAGTCTGTTGTTGATTTTATGTTTCAACAATGGGTGTATGAGTGGATGCTTATGTATTTCAAGTCTATCATGGTGTTTCATTGCTTTCTCTTGATTCCTTGATGAATGGTATGCGTAGATCATGAAGTAATGTTGGGTTACTCACATACAGTCTACAGTTGACTGACTCGATTATTTGCTGGTTAGTCCTTGAAACTTGATCCGTACTGAATCATTGTATGAAGATTTACTATAAATTAAATAATAATACCAAAGTTTCTGGAACAGTGATGCGACATTAAATTCTACAGCAAGGAGATTTCCTCAAGTTCTCCCTTTGTTGGTCAAATTCGCGGTCAGTTAATTACGTTTGGATAGTCATTAAAGCTACAAATATATCTTTACCTGCCGAAAATTTTCCTAGAAAATCGTTATTTCAATTTGACCTTGGCGGTTTTAGTAAGTATATATTATTATCTCCCATGTTGTTCGAGTAGCTTCTATATTATTCTTATTGCTCCGTCGTTTTCACTTACATAACTGTCTCTAAGAGAAAATTTAGATCTAATTCGTAATAGTTAAGCATTGGATGGAGTTTTTATTTACTAGTTTGATTTGGCTCTCGATCCTGCTCTGTTTGAGTCATCCTCTTTAGATCACAGTATTTCCTTCATACGAGATTATTAACTATTTGGTCTGCACACTCTAACAACAGGCTTTCCCTTCCATTCTCGGCCAAACTATATATTCAGACACACAAAAAAATATTTTGGACCTGAATATAGTCCTGCGGTGGAAATTTATGTATACATACGTAAGAAAATTACATGAAAGAATGGGCGAGGAAACTACTCACCTGCAAAAACGAGGACGGTAAAATCTCATGTATCAAAAGACGAAAGACTTGGAACGAAACGAACTTAGAACAAGAACATTTGGAGTAGAAGACTGTAAAAATCAGTTAAAACAAGTTAAAGATCTAAAAGTATGGGAATAATATATACATGACCTCAATGATCAGAAAAATCTCTCACACGAGACTGAGACGGATGTAGAAGATGATAAGGGACGTAGCATATTGAAGACTGAAGGAGAAAGCGTTGTAAAGGATATGAAAACAAAAATTGGCACTGGAAATGATGACATACCAGCCGATTTGTTAAAAGAATTAAGCGGCAGTCTTTTAAGATGTTGATCCAACAGCTGAGCCGAATTTATGAAACTGGAAAGTATCCAAAAGGTTTTCTTGTGACTATGATACCGCTGAATAAGAAACTGCAAGCCAATAAATGTAGTAATGACAAAATTATCAGCTTGAACTAATATTTTTGCACGTGTACTCTGCAGGAGACACTAACACGTGATTAAAAACATGAATGACAGAAGAAGGAATTGGAGAATATTAAATTAGTTTCATGAAAAGGAAGAAGATCCAGAAATTCCATAGGAAAGCTAGGAATTATTACGGAGATAGTTCTGGCAGAACGAAAGGAAGTGTGAGTTTGCTTTATTGACTGGACACAGGCATTCGACCGAACAAATAATTACAGATTGTCGATCAGTTCAAGTGCCTTGGACTTTTTTTGAAAAATGTTTTCTACAGCAGGAAGGAAATAAAATCCCGTACCGCAACGGGCAAAGCAGAATTTTCAATGCTTTGTATGGATCAGACACATGAGCATTAAGAAAGCTTTGAAACTTAGTGTCTGAAACGAACTGAAAAAATATATTGTACCGATATGATATACCAAGAGGTATTAAGAAGATTAAATGAGACGAAATCCATGTTGACTACTGTACTTTATGGAAAGACAATCTGGATCGGACACATCTTATTAAGAAATTATTTACTGTACATCATTGAAGGACTCGTGGATGGAGTTCAAGGTCGTGTAAGGAGAAAAGTGCAGCTTCTAGACGACTCGTATGGAGAAAGAAAAAGATTGGATGAGGATGGAAGAAGTTCAGTACAGGTCAAGATGGTGAGGGAAATTTACAAACCAAGTCCAAGGACTTGTCATTGAGCAGAACACTTAATAATAATATATTAAAGGATGTTATCCATCACAGTCTAACCCAAAGGATCTGAAAGACGGTTAGAATCGTGCAAACTTTCCAACCACTGAGGACCAGCTCAGGTCAAGTAACATATTCGACAGTATCTCGCTTTAGTAAATTTTATAAAGTTCTTGATAATTTAACCGAGTACTAGACTTTTAAAAACAGAATTAATTAATATTAATTATGAAACGATCCTACAGAAACTTGAGAAACTAGAGGCAAAAGATGGGTCATAATTGAACTGACTCAAGTAAAAAATAAAAGGAAAGGTTCGTCAGATCTGATACTATCATAATGACAGATAAACAATACGTGCAGAATTGAAAAAAATAGACAATATAAAATTAGGTAAGGACTTTTCTACAACAATGGCACGTCCGCCAGGAAGGTATAAAGTGCAACTAATTAAAGATTACAATAAGCATCTAACGTATCACAGGGAACTTTAGGAGTTTTTAGAATAATTGAACAGTTCTCTAGAAAAGCAAAATTTGATCCTGGATATATGTGATAATTATGTCTGGAAGGGCATGATAATTGGTTCATGGAACGAAGGATACAGATGATGGAAAGAGAAAATATTTCGGCGGTTCACCAACCATTTACTAATTTCGCGCGATGAATACATACTTTAATTAGTAGCCTGACAGAAAATTGACACAAAGAATTTTAACGAAACGCAATTGAGTCTATGCTGCACTCTGATGATATTTAACATAACGATGAAAACAGAGACATTTCTACGGGTAGCCCAAATTTTTCAAGAAACCCCATTGGTTGGATAAGAATGAGTATAAATTTAAGAGAAGTAATCTAGCCCAAGAACTGTGAAACAAGAAATGGATTACAGTAAGCAGTAAGAGCGTTGTGACTAATGGGATCGTAATGCAAACTCCGTGACCTCGACGCCGACGGAGCGCTGGATCGAGCAGCGGCGTGGGAACGCGGCGCTCCGCCCACGCGTAATTGGCGCATCCTGCTTGGACGGGCCATGTGGGTCGCGCAGACAATTGCCTCCTATGTGGGTCACTCAGGTGCCGCCCGCTCACGCGACCTCGTGTTGGGGGAGTCCCCCCGCAGGTGCCCGGGCTTCCCCGGACCAGAGACTTTCCCCCCGTCGTCTTAAGACACAAGTCTTGTTATATGCACGATTCAGTGGAAAAATATTATCATCAGTTTTCAAGAATCTTTTACTATTGCTAAATACAAAAAGGGACACAATCCAGCATTGACGTGTAACACTCGTACATTAAATTTTGAAAAAGGTTTCAAAAATTATAATCTCTAACACACTGTCCTTTTTATCTTAGCTTCTCAGTAAGTGTTAAGTGTTCCTGCAGGACAGTCTGCTGATTATCTTCCTTATTTCGCTTAAAAAATTAAATTAAAAAATATATAGTCATCAATTTGATTTCGAGAAACACAAATTTAAAAATAAATTAAACTAAAAACTATTGAAGCTTTATATATTATTGTAAAAAGGAATAATATTGTAAACAATAGAGGAGAAGTAATCGAAATCTATACATAATCTGCACGGATTATAGATAATTATACAAATATATTACTATTATAGGTGTGAAATTCTTATGTATTATATCTTTGAACGTTATATTTGATATTGGCGTAGTTTATGAGAATGAGTAACGAAATTAAACATTTATAATGTGGATTTTATATTAACTGACAAGAAGATCTAAATTGTGGTCTGTTACGCAAGATTCTTGATTTTTTAAATAATTTTAATGTATAAATCTGAAAACTAAGATTTTTGTTTTGTTTTTTTGGTAACAGGCTACATGAGGGTAATCCACATGGTGGCAACTCCCCTTGAATAGCATAAGAAGGGATCTGGAAGGGGTGGATGCAGAATGGTAGAGGAACGTAGCCAGGGGTTAACTAGGGCCCCCGGGCTATCGTTTAAGGATCCTACCCGGCATTCGCCTAAAGAAATGCAGGACAAACCCTAGAAAAACCTGCATCAGGTAGGTCGGGCATTGGATACTTGTCCCACGCCCTTCCGATAGCGGGAGACGAGTTTGATTTGGGGACGCAGCATTCCCTTCTCCGTGCCTCGACCAGTTTAGGAGGCAGCTGGCCGACTATTCCAATGGGAATAGCGGACAACTCTTACCGTGTGCCCAAGGTCTGTGACCCCGGATCATACACCTCTCAGAACAGGTCGAGGAGCCTCGCCTTAGTTCAAAAACGGAGAGGAAAAGGCATACCCAAAGGTAGCCCCTTCGTATCTCTTCTAAAAGGTTCTGCCTGCGAGAGAAAATCCCTCGCAGGCTTACAGAACATCCCACCTTTTTTTTATATTTTAGATCAGATTCGTTTAACTACGAGACAGGAAACGATTTTTGTATGGTTGAGCGCCTTCTTATCGTAGCCGCTAAGTGACTAATTTAAAATGAAATTTAAAAATATAATGGACACATTGAAAAATTCAAACAGAATCGAGACGACGCTAACTGCGTCTATTAAATAATAACGAGCTAAATTAATTATTCATATTTTGCGGCTCATAGAATTAGATATTGTAACGAAATAAGAAACAGTAAATTGTAAAATTCATTAAGATTATTTAATAACTTAGTAGAAAACTTCATATGAATAGGCCGACCGTTCACTCGGCACAGAACTTCCTTCAGATTACTCGCTTTTTGTGTGTAACCGTACATGAAAAATGATATGCGGCAGAGTGAGCACAAAAGTAGCATTTTTAGATAAAATTATATTCAGTCTCTTCAAACACGTGTTTTGAAACTTATTTATTTTTTATTTATTTATTTACTATAACATGTAATTAACAAGTGCGAAAATAAGGACAATCCTGCAGAACGGACTGCGGAACACAACCAATCCATGAAATACCTCGCAGAATATTCCTCTATATGTCTGCCAAATATTATGTAATTATCCGCAAACATTCATATAATTTCCAATACATATACTATTAACATTATTTTCATCGGCCACAACATTCAGCGAATGGAAATTACAATATATAATTCAAATTGTATCTGTGTATCCTAGTGAATGAATAGAGGTACCTACAGCACAAACAGAAATTCGTGTCACGGTGTGATGGATACTTAATATTTTAAAACTTTTTTCAGTATACGATAGTTTCAGACGAAGTTAAAAATCGTACCGTTACAATTTGAAGCAACCAAGTTCTGGAACCTCATGCCAGTAATACTTTCAATCTCAAAACATAGCTTTTCCATGAAAAATCTTTAAAAAATCGGTTTGGTTATTAGATCAGACGCGAAAGCGAATCAAAACGATCCAAGTTCTATTTTCTTTTAGTTTTACAAAATATTTATAGGTTTTCCTGTCCAGAAGTATACCTCATGAAGAATCCATACTTTTTTCCTGTAACAAATTAATTAATTATCCAAGCACCTTCGAAAAGTAAAAGTAAAAAAATCTGTTTCATGTTCCCATGTCATTTTAAGCTAAAATATTGAGCAGGATGTACATATCAACAATGAAAAGACCGAAAATTCTATATATATATATATATATATATATATATATATATATATTACTGGGAGTCTTAAGAAATATTTAATATCAAATTATTGTAAAATTATTTTCGTTTAATGAATAAAAATAATAAGATGTAGTTCCGTTGTCTTAATAATATTTAAAACATTTTTTCAAAAAAGGATTAAAGCAACAATACTGTCTTCGACCTTTGATATTTTGGGTAGGATGTTTCTATCGCTTCGTTAGTCTCATTAATTATTTCTGCAAAATTTCGAATAAATAATTTCTTACAAAATATTATTCAATAGAAGGCATTTTGAAGACAAAGCACGCGACATTACCTAATTTAGTTAGGTTGAGGAAGTGTACTAAAATACTCGACAACAAGGTCGTAAAGATATGTCAACTCATATGCATAACACTAAGCAGTCAACAATTTTTTTGATATTACATTGCAGAAATGAAAGAGAATCTCCAGTAATTATCAAGAAGCCTTTAAAAAAATAACATATAAGTTATTTTTATAAAATCTTGCAACTCATTACGTATCGTAATAAATTGTCATAAAGGACTTTACAGAAATCCTGAATGTAGAGTCCATGTACAATGCGGAAAAAATAGCAAAATATGATTTTCAGGTAATAGGAATGCGACCCGGAAAATCCTCTGAGAAAAGTATAAGAGATATTGCAATTTAAACCCTTTATTTTTGCTCTTAAATTAATTAATTTAAATATTTTAATTCACGATCGACACTCCATAATTCACTATCGCTTTCATTTTCGTAATTTTTTCATTTACTTTTACGAGCTTTTGTTATTTTTATGTTCACAACTATCAAAATGAATTATCCACATGTCATCTTTACTTACCCCAACAGTCGTTTTCTAATTTAATGAACCGTTGGAGAAAACGTTGCTTTTTGCTTTTATATATAATTTCGATATATCTTCATAAAAAGAAATTTTCGTTTTCTGAGTAAAATATAATAAAGAAAAATAATTGATACGTCCAAAGGGCAATTATGTTGTAAAATTAAGGGACAATATTAAATATAAATATTTTGAATACTGTTTGTCTAAGTAAAAACGCAAAATTCTTCTATTGTAACTAAAACAGACATTTCATTAATGAAATTTATAAAAATATTATTTAAGTGAAATAAAATCAATCAATCACGATATTATTTCAGTATTTAAATGAGTCAATGATTTAAATTGTTTAAAATAAATAAGTGTTCCTGTAAGAAGTGTTTTGACTTCCCTTGTGAAGTAAGTCTGACCTTGGTTTGTCTTTAAGAGTCACGAGTATTCTATCTGCCTGGAAACATACAAATAATTCAGTTTCAATTTATTTTAGTTGTTAAATAAATAATCGATGCAGAACAACTTTAAAATTATATTAACCAATAAGTCTGAAACAATTAATAATATTGGCTAATATATTTATTTTATTATAGTTAAATATCAATTGTAGAACTGAATATACTTGTTATGTGAGAATAGAATTTTTTAGTCATTAGTTATCCTATATTTCATTGTTCGAAACGTTTTCTGACTAACCTTTAGCTGGAATTTGCAACAGTTTTACCCTTTCGGTCTAGTGGCTTTAAAGTTTTCCGTAAATACTTCGTTTATTTTACAAGTTAGCCTGAACTTCGGCCTTACATGTCCGCTGTTACTAATGCAACCTGTAAGGAACGGTCTTGACCTACAGCACGTACGCCTAGTTCTGGCAGAAATGTCCGCTAGAAGCAAGATAAAGAAAAAAAAGGCGGAGTTTAAGGATGTCGCCGTGTTGTGTGGAGAGCTCCTTAAGGACACGTGACCTCGAGGACAAGCGTCCTCCGCTCCCAAAAGGATAAAGGGGATGTTGTATTACTACGTGAAATCGTGGTCTAGAAGATGAGCGTTAACCCCAATCTATCAGGATACAGGAAACGAACCAAATACTTTTCAAGGCCGCAGAAACAGGTAAATATATCCGAAATAGAGAGAAACTGAGAAAACAGTAAATTAAGATTGCGACTAAAATACGGGAACAATAATTCAGATACTTTGCGAGAATATGTTGTTATTGTTATGTCATAATTCTGAATACAAAACATTTTTCCTTGGATTATTGCCCAAACGCTTTTGGCGTAAAAAAATTCTTGCCATCCTGCGGACAAATGACTGTGTACAGCTTAACTTTAGTTATTAGTATTCATAAAAAATACATTTGACTTAATTAAGCAAATTTTATAATTTATTTCCTCTGCTAGCTTTAAGAACTAAATTGCATAATGGTCCTCAGAATCGTTTTGTATTAAGAACGAATGAAATAATAATCAATAACGTCAGACTGATTACGAGAAATTTTACGACCAGTAAAATAAAAATATCTCAAAGTCGGCTATGCGTTCTAAATGTAGATATGGCGTTCGTGGTCTCCCTTAATAATTAATTCAATGGTTCTATTTATTACTATTAATTTAATTTACTATCCTTACTTAACTAGGCTCTGCTAATACATGAAGTAGTGTCGTTGAATTTAAATGTTCTTAAATCTTTACTTGATTGAATAGCAATTTTTTATTTCCGTAATATCCATTCCAATAGGTTGAAACAAATATTCTGATGACCAAAATATTATAACCGCCTGTTTAATAGTGTGTTGGTCCACCTTATAAAACGTAATACTGCGGCGATTCGGTGTGGCTTGGATTTGACAAGTCCTTCCGGAGGAATCTGGAATGTCTACGCACAGGTCAGGCGGTTCACTTGTTACGGGATGCTCGTTTATGGGCACGGAACTGGCCTCATAGATGTGTTCCATATCAAGCGAACTTGGTGGCCAAGACATGAAAGTGAGTTCACTATTACGGATCTAAAACTCATCTAGCACGATTCTGGTCTTGTGACGCAGTCTGTTATCGTACTGGAAGATCACATCTCCATCGGAGAAGATATAAAGTATGAGGGGATGTTCAACAATGTGTGCTGAACTGTGTGCTCCAAATAGTTGTACCAGAAACAGCAATGCACTATGCCACACACCCCAGAATATCCTGATTTATAGAGCAAAGAGACATGCACACTCTTTGACGATTCGTGGAGTCCAACGTTTCATCGTCCTTCAATAACTTTCCATAGATGATCACAACAGTAGCACGCGAACAGCCGACCATATGCGCCGGGCCATAATAATCTGTGCTCTGTAAACCTCACATCAGTGTTTTTATTCATTTTCGATTCGTATCGTTGCTAAAAATATTCCTGCTCCACTTACATACGTACTTTCGTTAAAGCGTCACGTGCCCGGAATACCAGTAGCCGATAGTCAATGTTGCGGTGGGTGGTGTCAGAAATATTATGAAGACAGCTTTCCAGTTCAAATACAGCCAAATAACGCCATAAGAATTAGTTATAATTACCCAGTTCTTAACAGTGGTACAAGTGTCGTTTTGTTTACCACGCCAGTTTATTCTATGCTTTTTGTACCGTCTTTGCAACACGGCTATGCATCAACCTAACTTTAGCATCATGTGCACGAAATGCACAATTACACACTTGGAGGCATTCTAACGCATTATTTGATCTAGGATACGACGCCCCAGTTTCAGTTTTATTAACATCATAAATCTCTTAGCGTCGTAAGACACTTCGGTCCAAGGGAGAAGGAAGTTTACATTAGAAGGGAACTTCGCCATCTATAAATAGTTAAGAAGTTTATGGTAACGGTGGCCCAAGGTATGAATCAAGTACAAACATCAAGGTACCAGTACACTGTCGTTCAATTAAAACAGAAACATATTAATTATTTAATACCATGTTTTACTAAATAGTTCTCCGCTTTTTATTTGTCTACAGCAAATTTATATAACTAATGTGTTTGGATCCTTCAGGTTCTTTAAAAATAATTAGGCATTTTACAAATCAGGTTTCGCATTTGAAAACGAAATGAAATACTTTCGACCTTTCCTTCAAACATTTCTTTTATTGACTCGTCGCTCAACTGCTGCCTCCAAAACTTTATCAATAATTCAAAGGCTGCAGAACAAGTGAAATCGTAAATCTTTATGCATTAAATATGTGTGCGTGATGTTAGTGGAACCGTAAGCGATAAGTAATCGCGTAGTTTTCCTCAATTTGAATTATTTAACTTTCCGCTGAGGTAGACTTGCAAACTGCCTGACGTTTCTCCGATAGACTAAATACATTATTTATCTGTTATTTTCTCCTTAAGTATTAATCATTATAAACTTGATGCGACTTTATGATAAATTAAAAAACAATACTTCACCATCATTCTTTTTACACTTGCATTCAAATATGGCTGAAGTAGTCTTTATCCAATCTGTGTTAGTATATTTGATCTGAAACTTTGTAAACAATTATTTTAGTTTATTGCCCAGCGATTTTCATTTTAACATTTTTGTCGATAGATTTGGCGATACACGTACTGGGAAATGTCTCTGGTCTAACGTCGATAAAATACGGACATTTTAAAAATATCTAGCTTGTATCTCCTCACAATGGTTTTAAAAAAAACGCAGAAACTTTGGGCGTTAAGGCTTCCTGTGACTTCTGGAGTTATGACGTAACCGAACTGCTGTCTGGGGCGTCACACCCAAAACACACACACGCATGTGAAACGTTAACAATCCGGTGTTAAACACATATTTCCTTCTCATATATTCATACGAAAAACCACAACTTTATGAAAAATTGGAATTACTGACATGGACATAGTATTTTCCCATTAATTCATCGTTAATTCGTTCAGTCACCTTTTCCTATCGGGTCTAAATACCATTAGCTTCGAAACTTAAATAAATATTGGATATTACGTTTTGAAAGTGTTTTGTTTTGAACGTTTGAGTTAAGCGGAAGTCAAAATTAAGATGAATAAAAAGTGATCTAATTATTTGTCGGGACTCTTAAATTAATGTGCCTGAAAAATTTCCGAATTTTTTATATTTTTTATGGTTGAGACTAAATTGTTTTAAGTTATTTATGGATTCGCCATATTCCACAACCGAATAGAGAAAAAACTTGTGTTACGTTTTTGTTTTGTGATTCACTTTGTAATTCAAGATAGAGACTCATATTTTCATCGTTTTAATTTATATTTACTCTTCACAATTTTAAGTAAATACTAAACAAAAGTTGATGACGTGAAGAGTCATAGAAATGTCGCGTGTTTTCGAGAAAATTTTCAGTCTCTAAACAAAACATACTTTTAACGTTAAATTTAGTAACACAAATTAAATTATTGTTATAAGGCCTTATTTTATTTTTCTTAGTAACTGTAAAAAGGAAGAAAAGTCGAGAAACTGGAGAGGCATACGACAGACAAAAATCCACCAGTAAGAGAAACGAAAAAATCACAGACACAAGAAACAAAACAGATAAACTAGACAGATAAGTTCATTAAGCGAAGTCGATAGTCACAAAGTAATAAATAGTTAATAATCGTTGTACATTATCTCTTTTCTTGTATTTCCTTACCCTTTGCTCAGACAATGAAATAGCCGAAAAATATTTATAACAATGTATTGTAACGCGTGTATTTTGGTTTCAATTTGCTTTGTCTTCGGAAGTGTTGTCTGCTGTAGTTTGGAGAATTCGAAATCGTGCATTGGCGGACAGACGCCAAGAGTTGTTTTCTGTGAAATGTTGGACGAGGTGTGCGTGGGTGTGGAGAAGATAAATATTTCCATCCAGATAATTTTCGTGTCCTGTCTCGATTTTTGGCCTCAGCATGAATGAATTGTTGGCCATTGTTGACTACAGAACTGCAGCTTCGTATTATAACTCTTGTAACAATGGAAGAATCAGTGAAACAATGACATTTTCGACCAAGTTTTCTATTAATGAAAAAAGTAAAAAAGAATGGGAAGCTAAAATGGAGGGAACTTAAATATGGAAACTAAATGAGTTGAAGTATATTCACGATGTTTATGAGCAAGATTTGGGAAGCTTCAGAAAGTAAGACGGCGCACGTTTTAATTTAACGGACCTGCACCGCTCGTAATAAAATGACTCAGTCTGGTCGATGCGCTACTGAGGGACCGTTGTTAGTGATGAACTCTGCTCAGAGTGCAGTTGCATAATGCAAAAAAAAAGTCACAAAGCACAAAAGCTGTGAAGAGCGAGAATTACGTGCCACGTCTTCCAGTACACAAGTGGGCAGCACGAGTGCGTCGCAATAAAATCCCGGAGGCCGACGACGCCTTAGCCAGTGGTCAACCCCTGAGTCGACGCCATGCAGTGATCCTGACTAGGTCGTCGCTGCAGTTAACCCGTTCTGCCAGCTGCGAGATTCGGAGGCGTCAGTACGTTGGTTACGGGAGCTACAGCAGACGAACAGAACACAGAAATAGCAGTACGTATTTGATACCGGGCAGCTAATCTCTTCTACGTAATCCACAGGTGCCTGAGATAAGAGTATTTCATGCTTAACTGTAATAAACTTATAAAAAAATTTATAAATGGTCAATAATATTTTTGATTTAACATAAAAACCCAGCCCAATAAAATATAATTCTTTACATTATACAACAAATTTTAAAACTTGATAAATTAAATTTTCACATGGAATAAGTACAAGTAATTGTAACACAATTATTATTATAGATATATATACATGAATTATTATTAAAATATTTAATGGCTTAATTAAAAATTTAAAACTCTTTTTATTCCAGGCATTTTCTGGCATCCTATAACTAACAGAGCAAAATTTAGTTACTATTTTGATTGGGAGATCCATGTAGGACTTAAAATTATTCCTGCGTTAATTCTTACATACTGGATTTCGGAGTAAAGGAGCTAGGGTTTCCGTACAGTGGTACTACGTTTCTTTGTTGGGTTAGTCAAGTAAAAGTCATTAATGGCTGCATTGTTCGGTGTCGTAAATAAACATTTTATGTGGTTCCTTCCATCCCAGGAGCACCAACTTAACATATCTTAGATTTGTTCCTATTCTCGTAATTTTCTCAATAAACCTACTGCTCTCTCTACTCTAAGTCTGCTGCATTCTTGTCTACCTACATTTTAATTGTTCTCCTCCTGTCGATGCAGATCGGATGTGATGTAGATCTTTATGAAACTTCAGTTAGACTTCTAAACCTCGATGTACCTTTTTCGGGGATTCAATCAGTTTTGATTCTCAATTTTCGTTTCAACTTTAACAATTGTGGGTGTAGTGACGTCCAAACCAAAATAAACAGCTCTCAGGAATTTAGCTAGCTCCAAAAATATTTTAGCGCCACCTGGTGTCCGCCTGTTTGGTAAAACCGATAATTGATCTGTATTTCAAAATTACTACCAGCCGCATTCTCACAACATGTTCTTTCCTACTTTCACCATTAAGTGAACATTTGCAACCAGTTAACTGATATATCTCGTAACTATCTGACGGTATCAAGACGAAGCAGATGTGAATCTAATGAATTGCCCGATAATATTACACGAAAATTTTATCCTTGCATTGTACTGACTAATAATAGTTAAAATCTTGAACTCCTGTTCATATCTGAAAACTTATTCTAAGAGTGAGATACGTCAAAATAATATTGTATTCATTCTCTAAATTCTCTAAAGAAATCTTTGTAACATTTAAATGGAATCGAACAAAATACATGCTGTCCAAAAATGAATTAATCGCCATTAATTGTGAGCACTTTAATATTGGTTCACCTTTGAGACCATTTTTGTAATAATAAAATCCGTTACAATTAATATATGATTATTCCTGCTTTATTATAGTACTCGTTTCTTATGTAAGACTGTGGCAGTCTTCTTGCTTAGTCAATTGAACCCACTGACAAAAAAGGTCAAAGACCTCTGCAGAGGCCTATTAAGGGAACACACTAATTTTACCGTGCGTGAGCAAATGCAACGGAAAGGGACATTTAATAATTAATATAGGGCCTTTCGTAATCGCATTTTATCGACGAAGCAAAATCTGTAAGTATGATATCTTCATAACGTCATGTAGTGTCAATATTTATTAAAAGCTAATGTTTTCCCTTGAGTATTTATTCAAAATTAAGTTATTCAAGGAGTTTTAGGCTCCTTCTTGATAAATTTTAAAAAAAATTATATCAGCAAAATTTAAATTAAAATACACAATCCATAATTAAAATTATTAAACCGCATGCAGAACAAACGTATTTCGGATTTACTTAATTATAAATTTAATCCAAGATTAGAATTCATTTTGTAAGATGTAAAATTATCCTATTATACACACATGCATGTTTCTGATAAACCAGGGGTGCAAGAGTTTTAATAAATTAAATTAAAAAATCAGTCTTATATAAATAAATATAATTGTTATAACTAATGTTTAACATAGGAAATTTGAATTAGTAAGTGTAACCAAAAACGAGAGCATCGGATAATTTTTAGGAACGCACAAAAAATATTACTCGGCAATCGAGCAAACCGAAAATAAATTCAGCCAATATTTTCTCTATGATAGTTCAAAATAACGTTGAAAAATAATTTTCTTTCACGATGTTCTCATGATCCAAATAATAAACTGAGTATTTGTCCAGAAAAGAAAACATTAAAAAATAAAAAAAGAGACTGAAAGCTGTTGCGATGAAAAACGTAAGCCATTGTGTGGATTTACTGGAGTCCGTAGTGCCACGGATTCGAAATATATTTTCAGTTTATAATTTCTTGCTCTACGTTGGCATACTAAGTTTGGAGACTCTTGTCTCCACCACGAGGAAATATTAACGATTTAGGCTTTCGATCCAGTGCTGTTTTACGTGCATTAGCGTCATTAATCTCTCGGAACTTTGACGTCGAATCAACATGCTGAGAGCCAGGAGACATGCATCTCTCTAAAATATATCGACTCAAGTAAAATTCCTCATTTTATTTCATAATATTCATATTCATTAAACTCATGAACACCTCAGGCCTAAAAAGGATATATCAAATTCTGGTAAATGTTTTATCTAATTACTCTTATCGATATAATTTACTTTTCGCCGCGGACAAGATTGAAATTGTTTTACAGATGTAAAAACTTGTCTCTGAGGCCAATTAATTCTCAAACTGTAGGCCGACTAATACAACTGTGGAGGATGCTGGTACATTTTCCAAAGAGGATAGTGTTAATAAAAAAATCATGGAACTGGATCAATTTCAAGGTATGTGAAACTATTTATGAAGTTGTATCCGTTTTCGTATCACCACTTCCATGAATCACTTCGCATAAAGGGATCGAGACCGGTGTAAACGATTATCTTTTTAATAATTCATATAATAATTTAATTAAGATATATATATATAGTGGTAATTAAAAGGAAATAATTAATTAATAAACAAAAATTTGGACTCGCATTGTTAGCGGCATAAAACACACAAGTTGTACACAAAAATGTGGCAAGAATGCAGTGTTTGTGGGTATTGTAGAGGTTGGTTCACTAGACGCGCAGAGCAGAGTCTGTGGGGAGGCGAGCTCCAGTTAAGTCGTCTTGGAAATATAGCAGTGGACAGACGCAAAGTATAAAATCCAGAAAGTGCCTGGATACATGTAACAACAGTTAAAACAGTTAGAACATTTTTACAAGTTGCAGTCTGTGAGATAACTACGTGGTATTCAACACTGAATGTTTTACGCGCTGAGTCTAAATTTTAGGAGCCCAGGTAACTGCATCCAGCAGTTGACAAACTTCGGAAAGGGTTAGTAATATTTCTTAAACGAACAGTGAACCAACTTTTGCAAATCTAAAAGTGTTGATTAGAGTCAGTGGATAAAAATGGCCTGGCTATAAAGTGCAATAAGTGTGTGTACGAACGAGACAATTTCCTTGAGTACCAGAGACAGCAAGGTAAATTTCCACAGAATTGTTATCTGTAAACTCATAAGAAAATATATTGTCGTTATATTTCGAATTTCGTTCAGAATTTAAAGTTCATATTTTATGTTTTTGCATTTTAATAATCTATTGATGAATTAAGTCCATGATAGCTTCATAAAATTTCATTGTTAACAAGTGTTTTCTTTATTAAAGGCCCAGTAATCAACCCTGAGATATAGTCTTTTATTGTAAAAGATTAATTGATAATTTAAATTGAAATTTATTTGCCTAAATAAATTTTGAAAATTTATAATTGGTTGTCTTAATAAATGTTAATTGATGAATTTAATAATTAATAGCTTAATAAAATTCTAATTGTTTAATTGTCATGTTGCATTTTATTGGACACTAATTATCATTATATATATATATATATATATATATATAAGACACTTCATTGCATTTTTCTTATAAAATGTCTTTCGCATCTATTATATTCCTTTCCATATAACATCGAATGATTTTCTTTACTACTCTTGAATTAAAACCTTTTCCACCATACACATTCAAAATATTACTGACTAATTTTATATATCCCTATTCATCTTACGTAAACAATTCATTAATCCGTACCTAAAATTGTCAGTAATCCAAAGAAAAGTCTCTAATACATTTGCCGGTAAAATCTTTCCAATATCTAGTCGGACCAAATTAATTCCAAAACGTACTACTATTAACTAAAAAGAAATTTTAATTAATAAGAAATTTTTTTGAATAGTATAAGTCTTATAATTTGTCGTTAAATACATTTAATTTTCTAATTATTCTATCCAGAAATATTTATTTTCCAATCTCCGAGCGTAGTATTATTTGTCGCTCTTCATTCGTATGTATATTTTGCATATTCTTCCATCCCAATTGAGTTTCTGGCCATTATCCTTATTTCTCCATCCTAGCCAATCGAAATTCAGCCTTCTCATTCAGCTGGGTAGATTATACTTTGATTAATACGCCAAGTTGTCTCGATTTATTAACATATTGAACATTAGATGTTTGTTCGGAGTTTTATACAGATATTCTTCTTAAACCAGTCCTTTAATTTCCTTACGTATTCCCTTGCAGCTTGTTGTCGAAGTCTCCGCTCCTCAGGTTTGACCGGTTTGTACACTTACATACCCTCTATAGTTCCTTTAGTCAGACATAATATTATTACGCTGTATAGTTGCGTCCAAACGAGTTCCCATGCTGCACAGCATGATTGTCATACCTCGTCAGGTGACAATTTTCACAGGCTGTATTGTATTGTATTTTGACACATAAGGAAATATATAATATATACTAAACGGTATGATCTTTCATTCCGAAATAATAATATAATATGTCTGTATGAAATATAATAATTAGATGAAATATCCAAATACAGACAAAATTAAGTGATGATATAAATACCACGCAAAGTTTCTGAGATCCTTGTACCTTTCGTCAGGAGACTGGAAAAAAAACACGAGAGACAACTGTAATTGTGCGGTTGTGTCACTCCAGGATATCGTGTTTTTTCAGGTCACATGAAGAAGGAACAAGGATCCCAGAAACGTTGTGTGGTATAATTTTGTCTGTTTGGGCTATTTCATCTTATTATGATCTTATATTTACTTAATTGTTGTCTTCATTGTTTCCATAATTATTTTCTTCAAGTTCTTGCCCCTCTTAAAAATACACCTTAAATTAAGAAATACGAAAAATATTTTGTCACAGCGATCATTCTCAAGACTGTATAAGTCTATTGAGAGTTCTAATTAGATAAAGAAATGGCCTTTTGAGTTAGTGACCTGGTTTTTCGCTCTTGCGTATTTTACGTTTTCGAATAAACAAGTGATTTATTTTAGCACTTAATTTGGTCTGTTATTTCTGTCTCGATATTTCTGTAGTAATTATTCCACAGATGAAGATAATTAAAGTAAAATAAGCCGCAGTTTACTTACTATTATTTTTATTTGCACAATTTCCAAACCAATTATATACTTTTTTATTAAATAAATTACGTACTTCTTTAATATCAACCCCCGTCACAGATTCTCCAACGTACCATAATATATTTTCTTTTACAGACAATAATAATAATATATTATACAAACTTAATATAATACAAAATAAACTTAAACTGCTTCCATTACCTTTCAATGAAAACATGTTACATTTCATTATTTCTTAATAACGAAGTCGATTGGACAATTTAACAGACAGTTGACAATAAAAATCACCAAAACCAACTTTACCTCCACTAATTGGTGGACATTTTCAAGTGCAGCGATACGTGGGCGTTGAAACTAACAATTTTTCCAGGCTGATATCTGAAATGATAAATATTATAATTAATATGAACAATTATATTAATATCCAGAGTGATACTGAAGCTCTTAGTAAAATGTATAATCTTTTGCTCAGTTAACGTTATCTTTTTGTTGCCTTTGGTTGGTTCGAATACGCAGGAATACAGATTATCATTACTCTGTATTTTTATATTGCTCCACATTGAAAAGGTCCACCAATTTGTGGTTTGGTGATTGTCTGTTAAATTGCCCATTCTATTTCGTTCTTATGTATTAAAAAACCAGATTTTATCTATTAATTTTATTATTTCTATTGAGTATTATTAATTATCGAGGCAACTACCTGTCATTCTGTATTTTGAGGTGCTCTAGTCGAGTGTGGCGCTACTCTTCAACCTTATTCTAGTGTTCTCTTCGCCGCCTTTGATAAATTGGGAAGGCATTTTATTAGATAGCCTCAGAGCAATAGCGCAAGCCTCAGAAAGATTCCAGTTAAAATTAACCAGTAAATGTATTGGAATATTTTTGAATTTCAATTGACTATGATTTATAATAAAACTTCATTATGATTCTTGCAGCTGTTGTATTTTTCATTTTCCTTACTAAACTCATAATGTTATGCATTTGGACTGAGGCACTATAGTCCAAACAGACATTGGCGTTGACGGTGACAGGGGCCCAGCCATGACTATGATAGCAGCACCAATGTCGCCTTGTGATAGAGTTGCCGAGAGGTACGTGAGGCCTAGAAACCGCGGCGGCCAATAGAGGCTGTTAGGTAACTGTGACGACCTTGTGGCCTGGATGGCGCACGCCAGCGCATCAGCTACACTCAATGAAGCAGCACGTGAGTGAGTTGCGAAAGTCCCTCCGCCAATCTGCTCCTCCATTGTGTAGTCCATCAGACGTTTTCTCGAATCAACAAATTCCCGGTCAAACATCTCCAAATGAGCTACCTTCAAATCGGAGATGGTCGGTAGACTAGTAATGCAACGACGACTTCGGTGAGCAAGTGGTTAAATATTGAATGTGAAAATTGGGAGAAGCAGTTGATGTTCATGACCATCATGCTTGTACTGTTACTAAAAAAGGGTTCCCAATATATAATTAAATATTTTCTTTAAACGTATTTACAATTATGTTTCCACTTATAAAATATTTACACAATTTTATTAATTGTAATTATAAATAAATTGAGCTCAAATTCTTTCAGATGTATAGCAGCGTACTGAATGGAATCAAACTTATTAGAATTAAATCCTATAGAGAAAATAGTCTTATATATAATAAAAAAGGATGTATGTATGTATGTATGTATGTATTTACGTTGTTCTTTATACAAATTTTATCGCGTGGACAGAATGCAACAAAAATTGGTATACGTATTCTGCCAAAATCGAGAACCGGTACTGTGGGGGTGACAAACCCCTAGCATAAATGTGAAAAGAATTATAATTTTAAAAAGTGATCATTAAGTGATAAATTACTGCGCGCCAATATATCATGACATCACGCGACAGAGAGAGACGTTACTACGTGACGAACAAAGGAAATAGTTCGATTTTTCCGTAATGAAATGAAGCAGAAATATTTTCATTGAATAAAAGTGTAATTCTATCCAGTAATACTCCATCGAGTGATAATAAAAAACAATACAAAATACTTTACAATCGTTGCGGAAAATGTTAGTTAATTTAGTGAGTGCAATATGGCCACCATTTCTTTACATTTGGAATGTAGCTATCAATTTGATCACTTCAATCCTTCGTAATGTGCGAATACTGATGGACAATTATATCCTGCAATACTCAAGAAGTACTGTCTGAAGACTTACTGACAATTATTTGTTCGCGGAGAATTATATTTCTAAAGAATAACGATGGTATGTTTGTTGCTATTATGCAATTAAATTCTATGTATCTTATAGCTATTAAATTAATGCAGTATATTTATGTATTGGTAAAGAAATTCGGAGGTATGTTTGTTGAGATTGATGCAATAAAATTCAATGTATTTTATAGCTGTTCAATTAAAGCACTATTGGTCGAAATTGTGTACGGAACTAGGAATAGTTAGATTTAGGTTGTGTCTTCTTGACTAAAGATTAATATAGAATTAAATTCTTTTTCGGGTTTATATAAATAAGACACGGGCAACGCCGGGCACCCAGCTAGTACATTAATATAAAAACTATGAATAATTCGGATACTCACGTACTTAAAATTAAATTATTGGCATTCTAAATTGAATTTATTGTACGAATTGATCAGCTTCATGGGCATTATTGGTATCGGCTCTGTAGGCGACAATTGGGTTCAGCGTTCAACAGTGTTCAACATAGTATTGCTGATTTGGCGCTGAAACGGAATCCTTACAGAAGTAGGAAACCGTCAATTTGATTTCGCCATATTTCGAATCCAGCTGTAAGGAATTATATGATTAGCTAAATAGGGAGAATCTTCTGGAAGCTGTAGGAGACGACTTCATTTCTGCGATGCTCTACAAACAGTTCAGTGCCGTTATTTATAGCAGCGAATCGCGGAACGCCTGTGTGAAAACATTATGAACAGTTCAGTTGTCTAGTGAAAGTTGAAAAGTAATTAACGCAAATTCTAAAGTTTCTCTGGAAGTCGCAGGTTGAAAACCTTGAAAACTCCAACCACGTGAGAAGGACGACCAGGAGCTGCCTTGGCTATGATTCTCACTGGGCGAATCATTCAATCCTGTTGGCTGCCGTGAAACGTGTTCAACTTGACTGAATTAGGAAGCAGGGAATCTCCAGCAATGTGCACGCCCGAACCACGTGTGCATCTGTCTGAGGAGGATCACCAACAGCTATGTTGTGGACAATCCGACAAAACTGTTCTCATGTTCACAAATTTTCTGTTTTGTAAAATAAATTCGAAATCTCCGCAATATACACAGTTACGTTGAAAGCTCAGATTTGTTTTGATATCATCAAATCTGATTCTTAATATTTTTAACTGAGATCAGAATTGTGATGAGTTGTACAAAATACTTTTTTCCCGTGTGCCATTTGTTGAAAAAAATAAAAAACGTGATTATTATAAAATTATTACTCCATATGAAAACTTAACGATATGTTGAGATCTTAATACAGAAAACTCTCCATAATTTTATATCAACTTTTATTTGTTACAGAAGCCTCACATCATTTTGTGAGTGACGTCAACGTCATCTTTTGTAGGATAATGTTACTGTATTTGATAGTACTTTGGTGGCTGCAGGTATAAATTAAGTCAAGACGTCACATCTTTAACTGCCTATATGTACGTAATTATAAATTTTCACCCAGAAATTTCTGTAAAACGGACAATATTATCTATGAATTGACAGAAAGAAGATCGCCGTTTACTATTAGTGTCGTGTTAACACTTCATAAAATCGTCCCTAACTTTTAAAAGGACTTTTTCATGCAGGTATATTCAGCATTGTCGAAGTTAAATACTTTCTCCCTGTCATATATATCAATAAAAATTTCACGAGGGATACTCTCTCGCAGGCAGTACCTTGTAGGAGAGATTCGAAGGGGCTACCTTTGGGGATGCCTTTTCCTCTCCGCTTTTGAACTAAGGTTTCCACAAGCCGAGGCACCTCGGCCTGTTTAGAGAGGTGTATGCTCCTGGGTCTCAGACCTTGGGCATACGGTAAGAGCTGTCCGCTATTCCCATTGGAATAGTCGGCCAGCTGCCTCCTAAACTAGTCGAGGCACGGAGAAGGGAATGCTGCGTCCCCACAGAAAACTCCTCTCCCGCTATCGGAAGGGCGTGGGACAAGTACCCAATGCCCGACCTACCTGATGCAGGTTTTTCTAGGGTTTGTCCTGCATTTCTTTTAGGCGAATGCCGGGTAGGATCCTTAAACCATAGCCCGGGGGCCCTAGTTACCCATGGCTACCTTCCTCCACACTTCCGCATCCCCCCTTTCAAATCCCTTTCCTATGCTATAAGAGGGGAGTTGCCACTATGTGAATTACCCTATACATAGCCTGTCTACACCCAAAAAAGAAAAAAAGGTCTTAAAATGAAAAAGTAATCTTATCCTGCGGTCAATATTTGGTAGCGTTCCATTTCTTCCGAAACACTTAATATCAGCAATTTTTTTGGTGAGGTATTTTCGAAGATAACTCATTTACTTAATTTACTCATAATTTTAATACTATAGTAATAAGACTAATCGCTTAATTACAATTAATATTTTTGTCCCTGATTATCTGCCATTACGAAGACAGAAAATTTTTTACTCCTACATCCTTTAGACCGTACGTGGCGTTATAAAAAAACTCGCCAGCTATGCTGACTGCGCTGTATGTTCTTGATATTACTTACTGAGCCAGCAGCTCTGGCCAGAGATAACACCCACGGCCGACCGACGCAGAGTGAAGAGCCGTGTCGTTTCCTGTGCGGCTCTTATCGAAAAGGTGACGTCAACGAGGGAACCGAAGACACAACGCCTCTTCTCTTGGAGATATCGCTACACCTACTCGCTCTCACGACTGATAACATTTCTGCTGACTAAATGATACCATCACGAACATACTGCAGATACTGTGTTTCTGTCTCTATCTCTATCCAGTCTACGCTTAAATTAAGCAAATGGATAAATACCCGTGTGTACCGGGTGTATACGCATAAATCCGCTGTTTTTTTATGAGAAAACTGCGGATTTAAACTTATACATCTGGTATTTATTGCGACCGCAAGACTTTGCCACACTGAAAAAAAGCACATTTTTTTAATAGATAGTAAAAAGGAATTATTCAAAGTACCGGCTGTCGCTAGCTACATATTCTTCCCATCTCTCGGACAATTTGTGGATACACGCCCAAAAAATTCATTTTATTTCGAGGTAAACATTGCATCACTTTCGGAAGTCTTCGTAAGAATTGAAGTGCTTCTCAGTGAGCACGTGGCTCATCGACAAAAGCAGGTGGTGTCGGAAGGGGCCAGGTCTGGTAAAAAAAGCACCTCCCCGTTGAGTGCCTCCAAGTAGTTTGGGACCATTGGTGACGTATGCGATGGCGCGTTGTAGTGGAGGATAATCAGCTTGTCATGTATATGCTAATAATGCAGCCTTTTCTCACGCAGAGCACGGTGTAATTTGATCAGTTGTTGGTGGTAACGGTGGCATTGATATTTTCACCATGGTCATGGTAGACAATAACTTGCTGATCCCACCAAACGCACACCTCCGCCTGCATCGATTTGGAATTGCGGACAATGTTGATGTATTTCTTGCGTTTCTCGAAATATATCCACTTTTCATCGCTAGTCACAATCCGGTGCAGGAACGAGTTTTTTATTTTTCTAGTAGTGTTTCGGCGTCGCTCCATGTGCCCTCGTTCAATTCATGCGGCACCCATTTTCCGATCCTTTGAACCTTTCCCATGGCACATAGGCGGATGTAAATTGCTGCCTGAGTAACAGCCAATTGCTCCGAAAGTATTTTTTACGATTCGGTATCGTCCTCGTCCAAGCAGCCTGCAAGTGATGATCCTCAATTTTCATTGAAAGATTTTCAGGCTTCTTCTCGCTCAGGTTAAAATTGAACCATCGAAACCGATCTCTGCACGATGAAGCCCTGTCGCCACCCCAAGCATTTGATGCGATTCGGCGGCCGATTTCTTCAAATTGAAGCGAAAATCAGAGCTTCCAGCATATGATCTTTTTTAGCAAAAAAAAGACATGATTATCAAACAGAAAAATATATGTTGTTGTATGAAATTGTTAATGGTGAGCACTGACTATTGTTGATTGATGATAAACTCATTAAAAATAATGCCGTATCCATAGTAGCTTAATATGATTACTAACCCCGTCTGAGAGCAAACAACGGATTTAAGCTTATACACCTGGTATTTATTAGAAACGAAAGAAACGGAGAAATGAGAAAAATAAGGCAAAAAATTAAATTAAAAAATGAACAGGAAGGAAAATTTGATTGGAAAAATCTCGTAACCTTGATACCAGGCAGTGTAAGCCCCATTTTTTCTGAAATCCGACCGACTAAATAGATTGGTAATAATAACTGGGTGTAAAGAGTACCGTCAGGGTGACATCATTTATAAGTGTCTCTAGAAGCCTCAGAATGATTTGGAGTTGATTTCAAGAAATAAAAAGCCGAGAACTGGGCGAAAATAATTTTGCTTGTGCAAGAAATGAAAATCGCCTCTTCCATTTAATTTTTCTTGATTGATGAGATCAACATCCCTAATGAAAATAGAAAAATAATATTTTTCCAAAAACAAATTATTTCATTTTTGTACGAGCCTTACAAATTATCATTACCTTACACACATGCTTCTCGACACAAAAATTGCAACACACGGAACACCTTTTGTTCGGAGTAATTATTCGTCTCCGATTGTTTAAGAAAGAACATAGCACCTGTCATTACAAGGTATCTGAAATGAGAAGGACTTGTCGCACAATTTCTCCGTCAGAATATTCGCTTGCCTCCCTTGTTCTTAATTCAAACATCTTCTCGAGCGTCTTTTTTATAACAAAGTTATTACTCTAAGTTATGAAAAAAAAATTTCATTTCTGTTACCACTGGAAGTAAAGGCTTTTGAGCACTATTTAACGGTAAAAGATCGTATACTTCTATTTTCATTATATTACTCATTAAAAAATAGCTTATGTATTATTTGGAAAAGTAAAAACTTTTATCATTCCACGAGTGTACGCCGTGCAGGTCTAAAAGATGTGACCTCGTTGTTCCTTATAGTTGGGTGTTAAGCGATACCATAGCTCCTTGAAGAGCCGCTTTCAAAGTTTAAAGCCTAAATCGACAAGATACAGAGTGCTGAGCACGTAGCTTGGCAAAGGCCACACCTTCAAGCAAACTGTAACTAGAAAACTCTGAAAGTTCCCCTTCAATCGGGAAAGGTTAGTAACCCTACTGCATTAAAACGTACAGTGAAAAGAGTAACGAAGGTAAATAAAATAAAAATTCTTTAACACATTCATATGCAGTAGTGTTACAAATACGTGTTTTTTTAAAACTTTATTTATTATTCTATGGCCTATTTTTGTTTCCTTAGAATTCATATACATAATTGAGTTCATTACTATCCTGATGAGTCCTCTTCAATGATTGGTCACCGGTTACCGGTTTCAGGTCAACTGGCCAGCATTTCTTAATACTTCTGTTGATTCTGTGTTACAGCATTGGGTGTATAAGTGGATTCGTATCTGTTTTCAGTCTTCCATAATGGTTCATTGCTAACTCTTTAAAAATATCTTTGATTTATGGTATTCGTAGATCATGATGTAGAGTTAGGTTACTAACATAGCAAGGAATATCAAGCGTGTCTCTGAGGATTCTCGGCTGCGATTTTTTGAATCTTGACCGTACTAGATTTGCTAGCACACCCCCATCATTCAATTCCGAATGTCCAAATCGGTTTGATGACGGCTTTATATATAATTATTTTATTTTTTAAAGGCAGGTTAGACCTTGTACCGAGCAGCCAGTATAGCTCACGAAGGCCATTTGTTTCTTTTTATTTTCTATATGTACTGCCCAATTTAGTTTTGAGTCTAGGTGCATTCGAAGATATTTTCCTTTTGTTGGTCGTTCATGGTTATTGGAGGGCATTGTTTTTTCCGTACAGTAAATGTTACCTGTACGGATTTTGATTGGTTAATTTTGATTTTTCATTTCTGAAGTAAATTGAGGTAGGCTTGTAATCGTCTGCTTGCTGTTATGGGATCTTCATTCATGGCCATAATAACTGTATCATCAGCGAATCTTCCTGTAATTGTACTTGTGGTTGTGGGAAGATCTCAAGTATATATGAAGTATAAGATAGGTCGAAGGACACTACCTCGGGGAACGCCTGCTTTGGTTTGGATTTACTCGTTCTGAATTTACGATTCTTGAGGTATGATTGTAGTAGCTTATATTAAGGCTCCGGCAGTAGATATTTACGTGTTTGAAGTAGAATCATAACCGAAAGGGAAGCAGTCTTAAATACGGAGCAGAAGCTTCCAGCTTTCAATGTGAAATTGCTTTTATTCATTGCATGAGGCAAAGACTATTCATCTGTTTGGTAAATTTAATGATAACGGTAGTTTTAATATGGAAATAAAATTTGCCGTTTATCCCATTGTCAATTAAATGCTATTAAATTTGTATAACGTGATTATATACTCGGTTTATTAATTCATTTTAATTACCTTTACTATATTATTTAGGTTCAATTTTAGTATATTGCTTGTAATGTGAGGTTGTTTGGTCACAGGTGCTAGTCAAATATTATGAGGAGGCGATAACCCAAAAAAATCACGTTGAAGTCCCGAATAGTTATCTGTCGTCAGACAACATCTACACTTCTTAGGCCAAAGTAAGGAAGGGTGTTAACGTCATTCAAATCAATGACCTGCACCTTCTAAAAAGAGACGAGTGTTTTGATCGGCCATTCCCGAAGGAGTGAAAGGTGGTGTCGAGTGGATTTGAAGAAGAAAATGCGAAGTTAATTAGTAGGAGGAGGAGCCTGAAGCAATATACTTGAAGAGACGGGATTCAATTAGAGAACGAGTAGTTGATCCAATCTAACTTTCTTAAATATATTGTAATACCCCACTCTTGATAATTATGCATGGGAATTTAAATTAAACACGTTATTAAATTTTATCAACAAAACAATTTTATTAATCTAGAATACATTTTAATAAATCAGACTCTGTACCCCAGGGTCTTTACTGGGTTGATAAGGAAACGGAACACAAAATTTACAATTAAACAATGCAGTTAAAATAAATGAAAAATGAAATGAAACGAAATCTGACTCTTTACCCTTATTTAACAATTTACATAATAAATTCAGAAAAAATAAACTTACAATCTCTCTGGTCCATGCAATTTGGATCTCTCGCATACCAGTCACACTCTCTTTATATAGGCATAAAGAGCACCAGGTTGCGTTCACACTCTGCTTTCACAGCCACCTCTTCTTGATGACGTTACCCTCACGATGAATTCCTCCAAACAACAAACTCTGCTGGCAGACAGATTTCCACGACGAAACTCCTACCGACTGTTGATTACTGATGTCCAACTGATTACTCTCGGCCACCTAGCTTGGCCTACCATCCGATGATCTCTCATGAATGCAAACTCCCAACTGTTCATAACGTGGTTTCGGCCACTTTAACTTGGCCCTGCGTCCGCTCTGCGGACCTCCGCCAACGCTCTCTCCCAACTGTCTCGTCCTGTCCATCTGCTGTCCTTTTATCTGCTCTGCCCTCTCCAGAATATTCCCTTGTTTTCACAGTTTTTGAGTTTCCACGTTCGCCAAACAACACCAGCTGTTGCCTTTCTCACGCTCCGAGAGCCACTCAATACAATTAAACTAACTATTTCTTTTTAATATAATTGTATGTCCATAAAACTTCTGTCATCATACATTTAGGATTCCGTCGTCCAGATATCGGTCACAATCATTAGCCCTAAGAGCCGCTAAACGCCCAATTACAGTCCTCCCCTTCTCTAAAAGCCACTTATCCATCATTTTATTATTATCCTCTTTTTTTATACAAACCACTCAAGAATCCCCAGTCTGAGTTGGTAAACAAATCTGATGAAATCAGAACAAAATTCATGTCCTTCTTTACTGGGTATTACAATATATTCACAAAATAAACTTAGTTGATCCGTAACTGCTGCTATACTGCATAGCCCAAAAGACCACCGTAAATTTTAACGACAGATTTTTTATAATTGTAATCGATTTATATAAATTTATTATTTTATTAAAGCTATTTAAAATTTTGGATACACATTGGATACGAAACTTTATAAAAATAGCCATTAAATGAATTTCCTGTAATCTGGACTTATTGTGACTCTGGAGAATTCTTTGTGAGCCGCGTCTCTGGGAGACGTGTATATTTTATAAAGCTCGGTTCAGCCGTCCACTAGTCCCGAGTCTGTCCAGCGGCTTAGCTGCTCCGTTCCCTTGAGAGGATTCGTTAGGGTGACCCAAGTTTCATGTTACTTTACTTCCACGAGAAGCCACGAATTTGCGGCTCAGGGAAGCGGATATCTGCCAGCGGAGGAGGCAATAGATACAAGGCGGATTCAACACATAGACGTGATTCTTCAGTTGCTTACAAGAATGTTAGAATATTTATGTTTACCAAAATCAATACGCATTGTATCATAAAAATGTCTGTCATAATATACTCAAGCAATATATCTCAATTTTATTTTTCTTTAGTTTCATTACCAGTTTTTTTCATTCTAAGTAATCTCTTCAAATATTTCCCTCACGCATTTATTATGTAATTTAATGTTTACATAGAAATGTATTTTCAGTACTTTATCAACTAAGGAGATTTCTACACCAATTCGTATTCCAGAATTGTTCGTAAGGCAATTCGAAAAATTTTTATTGAACGACAACAAATCAACATTTTTGATTTAAAACTCGTGCTTTAATATTTCGGGGTTCTACAACCACTAACTCTCCATTTTATTGTGTTTCATATATACGTTCCAGAGCATTCATGAAAACTTCGTAATTTTCTTAGATTGATTTTCTAGAAATTTGTTTATTTGTATGGCTCCGGAGTTGAAGTCAGTTGATTTCTCTGCGTTAACAAGGCCGAGGTTTCCTCAAACCTGTGAATGTATACGACGACTCTTGCTTCAGCTTTTGATTAATTACAGTCTTGTTAAAGACTTTAATATAAATTACCAATTAACATTCAAATTAAGCCACAATAAGAAGTATAGAAAGAGAAACACGAATGTTATAGACGTAACAACTCTGAAATAGATGGAAAACATCAGAATGCATTTAAAAGTGAAATTCTGCAGATGCCCTCAAAACATTACAGATTTGAATGTGATAAATACGTTTTAAATTATTTATCTTTAAATTATTATGGATCTCACATTAAAATATATTTTTTAAACGGGGCAATTTTTATCGTTATATTACTTAAAACTTTGTAGCTTTCTATATTGTTTGTCATAGTCATCAGATTATAAACTTTATGAAGTCTTTATGAAGTCTTATATTAAAGTAAAATATTAACAATAAAATAATCTACTTCATTCAGTAACATCGACAAAAAAAATTAAAAACTAAACATGAAATACCAGATTAGTTTTTTTAAAAAAATTGGACGATGTTCCTGAATTATCTCGACTTTTTATCGTAAAAAACTCATTCTGGAATACCGAATGAGTTCTATCAGAATTTTCAATCTATTAATGAGGTCATGTTTGCCATAAAATATAACAAGCAGGTTCCAAACTATAAATTTGGACTTAAGATGATTACGACGTATAGCCGAAGCTCTTTCGACTACTAAATTAAATGAACGCGTGAATAAAATTTATATTAAATTTGTGGGCTTTCAAATTAATTGAAACTATTCAAAAATCAGTCTTAATTAAAATTAATTTGTTTAATTTTTAAAGAGTAAAATAAGTCAAATATTGCTTGTAAGTTCCCGACCTTTTTATATGTAGAAAGACTTTTTGCATCTTAACGAAGGATCTCACATTCTGGGCGGAGTCCAAACAAGGAAAAAGAAATTACATAAGCTAATGAATTATGTTCATTATAATCAAATTTATGTACGGCTTCTACTTAGTTCACATTAAATAATACCATTATCTACTATCTAGCTTATTTTTAATTCCTGATCCAGGTGCGGTATTTTTTTTTTCATTTTCTACATATCAGATTAAGTTCATTAGGATATCGGTTTTCTGCTAAATGATTGCCAATTTTCTTATTCATAGAGATGAATAAATTAAAACAGCCTTCTCGTCATTTTTCTGTAATCGTTAGGAGAGTTGTAGATTGAATAGTGTGAAACACGGCTCAATGTGGCAATTTCCAATTCTTTTGACTTCGAAAAACAGATGTCAGGGGAAAGAGAAAATAATTGTCTATGAGGAGGCCTATTAAAAAAAACAGTTGAACTCTTCATTTCCTTGTCTTTATAGCCCATTGTGATTACGTTAGTTTTCTTCATTATGTGAGGCTGTATTTAATTTCGAATGTACTTAAATACGTAAAAATATTTCATCCTCACAATTACAATTTACGTTTTCTGACACTTTTAGCTGAAATCTTTGACGCCGGTATTCGTTTCTTTTGTGGTGACAGAGTAAGCCGATTGTGTCATCAGGTAGACTGAAATAAACCGTACAAAAAGTACGAAGGCAGCGACATCAGTGCTGCTCTCTACTGGTTCGGCTGTGAATCTTTACAATGTCAAGGCTTTCTTTCCACAATCGGGAAGACATTTATCTGGCATTAGTCTTCGTTGATGAAAGCGTGCATTACGAAAGAATGTCTTTTCTAAATAAGTCTCGCAATTATCTGTGTAGCCTGAGTTCGTTGGACTACAGTTATTCTAACATGCAGGACTCTAAGGATCTTTACAGCTGCTATTTCATGTTGTCAACAACTTCTGGTGATTTATATATTTTCTATTTAGTTTCAGGGGAATTTAAAGTGAAAAAAAGTAGAATAAAATATGTTATTGATATAGTTATTCATTGAATAATAAAATAAAACTTTCATAAAAATGACATTTTTCTGTCAATC
Organism: Zhengitettix transpicula; assembly: GCA_037074705.1. NCBI lineage: Eukaryota > Metazoa > Arthropoda > Insecta > Orthoptera > Tetrigidae > Zhengitettix > Zhengitettix transpicula. The sequence goes on along the minus strand of CM073591.1, from coordinate 46,771,304 downwards.
AAACGATTAATAATTATAATTTAATGTAACATTTTCAGCCCTAATATGGAACCACATGAGGTTTACCACAAAAATATTAAGAATTCGTAGAAAGTCAAAGATTATAAAAAAATAAATGAAACAAGAAATATAAATAGTATAAAAGGATTGCATAACATGGTTTCAAATATTGCTTATACATCAGTGTCCATTTGGACATACAGAATTTGTTTTATGATTTTCAGAGAGAGAATTTATTAATTTAAAAAATGTCCCTAATTGATTAAAAAATATTTATCGTATTTTAATGCATGCCGTCATCTTCCAACCTGTCATGCTATTTATCTTCGTTATTTAATCTCTTTTCTATAATCATTCACTATCCACTAATGTCTTTCTACAATTATATCTATAATTTTAACATATTTATTTTAAACCTGATGAGGGTCCAATTTTCACTGAAACATTGATGTGTTATGATCGGGTCCCTTGTTTATAATTTTTGGCGACTAAAATTTTTCATATTGGAATTAACATCAGATACAAAGTGTGCAAAAAACGGAACAATAATTTTCTTTCGTAAACAAAACAGATGCCAAAAAAAATTACTCTTTGGAGGAACCGTTTTTTTGTCTCGACCACGCATCAGGTGGTTCCAGGAGCTGAAAAGGGTCAACGCAGATGTGCGAGTTTTACATGGAGACACCAAGTAAGCTGCTTCGGGTTATAGAGAGAGAGGATCGAGTTTGGTAAGGGGCGTCTGGATGCAGACATAATATGCTGTTATGTTCCTCCAGATTGTTTAGGATTGCAGAGATTCAGATTAAGTAAACTCTGAAGGCAACGAATTCCAACGAGACTGTAGAGGAAGTCATGTAGCTAAAATTTACCTTGTTATATTTTGAAATATTAAGGTATCCGCAGCATCCTTTTTCTTCGTGTTATGAATAATAACTTCATGTGGAGCACAACTCTTTGCATTATTCTCATATAATTAAAAACGACATTCAATCCCAGATTTAAATATTTATTGATGAATAACAATGGCTTCAACGCATTTTTAAATGATATTTAGAAAAAAATATAAATCATAATGGTGAGAAACGACGAAGATTCAGAGAGTGACTCCGTATTTCCAACAGATAAAAATGATATAGTGACGCTTGAATAGTATTTAAAATTTTATTTTCTGTCAATACAATTATGAAGATCGTATTTCACATGGCTACTATTGCTTTAGTATTTTTTAGTTTTAATAAACGAATAGTTTATTCTTCTATTAAAACGTACACGTTAAAACACGTACTTGCACAAATGATTACAAAACTCGGAAATCCATTAAATCTCCTATTTCAAATCTGCTAAATTGGAACGAGACTTCCATTATGTAAATAAATGAAGGTCAACGAAACGGATAATAAAAATTTAATGTCGGCTTATCGCTGTGATTTGAACGTATAAGTGAAAGCTTAGTTGAAATTGAATTTTTAACAGCCAATAGGTTTAGGATTTAAGCCAATACTCATTTTCCGATAATATCCACAATCATGTGTGTTTTTTTTATCTCTGCTAACATTTTGCATGAAACGAATCGATAAATTTCATCAATATCTCCTAAATGATCATATACATATGAGCTTAGTTTTCAAAGAGGCGGATATAATTTAAGGATTCGTCTTTACCTGCCTTCTAGAAACCTTGGTCAAATAAATCACATTAGTGCCACATTCTAAAAATTGTGAATGTTTTGATTACAAACCCGTGGATACGATTGGCTAGAAGGACTGACGACATATTTCACGATTTATTTATGCGAACAAGATAAATTCCAAGAAGGAAAGTGACGGATATTTGTGTGGAAATGCGTCTAAAATCACCCAGTGCAAAACAAAGACGGAATGTATAATTTAACATATACAGTTTTTCATGAAGACCGACGTGCAGAAAAATGCTAGAACGCTGCTTCTGGAGGTGCTCGAAAATATAAAACCGAAGGCGAACATGCACGACAACAGACATATTTAAATATAATTTAACATAAAAATAATTTTTTTTTCATTCAATTGTACTCGTTGATTTTTCCAATGTTGCATATTTGAGTATCATTAACCGAAATCCATTTACTCACGAGTGGTTTTAGTAATTTCAACGACACAATTTCATACGTTTAAGTATTGATTTCATACATCTGTATTTTATCCACAACAGTGATTTTCATCATATACTTTTCAAAATTGTGTGAGCTTTGAATTTATTTTCTTGGACTTAATCTTTATCAGTATTAATAATAGTATTCACCGATATATTACAATGTTTCATTTCCTTTTATGTTTAAAAAGCAATTCCAGTTTTTGTTGTTTATTTTTGGTAACAGGCTACAGAGGGTAATCCACATGGTGGCAACCCCCTTTAATAGCATAGGAAGAGATTTGAAAGGGGGGATGCGGAAGGGTAGAGGAAGGTAGCCAAGGGTTAACTAGGGCCCCGGGCTATAGTTTAAGGATCCTACCCGGCATTCGCCTAAAGTAATGCAGGACAAACCCTAGAAAAACCGGCATCAGGTAGGTCGGGCACGCTCTTCCGATAGCGGGAGAGGAGTTAAACGCTGTTAACGATATCTAACCGTGAGTGAAAATGCGCGATTACAAGACGACATTGACTGTACACAATAAAATTTATAATTTTCAATGGGGACTGTTTCTTGTAGAAGTACCTCTTTTATAATATTTCAAACAAAAAATCCAAAATGGAAATAAAAGCAGATGCAAAGTGTCGACCATCGTCAATCCACCAGACAATTCAAAACAATGGTATTCCGTAATAACAAAACCTTATTGTCTAGACCACGCGGGTAAACGGGATGACGTTTTTTCCAGGAGAGAGAACGTCGGATAAAAATCGAGGGAAATGGCTAGCAAAGCTTTTTTTTCGTCTGGGACATGTTCTGATGTGTAGAGCTACACAAATATTGAGTGAAGCAGAGACAAAAGTTGATGTCCCATAGCTCTTGTTTTTTTTTTGAGCGTACCGAAAATGTTTAATAACTCTTAAATTGTCTTAATGCTAGTAACACATAAATATTGTGTTCAACATCGAAAGATCTCGCAATTTTTAATTTAATGACTACACAATAAAGATGTTTGTAAATAACCTGAGATCTTGTTTTCGGTTTAAACCATTCATTTCAATAAATACAGTCTATCATTCAGTGAATCAATCATTCCTTTCATTGTTATCTCAAATTATTGTTAATTTCTGCGAATATTCCCTGGAACAATGTAATGCTTGCAGTGGATCTCGGATCATGGAAATGTAGTTAATAAATTAACAAAATGGGAACTGGCTGTTTCATACCTTCCGGGTCCTTAACTCACGCGCCTTCCTGTTGTTAACGAGAAGTGCGGTTTCCTTCTACTGCACATGATAAAGTAAAGTGTACGATCATAATTACTGTATTGTTGTTCATTTAATGTATTCGAGAAGAAACAATATGGGAAAGCATAGGCAGTCGAGGCAATTGAGCGAGGAGTTGCTGATACACTCAGAGATGGAAGTGTTTCCGGCTGCTGACGTCAGGGGGTCGTGGTTTATTGTCAATCGATGTCTCTGGGCTGGAAACTGTTCTCGGAATGAAACGGTGCATTAAGGCGCCGGACGCCGACGCACAAATCTTGTTCAGCGCTGGCAAAGCTCAACCACTTACGAAACAAGGGGGTTGGAACGGAATAATCTATAGTGCTCCATGACTGAAACGCCGACTGCGCATTTCGACGTAACTAAATTTCAGTAGTTCGATATTCCTTATGCAATGATAGACAGAAGAGCTGTAACAAAATTATGATTCGATACTCAGTACGACAAGATGTGAAACTGAGTGGCTTCTGGCAGTACTCAGAAAAAAAATACTGAGGTGTACTATAAGAAACTAATTTCAGGCAAGACGGTGCATTAACAATTTTACAATGTTCAAGGTATTTGCACCGTAAATTAACACTATATTCAGCATTCCAGTCCTTACAAATTAGTAGCTTTCTTGGTACCACAATTACACAAGGACTTTCAAACCCGGGACAAAAATCCCAATAATTTTAATTCGCTACTGTAGAAAAAAATGTTAATCCTATTTACCTCCCTCTAATATCTCTTTTTAACAATTTTAAAAAGTATTCAATTCATCGAGCACTTTAATAATAGTATTTCAACTATCATCTTTACATATTTATGATCAAAGAAAGTTATGGTTTGCAGGAAAACTGAAGATGGTCTACATATATATACATATATATTGTAATAACCAAAATTAAATTAATTAATATTTACCCCTATAATGGTGCCAAGTTGTTGTACACCAAAATATTAAAGGTAAATATATCTCAGGGGTCGCCTACGGGCCTCCAATAAAAAATAGGAGATTGTAAAATGAACACAAAACTATAAAGCTTTTTATAACAGAAATCAAGCACTTAATTACTATCCTTAATCAAAACCAAACAAACGCCTTGGACCGTCAAAATTGGTTCCCAAGCGGTCCAACACCCTTCAATGGATGCACGTTAGTTCCTGGTTCGTTAATGATCACAACAAACTCACAACTCTACATTAAGCACCCTCCTCCACTTTGCTACAGCAAAGCTGCATTGCCCAGTGTCACCATAGGAGGTGTGGAGATAGGATTTGTTGGCAGAGCTATCACAGATAGACGGCTTTTACCCGAGATTACCATCTCCCGGGGCCTTTTACCAACCTTGGACTGGCCTGAATCTCGAGTGAGATTCGCTTTACCAAAAAAAAATTACAAATTGGATCCACTACAGCACATAACTGCTAAGGATCGGAATGACTTCAGACCAAAAAATAGACAACGATCACAAACGACGGCGCACCTCGACCAAGCTTTCCAGACACACAAATACCAACAACCACGCGACTGTCCTATCGCCCACGGGCTACTGACTGACTCGTGTTTATTTCCTAGGGCTTTCATAACCTTCCCCCGAGACACAGTTTGACCCATCGTCAAACGTTCGTAAACAACGAGCGTAACGCGAAAACATCGCCCGTATTGCCGAACTGAAGACAAAAAAATCTTGCATACAATAAATTCCTTAGTATTCGCTACAATATATATATATATATAAGTAGTTGGGGTTCTACTGTTTGACGAGAAATGTTGACAAGGATCGACGAAGAAAACAAGACTTCGAAAAGTAAACACACAATATTAATTACTGAAGAAAAATACTCTCACTAACGGATTTATTTGAGTTGTAATATATATTTTCTTTTCGAAATTTTTTCACTATCGTTACGATTGACATCTTACATGACACATTCTGGATATTTTGGGGTGGCACGCGGTCTTTGTGATCTTTCTCCTTCAACTCTTAACGCCAGTTTTCTTTGATGGTGGTAAAAACACACAAACGTCCGTACTCGTACCGGGATTCGAACCCAGTACCTCTGTAATACGAAGTTATTACACTGAACCACAGCAGACCAGCAATATACATCCATGGTGCAGTGTTTCACGGAAATGAAGCATAGGAAATATATAAATTTGGAAAGAAAAGCCTAAAAATATTCAAATGAAGTCCTGTTAAAAAATTCCGAAAATTTTGTATGCACACTATAAATTTTATAGTGGAATGAAGATGTTTTTGTACAGCATATGAAGAAAGAAATAAGACGCAATGCACAAAAATTGCATGGGCTGTTTCTATGATAGTTTACGAGCTAGATTAATCAATTTAACGAATCTACGGTGACTTTGAACAATTCTTTTAGTTTGGACTTAAATGGTCAATACTTAGAACATTGAAAGCAAGATACGCTGTACAAAATGTTACGTAAGTTTTGGCGGTTTGACTTTAAATTGATATGTAAATTGTATTATGATTAAATGATTGAATAACTATGGAGTTACTGAAATCTACATTTCCTTAGTCCTTGCAAGTGACAGGAACCAAAGATAGACTAAAATTCATGATTAATTTTAATTGGGAACAAATAATTATAGGGTTCTATTCTGGATTAATATCTATATAATATTTTATGAGTTTAAAATGTTAGCAGCATTTTTAATTGAGAATAATCAAGAAGATTTATCATTTACAGGGTCGGTTTTGAGGTATATTTCAAATAAGTTTGTGAAAAAAATAAAATTGACACTGGAGTTAGTAGAATTATTATCCCAAAAAATATAAAGCATGTCGTTATTGGCAGATTGTATAATTTCAGGGAGAGATATAATTCTTATTCTTAAAACAAGGGTTCTTAGACTTATGTCAAGTTTCTCCAAGAACGTCATTGACGAGTCTTTTTTTAAAAAAAATAAACTCGGAATTCTTACTCCTACGTAATAATTATTGCTATCACTTTAGCCATATGTGAGATATGGTCTTATATTCATTTTAAGACAATAAACAGTAACAAATTATACATACAACACAAAAAACTGCCAATTACACAGAAAGGAGACGTATTGTACAGTTCCACATTCATATAATATGAGAAAATGTTTGAGTATAAAAAGCTATTCTGATCAGCGTGTGGTTTATATTTGTATCAACATACATATGTTTAATTTAATATTAAGATTTAGTATGAATTACAGGAATAATGCATTATATTTTATTCCTCGTTAACATTTCTCTACTGTCTGGTTTGTGTTTTGTATTATTTATTTTTAGTAGTAAAGTTATGTAATATATAAGTGTTTTATTATTCTGACTATTGGAATAACTACATAAATAATATAAATTTAAATGTTGTATCATTGACTATATTTTCTCCGTACACCGCAAAAAATTATCACAGATTTACGATAAGGTCAGCACTTTTGTTAAGGACATTTAAATGAATTCAATCCTCGTATCATCATCTTCACCCCATGAAAATAACTTTCATGCAGTCGCCGAAACGTAGTATAACACGCATGTTTGAGTGGTTGGAAACCTGAGAGCTCTGTTTGAAACAAATTGTGTATTTACAAGACCGCTGAAAATTGATGTACACCTCACCCTATTCCATAATTGCTTAAAATAGTCTGCAAAAATCAACTGTTCTGATCTGGAAGTAAGAAACTAACACTTCTAGCGCGGAATGAGTTGAAAGTGGTGGTGATGTTTGCTTTTTCTGCCTCCGGTTTGCTGATGCTGAAGCTGACAAAGTGTTTGGAAAAGCAGCGTGGATCCGTAGTCAGGGCACCAGAGATTATAAAACTGGCCGTCGTCTGGTAATGCAATAATGAACAGGCGTTACGATCGCTGCTTAGTATCATCGAAGGAATTCGTAAACTGAGACTTAATAATAACAAGTATTCGCTAAAGTATCAGAGTTGACTTATCGTATTACTTTCACTGTAGATAACTGTAAAAGTAAGTTTTTCTCAAATACAACGTGTGACCATTATCAACGAATAAGTTCATACAAAATACATGTCCAGAAAGACTTTAACATGAGATAAAACATTTTAATACAGGCAATTTAAATTTAGCATAGTGTAAGCAATTAATCATTGTAGAACATGAAATTTCGAATAAAGAAAATATTGCGTTATTTCTTCTCACTTAAATAAATTTTCCAATTATCCTTTTAACCTTAAGAAGAACACAGTGAATCACAAATACATTTTATTGATAAATTATACTGTTTCATTCTGATACTAATTCTGATATAATTTTTAGTAATAAATAAAGTGTATTTAACAGTAATCAGTATTTACATTCTATGAGCTAATTTTCTATCTACCATTCTCATAAATAATATATTTACAGATTTTTGAAGATAGTTAGAGGCCCCCAGTTATTTTACTTTGGCCAGAGTTTTTTAAAATCTTATGTATGTTGAATTTCTCATGACTGGCCTCATTAGTGGGTTTGTATATGATATTCCTAATTTCCTTGTCTTGAATTCGATCAAAAAGCACCTCACTTCCCTCACAGGAAAATTTAGAAACCTGTGTTAACATATTCTATTCATTAGCAAATTCTTCAGTAAGCATTTTCTTGCTTCTTTTTCCTGTAACTCACGGAAAATAATTAATTAATTCCATTATTAGTCGTGACGTTGCATTGCCAACCGCAATGCTTCAGTAATAAAATGTTTTCGAATACTTCGACATTTCTCCCATCCAGCGTTTAACTGCAACTTGAATGGAGAAAATAATTATCAAAACTGTGCTTGTCCCAGACACAGATACCACTTAAAAAATTAACTGCAGTTAATATAGTTTTATTCGTAACCTCCTCCGTCACAAGCAATTTATACGCACAATTTCCATTTATAACTGTTTTTTACCCAAAGAAAATGCCATTACCTGGTTTATAAAAACGTACGAACGATATTCGTACAAAGAGTGTTATTAAACCAAAGACAATATTGTTATCCGTAGTCATAATTCCACTGTTTTCCCTCACACCCTTTACTTGAAATTCGACAAACTATTTGTAACTTGATAAAATACAAATACGAACTTTCATTTTAACTAGTTACCGCCGATTTCCATTTTATCCCATACAAACAAACCTGAAACTAGCCTCGATAGCGTTTTATTTATTTTCAATGCATGTAAGAGTTATATGTAAAGTCTATACCAATCTAATTTTCTGGAAGTGTTTTGTGTTCCGCCTTATGGCTATTAAATTATGTCTTAATATTTGGTGGTATTACTTGTTAAAATGATTGTTGAAAAATATATAAAATTTACTTGTTAATTACAAGTTATTCTTAATAACACATTCAAATATACATATGATTCACATGTCTTTTTATTCAAACAGATTTATTTAACTAGCAAAGTGCTACTCAGCGTATTAAGTAAATAAAGTATTGAACTATGACGGTACTTTTTTCTCTCTCTGAAAACGTCATCCAACAATTCTCTAACGAGCTTGTTGAAATTTTTCGTTCCGAAAGATTCTCTACCATTACCACGTGGTCTTGAGCCATAAATTTGTTTTGACGAAGCCTTGCCGTGAATTTCCCAAACCCTTGCGCGTCAAAAAGCCACCCGGTCGGGACTTCCTTTGTTACTTAAGCAAGTCATTATTTATTTGATATTACTTGAGAATTTTTCGATTGCGCGAACCTTGACTCTGCTTTTAATTTTTGCTTCGGCAAAATTATGAAGCTGGTTCTAAATCGAACTACAATATCATTGAGTAAGCAGTTGACATGGAAGTTTTTGAATAGTGCTTGCGCAGTAATTGACACGACTGGCAAAGACGTAGTGGGTGGACTCTGATTGGTCACCAAAAAACACTATTATGATTTAAGATTCGTTTTTCTTATAAACCTCCACTCTTCACTCTAAAGTAGGAAATATATGGCCTTTGTAGTACTTTGATAAATATTAATATTCATTGTAATCTGTTCATACTTTTATAAGTTTATCCCTTGCAAACGTTCAACACGTTAGAGTATTATTTATATAGATTTATTTGATTATCTATGACTTTAAGAATATATTTATTTAATTTAAATTAAGTTAGATTTGTATTCGTAGCTATCGTTAATGATTCTGTAATATTCTGAATTTCTCTTTTGTGGTTAAGTTGTTTCACGCCATTCTTAACACCCTAATGATGTACAGCATAAAATATTTTTTTATTCTACTTACGTTTCATATCACTAAAAATTTTAATGCATTATGAGTTAAATTTCAGAAACTAAGGATCATTAAATAATCAGTCTGTATTTTACTGAACTACTTCAGAAACCCAGAATCATATTTTTGTTCTTGTATATTTTTATTATAGAGTGAAACCTAGGATTGATTATTTTTCATAAATTTTCATAAATTAAATGGGACCATCGGCTTAACGACGCAACCATTTTTAAACGCACTCAGAAAAAAAATTCTAATTAAGTCTGGTTTTAACTCTCAACGATGATATAGTGAATCATCTAGGCCTGTCCTTTTCCCAGTTATTTACGTAGAATTATATTTCTTGAAAAATCTTAAATATAATCACAATGCTCATGAATACACTCACTGATTTACTTCATCTTCAAAACTGAATTAATAATATCGGTTCAAACACATTAGACATGTGGGGTTCATGGGTTCAAATAAAGAATTTAAATACTAGCACACTATTAATTTTGTCAATGCGATTAAAATATATTATTGACATAAATATTTTACACCGCTAATAATTTACAATGGTCTACTAGAGGGACTTATCACTTTTTTGGTTTTAGTAATATAATTATTTCATAGTATACGACAAAATTTTCAGCAGAACCTTTAAAAAAGTTCGTGTTAAAGATTTCATCCGTAAGAGGCGTATTGTCAGTCACGAGAACCGGTACAGGTAAGGCCGGTGTAGAAAAGAAAAAGATTCAAACAAGTTTTACCAGTTACTTTTCTCAGTAGAGCCAAAAAAAACTACGAAAGTCTTGCGAGACACGTATCTCAGAGCGAGGGTGGATGGAAACGTAATTTAAGTTTACCAAAGGATAAGGACCCCCGTGTTTTCAGAAGGAGATTTGTCGATGGGAAACAAGGCTGCAGTAGAAGATAAACACTCAGAACTGGCTCAAAGTTTAGGACATGGGGGAGTAAAAAAAGAAGGTGAAACACTCGCTCTAATTGAGATGTTACCGTGATGATATTTAGCCATACGTCATTAAATTTCCCGAAATCAAAGAAAACCAAGGTATAAATTTTTCATGTAAAATTTGATTGTTATAGAATAATGAGAAAATTTAAATGAGTAGATTACGGTAATTTCATTAAATACAGAATAAATTCTGGCAGTTCATTGCCAACGCCTTCAATTGTTTCAAATCTAATAATCGTTAACTAACAAGTATACACATAACTTTACTTCAAGAATTTAACAAAATTGATAATGTTCCGACGTACAGTCGGAAGAGATTGATGTTACTGTAGACGCGCAGTCATATCGTCTCACAGGTTTCCGAAGAACTCAAGATTTGAAGTTTTTCAAGAAGGAACAAATAAAAATGAAATTTTGAAGAATTACACGATTTTTTTATAATTATGAATTAATATTGTCGACTATATTATGTTTGAATGGATGAGATTCGTGTTAAATTGAATCTTACAGATTAATATGACGATGTTACCGAAAGCTCCAGTTTTTCCAAATTAAATAATTTAGAAAATTATTGAATCGAATTCTTATACGCATAATTGACCGGGTAATGAATCTTATTCCCATTTCATTTACTGAGTTATTCCATTTCACCTTGACTGAAGAAATAATAACGTCACCGTTAAACAAAGACAACATTCACACACACAAATAAGATAATTACACAATATGCATATACATAAAAATAATATAAAGAACAGAAACTTTCAATCGAAGCTCAGCACTGGGTTCGATTCCCGGTTCGGTTGATATTTTTGTAACAAATCCGTTAATTCATCAAATATCACAAATAAGAAAAGAAAGGAAAATATCGAATATTAAATACACAGATTAAATAAATATAAAGAAAATAAGACGGAAATTAAAGTATGAAAAAATTAAACGGGAAAAAAGGATTAATAGGTAAACAAGAAAGAAAAAACTTCTAAAAAATCAAATGGACAACGATAAATTTTATTTTTAATTAAAAATTATATTATTATACTAATTAATCACAGTATCTCTGTCTCCACTGGTGTTATTATTATTGACGTATTCTCAGTAGCAGTTCAGGAAGACATACTATTGAAACTAATTCACTATTTTCACTTATTTCACGACGGTTATCTTCTTCCCCTCGCTCAGTTATGTATCAGTTATGTTAGTGAAAACAATAAATGCATATGTTTTTAGTTCCGACCTGTTTTAGGGCCTCAAAAAAACGCTAAGAAAGATTTTCAGAAGTTGAACTGAATCCTACAGCCTTAAATCTCTCTCTCCGTAGATCTACAACCCTTGTTAGGATCTTGACCTCCTTACAGCGTTAAATAGAACTTACAAGTCACGCTAAGCGTAATTTAAGCGAGCTTTCATACAATCCATATCGGATATCATATTTACCAAACATGACCCACGCATAATCAATGAGAATGTCGTGACACACTACGATTAGAAATGTTATTTGCATTCGTGCATATTGCAGACATAGTCACGACAGTTTATAATTCAGTTCATTTCTAATATACTTATTGATTGGTTTATAAATATTTAATTATGTAATTACCAGCTACTCTGTAAATCTGCTGCTTGGTAAATGGTCGATCTACGTTTACTCTGTTTCCGTGTCGAGTCGAAAGCTCTGTGATGACGGGCAATTAATTTGTACGAAATTTTAATTGGCGATCTGCACATTCCTCAACGCTCGACCCAACGTTTGGCCCAATTCCAGCTCCGTGTTAGGTAACCCAATTTTTATTTGGGGCGTCTGGATACACGTGCGGAAAGACGACGAAGAAGGGCCCGTGGTTCAGTCCATCAACCATCGTTGTCAAAGCTCTTCTTCGTCCCAGAAGTAAAAAACACGTATTTACAACGAGAAATTAGAATAATCGTAATGATAATCATTAAGACAATGGTTGGCGTGAAGTGTGTTTGTTCTGGTTCTTAGGAAGGCCAGAAGAAAGTGATTTTTCGATGTCAGATGGCACCAGTTCTGACGTCGTCTATCTTACAAACCTTGTGTTACAACTCCCTACACGCTATCTAACAACACATTAAAATTATTCCTCTAATATAATTTTGTAGAAGTCTTAAAAAAATTGTTCTATTTCGTCCGATGGCAATAAATAAATGACAACAATTTATATATTTGGGATTCGCGTGTGTTCGCTTAAAGTATACTAATGCCAATAAATGGATAATTAAGACTCACAAAAAGTGAGATGACTTTCTCAATTACGTTCGTAATTATATTATTTACTGCACAAACTAATGTAAAGTTAAATGCAATTGGCTTGTAAGGAACATTTAACAACTGAAGAATGACTAAGGATGTACTCAGTTCGTGTTTGTATTAGTTACTGTATAATCAATTAACGGCCTGTGGACCCTATACACCGAAATTTAATCAGTCGCCAATAGTTCTTTTTTCTCAGTATTTCTTCTGCTTTATTAGTTGAAAGAGCTCTCGGCTGAAGCCACAAACATCTTTCTGATGTACAATTACTTTTTTAAAAAATTGAAGCTTCAAATTTAAATTCGCAACATATAGTCAAATTCTTGGATCTAATTTATAACAATGCATTTCGTTGTTCTAATATTTATTACAATATTCAAAACTTAATTCAAAATTGTAAAAAAAAAACATGGTAATATGTACAATTATTTTTATATATACCTACGTAAATTTGTTCCTGGATAACAAAAATCGAACTAATCATGATCTACCGTAACCCCTTTCAGCATATTGATCCCAAGCGTATTCGGAAATCCATTTCGAGTTATGTAGGAACATACTCCAAAAATTAAATTTTTATACTAAACATCTGGACTCGACTAAACATGGACGCACGAAAATAGCCCGCTGAAAGCAGCACCTTGTATTTAGATAAGAAATAATTGGCAGGCGATGAGACACAAAGCGGAATGATGAAAAACGGACGGGGATATTTAGAAGAGCGCCTTTGTTGAGCTCAACATTTTGGGAGGAGAGATATAAACATGGCGCCGTCATTCAGAAGTAAATCTCAGGTATAAATCTCACAGAGAAAGAAAAATATTCAAGTCAGTTATCATTCATATCGTGAAGAATGAAAACTTAACATTATCCCAATAACCGACAACACCAGCCGAAGTCATCATCACAAGAATCATCTCGCCAGGAATACAAACCGTGTTGACGTGAATTACGCGATATAGTAAATATGAACTGTTCCGCTTCAGTATTAATTTTTATCTTACATATATGAACTGTAAATTTATAAGTTATTGGTTTTAATAAAATACGTATAATTCTTAGCACTCAGATGGAGTTCTTTAAATTTAAATTATATCGTAAAATAAAATAAATATCATTTTTAATTTGCTTCCAATGACCTACATAAATTTTATTATGAATCAGATAACTTTATTTTAAAGCAATGTTTTTACGTATGGTTGTTCATTTTTTAGTGCGCGATACCAATATTACGGGATCAATATTATATAATTATTGATTCTGCAAATACTTTCTACTATTTGGAAATCCCAACAAAGGGATCGTCGTTCCTCCGAGTTCCAATTAGAGTGAAGGAAGCCCTAGAGGGCGTGGCCTGGTCCCTATTCTATCACTTCGGATCACATCACGTTACAGACATCAATTCCGCAGTAAGGCAGCACCCGCCGCGTTTCATATGAAAATGTGCACGAAATACGTGTCAACGAATGAAGATGAGGTACGAAACGCAAGTCAAATGTCAAGTTTCGTTTCCAGACTTTTTGAAATCCGTAGACTTGTTCTAAGGTCAGGCTGTCGCCGTATTTTGTTTTACAGACACATCTAATGATGTTTCGGAAGCTTTAACAAACAAGATTCCGAATTTCTTTTCACTCTGTTTTAAGGATTTTGTATATACTGAAAATAATATGTAAACAACCGAAAATTTTAGGAAAAATGTTTTGTAATAAAAAAAATACAAAAAAACTATGTTTTAAAATATTCTACTGAGCAGATTGTCTCATTGTTAAATCTGGTCTCACTCTTGGTTACTCTTTCTGTGTCCTGCCTAGTTTTGTGTCAATTAAATTGATAATGAAAATACAAAAATGAATTTTAAAAAACTGAAAATCAAATAACAACGAGATTTTTCTATTTATGATCACAGTTTCCAATTCCCTACTCCTATTTGTTTTTCCTTGTCATGGAACTTCCAATCCATCCTATGTTGCCTCCATCGATTTCTTAAATCTATCTGCCATACATGACGGAAAAACCTTATAAAATAAAAATATATTGGCCCAATGTCAGCACAGTTTTCTGTTTTATCGCTCATGAACGAACATTCTTTACGTTCAACAAATTGGTATGAGCACAGCAGTGATGTTTCTTGAGATTAATGAGATATCCTGTAACGCGGAGACATTACTACTGCAGAGCCTGTGAGTATCAAGAATATTAAATGGTTTTTTTGTCAGTTTTTTAAAAATTGTAAATTTAAGTATTCAACGACATTTTTGGCACGTTTAAATATTTTATTTAACACTTTAACGACATTTCTGTTTATTTCTGTACTATCATCATGTTTTTATCTATAACGCCAACTATTATGTTATACAGTATTTCTAATCTGAAATTTACAGTATATATTTCTTATTATTATTTTAATATATTTAAATATTGGAAATCAAATCATAAATTTTAATCAATCTTGAAATTTTATAATAAATAGGAAATATTATCGTAAATATTACAGAATTGCTGATAAATTACGTTTTATTAAAAAATTTTAAAGCCTAAAATTTCGTTATTATTCAAATCAATTTAATGGTTTTGTTCTCATTTTTATGCAGAGTGACAGAATTATGAATTAAATTTTGTAATTGTTTTTATGTTAATTTAATCTAGTTTCAAGAGCACGTTTATATTACTCTATGTAACATTTTTAATATTGAATTAGAAGAATGAGAAAAAATATATACTGCAAATTTGTGATTTGAAATACTGTATGACACAAAATTGTTATCTGTCACCTGGAAAAAAAATATAAATGTACAGAAACCTACTGAAACGTCGTTGAAGTGTTAAATGGAATATTATATTAAAATTTCTGTAAAGCTCGTTAATTTATTTATTTTCTAAATACGAAATATTAATAAAGAAAAGACAATGAATTAACAAACAATCTATGAATTTGATTTCATATAACATTTTACGAGTAATAATGTCGCATAGAAAATAGAAATTCTGCATGTAGGACTATTATCAACAGCAGCATAAAAATTTCGGAAGTTTACACCTAACATTTTAGACATTCAATACGATATTATGAACGTATAATTTATTATGGTTTTAGACAGTGACATTAAATATTATTTATCGCTCAAAATTGGAAGGTGTTTGAATTTTATTTTGAAGATTTACATTAAGTATGTTTTACCATTATATGAACACAATAATAATAAAATTGGATCAGCATTATTATTCAATTTCAAAAGGTACTTATTGAGGTCGGGATTTAATGCAATGTTCAATTTTTATTACTTAACTCAATCGATAGCAATTTTATAAAATTTCGTGGTGGCTGCATTGAATAACCTGGTAACCTGTTCAAGGTTATCCAAATTTTCCTGTCAATGTAACTAGGACACGACTACTGTGATTCTGGTTGAACTCTTATTCTTATTCACATAAACTGTTGCTCACCTGTTGTTATTTTTGCACCATATACCGCAGTTTACTCATATATCGATCAAACAAAAATATTTTTAGCCACCAACTTTATAGAATTAATTTTCATACCGCGGGTATTTCAGCGTGCACGTCATCGATTGTACCCAAGCCAGCTAGAGACGGGATGGCTAGACTGTGTGTCGCGTGTTTCGACGAAAACGTGACCTTTTGCTGTTTTGAACACATTAAAAGAGTAAAGCATGGTAAATGCTGAAAGTACCAGGGGAAACGCAGATTGCAAAAAACAATGATACGGACTTTTGCTGGTGTCTATTACAGTGAATAAGGACCGTAAAACACCGGAGTAGAAAGAGATTGCAAACAAGTCAGGTCAGTTAGACAGCTCGGTAAGGGACACTTCAGTAAAGAGAGTAAATAGAACAGCTGAGGTTGGACCACAGCACGAGATCGACGCTGGCGAACAAGGCAGAAACACACTGACAACGCAGATGATCGATGGACAGAATTTAAAAACTTATACCTAGAAATAATACAGAAGAATTCGGAGAAAAAAATTGTGATCCCCTACCCCGCACGATATCTCGTGAAAAAGGTATCAATGAATTAGTGTTTGAAATGTCTCAATAAATTTGTATATATATTCTACAATTATCTATAAATGCATATTATTATTAATATTCTGACACCACGAGTGATTCACTGGGAAATTCAAACGCGTAACGATATGCAGTAATAATTGAAGCGGCCCGGTGCTCAAATGTCCGCAATAAAAATGTTGAAAATAAAACACGATTGTTGGTATTTCCCACACGAGCATTGCGGTTCCCTGTAGGCTCCATAATATGTACGATCAGCGACGATTCGACCTGTGAGACAGAAAATGTGATCGATGTAATGCAACTATTCAACAGATTAACGATTAGTCTCTAGAGGGGATGAGGGGATTATCCCTGGAATAATTAATCAAACGAAAAACTGATATTGGTGAGTTTGATTTATTCATTAAGAAAAACAGGAACTCGTCTGAATGAAATCCGGTTTTCCGTCTATCAAAGAAAAAAAATAATGGGAAGTAGATTGGACAAGAAGAAGAAATCCTATAATCCTTCGTCAGTTAAAGACATTATCGTCGATTATCAAGGATATTTACTCATAAGAATATCTACGATTATATACTCTAGAATATATAATAAATATTACAAAATATATGCGCTTGGATTTATGATAGGGTCTTCTAAAATTGGTCGAAATTCGGTGATTTCCAGTCAACAGAATAGAAAATCACAGTTATTTTTATGGGAAACAATTATTTATATTACTACTCCTCTCAAATAGGACAATGTTCCAGGAGTTCCACGTGATGTATAAAATTCATACAATTCATAATTACTAATATTATTTACCATATTGATACATTACATAATTTATCAAAGAGCTATCTAATGGACATTAATGATTAATATGGGAAACTAATGGGAGGAGTTCGTTCTCGTTTTAACTAGTGTCCGCTTCGTTATTTATATATACGGAAACCATTGGCACGACCATGTGGGTACCCCACTTGCAGACATCTCTTCTCGTAATGAGGAACACGTCAGAAGTAATCTGCTTATTGGACGACGCATCGAACGAGGCTCGAATTCCAGACTCGTGGCCTCCCCTTATCGATCTAGATGCCTCGCCCGATGGCAGAGAGCTAAAATAGTCTCCACAGTTCAAGGTCCACCACAGCGTTTAGAACCGCACCAGAAAAGCGAAAAATATAACGAATACCTCAATCGCACCAATATTTTTTTTGACGGAAAGAATCTAACTGCGTACGTATTAAACGAGAAGCAGTAAAGTAAGAAAGCAGTAGCAAATATGATTCAGTATGACTTGAATAAATGGGATAAACAATAAACAAATAACAAGAGCAAAAAATTATATTTAATAGCTCATTTCTACAAACCACAATTACGCAAAAACTAAAAGAATAAATTAAGGAATATCTGTGACAAAGGCGTTTCTCTATTAATATATACAGAAATATTGAGTTTTCACACAAACAAATAGGAGACGAAATATTTCCCTTTAATTGTGATTATTAATGTTAAACCAATTTGCCTTTGAATGACGATGATGATTTTTATTGAATATATTTTACTTGAAAAAAATTATTTCCGTGGTTATACTGGCACAAGCAAATGGCTGCCTACGGGTTCCCTTTCACCATGCAACTTCCATAATATTGGTTGGATCAGAGAAAATTTGTCAGATATTCATAAATTGTCCAGTTAAAAACTCGCAGTTTTATTCAGGCTACACTATTCTGGAAGTTAGTGCTTACTAAGCATATGTTCAAATTTAGAACAGAAACCACAAGTGAATATTCTAATTGAGAAACTCGTTAGGTACCTTTCAACTGGAGGAGGTACTTTCTTTCATATCCAGAGAAAAAATGAACAAGACAAACCAAAGGTGTTTCGCGTGTTGCATTCATGAAGGGGCGCTTAATGTTTGGGACCAACGGTGTAAAAATTGTGCATTCAGATTGAGAGGGCTCATATTTGTTTGATGAACAAAAAGAAAATGAATAAATAAATTGGTCATCATCAAAACCCCGTACATATTTCATGACTTCGTTAATAAGTAAACCTACACGTTTATTTTAAAGTTGTACCGTGGATGAATAAATAGAATATTTCTCGAGGTTCTAAGGAATAAAAACTGTTGTATCTCTTCATATACATAGCAGATCAAATTTATTTCTAAATCTAATAAAGTTCCCTTTTGTTTTAAATTTTAATGGGTACATAAAAGAATTTTATACTGAAATTATAGAAATTTAAAATATGTAGTACAGAAATGTGAAGGCATTTTGATTATCTCAACAAAATTTGACAATAATTTGGCTTTCATGTAGGTCTACTTCACTTCAGAATAATTCCACATCTGCTCATATTTTTTCCTGGAGGAAATATATTTCAAATAACAAAAATATCGATTTAGTGATCCTCATATCTTTGCCTCTTACGGAAAAACATCTCTACAGGTTACGCTTAAACTAATTATATACTTGACTCATAATTAATAGGTAAACATGAAATGACGTTTACTTTATTTTGGTGATTTAATGTTCTAAATGCATTTGTATTAAATGTTTTGTGAAGAATATCTAATATGGCTTTATTAATGACGTTACTGTTTCAAATTTCCTAACATTCGAGACGCATCATAATATTTATCTGTTAACCCAGTCAATTTTTGCAACGTTGAAAATGAATTTTTAGCGTGTGCAGATTTGGAGAAAGTAACTACATTGAATTAACTTAACTACACGTATTTATCCTGATTCGGAACTACGGAGAGTTGCTTTTATGTGAGCAGTCGTCAACGCGTGCTCCGGAAGCTGATCGTCACAGTTCGACTGGTTTGTGTGTTGCAGCACAAACATTTCCCCGCTGCTGCAAAAGCTACCGGCGGTGGCCATACTAATCTGAAAACTCTTTTCCTATTGGCGTCGTCGCAACTCGATTATACACAAAAGTCCAAAAACCATCTGGAGGTTCGCGTTTTCGACTAAAGAGCGCAGCACGGTTCGCGCTCGCAGATCGATAGTAGCTTCCAACCCTGACCCACATCTCGGAGCAACCCACAGCAATTTGCAGGGACAGGACAAACGCAAACATCGCCAACAGCTATGCGGATATATCACAAAAGGTCCACAACTTGAACACGTTTCCGCATTTAGGATCCACATGCCTTCATCAAAATTATGCCTCGCGTAAAACACTTCTTGTATGCGAAGAAAAATGTTTTACAATCAAATTTAAACCAATGTATTGACATCAATTAATATATAAGCCAATAAGAAAGAATAATGCTGGGAAATTACAGATAATATACAGATATAACATCTCGTCAAAATCCAAGCATCAATTATCGTAAAATATGTTTTAACTTAATAATCACATTTCTTATTTTTTTAATGTCCCTAGCCTTACTTTCACGCAATTTACTCTGAATAAATCACCTGTTCCCAAGGTGATCTATACCGCCCCCTATAGAGTTTTCGTAAAGATCAAGTGGGCGTTTAATAAAATAAGGGGGCGCGGATTGAATAAAGAAGGCAGAGAATATAAGAAAATTTTGAAAAAATATTGGTTCGGGTTTCATCTAATATACAGCATAGTGCTTGTCGTGTCGTGTTAAATTCGTTAAAAATTATATAAACTGACTACAAATAGCGAATCGCGGTTATTAAATAATACTGCTGAGATAAACAGAAGCGAGGAGTAGTAAATTTACTGCAGTGCACCAGGTTAGTCCTCATTAGGATCATTTTTAAAAAAATCGTAATACGATTATGAACAAAATGGCCAAAAAAACAGACCTCACAAGAATGAAAGCAGAGACAACGTTTCTTCCTCGGATTGGTGAACATTCTCAAGCACCTATTTTTATTCTTGTGGGGTCTGTTTTTTGGCCGTACTGTTCATAATCGTAATAAATATGCAATGTTAATTTTATTCCTAATATTTACGCGACTTGAACTTCACGACTATTTTATCAAATTGTCATTTATTTAAAACACCTAATTTATATCTCAAGCTTTCGGTCAGCTTTTGGCAGATCAGAAACATTTATCATTATTTTCTGTAATTGGATTAATTATAACTTAAAATTATAAAATATAAAACGGCTGTGTTAAAAGTATACTAATTAGATAAGCAAATAGCCGAATAACAAAGTGATAAATATATACCACACAACTTTTATTCAATCCTTGTTGCTTTCGTCAGGTGAATGGAAAAGGCTCTCTTGCTTTCCCCAGTGACGAAAGCGACAAGGATCCCAGAAACGTTGTGTGGTATTTATATCATCACTTAATTTTGTCTGGTTTTGGCTATTTCATCTAATTGTTATATTTTACACAGACGTATTATGTACGTCATTTCTCGTATACGTCATTATTCTCATTTCAATTTATTTACATAATTAATTATAACTTTCATAGATTACATATTGTCATAATTTACTAAATGCTTACTTCGTACACGCCTCATGATTTAGCTGTCACGTTCATTTTCCTGTTTATACGTGTTGTGGGACTGTAGTATATTCGCCATCTGTAGATATTCGTAATTTTTATTTTCATATTACCTTGTAATTATTATGGCGCATTGTATTAAATAATTAAAAATTATCGGACAATGAAAAACTAACACAAGAAATTAAAAACCCGTATAACAGCATCCAATTCCTGAAATCAAGTAAACCTTCAAGAATACAAAAAGTAAAATGAATGAATAAACATTATGATTTAGTCGAGTTGTAATATAAAGCTTTAAGGAACCTCATTTTCAAAATATTTATTTACTTTGTTTTTTTTAGGGCAACAGGCTACATGAGGGTGATCCACATTGGGCAACTCCCCTTTAATAGCATAGGAAGGGATTTGAAAGGGGGAATGCGGAAGGGTAGAGGAAGGTAGCCAAGGGTTAACTAGGGCCCCCGGGCTATATTTTAAGGATCCTACCTGGCATTCGCCTAAAGAAATGCAGGGAAAACCCTAGGAAAATCTGCATCAGGTAGGGCGGGCATTGGGTACTTGTCCCACGCCCTTCTGATAGCGGGAGAGGAGTTTGCTGTTTTAAAACGTAGGTTTATATATCTATATATCTTTTTTTTTTTTTTTTTAGGGCAACAGGCTACATGAGGGTGATCCACTATGGGCAACTCCCCTTTAATAGCATAGGAAGGGACTTGAAAGGGGGGGATGCGGAAGGGTAGTGGAAGGTAGCCAAGGGTTAACTAGGGCCCCCGGGCTATGGTTTAAGGATCCTACCCGGCATTCGCCTAAAGAAATGCAGGGAAAACCCTAGAAAAACCTGCATCGGGTAGGTCGGGCATTTGGTACTTCTCCCACGCCCTTCCGATGACGGGAGAGGAGTTTGCTGTGGGGACGCAGCTTACCCCTCGCCATGCCTTGGCCTATATATATAGAGAGAGAGAGAGAGAGAGAGAGAGAGAGAGAGAGAGATAGATAGATACATAAATGAATGCTATTATTTTACTATGTCTTTCTGTTGTTGTTTTTAAATTTCATTTTATTGATGGTCGCATCTACGGCTAAGGTCATTAGCGACGTCTTTCTGTTTATTACCTTAAAGAAGGTTGATTTCCAGGCGAACGCTATTTTTGAAAATGGAGTGGCTGGGAACAACTCGACTAAATCATAATGTGTATTCATTCATTTTACTTTTTGTATTCTTGAAGGTTTACTTGATTTCTGGAATTGGATGCTGTTATACGGGTTTTTAATTTATTGTGTTAGTTTTTCATTGTCCGATAATTTTTAATTCAGCCTACATTTAACATATCCCATCAGTTCTTTAGTTAATGGCACTAAACGATTTCAGTTGAGAACGTTCAAAACAGGCGGGGAATGTGAAATATTTGCAAGGAACAATAAAGCTCTGGTAGAAAAATAAATTAATTAAAAGTACCGTGATACACGTGGTTTATTACACTGTTGTCTCAGTGCAATTCGATTGGAAACTTAAAAGATTTTCAAATTGACGTTGTGATAGATTACGTCTAAAATATTCGCAACTAAAACGATATGTTCATGTAAAAAACCAGGATCTACATCAGAGAGAAATAGAATAGCTACATCGATTATCCTCTTGATTAAAAAACGTATTATTCATTTGTTACAGAAAATGAAATACATCAACTATATATTTAAGAAGTTCATCTATACTGCTCGTTTTTTATAAATAGAATATTGTGGTATAAAGAAAACAGTATATGAAAATGTTAATGTTATCATTTCCGTTCAAAGCATGAAGACATAGGAAACGTTTAGATGACTTTACTGCAATTATTTTTTTATTTTTGTTATGATATACATTCACTACTCGAATATTCCGCGTGAGATTTAGATTATTTATTAGTTCCATTCGTTCTCATTTCATGAAATCAAATACACCATTGCATCAAATATTAAATATTAGGCCTGAAGCAAAACAAAATTAGTTGAACTAAACTTAATAAAATCATCTAATAAACTATTTAATTATCCTAATATGTAACACAAGCAATTAAACGAGTATAATCACTCAAAAGTATGCACATTAATCACAATAACGAGAAATTTAAATTTATGTAAGATTTTAGGACCTCAATAATTTCACAATCTATATTTAAAAAAATATGAAGAAGATTGGACCAACTGTTGATGTAAAGTAAGTCGGCTACTCCGTCTCAACCGTTTTCTGTAAACCAAACAAAATCATTAGTCTCAGAATGGCGGATGGTAGTTTTTTATTGCTTGTATTGTTGTTGCACCTCTATATAACAACGACGTAAGGTTTCAACGAAAACTTTTTAACCGTGTTTTTTTTTTGTGTGTGTGAAAGTGAAAATGAACAAATTCAGCGTGATAGACGAATAGGAATCCAGATGACATCTTGTGATGGAAGAAACGTAAAATATGCTAAAACCATAGGTTTTTAAGCAATATATAGACAAAAGTACAATTTTATCTATAGAAATGAGACAAATAAAGAACCCAGTACTTATAATATCTACACCTTATACATATATCAAAGTTTCACTGCATACCAACCACTAAAGTTCTCCGGGATTTTACCAATCGTCGTCATTCAACACTTTAGTCGGTCGGAACACAGTTCAGACCTATTACCCTGAAGAAGGGGCCTCATGTCCTCGAAAATTATATATGTTATTTCTGCCCAGCCTGACTTGATCAACCGTTGCTTTAAGGTAAGTCAGCTACCCTACCCCTCTTTCCTATCCAAATGAGTTACTTAATTTGACATTTTCACATTATCCTTAGGTGGATAGACTATATGAATAAATTCCAGTAAGTGTGTATTATATTTAAGGACAAATCATCATCATCATTGATAACTTTTAATTGTTTAATACATTCAATTTATTAAAATTTCGAAAGGTATGCAAATGTAATTATTCAAGTATATCCTACAAAAAAATTCTATCCCATTATAATCTTGTTTCTTTTATATGAAACTGTTAGACTTGGAGGAAGTGTACAAGGAAATGTTAGTTATGATAAGAATATTTCCTGTCAGGATGTTCATAGACACAGTATTGTATAAGTTATGTAAGAGTATATTGTTACACGAAGTGAGTGGAGATAAAACTATTCAATTTGTCTGTAATAATACTTACAAAGTTAAATTTTAATATAGGTATGTGCATGAAAGTGAAATAGATTTATTGTATTCATAGACAATAAAATATTTCACTTCATTTGTAAGTATGGCATTCAAATAATAAGAAAATATATTATTAAAATTACTTCTTTGTATTTTTAATTTTCTGTGGATAATAATATTATTAATATTAATAAGTATATAAATGTATTGTATTGTGCATAAAAGATTGCTTGCCACCCTTACAATATAAAAAATTCTGTGTTACAGGTCAAATATGTCATTTAAGTTAAACCGTTTGGATAATTTTCCAACACAACATGATGAAAATAAAACTCCAGTGACAGCAGATATATTGGAAGCTGGATTTGTGGCTTCTTTTATAATTTTAGTTATTTCATTCTTAATAGTTATTCCTGGATTTAGGGGAAATGCTGTAGGTATTATCCATTTTACTTGAAAGAATGATAACACTGATTACAAAAAAGTATTACATTATCATACTCCTGTTTGTAAAAGCAAATTTAGTTTAAGTTCAGTAAAAGTGCAGAGTATATTATGTTACAGTTTGTTCAAAATTTATTAAAGGTGTTGGATAAAACAATTCCTTTGCCATAGCAACTTACTTCTCCAGCAAATAGTTTGGTAATATCAATTTATGAGATTGTTCATAATTTCCAATATTTAAATTATTTAGTTATTTATTAAATGAAGTTGTTACATTTTTAATGCTGATAACACTTTTAATTTCATCAACAAATAATCTGCAAAATTAAGCTGCTGTGTAACAATCATTTCTAATTAATATTATGATTGAATGCTACTTAGCCACAACTGAATAAAATTAGCAGTTGATAGTTTATTCTAATCTTGTTCAATTTGAATCACATATTAATTCTTTCACAGGGTTTTTTCAACTTTACGAGAATAATGTTGAGCCTTTTTGTTGGGTTATCAATAATGTGTAAGTATGTGAATAATTCTACTTTTTAGTTTACACATTTTCTATGTCATAATGACTAAAAGTATGATTAAACTGTGATATATGGAAAATAAAACAGACACTACACTACACATAATTCGGAATTCTAAATTTTTGAAAGTGTGTTCCTCCTTGTTGTTATAAATATTCTGTAAACTTATAAAAATGACTAATTCAATACAATAATTTGATACAAAATGGTAGATGAATGTTTTGTTAAATATGTCAATTATATTAATGTAAAACTGAGCACATTCTCTATTTTTATTTTTGTTTCATGAACTTTTCATATTTCTGCAGTGGGAAACTTTGGGCAAGAGTGGGAAGTTGGACATATAGTATCTAAAACTCCATATAAAGCTGGCACTGGAAAGGAGATAAATGCCGCAATTGGAATTAAATTGGGACTCCATTCAGTTAATATCACTTTAATCCGAAAAGGTAGAGTAAGTTAAAGAAAGAAAATTTGTTTGATTTATGTTTCTTATGACTACAATAATTATTTATTATTCAGATCATCCTTCTGAGAATGACTCTTTGCGTAATGAAATAATAAATTACAATGAACGATTTTCATGGGCTTGGGATCAAGGAAGATTTGGCTTTGGTCGATATGGTAAGGTATTGTAATAATAATATAATCACAGCTTTCCTGCATGTACAAATATACTACTTATGGTGTCTATTATAGATTACAGCAACATAATTAAAATAAGAATAATAAAGAATTTATTTAGCAAAAAATATGGTATGCAAAGAAAAGAGAGAAAGTAGGTTCAACAATTGCATGCAAATTGATTGACGATATATATATATATATATATATATATATATATATATATATAAACACACACACACACATTTGGATAGGAAAGAGAGACAGGGTAGCCGACTTACCATAAATCAACAGTTGGTTCAGTCAGGCTGTGTAGAAATCACAATTCAAATTTTCAGCAGCCTGAGCCCCATTCTTCAAGATAGTAGGTCTGAACTGTGTGCTTCTGGGCCCTGAATAAATTGGCTCAGGCCCTCAAAAATTTGTCTGAGCTTGCATAGTGAGGAAGGATAGAAATAAATAGGAGGATTACACTTTATATGAATTAATATGCTCAGGTGTAGAATCACGCACATGGAAAAGCATATGTACAAAGCAGGGAGAAGGATGGAAGAAGAAGGGAAGGCTGAAAATCCTCCTATTTATTTCTATCCTTCCTCACTTTCCAAGTTCGGATGTGACTTTGTCACCAAATTAGTTGCAATTGCTTAATGGATTCTCCTTATATTGTTTATATATATTGTAATGAATAACTAGTTTTAATTAAACAAAATTGAATGATTTATTAAACAATTAATTTGCATTTTTTATCAAATCGATAGTTTGTTTATGAAACCAATTATTTTATTTTTAAAGTGAAAAATCGAAAAATGATTACAACATTCTTTTAACTTTATAATACAATTTACTTTTATTCAATTAAAATTTTATAACATTTTAAATGAGATTAATTACATTTAACGTTTTCAGTGTTTAGAGATTTTATAACTCTTTTCTCAGGGTCATTTATCTGGGCCTGATAAGTAAAGAAACAACCTTTATATTTATAGAATTTACGTTACACAATCATAGAATTTACAAACTAAGAAGTTAAACAATCAAAACAAAACGAGTAAGTGAAATCTGATGAATACATTTAATTATCGTTTACAAAAACTTAATCAAATTGGTTTCTACTTACAAATTATTTGGCTGCTACCAGACTTAGATCTCCTGGGCTCACTCACAATTTACACTAAAGAGGCCATGAATCACTGATTGTACAAAACA
Source organism: Zhengitettix transpicula (assembly GCA_037074705.1). Lineage (NCBI taxonomy): Eukaryota > Metazoa > Arthropoda > Insecta > Orthoptera > Tetrigidae > Zhengitettix > Zhengitettix transpicula. The sequence continues at coordinate 46,744,063 of CM073591.1, read as the reverse complement.
CGGTCATAGCTTTTGAGTTTTTCCTCTGGGAACTGGAACTGCTGCTCTCTCCAGATTATTAGTTAGACAGATTGTTGCAAGATTGTCTCTATGTGGAACTGATGATGGTCTCCGTACTCATAGAAAATTTAATGTGGCGCTGATTATTAGGTTACTCTGTGCAGTATTACAAAGTATCTCGCTGTCCAAACTTTATACTCAAATTCTAAAACTTGTAAACTTCTCAGTTTGATCTATACACTGGCCACACTGTTCGTTGTACCCCTTTCAAATATTTACTTCCACACCTGACTACAACACCAGACCAACTGCAGTTCCAGAAAGTTCTCACAGCTCAAAGCCCGCCTACACATTGTTGTCTTTGAAGATTGGTACCACTAACAATTCATCATAACTATCCAATTATTAAAATCATTAATGGCCTCTGATTAGTATTACAATATATATAATCAAGGCTGTGTGGACATTCTCCTATTTAAAAGATCCTATTGGCAACATCAACAAAGATGTTGAAATGAAATGTAGTGTGAATTTAATTATTCACACTTTTAATTCATATTTTTTGCTTCTTTATTGTATTATATAACTCATTTCATAAATGTGTAATTTGTCTGTAAATCTACATAAAGTTAATAGCACAATATATGGTTTGAATACAAAATTAAATTCCCATAAGGTTCCTCAACATTGTTGAAAAATAATGATTTAACTTACAGCTGGACAACTTCAAAGAGAATTTCGACGTGCCCAGTTACAAGGACTGCCCCTCCCTATATTATGGATTGTAGATTATTTCGTTATTGATGGAGAAGGTTTAAGATTTGGTCGATATTATCGAACTGCTGGCTGGTTTGCTCATATAGCAATGTGGTATGTATTAAATCCTAGCAACAATTTACAGAATTTTAAAGCAACTTAATAATTAATATATTTAATAAACATTATATATCTTTAGGAGTTGATTCCTCACATGTTAGTTTCTTCCAAAAACATATTTTCATTATCAAATCTAGTATATATTTAATTCTTTAACATAGCTGACACTCTTTTTGAATTAGAAATCACTTTATTAATCATGTAATTTTCATGATTGGAATTCCAAAGTATTTAGATGAAGTGAATTTTAAACATAGCTCTGAAGAAAATAAGTCATATAGATGGTAACATTTCACAAGTGTTTTGTGACACATATTTGTGACATATAGGACAACAATATTGATCGAATCAAAGCCATTCATTTCTATAATACATCATTGAAAATTACTGTACTATATACTTAATAGCTGTTTGTTTTTTATGTGATAAAATGTTATCCATGAAAAACAAAGGAAGTATTCTACAAACTTTTGGACTTAAAAATAAATTTCATGTTTGTAGTATTCATGTTATAGATTGGCCTATAACTATATGTATTCCATGACAAAGAAAAGTTAGTAAAATGAAAAATTTAAGTCTATTTTGAAAATTAATAATAATAATAAGTATAGCCTAATATAAACAAAATAAGTTATGATATAAGTACCACACATTTCTGGAAGTCTTGTTCCTTTCTCCCGGTGATAAAAAACTAAAAAATAAACAACAGCTTAGGGTTACACAACTGCACAAGTCAGTTGATAAAACTAAAAAAAAATGCAATGATAATGGGAAAGCAGAAATTGAGTTTACTTATCTCATCCATCAACAAATCTCAATTCATTCCTTTCATAAACCATCAAAACTAATATATCTTTACTCCCAACACAATAAAATCAGGAGAACTTTACTTGAAAACTCAGCGAAACAAACCACAAAACACCTTTTTCACAGCAATCTCATAAAAAATTCCATACAACCAAACAATTCTTGAAGTCTCATCCCATCATAATTTTTACACATGCAGACAAAGTTTCTGTCACTGTAGCTCTTGGCCATAATGAATACACTATCACTGTTAAACAAATTCTTTCTGATTCTAACTCTTATAAAATTTGCAACCCCACTTCCATAATACAGTTATTAAAAATTATAAACTATTCTGAAGATGTGAAAACAAAAAAAATTTATTGAACCATCCACATTTTATTCCTTATTCATCACCTCAGCTAACATTTCCAGACCTTATTCCATTCCTAAAATTCACAAACCTGACCTATCTTCTAGAATTAATATCCTACAGGCAGTCCCCTATACAAAATTTCCTCCTACATCTTTTTCTAAAGCCCTTAATGAAGAAAACCACTATTCTGTTTAAAATTTTAACAATTTATTGATAAGATCAAACATCTCACTATCCCTCATGACCACGCTTTAATTTTTCTCAATGTTGTTTCAAATACTTAGTCATTAACAGTTTCAAAACCAGGTGGTCCATTTTCAGTCAATATACTAAAATACCACTTGATGAAATTTTATGCATTTAAAATATAATCCTCAATTTCATTTATTTTAAGTTTAATCACGTTCACTATCATCAATTCAAATGTTTCTTCTCTGAGAAGCCCTGTTAGTCCTCTTTTTGCTGAGATTACATGTGATATTTAGAGAATTCTTGTCTTTCTCTACTTCCTGCCAAACCTCTATGCTAGATCACACATGCAGGTGACATTTGTTGTATTATTAAGTCCTCTCAGTCATAGTCAATACTTTCAATAATAAGATTAAACAAAATCCAATATCCTACTGTTACTCATCCCCAATCACCTCAACCCAAATTTTTTCTTGTACTCTCTTATTACAAATTTCTACATCACAAATTCAACCAAATTTTTAAAAAATATAAAACATCCATCATTCAGATCTACTAATACTCTTTCTTTCCTTCTTGATTAAAAACCACTTGACTCCTATAGAAAACAGTGTGTCATTTACAAAATCTCTTGCTCTAATTGTAATTACTGCTACATAGGACAAACAAAAAGTTCCCTTATTACCCATATCAAGGAACATGTATCAAATATCAAACTTCCAAACAATAAACAATCTTAGTCTACAAACATATTATCAATTCAAAACATTCAATTGATTGGCAAAATGCTAAGATTTTAGACATTGGTACATTTCCAGACTTATCTCAGAGACTTTCATATTAAATTCAACATCATAGCAATTAATGTACAAGACACTATGAAAATCTATAATTGCTATGATCCCTTATTGTTACACTAACCCTTCTGCTTTCCCATTCTCTTTTCTTCGCTTTTGAGTTTTTTCAACTGAATTTGTGCAGTTGTGTCACTTTAGGCTCTTGTGTATTTTAATTTTTTTTAGCACCTGAAGAAAGGTACAAGGCTTCCAGAAATGTTGTGTAGTATTTATATCATCAATTATTTTGGCTGCATTTGGCTGTCTTTCTTATAATTAAAAGTTGGTAAAATTTATTTTATTATTTAAGTTTCTAACATTTGTAATTTGTTTTTTAGATGTACATCATTATTGTACATTATATAATTATTTGTATATTTATATATTTAGGGCAGCTTTGCCTTGCTGGATTCTGGCCAACATTATAGCTCAAAGAGTTGTTCGTTATGGATCCTATTTCCTTGGGCTTTCTGGAGTTCTGCAAATCCTTGCTTGTTTTCTTTGGGTTGTTATTAGGAACCCTACTGAACTTAAGATACCCTTTGGTAATGAGGAACTCACAACTCACTTTGGAGTTAATTTCTGGATGACACTTGCAGTTGGTAAGATATAAAAGATTAATTTTATATAAAAGTTTTTATTTTGTGCCTGTTTTTGAATTATTAAAACAATTTTTGCCCTATTACAGACACTTTACTTATTTCATTTCGAGAGTAACAGTGTTTCAATATATGCTTGTAACTTCTTTAGGTTTTCTTACAAATTATTGTAACATATTTGTGCCAAAAGCAAATAACATATTTAATTCACTAACATATTTAGTTCACTAAATTTAGAAAAGAGTCCAAGGCAAACATTATACTTAAACACCAACATGGTTGTAACAATTTTAGGAACTTAAATTTGGTGACAAAGAACATAGGTTCATGGATACTGAAGAAAGATAGAAATAAATAGGAGAAAGGTGAATGCTATATGTGAAAGCATATGCTGAGGCATAGAATTTCACACACAGAAAAGCATATATTCAATGCATGTAGAAAGAAGGAAAGACTGAAAATATTTGGCCAGGTGGGACTTGAACCCACTTTTATATATATATATATATATATATATATATATATATATATATATAATTGCAATATTGGTATGGAAAGGAAAGAGAAGAAGGAGGCTGAGAGCCTCCGAAAATTTGAAGAACAACTTTCAGTTTCTTATGGCGTCACCGCACTTCACTTTCAGATAAGCCACAATCTATCTCCATAAATTCATATAAAGCGTAATCCTCCTATTTCTCCTATTTATTTATATTCTAGCCACAAACTATCTCTGTTTCCTTTCCAAACCAAAATTTCAATTATATGTATAGAGTACATATGGAAAGAAAAAAGAGGTGGGTTGAATAAATGTCAGAAAGTTATTTTTTAATTTCAGCATTCAATTGGATTCCAGAGTATGCTAACGTAAGGACAGAGTTGATATTTAAATGCTAGCAAAATATAATGTAATGTATTGTACTTTTAGGTTAGCCCAATGTTAGTTCATGTGTGAGTTCAGTCACTGCAATTCTACAATAACATTACATTTTATGATGCAGGTACTGAGGAAAGTTAGAAATACATAATATGGGTTGCCTTTCACTTCTATTGTTTGACCAAGTGTAAATTCATTTCTGTATGTTGGAATCATTATCATTTTGGGCAAATAAAGTCTCTAAAAAAAGGGAGTGCAATATTTATCTTTAGTGGTGATAGGTAGCCATGAAGGGAACAGGGAATAATAGAATATATAATGAGACTTTGCAGCATTTCTAGGATTTGGATCTGTGCTGCAAAGAAATAAGTACAAAATTACTTAGCTCGACTTACATAGGGAAAAATGAGCACCATAGGAAAATCAAGGCAAAGAATAGACATCGGCAAATTCTCATAGAACTATAGAAAACAGGAAAATAGTTTATCTGTAGTACTCCTAGAGACTTTACACTAACGTGTTCAGAGATTTAGTAAAAAAAAACTACAGTTTGTACATATTATTTGTTACACTACCACCAGGCTTGTCAACAGCAGTTGTAAGAAATAAAAATTCATTTTATGTAACATGAGTGAAATATACCTACATCTGGATGTAGACACTAAAACTTGTGTTCTCAAGGCTAAACTATGAGGTAGCTTTGTGGAGGAAAGGTTACAACTTGTGTACTTCTGTTACTGCAAATTGTTTGTGTGTTTTATATGGATAGAATTGGAAATCATTCAAAATTTTAGAATCATGTCTAGATCTCAAATGCTGATTCCACTTTAAATAAAATTTCCAGTTGAATTAAAAAATATTATGACATACTCATATACTGTGGTATTACAATAAATTCTACTATTGGCTTCATTTAAATTATATGACATTGAATTATTGACTATGTTTTGGATTAATAATTTATATTTTTATTTTGGTCATTTTACAAAAAACCTATTTATGTTTTTTCAGGGCTCTTTTGTTTGATCTTGTCCATAGTTATCGTACTTCTGAACTTGAGATTTCCAGATGATGTGTCTGTTTTCTTTGGAATTGATCCTTTAACAGATTTTGATGAATACCACTTAAGTAAGTATACATTTGAAGTTTATATTATGTATATTAACTCATCTGGACAGGAAAGAAGGATAGAGAATAGCTCATATAAAGTAGACTTACCCTGAAATCAACAGATGGTCCAGATGGGCTCAGGTAAGTTGCCTACCCTGTCTTTCATTCCTATCCAAATGTGAGAATTTATTGACCATGTCACATTTTCATTGAGTGCTTCATTTATTTACTATATGGGTGCCCAGTGTTGCCCAGGTTGTCATATATCCATGACCCCTAATTAGACTCTAAACTCTGTTGTTTTTGTGTTATTTTATGTAATGCACCTCCACCCCCCCCCCCACCCCGAGCATGCTCCCAACCCATTCCAAAATGGGTTGAAATTATACACAAACAACATCGGTAGAAATACTATGTCATTGACCCTGACAAATATTTATTCCACACAAATATTGACCAATTGACAGATTTGGAAATTTCCACCCCCACTTGGGGGAGTTTTATGGCAAGTTGAATGTTATAATTGAACTTGGTGACCACCATAACATCATATTCGACTCCAATCTCAATAGTTTATGCATTATTTTTATGTAAATCCCACTCCACCCCGACCCTTAAGGGTGATCCCCTCCCAAGCCCAAAGAGGGTCGAAATTATACACAGAGAACATGTGTAGAAATTTTATGAATCTAATTCAGGCCAAAATATATTTATTGGACTAAAAAATCGGCCAGTTAATATGTTTGAAAATTTCTACTCTTGCCCACCTGTGCCCAGCCCCTCTCACACCCATACATTGCCCAGATTGTCTCAGCGACATCTATAACTGTGATTTGACTCAAATCTCAGTTGCTTTCACATTATTTTTATGTAATGCCCCTCCACCCCCACCCCATGCCGAAAGTCATTGAAATTATAGACAAACAACATTGGTAGGAAAACTATAAATCTCTTTGTCCTCTAAAAATATTTATCTGACTTAAATATTGGCCTTTTTAGCATATTTGAATATTTCCACCCTGCTCTTGTGGATGATAGACGTGTCTCACCCCAACAGTGAAGATTTGTAAGTGTAACATATATATATATATATATATATATATATATATATATATATATATTTATATATACACAAACACACTTTTCTGTTTATTAGATTAATTTATATAATAAATTGTTAGATGATATAATTGTTAACAGTGCATTTTTACTTGTTATTTACCAAATAAACAAACATATAGTTTCACCATAAATGTGCTTCTAAATTGCAGCTCCTACAGAATTACAAAATGTCAGGAATAAAGTTGTTGTTTGTCAAATTTCTACCAATGGAATTGAGATGAGTCCTACACAATCAACTTCAGAAGAGCTGAAACCAGAAACTGAGACACAGGTATGGTAATTTGGTTATTTTGTGGTGAATACGTAAAGAACACACTGCATGTATAAATTAAAGTAATAAGCAAAAAACTTTAGGAATGACAATATCTGTTTTAAAATCTAGTAAAATGCAAGTTGTTAGATATATGAGAGAAATTATTTTAATTTCTATCCATATGTTTCAATAAATGGTATTTTATTAAAAACACTAGTTCTGTATAATATGATAAAATTTCAGGTAGTTCTGAAGAGACGTGGAACAGTTCTCAAAGGTCAACGGTCAGTGTTTAGGACACAGGTACCTTTAGACGATGAATTGCCTATGTACCTGAATGTACCAAATAGGTCAGTATACTAGATGTACTCACTTAAACTATATTCATTTTCATATTATATTTTAATTATATTTCCAAATTAAAAACTCATTTATCAAATAAATATATATATATATATATATATTATTAGTAAGGAAATGACGTCAAAAATTATTATATCTCTCTTTCCTTTCCTTTCCATACCAATATCGTAATTATAATAATTTAACTTATTTCTTAGATATATTGCCAATTTTATACATTTTCAAATTGTAAATAGTCAACAATTTATTATTTTCTGAATTTTTTAAATTATTTTAATTACTCATTTCATTAATACTTAATATTGTTTCGATTTAGGTTAGATATCTTTGTAATTATCATTGACTTATTTTACCAATTCCATTGGCCAATATTTTTATTTCAAAATATTATAAAATGCTTCCTATTAATTTTACTAATCAATGTACACACTAAATAACATTATTCTATACAAATCCACATTATGGGTCACTAATTTCATATATTATAATCATTATTGTGTTTTGTTTCAGAACTGTTGTAGACTATTCAAACTCTTCTGAAGCTTGAAGAAGTTTATAAAACAAAGATTAAGTTCAAAATATACTTTTTGTGATACCAGCATTACACCATTAAAAGGTAAAAGCAGGAAAAACATTCAATGGTTGTATTTTATGTCAGAGGAATGTATGTGCTCATACTTCCAGTAATTGTTACAAAGAAATTTTCCAATGTAGTTTTAAAAACAAAAGTATTGAACAGCATGTGTCATAAAACTGCCTTTCAACAAGCAACATAACAGAAAGAAAATAAAAAAACAGACACTATCACTATTATTATTTAATCAGATTTCCTGTACCAACATTCATCCATCAGCTAAAGAGCAGACTCAGTGAAATGTTTTTCTCTAAACACTGATTGCAAGATTTGCAGCAAATTTTAAGCTTAATTAAACAATATAGTCTCTTACTTTCTTAAGACTGACAATAAATTTAAAAGATGCATCACAAAAGTAATACTATTTGGTACCACCAATGGGGATACTGCATTAAAATTTCAATTTATCAGACCCATTTTCACACTCCGATTAATTGTAAGAATATTTACTACTATATCACTAATAAAATGCTTTAATGTTTTTATCCATTGACTTGTTAACACACTACCAAGTATTTCCTGTTTTATCTGTACTGCCAAACTGGAGTTACTTCTAATACTCTCGTAAGCACTATCATTATCAGAAAAGCATGCCAGACACTTGCTGACTTTCCAGTCTTCCTTCATTGCCTAGATTATTATAATTTACTTCATATTGACTCAATACCACCCAAAAAATTAATTAGACTTTAAATGAATTAATTATCACAGAATTAGGATTGTCCTGCAACTATAATGTAAACATCAAAAGTAGGCTGTTTAGTAGATTGTATGTCAGTGCTTAAAAAACTGTTGGTACCTTCTTAATCATCTAATTCATTATGAAAAAAAATATACTTTCAAATCTTTATTCCTAATGTCATGTCAATTAAAAATACAATTTTGTTTTTTTATGTGGATAAATATTTTTATACATTTTGTATGATACCTTAATCCAATGTTGACTTTAATTTTACATCTTCCTGATTAGGTTTGATACATAGAAAGTTTCAGTTAATTTTGTTTCTGTGGCAATTTATATTTACTCCAAATTACTTCCAGACTGATTTACACTCTATAAATATTTTGATAAATTGTTAGTTTGAAATGAACATACAAGAACATATGCAAATGAAAGCTAACTGAAGATACTTTCAGAAAAAAATGTTAGCATTAAAAATGATTATTGGTGAAAATACCAGTTATTTCTTGGAGTGCTTAAGATAATATATTCTAAGCAGACACCACTCCGTTGACATGGAAACATGCAGTGATATTTGCATGTTCATCTATGAGGGCAACTTGCAATGTCATTTCAGAACCCTGTGAAGAAAAAGAAGAATGTAATTTATTTTTCTTTATGAACACACACATATATACATAATGTATAAAACCTCTATTATGCCCTTCACTTCAGAGTCATAATGCATAAAGCTTTGTTTTTCCTTTTACTTCTATCTCAGCTCAGCGATATTACATTCTTCATGAATATCCTCCAAATTCATAAAGCAATTGGGTGACAGGTAATTTTAATACAAATTACCAAATGTAACAATTCAATACCGCTTTAATAGTTGAGACAGGGGATATGTTTACATATAATATGTGTTATACAGTTCATTCCTTATACAAGAAGCATGTATCATCTCCTTACTACCATACAGAGGCTAGTAAGTTTCTGGGAACCCTGATGAAAATTCACTTCTAAGTTCAGGCATAAACTGCTTTGTTGGTCCACACAGAGTCTCCACAATAACCTCCTGGAGACACATAGCATGTCTACACTCACACACTGCCAATGATATCAATCAACAATTCCGGATTGTATCTATAGATATATAGAAGAAAAAGAAGAAGTAGTCAAGGTTTTGTATAGGGTAAATCATTAAGTGGAAACACCCGTCTTATAGCATAGGAAAGAGACTGAAAGGGGGGATGTGAAAAGGTAGAGCAAGGTAGCCAAGGGTTAACTAAAGCCCCTGGGCTGTAGTTTTAAGGATCCTACCTGGCAATTTGCCTAAAAGTGATGCAGGGACAAACCTAGCCTTTGGGTATTTGTCCCATACCCTTCAAATGGCAGGAGTGGAGTTTGCTGAGGGTAAACAGCATTCCCTTCTCTGAGTCTGAGGAGGCAGATGTCAGACAATACCAATAGGAGTATCACATAGCTCTTCCCATATGCCCAAGTCCTGCAACCTGGGAACATTCACCTCTCAAAACTGATCTAGGTGCCCCGGCCTCTGGGAACCATAATCCAAAAACTAGACAGGAGAAGGAATCCCTGAAAGTAGCCCCTTCCATCTTTCTGGTTCACCTGTGACAGGCTGAGGCCAGCTCTCACAGGCTTCCTCCCTATATATATTAATATGAAAGTAAGAGACAGAGATAATCTGACTTAACTCACTTTGAAAGTTGACTTTCCCTAACACTGAGCATGTTAAAAACTGTGGGGTTGGCCATCTCAATCTGCAGATTTGTACTGAGAAAATGGGCTTATTCCATTGAAAATCTTCTAAAATGTTACTTTCCTTTACTTCTGTACAGTGCAATTTCTTCCCTTCTTTCATTTTATGGAGGCATGTGTATACATTTAAATATATGCTTGTATGTTATGAGTATGTGGATGTATAATTTTTCAGAACTAATTCTTTTTTGGAAACTGACAGTGATTAAGTTTGATGAACCAGTTATGTAAAGGAATATATAAGGTGATGAGGCCATTGCTAGAACAAAATATTTACTATAAAATAGAAATGAAAGTTTTGGAATATTAATGTAATTCTTGGAATTTCGAGGATAGATCATAAAAGGATTAAATTGAGAGTGGCATCAAACTGGGTGAATCAAATATGAGCCGAATTTTTGGTTTTTTATTCATTGGTACAAAATACAAACATGAAAGATACAATCTCCCGTTTTTGTTATGCATTTTTCCCAATGGATTGGAAGTTTTTTAATGTCAGAACGTTATGTTTCAAGAAGTTTCCAATGGCTTCCGCTGTTTTTTAAAATATATATTTAGTACTGAATTCTCTTATATTACTGTCAGTTTCAGTGATTTTCTTTGAGTGTCACAAAGCTTCCACTACATTACCGTTATCGGCGTCTCTTGGTCGTTTTCTTCTCCGTCTCTGGTGCACCTGACGCAACAGTTATTCTGCAACTGCACATAATGTATCTTCCTTGGCTACTTAACTCTTCACAGGAGCCTGTCTTGAGCTTATTTTTCTTCGCTTTACATCACTGCTTTAGGTAAGTTAAGGACGTGTTGTTACGGAATGAAATAATTACATGATTCGGAGTTTGTTATCAATGAGATTAGTGAACTGGTTTTCATTAATAGCTGTTTTTACGAATGGAAATAAACAATTTTCATTTGCTCTTAGATACCTCGTTTTTCAAATAACCTTCATTCAAACTGATGACTTGCACTAGAATCTGCACATAACTCTTCAAGTGCGTTTCTTTGGCAGTGACCAGATTATCGTTGTCCAAGAGCTTATCACGCGAAGTCATGTATAAGCTCTTGAGAGTACAGTCTACATTCCATTCTCTAATGTATTAGGAATGGATAGCTTTTATTTATTATCTTGGCGACCAAGAAATTTGTTTTTTAATCTGTTTACTGCCAGATCTCGTGTTGTTTTAGGTAATTTAAAATTGTATATTTTCTTACACAAACATGATAATTCTTTTTATTTGTGGCCGACAACATTCCCTGATAAAGTCTCATGTTCTATGCTATGCCTTAAGTATTTTTTTTTTGTTCGTATCAAATTACCTGATCATTTCACACATAAGTATACTTTTTTTTGTAAATTCCAATATAAATGTAGGTTGTGTTTAGCCGAATCCCTCTCATAACCAAATAATATTAAATAAGTTTAAATAATTTCGGTATTAAATAAAATCCTAATAATTTTTACAAAAATAAAAGTTATTTACAATGCATGCGCCAGCAGATAAAATTATATGTACATATACACATTCGTGGAGTGATTACAATTTTAAGATTATAAATAAATGAAAATATAGAAAATTAACAGACTACGTTTGGAATTAGTTTGAATTTTATAAAGCAAAGGAAAAACAAAATGAGAGGAGACAGGAAAAAGAAACGAAAATGTTTTGTACTCACGGGAGGAAATACATCGATGACGTCAAGGCTGAGGTGGTAGATGACAGTCTCTCCAGCATCAATTGGGCACTTCCCTTGGACTAGCGTCTGACAGGCGTCGTGGTTGTGTAGGGGGTACTCCGTGTATGTGTCCGAGGTGTTAGCTAACACATCGGCCCACAGGATTCCGGCATTCTCCACTGTCACAACATAGTTCAATGAAACTTATAGCTTATAATAAATGCAAGTGTTGCGTTATTCGAATTCTAGCACTATGATATATTTGAGTAAGGACATAATCCACCAAAGGTGCTAATGGATCTCTCAGACTACACACTGAAACGGAAACATAAAGTAATGTGTTACTACCTACGTCGTCTTATTTATTAATGACGATTTGATTTTTATTAATTAATTGGCTTTGTAGGTGACCATAATCAAGAATTATTTTTTAGAGTAACATACTACATGAGGGTAATCCACGTGATGGCAACTCCCTTTTAATAGCATAGGAAGGGATTTGAAAGTGGGGATGCGGAAGGGTAGAGGAAGGTAGCCAAGGGTTAACTAGGGCCCTCGGGCTATATTTTAAGGATCCTACCCGGCATTCACCTAAAGAAATGCAGGGAAAACCCTAAAAAAACCTGCATCAGGTAGGTCGGGCATTGGGTAATTGTCCCACGGCCGTCCGATAGCGGGAGAGGAGTTTGCTGTGGGCAGGGAGCTGGCCGACTATTCCAATGGGAATAGCGGACAACTTTTACCGTATGCCCAAGGTCTGTGACCCCGGAACATACACCTCTCAGAACAGGCCGAGGTGCCTCGGTTTGTGGGAACCTTTAAAACTGCGACCATCAATAGGACCTTTTAGTTCCGAGAGGTAACAAAAGAAGTGAAATCAATGAAATTTCTGTTCCAATTCATGTAATGTTGCCTCTAACTTCATTTTCGTTTCTTACCCGGTTTGAAGGTCGCGTTGGCCGAGAAGACACTTCCAATTTTGAAATTGCAGGTTTCAGTCCCGCAATCGCTGGCATCCAGAGATATTATTGGATTTCCTGTGGTACCTGAAATTAATATGAGGGGAACATCATTAGATTATCTACTGAGAAACTTATAACAAATGTTAAAAATGGTCTTCACATGCTTCTACACTCGTCGGGTCATACACTGTCGCGTACTTTCAAAGTCTTCATAGACGGTGTCGCATGGTTCCGCAGGCGTCCAAGACTCGTTGATGAAATGTCTCTTCTTTAGGAATGTCTGTTGCATAAACCAATTGTCCTAAGTAATCCTACAAGTAAAATAATCTAAGGGATTGACGGTCGAGGAACGTACAATCCATGGAACTGGTCATCCATAACTATCCATTTCCCATTTGTCATGGTTAAGATCATACGTTGTATCATGAACAATGTGATTGAAATGTTCTGAAGCATCGTCATGAGTTAACAACGTACTTTTATTTAATTTCTAAAGGCACATTGTAAACAGGTCTAGAAAAATGAGTGCCTGAAGAATAGGTGATAGGAAAACATTGGGGCGTAGCGGAACTCAACATTAGTGGATTCTTTTTCTTTTTCGATTTCTCAGATGCTGAGACATTGGAGAATTGGTTAGATGATTTTTTTTTGAGTATTCCTTTTCTTCGCCTTGAAAATAACCTTGAAAGTTGCGCTCCAATATTCCAAGAGCGATACAGATCCGGATACGAATTACGAACTCAGCATCCATTTCCTACTTCAAGATTTCCCTGTGTCCTGCGCCCCTGACAAATTGAATTCCAGATCCACTGTCGCATGTTCCGTCACCATGGTCAACGTACTTCATAAGTTTAATGGAAAACTAAACTTGGAACGAGAGCCAAACTTCCATGTGGATTACGAAAATTAAAGAAGATCAATTAAATGTTAAATTGTTATTTTCAGAGATCTAATAATTCAGAGATTGATTTTTTAAATATTTTTCATTAGACAAATTTTTAAGAAATGTTGTCATTAAAATTTTGTTTCATTACTGGTTTTTCCTGATTTTCAATATTATTTTTATTAATATTATCCATTTTTTTATTAATTTATTGGCTTTGGAGGTGACCAATATTCAGCTTCACTTAAAAATGTTAAACAAAAATTAATAAATACTAATTATTTACGTCCGTATAGTTTAAATGTTTTTTTGATATTTTTTAACTAATTAAAAATTTGTAAAAGAAATGTTAGAATAACTCAGAGGGAAAATACGTAAACTACCGTTTCTGCATTGTTCGTCCGAGTAATGATATTTTCAAACTAGTTTTTCTCAAAACTAGCATTTGACGAGTTCGCCGTTCGTTTCTGCAACGCCTCAATTATCTTAAAATTAATGACAGAATAAAGGTGCATAAATATAAAATGTAATCAATAATAATGTTTGGACTGGAATTGTAGGTAGACTGCCTACCACACTGTTTCCCAACGTTGGGTCCACACCCCACAGGGGGATGAGCTCGACTAGTATTTTAAACCACTAGCTATGGTTTAACTTGTACAAAACGAAAAATTGTTTGTAACACAATTTTATCTAAGCATTTGGTAAGCTTCGTGCTTTCCATAGAAGACCCACTTGAAAGACTGAACTAATATAAACTTCAAATTAATATAAATTATTACTTTGTTTATGCACAGAATTATTACTATAGAATAACCGTGATACACAAGTTAAAATTATTAGACTCCTTTAGGAAATAAATCATTTTTTGGATATAAAAAATAGGTATATGCTACATATACTTAGGTGGGGCATGGTAAAAAAAAGGTTGGGAAACACTGGTCTACCAGGTCGAGACACTGTCTCACTATTTTCTTTCATGAATAACTTCAAATCTAAGAACTACACCAAAGTTTGAAGAAATATTAAACTATTAATAATGTGTCCGTTCCAACTCTCATTAAAGAAATTATATTGCCTATATTACAGACATTGAAGACTAAAATACAACACAACGTTTCTTTCACCAATTTGTGGACCTTTTCAAGTGATGAAACCTGGAGTCCCACGTTGTCGAAATATTATTGAAACACCCTGTAATTCGTAGGTATATATATATATATATATATATATATATATATTGTAATGCCAATTAATTAGGACATTAATTGTTTGGACATAAAATTTAATTGTAGCGGCAGGAGCTTCCAAAGCGACAATGGAGCCGAGCTATGTTACTTTGTTGGAAAGTCAAAAATGGCGTATGCGCGCTAAAACTCGAGACTATGATAGTTCAGTTGGTGACGGGACATTTCGGAGGAGGGAACAAATGATTCTAGAGCAGATACTAGCCGTTGTTTAATGTATTATTAAACAAAGTTGTGAGTTTAAGGCAAAGTTTAAATCGTAAATATTGCTAAGTAAAAGCAGTGTACGTCTGTAGTCAGGCGGGAATAGTAAAGTTGCCGTTTAAGTCCCAAGCGGTAAAAAGACTAGCAAATCTATGAATCGGAGGATTCATATAAGGCAAGCGGTCACCAGATAGCTGACAAAAAGGAGAATCATCCGAGTTCCTGGGAGCCTAACAAGGTTGACTTCAAGAGTGTAAAATCTGTGAGCCGATATTAGAATAAGTGTAAAAATTTTTGCAATAGTGTACTCCCGAAAACAAAAGGGAATGCTGGAACCAGCTGGACAGTTGTAAGTAACAAAATACAAAAATAATGATTTATGTAAAAGTAATTAAAGGATAGAAGTCAGACGTTCTATTTTAATTGTCAATCAGAGTTAATTTCTTTTCTTTTAATTTCTTCCTATCGACATATTGTCTGGGTGAATTATAAACTGTGTGTTAATTAGTTTTTTAAAACAACTTGTTGTCCATTATCAAACCCAGTAGAGACCCTGAGATCTAAAATTTTAAATTGTATTTGTATGTCAGTTAAAGCAACACGGTGGAAATATATAATTATATGTTTTAAATTATTGTTGATTATTTCATTTAAATAACGCCTCATTGTTGATTATTACATTTTGGCTACCACAACGTGGGGCAAATTTCATTTAATTAACGCCTCATGGTTAATTATTACAATATATATATATATATATATAGACTTCATTCTCTTTTCCCGTCCGTCTCTCCCTTTGTTCACGTACTCGTAAAACTACATTCGTATTCATATAGGAAAAGACCGAGAAATTTGCTGCCGTCAACTGCAGCCAATAAATCAGACATGTTACGAAGATGAGTTACGGTAGCTCTTTAAACAAAGATTTCTTAAACCCATGGTATTATGATAGTGAAACAAAGAACAAACGTGTGACTTAAAATGAAAGCGTCTCGGTTCTTGCTGTTTACAGCTTTATTTCTTTTTTCAATTAATGTAATTTTTGTTTAACGAGTATTAATGAGAATTTAGGTTAATTAATCTTAGGTAATTATGAAGACCAGACGTTGCATATACTTACACTAATAACGATATTAATAGCCTAAAAACGGTATTTATCAGAGTAGAACCTACGATAGAAGTTCTATTTAGAAGATCTGCTGTGCTGTCATATATGTAATTAACGTTAATTACACCGTTATAAATCGACGGGGATCCGAGAATGTGCCTTGAGAGTGAAGTTCGACATTTCCAAATATATGTGAGGGGACAAACTCCGACCGGACAGAAACCCAGAGAGAGAGAAACAATTATTATATTTTTGAAGGTTCAAAGTGCTCATTTGCTATATTTTATTGAAGCCAATTATTTCATAATGTTCAGCGGTGAAAAGCACTTATACATATTTTAAATTAAATTAATTATTACCGACCTAGTAAACTACCTCAAACAATTCCAATACGATATTAATTGTTAAAGATTACTTGCGTTCTTTACCATGAACATGTACGAATTGACGGACGTATTTTATAGAGAAAGAAGTATTCGTAAGGAAAAAAGCCAAAATCACTTGTATTCATCGTCATGGATAGGAGAAGGAATGATAAAGGTCTTCATTATGCAGTTTCAACACACCCGAATGCAAAGAATAAGGAGAAGATAAATTATTATAAATAAATAGACATAATATTTCATATATTTCATCCGCAATGTGGCTTAAGAAGACATAAAACGATTGGTGAAGAATTTTCATCAGTTAATTCTTCTTATTTTACTACACGGGTTATAAAATGTAATTAATATTTTGCAACGATTATATACCGAGGCAATACCCAATTTTTTCATATAAATTTTACTGGCGAATACGATATTGTCAATGACTGAACATCAAAATTCGTGAACAAACGAATTTGATCTTACCATTTCCGTCCATTATAAAGTTCATTCAGTCTTAATTAAAATAAAATGAAGGAAGTACTTACATTTTTGGAATGGGGAAGTGTAGACTAACGCGACGGAAAACAGCAACACGCCGAGGATGAGTGGGAATTCCATGATGAAGAATCTGTTAATGATTAAGTTTTCCCACGTATTGCGAAGTATATATGTGTGATTGGTTATCTGATAACGTCGCGGGATGGAAGCATTATCTTGTTTAGCGTCAGAAGCAAGGAGTTGCTTCATTATTCCATCGATTATTGTCGAGATTATGAAAGCACCTAGAGAGCAAGATGTTGACAATCACGAGTTACGATCATGACGTTGGTACTTTTGTCTATTAAAACGTAGGCAAAGCAACCAATGTAATATAATATAAGTGAATGTAATATAATTTGTTTAAGGTAGGGTAAAAAAAATGTGTTGTTATATATCGTGATTAAAATATATTTAAAATGATTGACGGAGACCAGATTGTGTACGATCAGGTCTCGTCGAGCCCGTTTTTCTTCCCTGATTCTTATAATATCAATGTTAACGGTTATCCGTTTGCTTACATTTAAAACACAGAGAGCCTGTTCTGAAAAGTAAATTGAAAAGTGTTTCCAGTTATACTTGGATAACTTGTAACAAAGGAATCCGAAAAATCTAGTTTAAAAATTTGCGATTTGTAATGAATGGTCGAAACCCAGAACATTAGAAGAAAAATTTCGGCAATTTTCCGTTCACGAATAATAACGGTCAAAATACGAAGCAGCAATCTGGTTATGGGAATTTTCAGCAAAATTACTCTTCTAACGTCGCTTGTGGTCTTCGCGACGCTAGGACGTGTTGATCGACAAATTCGAAGTGGCTTTCTCGTCTGTAACGAACTCGTCTCGTTTTATTTGCATTCATTAAAAAGAAAAGGTTTGTTGCGGTTGCAGAGTCCATGTTGAGATGAGCACCACCTCGAACTGTGAAATCATTTGACAAAAACAAACTAAAAATCAGCTACTATTAGAAAACTCCTTGATCTCTATTGTTGGTCACTAACGTTTGTTTCCTCCGTTAAAATGGATATTTAGAAACTGTCCTTCAACGAATGTGGTCTAAAGTAGTTGTATTTTTTAAAGACAGTATCTTGGGGATAATCCACCTTATAACCAGCACTCTACAGTAACATTGGAACTGATCGAAAAGAGGTCATGCGGAAGCCAGATCAGATAGGCAAGGCTTAACTCAAGTCCCCAGGTTCGCCGATATGTGATACAGGAAAGTTCCTAGAGAAACCTGCATGCCGGATTGTCAGTACTTGTCACACATCGTTCCGAAATCTTGACTCCATGTCTCGACCAGTTTTGGAGGCAGCTGACGGACTGCTGCAACTGGAGAACAACTATTATCATATTCCCAAGGTCTGCTTACATCCCTTCAACCAAACCTATTTGTCACGGCTTATGAATACATTTTTTAGTAGCCAATATGGTTCAAAACAAGATACAAGAGTTACGATAATCTGCAACATCCATTTCCTACTTCAAGATTTCCCTGTGCCCTGCGCCCCTGAGAAATTGAATTCCAGATCCACTGTCGCATGTTCCGTCACCATGGTCAACGTACTTCATAAGCTTAATGGAAAACTCAACTTGGACTCTATTCCAAAGAGTAGCATTGATATTCGTTACAAAAAAACCATAATGGTTCTATACGGAAGAAAGAAAGATAAATATTATCGAGTAATTAATCGCAGATCGATAAACCGAAGTATATCCCTATGAACTATATTGAAAGCTTAAAGGCTATGTATATGGTAATCCACACAGCGGGAACTCCCCTCTTACAGTATAGGAAAGGGACTGTAGGGGGGATGCGGAAAGGTAGAGTAAGGAAGCCAAGAGTTAACTAGGGCCCCCTGGCTGTAGTTTAAGGATCCTACCCGGCAATTCGCCTATATGTGATGCTGGGAAAACCCTAGAAAAACCTGCATCAGGTAGGTCGAGCATTGGGTACTTGCCCCACGCCCTTACGATGGTGGAAGAAGTGTTTGCTGCGGGAACGCAGCATTCCGTTCTCTGTGCCTCGACCAATTTAGGAGGCAGCTGGCCGACTATTCCAATGGGAACAGAGAACAACTCTTACCGTATTCCCAAGGTCTGTGACCCCGAAATATACACCTCTCAAAAACAGGCCGAGGAACCTCGGCTTCTGGGAACCTTGGTTCAAAAACGGAGAGGGGAAAAGGCATCCCCAAAGACAGCCTCCTCCATCTCTCCTAAAAGAACATCCCTCGCAGGTTCTACCTGCTAAAGAAAAGTCCTCGCAGCCAGCTCCTCCATGATTTATTGAAAGCAAAGTTATTAGCCATCATTTATTCCTAAACAGTAAAGTAATAACGTAGAGAACGAGAAAATAATGGAGAAATGAACCAAGTCATTCCGAGTAGAGAGAAAAATGTTTCAATACTAGGTAAAACTAATTTAATTTATTTCACAGCATCGTATCGTTGCACAAACACAGCTACAGATAAGATAAATATTTAATGGGTACTTGAGCAGTATTGAGAAAAACACTATTACGCGAATGGGACATCTTAAAAATAAATGGAGTTCAGAAGCTTGAAGTAGCCTTTATATTTGAGTTCAAACTTTAGTAAAAATATTAGAATTGTATATGTTGTCTAAAACGATTATTTACATGATTTTTAATAAAATCACTAAATATTGTTTTGGTTTCACTTTTACAGTAGTAAAACTTAGAACAACTGTAATAGCATATTAAAAAACTAGTCTTAAGTTTCCATTTTTTACATTAGTATTATACTAACACAATACTACATTTTTCATTTATAGTATTTTTTCGTCAGGGTTAGAGAATTTATTCATTTTTATTAATTTATTTTATATGTTTATATTATTTTGTAATCCTCAGATTTTTATTTAATATCTTCCAACATTACCCTCTTACAGTCCAAATGCATGCACTTTCACTCTGTCGTTCACATAACCTGAACAACACTTTTATATCAGCGCAACCCCTAAAATTGATTAATAAAGTTTTACGGTATTTTATTCCCACTATGAATCACACATATGCTTCTTCAAATTTAAGTTAGAAATCTAAAAGTGCTGGTAGTTTTCAGCTGCTTATTTTATCTTCAATATTATTGCACGTATGTTTGAATAAAAAATAACAATATTTCATGAATTTAATAATTGTGACCAGGAGTAGTTTAGATTAGTTTAATCAACAAACCAAGTAAAATAAGGTTAGTTTATGATTTTATTTATTTTTTTAAACTAATTTTTAATATATATTTTTGTGAATACAATGCGGGAAAAATAACCAAATAAATATGAAACGTGACCAAAGTCAATTTGGCTCATGATGTTGCACACATTCAACATAAATATTATTAGGTCTAATTTATAAATAATTCTCATTAATTCGATACTTAATATTTTAGTGCAATATTGCTTCAATTTTCTTTCTTCAAAAAAAAATAAACAAAACCACAAAAAATAAATAAAAGTTGACCGGCGGGTAGAAAAATCCGGTTTAACATGTCCACGAATGCCAAAAATTTCACATTTCCTTAAGTGCACTTTGTTTCATATCTTCAATTCAAATTAGTTCTTTTAAAAACCAACCGAAGCCCTATGGGGTGATACTAAAATTTATGTTACATATATGCTACACTATGCACTAAAGGGTTAGTGGTATAAACAAAATTACGAGGATAATGAAATATTAAAACCGCTAAAATGAAGGAAAATAATGTAACGACCTCCGAGGTCGAAAAAGACGAACTATAATAAAATGAAAGCAAAAGTGCTCGGACTCAAGTCCCCTGTTCTGATTGCTATTCTTTCTTCCCTGCAAAAGTATATAGATACTCTTTGAAACGCCGGACTCTTTATTCCTCTTAGAAAAACAATAATCTTAAACATTTTAATATAGACTACAAAAGACGAGTTTCACTCTCACGCCCATCTTCATCGCCATAATATTCGCACAACTGGTCTGGCGGTATACAGCCAGCAAAACATGGGTGTATTTTCGGCCATTTTCAATGGATTGTTTGAAGCAGATCATGCGTAGGAAAGAGAATTAAATTCTCTAAAACTGTTCTCGTATGACAAATAAGTGTACTGCCGACCATTTTGGAGATATCAGCACTAGAAATAGGCCAAAATTCATTCATTTTGATAATGACGTAAAATGTCGTAAATTTGACGAAGGATTTCTGCCACTTCGTTCGACAGAATTTCTTACTTGAATACACCTTTCGATGCAGAATTTTATACTCTACAATTATTACTCTACATTATTTTCAATAGATTTCTTCAGGCTTATTCTACTAGCGGAAAAGTGTAAATAGGAGCAAAATTTGGAAAACTTGATTTTTCACTAATGGCCACAACATGTGAAAGTTGGAGAAAAATTCCCGAGATTTTACGCGGTAAGATATAGGCTGATTGTTCATGTATTCGTCTTGGCCCCTCTAAAATGGGAACGTCAAAGCGACCTTCAGGCTCGCTACAAGACGTAAGCAAAGCTGGATTAGATATTGACTTCACATTCATTTCTTGGAGAAAAAGAGTTCTGCCATTTGGGGCCTTTGTCCGTTAATGTGATTATCAAAGTTAGACATATAAATGTTTGCAATAGCAAAAATTAAAATAAATTACGCAGGTAAGGTATAGATTATGATTTTATGCTTCAAATCTTAACTCTTCCAACATGTAATAGGTTAAAAAACTGAAACTTCGTCCGTAGAATGTTCCTTGAAGATAAATGGAATATAGCATGGTTTCAAACAGTACAATTATGAAACATATCTTCCAGGATTCTTGACGTTAGAGGAAAAATGTAGACCTATTTCCTTGTTTTGTGTCAGAGTTGTGGCAGATAACCCCGACCTCGGATCTTTACTCACTGGAAAACGCCCAGAAGCTCAACTCAGTCATTATTCCTTCTCAGTGAGTTGTGAAAATAATATTAGTAGCACTAATAATATTTGTAGTTGTAACAATAATAGTATTTTTCCGTGTATCGTTGATTATAACATAGGAACGTCACGATTTTTTGATAATATAAATAAATAAATGACATTGAGACAGAGGCTGTACATGTTATTACAAAAATTATGTAATTTACAACAACAAAGATGACGTTTCGTCCTCTTATGGAACATCTTCAGGTAAAATATTTTTAATAATTTTCTATAGGCCTACGATCCTTTCTTCTATTAATAATTTTGACAAAAGTAAAAATTAGAGACAAGGAAGTAGGAAGAAGTTGTATACAAAATTATTCAAATTACTTTTACCTGAAGATGTATCATCTATGTTGTTGTTGTTTGAAATTAGTTTTACCTAAAGAAGAACCATCATAAAACAACATCTATGTTGTTGTTGTAAATTATAAAATTTTTGTAATAAAATGTTTAGTCTTCTGACTCAATGTCATTTATTTATATTATTATTATAATATTATTATTATTATTTATATTTTTATAAAATATGTCAGACATTTTTCATCGTTATTGTCAAGATCTTTTACTTACCAAGTGGGGCCTACATATTATTTAGAATTTACATATCTTTTATTTAAACAATTCATTCACATAGGCGTATATAATACTTTACATTACAGAATCTTTGTTATTTGCATAAGAATTTTTTTCTTTAATTATAAAATATTGCAGAACATTTCACTAAAGCTGCTGAAAAGAGTGAACGAATCTTAAAAGTCAGGCAGACAGTAGAGTGGTTTCGCGAACATATTTGTTAAGCTTAATTTCACTACTTCTACGCTGTTAAAGCTTTTACACCACCAGGAAGCTTATTGTAATATTTACATAATCTGCTATCGGTAATTTTTTTATTTTTTAATCTAAAGAAATTTAAAATACCCCTGGCACTTTTGCTATAAGTCCTTAATGTTATTTATTAAAATTATCTTATACATGTAACGTAAAAATACAGTTAAAATTAAATGATTTTGGGAAATGTCCGGGTATTAATCCTTCCTGTTTAGTCCGAATGTATAGTTACCATGTTACTGGGAATGAATCTAAGTTATTTATGACTACGTTAAATCTATATATTAATTATTGTTACGAGGAAAGTATTGACAGGCTTTTGAAGAAATCTATATTATCAACCTAAGGTTAAGAATTTGTACTAATAATTAAAATAGTGTTAAAATCACCAGTGTTTTAATTAATGTATTTAAATTCTTTAAGAAATATTATTGCAATTTTTCCTGAATCTGATATTGTGATTGGCTATTCGCGTGAATCCTGAGCATATTTAACGGCTCGGTGTATGTTAAATGTAAACAGTCTGATTCCAACTGCTGATCTGTACAGGTGATTTTTTTCTCAATTACTGTCAATCTGTTTGTTATATGAGGAGACGATATCAGATATTGTTCTTTACAGATTATTATGATGCGGTTCCACAGAAAGCTACTGTTAAATAATTGATGAAAAACATAAATAGTCAAATAACAGACGAAATTAAGTGATAATACACACGTTTCAGCTGTCCTTGTCGACAGGTGATTGGAAAAACGCAAGAACTGTACGAACGACACACCACACAAACCAAACTTTACAGCTACTTCTTTATCTAATTAATCTTCATCTGATACGAACGTTTTTGTATTTTCAGCTTTTGAATTCGTCACCTGGTTTGTGCTATGTGTCGTTCGTAGGGATCTTGCGGTTTTTTTTATCACCTGACGAAAGCGACAAGGATTGCAGGATCGTTGTGTCGTATTTATACTATCACTTAATTTTGTCGGTTATTTGTATATTCATTTATATAATTAGTATATAACACAGACGTATTATTTGTCAATGTTATATAATTGACTTGATCTAATAATAAAATATATGAATATTGATGACGTGATGGTTCCATTCTTTTCAACGTTGTTACAATAAGGTCTTACTAAAGTCTATATTAACTCTAAATATTCTAGTTAGAAGGGGATGAAACTTTGGTAATCTGCTAATTAAAATATCATTTCAAATAAATCGATGGTGTCCAATAATTGGAACCATACATCGATGGTCATATTTAACTAGAAAAAATACAGAAGAATTTTAAAAATATAAATATTCATGAAGAATATGACGAATTTCCAAAATAGGAAAGAATCAAGAAGGCTTAGTAGTAAAACGCTGAACATAAAGAAAATAAATATACAAAAATTGACCTATTTGAATAAAATGTGTATTACCAACCACAACAAAAATTCATTACAATACGACACTTCCACAATTTTGGGTTTAATAATATAATATACAGTTTTGAATATATTCATATATATATATATACATATATATATATATATATATATATATTGTAATAAGTAAATTACAATTAATTAAATAGATGAATTGCCCCACGTTGGGCGCCATTTATGTAATAATCAAAAGATTTTTATTTAAATCGACCCACGTCAATTTATGTAATACTCAAATGATTAAAAGAATTAGCCTCACGTTGAGGACCAAGTTGAAATATTCAAGTAAAATTAAATTATTATTATTAATTAACGGATGAATTTATTTATTCAATTTAAATGAAAGGATGTTAAAAATGATTACAGAATTTAAAACCTCAGAAACAATTGATTTAGTTAAATTAATAGTAACAAATTTTCTTGTTGTCATTGTTTTACATTAGTGTTTCTCCTATTTTACAAACTTCTTTACTCTTGTCTCAGGGTCGTTAATTGGGCCTTTTAAAAAAAGACCAAACCTTTTCCTACATTCAAATTAACAAACAAAATTTACAACATTCAACTTTATTAGAATTAAACAACAAAATGAACTTGAATCCGAAATCTGACGATATATCCTTATTTATCGTTTACACTAAAATTTATAACTTACATTTTTGTACTGGTACCAGGCATTTGTTTGGGTTCTTTGATACACTATACACTAATCACATGTAACAGGCCATAGTTTCACAGAATTTAATTTGTTATGGTAAAAAGGACTGTTGACGTTGACGAATAGAAAAAACTGATAATCGTATTAATAAATTAATGAATGGTATTAAAACAAGCTGCTATGATATGATTATATCACTTTATACTATAATGGACTCTTATTTTAACAAACTTTTAGATATTAAAAATAGGTTAGTTAATTTTAAACTTAATAAGATGTATCGATCCAAAATAAGGAACCCGTACGTGTTTGCAGAAAGCATTCAACCGCTCACTACCACTATTAAATCGGTGAACATTTCCCCGCCATATAGACAGGACAGTAACGTAATTACGAAATACAATAACCTTTACACAGAAGGTAGAGTTGATAATTTAACGAATTTAAATATTCCCCCAAATATCCCGAACTTCCTCAGCCTAGGTGCTAGATTTAACTGCTATAGATATAATGATTGTAACCGTATTATTAATATTTTAACTGAAATAGAAGGATTATTGTATAGAATTGTCACTACTGATACTCATAAAAATATTGCCAAACTTATAATTAACCATATGAAAACCGGTTTAGTAAAATTATTACGAGAGACTATAATGATTGCAAAACTTTTTTTAAATCTAATAATAAATTAATCGTGTCTAGGGCAGATAAATCTAAAAAAAATTGTTATTATGTACGCCGAATATTGTTATAATAAAATGGAATCGCTCCTCAATGACAAAGAAACCTATAGAATGATTGGAAATAACCCAAGGCATGACCTTGAAATACAAACAAATAAGTATATTAAGAAATTACTTTAATTTAAGTTCATTGATGAGACAAAAGCTAAATATTTGTATAATAATTACCCAAAAATCCAAGAATTTACGGAATTATTAAAACACATAAGACTGATTATCCGATTCGATCGATAGTCGATGCGATTAACAGTTGTTTATATAATGTGAGTAAATTTTTCAACCCCTCACTGAATGTATTCAATAGATTAAACGCTTTTGACGTTAAAAATTCACTTGCAGTTAAACACAAACTTAACAATTTACGCCTAGAACCATATGACACGTTTGTTAGTTATGACGTAATCTCACTATATACAAACACTCCCGTCGCCCTAGCAATTAAACTAATTAGTGATAACTGGCTTTCAGTTGAGCATTACACGCCGTTTAAGAGCAGAGCTATTTATTTAGAAGGGTTAAAGTTAATCCTTGAAAATAGTTATTTTACTTTTCAAATTAGATGGTACAAACAGGTTTATGGACTTCCAATGGGAGGTTGCCTAAGTGTCAACGTTAATGGTATAGTCATGAATCACATTTTAGAAAATGCATTGAGGTCTTCTTATATAACACCTAAGTTATTAATTAAATATATTGATGATTTGTTGGTGATTTTGCATACAGATGAACGATTGCCGTTCCTTAACCACTTGAATACTATGAATCCCAAAATTAATTTCAAGATGGAAACAATGTCTAATAACACAATTGATTTTCTGGACATGACCATTATTAATAACGATGGACTTGTACTGACTAACTGGTACAATGCCCTCAATGCCATTCTAAATTAGTACTCCAACCACCCTAGACATATGATAATTAATGTTGCTAACAACCTAATACGTATTACTGATACGAATTTTCACGCCACATTGAAAACTAACATATTTAATATACTCCAAAATAGTTTTTTCCACTAAGAAAATTACATCTCAATTATGGATGAGTAATATTAAAAAATGGCATAATACTAAATTCAACCTGAATAACCAAACTACCCAGGAGCATACTATAGAAGAAGAGACTACTATGGTTGAAAACAGAGAAAGACTTGTAGACACTGGGAATTTTAAAGATCCTACGAAAAATAATATTAAAGCTTATTTTAAACCAATATCAATAAATACTACGGACGTTGTTAATACCACAGATAATTACAAATTACCAGAAATAACGACGACTTCTCCAGTAAACTTTGACAGAAAATAACCGACGTATTACAGCTTTACGTATACATAAAAATTGACCTTTAAAATATTATAGATACCTTTAGGAAAAACGATATTAATTATGTTAAATTAACCGTTAAACCAGTTAACCATATACAAAATATACTATCTAAGGTTAAGGACAAGACAGAAGAACAGTATAAGACAAATCTCGTATACAGCATCCCATACATCAATTGCCCGAAAACATATAAAGGTTATACCACAACAAACATTAAAACTAGACAGTATCACCATAAACAAACATTAAAATCCACAGCCAAAAGAAACACAGCGCTGTCCACCCACACAAAATTGACTAACCACGAATACTATTTTAATAGTATTAAAATTTTACATAATAATATTCATAAAATAAAACTTAGAATAGCAGAAGCAATTTATATTAATCTAAACGGGAACAATTTACAGCTTAATAATGATAATAAAAAATGTAGTTTCATAGTTTTACCTTACATTTCTTGCAAAATAAATTAATTAGATTGTTAGAAAAGTATGGTGTCAAAATTATTTATAATCTCATAACTATTTAAAGTCAGTAAAAAAATATTTAAGACAAAATTGACATTTTAGATAAGCACAACGAAATTAACAGAATTATTTAGCATTTATGTTTCCAATTCTAGGTATTTATAATCATTGATTTTTATAATTAAAATTTTATTCCGTTGAAACAAGTATTTGTATGTACACATTTATAATAACTCATATATTCTTCTAGACTAAATTTTTATGTTTCTCTTTAACCTATCATTTCAAGATGGCTGAAGCAACTGTAGCGGTCCTTTTGTTGTCTGTTTCGATTCTTCTGGCGTTGCCTCTGGCGGAGAACAGTTCCATATTGTGGATAAACGACTTCCCTAGCCAAAGTTACATGGTGTTCCAAATACCCCTAATAGAAGAACTTTCAAGGAGAGGGCACAATGTCACGGTCATCAGCTACCACCAGAGTATGCTGAAATTCGACAACATAACGAAAATTCCGCTTCAGACGTTCTCTCTCCCAAATGGTACGTTCATGCATGATTCTGAGAACAATACAATATAGGTCCCAAAAGCGGTGAACCAACAGCGACTTTACTGGGGGATGGGAGGCGGAGTTGCTATTCAAGTTGTATCTCTCTCTCTCTCTGCCAATTTAAAAATATGTAATTAATGTGATACAAGTATAATATGCATAAAATTTGTTGTCTGTCTGTATACCGCAGAATATCACAACACTGGCCATCCAGGCAGCTATAAATGGTTTTTAGTGTTTCATTGTCCGATTTGAAGAAGCAGGTGAGCTATGAGAGATTTTAATTCATGTGGTGTAGCCGAGGGAGGAAAGAATAACATAGAATTTGTATGTGCCATGTGGTAAACAGGAAGAGTCTAACACTGTTCGCCTTCGAGGCACACGCATGATACTCTTGACTATTCAGCACGACTCAAGGAGATGACTGCCTGGCCTTTCTAAGTCTCAGTAGTCATTCTTCTTCAAATCCGACGATGCTACACCCGACAATCTCTTGTTCTTTTCCCGTTCTCTGGTTTGCATTTCAGCCGATCTGAAAAAGATGGAGGACACCCTCAGCAAGTTTTCCATGTTCTGGGAGCACGTGCTCCTGCTGGTGGGACAGAGCAGGACCGCCCTGGATTCACCAGCGGTGACGCGGCTCATCAGTGCCCCGGAAGGTGAAGATCGCTTCGACCTCGTCGTTATGCAACCCTTCTACAGCGAGTGTTTCCTGGGTTTCACCCAAAAGTACAGCGCCCCGCTCGTCTACATAACTACCAATACCATCGTCGAGCTGTTCAACGACCCCGTGGGCAATTCCTTCGCATTATCTTACGTCCCCAACATGTTCCTGGACTACAGTGACGATATGAACCTGATGGAGCGCCTGCATAACGCGGCTCTCGTGGCCTTTGCGCACTTATTACGCCTGTACATCACTTTGCCCACGGCCAGAGAGGCCCTCAGGACAGTGTTCGGAGTTCCCCCGTCTGAAGAGGTAGATCTAGTCCGTTTGCAGACCAACGCTTCACTTTACTTGGTCAACTCACATCAAACGCTGGATTTCCAGAGGCCCTTAACGCCAAACACCGTCGAAGTCGGCGGGATGCACATCAGACCGGTTCGGAAACTACCAGCGGTGAGTTATTGGAATATGTCTAAGACGGAGTACTAATACGGGTAAAACAGTTAATATTTGAAATACCTTATGAAGCAATTATTTAAATAATTACATCGAAGTGAAAGCGGTTCCAGGTTTGTTTACGCTGTAATGATAATGATAAGGTGATTCGTCCAGTTACGCGTGCATTTCCCAGAATGCAATTTGTTAATTAGCAGTTAACCAGCCATTCGTCTCCGATAACTGTACAACATCAAAGTAGTGCAAGAATTAGAAAATGATATGTAGTTTAAATCTCACACCGGATTGAAAGAAAAATAATTGTACGACTTTTATCAAAACAATACGAAATATCGTGGACAAAAAAACAGGTAAGTCATAGAAAAATTTCCATTTGCTAGCAGAGCGAAAATCATTTATAACTCTACAGAAAAAGTAACAGAATCAAGTAATAGAATGGAAGAGAAAGAAATAATGTAAAAATATAATATACAAAATAAAACTATCCCTTGGAAGCTGGCTCAGTACAATAAAAATTATTTTCCGAGGTATAAGTAGTATTTTAGTGCTTCATCAATAGTTACAAATAAATTAGTGGTGATTATTTTAGTCCTTGACCAACATTCATAGGACGCGGTTTAGCAACTCATAGTTCACCGATAACTACTATCAATTTTCAACAGAGGGATTAAAGTCTCAAAACATTGGAAAAATATTAGATGAAAAAATTTCTCCGGTCTAGCACCATAAGTTTAATATTTGATATAATCTGACGACTATCTTTTAATAAATAAATGAATAATAAAACCATTATGTGAGATTATTTTATTAAATTATTTTTGAATACAACGTTTCATCCTCTATTTTGGAAATTCTTCAGGTAATTAGGTTCCAGATTACCCGAAGAAGTCCCAAAATTATAAATGAAACGTTGTATTGAAACGAATTTTTGGTTTAATTAATAAATAATTTTTTTCTGACGTATTGTCTTATTGCCCGGGTAGTCATAATTGAATAAAGCCATAACCATAACCCCAGATTTGACTCCAATCTCTGTTGTTTTCCCGTTATTTTTAAGTAAAGCCCCTCCATCCCCATCTCTAAATGTGCTCCCCTCCCATGCCGAAAGAGGTTGAAGCCATACACAAAAATATGTGGAAAAACGCCATCTATCTCTTTTACCCCCGAAAAATATTTATCCCACGCAAATATCGGCCCTTTGAACATGTTTGAAATTTCCACCCCTGCGCCTGGGGGTGGTAGATGTGTCTTACTCCTACAGTGTTTGTTTCCCGGTCGCAAGGAACATGTGTACGAAGTTTGGTGTAATTTTCTCCACGGGTGCAGATTTGTATGCGAAACAAACATACACACAAACAAAATATTCTATTTATTAGAAGCAGATAGATCAAGAGGAATACATATGTTCTTCATAAATTACGCATAATGTGTTTACCTACTCAAAGATAGAGAGAAAAGCTTTCACAAGCTCAATCGATAATGAATTAAAGTATCACTCACGATGGGGAAAAATGTCTACCGGATCAGGAATCGAACCGGGGACGCCCCTAGTCCAGTTAACATTTCTCCACCCTGGTGCTTTAATTCAATTTAATAGCATGGTCTCTATGACTTGTGGTTGTGAAATCTTTTCTTTCTTTCCTTGGATAGAAAATTATAAAAACCCTTGATCAATTTACATTTTAAAATTCGTTCTTCATTTGAGGTCCTAAAATTTAGGCCATGTAAGAATTGTGATTTAGTTAATTTTTGGTGAGCCTGCATCAGGTCTAATGGATGGAGGAATTTCACACGGGATCTGGAATTGTCAGGGATAGATCAGATGGTAGAGCTGCCGCCCAGTCAGTGGGAGGTCCCGGGTTCGACTCTTGTTTCGGTCGACAACTTGATACTTTGTGTTAAATAAGTTTCGGCCATAATTTAACAATTAGCACTCTCATTCTATAGTTAATAATTTCAGTACTGGTAGTATCAAATTTCTGTTATAAATTTATTAGAATTCTATTATTATGAGTAGGGGGATTAATCTATTTAAGCGACAATTCTAAGCAAAAATTAATTTAATAATCAAAGGAATAAGATTCCATGAATATTAACTTATTCTTCCTTGCAGAATCTGCAAGAATATTTAGATGACGCTCGAGAAGGTGCAATATTTTTCAGCCTGGGTTCCAACATGAAGAGCGACCATATGAGTGAAGACGTACGGAAGACGTTTCTTCATGTATTTGCCTCTCTGAAACAACGTGTTCTGTGGAAGTGGGACCAGGACGTCATGCCTGACTTGCCATCAAACGTACGCCTGGGAAAATGGCTTCCCCAATCTGATATTTTAGGTGAATTCTATTTAAGAATATTGTCCCAACTGTTTATCCCTTTTCACGTGTTACGCAGCAACCGCCGTTTTCCACATATACTTTTCTCGCTGTTTATCACTCTATTTTTTTATAATAGCCAATAATATTTTTTCTTTTCATCTAGGCCACAAAAACGTGAAGCTGTTTATATCCCACGGCGGAAAGCTTAGTATCCAGGAGGCCATTTACCACGGTGTTCCTATTTTGGGAATACCGCTGTTTGTTGATCAGAAAAATAATATGCGAAGGGCAACGTTCAAGGGTTTTGCCGAGAGAATCTCGTATGAAAACATAACCAAAGAGTCTCTCCTGTGGGCTGTTGAAGAAATTTTAAATAATCCAAGGTAAGTATTAAACCTGACATGGTTTCATCTTCTCTCATATATAAAAAAAAAATTCTACTAGCCTTCATGCAGACTGTTTAGCGAATGCATTATGGTGTCACTTGAGATATAAATTAACGGAAATATACTTTTTGAATTCAACTACAGACTTTAAGCCTCGAGCCGACAAATAAATGGGTAATATTATTATCGTGGAGTTTATAAACCGTTTATTCATTCATTGTTTAAGTGGGCGCTTAACAATGGAGCATTTTAAGTTCAAAAGTTAGCAATGACTAAACTTTTGAAACCAGACTTTCGGCTCCTTCCTCTATTAAAATCACTGTCTATCCTCAGATTCGAACTCTGAGCTACTTTGAAACAATACAAACTTATTAATATAAAATCATATTCCGTATACCCTATTCCGATGCCAGGATTCACGTTTGAGATGTAAGAATTGTTCAATAATATTAACACGGTTCGAACTGCGGTTTTGAAATTACACGTTTACTAAAAATAATAATAGTAAATATTATTATTAAGTGAATAAGGGAAGCATTATAAGAATTTATTTTTCATTTATTTGATTAGTTCTTAACCTTGTAATAGTATGTCGGAGTTTATTTGACACCAATACCTGAATAATCAGGTTCTTTCTGTATTTCTTATATGCACAAGTGTCTAATATCCATAATATATGGGTTGTAGATAGTACTTAGTAGATAAAGGTTTGATAAGGAAACCATGTCCGGAAATGTACCATTTAAATGCCAAGTAAGTTTGAAGATCTAATCAAATTCAAATCTCCCGCTTCACGATACGAAAACAAAATGGGCTGTTATCTTGTGTCTTCTGTTTAAATCAGATACTCTGAGTCGGCGTTCACAACAGTACATGATGGTAGAATACTCGTTTTAAGATTACACTAAGATGTCGATAATTTATTTCGAACCTGGACGTAATGGTTGAGCCACACAACGCATCTATTACAAACGTTTTCCGTAACGCCTTTAATAGCATAGGAAGGTATTGAAAAGGGGGAAAGGTGTGTTTTTTTTTTATGAGGGTAATCCACATGGTGGCAACTCCCCTTTAATAGCTTAGGAAGGGATTTGAAAGGGGGAATGCGGAAGGGTAGAGGAAGATAGCCAAGGGTTAACTAGGGCCCCCGGGGATATAGTTTACGGATCCTACCCGGCAATTCGCCTCAAAGTGATACAGGGAAAACCCTAGAAAAATCTGCATCAGGTAGGTCGGGCATTTGGTATTTGTCCCACACCTTCCTATGGCGGGAGAGGGGTTAGCTGTGGGGTCGCAGCTTTCCCCTCTACCTGCCTTGACCGGTTTATGAGGCAGCTGGCCGACTATTCCAATAGGAATAGCGGACAACTCTTACCGTATGCCCAAGGTCTGCGACCCCGGAACATACACCTCTCAAAACAGGCCGAGGTGTCTCGGCATGTGGGAACCTTAGTTCAAAAAAAAACCAGAGAGATGTGAAGGCATCCCCAAAGGTAGCCTCCGCCAGAGCTCTCTGGGAAGGTTTATGTGGGAACCATCTCAATCCAACACATAACGTTTTCTTCAGAATACGACTGCAAGAAACTGGTTCCTTCAAAGCTAGGAGGGCCGATTGTGGTGCTCTACATACGAGTCACACTCAACTTTGAAGTACTTCGTCACGTAGAAGAGAGGTTCTATTGAAGCACTGTAGTGGAAGTATTCGACTCATGTCGAGCACAGAGCGAGACCAATGGCCTCAGTGAGCAGCACATTAATCCTTGGGATTAAATTTTTTCCAAATAAAACATCAAATTCACCCTTTAAAAGAGAATGTATCTTATTAACAATTCTTGAAGAATATCCTCATAAGAATTATAATGTTTATTAAGTTGAGGGGAGGAAAAATACATATTTTAAGGAACATTGAGATAATGAAAGTGACTGATGTTGATCTGCCACGATAATAAAATTAATGTGTCCCGTTAGTTACTAGAAAATAATTTTTATCATTTGTCCACTGATCTATCCTTGTTGACTACTGCCTTCACTGAAATCCTTAAAATTAGGCTGAGAAGAATGTTATTCAGTAAACTGTGGTCAGCTATATACAATGGTAGAGAAAGCTTGTATGTGACCAGGGGTCAACAAGAATAACTAGCAGTGTTTCTGGGTTTGTTTCATGGTCCAGCTGAAATATTTATATCCTAATCCGATAATTCAGTTTCATAACCTTTCCAGCTGAGCTTTGATTAAAAATTTCTTCTGTTCTTTTAGCAATTGTCTAAATGTGTGTAAAGCAAACTATTGAACAAAAGTAGTTAGTATATTTGTGTAGAATTGCTTAGAATAAATATGAAATTTACAAATAATCAGAATACTTTCACATTTTGAAAGAAATATAAAATTTCATTGCACTTTTTCAGGTATGCCATGAGTGCTCAGAGCCTATCTTTAACGTTCAATGACCAACCCAAAACTTCTCTTCAACGAGCTGTTGGCTCGATAGAATATGTTCTCAGGCATAAAGGAGCTCAACAAATGAAAAGCTATGGGGCATTGAACTTAAACGTGTACCAGTATTTCTTTGTAGATATTACAGTCATATTATTAATTCTTTTAATTACTTGTTTCTCAATTAGAAAAATATTTAGGTTTCTATGAATTCTTCTTGGTTACAAATTACTACAATTTTATGATAACCTCAAATATTTGGCCAATAAACTTTTATTTAAAGGAGATCAATTCTAGCAGATCAATAAATTACATTACCATAAGACACAAAGTTAGTTGTAAGGTTGATTTAATTAAATTTTCTCTTGATTATTTTTACAGTGGTAGGCACATATTTAGTGGAATACTACTAATGTGAATGGAGTGTAATGGGCTTGCCACTGATATAAGTACTACAATGATAAGGCATGTAAACAAACTGCAAGATATTGAAACTGTGCAGTTTCCATAATCCCATTCTAGTGATCAAGTGTAGCAATTGTCCGAACTTTATAAAAATCCTTATGTGGATAAATAGTGTAAAGCAACTTTAAGTTGTTGTATTTTCATTTACTGCTTCTCTTGTATTTGTATCTGAATTGGAAATCAGTGGTGAAACACATTCCAGAAGGTGATAAAATAAGATAGTGTAACTATGTCTTCTTATTCCAATGTCAAGGAAATTACATGACCCAGAAATCCTTTAATGTACCACCATATACTAACCCACCAACATATTGTCTCATGTTTCTCTTTTGATTTGGGCATTTGATTCATCCTTAAGACACTCCAGAAGCACAGCAGAAACTACAGTATACTACTGCATTGATGCAGCAGTGAGGCAAAACTAGGAGATAAAGAAGCCACAGACAGTTAATATTGAAATCTGCAAAAGCAGATAAGAATTTTAAATATAAGATTAACAAGGAAATTTGTAAATATATTATAGGAGAGACTCGTGCAGGGTTAGGATTCCCGGAGCCGGGAGTAATAAGCCTGGTCTCCTAAATTAAGACTTTATTCCACCACGTGGTGCGACTCTGGCCGTTGTCGGGAAGCACAGGTAATGTGTCGCGCGAGAGCCGGGAACAGACTGGGGGCTCTCCGTGTGCACGCTGTAGGTGCTCGGTAGGGTCCCGTTACTTGGTGGGGAGCATTGTTTGCATCCCCTAACGGGACGCGTAACGGGACCCTCTTGCTCGCATGGGGACACGGAATATTCGTCCCCACATATATGAAGCCAATTGTATCCCTACAAAACAAGCCCATGAAATATGTATCTTCCTACATATTATAATAAATATGAATCTCATTAATAAATCTCACTATTTAACCTTAAGATCTGCAAACTGTACATAAGTTTTGTTATATTTTATAGTCTGAATTTATTTTGCACATAATTCATTTCTATATTAACATTGAGCATAATAATGCATGTATGTGTTTTTATAAATACGTATACAAACACACACGACTTAGACAGTGATGCCGACTTACCTAAAATCAATAGCTGGTCCAGTCTGGCAACGGTGAGGGAATACCACAGATTTTCAAGACACTGAGCATATGTGCTAGAGCACATAACTTAATTTATGTTTTTTTTTTAAATTTAATAGCACACATAATAATTGTCTTTTAACTGTGCAAATTTCTGCTTCAATATTGAAGACTTTAAACTGCTCCCACTACTGCAGCCAGCTGGCTATGTCACAGCTCTTCTTGGTGCTACCATGTAAACAGTACATAGTAACAAAACAGTGTCGTGCAATGATATAGAGAGGAGGTGGCGTAAGCAACTAAATCTAAATAAATTTGAACCATTCAAGTAATTTATATTTTCAAAACAAAAATAGTACATTTTGGCTACTATTTTTCAAAAATCACTATCAACTGTTATTTTAAACATCTCAGGGGCATCATAGTCCAAAAATCTATCGTACGACCCTGCATACAAAAGTACTGTTATCGTGTGTGGCTTGTCCCAAAAATTAACTTTATTTAAAACATACACTATGGAAAAATACTCAAGTGTTAGAACTGAATCTCAATTTACAGCTAAAAACCTACGCAGACGGAATTAGAAGTGTAGCTTATTATCTGTCGGGTCAGAGTATTGATAACATTGTTGCTGTTGTATTATTATTATTGTACATAGTTATCTTTGCAAAAAAACAGTTGATTGTGGTGAAGTAGCACATAACTTCAAAAACCCATGATCTGCCACTATATTATAAAGGTCACAGATCTTCAATTCCAGTGATCAGTTGGATGCCATGTAATTTTTATCAGAGTCACCAAACTGATCAATGTTATTTAATGTTACTTTATTCTCAAGCAATGATATATTAAACATATCTACAGACATGGTGTAATTACCCTGGAGATTGATCTTGATTACAAACATCATCTACAGTCTCCATATCTTGTACAGACACCATATAGTTTAAGATCTGAGTCTACCCACTTCCAATCCTACATGAGGAAGACGATTCTCTTCTTTACCACTCCCACCGGTGAGTACAGTAATGAAAAACTTTATCAGGTGGGTGCCAGGTAGTTTTTTTTAAAAAAAATTATCAAATTTAAAAATTATTGTTTAAATTTATTTTTATTGGTTTTTTTTGTGGCCAAATTTAAAATATATAAATCCAAAATTTACAGAAATTCTGCCACATAGGATGGTTTACCTCTACTACACTACAGAATGCACATAGTGGACGCCACATATTGTAATTACTGTTAATGTTATCATTCAGTTAATATTATCATTCCTATTATGTCCTGCTCTAATTAATATTATACTATCATTTATTGTGATCAGAATTAGTTTTATGTTATCATTCTTTTGAAGGTCCAGCACACAGTATCAAGAGGTGTTCATGGAAAACAACACAGAAGAATCTGTGTGCCTGCGAATGTTAAACTTCTAATGTTGAGCCCTAACTATGGTTTTGGTTTGGTTGATGAAGCCAAGAGTTTCCATTCATTCGCTAAGTTAAACAGCAGTGACAGCGTAAAAAGATTGCCTGAACATGAAGTCTTGTCAATTAATGAGAAGGTTTTGATTATTGAACATCAATTCAGTTTGCCTAAAATCAGTCAATGCAATGCATCAGTGAAGTTACAAATTTCGCAACCTTTCCTCTGCAAGCTATTAAAGAATAGAGAAATTATTCTTCAGGTGGCGGCGAATAACAAGAATTTACAGTGTAAGAGAAATCATGTTGGGAAAGACCATGAGGTTGAATCTGCTCTACAAATGTGGTTCGTGAAAAAGATGCTCGTGTTGATGGTCCTCCAATGTGTTAAAAAAGGAGGAGCTTGCTGAAGAATTTGTTGCAACAGTACAGTTTTATCTGTAAAAGAAAAGCGAAAATATGGCCTACAAACAAACACACTGTTAATAGAATGATGCTGATACGGCTGCTGTTGGAAGTGGCCAAAAATTCACTCATTTTTCTTCCAATTTATGTACAAAACAGATGAAACTGGTCTGTATTTCCATGCTCCTTCTCAGCACACATACTTGTTTAAGAATGAAAATGCTAATAAAGACTGTAAAACAAGTAAGGAAGGCTTAACTGTTTTGTGTGTGCACATGTCTGGTGATAAAGAAAGATTGTTGGGGATTGGCAAAAGTAGCAACCCTCAATGCTTTAAGTTTAAAATATTTTCCTGTCAATTATAATGCAAACACCAACACATGGATGACAGCTTCCCTATTTCAAGAATGGTTATTGAAATGGGATAATAAGGTGACTCAAAAAGTATTTTTATAGATCGACAATTGTGCAGTAAACAGAATGAATTGTGAATTAAATATCATCTTTGTTGTTTTCCTATCGGCCAATACGACTTCAGTACTACAGCCATGTGAATAGGGAATCATTACAACTTTACTATGACATACATGCAAGAATACTGAAGAACACGGAAGACACATGTGTGCTAATGCTCTTGCTAAGAAAACGAATGTTCTTGATGCCCTCCACCTATTAGCTATGTCATGGTATAGTGCCAGAAAATACAATTAAGAACTGTTTTCAGCATGGGGGATTTTTCAGAGAAGCATCACAAGGTGAAGAAATCCCATGCACCAACCACCAAACTGTTGGAGAAAATCGAATGTATTTGCTTTGTTAATAGTCTTTTACTATTTGACGCGATATCTTTATGTGTTTTGACGCTTGGAAGTTAGTTATGTTTTGTTTTCTGTCCCGTCCGGATATGACGCGCTTTTTTTTTCCTTAATAGGTTATGAGCAGAGTCACCCTTTTCACTGCGCGTACTCGTAGTTAAATGCCGATAATTGTAGATTGTTTAATTATCGGTGGGTTATTTGGATTCTGTAGACGGAGAAAACTTTTGGTTCATTCATCGTTTGTATTTCGGGCAGTTAACCATGTCTGAGAGTCTCGAAAACAAAAAAAGGATCGACAAGCTAGTAGGGCAGAATAACTGGGAAAACTGGAAGTGGCAGGCAGATGGAGTTATACCTACTGCAGCTTTGGCTGTTCGAGATCGTGAATGGCACGCGGCCGTGTCCGACAGCGCCGGAAGGAGCTGCACCATCGTCTGCACAAAGTAGCTGGCAGCGGGAAAACTACACAGCGGCATCAATCATTTCTGGGTCTGTGGCGGTAGAGCCGATGGTTCACATACGTCGTATGAGGTCGGCTGTGGAGATGTGGACAACACTGCATTCTGTCTATGAACAAAGTCTCTCGTCGCCTCGATCTTCTAATGGACGAATTTTTTGATAAACGACGCGAGCCAGAGAAGACTATAGATACTTCTGTATCAGAAATGGCCATCCTGTTCGCCGATGTGAATGAGGAACTTGTAAAGGTTAAGTCTACAGCATTGCCAGAGCGGGTTTTGCATCACCGAACTCTGCGAAATGCCGGTGACGAGTTTAAATTTGTCAGAACTGTCTGGTCAACGTTGAAAGACACCGATCGAACAACGCCAATGTTGTTGGAACAATTAGTCGATGGAGCAAGATAATTTGGCTGACAGTGTGTCTCCTGCACCAGGTGCTTTTGTCATTCGTAAGCACAAGTCTAGATCGTCATACAAGAATGGGAATGATAAAGTGAGCTGTTATTTGTGTGGAGAAAATCACTTTACATCCGATTGCCCACGGAAATGCTTCATATGTGGCGGAAACCACCTGAAACGGGACTGTACGAAAAGTCAGACAGTTCGAAACACTTCCACACAGTCGGATGCGAAGTACATGCGAAGCAGCATGTAAAAAGTTTTTACAAGACATAACCAAGGTTATCTGAACACATGTCGTCGTCGTTCGCCGAAAGCCGGCAAGTTCCCAGTTCTATCCAGATTCTCATTGCGCAACATTTTAACTTATATAAAGTGCTGCGAGCGATCGGGATATCCGTGAATGCCTAGATCTGCACGCAAGTGTTTGCACAGTCTGTTGGAATCTTGTACGTAAGTCTCTGTGTGTTACCGTGTAGAATAAAAAAAAATGTCGGGTGTTCAGGAAGTGTGTTCCCGTGACAGACAGGACGTCGAGGATGACGTGCGAGACGACTTGATAGAGGAGTTTGGATTTAATTTTAAAGAAGGAGTATTTTTCGGAAACGATTTCACGGCTGCTTACAAAACGTATATATTGTCTGACACTTTGGACATTATCCGTGACTCTCTGAGTTTCCAATTGCAGTTTATCGGTAGAGTTAACAAATACTTGAAACTTCGCTTCAATTTAATGCGAAACGAAAACGTTACGGAGAATCGTATTTTGTGTTGCACGTGTTATCAGAAATTATCTTTCACGACGTGCCCCTACAAGAGAAACTTAATTTCAGATTATAAATATTTGGACGATATAATGTATTCCAACGCAAAGGGTTTACTAAGTTATATTTACGATAATCGTCAACGTATTTTCTGAGAATGTTGTGGAATATTTGGAGCTGCATTTTTTTGAGTGAAGGTTTTTGTGTTTTTTCATTATTTTTTTTTTACAGTTGCAGAACTAAATTCTACTTTCGTCCTCTCCAATCTGTTATTAATTCATATTTTGCTACGGACAGATCGTCGTCTTCTAAAGAAGAAGAAAAAGTGGAACGAGTTTAACTTGTGGAAGAAACAGAAGAAATTCTTTCCGACACCAGTCGTAGTTACTCGAGTGGAGAAGAAGAAGGGGAAAATTGGTCCTTCGTTCCGGATACTTGTCCCAGTGATCCAGAGTCACGCCGAAAGAAAAAGGTTGACGAGTGAAAAGACTATCAAAGAGAGAATCAAGTCGTCTTCTTCTAAATGTACCAATCATCATCACGTAGACAACAGTTTAAGTCAACAGCAAAAAAGACTCAAGAGATCTCCTTCTTCAAAAGAATCTTTAATTAATTTGTTTGTTACATTTTTTGGGGGCATAGAAATTTTCTTAAACGTTACCGAATATTCTTTCGAAAAATGTCTGAAAAATTTATCGAATATTTTACTACGAAAATTAAACGCAAATTTAACGTCAACTGGAATCGAAGTTATAAAAGTTCTGAAGAAATTAAACTTTGTGTATCCTATTACGGTAAGCGAATTGACGAATCAAATGAAAGACGAACTATCATCTCTGATGATAGTTCGTCTTCTATCACTACTATACATAAGAAAATGATTAAACGCGGTGAAGAATTGATGTCTGTAGCGAAGTGGAAGGATGGCTTGTACTGGTTGGAAATGCAAGTAAAAGTTCCCAGAGTACCAGTAGCTACCTGCGTCTGCACTTCTGCAGAAAATTTGCAGTTGTGGCACGAGCGGTTTGGTCACCAGGACAAGAGACATGTACGAAAGCGTCTCTGCATAGGTCTGCACGTCGACTTCAAAGCTACAAAGAGCTTTTGCGATGGATGTGCACAGGGCAAAGCCGTTCAAAAAGCGAACGGATCGAGCAACTGCAGTTGGTGAAGTTATTAATACCGATGTGAACGGGCCTATGTCCGTATGTACACAAGAAAAACACCGCTTCTTTGTATGCTTCAAAGATGATTATAGCAAATTCAGACGCCTGTTCCTAATTAGAAGAAAATGTGAAGTAGGAGACTGTCTCGCAGCTTTTCTGAAGGTAGCCGAAGTTGCAGGACATCGTGTTAAGACTCTACGTTGCGATGGCGGAGGCGAATTTGATAACCAGTGCATTCGCAAGAAGTTGGCAGCACTGGGCATCGAGCTGCGAATCACGGCACCATATTTTCCCCCCAACAGAATGGTGCTGTAGAACAAGAAAATCGGCATCTTGTTGAACTGGCGAGGTCTATGATGTCGACAACAGATCTGCCTAAGTGTATGTGGGGCTAAGCATGTGAAACGGCAGTGTATATACTAAACAGAACAGGTAAAACCCCTGTCGTCATGAAATCGCCGTATGAACTTTGGTCTGGAAAATCTTTCAAGTCGGTGGATCATTGCGTGTATTTGGTACGGAATGCTATGTATATGTACCTAATCAATTTCGCACAAAGTTTGATCCCGAAAGCGTCGTAGGTCGTTTTGTCGGGTATCACAGTGAAAAAGACGGCTATTGTGTATGGGTCCCATCTAAAGGAAAAGTTATAAAGACACATGACGTGCAATTCAAGCCAGAAAATCTATTAAAGCAGGTCCGAGCGAATGTTTTGTTCCGGAGAGCGTTGATCTGGATTTTAAATGTTCTCGATCTACAAGTCCGGAGACACCGAACCAAGCAGTAATAAGCAAGATAACGAAGTCGATGCTTTAAGACGGACTACTCGCGAACGCCGGATTGGCAGACGTCAGGTGATTTTGAGGTCGGATTCAAGAATAAAACAGCTCTAGCATCTGTTATGATGTCGGCTGAGAACAGAGATCCTCCAACATTTGCTGATGCCATGGCGACGCCGGATTACACACAGTGGTATAGAGCGCAACCTGGTACTTCATCGACGTGGACTTCGCTGGAGACGTGTTGAAGAGGCGTTCCACAAACGGCTTCGTGACTACGCTCAACGGAGGTGCTGTTTCCTGGTCGAGTCAGTTGCAGAAGTCTGTGGCATTATCAACGACCGAGGCGGAATACGTCGCGGCAAGTGAAGGAATTGTTGTGGTTGGTGCGACTGTTGCGCGAGTTAAGAGTAAAAATTGACACACCAGTGTTACGTGTTGGTAATGAAAGTGCTATCAAGTTGACAAAGAATCCGCAATTCCACAAAAGAAGTAAACATATAGATGTAAGACACCACTTTGTTCGGGAGTGCGTGTTGGCAGGTACTGTAATAGTGGAACACATAGATTCCAAGAAGCAACTTGCAGATTTGTTTACTCGTCCGTTAGGTAAACAAGTGTTTACTCGCTTGCGTGAAGCTGTGGGGATGACTTGCTAACAATTCATACAGTCGATTGGAGAAAATCTAATGTATTTTCTTTGTTAATAGTCTTTTACTCTTTGACGCGATAGCTTTGTGTGTTTTGACGCTTGGAAGTTAATGTTTTGTTTCCTGTCCCGTCCGGATGGGACGCGCTTGTTTTTTCCTTAATACAAAGACGTCAGAAAAAGATTTTTGGGAATGGTTTGCTGCTTCTCAAAACATCACATCTGCTGGACAGACAGATGATGACATATGTAAAATAGTTAATTCAACCGACAGCAGGTGTGTGTGAAGATGAAGAACATTACGACATTTCAGTGGAAACAACAGTTGAAATGAATATTGTGACGTGGTGTACAGCACAGCTCTTTTGATTTTCAAAACCATTATGAGGATGAGGTTTATATTAATGGAATCTTCAGAGAAATCCAGAAACAA
Organism: Zhengitettix transpicula; assembly: GCA_037074705.1. Lineage (NCBI taxonomy): Eukaryota > Metazoa > Arthropoda > Insecta > Orthoptera > Tetrigidae > Zhengitettix > Zhengitettix transpicula. Next base: position 46,700,575 of record CM073591.1, on the reverse strand, counting down.
ACTACAATTGAAGACTTTAAAATTATGATTAATGTACCTGACATTGTAATGTATTACAACATACAGTCTACGTAGTATTATTCATTAAATAAATTTTCATTTCATGGTACAGGCATAAATTAATCATATTAAGAATGGATACATTCCAAGTTGTAAACTACAGAAGTAACAGTAACTCTCTTTTTTAATTTATAATCTTAGATTATAATTTTTCATCTATTGTCCTCAATCTGTTAAAGTTATATTATCTGTGGGCCAAAGTGATGACAATAAGTAGTGCCCATTGTATTCCTACACTGAAAATGGGCTGTTCACTGTTCAAAGGTCAGTTTCTCAGTTCTTCCTCACTTTAAATTACCATCACTTATCTTTTCTCCATGCTTTGGTCTTATTTCTCTCTACCACTCTCAGCTAACCCACATTTTTAAAGCGGACCAACTATGTAATCTTTGAATTGATAATGATACAAACAATTTCTACTACTATAGCACATGAAACAAGTAAATTCAAATAAATTAACATTTATGAAAATGAGAGTAAAAAATTTGTATTAAAAGTCCATACAGCAGGTGCTATTAATTTTTTTAATACAAATTACATGTATTTCAAAGTAGGTAAGTTTTAACAAGATCTGTTCCTAGTCATTTCTTCATTTTAATCAATATTATATCTATCTGCCTCGAACGGACCGTTTTCTATCAGTTTTAACTGCTATAGGTGGAAGGGGAAGCTTCAGAACTTGCACTTCTTTTTTTCCAGACAGAGGCACAGTTCCAACTACTTTGCAAAGCTGTTGCAATCTGAAATAAATACAGGTAAATTAAAAATGCATCTATTTCACAAATTAATGGAAACATTGAAAGGTTATTTACTGCTTGATCTCAAACTAAGGAAAATACAAAAAAAAGGCAAAATGTATTAAAAAAGTATTGAGTCTTTGGTTGAAACATTTATTTACTTAAGCAGTCTACGTTCATTATAATTTCTTCAAATATCAACCCCTACTTCCTTCCTACTAATTATGAATACATATATGGAACAGAGTTCAACTAAACCATCATATTCTCTTAATTCAAATCACATTCCAATTTTTAAAAAAAATTCCAATACACAAAAATCTCAATAGGTCTATTGGGTGAGTAGGAAACTTAGTGTAAGGTAAAAAATATATTACTTTGATAAAATAATTAGACAAATGAATAGCCAAATAACAGACAAAAATAAGTGCTAAATAAATACCACAAAACATTTCTGCAATTCTTGCTGCTTTTATAGCAGATTCACAAAAACATAAAAGCCACAAGAACAACACACTGCACAAGCCAGGTGACATTTGCTGTTATTTATCCAATTAGTATACTTTTTTCTTGTGTTATTTTTATGTAACAACCCTATCCCTATAGTTGCTCACACCCATGCTAAAAGTGGTTGACATTATACACAAAAATATCTGGAGAAACACTATCTGATTGACCCTGAAATATCAACCATTTTAGCATGTTTGAAAATATCCACCTACATCCCTGGGGGTGGTAGTTGTGTCTTACCCCCACAATGTTTGTTTCCTGTTCACAATGAAAATGTGCACAATTTCCTTCATGGGTGTAGATTTGTATGCTGAACATGCACACAGTCTATTTTATTTATTAGAAGATTCCTTTGGTAAATCCCAGAAAATCTGTTAGATCTTGTAAATGGTTTCCAATTGGGAATTATCAAACTTCTGATTCAATATACAGGGTCAGTATACTTATTCACTCAAACACCTACTGCAGTGACAAGTCATTTCATATTTCTGTTAACAGTCACATTGCAAAGTGTAACAAGTTTAGCATTACTGGCCACTATTTTACTATAAAGTTCTTAGATTCTGTATTTATTTTTTTGGTTTACAATTATAATAAGCCTACATAAAGTACTAGTGACTAATAATTACAATATTAAATATTATATTTTATCAGTATAATATATAAGGTCATACCACTTCTTATAGTAATTATATTTTTAATTAATTTTATACTTATATGTAGAGCTTGTAAGTAAAAAGTATCATAACAATAGAAACAACTTACTTGGTCCAACCAATTTTTATGGACTCGGTAATATATTCTACATTTAATTGGTAATTGTTTGCTAGAAGTCCCATCACAACTACATAGCATATTGCTTTGTCTCGTAGATTATTAGGCCTAGTCCTGCAACATACACCATCAATGACATGAATTCAATAAATAAATTCTGCATACTGAAACATATTTTCATATTAATTATAATTAAGAAAATAATATTTTAGCAGTTTTCTGTTGGTAATTCTTTTTAAAAGTAATTTATATATTTTAACAATAATTAATTAACTGACACTGCTGACTGACAGTCTTCCACAATACATTAAAACATTGAGTGTGCCATATTAATGATTTATATATATATATATATATATATATATATATATATATATATATATATATATTGTAATAGTGAGAATGTGACATTGTCAAAAATATTGGTATGGAAAGGATAGAGAGATAGGTTGTGGCTTACCTGAAAGTGAAGTGCGGTGTCACCATGAGGAACTGAAGGTTGTTCTTCAAATTTTCGGAGGCTCTCAGCCTCCTTCTTCAGGAAGGAGTGTTACACCATTCCGTGCACCGGCCGGCTGCGGACTGCCTCCGAAAATTTGAAGAACAACCTTCAGTTCCTCATGGTGACACCGCACTTCACTTTCAGGTAAGCCACAACCTATCTCTCTATCCTTTCCATACCAATATATATATATATATATATATATATATATATATATATATAATATATAATATATATATACACGAAAAAAATTGAAGTGTTATTAACATAATTTATTTTACAACATTGAAACACTTCCACAAACAATGTAATTATATTTTGTAAATATGGTTTTGTGTTTGGTGTCAATTTAAACAATATTTTAGATCACAGGTTGTGTGTATATTCATTTATGAGAAAATATATTCATTTATTCATTCATTGAAATAATGCAAAATGGGCTCAATAAAATTAGATAAAACAATTAATAGGTAAATATTTGTTTCTAGTCAGTACCTTCCAGAATCAGATGGGGTAGTAAAGGTGTCAATAATCCTATTATTTAGGCTTTTTGATTCTGGGCATATGACAAGATTTTTCTTCTTGAAATCTTTATAACCCAATTTTATAAACCTAATCAAATACTCTGCATACAACAGTATTTTTGTGTAGTGGATTTTGTTTGTAACTGAAACAGACTGCAGGCACTTTTGGAAGAAAATGCTATAACTGAAATAAAAAAAAAGGTAAATAAAGTATTTAAATACAGAAAAACTAGTTATGGTTAAATGCTCATTATAGTAACACAACAATTTACTAATGTACTCTAATATTTAACATATTAAAATATACATTAAACATACAAATTTTAATTCTTGCATTTCGAATGAGAAGCAGTTCCTAATCAATAATGAATGTAGTTTGACGGATGTAAAAATACTGCTACTTTATATACATACAGAGATGTAAGAATTTATTTAACATAGTGAAATGTGAATAAGATTAGGTGGATTTGATCAACCCAGAATATAGCAAATTTCACTGATTAGTTTCTGTCAAATAATTATTAATTCTCTACAAAAAAAATTCCAGAAGACAGAAAAATCCACTAGCAGAAAAGGGCTGTTACAAAATGAAGATATGATACACATCACTTGTGTCAAGTGCAATTATGAAAAAATTCAAAACATGAAACAAATTTACTATTAGTTTCTCAATATTAAAATATAACAGAACAACACTACAAAAAATTTCCTTATATCTGGTTTATATAAATTACACAAACAAAAATCTTAGATCCTATGAAAATAGTACTCAAAATTAAACTTGAACGAATAGGTAAAATGTATTTAATAGTTAGAAACCTTTATTTAAACTGTCATAACACAATTATTTAACATTTTTACTCCAAAATTATTCATTTAATAATGTTAAGTGGAACTTTTGTCCATTTAGGACATAATCAACTGAAAACATATGGGAAAACAATATACAGCAGGAGCTTTGAAAACAGTAACATTAATTCCTTAACCATATGTAGAACCAAGACTAGTGGAAACAAGATTTGGCTTTCACTGTCAAGTTGTGTTAACCTTGCAAGTTGTTTAGATAGCCCAACTTATATCCCCCAGCACTAGGTTTCCTCTGGTGGTGCTCACACATGGCCAATTGCTCACTGTAAATTTATCACCTCACCAATATGGAGTAAATTGCAATTACAAATATCACTGTATATATACAAATGTGCATGTTAAATAAATTGACCTGGCCTCCCGGTACACATTTCAGATATGCTACCCTGATGATGGGGAGGGGGTTCAGGTCAGAAAAGAAAAATAATTTAAATCTGCACAGTCTGAATGGACCAACTTTAATTTAAGGTAAGAGTCAAATCCACTGTCTCTCTTTTCTATCCAAATGTGTTATTTAATTTAACCTCATCAAATTTTCCTTAAGAGATATATATATATATATATATATATATATATATATATATATATATATATATATATATATATATACACACACATACACGAGGGTAGTCTGAAAAGTTTCTGACAACTTCATGTTAGAAGATTTTTTATTTTATTTTTTTTATCTTCCTTGTAACTCTACACACTTCTCCCAGCGATGCTCCTCTCTGTAACCCATCTAAAAATTCAAAAAATATATATTCTATAATTATAATGACTTTGTCAGAAACTTTTCAGACTACCCTCGTATATATATATATATATATATATATATATATATATATAATATAATTTGGTGACGAAGTCACAAGGGATCGCGAATAGTGAAGAAAGATAGAAATAAATAGGAGAAAGGTTGGAATATGCTTTATGTGAAAGCATATGCTTAGGTGCACAATTAAGCACTTAGAAAAAGCATATGTTCTAAGAAAGGAGAAAGGAAAGACTGAAAATATTTGAACCTGCATGGTCTGCTCAGTACACAGATGCCTTAACTATCTCGGCCATCGGGATAAGTTCCTGACAAGGCAAATATAGACTGTCTCATTATGAATAAATATTTATTTACAAGAGGAATGGCTAGAGTAGAGGGAATGTTGTATTTATTGCTTAATAACAAACATACATACATATATATGATATTAGTAAGGATATGACAATGTCAAAAATAATTGCAATATTGGTATGGAAAGGAAAGAGAGATAGGTTGTGGCTTACCTCAAAGTAAAGTATGGTGTAGCCATAGGGAACCGAAGATAGTTCTTCAAATTTTTGGAGGCAGTCAGCACCAATATCAGTATATACTCAATAGTTGGTCCAATCTGGCATAGGTGGAAATTCAAATTTTTGAGGGCCTGAACACCCTTCAAGAAGAAAGATCTGAACTGTGAACCAGCCAGGCACAATGCCAGAATGGAGCAACTACCGATTTCAGGCAAGTCGGCATCGCTGTCTCTCTTTCCTATCCAAATGTGTTATTTAATTTGACCTAGTCATATTTTCCTTATATATAAATAAATACGAGTAAGGATTTGACATTGTCAAATTAATGGAGATCAAATTAACTACATGCCCGACCTTCTTAGATAGGGAATTGTTTGTTTTTGAATGCCTGTTAAAGTTAGTTTTTAAAAAAATACACACTTCTTTCTACACTCCTCCCCTATATGTCCAACAATTTTTTGTTTACCATTTAGACAATTAATTTTATAAATTATTTTATTCTAATATATTACCTTTCGTACTACATATATATTTGCAGTTTATTAATTACTGTTGAACATTGCATTCTCTTTTTTGATTGGAATAAGAATTATGAATAATTGTATATGATGATTGGATGAATATAGATTTTTAACTATTCAATAGCCAAACTCTAAGGAAAATAAATACTAGTGTTAATAAAATAACATACAAAAAACTGGAAAACTTTTAAACGTATTTAATATTAAAAAGTATAATGTAGGATGCTTTGTTATTGTTAAATAAAATATGTAGAAGTATGCTCATAATTACTCTATTGTGAAAAACTAGTATAGAAGAAAAATTATATTGCAAACTGACCTTTCTAAAGCCGATGGATCTTTGTTCAACTTTATTGCAAGATCATTAAAGCTGCCCAGTTCTGAATCTGAGATGAAATCTTCTAAGTTATATACTTCAGATACATTATTGGCATTTCTATTACAGGGAAGTAACTCATTCCCAGTGTCAAAAGAAAAGGTGGTTGTACTCTCATTTATGACAGTCGAACTTGCATCTAATGCTAGTGTTATCATTTCCTCCATTGCACCCAATCCCAATTTCTGCATACTACGCTGTTCAATTTTTCTTTTGATCTTCTTTGATCCAAATTCTTTGTAGAGAGTAGTATATGAATCTTCATCAGGTATGTTATCCATTAACTTATCTGTCACAAAACTGGGTTTAAGCTCAACTCGGTCAACCTCAACAAGTCTTACCTATGTACAAAATATTAATCGTCAAACAGGAGAAAATTCTTACTAAAATAAACAGTCAAGGAAATAACAATACAGCTTTTTATGTATTTACACATACACATTCATAAACTCAAATGTGTTTGTATGATCACATGGAAATTGGAGAGTTGCAAAAATATGTTCAAATTCAATAAAATATCAGTGTAACTACACTACATTACTAATTTTGATAAACAGAAATACTAAATTAAATAAACATTATAATTTTTGTTCAAGTACAATAAATTATGAGCTGAGCAAATGTACATGCTACCCCAATAAAACTGGTAGGAAATATATATAATTGCTTACATCTAACAACCTGTCTCAACTACTCATGGGTAATCTGTATGAAATCAACCAATGGGTGTTGTGACATATTTTATTTTTACACATGAATTTTCTGTTTATATTTGTATCTGGGAGTATAAAATTATTTTTTATATAATTTTATTACTACTACTTTGGAATTTAGTGGATATTTTGTTTATATGTGGTCAGCTGTTTTTTGGCATTTTCAGAGATTAGTGATAAGTTTGATTTATATTATAAGATGTGATGCAAAATTATGACTATTTTTGTATTGATAAATATTTTGTTGGATATCTGATGAAGTGTGATAGAATTAGCAATTTACAGGTCAAACTAAAAATAATTTTCCAATGCTACAAAAAATGATTTTCCAAAATAATGAACATTCAAAGACATGGGCATGAACTTTGTGCTAAACCATATTTATATTATTATTAGCTATTTAGACATGAAGAGCTATATAAACCTATGGAAGATCTGTTCTTTAGTGTTTCCCATCTGAAATAGCTCAATAAATTATATGTTTGAAGGACTGCAAACATTATAACTTAAAGTTGAATGGTCAAACATTAACCTTGTTTGTTCTTCTGTTCCGTACAGCAAGTAACATTCGACACAGATTTTTCTCATCATCTTCTAATGTTCCTTTATATGTTACTTCATTTGTGGCTACAGCAACTATCTTTTTATTGGTAGTTTTACAATTGTAAATACCACAGCGTAAGTCTGCTGTTGATTCAGGAACCAGTTTCCCATTCTGAAAAGAAACTTTACCAAAACATAATCACAATTTTAACACACTGGTGTGAAATTAATTGTTTTATGTAAACCAAATTGTGTAAACAGCTTAAACATTTCACTATGTAGTCAATAAATGACACACTACACTGGAACATCAATTCAAAACTTCTGAATTTGTACACATTTCAAAGTAATTTTATTATGAGTCTGTCCTTTTAAATAATAAAAAATCTTCCCAAAATTTTGTAAATTACATAGGCCAAATGTTGCAACAACATTATAAACAACTAAAACCCATGTTGGAATACTTTATGGGATAATTTTATCAAACAACTATCTACATTTTTGTTAAAAATTGCACCTATAAGTTCTGAAGAGCTTATATTTATACGAAAGAAAATTAACTATTAAAGTTTTTATTAATTGGATTATGTTCAGTTGTTCAATCATACTGCAGTTACCTATAATAGGATGACGATGGTTACTCTTAAATATTACTTCTTTAACTTTACAGTGAGTCATTTCCTGTTGTTCATAGTACGAACTTGGCGACATGTTTAATTTTGGTAAAAGTAACACTAGGCTAACACATGAAGAGATTCATGATTTTTAAAGGCATTTGAATCGCATACAAAAAGTATGGTGCTATTTAACGTCGAAGTGTCGACCTTTCGAAATATCGCTGCGATTAATTGAACAAAATTTAATTTTGCAATTCGTTATTTTTAGAAACGAACATAGTTTAATTAAAGTAAGAATATTTCGTGTATATTATGGCTATGAGTGTTTTCCCCTGTGCGTCTTCTTGCAGTATTCGATCCTCGACGATTCAAGTTAAAAAAATATATTCAATGTTTGTAATCACTGAATATACTGCTTCTTGACATGAGAAGTGCTTTTAGATTCTTTCTTTCCAACTTTTCGTACTTTCTTTCGGTAAACTCTTATAATTAGAACGTTTATGGCTATGTTCTAATGACTAAAATGTACGCACTTAATTATACGACTTTTTTTTAGCAATGTTGTATTTATGTATGCAATACTAGTATTACATATATGGTTGTATTTAGCACCTATTTGAACCTTATTTTCAGTATTATCCTCAATTTGTCATTATTATATACTCTGGAATACTTTTCTCACTGTATTGGGATTAATTAATTCAGTTTCGTTTTCTATCATCTTAATGCTGGTCCCACTTATCATATAGTCATCCTTGTAGTTGTGTATAGATAATATATTGACCGTCAATTTTTCACATATCTATTCGTTAATAATGTTTCTTTTCTTCATATTCAATATATAAATATTTGCAAAACCTCCTGAGGTGGAGAGTTTTTGGTAGATCGCGAAGTGATGAGAAACGTGCGCGTTTTCTGGATAGTATAGTTTGGGGAAGGAGCGGAAGCAGAGACACGGATTTGAGTCATTGTTTAGTGAATATCAGGCTTCTGGGTTATTAGTGGAGATCAGTTTTCTTAAGGATGAGCTGAACTGAATATTTTTGACCGTAGAAAAAATTCCGGAACTTATATAATGAGTATTTCCTAGACATAAATTTAAGTAGTATGAATTAGTGTGTGAATCCAATAGCAACAAGGAACGATTGAGGAACGGCGTGGCTGAACTAATGGCCATAAATTGTAGGTACCCTTTTGTCAATTAAACTGAATTTTAAATGTTAAACCCACAATATTGATCAACGTCTGGACCCTGAGATACGAAACTTTCAGAGTCTCGTGCTAGTACTCACGAGTCCTGGTTTGGATCGAGCGTATTAAAATTTTATAAGACGATTGTGGTATTGAATAATAAAGAAATCAGCTCTGTATATACAGTGGCGTCTGGGGCGACATTCGTCTATATAATGGATATGAGCGAGTGGATAAGCGATTGCAATAGTAAAGGTCCCGGAAAACAGATTCAATATTTTCAGTAGTTCATTATATTAAAAAAGATATAATCTCAAATAAGAACATTGTGAATGCCCCGTACCTGTTCAAACTATAAAGTTTTGTCATCAGTATATTCCGTCACTGACATAAACCAGGTAATTAACTCAAAAGCAAAGCTAAAATGTAACGACAATGTAAAAGTAAAGAGGGATTAGCGCGGTGTTTCGAAGAGGAACCCACGCCCCATAGGGTGTCAATTTGAAAATGTACTCGACTTGAGTTTAAAAATTGCCAGCTATGAATTAACTTGTACAAAAGGAAACATTGTTGGTATCTTAATTTGAAATTAGCATTTGGTAAGTTTTGAATTATTATTATTGAACAACCATGACACACAAGTTGTTATTAGGCTTCTTTATGGAATAATTCAATTTATGAATATAAAAACATATATTACATAGGGGGCATTAGGAAGACTGGGGCATGTAAGAAAAAGGTTGGGAAACACTGGGTTTCCGAAACAATAAGGGATCATAGAATAGTATCAGTTTGTACGTTAATTGCAGTGATATTAGATTTAATATGAAGCATTTTCTAAAATTGTGGACTAAACGTATTTTAGATATTTTTAATTTTGGTTAATCAATACAAATTTTTCCGAATGGGATATTTTTTGTTTATTTACTAAACGATAATTTTTATATTATATTACATATTTATTTTCGTTTATCATATAATTAACATTTTGTCTTGAATAATCTTGCATGAAACTAAATCGAGAGTTCAACTGCTGATTCATATTTTGTATTCGCATAGTGTCCGTAACTCTTGTCCTACCTTGTGTGGATAATTTATTTTTATCTTTCTAAACCTTTGTGACAGTCTAAAAAAATAATACGTAGTTGGTTGTATTAAATGAAAATGAATTTAATTAGTTACATGTGTTTTTGATTTATATTAATTCAGATTTATATCTGCTTTTCAATGTTCAATAAGATAATGTATCAAGTTGAAATACGAATAGCCAAAAATGAACGCTGTTATAGAAATCTGCCTTGTTGAATAATCTCATTAGGAAAGTCGGCAGTTGTTTTTAGCGAATGTGAAACCTCCATTACATCTCTGATAACCTCAATTAGGAAGCAGTTGTAAAATAAAATCTTTGAAAATTGTAGCGGCAATTTCAGATGAAAACAGTCTGCTATAAAAGATTTAGAATATAATGTTAGATATAATGTAATATTATTGTAAATAATATTTTGTAAGTTTGGAAACAGATTTTTAAGAAGTATTATACGTCATCAATTTGAATATCGTTCACTCTGTGGGGAACTGTAATACTGCGTAAAGTATACATAAGATAATTAAAGAAAAATGTAATTTGAACAAGGTTCGTAACATGGCAATCCAGTTCCTTCTTAAATTTCGGCACATTTTATTTTCCAGTATATTTGCCTTCACTTTAGGATGCACAATAACTTTGATGCTCCTGAGAATCGACTCATGTTCTGTTAATAATTTTGAGACAGGAATGCTTAAAATCGCAAAACCAGAGCCTCATTCAGTTAAAAAAGGATACTATTACTTGTTGGTTTTGATTATATCTAGCCCTGGCAATACAGTGTTACGAAATGCCATTCGGAGTTCATGGTTGAATTATTGCAAACAAACGAAGGAAGTATATTGTAAGTTTATGCTTGGTTCAGCTGGGTTATCGGTTGAAGAAAATAAGATCCTACGAAGTGAAATGAATGAACATAATGATATACTTTTCTTGGACAATGTGCATGATGCATATTCAAATCTTACAACTAAGGTAATGATTTTATTTTTACATTTAGAAGTGTGGCAGTAATTTAACATATGATGAAGAGTTCTCGGTATTCCAACTAGGTATTAAGTTCCGGACAGTAAAGATTAGCCAAATTGTACTTTATACTACATTTGTTTAATATTAACTTTTGATCCAAACTCAAGTACAAGATATTAGTATTAATAATTCTCTATATATACTTATTTAGTAAGATTACTGTAAACCTATGATGTATGCAGTCGTATCATCCAAATTAACAAAAGAAATTAATTTGTACCAGTATTATTCTTTATATATTTTCCAACTGAATTAATGTCCACATTTAGGTGCTAGAGGCATTTGTTTGGGCTTCACAATCAATTGAATTCAAATTTCTACTAAAATGTGATGATGATTCCTTTGTCCGTGTACCTTTAATTGTTGATGAATTATATTCATTAAATGAAGACACTGCACTTAATTTGTTCTGGGGCTTTTTTGATGGCCGAGCTCAGGTGAAAAAGAAAGGAAAGTGAGTATAATGTGTAGCTGTTTCAATATTTTGGTTTATATTTATATGAATTATAGGCAATATAGACACCCACTAACTTTATAATCATTATATTTTAACTTATCTACTTGATGCTTTTTTTTAATGCTAAACAATTTTAGGTGGCAAGAATCTCAGTGGATACTCTGTGACTTCTATCTCCCTTATGCCTTGGGCGGAGGTTATGTTCTATCTCATAGGTTAGTCAAGTATATAGAACATAATGCTCCATACTTGCAGTAAGTAAAATCAGTATTTTTCAGATGAATACAATCTTTGTTTTTAACACCAACCTCTTTATGGGTGAATCTCTGCTCCTCTTTACTTATTTAGATAGTTTATTTATATGTTGAATCAGACTCTGCTCCTCAATTATATTAACTCTATTATATATGTGTTAATTTTCAAATCATTCCCCAATAATCATAACTTTAATTCTAATATAATCTTATATTCTCCAGCAATTTATGCCTTTGCTGCATTTTGTGTTGTGTATAATTTGCTAACTGGAAGATAAACTAACTGTATTTCTAATACCTTCATGTGTAGAACAAAATTCCAAATCTGTTTAAATGCATACCAAATATATGTTCAACATGACTACAAGTACATAACATGTGATAAAATATACAATTACCACATCATATTTCCAAATCCATCTTATTAGATCATTTTTTAATGTTTGAAAATTAAATAGAGAAAACTAATTAGATAAATAATTAGCCAAATAACAGTCAAAATGAAGTGATATTTGTATTATCACATCATTTTGTCTTTTATTTGGCAATTTTATCTTATTAGTATATTTTTAACACACTTGCATTAGTCTCTACGCACTTGTAACATTACATTATCCTAGCTTTTATTTAGTGTTTTTGCAAGTTTTTTAATTACTATTGTCACCATAGTTCGGAACATTGAATGCATAATGTTTTTGCTCTCATGATAAAATGTGTGCTATATGACCTCAATCCTTTTACTTTCTCTACTAGGCTCAGCAGTAACACTTAATATTAATTTATTGTTAAATAATATTCACATTCAGTGAAAAAAATCAAATTCTGAAAATTTTTCAGTTTAATTTGTTTTTAGATTGGTAGTATACATTGAAGAGTTTTCTGAAATAAAATTTAGAATTGTAGAAATTGAGGAAAATGTTATGCTGTACTATACTTTTTTCTTCTTCTTATCCACCTACCTCATATAAAATATTTATATTTAAAATTTTACATTTATACTTAATGCATAATTTCTTTACTTTACTGTGGACATTTTAATTGCTAGTATGTAACCATGTCCTCGACTTCTGAAAATTACCTTCAAATGTTATAAGATTTTCACAAAAACTTTTTCATAAGTTTTTTCAATTATGGTCTGCATATATTTCTTTGTTGTTAGGAAATTTTCAAGTGAAGATGTGTCAGTCGGTGTCTGGCTAGCCAATCTGGCAGGAATAAAACACAAACATGAGCCTCGGTTTGATACAGAGTATCGATCACGTGGATGCCATAACAGTTACCTGATAACACACAAATGTGGGGCTGTTCAATTTGGTCAGTTCTGGAAACAACTCCAGAAGGACAAATCCATACTATGTCCTGGTGGCAGAGAATTTCGCACCAGACTGTCATACCAATACAATTGGACAGTACCACCATCTCAATGCTGTGCAAGATTTGACAATACTGTACCATGAAATGTGGAGTATTGAATATAGAAACCTGTTTCTCTATTTCAGTAGAACTCTTCTCTACAATGTTTGTCAAAAAAGGCAGGAAAGAGAGGGAGGTCAAAGTATGATCACCTCATGTTCCTTGAATTCACAGTGAAGAAGGATGATTCCCCTCTGCAAAGTTGAACTACTTGCAAACAAGCTATGCTACTCTCTCTCTTTCCTATCCATATTAATTATTTTACTATGATGTGTTATCATTATTATACATATGCCATTTAAGATATGAAAAAGAGAAAGGAGACATGATGTATTGGAGTCTAAAGATTGCCCTTAATCCCATGCTAATGTGTTTTATTTGTGATATGAAAATATAATAAATCTGTTTTGAAAATTAATAATAAGATAAAATAGCCAAGTACAGACAAAAGAAGTGATAATATAAGTACCACACAACGATTTTGGGAACTTTTTCCTTTCTTCAAGTGCTAAAAAAAACCAAGAGCCAAGAGTGACCCAACCATATACTACAGTTGACAAACTCAAAAGCATCTGAAGAAAGGAGCAAAGCTTCCAGAAACATTGTGTGGTATTTATATCATCTCTTCTTTTGTCTGCATTTGGCTATTTTATCTTATTATTAATGTTTCATTATTATTTATACAACAGTTCTTTATAAATTGCTTGATATACATGGCTGTCTAGTCAGAAATGTAATTTTTGAATTAAATGTTAAAGTGATATAACCCATAAACCTGCCTTATGTTATAAACATAATACAGATAATTTAGAAAATTGTTCTTTTGAGACCTGTACCACATCCTTTAAATTTACCTCATTGTAGCAGCATCCATAAAATATATGTTTTGATGTAATAAAATAAGACTTGGATAACAAAGATCTTTGCAGAATGTTAATAATATCTAGTTTTGGACAGAAGACTTATTTGATTGATGTTATGAGTTCATTGATTAATCTTATTTAGATTTATTGTATTAAAATTTTATTCAGAGAGAGAGAATTTTGCACTTTATTTTACAAGTACAATTAGATTGTCTTGTGCAAGAGTTAATAATATAGGACCATGAATTGAAAAGTATTAATTATAAATACTCATATCACCAATTTCAGGAGATCTGCATTGAATGTTGGTCATATATATATATTCATTATATACACAGACCTCTTAAAAAATTATCAAGCTCCTCACTCCAAAAAATCCTTGAACACCCACATTCTATCTGCTCCCAGAAATCTACAAACCAATGGTCCCAGGCCGCCCAATTGTTGCTGGCTACAACTCCCCCACCGAAAGGATTTCCGCTTTGGTGTATGAATCTGTACAACCATTAGTAGAAAAACTACCTTCCTTCATTAAATACACCAATTATTTACTTATCTGCCTCCATGAACTAACAAAACCACTCACACCTGACACCCTCCTGGTTACCATAGACGTTGGCTCCCTGTACACCAATATCCTAATCACTGTATTTAACCTACCAACACCATACAATATATTCACTTCACTAGTTGTCACCCTGAGCATGCCAAACGCTCCAACCCATTTAGTTTAGCCCTCAGGGGAGCTTCAATTTGCTCTACTTGGAACAGTCAACACTAACTAGACCCTCATAGCTTTTATAAACAGAAAATACCCTAGTGACCTCGTCCAGAGGACTGCACTCTGTCCCAGATCTTAAAAACATCCTTCCCACCTGACAAAGGGTTGCCTTCAGACGCCCTCCCAATCTCCAGAATATCCTTGTCCACCCTAAAACTCCCCTACGTAAGCCAGGTTGCCAACCTTATAGTAGGAACAGGTGCCATGTCTGTCCTTTCTCCAGCCCACTACAATCCTCCGCAAATAGCCACCTACAAAATCAAAGAAAATATTTCCTGCCTCTTCCTCCCTGATCATCTATCAAATTATGGCCTGCTTTCTATATCAGCCAAACCTCCCTGAACACATTGTTAACCTTTGCAGCACACTAAAACTATCCAAAACCCAATTTCCAATAGCTGCTCATGACAGAAGTCACAATTTCTATCAATGCTTTCCATCTTTGAGAACTCTCGTTCCAACACATCTTACAGTTTAGGCAGAGTCCTGCACAAAACATTCTCTAATATTGTTATAGTGGTCATTATGATAGCAGATATAACGTGTTGAAATCTTGTATCAACATAATATTATGATAATTGCTATAATCATTTGTTCAATCCTTTCCCGATTCTCATTCTTTTACTTTTTAACTTCCTATCCTTTTCTTTATGTTTATCTGTAAGAATATGTTATTTTTCCATGAGAGAGCTGTTGGGTGTCGATTGTTGCTGTCTAAAGACTGGTGCACATAAGTTTCAATTCGTGCCCGGCTGGCATGCAGATCAAACTCTCTCCTGATGAAGGGGCACAGGACCTTGAAAATTTGTAATATTCTCTCACCTCGGCCAGACTGGACAAGCTATTAATATCAGGTAAAAAGATTTAGCTCTCTCTTTGCTATATGACATTGTCAAAATAATTGACATCATTGGTATGGAAAGGAAAGAGAGATAGTTTGTGGCTTACCTGAAATTGAAGCTTGGTGTAGCTACTTGGAAGAGAAGGATGTTCTTCAAATTGTTGGAGGCTCTCAGCCTCCTCCTTCAGTAAGGATTGTTACATTACATGCACTGGCTGGATGCAGACTGTGTGTGTATATATATAAGAATACTTTGACAGCCAGAATAATTGACATGGTTAGGAAAGAGGGCACATATGCGAGGTTTAACAACTGTAAATATCGGATAAGTTTTTAGTGTTACAAAGATGTAGGTAGTTGAAAAAGTTAACATACAATCTGGGTATGTAAATTTCAGAATAATGAATGTGCTTGGATGTTGTCATTGAAGTTAAAATGATATTTAATAAAAGAAAAAAGGTTATTATTCCAAACAGCTCAAAAATAAAATCTTCCAATTTTGTCATTGAAATATACATATTTATTTAAATTTGAAAATATATTTACATTTGTCTTTAGATTGGTGGGAATTTAGAGGTTCCAATAATTTTGAAGAATAACTAAATACTGTTTTTCTGTAAAGGTAATATACATTTAAGTTTAGTTTTTAATTATTTACAAAATAAATAGAACTTCTGAGGCAAATTACATTAGTAAAATAACTCCCAAACAATTGTCTGTTACATTAGAGACTATTTAGCAAGAGCAGATCTCACTGTTAACAAATTAACATTTGTCAATAATACTATGGATATATGTAATATAAATAACATTCTTAATTACATTGTTTAAATATAATAGACTTTTAAATATAACACTCTGAAATATATATTTCATTCAAATATTTTTCTATAGATTCTTTGATATTGTAGCTCTCCATCTCTCTCGAAAGAAGCTTTCTGAGTAACTGATAATCACAAAATGTAAAAAAATCTATATGGGCAAATGCTTAAACAATTTCACACACATTTGTTAAAGACATTGTCACAAAACACTTACTGTCAGATTTTTCATAAACGAACTAGACAATCCTAATATTCAGTTACATAAATGTCATTTTGTAAGAGAGAGAGAGAGAGAGAGAGAAAGAAAAAAAGTTCAACTTTTACAAATAACCAATGCTCAAAATTGTCCTTAAAAGATCTGATTTGTAGTATGGCAGTGAACGTTTTTCTGAGCTGAAACAAATGAAAACCATAGCTTATATAACATAACCAATAAAAGTCTTGAAAACAAAATTATTTATTTTTAATAAATTTTCTTTAAGACAGGGTTTAAAAATATCTAGATAATACTAAACTCTAGTCCAACTTCACTCAAAACTGAAAATGCTCTGATAGATAGTGTGTATGACATATATTTGTAGAAATTACAAATATGTAATTAATTGATAAATTGTTTCTTTAATTATTGGCGGCGTAACTCTGAGGCCATGGCATTGTAAATAACTGTATTGTTATATCATTTACAGTCAAATTTCGATAACTTTGCTGGAATTATATAACTTTTCAGATTAGTAATAGTTTTTTTATATTGTAAATTAAAATTAATTTTTTCTACTATCATTATTAGAGGACCAGTAAGTGGTCCTGAAATTGAGACTTCTTACAAAAGCTGAGGCATTAATATTAAGATTTAAAATCAATGAAGACTAAATTTGTAAAAATTAATAATTATTTTGTGATCCTTTTAAAAAAGTAATTGTTTAATTTCGATTTCCTTCCTTTATTATTTTAATCTTTTGAAAACCACATTATTTGTTTGTCTTTAACGTGTTGCTATTTTGATCATTACATAATTTGGTGCCACAACGTGCTGGCAATTTCCTTCTTGTAATTTTATGAAGTTTATTTTTAATAATACAATATATATCAATAATGTACACTGAATTAACTGACTATTCTCAGAATGAAATAAACATAGCCATACTGGATACAATTATGCTAAAGTGTAAACTCTTAATCAATTTTTCATTCCATCAATTGAGATTGTCTATGTTTTTAATGTGTAAGTTTTATTTAGGCTAAGAAGGTTTACACAGTTTACATTTTCTTTAAAAATTGGAATTGGGCAGAAAAAGTAAATAAATAAATAATATATATTCATCTCCAAACACCCACTCTGGACCAAAACAAGAAAAGTAGTCCACTCCTCATAACAACCTACTTCCCTGGACTACAAAAAGTCAATTCCACACCCTTCAGACCCCCACCCAAACCTCTGCAATTTACCTGTCCACCCCTGCAAAACCCACACCCCCACCCATGCCGGGTTGCAAACCTTGTGGTAGGAACAGATGCCATGTCTGCCGTATCTTACAGCCCACCACACAAACATACAAAATCAAAGAAAACATCACCTGCCTCTCCTCCCACCAAATTAACTGTAGACTCTGTCCGGCATTCTATATAACCCAAAGAAAAAGACCCCTGACTGAATGAATAGCCAACCACCGCAGCACTGTCAAACTTTCCAAAATTCAGTTCCAAATAGCTGCTCACGCCCAAAGTCACAATATAAACACTTTCAACTAATGCTTCACACTCACCATCCTTAAAACTCTACCTCCCAATTCATCAGAGGCAGAACTCCATCTGTGGGAACTCTTCTTCCAACATGTCTTACAGTACAGGCAAAGCCATGGACTCAACATCCTTTAAATAGTGCCCTTCCTAACTGTCACCCCTACTTGCACGAGTCCATGTGAGTATGTGGCCGAGATGGTTAAGGCATCTGTGTACTGAGCAGAATACGTGGGTTCAAGTCCCGCCTGGGTCAAATATTTTCAATCTTTCCTTCTTCTTCCATCCTTCTCTCTGCTTTGAACATATGCTTTTCTATGTGCGTAATTCTTTGCCCGAGCATATGAATTCACATAAAGCGTAATCCTCCTATTTATTTATATCCTTCCTCACTATCCAAGTTTATATATATATACACACATATATATATATGTATGTATGTATAGGGTGCTTTGTATGAATGATCACTATCAGAACCTTTCCTATGCCATGACCTCCCCTTGAGAGAAAGTTAGTGGCCTGGTGGGGTGTTAATTGTTTATGGGCTACTAGCCGTGCAGTGGGCAAAACTTCACAGTCCGCAGCTGGCCGGTGCACGGAATGGTGTAACACTCCTTCCTGAAGAAGGAGGTTGAGAGCCTCTGAAAATTTGAAGAACAATCTTTGGTTCCCTACAGCTACACTACACTTCATTTTCAGAAAAGCCACAAGCTATTTATCTCTGTTCCCTTTCCATACCAATATCACAATTATATATAATATTAGTATTGTCATAAATAATTGCAATATTGGTTTGGACAGGAATGAGAGATAGTGTGTGGCTTATCTGAAAATAAAGTACTGCGTAGTCATAGGGAACTGAAGGTAGTTCTTCAAATTTTCGGAGGTTCTCAGCCTCCTTCTTCAGGAAGGAGTGTTGTTTAATTAACTAGGGTTGAAAATCATATCTTTTCAATGTTACAAAAATTCAGTTGTGTTTTTGGCGAGTTTGCCATAGTTTTGTTTGTGAACATCCACAGATTCAAGGCAGCGTTGAATGCCTGGACACACAAAATTCATCATCAAACTTACTAAAAAAATGTGGCACAACTATCTAAAAACAGATAGTTACTAATGAAGTTTCATTAGCCATAAAAACAATTAGTTATTTTATGTGGTTTTTTTAGTTTGTTCATTACTCTCTTTAATATTTATGTGATTTTAAGTCCTTATGAACTGATATTCTCATTAAAAAAAAATTAATTATGAATGCAGGAAATGTATTGAGAATTCCAAGGCACAACTTCATGGGACAGCTTGACTTTTATAGAATAAAATTCAATCAACATAACATAACGTCAAAAAGTAATATAAACTTTTAATATTAAATTATTCAAGAAAGTGAGGTATGAAAATGAGAACATTGCCATGGATTAAGGAATTGCTCTATTTATTTAAATACAACATTATCAATTTTTTTATATTGTACAGTGAATAATTAAATAGAGCATTTCAAATTTGTTGGGGAAAATATATTCCAGTGGTTCATCAACAATATGGCTGACAAAATTCCTAGTCAACTACATTATTAGCACAAAAAGTATTTATAGACATACCTGGAAGAATGGTTCTGAAAGCATCAAACATTTTACTTCTTCTTGCGATCAGCAGTACACTTAGGGCAAAACCATTTCCCCTTGGGTTTTGTAACAAGCCCAACACAGGCAAAGTGAAACCATTCTATTGGACACTGAGAAACAAAACATCAATGTTGGAAAATTATTAACTGCTTGGAATGCTGAATTTTTACATTAACTGATATGATGTTGAAAGAAATAATGTGAAATTAAAAAAGGGCGCCCAGTATATTCAGTAGTTGTTAGATTAATATGATGCGAACACATATTCCATTAAAGACATATTAATGTAACTACATAAATAATAATCGTATACAAAACTGATACCGGATGCATGAAAATTTACTGGAGAAGTAAAGAGTAAGACATAAATATCATAATAATAATACTCCTTAAATAAAGACAAAAATAATATTCAAAACAATATAATTACCTAGTGGTAATAAAATAAAAATTAGTTACCAAAAAGTACCTGAAATAACTTCTGAAGATCAACCACAAAATAATAAAATAAAACTTATATAGATCTGTGTGGGTCTGTGTAATTATGCATGCAAATAATTAGCGTCATTCATTCCAATGGTGTTCTATCTACGTTAATACATGGGGCTAAATAAATCATGGACATGGTCAGCTTTCCTATGTGAACAATACAAGATCTTATTGCAGAGCATAAAGTGCATTAGGCTCAAACAAACTGGGCGGTCGCAGTAGCAGAGCTCAGCCAGAAAATTGAATTAAAGAAGACTATGATCTTAAATCAAATACATAAGTTTTGGAACAGCATTTTATTAGAAGTAATAGAAATCAAAATGAAAAATGATTTGTTAACTGAGATTCAGGCATCATGTTCTCAGTACTCTGCCTTAACTTTTATTAGCAATATTGAAAGGAACATAAGCCCCCTATGAGTAGGAGGCTACATACCCGGACAGTCACTTTGCCAGAAGATGATGGTAGAGCAACTCATCAAAGTGTGTCTCTGCATTAATTCTACTTGGTTAGAACCCCGATAACTGTTTATCGAATACACCGAGATAACTTACATCTTCATAAAATGTGTTTTGTTATTTATATAATTTTCCCTTTTTGAAAAATTTGGAATAATATAATAATTAAAAGTATGTAATGTACTCACATCAGGATTGTCACAACCTATCATTTCCCCATAAGATACTTGATGGCAAAGGCAGTAAGTAGGTTCATTAGGGTCCACTGGCATGTCCAGAACATCAGATGGGTGCGTAATTCCAGCAAGCCCAGGCAATACACCTGCCAGTCCACCAGTAGCACTGTCAGATCCACCACCAGTACCCCCACCACTGCTTCCACTGCCCCCACTTCCACCACCATTTCCAACGGTGCCTCCTCCACCAGATGCTCCCGGATTTCCCTTCTTCTGTTTCTTCCGAGCAGCTTTTGCTGTGCTGGATGCATCTTCCTCGGAAGAACCCCCTCCTCCAATCCGTCTCTTTTTTTCTTTATCTTTTAATTTTTTCCGTCCTTCTGAAACCATGCACATATTAATTTCTTTTACGAAATTCCCTCATAAACAGTGAGGAAATGTTATGTTATCCTACACAGTAGTGAAGTAATAAGTAGAAAATTGAAATAAAAATTTGTAATTAATCAAAAATTACACATAAAAAATAAAAGTATTAAAAGACTCAAACATATTCATACTTTTACTTGCTCCACCATCATCTTGATTTCTCGTATTATTCATAGCTTTGTCTTGTATTTCAGCTTCAAATCTTGCCAAATCAGAGTCAAGTCTGCGAATATGTTTGTCAACCTAGAACATTAATAAATAAATGAGAATAAAAGACTCAATAATGATTAACTTTTAAATATAAATTCATACCAGTTCATATGTTTGGATGGCAAGTTGTACTTTGTCATCACCATACTCTTTGGCTTTATTGAACTGATTCTGAATGTGGTTCATCTGCTCTTTTCGCTTGTCAGGAGGCAAAGTTCGTACATGCTTAAGGTATTCTCCTGCCATTCGATCAATGCTCTTCATTAAATTTTGTGCTCTAGCATCAAGATCCCGCATAAGAGTAAAATTACGCTGCAACTCAATTGGTAGATGTTCCAAACCTGAAAATTTGGTTTTAAATCAATAAATGAAGGGAGGCAATTTTTAATTATTTGTATGTAGCTTTCACCATCGTATCAACACCTGCAGATATTGTAACTCGGCAATGACTGTTTTTTAATATTAATGAGATAAAGTAGCCAAGTAACAGACAAAAGCGTAATAATACAAATTCCACACAATATTTCTGGAATCTTTGTTCCTTCTGTTAGGTGTTTAAAAACACAAGTCAGGGATGACAAAACCGCACGACTATATTTTAAAACAGACATGTTGGCTTATCGTAGATGATGTATTTATTTTATCCCTTAATTTAGTGTTGTTTGGCTTTTTCTTTATCTAATTAAATAAGGATTTGTGATGCATTTGAAATGAATGGACATGCGATAACTCAGTTAAGTTCTATTAGCAAATTCATTACTAATATCGAACAAATGAAAATGGAAACGATTAAAATATTGCAGTACAATAACATCACATTGTAGTTTGCATCACATATTACTATCATTTTAGTTATGAAGAATATAATATTACGTAGCGATTAATATTAATTAGAACAGTACTTACTATCAAGATAATGTTCCAAATAAAGAGCACAAGTCATATTTATTTCACTGAGTTAACAACTTGCAGTTTTTAGAAATACCTCAAGGCTTCAGCACAAGAGAAAATATTCTAGACAACTCGCTTCCTCATTTCGTATACCACCATTTTTAAATAGGCGAAATTTTGTCCAGTAGCGGTCGGTCCTGAAATCAGGGTAAGCAACATTTTGAATATTGTGGTGGTTTTGCTATTTCTATAAAAATTTAAAGCATTATTCTAGGCCCTCCTTTTAATTAAAATGTAGAACTATTGAATTATTTTATTAATCCTTAGTAGATACCATGTTTGTTTATTCTATCGTATTTCATTCTGTATTTGACATTTCATTTCCATTGTGTTGGCTGTAACTATTGCCAACAAAATTATTTTCTTGCAACTTGTGGAAGTGAGTCAATAGAAAAAAAGCGCTTTAATTTTCCGAGTGGACGAAAGTTCTTATGTTTGTTTTCGGAGGTCTTGTTTAGACGTATAATAAAAGTACAAGAGAACATAGCAACTCTTTTACATTTACCATTTTAATAGATCGCCTTTAAGGTTAATAGTTTCCACTGAATGTAATTTTTACCCTTTATTAAAATATAATAAGAGTAAACAAATAATATACAGTTACTGCATTTGACTTTGAGAGATATCGATTTTATTAAATTTACTTTTCACTATTCTTTAATATTGTTTTTTTTCACAGTATCATACTACAGCAATAGAATGAGATTATATTCCTTGAATATTTTATATAAAGGTCAGACCAATGCAATATGGTTAAAAACTTCGTATGACCTTTCTACATTTAATTACTTTCAGAGGAGTAGTGTTCAAGAATTTATGGGATTTGTGAGCAAAACAATTGTTGAAAGAACACACAGTCCTGCACGTCAGTCTGTTAAAGAAGGAGGTAAATGACTTAGTTTAACCTACTTTATTCAATTCACTTAATGACTGACATCTGCTTTCTTTCAGACTTCCAATCAATGTAGCATACTGCATCCTATTAATTCACAAAATAATTTTCAAACAGTTTTGACAAATTACCTCATATACCATATATGTGCTTTTATTAGGCAATATTCTCCTATATATGGTATTTGAAAGTCGACGAACATTATATTATTGCTAACATGCTTAACCTTCCAATTTCATTGTCGTTGGGTGTCAGTTTCAATGGGGGAAAGTTCCTATGAATCCTGATTGGTTAACACACAAAATCTTATTATATACAATGTGGTTTAATAGTATTTTGTATAAAATGGATTCACATCACTTTCTTTGTTAGGTAGTAGATTTGTGGGCCTTTTTGGTATGGTTAGGATTACCAAGAAATTTTCTGTTGTGCATTGCCCAGAATCTTTTTAAGCTTTCTAAATAAGAATAATAATCAAAATGCTTCATCCATATATTTTTTCGTCCATAGATTAATGAATGTTTATTCTTAATGAAAATGATTCCATCAATTTATTCATTATAAAACAATATTGGGAAAAAAATGAAAAAAATTACGTCTTATTCAATATTGTGCATAAATTTTGTATTAGCTTCCAGTTATGTTATAGAATAAATAAACAAAATCACAGAATTATTATAGTTGTAATGAGAGATCATGGCATGTTATTACATATTTTGTCTCAATATTTGATTTTATAACATTGGTCCAGCACTTAATTTCAATAAAAATAATGTTTATACAAGTTCAGCAACACTTGAGGAAAAAGTGAGGTCAAATTAAATAACGCATTTGGATAGGAAAGAGAGACAGCGATGCTGACTTACCTGAAATTAATAGTTGGTCCAGTTTCATGCCTGACTGGCATGCAGTTCAGATCTTCCTTCTTGATGAAGGGGGTTCAGACTCTCGAAAATTTGAACTTCTACCTATGCCAGACTGGACCAACTACTGATTTCAGGTAAGTCTGCAACACTGGCTTTCTTTCCTATCCAAATTTGATCTTTGTTATGGAAAGGAAAGAGAGAGATAGGCTTACCTGAAATTGGAGCATTGTATAGCCACATGAGACTGAAGGATCACTCCTTCCTGAGGAAGGAGGCTAGCCTCTGAATATTTGAAGAACTTCCTTTGGTCCCATGTGGCTAAACCATGCTCCAACTTCAGGTAAGCCTCAAACTATCTCTCTTTCCTTTCCATGCCATAGATCACAATTACTTTGACAATCTCTCTCTTTCCCATATATATATACATATATATTTATATAGGTTGTGGCTTACCTGAAAGTGAAGTGCGATGTCACCAAAAGGAACAGAGGCTCTCGGCCTCCTTCTTCAGGAAGGAATGTTACACCATTCCATGCACTGGCCAGCCAGTGCAGAAACAGGTCCTCTAAACAGGGTCCTTAATAATGAGGGATATCAAAATACTGGATGTCTTTGAGAGGAAATTTCTGCACAAAATAATAGGCCCACTATGTAAAAAAGGAAGGTGGAGGAGGTCGTACAACAATGATCTGTTCTCTATATCAGACAGCAGGATTATAATATCACCAAGACTGAGATGGACAAGATATGTGGCAAGGAAGGGGGAAAGTGAGATATCATAAAAAATTCTGAATGGACATTCTGGAGAGCATTGAATAAATGGTAGGCCATAAACCAAGTAGCTGAATGGAATGGAGAGAGCTATACATAAAATGGGTTACAGGGAATGGAAGGTGTTGGCACAAGATGAGACAGGTGGAGAAGGATAGTTTGAAGAGGCCAGGGTTTGCCAAGGACTGAATAACTGATCAGGAAGAGGAATATTGTAGTATATGAACATGAGTAGATTGAATTTAGATTAGGAATAATTTCTGTATGCATTAAAACTGATTTTATGATTATTGGTGGTGAAAAATACATGGGGCAAAAAACTATTATTCAGTCGTACATCTTTGAATTTTTAAAAGTTTTTTTTCATATATAAAATCATTTTTGAGCCTATTGTGAGCAGAAAGTGCCAATACCATAATATTTTGTAGAAAACATTTTCAACATAAATAAACTATGGCTTATCTTTATAAATTTGGGACTGCTATTAGTTTGACTTAATGAACTCATATCAGACTTCATAGATTCTATTAACAGGACACACATTATTATTGTTGTAATTATACTGCCACTAGATTGTGTTTTTTTTACTTCCTCACACAACTTCAGATTTTATGTTTTGGCTCTGATTTTATTTGCAGAATATATGTGCCATGTATATGTACGTGCTGACTGTCTGGCTGGTGTTCTTATATCTGACCAAGAATATCCAAATCGAGTAGCTCACACACTAATAACTAAGGTAAAACCTCAATATTAAAATGGTTTCAGAAATTAGTTTTGCCAGCATAGATTTTGTGCTGCAAATACTATTTCAAGATTTGCATTACATGGTATTTTTTTGTGGATTCATTGTACTTTTTTAGACTATTTCATATGGAATAAATTTTATTTAAGAAACATCTAATTTTTTAGGTACTTGAAGATTTTGCTAGCAAGGTGCCTGCATCTACTTGGCCAGGTGCAAATGAAGCCAGCATCAATTTTCTACAATTGAACACATATCTTGCTAAATATCAGAATCCACGAGAAGCTGATGCTATGACCAAAATTCAAGAAGAATTGGATGAAACAAAAATCATTCTTGTAAGTTGAAAAAAAAATAGATAAACTGAGGGAAAACTTCATTAAAATAGCAGTTTATATAATCAAACCATTGAATTTCAAAGATTGAAAACTTCCTTACATATCTGTTGCAGAAAATGTTTTTGGGTTTCCACCTGGGTTAAAAAGCAGTTGTAGTACGACATTTCGATGAGCAAGACCACTGCCGTCATATTATAGGAAAAGATGACGGCAGTGCTTTTGCCTGTCGAAATGTGCTACAATTGCTGTTTAACCTGGGTAGAAACCTGAGAACATTTTTTGCAACTATTGAATTTGTATTTAATATTCATAACTATATTCACAACTCTGCCTTTCTGACTGTGTCTTAGTTAAATTAATTATTGATAGCAATTTGAATCACCTGCGAGAGCCCTGAATGACAGCACCACAAAAATACACCCACGTAATATCCTGGCCATGACTATAAGTAATTGTAAATGTTTATGAAGACCAAATAAACCTGACCGCAAAACTTGCACAGTGTTATAATGTTCACTGTGCATTTTATATTCTCTTATATTTTATAAGTGTCAACATTATCGTACTGGCAAATTCAATCCAATGTAATTTATCATTAAATATTTTGGGATTCTTCAGAAAAAGTTAATCCCATTATAGTTCTTAGCTTTCTCTATCTGAGTTTTAATGAATGATGTTGGAATTAATTTTGAATATTGAACATAGGTTTTTAGTACTTTCTAATCAGTTAATTTACATATCCTGTATAAAACACATTGTTTAACTGTACTCGCCTTTTTGAAACATACCACAATATTAGTTTGAAATAACTTCTATTGGTCCAGCATTACATTGTATGTACCATGTATGGTTTTAGGGTAGTTTAATTTTGTATGATGAATCACATTGGAGATTTCAGATGTTCTTTACCTTCAATTTATTCAACAGTCCTTCTATAGAGTGGAACTACTTTTACTATTCCTTTGAAATAATAATTGGTTCACTTTCTCTCTTTCCATGAATAGCAATTATTTTAATCATTTTCAGAGTCTCATCCTGATTTGTTTTATATGTAAGACATTAACCATTTCCTCCATGAACTCTCAAAACCACTTCCATCCGATACTCTTTTGGTTTCTCCTATTTATTTCTATCCTTTCTTACTAACCAAGTTCGAATGTGACTTTGTTACCAAATTAGTTCCTATTCCTTAATGGATTCCCCTAATATATATATATAAACAATTTGTACAGAAAGGGAAACGAAAGAAAAGAGAGAGAGATTTGGTGGCTTAATTGAAATTGAAGCTCTGCGTTACCACTCGGAACAGGAGGAAGTTGTTCAAATTTTCGGAGGCATTAGCTTCTTTCTCCAGGAAAAAGTTACATCTTTATACACTTGCTGACCATGTAGTGCTCACAGAATGGTGCATGTGATGAAATTTCATTTGGATAGGAAGAGAGAGAGAGAGGGAAATTGAGTACGTCAAAGCAACAGTTGGTCCAATCAGGCTGGGTAGTACTAAGAAACTCCCTTCGTCAGGATATTAGGTGTGTATTGCATATATATATATATATATATATATATATATATATATATATATATATATATATCACATTTAGATAGGAAGGAGAGACAGCAAAGTCAACTTACCCTGAAATCAACAGTTGGTACAGTCGGGCTGAGGAGTGAAGATATTAGAAATTTTATCTAATAAGTTTATCTCTTTTCAGCATAATACAATTGAAGCAGTTCTGCAGAGAGGAGAGAAACTAGATGATCTAGTTGCAAAGTCTGAAGGACTTAGTTCTCAGAGCAAATTGTTCTACAAAACTGCTCGTAAGACTAACTCTTGTTGTACATTTGGTTAAGGTGGTATTGGAATAATTATGAGTTTGGAACTTGCTACCTTGATTTGGTGAATCACTGAAGAACAATATTCTGGATTCCAATAACCTCTAAATGAAGAAGTTATTAAATATTTCCAGACATTTAGTTTTCTTTCAATAAGTGTTATGTTCTTGTTTTAATATGATTATTTTGTATGTGTGTGTTTGTGATTGATTTGTAACAAACCAACATAGACACACACATATTCATTTTTACATGTTGTGAGATTTTCATATTGTGTATTTGTGTGACTGAAGGTTGATCTTGTCTGGTAAAATACCAAGAGGTTTGGAGCACTTGACGGTAAACCATTAATGTTCTTCACATAAACACATGTGGGAAGTGTGCTACTTTAAAAACAAATTTATGTGAAATTATTTAAAATGGAGCCTTGTAAAGAATGGACAAATACTGTAAATTATTAATAATTATTTTTAAAGTATTTTAATTTTGATACTGAACTGCATACTATATTTTTTTACATAGGCCATGATTCCATATTTCAAAATAAGATTAGCTATGATGATTTATTGAAAAATATTTAAGCGTATAATGCTTGCTTTCTCTATGAAGAACACTTTATTAATTATGTTGTACAAAATTACTATACTAGTAAGTTATTAACATCACTGTTTGATATTGTCTAAAATATTGTTTGAAGATCAGATCATTTTAGTTTTAAGTTAATATCTCACATCTATATAGTGATATAATATGGTGCTTACCAAATCTGTTACATTATTAGCATTTAAAAAAATAATTTGATTGTAATCATTTCAGCTAATTTCAAAAGCAGAATATACATTTAGGAGAAAGCAGTTTTAGTTTATTAATCACATGGTTATAGACATTAGGAGTTATTGGATGTAACATTTTTACCCTGAATATGGTGGGTGTTTTCAGTTCTTTCATGTTTTTCTATATTTTTCAAAGTGCTGGTTTCTGTAGGTAACCTTACTTTTGTTGAATATAATTAATATGGATCATATACTACTGATTTCATTAATTAAATTTATTTAATTAATTTAATTGAATATGCCACTATGTTTAGGTTTATATTAGCTAATTTTAATTCATCAATAAAATCATCACAAAACATAAATTATTGCTCAACAGATAATTTTGCACTCACATCATCCACTAATGATTTTGGAACCTCTTTCCCTTAATTTATAAGGAAAGTTTAAAGTTAGCATAAGCCCATGAAGTATTAAGTTTTTACAAAGTTATAGGAACTAGGAGATGTGTCTTTGGGTGTAATGAAGGTATTGTATTTTGTTGTTCATATACTAAAATATGTGGATTTTCATAACTGGAAAATGTTTTTATAAGAATAATTTTCAATGTTATATGACATGTTGGTAATAATTAATTGGTCAAATAAACTATTGGGTTATATTCTTTATGGTGTATTATTCTTGATACCAAATATTTTGTCGTTCTTTATATAGATAATCTGTTTTAGTGACTGTTATATTGATTTTCATGTAAAAAAAGCCAGTTTGCCAACACATTTAAATATTAAACAAGTTATTCATTACTCATCAGTATATAGAATGGATAGCAGAGTGAATAGTTAATTATCTATGGGTATTTTAAATTTTGTCTTGCAGTAAGTATTATTGATACATATGTTTATAGTAGTCAAATGATTTAGCAAACACATTTATATTCAGTAACTATTGTAAACTTTTATTATTGTGTATTTATGTGCATGTTGGCAAAATGTTGATAGTTTTGTGAGAGAATTTTATTATTTTATTGTTGTTGCTGAGCCATGTAGGTACTATTGAAGTGCTTTGAAAGCTGTAATCGTTATCAGCTGAATATTGTAATTTCTAGTGACACAAATCATGATCAGTATCAGAAGAAATAATTAACTTATTTAATGAAACAAGAATATTATAGTGAAACAGGGTCTTATGAATGCAGTTTAAAGAATTTTATCAATAATTATTAACATGTAACTTAATCTTATTTGTGAATGTTTATACTATTTTGAAGCATTTATTATGAATGTTGATCATTGTACTCTGTGATTTCAATGTCTATATGAAAAATGTTTATAAATTAATATGAATGGTCTGTTTATAATATTAAGAAGACTTACATTTGTTTCAAGTGTGAATAATATATAAATTGAACATAAATTTTCAAGAATGGATATATATACATCCACTTACAGGGTTACTACTAAAGTATCATTAGGTTTGTTAAGAACTACAAATTAATGTTATAAAAAGTGTAGGCTTACAAATTGTTATATATGCATAGAAATATATTCATTTAAAAACTGATGACAATTTAAAATGATGATGATTCTTTCGGGGTAACCTTAAATGGTAAAATATGCCATTTGATTGTTGTTTCTGTTAATATATTTGCTCATTATTGCTATATGTTGAATGGTCTGAAGCTTAATCATATATTAAAAAGTAAATAGTCTGGGTAACGTATTAATTATAAAAAAGCTTCTGGGCTTTTTTATATGGAATGAAAACCTTAAGTTTTAAGAAGTTTAGAGTTATTTCTTTATATATATATATATATATATATATACAGTTCATGTAAACATAGAAAATGTACATTCTGAAACAAGTTCAAAGGTGCTAGCTTATATAAGGGTGAACATTCAATTTACCATAGTGTCAATGTATGTACTGCTAACTAGAAAATTATTTTCATCTTCTGTGTTACAAATGTTACAGAATAACATGATATTTATCTTATTTGTTTTATATATATATATATGTACATTTTATATCAAATCAATGATTGATTATGAAATATGTATATAGGATATGATTTGCCTGAGTGTTAATATGGAATCCATATGGTTGAACAATTTTCTTCCTCCAAATTTAAAATTCTCCAGTTTCAGTAACACTGGTATACTGTATATTTTATCTTATCTTTCCTATCCCATTCCATCAATTGTTGACTATGTATTTTTGCGCTTGTTCATTATTTTTGGATACATAACAACCATTGATTTTTACATTCCACTACTTTTGTGCCTTTCAAGAAATTATTTCATTAATATGAATTATTGTTGGGTCATTTAATTAGAATATAAAATGAATACAACATTCTAGTTAAGCATATACTTCCATATGAGCAACCTTTCCTAGAAACTTATTGAGTTGCTCATGTATGATATCACTTTGGCCTTCAGAAAAGAGAAGTGATTCAGTTGCACAAGTCTTAAGGATAGTGGATGTTATGCACCTTAAAATTAAATGAAAAATGATGTTTCCACTTTGTTATGATCTACACGAGTAGAGATTGACATATGCTAAGTGGATAAAGTGCCTATTTCGTAAGGACTTGATTCAGGAGAAATATTGGAGGTAGATGACAAAGTACTATACTATGCTCTTGACTTGTGCATTTTCTTAGTACTCACATATATGTTTCTAGACAGAAAAACAATAAAAATAGTTTCTTTTCTGAGAGAATCTTGGTGAAATATTTGGAAATAAGATGAGAAAAACTAAGAATTAATTACTCATTTTCTGATCAGTCACATTCACTGTTTGGAAATCAATATGAAAATATTTTTTCATACTTTCAATTTATTTATTTACAAATTGATCAGCAAATACTTTCATGTCAGAAAATGTGACATTAAATTTATAAAAATTTACAATTTTGTCGAAATGTTTGTACTTAATTATGAAAATTGATGTACTATATTTTGTACAAACTACTTACATAATTTAAATTCTGGTATATTATGACAAATATTGCCGATGTTTTCAAGCATTTTTTAGGTCAAAATATATCATGGTATATATCAGGTATCATAAACTCAATTGATTGAACAAACATCTACAATATCTGTCTGTCCTGTCAATACACATACACGAGTGTCTGATTTTATTTTCTCCACATTAATTTTCTTCTTGCTGTTTAACTATTTACCACAAAATTTTACAGAATACACAACTTGATTCAGTTTAATGCATTGATTTTCTTGATTTAAAGTTTCTTGAAATGTAGCAGCTGTTTTTTTTTTTACATTTGTGGCACTTATTTAACTGATTATTGTGTTGTATGCTCTCTAACTAGATATAAAAGTTTTAAGAATGACTATTGGTGATAGATAATGAAGATTTCATGTTATGTATCTTTACAATATGACAGTAATTTACCAAATAAGTGTTCCAAAATATGTGTACATTGAGGAGCTGGAATGCCAAATGTTCCAATATACATACTAGTATGTTGTATGTATGCATGTAATAAATGTCTGTAAATACATATATATCTTATATATGAATGAGTTATAGTTATTACTTTTGTCACTTGTGACTAAACATTCAGCACCCACCCTTTAACATTATCCAATAAGTGTAGTTTAAATATATATTATGTTCTGCATTCTGTAGTAGCAGTGGCGGCTTGTGAGTTTTTTAAGTTTTGTCCTACATCACCACAAGATTTTTACAAGGATAACTGTGTAAAATAATAATTCTACCACAGGGATAGTATTACCATTACCCAGACCAACCCATAATATGCTACATGTCTAATTCTGAGTACATAGTTTCCAATACTGTCTAATTTTTTAAAGAGGTATAATTTATCAACAAATTGACACATATTTAACATGAAAGTATATTTCCTTTGTACACATTTTAAATGAAGTTAATTTTTGCACTATGATGCTCCTTAAATGCTTTTTTCTATAAAATAATGTTTAATTGTATTATTTTTTTAAATGCTACCAAGAATGTACAAATACTATATTTGTTTTGAAAATATAATGTAGTAATTAGAAATTAAGACATTGTTATAATTGGAAAGAAAGTTGGGCAGCGGACATAGAACAGTTCGAAAGCAATCTTCAGTCAGGCAATGAACGGCGAGGCAAAAAGACCAGCAAAGTCTAATTTACAAAAGTTTTACAGTCGGGCAGCGGACTGCAAATAGAACAGTCTGATAGCAGTTACAAACATTCTCTAATTATTGAAATATTAAAACAATCTTCAGTAGGGAAGGAAAGATTGAAATTAACGTCGTATCGGTGGCGGCGCGGAAATTCAACCCGGAGAACCATAGACCAAATCCAACTAAAACTACACGAGATCTGCAAATCCAGGTTGCAGCAAAGCATCGAGAAACTACGCCAATTAGAATTCGTTGAAATTTAAAGCCTGTGAATACTAGAATCAGTGATATCCCCAAATTTTGTGCACGAAAAACCTAAAACGAGACCTGGGCCGCCGTAAGTAGAAAAACTTTAAAATAATATTGTAAACCACTTTTGAAAGATATGTCAGATCGTGCTTTAATTATTGTTCTTTAATTATTTAGTTCTTTAATTTTAATTATTTAATTATTACATTTAAATTCAATCTGTAGTGTTATTTTATCCACAACAAAGTTCGGCTATGTCCCAACTATTAACTTCTATAAAGTAAAATGTAATTTGATTGTATAAAATTCACCCATTTATCAAACCCAGATAAAGACCCTGAGATACCAAATATTATTGTGTATTTAAAATTGATAATAAATGTTGTGTTAATTGTTTCACTTAACAATAATTTTTATTTTGAAAAACGCCTTTTTATTTAATTATTACAATAAACTACTTCAAAAAAATATTTTTAATTAATGATTTACTTTATTTTGCTTATGCTGTCTGAATTTGATGCGGCTCCTGCCTCATTGTATCATAGCACTGCATGGCTCTGTTTAAAAAATATCTCAAATAGGCTATTTCAGATTTTCTGCCAAACATCTCGCAATATTTCTGTTTAACAGACTAACATCTCGGATTTTTTGTTTCACCTCCAAATATCACCGAATATTTAAACTTCCCCACCAAATATTACACGATATTTCAGTTTTCCCGACAAAAAAAAAGTTTTTTATTTTAGTGTGACTGCAAAATAGCTGAAGATCTGTTTTCTACCGCCATAGATATCGTTATATATCAGTTGTCTCGCTAAATATCACGGGATATTTCAGTTGAACCGCTGAATAAGTCAGGATAATTCAACTTTTCCGCCCGATATCGCATGATATTTCAGTTTTACAGCCAAATATCTCGATATATTTCAGTTTCCTGCTAAATATATCGCGATGTTTCTGTTCATGTGCTGCCTGCTTTGTAGCTCCAAGAAGAGGCAGTTTGTTGAGCTTATGGGTTGTGCAGGGGGATGAAATGGAATATTGCAGAAATCTTGTGCTGCATTAGTGGGAACAAGAGTTCAGTTTTAAGTCTTCAATATTGAAACAGAAATTCGCTCAGTGAAAAAACAATTATTATGAAGGGTCTTAACATTAGCAAAATTAATTCTTCCGAAGATAATTTATGTGCTCTGCCACTACACAGTTCACCTATGCCCAGTATTTAAATTGTGGAGCTTGAAAGTAACGTTCATTCTGCCACTTTAAGTTGACATGAGTCGAAGCAAACTGTAGCCGCGTCGTTCAAAGCGGAGCGCTGCTAAGTCGTACTCAAAGGAAATTAGTCGAAACGCTTTCGCTATTGAGCGAGCTGTTAGCTGCCGCAGAGAGTTTAAGATAGATACATAGATAGATTTATTCACCATTAGCCCTCTAAAGAGGAAATAGGATTCGTCACAAATGTACAGTAGATAAATTACATATAAACATATAATACACTAAAAAACACACAAAAATTCATATCTGTTTACATTTGTCTAGTCACTACAATCATACACACTATCTTTAGGAAACACGCACACGACACTAATCACTTCCTGGTGTTCATCTCTTGTCGCTAGGTACGGAGGGATGTCGTCATAGATATTTACAAAAACAGAAAGCAGAGGCAGGAAAACAGAACCAAAAGGGGAAAACTGGACAAACTATTAACATATTTATAGCATATTTGGCAATTTTGTAGGCAAGGCAGTACAACGAATGTGAGACCGATTCAAAAATTCGTGTACGGAGTAATAAGTTTCATTTACAAGGAAAGTTTTAAACTCCTTGACGAATGAGTTGTAGTTGTTGATGTTCTTTACATGTTCAGGAAGGCTGTTAAATAGTGCGATACCGGAATAATGAACGCTAAACTCGTAGAGACTGAGGCTGTGCTTGGCACACCTGAGAACTGAACGGTTCCTCCATGATTGTCCCCGTTATTTGCAAAAAGGTTCATGTTTCGTTTAACAAATTTTAGTATTTCTAATATGCAAGCGCTAGGTAGAGTCAGAATATGAAGTCCTTTGAACAATGGTCTGCAGCTTTCTCTAGCATCTGAACCTGATATAATTCTAATGGCTCGTTTTTGCAGTTTGAAAACATCCACACTGCTCTAGTTGGCAATACCGTAACACATATGTGAATGAAAGTAGGCAAAATAGACTAGTGAAGCAGTTTTGGTATCAACTTGTTGCATCAATAGTCTCAATGAGTAACAAACAGAACTAAGTTTGCGCACAAGGCGATCAATGTACAAGTTCCATTTTAATTTACTGTCGACCTGCAAGCCGAGGAAAGTCGCATGTCCGTTACGATGTCCGTTACGATGTTGTTGGTTTCTGTAGTAAAACGAACTAACTTAGTTTTCTGTACATTGAGCGTTAATTTATTGGCGGCGAACCAAGTATTTAGGTCTCTAGATGCAGTCTCGCGTTGAGATTATTTAAATCAATGTCCGTAATTAACAAATTAGTGTCATCTGCGTATAAGACAGATTTTATACGATCCATATATTCTGGAAGATCATTAATATACAAAAGAAAAAGCAGTGGACCTAATATTGAGCCCTGAGGCACGCCACAAGGGGATGTCGTTCAGAGCGGGTCCTTGTATGAAAATATCACCATTAGAGCGGAACATTTATCCTGTACAAGCCTTCGGAGCAACCCATCTCTATTATTTGTCTCGTACAAAACATATTTTATGTTTGTATTAAAATAGTGAAAATGTGATTTGTTGGTGAATAGATTGGCTTTAATGACAATGTCAGTATTTCCATTTCTTTACAAGGCCTTTGTACTAATTCGCTATGTATCTTCTCACATAAATGTATAAACACCTATATGGAGAATAAAAAGATGGAATATCTTCTTGCCCCAAAAATAGATGCATAAAATTATTCAGTGAAATAGTGGAATTAATCTTGTACACCCACACACACTATAATTGTGTTAGTGGAAACGGAGCTGTTAGATTCAATAAAACCATTTCTTT
Source organism: Zhengitettix transpicula (assembly GCA_037074705.1). Lineage (NCBI taxonomy): Eukaryota > Metazoa > Arthropoda > Insecta > Orthoptera > Tetrigidae > Zhengitettix > Zhengitettix transpicula. The sequence continues at coordinate 46,664,085 of CM073591.1, read as the reverse complement.
CCTTTTTAAATTAATATAATTAATCACGCCATTTCACTGTATAATTCACTGAGAATGTCTTCGTGCTCAAATGTTTTTGAAAAGAACTGGAATGCGTAATTAAAACTGTAGCACAGATCTGTATCACTGTTAATTTAAAAAGCTTTTTAGTGAAATGGTCAGTGAATTGCTTCAAAGAAATCGACCTATTCATTGGTCGCGATGGCGTACTTTGTTCAGAATTAAAGATCAGTTGCTTCAAACTTTACGTTTTATGATAAACGTTACAGCCCATCTGATCAACTTAATTCTAAATAATATTTTACTTAACGTTTTTTAAAACTAATAATATAAAATAAATAAATTTTATTGTAATTTTAAGATATAAGAATAAGAAATAAATGTAATGTAATTTTTTTTAAAAATAGTGTTTGGTCTTTTCACCATATACTATTGAAAAAATATTTGTTACTGTAGAATCATAAAAACCTGATGAGAGTACAAAAACGTCGTCGTGTTGAATAGAATGTCTAAAACAGGTCATTAATTTAATTAATTCTAAACTGCTATGTAGATGAAATATTGCGTTTCCTCTTTTTAAAATTTAGAAATAAATTTTGTGGTTTAGCTTAAGGAGCCACTTCCCTCCAAGCACTTGTACTGCCAGACTGCTTGACTGCCTCGCTAGTTATTTGTCTCCCTTCGCAACCTCTGGAAGCTCTAGGCCAAACTGTCCTTCAATAACCCTGACCGTAACTAAATGACCACCCTCGAATATGCATGCAACTTGCCTGCGCGCTTCGACATAATTTAGCCGGAAATTTCTTTTTGTTTGTCAGACAAATGAAATTCTGTAACATTACAATTTAATATTTATGAGGAAACGAATCACCACAACAATGCAACCCACATATTGCTAGGAAAGATCAAGACTGGTTTTCAGCACAGCCTTGCCGGATATGTCGCCGATTGAACATGTGTGAGATTTAGCTGCTGATGGTTTTCGTCGCCATATCGGTTCATAATATTGATGTGTGGGATTTCTATGGTCGGCAAATTGCTGGCGATTCTCGTCCCACAGTTACTAAAGATGCACTTTGGGTTCGCATACAAGCAGTCTACAATTTTTGCCCGACCTACCTGATACAGATTTTTCTAGGGTTTTCCCTGCATCAGTTTTAGGCGAATTGCCGGGTAGGATCCTTGAACCATAGCCCCGGGGCCCTAGTTAACCCTTGGCTACTTTGCTCTACCTTTCCGCATCCCCCCTTTCACTCCCTTTCCTATACTATAAGTAGGGAATTGCCACTATGTGGATTACCCTATACATAGCCTGTCTTTACCTTCTTCTTCGTCCTTCGCATACAAGCAGTCTACAATTTTCTTACTCAGACACACATTCGAAATCTGTTTGATTCCACACACTTCATGGTACAGCTGCACTTATTGCAAGGCTTGGTGGCTTCACAAAATACTGATTTTCGACTTTGGTTTATTAACACAGGTTGCTTGTAAATTAAATTTCAATCAATTTGGAGGAGTTCTTCATGGTGTTGCATTTTTTACAAGGATGAGTTTAAATTTATGTACATATAAATGTGGATTTCTCTCTCTAGCCTATTTTAAAGGAAACTATTTTTTTAAAGAGCGTAAGTTTTCCCGATGTATATTCTGTATAAAGAGTTCTCGGGTTTCCGGTCGGGTAACGTGATTTGAGCACAACGTTTCCATGGCTGACACCCGAGAACTATTTATACACCATTTTTTTGTATATGATTTTCCGGTCACCGAAGAAATTATGTAGGGGTATAAATATTTTTAGGTTAGGTTAGGTTGTGATTTATTGTCGAAAAGGGAAGGTTTTTGTAAAGTATCTTTATTTTCTCTACGCGAGTAACGTTCAGTACTAACGCGCCCGACCTGTCTGATGCAGGTATGTCCTGCATCACTTTTAAGCGAATGCCGGGTAGGATCCTTAAACTATAGTTATCTTCTTCTGCCCTTCCGCATCCCACATTTAAAATCCCTTCCTATTCTCTTAAGGGGACTCTCTTCTCCCGCTATCGGAAGGGCGTGGGACAAGTACCCAATGCCCGACTTACCTGATTCAGGTTTTTCTAGGGTTTTCCCGGCATTACTTTTAGGCGAATGCCGGGTAGGATCCTTAAACTATAGCCCGGGGGCCCTAGTTAACCCTTGGCTACCTTCCTCTACCCTTCCGCATCCCCCCTTTCAAATCCCTTCCTATGCTATTAAAGGGGAGTTGCCACCATGTGGATTACCCTCATGTAGCCTGTTACCTAAAAAAATCTTTTGAATTAAACCAATAAGCTGATACACCTAAATCAGTTTCGAGAGGTGTATGCTCCGTGGTCTCAGACCTTGGAACGGAAAAACGTTAAAAGTCTTCCGAAGAGAACCCGGAAGGCAACAGCTGATGCTCTCAGTTGGTGGTTGACGGTTGAGCTGAGTGCTGAGGAGTTTTCTGCAATTCTTCATTTCCAAATTCTTTAATCGAGAATTTTGCAACTTGCAATATATATCTCTAGCTACAAGGAAAAAATGCACAACACAATCTATGGATTGCAAGTTGTTAATTAATTCAAACAAAAAATTAGTCCTGGAGTTAATCAGTCTTACATCAACACCTCATCTTTATTTAAATAGTAGCTTTCGATTATCAAACTGAAATTAACAAAATGTAAAATTATACATCAAGATCATCTTGGTTAAAATAAAGCTGTGATCAACTGTAGCTCTGATGTTTTGTTTGAATTATTTAAAGAATTTTTTTTAGAACCATTTAATTTTAATTAGGATCCTACAAACATTTTTTATACATAAAACTATATTTTTAATACCCTTTGAAAACCATTAATTTTCATTTTTGAAACGGAACGCTTACTTTCTCATTTAAATTTGATTACTGATTGCATTTAATTACTAAAATTAACACTTTATCAATTATCAGTGTTTTTATAAAAATATTCTATTCGTCAAGAAAAATAAAAAAATTATTGCATTGTTTACATAATGATTGCCGAAACAGACGACTAAAATGTCATCCAATCAATGAAAGGACGGATTATTTCTTACATTAATTGAGGATTTGAGTTAGATGAATATGTATTTTTCAATTATTTTCGAATGTCCGTTGCCTCATTGACGTATTACATAATAAATTCTAGGAGACTCTTCAGTGCCCAAACACTCACTTTAGGAATTGTAGACAATCAACCGAGATGCTGGCCATAACATTAAGGTAAATATAAATATATGCTATGTTTATATGCGGAGAATTTTAAAATATGCTTCATGGTGACACAATGACGTCATTGTTGTTTCCCCGCGTGTACGCAGTGGCACCGACACAGTCGTCCCAGTCCGTTTTTCCCCCCCTGTCGCCGGAAAGTGTGGAAGGGGCCATAAGCTTCTTCAGTCGAGTAAAAGAATATTTCAGTCCGTATTTTACCCGGTCTGGGGAATCCGGAAGAAAAACGGATAGTGTGAAAGGAACCTAAAGGTGCGTTTACAAGTGCGAGTTTTGTGCTCTCGAGAGTGGCAGATATACTCTCGAGAGTAAAACTCGCAAGTGTAAAGGTCTCTGAGAGTTCCCGCCAAAAATGGAGGGGGATCTATCCGAGAGCTGCTTTGTTGCTACATTTTTGCTAGTGTAAACGTTTTCTCCGCGCTCTCGAATTCACATTTGAATTAGCTGAGAGTAATATGGCCATAAAAGTATAAAAGGAACATTATCATGAACTAATTCAATTTCAAATAACGTCTCTCTTTGAGCGAGGGTAATTACTATGGTGAATAAGAATTTGTGTAGACATGCAGCATTCTGTTTGTTCAAACAACTTTATAAGTTCAAACTTCTTTACAAAACACATTTTCTTTGAACGATAAAACAAAAATATTCTCAGATCAAAGGTAATAAATAATTTTCACATAAAAAGATAATATACAATTTTATTAAATATCGTTCACAGATAACATTTTATTTGATGTCTCCCGCTGCTCACTGAAACACTGGATTTTGGTGACCAAAAAGATATTTTTCGGTTCAATCAATACCTGCATACCACTGTGATCAAAAAGTAAGGTGAAATTGTCATTTAAAACTCCCGCGTATTAGGAAGGCAGGTAATTTTTTTTCCTAGGTTGGTAGGACTGTCTATAATATTTGCCAAGCGTCTGTTTGTTAAAAGGTTTAATTATCTCCGAGTTACACGTGTTTTTGTAAACAACCAAAAGTGAATTTTTCGATTTTTGCAATGGGTGATTTTTTTGAGCAAAGAACTTGCATCAAATTTTATATTCTTATGCGGACACGTTGAAAATGTTGCGGAAGGCCTTAGGTGATCAAACTATGACACAAAATAACGTTTATAAGTGGTCCAACGAGTTCAAAGAGGGCCGAGAACGCGTTGAAGACGAACCGCGCTCTGGACGACCACGTCCAAAAAATCAAAGATTTGGTGCTTGAAAATCGTCGGTGGACAATTAGAGATCTCGCTGATAGTGTTGGAATATCTTTTGGCTCAACCCAAACCATTATGAAGAATGTTTTGTGTCTCAAACGCGTCAAGTCTCGATTGGTGCCAAAATCGCTCAATTTTTTGGAAAAAAAGCGTCGCGTTGATTTGTGTGAAACTTTGCTGTCTGACTATCAGGACCACTTGAAATGCATCATTACTGGAGACGAGACTTGGATTTACGCATACGACCCTGAAACCATCGACCAATCCAGCGAATATCGTGCAAAAGGTGAAGCAAGACCGAAAAGACCACGGCAAAGTCGTGTTGACAGTTTTCTTTGATTATCGTGGTGTGGTGGACTATGAATTCCTTCCGCCGGGCCAAACTGTCAACAAAGAATATTATTTGAGCGTTATGCGTCGTTTGCGTGAAGCTATTCGTCTGAAACGGCCGGAATTATGGTTCCTTCATCACGATAATGCACCATGTCATACTGCATTGGTTCTTCGTGACTTTTTTGCCAAAAACTCGACTCATATCGTTCCGCAACCACCGTATTCGCCTGATTTGGCTCAGTGCGACTTCTGGCTATTCAGCAAACTCAATAGGCCAATGAGGGGACGCCGTTTTGACTCGATTGAGGAGATAAAAACCGAATCGAAGAAGGTCTTGAAGGCTATACCGGAAAAAGACTATTCCGACTGTTTCGAGGACTGGAAAAAGCGTTGGAAAAAGTGCGTTTTATCGGACGGGGATTACTTTGAAGGGGATGAAATCGATGTGGAAGAATAAATAAAGAATTTATATTTTATAAATAAATTCACCTTACTTTTTGTTCACAGTGGCACACTATCAATCCTTTATAATAATCATGATTTCATTTTAATTACAGCGTTCTCAGGAGCTTAAAAAATTAAAATATAAAAAGTGCGAAAGTGGAACTGAAGACATAAAAAAAACTAAAAAAAGCTGCTGGTACTTCTCTCTTTCGTGTCCAAGGGCCCCCGGGCTTAGAATCACTCGCAGAACTGACTGCGAGCGTGCGTGTAAACGGTCTGAGCGGACTCTCGAGAGTTGCTCTCAGAGAGTGAACTCTGCCGAATTTCACTCTCCCGTGTAAAGGGCTCCGGCTGCGAGCTGCTCTCACGTTAAGAGTTGTCCTCTGTTCCCATTGAAATAGTCGGTCAGCTGCCTTCAATCTTGGCTGAGGCTGATTCGCGAACGCTGCGAACCCACAGCCGACCCCAGACTGCAGCCAGACCAGAATGTGGGTCACGTACCGAAAACCCGACCTACCTGATACAGGTTTCTCTATCTCATCACATTAAGGATGGGCCCTGGTTAACCCTTGCCAACCTTGCTCTTCCTTCCGCATCGAATGCTATTAAAGGGGAAAAGTCACCACGCAGACGACCACTACGTAGTCTGTTACCACCAAAAAAGCTATTTAAATATCAACGAATACATACATAATTTTTTTATTTTCCTTCCTCTCCGAAAAACGTAGTTAATGTAGTGTCTCGAAACGATATGAAATCCTGAACGATTTCACGGTCCAAATTTTTGCTCAAATTAAGATTTTGGTAAAATAAACATCTAATCTTGCTCTCTCACACCGGCAACGAGAACAAGAAGAAATAATGAGTTTGCCCTTGGAAACTGTGATAGCGGAGTATCTTTTTTGCGGTTCAAGCACTGACTTCGAACGGAATAATTCTTGTTTGATTATCGTTGACACAAAAACCCCTATGACTGACGTGATAAATTAACTTGGTTTGCATAAAATGTCAGTACCCCTCGGTTCAGAGAAGACTGTTTCTTGATGGCGCGAACAGACAGATTCTGTTTTGCAGTTTTGCTAGCTGGCGTCGTCGCAGCCACAAGTAGTTACGAAGAATCCGGCGAACGATCTGATTTCTTATGTAAAGGTAAGCATAGTCATTAAGGAGGCAAATATAAGTCTAAAAGATATTTCTAATTGTACAGTAACGCATGCACGATGCGTCTCCTTCCCAAAATCGATTGCTTAACATCGGTTCTCAGTGAAGAAGTTACAATTAAGATTCACAAAAACCCAAGCCGCCTGCAACTTAGTGCCCAAATAATTCGCATTAGAATTATTTATACTCTCATGAATTTGAATATTTGAAATTATTATCATGGTTTCCATCTAGTTCCTTTCATTTTCAATAGTTGTACATGTTTCTAATAGTTCTTTTTATATATCACTAGCTGAGTGTCCGGAGTAGTAATTAATTCGACACTAACCTTTTGGTAAACATTTCATTTAACCAGCGTCAATAGCTTCACTGTTTTGAACATTTAAACATTTACCTTCCCCTCCCCGACCTAACTTCTAAAATCAAATAAACCAGGATGATGACTGACGGTATTCGGAAATTTTCCTACTTCATAAAATAAAAGTGTCTAAAAAATCACGACGAATTCAAATAGTAATAAATACTTGTTAACTTAGTGAAGTCTAAAACTATTTCCAGAATCCTAAAGGAGTAAAGAAATATAACTTTTAACTAAACAAGGACCTAAATATAATTTGAACTCTAAGATAATAAATACTTTAAGAGGGTCAAAACTACTCCGGGTAACCTTTTGCAAACCGTGTCCATTTTCACGAAGTGGAACATAAATGATTAATGCGAAAATTAAACTCAGCGACTCCTATAACTCCCGAATCGACACTAATCTCGGTCTTTTTTGCATTAATTTTTATGTAAACCCCTTCCACCACCATCTATACGGTAAGGGTGCTTCCCTCCCTTGCCTTTCGGAGATAATATTAAACACTTAAAAATTCTACAATGACACTATCAAATTATGCGACCCCGAAAACGTTTTATTAGACGCTAAGAACGACCATTTAGGAAGGTTTTTTTAATTCCACCCCCTCTACCATAACCCCTAGTGGCGGTAATTGTGTCTTAACCCCCCCGTGTTTGTTCCTGAATCGACAGTAACATGTGTATAAAGTTTGGTAGAAATTGCTATACGCATTTAAGATTGAATAAGGAAAATTGTTTCACCCCTTCCACCCCCACTTCTAGGGGCTGAACTGCAACGTATCGGATAGTGAATGTCAGAATTAAACTCATTGGCCTCTATAATCCTGGATGTAAGAAATTGAAATTATACACTAAAATATCTGAAAAAACTATTAATCTCATCGGCCGAGAAATATAAATATTCGACGCTAAAAACCGCCGTTTCAGGACGTTTTAAAATTCCTCCCCCACCCCTTAAGTTAGGGGCTGAACTACAACTTTTGACGTAGTGAATCGCTGAATTAAACTCATTGACTTCTATAACCCTGGATTTAACATCAATCATTCTTATGTAACGCACCTCCACCCCCTCCCTTATTGGAACTTTAAGGGGTTGTAATTATTCAGTAAATACATCTGGATAGAAGTTATTAATCACATAAACCCCAAAACGTAATTAATTGACGCCAAGATCGGCCGTTTTAGCATGTTTTAAATTTCACCCCCGTTCACCCCTTACGAGTTTCCTAACGCTTCTAAAACCCGTCAGAAACCTTCGCGGGGGTGCGCACAATAACTCACTAAAGTTTCATTGCAATCGGATGAATGATTTAGGAGTGCACAAAGAGACACACAGGCAGATAACAATACACGTTGAATTGCAAATTTCTAAATTACAAAACTCAAAAAAAAAAGAAGAAATTTATAGGATAAAATAATAGTTTTTGGTTTCGTATTAAAAAACTTAATAATTTTTGATCCATTTCCATTAATAACAAATTATGTTCAGTACAATTGCGATCTAAATATAATTAATTAAACGCTATAGTAGAAAGGCAATTATGCTCATTCTATTATTCATTACGCTCCTTTAATCTATTTAGCCTGTACTGTGTTCTTGGTGTCCCCGTCACACCCATGTGGTTACCAGTCAGAGCATTCTCTGTCCATTGACGATCAACGTTTCTGTATCGTACTCACAGTAATCCCAGATTTATTATATGCAAATGTAACGCGTTGATCTTCGTAAGAACTATTCTTCTCAATTTTACTGGCTCCATTCGTGGTTACCTTTGTACTAGCATTTCCTCGGTTACGGAAGTTTCGTGTCACGTCAGCGAACAGGATATTTAAGAATATTCTCAACAGTGGTAAAATAGATTAATACACTTATTTCAGTTATACTTCTTTGTTTGATTTAGACGATGGCATTGGCTGTTCTCCAGCAGGTGCATTCGACACATCTGAAGAATCGTCTTTTGACTTAGAGGACCTCTTCAAAGAAATTAGGCAACCTGATCACGCAGATACACAGATTGGAGAGGATTTCTACAAAGAAAGCGACCACCCTGTTGACGCTGGTACTGAGATTAGAGATGACTTCCGCAAAGAAAGTGACCACCCTGTGGCTATTGATACACAGGTTCACAATTATCAGTACAAAGAAATCGAGCATCCTGCTGATGTCAATACACAGGTTCAATACACGGCCGAAGACTTAAGCAACCACAAAGCACCAGAATCATCTCCGGATGTCTTTATAGCGAATGAAGCTGTGCCAGAAATTGTTAAACATCCGGATTCTGGTACGGATTTTTCTGGACAGCAACAACCAGCCGGTGTAGTCGAAATAAAAGTTCCCGTCAAAAACGACAATACCATCGATATTGACATGAAAGGCACCGACGACGGAGGTAAAAATACCGTAAATGCCGGTAGTTGGCCAAATTCCTTACAAGAGACATTTGGAATCATACCGTCGGAGGAGAAACCTTATGTTTCAGTCGACAGCAACAGCTATTATTCCTACGAAGAGCCTGGAGACAATGGTAAAATGGAAGTATATTCCTACTGGGGACCGGGCGCTGTCGTCATGAAGGAACCGCCTAGGAACCCCCCAGCCCCAGCACCAGCACCAGCCCCAGCACCAGTCCCCGCACCAGCACCAGCACCAGCCCCCGCACCAGCACCAGCACCACCCCTAGTCCCAGCCCCAGGCCCAGGCCCAAAACCTAAACCTAAACCGGAAGACCCCATCATGAACGTCGGCAGCTCGTTGTTGCGAGAAATAGTGCGCGTTCCTTTGGCCATTAAAGCCGACTTGGAACGATTTGCACGTAAGCTACTCAAGTTCACTGGAAAAGGCGTGAAGGGTTTGATCAAAGAGGCCAAGAGGATCATAGTAAAGGTAAATAGCATACTTCCCTTTATTAATAGCGTATTGCGATGCCACTAACGCAAATAACGTTTTATAAATTGGAAATGATATTTGAAAAAAATAAGGATTTAATTTTTATACTATGACTAAAACAAATAATTGTTAAATACTAAAGTTTAATTAAAATTTAAGTATTGGATCTGATAAGGCGTTTAATATTATATTAAAATATACGTACTCACTTCCCGTAATTATTACGTCGCGGTTGTACATAAAAATACTTATTGATACTGCAAGTACATAGTTTGGGCTATGTACTTGGGATAGAAAAAATGTGCATTAACTATCAACAATAATAAGATACTGTATAATAAAGAAGGCCAACCATCACTCTCCGTTTACACGTATTTCTGTGAATTTGGAATCAATAATATATTTTTACGTATTTTGTAGGGTTTTCCACAACCCTGATGAACGGATACGACATTGTAGTTGAGTAAGATCATATGGGTCGTAAGTTAGAGAATTATTAACAGTTTGTATTTCACACTTTAAGAAGCGATATAAGAAATAAAAGTTTCGTTTTTAATATATTTTCGATTAAGAAGAAAGCATGAATCCCGATAATTAATTTTATCTTAGATTATCAATCATTAGGCCTTCTAATACCAGCCCAGTTCAGACATTCAGCAGTCTCTAATCCCCTATTAGCTGAAATTAAATTGGATAAAATATCTGAATGAAGAAAACATTCAATTGTCTGGGTACTAAAATTTCAAACTCAATTGAGCAATTTACAATGTCATTTATGTAACACTTTAATATCGTATTTTCAGAAAATTAAGATTAAATAAAACAGAAAATATTACAAACTGATTCCTAAATCTAATTTCTGCATCACGGTATTTGTTGACGTTCTGAAGAAATGTAAAGACTGATAGCGAATCATATTTTAGAAGTAAAACATTGAGAAGGAATTAATCTTATATTAAAATATAACGGGCTCCAAAGTTTGCATAATTTTGTTGGTTTTATTGAATTACTAGCTGGGTGCCCGGCGTTGCTCGTGTACATAATTATATAAACTCGAAAAAGTATTTAATTGAATACTTAAATATATTCCCTGAGTATTTCAGGATATAATTGTTAATTGTCACTCAGTCTTCATACATTACGAAATATTACATTGATGAAATTGTTAACTAGACTCACAACTAATATAGCGCGAAAATTAACTTACATTTTCCGCAAGGATGGTAAAGTAATTCGTATTCTTCTTTATTACCATTCGATGGAGTATTGCTGAAGAACATATTTCTGCTTTATTTCATTCCTAATAAAGGAAATATTTCCTTTGTTCGTTGCGTAGTAACGTCTTTCTCCCGCGTGACGTCATTGTCTCTTGGCGCGCAGTAATTTAATATTTAATGATCACGGTTTTTAATTATAATTCTTTCCGCATGTATGCTAGGCGTTTCTAACCCTCACAGTACCGTTTCTCGTATTTTGAAGAATATGTGTACCAATTTTTGTTGCATTCTGTCCACGCGATAAAATTTGTATAAAGAACAACGTAAATACATACATACATACATAATTTCTATTATATACATCCTTTTTTATTATATAGAATTAAGAATTATAACATGAATTAATTTTTCAGTGGAATATAAGAAGGAAAAATTCTGAGTGGTTGCGGATGGAATATATTTTTCTCCAGTAGCTCTAGAAAATTCCGAGTTGCAGAACTTGGATAATTACTGGCGCGTGTTTAATGAAGATCACATTTTTGGAAACATTTCAGCTTTAGTTGCTTGCTTTCGGCTTCAAGTCTCAGTCATTATATATCATATCTTAAGAATTATAAGGTATCTCAACCTAATTTTCATAGTTTTGCGCTTTTACCTTTTTTTTATCAATGCCCGTCGGGCAAAGTTTTCTATACTGAATTTCATCCAGTGCTTGGCGTCTTCTGTCAGATGGCCGCTTGACGCTTTTGAGCTGTGTGGATCCAGATCCGAATTATCTTTGGCCATAACCTCTTGACGTAATGCGTCCCGCCCGTATATTTGCTTTTGGTGTGTGCTCTGAGTGCGTCAATCACGCTTGATGTATTTCTATACCGGTCCCATTATAACTGATCATGCTTAGTTCTTCATCCAGTTCTTGGACGCGTTTCGTCGGTTAAAGTATAATTTTGTTGTAGAACTGAAAAAAAAAAGCGAAACTTAAAAAATATTTCGAAGCTCAAATTTCCACATGTAAACCTCGTTCATGTCTAATGAAATTATAATTAATAACCATAATACTTATTTTTCAGTTACATGGCTTCTTCCGTGATGGAACAAATGTCATAATGACCAAAATTGAACAATTGCTGCGATATGTAAGTATGACCGTGAGCATGTTTAATTTTTATTTGATCAAATAAAAACCTGTGGTGACTGATGATGTATGTAAATCTTCTCATGAGGAAGAATCTACGCAGGCTCAGAACCTTATCCGTAGTTACTGTAAAGCGAAGATCTAATTCAGAGAATGAACATGTAATTTTGCGTTCCGGCTATGCTTGAAACAAGGGAATTCTGGGCCGGCGTAGATTTTTCAAGGGTGATACAATCACCACATGTGGTTAAATGCGCGGGCATCGTGATTCTATCTGGTCAAGACCAACCAACGACAGCAACCATCGTCGATCAGTCAGATGTTCTCTGTTCACAGACTTTCACGTAAATATACTATCGTAATTTATTCTTCAATTAATTATTCGTGTTTTTTTGTGAGTAACGACCGACCAATGGTAAACTGACCAATGGTTAGTTTCCAAAGGAAGCATCAAATATTACAACATACAAAACTTGTATAGTTACTAGAATAACGTACTTATTTCATACTTTTGCTTATTTATAACTTTTTGACAAATTCGGAAATTTATTTATTAATTTATTACAATTATCCTACCAAACAATTTGTAATGATAAATAAACCCTTATCCCTAGCTTTAAACTTTCAATCATGTAAATACTAAATACTAAAATTATGTTTGCTTTACAGGTCATTTCGTTGCTATCGGGGTCGAAAATGAATCTACCTTCAAAATGACGCAACGCGTCTTGTAATAATAGGCAAAAGTGTTATTAAAGTCAATTTTTACAATCGAAAGTCTACATGTATTGAAATTTTATTTTTACACCCTGTTCTAATATTATAAATTTACAAAAGACATAAAATATTACGAATACCGTGTAGTATTAACTTATAAAATACTGATTGAGCATAGACTCAATTAATGTACAGTATTTCAACGGTCGATTTTTTTCTCTATCTGTGTTTTTTGAACAAATTGTTCTTAAAACTAGAGAAATAGATTTAAAACTGAATAATATCGCGCCATTGATATGTATTTTTAATAAACACATGCATTTAACTTTGTAACATTTAATTTGTCTTATTTCTTTTGGTCAGTTATTATTTTCTGTGTAGGTGCTAATAATTTTTAAAATGTCGAACTGAGATAAAGTATCTGTAAAAAGCATTCGTTGTTATTGGATCTGAAAATGCAATTCCTATCGATACAGTTAAGGTAAATTTCACGCTTTTTTCAGTGTTAGTGAACTTTTTAACGCTTAGCATTATTTACGTTGATCACGATAATATAATACGATTGAAACAGCACAAAACTTCGAAGGCTCGTCCTTGGAGTGTTGATCCCAATGTATACGATCTTTACTCGTACGGTTTCCTGAAAAATGGCATCAGAGGTAAGTGATACCATAGATTATTAGCGATCAAAACGTTGGTAAAGTATTGTCACGTAGAATACGGAATCAAACACCGCGATCGCAGTGCCACCGGCCTCACCTCGACAGGAAAGCAGAATAGTATCCTCCGCAAAGGGACTTAATATGCACAAAACGTAGGTTATTATTTATCTATGCCAATGAATTTTTATCAAAATGTATGAGTTGTAACAAGGAAATTCAAGCGACACAATCTTAACTTTTTATGTGATTTAAAATGTCTGCGACGATACGTCTTGAATGTACATTTACCCAGTATTTTATTGTAAATGATTATATTTGTGTAGCTCGCTGTCTGTTCGGAAGAGCTGAACGAAATATGGAATGGAGTTTTATTTGGACGATTTTATGAAAATAAATTAAATAAATTGAAATGAGCACAATGAAACAATTGAAAGGTCCTTTAGACGACAACAAATTTTCATTTTTTTTAAGGTTATGTCCCTATTTTAAGAGTGGAATATGAAAGTATTATCACCAATAATAACTTAAGATTCATGAAACGGATTTAATACACATTTAAAGTATGACTTTCGATAAATATTTGAAGCTCTTTTTAAAACAACGCTTATTTTATTGTTTTCGATAAAATTAACCCATTTTACCTACAATAATATTAATAATTTTCTGCGTGTGTGTAGCGTGGTGCTCAGATATTCGGATTCCTGTTGTCTTGTTCTAGGCACAGAAATTTAGAGGAAACTGTTCAATTACTATAATAGAATGTACTAATAGCAATTTCAATAAATACTTAACGCAGGAGAGGAATTGATGATAAATAGATGTAAACATTTCAACAATTCCTTCATGATTAATATTGATTAAATCATACAGAGGGGTAGGATTCATATAATTTTCTAGTTGTTTCATTTCCGTTTGTACGGGTAAAAGCCGGATGTAACTGCTTCTTTGGGAGAATTAATATTTTTTCATATACCTGATCGGTGAAAATTGGGATCTTTATGGCAACTATCTGTCGTTAAATTAAGAATTTATAAATATTACAGTTTTTATGAATTCACTATATGATTATAATCTCATACAATGAGCAGTAAAACCATCATTAATGTCATGCAGCAGTTCGGCTTATCTATTACGGCAAACAGACGGTTCATTAACATATAAAAGAATAATTATTACCTTATAAATAAACAACAAAAAATTTGAGGTCAGAAAAAAGATTTTTATTTATGGAAAATTAAACTACATTTCGTCGCTAACTTAGCGACCTCTAAAGATTAACAAAATTTTGATAGTCAGGTCATTCACCCTTGACTGTCGTGGTCGAAATAAAACAACGGAGAAATATCTTACAGAACGTCACTCAAGGTTCCCACAAGCCGAGGCACCTCGGCCTGTTTTGAGAGGTGTATGTTTCGGGGTCGCAGACCTTGGGCATACGGTAAGAGTTGTCCGCTATTCCCATTGGAATAGTCGGTCAGCTGCCTCCTAAACTGGTCGAGGCACGGAGAAGGGAATGCTGCGTCACCACAGCAAACTCCTCTCCCGCTATCGGAAGGGCGTGGGACAAGTACCCAATGCCCGACCTACCCGTTGCAGGTTTTTCTAAGGTTTTCCCTGCATTTCTTTAGGCGAATGCCGGGTAGGATCCTTAAAATATAGCCCGGGGGCCCTAGTAACCCTTGGCTACCTACCTCTACCCTTCCGCATCCTCCATTTCAAATCCCTTCCTATGCTATTAAAGGGGAGTTGCCCAATGTGGATCACCCTCATGTAGCCTGTTGCCCTAAGAAAAAAAATCTATTGGAATTGAAATTGACTATAACATAAAAATGCGATTTTTATTTGGGTGTACACAGGCTATGTATAGGGTAATCCACGTAGTGGCAACTCCCTTCTTATAGCATAGGAAAGGGATTTGAAAGGGGGGATGCGGAAGGGTGGAGGAAAGTAGCCAAGGGTAACTAGGGCCTCCGGGCTATGGTTTGAAGATCCTACCCGGCATTCGCCTAAAAGGAATGCAGGACAAACCCTAGAAAAACCTGCATCAGGTAGGTCGGGCTCTGGTATTTGTCCCACGATCTTGATGACTGGAGTGGGTTTCTCTGTGGGGAGGCAGCATTCACATCTTCATGCCTCGAGTAGGTTTAGAGGCTGCTGGCCGATTGTTTTAATGGGAGCATTTGTAACCCCGGAGCACATAATTCTCGAAAGTGACGTAGGTGTCTTGGGTTATGGGAACCTTAAATACAAACCAGACAGAGAAGTCAGAACAGAAACCTAAATAAAATTTGAGTTTATAATCCTGTTTTTATAACTCTCCTTCGTGAGAGATGAATAAGTAATTGATTTTATTCTACACAATACTGACGCGGATGTTTCTGATTGGCGCTCGGCTGTCACTTCACTTCCCTCGGCGTTTCGCTCGTATTTCCCAACAATCGTCAATAACTACACACAGATTAATTTACTATTATACTAAATGTCATAATTAATTTACAATTGTGGCAACTTAATGCTAATTACACTTTACTGGATTTATATATAAAATTAAAAATGTTTAAAGTTAAAATTCAGTCTGCCCACTTTATTTATTTTTACTGGGTATGTTAATAGAAGGCAAAAGAGAACTTTCATAAATAAATAAACAATTAAACCAATACGTCAGAAAAATTCATTAATTAAACCCATAATTCATCCTATCCATGGTTCTAAATTCATATTTCTTATAAATATTAGATTCAGCACATATATGCATACATTCAAACCTGCACATTACCTGTTTACCTGAAGAAGCCCAAAATTGTGGACAAAAAGTCGTATGACCTGACGTATTGGATGAATTATTTATCAAATGATAATTGTCAGATTATATAAAAGAAGATATTTGTTGTCATGTGTAGACAATAAGAACGACGTCTTACAGACAGAAACAAAAGTAATAAAAAGTATTTACTGTAAACAAAAATTGGAACAATGAACTATAATTACGGTTTTAAAGATTGAACATAGGCACAATCCCCGTTCCTATCACCAGTACACAATTTTTTGGGAAAAAATGTATCCCGATCTCTGAGATTTGCTTGTACAATGTTTTCATCCCCAAGTGTATACAATTAATGAAGTGCAATTTACGTTATTCAACGTTGCTTTTTCGGAAGATTGCTTTACTATATTATAATGCTTACTTATTTATGTGTTGACATTTAAATGAAATACACTATTAACTTTAAACAATAAACAAAATTTATTATGCCAAATTTTTAAAACAATTATTCAAAATACAAAATATGATTGGGATCTCAGGGTCTTGAACTGGGTTTGATAATGGCAGAATTTAAACAATCAAAGAACACAAAATTTACATTTACTTTATGAGGAAATCGATGCGTCTAAACATAGACGAAATTTATTAATGAATAAATTTATACTAAAAGATTGAGTTTAAACAATTTAATTGTATTAATAATTAAAGAACGATCTGACGTTTATCTTTTAAAACGGTTTCCTCGCCGCTTACTGCCCAACTGTCTCTGTTCGTCTCCTAATTTTGGGCGCGTAAAACTTCTCCCCACCATTCAACAATACTCTCCTTTCATTGTCGGTTTGTTGTGGCGTCCGCTACCGCTATCAATAATGTGTCCTCTACAATTCAACTTTTCAATTAGAACAATGCCTTAATTACCAATTATTACAATATATAATCAGCTTTGTACACTATTTGTACGTCCGATTTATTTACCGTAAAAATTTACTTTCACAGTCCTCATGTTCATCTGTGTGTCAGTAACTTGTGATTTAGAAATTTACCCCGAAGTACATTTATTTTTGTATATGGATGCCATCCTTATCTTGTTGAATTTGTGATTTTTTTTAGAATTACAGGCTACATGAGGATTATCCGCTTTGATGGCTACTCCCCTTCACTAGCATAAGAAGGGACGAAAAAGGGGGGATGCGGATGGTAAAGCTAGGTAGAGGCCCCCCTGGAAGTATTTTAAAGATTCTACCCTGGACTCGCCTAAAAGTGAAGCAGCGAAACCTGCATCAGGTAGGTCGGGCATTTGGTCCTGTCCCATGCCTTTCCCATAACGATAATTTGGTTTGCTGTGGGACGAGTGCCTCGGCCGACTTTTACGGGCAGTTGGTCGACTGGTCCAATAGGATCGAGAACAACTCTCACCCTATTCCCGTCTGCGACCCCAGAACATACATCCCTCGAAACCAGACAAGGTGTCACGGCTTATGGGAACCTTATTTTTAATACCTGTCCAAGAACAAGTATGAGAAAAATTCCGCCTCTCTTCCACGTCCCCCACGCGGATGGACTTCAGGTGGCCTCAAAAAAATTTGTCTCGTACAAAATGAAATATTTACTTTAAATGATGAAAGGATCGTTTGTATACGTAACTGAGGCTCATTTAATCTGCATAACACGTATTATTGTTAATCAAGGAATCTGAAATGTGGAAACTGATTCAATGACTCGGAACGAAATTAGGTGGGTCAACCTTACTTTATCACCAACTAACCTAACCAAGCAAACCACAGCACAACGCTGGTGGATATTTGTCAAACAGGTGATAAATTATCAGTTTCAGCTGAAAGAGTAACGTTCCACTTTAGATTACGTGTTAGCGATTATCGACCACCTTGCTCATCGCCGAAATGTAATCCATTATTTCTGTTCCAGATGTTACGCTCTATGATTTCTGTTCTGGTGTTCACATGGTTGTTTTAATTAAAAATTACAAGATTTAATAAACTATGATTGCAATGAAACGCGGATATAGTGAGAACGTTTCTGAACTATTTAAACTTGTTTATATTAACAAAATCTCGTCTTCAAAATATTAATTTTTCCAGGTTTTCAGGCATAAATCCATATATAAATGGAAGCGCTGTAAGAACGTCGAATTTTACTTAAATTTGAACTGGTACCTTTTTCACTTTCTGTTCTCCGAACGAGATCTTAATTGTTAATTAATTAGTTTCATGGCAAAATCGTCCGTGTTTTTTAAATCTTTACCACATGAAGAGGATTAGTGGAGTTTTTTTTACGGGTTATAAATAGAAGAACATACATTTAGTAATTTTATAAAAAAATTGTAACTAAATTTGTATTATACTCACATTTGCTTAATAAATATTATATGCCTGTAGTATATGGGATCTTTAGAAACTTTAAATTATAATTCAAATAGTTATATGATTGTTTCTATGTATTTGTAGTTCACATTTGTTAAGGTCCACAGATTTTGGGAGAAGCGTAGTGTTGTAATAATTTTTGTTGATTCACCTAGAAATAATATTTGTTTAAATTAGTTAATAACTGTCTGTTTTGAAATTATATGTTACTTATTTTAATATCAGTTACAACAATGTAAATCGTATTAAATATACTCAAATGTATTACGCAATCAACGTGTTATAGAAAGCAAAATAAAATTACTAGGTCAGTTTTGAGAGGTGTATGTTTCTGGATCGCAGACCTGGGGCCTTTTGTTGCTCCCATTGGAACAGTCGGTCAGCTGCCTCCTTACCTGGTCGAGACACGGAGAAGTGAATGCTGCGTCACCACAGCAAATCCCTCTCCCGCCATCGGAAGGGCGTGGGACAAGTACCAAATGTCCAACCTACCTGATGCAGATTTTCTAGGCTTTGTCTTGCATCACTTTTATGCGAATGTGGGGCAGGATCCTTAAACCATAGCCGGGGGCCGTAGTTAACCCTTGGCTTCATCCGCTTACCCTTCCGCATCTCCCCTTTCAAACCCCTTCCTATGCTATTAAAGTGGAGTTTCCATCAGGTGGATTACGCTAATGTAGCCTATTACTAAAAAAAAAATAGATGCCGG
Source organism: Zhengitettix transpicula (assembly GCA_037074705.1). NCBI lineage: Eukaryota > Metazoa > Arthropoda > Insecta > Orthoptera > Tetrigidae > Zhengitettix > Zhengitettix transpicula. The sequence goes on along the minus strand of CM073591.1, from coordinate 46,644,849 downwards.
CGAAGCAAGAAATAAAAATAAAATTTTACCGACATGATTCAAAATGCCACGATAGCTAATTCAACTGGTAATATTTTCGAGGATATTGTTATTGATCAGAGAATAAATTGTTGGAAAACTCACTCTAAAAATATTAGGGTTCATTGTCCTGTAGAAGTGGAAATTATAGTAATAAATATTCAATTAGGTGAAATATTGAAAATATCAATAAATACACAGGTTCTGTCAATCAAACCTCGCACATTAAAAAAGTGGGTTATTAAAACGAAATTGTACACTACGCTATAGTAGTTCAAATAATTTGTACCCGTTTCAAATTCCGTATTTATCCGCTATGATGCGACACAATTGTATGAATGGATTTGGCGACTCCCAAAGAAATTTTACCGTAATTTATGTTTTCCATCTTCGCTATGCTTAGTATATATTAGATACATTTAGTATGGGATGACATTAGCAACATAAAATCATGTTTAAAAATTAGTTGCTTTTGTTACAGAATCAATATTTTGTAAAATGAAACATAAATGGCTAAAATTATACGTCGGCTATGCAAGAAATAAAAATTTTTAAAAAAAGACGCGTTTCAAAATACCAGGATTGTCATTTAAAAGATTAGTGACACTCGTCGAGGTAGAAAGAAAATTACAGGAAAAAATGACTTACTGAAATAAGTGAATGTCAACCAATATACAGGGTGTACCAATCAAACCTCTCAAAGTTAGAAAAAAAAATAGGTTAATGAAATGAAATTGTGGTCAAAGCAAAGAAGATCAAAGAATTTTTTTCCCCGTTCCAAAAGTTCCGTAATTATCCGCTAGGATGCGACACAGTTGTAAGAAATGGAATGGCGACTCCATAGCAGAGTTTGCAAATTGTAGCGTGGTTTGAGAAAATAAAATCTGCGATTACCTTTCAAAGAAATGATCGCATCTTTCCCCTCCCCGTGCCTTGACCGGTTTAGGAGGCAGCTGGCCGACTATTCCAATAGGAATAGCGGACAACTCTTACCGTATGCCCAAGGTCTGCAACCAAGGGACATACACCTCTCTAAACAGGCCGAGGTCCTCTGATCTAAAAACAATTATGAAATTTCGTTTCTGGCTGTTGGATACGTTATGAAACAGTCTGGAGTTAGCATTTAGGAGGATCAAGTGGACGGTACAAGAGAAGAATTTGTTCAGAAGTCCATTTAAGTGAATTCGTGAGTCATCGAGACCAATTAAAGTGCCCATTCAACATTCAAACAGCTTCGTTTGTATGCTTACACATTTCAAATTCTGCAACAACTGTCTGCCAGGGACAAACCACGACGACAAAAAGTTGCTGTGGATACGCTAGACCGAATCGAAATGCATTCTGATTTTCTTCGAAGAAAATTTGTTCTCTGATCAGGCATCATGACATGATTCAGTACATGCTAGTAGACGGTTTTGGGGATCGCAAAATCCGCACGCCGTTGGAGAACATGTTGATGATAGTTCTAAAGTGAATGTTTAGAACAATAACTATTGCAAGTAGATTCCTTACGATGCTAAAATCTCTAAAAATGTACCAAATTGTTCTAATGTAAAAGTCTATTGATGATTCATAATTTAATTATTCCTTGTACTTTTCCATCACTTATGTGGGCGTTTTAATGCGACTAATATGCCAACATTTGGTTTGCTAAACTGTCTATTGTTTTTTCTTTTAAAAAATGGGAATTGGACACGTAACACCCAACAGCGGTATTATGAAACAATGATAGCTGTGGCCGCACTGCAACAGGTGGCATAAAATAAATTTTATTACTGCCTCTAAAATAATTTGAAATCTGTTTTGGGTACTCCAACTGTACTAAAAGAAGAAATTAAGTAGTGGTGAGGGAAGTTAGGTATTGGATAATCAGTCATTCAGTTATAAGGCAGCAGTCAGTTACAGATGAGAGTAACGAACATTCAGTGAGAGTTATGTTGTAGCTCATTGCACATTGCATCTTTGTAATCCGTGTGTAACAATTGGAGAAAAGCCACTTAGAATGGCTACCGTAAAGGTAAAATAAATCATAAAACATTTATTATTCACCTTCATTCATGATTATTAGAACTCAATGAAGAAGGAATTGTAAATTTATTTCTAGGCCATATTTAATTTATACTATCTAGGTGCTCGGCGTTTCCCGGGTTTGCAATTAAATAAAGAAACATCCATAACCTCGGATTTGACGCCAATCTCTATTTTTGCGTTATTTTTATGTAACGCACCTCCACCCTTAAGGGTGTTCCCATTATGCCGAAAGGGGTTGAATATGCACACAAACACCATCGGGAGAAATACTAACAATCTCATTGACCCAGAAAAATATTAAAGGGACGAAAATATCGCCCGTTTAACATGTATGAAAATTTCCGTGTCTCACTCCGCTTCGGAAGGAACATGTGTACGAAAATGGTCAAATTTGCTCCACGGGTGTAGATTTGTGTGTGGAACATACATACATACACACACACACACAGAGTCAATTTTACTTATTAGATATATATAATTGGGTGAACCTGAGATACAAGTATGAACAAAATTTCAGAGGTGGATTCGACAAGGTAGCTCAGATGGCTGAACGATTGCAAGCACAGCAGTGCTACAGAGACATATTCCTGGTTCTGTTGACTGTTTTCTTTCTTACTTAATGAATTGAATTTCATCCACTCTCGAGCTGAAGTTTTTAATATAAACATTGTTGGTTTATTGCTTAAAATAATGACCACCGAACTTGATGCCGCAATCCCCAAGGAAAAGAGTTCCTCTGAATTTAAAAACCATTTGAATTAATTGGGTTATTACATTAATTTAAATAATTTATAGTTACAAAATCCATTAACTGGCCTCGAAACAGTACGATATGACGGAAGCTATTTTATAATGCCGTTAAAAGTAGTTAGAAATAAAAACAGAATTTAAAAAATATTTTATTATGAGTTCGCACTACTAGATGATCAAAAGTAGATGAACCGCTCGTACCGTTTACCGATCATATATATTTATTTCGAACTACTACTTTGTTGTCGAAACCTCTTATTAAAATAAAAAAAACTGTTTGGACACTAGTTAATGGGTTTTTTAATCATAAATAATTTAATTTATAAACGTAAACAATGGAAATTTCATTTAAAGTGTAAATTTTTTTGTGATTAATTGAATTAAACTAATTTTAAGATTGTTTAATTAATCAATAAAAATTCAAACCAAATTGACGAAACATTATTAAAATGAAATGAGAAATACCATTTAATCATTTTACGTCCTTCAGAAGAGATTGAATGGCCATGCACGCAATATATGGGAAACTAAAGATAAATTATTGGGAAATATACAGAGGAATAGCGACTACATGTGCAGTCAAGACTGAAATAACAACCACAATGTATAACTAAGATAATTAATAATTCGAAATCTATGAAGTACAAATGAGAGAACAGGGAGGAGAATCGTTTGAAACCAGAATAAGAATTAAACAATGGACATTTACTTTACGTGAGATTAAGTCATAATGAATATCATAATTGTGAATATTATAATTAGAAGGTTATTTAGTGTTTCAACAGTTTTTTGAAATTTCATTATTCCACCCCGTCAGCTAACCTGGTTTCTGAGTTCCAAAACTCCTAATCGAGAAATTACTTACACCAGATGTACAGTCGGAAGGCCACATAATTAGTAATGCGTTCAAATGCTAACACGATAAGAGTTCCGCGGCTGTATATAAGTCCCGAACTGGAATAAGATGCCACGGAATTCAGCAACATGGATTTGTATCTGACTAGTGCTTTTGTTCTCATGTTCCTTGTGACGGCCGGCGTTGGCAGACGTCACGATGATGACGAACGCGAACTTGGTAAGGAAAATTCTAAAAAAATCCCAATGATAATTTAAGTATAATTAAAAGGTTCAGGGTGGAAAACTCTCGAATTGACCGGGTATCGAACCCGGGACCTCCACTAGGTACGTAGCTGCTCTCCCATCTGAGCTATTCGAGTCGGCTCCACGCCAAGCACGAGACTTCTCCTTCACACGAAGTAGGATTTCAATTAATAATGGATATGTGTAAATTGATCAGAGGTGCAATGAAATGGTTTCAAACGAAGCTCGGCAGTGAGCTGTGAGATTAAAGGATCAGGATTGGTAAAATCTCCATTCTTCATAAAGTTAAGCCACGAAGAATGTGATTTAGTAAATTGTAGGCTAGATGTTTCATCAGACACTGTACAATGGAAGAGCTTCCAAAGTCAGCAGTATCAGTCTAATTAATTGATTATAATTTTTATTTAAAAGTTTAAAGTATTGCACCCAATTGTTGGCTTATATATACATAATTAGAGCTGAGCTCTTTGCAATATTTTAATTCGAAATGCGACTAAAATTAATGTTTATAAAATATGGGACAAAAACTGACTATTCACAGCTCTCTATATAAGAAAAAATATAGCGGCTTTCTTATTCTATTTTTTTCTGATTGGCGTCAATAACTGGTTCTCAGGCCAGCGTCATATCATTACATTTTGAACAGGATTGTTATTTCCTCGTGAATTTCCAAATAATTGCCATCTTACTATTTATAGAAATTCTTATTGTTGTCAATAAGAAAAGAAAAGTATTGTTTGGAACACTCCGATTGTCCATAAAGCTGAAAATCAATAGCGGCAGTATTTTACTAATTGAATTTTACTCTTGAAATACAATTTTTGTACATAGCTAGTTTAGGTAAATAACACAGCATACGCATTAAATTTTAGTGTAATTTAATGTCTTTTTGTTTAAACATGAGGTCGGTTTTCAAGGACCAGTGGGATAAAACGAATGATTTGGAATATGTTCAGAAAGAATTTTAAAATGAACCAGTTAGACCAAAAATGAAACGATGAGGTTTTTCACCAGAATCAGTGAGAGAAATTTTCAGAGGAGTATTGCGAAATATTTGGGCGTTCAATTTGTAACACTTTATTGAAACTCAAATTTTAAAAAAATATTCACAATTTAATATTAGTGAACGTTGGTTTCAGACAAATTTTTGACAATGTTTTTCGTAGATCTTCAGAAAGTTTTTATGTTTAAATTTTGCTTTTAAACATTCTAGGATAAATTTATAGTTTATATGGCATTAAATAAAACTAGGATGAATAAGTCGATACACATAAATATAGTTAATTGTGATCAATGATTACATTAATATTTAAAATGTTCATACAAAATAGATTTTTTCGGCTTTAACTGGCACTGAAGTCAGTCCATATAATTTATAATTAGTACCAGTTAGTATCCAAATAATTATGATTTAACATTAATCAAAATATTTTTATATCAAACATAGGTATTATCGTTTCAAATTAATAGTGTGTATCACTTGGTAAAGTCCAAAATTAGGGTCGAAAATCGGTATTTCTATTTTTCTTAACCTTTATTAAACTTTCTTTCTATTTTGTATGTATATTTTCAATGTTTAACGTAATAATTGAAATTAGCAATCACCTAAATTTACATGTTCTGACTTTTTGACTAATATATTCACGTTGAGAGTTTACAGAAAATATCTTTTATAAATTTGAGGCTGATTAAATCCATGGTTAAATATAAATTTGGTATAACAAATTTATAATACCCTGAAGTTAATGCCGAATATTCAAGAAATCGGTGACAGAGTTTCTTAGTTAATTTAACTTACGGTGATTTACACGCATAAAGTAGTATTATTATGTATAAAACTAATTAATTTATTGACGAAAAATGGTACGCCGAGAATTGAATTGTAGTCAGTTCCTAATAAATGAGTTTAATGATTTTAATATATAGATATATATATAGATATAGATATATATGCATCATTTTAACAATTAAAAATTAGTTAAAGGCTATAATTTTCCTGAAATCGCGATAGAATTTACTAAATAACAGACATTAAGTATGTTGATATGGAACATGGCCATATTTGTTGATACTGGGAGAATGAAATATTAGTACTCTATAGAAGCAGAGCAAAGTAAATCACAGAATTTTGAACACACGAGAGACAGTATTGTGTATATTTATTTAATAGGAAGATAAAAGAATAAATCGATTGGTAGGAATGGAGAGAGGTATAGCACTGGTCGCGAACGATGGCGGGTGACACAGATTGAGGGAGGGGAGGCAGCGCGGAATAAACACATACACCACAAAGTACTGAAGATTATTGGCTGCGCATGGGAAGTGTGTAGCACCTGCGTAGAAGAACACTAAACCGGGCCGCCATATTATCTTCCACTCACTGCAGTGTGACGTTTACGAATACGATTGCGTGCAAACTCTTATAGCTAAATTACATGCTAATTACATAATAGTTGATAAAAAATTTACCTTATAAATTATGACATCTGCTTTATCATGTATGTTTTAACTATGCCATTAATTATTTTATTGCAGGCCTCAAGAGTTCCAAAATAATAGTTTACGGAAAAGACAAAGTAACTCTTCCGACGTTGAAAAACTTAATGATCGTTTACAGTGAACTGTGCATCCAGTCCCTGGAACATTTGCCGAAAGAAATTAGGCCTTTGCTGAAAACTCTGGCTTACGAATTGCAGTCTCTCACCGTCAGTAACAAGAAGCTCATTGAGGAAGCGGAGTATATCATGAAACTGGTATTAAAATTAAAAGAGCGACACTTTAGCATTATACTTAAAAAATTTCGAGTAGAGATGCGAATTTCTTTCTTTCGATCGAAATAAAGATTTTGAAATGCAAACTTTCCTAGAGCTCTGTCTTGAATGTGTTTGTGAAATTAATATAGTGTAATTTTTTCCCCCAGATCGATAGTGGCCGTATTAAAGGTCCATGTGACATCAGAAAAGAATTAGATGAAATCTTGAGAATAGTAAGTAATAAAGAATTAAGTACTTTAAATTATAGTACAACAGCGTGAACATTGATAATTAATTTATTTTTACAGTTGGTGGACCTTCTTATTTCCTGTGATTCTGATTACAATTACCTCGTCGGGAAGGAACGAGAAATGCATCTGTAAATTTTGTTTATAATGTTTCACCATTGATTAAAGTTGTAACTTAGAATCTGTAAAACTTATTTAAACACCTTTAGTCGTTTTTGCAAATACGTCTTGACAATGTTGGTCTCATTTCAAAGAACTTGTTCTTCATAATTTCGAGTATTAATTCTGAATTTCACAAAACTTTAAGCTCTAGACAACAGTAATACTATTATTTGCCTAAACTGAATAAAATGAAGACTGTATATCAATTTTAAATTATGTTTTGCAATCTATATTTCATATTGTCTGTTGTGAATAACTAAAGTAACTATTCAACCAATTCTAGTAATTTTAAAAAACGAAAAACACTTGAACTGTACAGTAGGAAATTATGCAAAATTAATACTGATCTCTCGAAAAAATTCCGACAGTAGGCCTAAGTGGAGAAATATCATTCGACTGGCAACAGCGGAAACATTTTATTATCGGCGAATATTTTAGCAATTGTTGAAGCGTTAATTAATAATAGCAAGATAATAATTTAAATAATTTGTACTCCTGTGTAGAAAACATTAAATTGCTGTTTTTCTTTCAAGTAAAATCCCATTTTTTACGTCTATCGTAATTTAGCCTCAACACCTTTAATTATTATCAGAAAACGCTAAATCAAGTTAAGTTGCTGATATTTATACAAAACCAGGTGCCTGTTTGGTAAAATAAAAAGCCATAATTTCTGTTCGGATTTTCTAATATAGATTTTCTCTTCAGTTTTAATATAAATAAACAAGTCCGTAAAAGACGATAATTGTTAAATATATCTGGAGATTTAAGTTAAACATTTATACAGTTGGTGAGTTATGCAAACGGTAAAAACATTTCTTGTGTACCACAGGCGGTTTACAAAAAAATTCGAAACCAGGACGTGAATTATTTAAAATAATCAGAGTAACAAAAACACGTTTCGGAACAGTTATGTCTGAGAGTTTATCAGCACTTTTGACCATGAAGCTTATACGCTCCACTGACAACTCGTCCGCACTTATGTTAGAAGAATTTAGCGACAAGAGTTGGATTAGTAGCACATTATCTGCAGCAAACCACAAGATCGAAAAAGATGGAAGGGTTGGGACTGATTGAAACCGTGGTAATATTCGTTGTATAGCAAATAAGTTGGCAAACAGCTTCTTGAAAAACACCGAATGAGTACAAACAAAATAATAACAGAAACCTAAAACATCCCAAATATGGATCGTTGTAAGTTTGGATTTTTTAATTGATCATTTTCGAATTCATCTACAAAATGAAAAAAATATTATTATCCTAAAATTTTTTTATATCTTTCTTCGCAACCAAATTTTATAATTTACATATGTTTTTGGTTTTGTTACTGAAAACTTGACCAACGAATACCATTATGAGGCCTCCATAAATCTAAATTTATAAATACGCGTATTACAGTAGAGTAGAAAATTTAGTTGGTTTACTAAAAATCATGAAGCTGGTGTCAGTTTAAATAAGATTGTGACGCGCAAAGTTATATGTATTTGAAATTAATTATAAATTTTTTAATTCATAAGTAACTGAAATGCGTGTTGGGGGCATTGAATCTGTACACTTCAAGTATGGAGTTGGCTTCTTTCTTTCGCGGACGAAGAGATCCAAGCGTGAAACTTAAAGAGGCCCAAAGGATTATCTAGCCGACTGGAAGACAATAAGGGTACCTGCAGACAACATGAGAAAAATCAAAAGTAATCGACCGCCATCGAAACGTCGTGGCCTAAGTCTATTCTCACCTGGTTGGAAGCCCAAGAATCATTCAAGCAATAAATACATCGGGACACCCTTGAAGACCAAAACTGTTGAACATTGTCCATAATAAAATTTTCCCGAAAAAACAACAACAACAGGATCAGTGCACACGAAATGTAGCTATTATAATTGGAAAACAGCCGTCCATGTGACCCCCAAACAGGTTAGTCAAAGTTCAACTGGAAGGAGCGAACAGTTCGAAACAGTTGTCTTGAATTATAGTTTGAGAGAAGCAGTTGTTGTGTGTAGTATCCATAACTCTACGCTAAATATTCCACAACATCCCGCCACAAGCACAATCTTTTTTGCAGACGACATTGCCATCTCCTACCAAACCTCCTCTCTCACCTCCAATATACAACCACTTCAGCCAGCGCTCAGCCACCTAGAACACTGGTCCAAACAGTGGCGAATCAGCATAAATCCCACCAAATCAGTAACCGTCCCATTCACACTATCCAAAAATCTTCCTCCACACATCCCCCTCTATTTAAACAACGCCGAAATACCTACCAAAACAGAAACCACCTACCTAGGACTCCTCTTCGATTCAAAATTCTCTTGGAAACCCCACATTAGACACCTCCTCTCTAAAATTAACCTTAAATTCAGAACTTTATATCCTCTCCTAAACAGAAAATACCCACTCACACTCAGCACAAAACGCCTAGTATATCTCTCCATAATTCAACCCACCTGGTCCTACGCCTCATCCATATGGGGAGCAACAGCAAAAACCCATTCAGCCAAAATCCAAACCAAACAAAACATAATCCTTCGCACCATCACTAACTCTCCCTGGTACTTCAGAAATTCCATAATCCACCACAACATTAAACTTCCCCAAGTCAACTCAATAATTACCAATATACCCTCAACCATCCTAACACCACGATCCAGCAATTCCATTGCAACCCTCCCCCACCCCCACACGCACGTCGCCTCAAGAGAAAACGCCCTATCGACCTCATCCTTCCCCCAGAACACTCTGGCACTTCCTAACCCACCTCATACTCATACCCGCAGACCCCACCCACCCATTCCATCCATCCCATCAAATTCAACATCACCAGGGAACCCTCATAACCCATCAATGTATGCAACCTTTCCCAATTAATATTCCAGTAAACACCCATCTCATATTCCACCCCAAACCCCTCAGAACAACAAATCAAGAACTCAAAGCCTGAAAAGGACTCTCCATCTACACAAGCTAACATATGAATTATTTACACATAATTTTTGTAAATACTTGTAAATTTTATGAACCAAACTGTATAATCGAAAAATAAAAGTTTTTAAGAATAATAAAAAAAACTCTACGCAGACTTCCTGGAAAGTAGACGCAAAATCAAACAGATACACAAAGTATACATTTTTGATACCATAGAACTCTGCTACATAACCCACGATTCGCCAAAAATAGGTTTAAAGGTTTATCGCCAATAATAATAATAATAAGAAGAAAATACCTAAGATTAGCCAGACGAGCCGATAACGCAATAACATTCGCTTAAAATATCAAGTAATAATCTTTTTACCAGCCCTTTTAAGAAAGGAAGTGCACTAGATTTTTATATTTGTTTAGAATAAATGTATTTTAAAAAAATTACAGGACATTGTTGATGCGCTTGTTGGCTATTTTTCCACATAATCGCCATCCCGTACAATGCATGAGGTGAGTCGTCGCTTCTTTAGACACTCCTCGAAGAAATCTCCCGCCAGCTCCATACTCCACTTCTGCACCTCCTCGTCAGTTGAAAATTTAATTCCACCCGTGTGTGCCTTCAGGGAGATGAAAAGATGATAGTACATGAAGGAGCCAAGTCAGGGGAATACAGAGGATGGTTCTAAACATCCCAAATAAATGTGTCCGAGGGGGGCTAAGGTTGTGTGAGGACGGGCGTTGTCGTGCAACAAGCACACTTCTCTCGTCAGTATTCCCCTCCTTTTGTTTTGAATGTTCGTTTTTCTAGGGTCTCACAATTTCGATGTGCTTTGATGGTGTCCCAAGAGACAGAAATTCTACCAAAATGATGACTTTTTGGTCCCAAAATACTGAGGTTACGATTTTCTTGCCAGAAATTGTAGTTCTGAATTTTTTAGTAGACGGGGAATTGGCTTGACGCCACTGTGACGACTATAGTTTTCACTCAGGCGTGTAATGAGCCACACACGTTTCATCTCCCGTTACAAAAAAATTCCACGAGTAGGAAGTGGAACACGTGGCGGGATTTCTTACACACATCTTTCACGCAACTACGCACTACAACGTAAGTTTACGTACTGCCGTGTTCCTGAGATGTTCGCTCTGCCAGGAGATTCCCCTCTACCACTCAGTGTTACCAACCCTCAAAAAACAAAATATCACAGTCCGTTAAAGTCACAGTACACTTACTTTCTGACATTGCCTTTTATCATATAGTGTTGAAAAAATCTCTTGCATTTAGAAAAAAACTTTTAAATGTAATAAAAATTCAAGGAAAGATGTTTAAAAGTCACGTGTTCTGCTCAGTATACTTTAAGAAATTTGGAGTATTTATGTGCCTCTGCAATAACTGAAAAACTTTAGTGTTAAAGACGAAAAATAGTTTCAGCATTCATAACGCACATGACTTACATTGATAAGAAATCTAGCTGTTATGAAAATTCCTGCACTATATGCACATTTTAAATGACTAAAACCGCTCTGGAAAGTTACTGGAAAAAAGTATGTGAACAGTCGCAATTTGTATCGTTAATTGTTACTCACGTATATTACTCGGTTAAAGAGTTCGTAGAAAGGAAGGAAAGATTAGATCCTCTTTAATAAAATAGTTGCTGGTATCTTATCAAGTTACGCTATTATTTTACGGTGATAATATTCTAGAATTTAACTGCTGACTTATTTTCTTATTCATGTTCGACGGGAATCGATGTAAGATTTTCTACTGGAAAGTCCGTCGAATGGAAATTTAAGATGAATTAAAACACTGCCATATTAATATCTTTAACGTGGTTTTAAATCATATATGTTTTGTAAAGTACAATGTTTAACGTAGTTTTAAATAATAAATTTTTTGGTAAAGTACAATGTTTGTTTTTAAACTGTGTATTTGTATTAATTATTCTTTTCATGTAATCTTGAATTATAACGACCTCGACCGAGGACTAATGGAATGAATAATAAATCTAAATCTAATATGTTTCTTGATTTCTGATGGCTTTTTAATATCTCGCATCGTAATTCCAGTGTTTTTCATACTACAAAGGCCAAACGTGTCGTTTCAGTAACGTGAGGAAGAAACCGGCTTCTATATGTGCCAGAGCTTCTAATTGAATTCCGGATTTAATTTAGTTATAATATATTATTATATTTGGTAATAGTTCAATAAATATCGTTCTCTAATTCAATTTAGAAATTATAATCTACTAATCGGAATAGGACGTAATATATGTAACTCCAATGATAAAAAAATAGACTTAATATTTGTATTACTAATAAAAATATATTCCATTAACTCGACCCTAGGTAGAAACAATACTCTGCTGTAGTAGCAATGCGTGTTTCATTTATAGCCTGTACAATTTACCGCCACGATATCTGCGTAAACACTCCTTCACATTCGAAAATTATTCCGTGATAATCTCTTGTTTCCCCTTTTCTAGAACGCAATATCAAAACGCTGGGATGTCGCTTGTGTAATTCGCGCCATACTGGTTTTGAAGAAAAACGTCGTACTGTAAACCGAGAACGACAAACAAGGCGACAATGAAAGTTCGGCGATGTATAAATAAATCAGGAACCGTAGGTCATTCCATTATCTGTTCAGAGAATGGTTCGAAAAGGAATGAATTAAACAGAAAGAGAAAGGTATACTTTAAATAACCAAAGCAGAAGTTAAAATATGAGTGTATGAGTAGAAAATCTCACAGGCCAACTAGACATATCGAGCTTTTAAGAACTGAACAAACATTGCCAGTTGTATTGAGATTTTATTATCTTCACTTTATTTTTGGAACAAGGAAACCTGAAATTCTGCACTGGAAAATTAACGTTTTATATTTTTGTCAAAAAGACGAAGCAAACTGCCTCTGATATCAGAACCGCATAAAACTTTATTAAATTCAGAAACTACTAAATTTGGAAAATCATTATACTTATTGACGAACCATTACTGTGACTGCATAAAAAAATGATATAGCAAATCAATAATAAGAGTCTAAACCACTAGACTACTTAATGAAGATCAATAAAATTTTTGTACTATTTTTATACTTTTATTATTGTCCACCTTGTTATTTTGAGATTCTCAAAGTTAATCTTCAGTGATCAATAGTATAATAATAATAATAGTAATTTTATGAAGGATACATTTCATATGCCAAGGCACCTTGGTCTGTTTTGAGAGGTGTATGTTCCGGGGTCGCAGACCTTGGGCATACGGTAAGAGCTGTCCGCTATTCCTATTGGAATAGTCGGCCAGCTGCCGCCTAAACTGGTCAAGGCACGGAGAGGGGAAAGCTGCGAGCCCACAGAAAACCCCTCTCCCGCCATCGGAAGGGCGTGGGACAAGTACCCTACACCCGACCTACCTAATGCATGTTTTTCTAGTGTTTGTCCTTCATTACTTTTAGGCGAATGCTGGGTAGGATCCTTAAAATATAGCCCGGGGGCCCTAGTTAACCCTTGGCTACCTTCCTCCACCCTTTCGCATCCACCCTTTCAGATCCCTTCCTATGCTATTAAAGGGGAGTTGCCACCATGTGGATTACCCTCATGTAGCCTGTTAAAAGAAATGAAGGAACCATGTGGAAGTGGTTCTCGGCACTCGCAGGTAAAACCTTTCTGGGGATGCCTTCTCCTCTCTCTGATTCCCACAAGCCGAGACATATCGGTCAGATTTGAGAGGTGTATATTTCGGGGTCGCAGACCCTGAGTTTACGGTAAGAATTGTCTGATACTTGTATTGGAATAGTCGGCTAGCTGCCTCCTTAACTGGTCGAGATACGGAGAAGAGAATTCTGCGTTCCCACAGCAAACCCCTCTCCCGCCATCGGCAGAGCGTGGGACAAGTACTTAATGTCCAACTTACTTGATGCAGGTTTTTCTAGGAGTTTCCCTGCATAATCTTTAGACGAATTTCCGGGTAGGGTTCTTAAAATTGCAGCTCGGGAGCCCTAGTTAACCCCTTGCTTTACCTTTCCGCTGTACCCATTTCAGCCCCTTTCCTATGCTATAAGAGGGAAGTTGGCACTACGTGGATTACCCGATGCATAGACTGTCGACACACAGTTTGGTGTTTAAAAATGAAAATTTCAAATCAATGAAGACCCGTGGGCTATGCCACTATTTCACTCAAAGTCTCGTTTAAAGTATACTTAATAAGTTTTTGGATGCAAAGCAAACCAAAATTATGAATATTACGTGAATTGGCAGTAGTAATCAATACGCAGAAGAAGTTGTGGTATCATCAACATGAATTATGGTAAAAGCTTCTTAGACGCAATTTTACTACGCATGCACTAACCTGGTTCCCAACAATATCGTAATTATGTCTCTGCAACAAGATATAACGAACTGTTACACTGGTAATTGCTACCGTATTAGCATGAGATAATGCTAGTAATAGCTACAGAGGGATATTAACGTTATGGGGCGTTCCTGGAACACCGGAGGCCATATTTACAGTTGCATTGCTTTTCAGATCGTAGGATCCTTATACTATAGCTCGGGGGTCTTAGTTAACCCTTGGCAACCTTCCTCCACCCTTCCGCATCCCCCCTTTCAAATCCCTTTCCTATGCTATAAGAGGCCAGCTGCCTCCTAAACCGGTCAAGACACGGCAAGAGGAAAGCTGCGACCCCACCGAAAACCCCGCCATCGGAAGGGCGTGGGACAAGTACCAAATGCGCGACCTACCTGATGCTGTTTTTCTAGGGATTTCCCTGGATCACTTTTAGGCGAATTGCTGGCTGGGATCCTTAAACCATAGCCTGGGTTAACCCTTGGCTACCTTGTTCTACATTTCCGCATGCCCCCTTTCACTCCCTTTCCTATGCTATATGAGGGGAGTTGCCACTATGTGGATTACCGTGTAATAGCCTGTCAACACCCAAAAAAATTTTTTAAAAAAATTGACATAATATTGTGTAACAGTGGTGAGATCGGTTCGAGCTTTTGAAAATCAAGTATTGGCATACGGTAAGAGTTGTCCGCTATTCCCATTGGAACAGTCGGCCAGCTGCCTCCTAAACTTGTCGAGGCACGGAGAACGGAATGCAATTTCCTCTCCCGCTATCGGAAGGGCGCGGGACAAGTACCCAATGCCCGACCTACCTGATGCAGGTTTTTCTAGGGTTTGTTCTGCATTACTTTTAGGCGAATGCCGGGTAGGATCCTTAAACTAAATCCCGGGGGCCCTAGTTAACCCTTGGCTACCTTCCTCTACCCTTCCGCAACCCACCTTTCAAATCCCTTCCTATGCTATTAAAGGGGAGTTTCCACCATGTGGATTACCCTCATGTAGCCGTTTACGTAAAGAAAAAGAATGTGTGCCACGGCATTGGTGGCCGCCACTCCAACCAGAGTTGTAATGGATCAGAATGCTGAACATCCTTTTAAGAAGACCAAACCAGATTGTTAAGTTTAACCGTAAACAAAGGTGCTATTGATATGTAATTAATTTTCCTTTCTGTTCGTTTGGAATTATTACTGAGTGAATTCTAGTTTTACTTAAGTAAAAGTAATCGCGTTAAAAAACAGTTTTTAGATGGTTTTAGCACTGAATGTGTTCATATCTTAAACATGATCTACTGAGCGCGTACTACAAGTCCTAAGAGTTTGCAAGATAGTTTTCGAACACCCTGTATGCAAAATACATATCATGCTGTAAGCAAAAGTTTTAGAATAGTGATTCTCATGAAGACAATTCCACTGTTTGCTTCAAAGTATATTCTTACAGTGCCCAGAAGCTATCGTTAGTTTGTGAAAATATAAATAATTAAAAATATTTTATTGTAACAGGATGTTTAGTAAAATCAAAGTTTATCATCATTTATTTTTAAGACGTTGAAACGAAAATTTAATAACGTTCTTAATGACAGCGCAATTCGAGATTAGAGAAATTATATCAACACCACTAATAATACGAGAATCGTGAGGAATATTCGTTTTCAAATTAGCCTTGCGATTTTAAAATTAATTTACCACGAATAAAACGTGCTCGGCTCTTAATTAATTTAGTAAAATTCATGACACTATTAACAGCGAGCCACATTCTAATCTCTGTAGCCTTGAATCACGAGGGAATCATAACATTTGTAAAAACGATTTGAATATTACAGCCCGTGATAGGAATTGGGTGAACGTATCGTAATTTTAATATTATACAAAATAAATGCTGGACCGTAGAATTACATTCCAAAATGATCTTCCTAATATTTCAGTGGCTTATCTGAGAGATACTCGCACTTTGATAATATCATACTTTAATGCATACGACGTCTTTGACCTAAAAATTAGCATAAGATAATTGCTTTCAGAGCAATATAAATCTAACACCACGCGCTAACGCAACTTAGACATCAGGAGTCTTCTTCCAGACAGTATGGGGTTGATACGGTCTGTGTCTTGCGTCTTGGTTTTGGGAGCGGCCATCAGTTTGTCATTCGGAAATTTGATCGACTTGAGAGCAGTCCAGCAAGCACAGTCATCACCAAGTGAGTAGCGTTCTTTTCAAATTCATAGGTGCTTCTTAAATAGTCAGTGTTGTAACATAAAAAAAGTCAAAGTAAGCAATAATCCTTTGATTTCCGGTATTCAATTATTCGTTATAATATGTTTCCTTGAAAAGTATGAATACATTATCAATAATTTGAAATTATTATTGAATTCTAACAGCTCCTTGGGTGTTTAACCCTACTTTACTCTAACAATTTAATAGACGAGTTTAGAATTACATATAATTCGCTTCACTCGTAGTTTGAACTTTAACGACTAATTATATCTTTTAAGCTTTATTGTTCCGAAGACTACAAACACCGCTTACCGTTATTTACATACAGCGGTTACCCTCTCCCGCCATCGGAAGGGTGTGGGACAAGTACCAAATGCCCGACCTACCTGATGCAGGTTTTTCTAGGGTTTTCTCTGCATCACTTTTAGGCGAATTGCCGGGTAGGATTCTTAAACCATAGCCCGGGGGCCCTAGTTAACCCTTGGCTACCTTCCTCCACCCTTCCGCATCCCCCCTTTCAAATCCCTTTCCTATGCTATAAGAGGGGAGTTGCCACTATGTGGATTACCGTATACATAGCCTGTCTACACCTAAAAATAAAAAAGTTCCGAAGTCTACAAACACCGCTTACCGTTATTTACATACAGCGGTTAGTATGCTACATTTAATTTATTTACGAAACATTATTTTTATCTTTAATTCTTCATCTTAGAAAATGATTTTGTGGCAATTCAAAGTAATTAGAATTAATATCACAAGGGAAACATCCAAATTAATTAGAAAATATACATTAAATCTACAGGGCAAAACTGTATCACAATAAAAGTATTGAAGGTCAGATATTAATTTCTGTAATTTATTTTTTTAACACGGTTAGTATACCACATTTAATTTATTTTCAAATTATTTTATATTTAATTATTCATCTTGGAAAAGTTTATATTTACAAATTAAGGAAATTGATGATTTTAGTTTATGTCTCAAATAAGAGTGAAAATCAAAATAGTCTTTAGTTTATCGTTTTATCACCAGCTTATTGCACTAAATGATGGAGAGATGAAGCCAGGGTCGTGTCTTGGGCATTTTTTTTATGTTTTCTCCTGTGTCGTCCTCGCCTAGAATTCCACGAAGCTGTAGTCTTTGTACTTCGTATTTTAGGCATTCTGCGATGAAATGGATGACATAATCTTCAGCGTCCAATCCACGGTCGTTTACCCCAAGGTTGAAACGCTTTAAGCAGGCGTTGAAACCACCATGTCCCGTCAACAAAAATGTAATAAAAATCAACGTAAAAGAAAAAAATTAAACACCGGAGCATGAATACGATTTATTGTGTTTCTTTTACAAATAACGAGACACGGAAAGTTGAAACCGGCTAGATGTTTAAACGATGTTACTTTCACCTCACGTTGTTTAGTGTGCAGGAATAGTCATAGTCATAAATAATAGCCATCGTTTACCAGTAGTTAACGTAATATCTTGACTCATCGCCGGGACAGTCTCGATTTATACGACACCGCCCTCCAATAAAATATATGCATTCTAAAATACGTATTTTATTGACCTCAAGTTTAGGTATTTCACAAAAATTTTATTACGCATTTTACAATTGAAAAGTATGAACGAACAAGTTGAAATGAGACCTTAAATTATGCCATGTCTTTCATCAAATATAGTCGGCGCCACGAAAATGTAATATCAAGTTCAAGTAGCTAACCTTCCCGCTCCTGAGCCTTCGTCAAGCGGTGTTGCCTGTCGTCTTCCGTAGTTTTCGCGTGTGTGTCATTGTACACTATCTTTGGAATCGTAACCGAACGAGTCCGCGATCTTAGAATCTTACATTTTCGTGGTGCTCACTATACAATGCTGTTTTAAATATTTTAATATGGGATTTAAAGAAGGATTCAACGATATGTGTTCGATTTTGTATTTTTTTCAACACTTCTGCTTTAATTTGTTGTTGATTTTATATAAAATATATAATTGCAATGTAATTTGTTGTAGCTCAGGATTGATGATGTGATTTCCGTGATTAATTTTTATATTTGATTATTCTTAAAAACAGTAAAGATAAGCAACTACTATGCATCCGGAAAGCTGGTCATGTACGGAAGTAGCAAGGTCACGCTTCCAACGTACGAGAACATGCTGATCGAAGCTGGTGAGCTTCTGTCCAAATCGTTGCCGTACATTCCCAAAGACATCCTCTCGGAACTGAACATCCTGGCCAACGACCTTATGAAGTTCAACGACAAGAAAACTGACAAACTCATTTCGCAGACCCAGTACATCCTGAAGTTCGTAAGTATTATTGCCTGAAAGCGACAATGTCGATTAGATATATAAATTCACGTATTGCTTGTAAACTTTAGTTGAAAGTACTGTTGTGTGGTCAAATAATTAACCTTGATCAATATCTGCTTTTCATATGACTTTTTGATTCAGATTTATGTTGATTTCGAACCTGCTCTCTGGACATAAAGTAAATGGATGTACAAACTATTTGTCAATGAAAGAGAAAGCTATCGTAAGGCAAAACTTTGTGCTGTCCACAAATCACTTCGACAGTGAAGAGATCGAATAACCTATTTTTGTGTTATTACCCATGTTAAAGTAACCTCATTCATACATTATAACTCAAATAGTAGTCTACAATTGACGAACTCAGTTGTTTTCATCACAAGGTCTTTGAAAAATTATTTATTCTGATTTCCTTCCTCGTTATTACTTACATTACAGTTTTACCTCATCGAAATGCTTCCAGTCACACAGCCTATGCCGCCTTTTTAATGTTCCTACCCGTCAAGGACCACCTCCTTGATCCTTTCGGATCAAGATCTAAACTCTCACAAGGCGTAAGGCATCAGGTAGTATCTCAACATCCAGCATACCCCAAATGTTGCAGTACTGCAATTTCTTGTTCATGTTTCTGGTTCGTATGTTAGTATTAGGAGTGAACATTTATTAAATTAATTGCGTATTTGACTTGAATACCAGCCAGAGAATATTTTACTCTACCTTGACTAAATCCTTCTATTGGCATCTGAAATATCTACTTTTCGAGTACAGAAAATTTGCCGTTTCTCATCTTCTGTGAGGCCCCTGCGACTTCTTTTCAGTTGATGCTGCGACCATTATACTACATAAGCTTTTTTTAAAACTATTCTTCAGTCTTGAAACCCACAATTATTCATTTATTTTCCAGGTTAACTACTATTACTCATTTCATGACGTTCGACGTTTTGTAGACTTTGTATTTTCATATTGTAATTGGTACTATTTCAGGACTTCTTATGTCTGATTTCATCATAATTCATATCCTTGACATTTTGGGGTCATACACTTCTTCTTGAATAACATTTATCTCCTGTATAAGTTCTTCTGTGATTTTTGTTGTTGTAATTCTTCAGTTCCTCTAAATTTGGATACGTTTCTATAAAATCCTTTCATACTTGTGTAAGATCGGAGAAGTAATCATAGCGTGAAAAGAGCTTTATAGAACGTATTACAATACCATACATTTTATTTATTATTCAGAAACATGATTTACGTCATTTTAAATAAATATATAATTGTTTTACAGATACACCTAGTCTTCGTTTAGTATTGAGTGAGTAGGAAACGAATCGAAAAACTATATCTATCTGCTAATTATTTTCCCCAGAATTCGTAGTGTCTATAAAAAATGCCATGAATGTTTAAGATTTGTCGTATGTAAAATAATTTATAATGTTATGACAAAATCTGTTTAAAACTGTTGTATTGTATTTGAATTTTGCCTCTGCCTCTGCGATTCAATTCATCTTCTGTATAGTAATAACGGTAATAATAAGAATTATTTTGCAGGTACGAAGAGACTCCTTCAAAAATAAATGTGATTACCGAGATCAACTTGTCGAAGGACTCCATTTAGTAAGTCTTTGGTCAAGTTTCTCTTAACATTTTATTTCGTAAATCCTCAAACAAAATATTTATAATCTTTTTATCATTATCGTAATAAATAAACATATTTTTTCTGAATATTAAACAATTATGACTGCTGGACACTGAGATAATTACTGATATCTTTTTTATTTTCAGGTGCTGTTGTTATTGAAGAACAACGGTATTAAGTATCCTTACAAGTACTATTGATGCAAGGAAAATAGGCGATTGAGTGACCCTGCTGTTAAAATGAAAAATTAAATAAAAAATAAAATGTTTCAATATATATAATACATATTTCTTTATTTAAAACATAACTTTTCAATGAAAACCTTTAAAAAAAGCCAAATATTGAATCGAAACAATGAAAGGACGATTTTATAATAAACAGAAAAAAATTCAAGTGATATATATATATATATATATTTATATTTATATGTATATACATATATATATATATATTTATATGTATATATATATATATATGTAGGAACATAGATAATTGTAGTAATTCTCGTTTCTAACGTCTGTTAGCGCTAGTAATAAGTTTACGCGATTCCAAATTCACATATTATTGTGTAGCAGTGGTGAGATCGGTTCGAGCTTTCTAAAATCACGTATCCAAGCTATCAGATTGAATAAAATCAAAAACTGACCTTCAATTTACTCAACGAATCATTTTCCTCGTTCTCCCTTATTCGACATTTTCACAGCACTAGTTTGTCCAAATCTTTAAAGAATATTCAGTATCCATACTTTACAAATCTGCTAAATATTCAAAAACGTCAAGGACCCACTTGAGACATAAGCCCTATAGTCAACATTGTGTTAGTTATAAAATACCTTGCTCTGATTGTAATTCCTGATACGCAGGGCAAACTAAAAGGTCGTTAAAACCTGTATCAAAGAATATATGCACAACATTAAACTTCTCATCGTTTAACACTGTGTCGCTTTCTAACATATTATTAACTCTAAAAATTATTTTGATCAGAAAAGATTTTATATTTTGTCACCAGTCACCAGTTTTGTTTTATAATTATATCCTAAAGGCTTTATATTAAATTTAACACCAGTGCGATTAATGTAGTAACTTATACAAAGAAATTCATCCATAGCTATGATCCCATAGAATACTTTTGTTATTGATTTATTTACAGTCGCATAAGGAGCTCGGGTAATTAGCGACTCAGAATGTGATCTCATTTTTCCTTGTCGGGGGACTGATTTAACGAGGGTTTCTCTCACGCATTTAAACATCCCAACGCGGAACCTCTGTGATGTGAGGTCGGCTATCCATAGAATACGGTTTATTTAAGTACCGTGGTATTGGTACGGAAATAATTTTCTCGCTTTGATAAGTATTGTCGAGAATAAAAAGTATATTTTCCATTCCGAACAAGACCGTAATGAATAATTTTTATCATCTAACAACTGGCGTTTGTCAGTTTTTCTGCAGACCTGATCGTTTACATCACAGTCATTTTCTCGTTGATTAACTCGTATGGAGGCATTTAAAGGAAAGCTTATACTGTGATGGATGTTATATAATACATTATATATTATAACGCTACATTGTCCTTGGTCCAAAGTTAGGAACTAATTGCAAAGTAATTCTACGTTTATCGAAAAAAATATTTGCATGGTACCATATTATTTTGTGGTTCTTTACAGTAAAAAGAATTACTCCTGTTCCTTTTACCGTTCACTTGCTATAGCGTATTTTAGAAAATTAAAAAATTTCTAATTGTGAGAAACGACAATAACCATTGACAGGAGACCAGTTAACTTATAGATTTAATATTCATTCAATTAGTTCTCGGTCGAGGAAATAGGATACATGATAATATAAGATTACAAGAAAATAAGAAATTATTACAATTACAAAGTTTAAAAAACAAACTCTGTACTTTACAAAAAAAATTATGTAAATTAAAACTACGTTAAAGATATTAATATACCAGTAATTAGTAATTAAAGATGATAAGTATATTAATTTTCAATTTTCAGTCGACGGGGTTTCCAGCAGAATATCTTACTTTGATTCCCCGTCCAACGTGAAAAATAAAATAAGTCGGCAGTTACAATCTACAAGATTATAGTCGTAAACAATAGCATAACTTGATATTTTATTAAAGAGAATCTAATCTGTCCTTCCTATTTACGAACTCTTTCAGCGAGTAATATGCTCCATTAATTAACTCTTTGTAAATTAATTTTGCATCGTTAAAGTTTTTATTTCGTCTCAGACTATTGAATAGAATTATCCCGGAATTACGAATGCTTGATTCAAAAAGGTCGTAGGAGACGTTTTTCTATGCGGAGTTGAGAGCGATTCCTAGAGTTGTATAAATTATTTGCTATAGGGCATATAAATTGAAGTTTCTCGAGACAAACTTTAAAATTTCTAGAATATACTTACACGGCAACGGTACTCCGTAAAACCAAAATAATTAATTAAACAGTTTTTTGAGCCTTCTAGGCCCAGCGAATCAGTCTATGAGCGTATAGTAACAACTAGAAGAAAAAGTGGACAGTTAAAATGCTTTGAAAGCCAGTGTATCGTATTATTTAGTCATATTTTAACTGACTATGGTGTATAAAAACATATTTTGCTGACAAATCACCTTACCAATCATTATTTAATATTACGTCCTCTTATCGCCCAAAAATTATTCTACGAGCCATGAACAGTTAAGTACAGTTTTCATTGTCACTTTATATTAACTTGGTGTATGTTATTTTATGAAACTACTACCGATTAGGAGTCGAATTGTAGTGAATATTTTTGTTCACTTAACTGTATTAAAGAAATACAAACTGTGTTACAATATAAAAGACTGAGAGATTAAATACTGATAGTTTCAAGATTTTAATAATTTGAAGTTTCTAGGCTATGAGACTGAATATATTTCGCTAATTAACAATAGCCAAATTACTTTCAGGAATGAAAGCTTCAATAAGATGTAAGGAAGAATATGTATGTAAAATACAGTGTGTTTCAAACAGAATCATCCGATTTCAAAAATTCACAACTACTCAGCTTTTAACCAGATGTGATTGAACAATGTACCGTTAAAAAGACAAACTTCTCGAGTTTCACGTCGAGTCTGAACGTACGAGAGTTTTTAAGAGATAGATTTCCTCGACGATGGATCAGCCAGACAGGACAAAATGATTCTGCCTTACATCACAAACCTCCAAGGCCATCGGAACTCGCTGCATGTGAATTTTTCTTGGGGGGATTTATAAGAGACTGAGTTTTCAGGAGGAATGGATGAACTGTGGGCCCGTATAACAACATATGTGGAAGACATGCTCGCTTGAGTATAGGTCGAATTTGAACATATGTCGAGAACCTTTGAGTTGTTATGTAAAAAACTTAATGTATTTTCCTTTATTACAAACTTATCATCAATTTCATATGTTTATTACGTTTTAAAATATATAGATGCTAATTAGGGCAATCATTTTTTTAAAAAAACCTGTGAATTAAATTTGTTGTACACGAATCCCAACCACTTTGTTCGCAAATTTCTACTTCAAATATGAGAGAATTTTCTACTCGGAATAAAAATAATCTTACGCCGCTATCCGCAGTTGTCTGTTAGAG
Organism: Zhengitettix transpicula; assembly: GCA_037074705.1. Lineage (NCBI taxonomy): Eukaryota > Metazoa > Arthropoda > Insecta > Orthoptera > Tetrigidae > Zhengitettix > Zhengitettix transpicula. Next base: position 46,620,785 of record CM073591.1, on the reverse strand, counting down.
ATTTTGTTGCACTGGTATATAAATTATTATTTTAATTAAAAGAATATACATTCAGCCACTTTTTCACATCGCGTTTCAGAATTTAATATAAGTCAGATGCGAATGTAATTTTCATAGTTAAAAAGTAATTCGAGGCAACGTTAATTTATGTAAAATTAAACTGCACTGCTAATTCTCATAGTTTTATGAATAGTCATCGGGAAAAATTCTGAAAATATTTACTCCTGTAAATTAATTTTTTCTGGATCTCCGGTAGTAATTGTTATACATAAATTTAATATTTAAACCTTGAACATTTATATAAACCTTGGCAATATTGGAAAAAATAATATGCTAAATTTAAATATTTATAACTTTCACTGAAGTATGTGGAGATTAAAATAAGTTAATATTATTCTCATTCTTGAACTTATTAGTTTGTTCAGTAACGTAACTTACCAGATTTAAATGATTGGAATAATAGTAGACTCGGTCTCCAGTTAAAATTTCTTGTTTCAACATACATAAAATTTATGTTAATTAGGCTCCAATAGTTCTCACATTCTCATGTATTTCCATCAAGACACACTTTTATTATAGTTTTTATCACAGTAATTTATTTTCCTCTATTGAAATATTCAGCAATTTTTATTCTAAATCAAACGCCATACTTAATTTCTAGCTTAATTAATTTCTAAGTTTCCAACGTTCTTAATATGCATTGTTTATTATCTTAGATGTTAAGTCCACTAATGCTTCTCTTCAATTTATAAAACTATGAAGCTGTAAATAAACGAAGGACGACGAACTTTGTATAACGGATTATAATATTGAAATTAAGTTCTTGTTTCTTAAAAGCAAATTACTAAGGCTGGGAGGTGTGTGAACGGAACGAAAGCCAATGTGATGCGATAATACTTTATTCACAATATGTTCTAGTATTTACAGTTTTTTTACTAATACAGAATTCCAGTCTTCAGCATAGATATACTTCGTTACTCAAGTTATAATTTGTAGTTGTAGGAGTAGTCATCAGTACAGTATTTCAACAAAGCGATAAGCTGAAACGATTTCAATTATAAATTAATTATACGAACAATATAACAGACATACCTTTAACATTATAATATAAATGTTACATTTATTACATAATAATAGTTGACCCAGGTAAAAGCTCTGTTAAGAGGAAAAAATTTCATGGAAATAAGACTGAAGGAGTTTTAAAATATCTTTAAATGTTGATTCATAATCTTAATTGGTAGTTTCAAGATCATGTGAAAATTTGATAATAATACTAATTTTATAAGACATTAAATTTCTACTTCTACAGTTATATTTTGGATCTAGTATTAAATTTAAAACATTTACATGTCTTTTTAATATTTCATAACATATTTTAAGCTTAAATTGCGCGATTTTTTTTTTCGATCCCCGGCGATCCTGAATTTTATTTTTTTAATTTTATTTAAAGTCAACTAATATTTTATGAAATTTTTATACTATAATTAGGCAAATATTCAGACTTAAGTACTTACAGTGTGCATGGCTTCTTCCAGTTGTTTGACGAAGTCACAGTCCGAAATGTAGCCCTTATCGATCTGAACAAGCAACATTATTTTATTACTACACGTGAAAGTAATAAACAAATACTGAAAAATTTCTGTTGTTTTAATGAAATTTAATCGGTATGGAAGTGTTTACAAAGTCTAAGTTTAATTTTATGATCGCAATAAATTGTATGTATTTAACATACTCCGAAAAGCTTAGAATTAATTGTAAATACACAAATTTGGGGAGAATTAAGTACTTTATACTTACGATGTTTAATATGTATTCTGCCTGTGAAATGATTTTCTTGTTGCTAACAGAGAAAGATCTAAGCTTGTAGAGGAGGTCTTCCAGTTCAGATTTAACTTCTTTCGGGGCGTATTTCAAGGACTTAGACAGCAAATCGTCGTACACGATCAGCATGTTCTTCATCGTGGGTAGGACGACTTTATCCTTGCCGTAGACGATTATCTTCTCTGAAATTTATTTTAGTAGTAAAGTTGCTGAGGAACTAATATAAATTCACACTTTTACCAAATAAACGTTCAACGTTTTTCTTACATTTTTTAAAGACATAATGACTGCTATACAACAAAACTTAAATTTCTGATACAGACAATCCAAGAGTACAGGAAGATACATTCAGAAATAACCGAACAATATCCAAGCAATCTTAAATAATTCTAAACGACATTCTATGTAAATGTATGGAAAATATTCGATTTAAGAGTTAATATTTTCTTTAAAATTCGTGTGAGTTCTTTTATATATTTTTTATTGTATATATGGGGACTAATAAATTTAAGATATGGCAAAAAGGAACCAGAAAATGTTCTGCTTAGATTGAAGATTGTGGTTATATCCTCAGAGTTTGTAATCTGAGTTTTCTTTTCTATAATTCAAGCAAATATTAAAAATTCAGTCATTTCGTTTAATCTCATTCTAAAATCTACACGCAATCCTCTAACTTAGGAAATAATGGTCAATAGAAGTTAACGTGCGGTACCGAGAAAAAGGGATATTAATTAACACCAACAACAAACCGTGGAAAAAAACCGCTTACAAAATTTCAGTTTTAAATTTATTTCTATCTGATTCGTTCCATATACGCAATACTGGCACGGATTTTAAAATGCAAATTAAATTGTCGGTTATATCTACTCTCAACAGAAATAACGATAACATAGGACAGGGTTAAGTCGCCATACAAAATCATATGTTGAAATTACTTTAGTACAATTTTTCCCACAATATCTGTACCAAATTTTAACATCCATTATAATGGTTCCTACTAATTTTATTCTTACTTATTGTTCCGTAGTCGTCGTCAAATCCTCTGGCTCCGCCGATGGCCAGGCAGACCAGGAAGGCACAGGCTACGGCTTGGTAAGACTTCATGTTGGCTTCGGGCAGTGGAAGACTGATACATTACACTTGAATGGGCGCTTTTTATACTAACTTCTGGCCATTCCTCTCCTTGCTATCTAATGGTAATTCCTACCTAAATTCTGACATAGACGTGATGAAAGCATCCATTGTGAGTACAATCTTAATGGAACTCTGGTAATTAGTGTTAATAGACTGAGAATGAGGGTAATTGGTTTTATGGAATAACACATTAACTGAAGTTAAAACTCATTCAGATATGAAAATTAAAATGAACCCCAAACTTGTGTTTTAATTTCTGTTGAGTTTTAATTTAATTTAATTTAATTCTCTTGATTTTTTACATTCCATGGTTACTGTTTTAATCCTCACTAAGTTTTCACTTATAATTTTAACATTTACATTATTTCATAAATTTATTATATATTTATTTATATATTAGCTGATTGTCAGGCGTTGTCCATGTATTTATTTAAATTATCCCGTAGAAAGAATTGATTCTCGGTAAACATTTCATTTAACCAGCATAATAGCGCCAATGTTTGGAACATTTAGCCATTTATGTTCCCCTCCCCGACCTAACCCCTTGGAATCTAACTTGAAATAAGCCAGGATGATGACTGACGGTACTTTAACAACTCAATAATTCTCCTACTACGTAAAATCGGAGTGTCTAAAAAATTACGCCGAATTAAAAGTAAAAAGTACTCGCAAGCTTAATAAAGACTAAAAATACCCCCGTAACTTAAAGGAGTAAAAAATAAAATCCTTGAACTACAACGAGACTAAAATATAGCTGGTACCCGAAGAAAATAAAAAATTCACCGGTACCTTAAGTACCTTAGAAATAATAGAATGTTTCACCTTTAAATGAATATTCAATTCAGAGGATGTGCAACGATCACAATAAAATTTTACTGCATCTCTTTGCCAAAAAAGAAATGTTCCTGATTCTTGCTTCTGTTAGCTTGTTAACGATTTGTTTCAAACAAGGAATAATTTTAATTTATTGTAATTATCAAACAGAATAATGATTCACTTTCACTAGTTTCTCAGTAAACGGCCGTGTTGCAAACAGTCCCATTATGTAACTTGTAATTTTCTACTTATCTCTCTATACTCGAGTCTTCATTTTATTTTGATACTCGCCACTTCCGATAATTTTAAGTTATAAACACCCGTACAGCGCAATAATATCAAATACGGATTACCCGGGTACTCTTTTTGAACCAAAGCAACCTCCATGTTGAGGAACATAAAATTTTAGTAACCGTAATTCATAATTAATGATACTCAGCGACTCCTATAACCCCGGAATCGACATCAATATCGGTCATTCTTCCATTATTTTTATGTAATAAAGTTAAAAATTCTAGAAATAAAACTATCAAATTCAGCGACCCCGACAGCTTTTTATTCGACGCTAATAATGGCTGTTTATGATTGTTTTTAAAAGCCGCCCCTTTACTAGTGGTTGTAGGTGTGTGTTAATTTCTCGGTGTTTGTTCCTGGATCGTAAGAAACATGTGTTTAAAAAATGGTAGAAATTTCTCTACGCAAAAGATTGTACACAGAAATTGGTTTCGCCCCCTTCTATCCCAACTCCTAGGGGTTGAACTACAACTTAACGAGTAGAGTAAATGTTAGAATTAAAATCAGTGACTTTCAGAACCCAAGTGTTAGTGGTTTTCGAATTACTTTTATGAAACGGCCTTTCACCCACTTCGTCCCTACGTCCAAACCAGGGTCTGAACTACAACTTAACTTAACTTGGTTTGACATAAATCTCGGTTGTTTCGCGTTTTTATATAACACGCTCTGCACCCCCTCCCTTATTTGTGATTAAGGGGTTGAAATTATACACTAAAAATACTGGACAGCAACTATTAATCTAATTCACCACGAAAAATAATTAACGACGCTAATAACGGCCTTTTTAGCATGTTTTAAATTTCACCGCCGTTCACCCCTTGGGAGTTTATATATATATATATATATATATATATATATATAGTAATAATAAAAAAGTAGGCTTTAATTAAATTTGAGGAATGATTAATAAAATTATTAATATATAAAGTTTTTATTTCTTAAAACTGCACATTATTAGCCCTATCTTTGTACGCCGGTCTTTGATCAAAATTTACAAAACTTTACTTTATTTATTTACAATTTATTTTGTTCTAGTGAATATACATCAATATTTACAATCCAATATGTTGAAAAACTCTTAATCTCAGGGTCATCACTGGGTTAGATAATTAGGACACGATTAATGTATAATTTGACTATTAACAATTTAAAATATAAAAATAATTAACTTAAAAACAAAATGAAATATAAGTGGAATGAAAGCTGAACTAAATGAACGCTGAACGAAATCTGATTACCCTTTTAATTATAGTTTACAAATTTATCAAAGTTATATCGGTCTCGTACCATAACAATCAATTTTACCTCGTTCGGACACTTTTACACACTTTAATTTTTAATATCAGGCCTTGGTTTTCACTGATTCTACACTTCACTCTAATTTTTGGCAAGTTTGGCTGTATTTCGTTGACTGCTCCGCTCCACAATAATTTACCAATGTTTTCCTGGAACAATTTCTCCACGAAGATTTTGTAAAGTTCTATTCTGACGAAAACTGCTCTTACTTTCCAATATTTACGCTGCAATACTTCCGTGAATGTTTTACTTTGTATTAATTCACAACTTTAACTGATAATACATTAACGACGTCTAGTCTCTGCTCAAGTTTTATTATTTATTCTGCTCCTACCAATGTTTTTCCGCCAACTACCCTTTTATTACTTGTTCCGTACTTTTCAATGTTTCGGCACCAACTCTAGCGTATTGCCTCCCGAGTTTTAGCGCGCATTTCCATCTCGGCTTTTCATCAAAGCAACAGAGCTCAGAGCTGTTGTCGCTTTTGGTCGCTCAAATACCGCTAACAATTTAAATTATTTAAAAACGATTAATGGGTTAATTAATTGGCATTGCAATATATAAGTCCATTAAGCTTTATTTTTTAATATCAGGTAGAGTTAGACTTGTGCATAAGTAATTTGAAAAACAAATTACACTAATATAAATTTGATACCCGTTTCTCAAATAACATCAATCAAAATGTGTACTGTCAAGTGTAACAATAAACTATAACTTCATCTGTATGTTATAACATACATTATTCCTGAATTGTAAATTTATTTGAGTTAGTTCATTCAAATCTAATTCTACATATGACGACCGATTGCTACTATGGGAAGGCAGCTCGTAAATGCCTAAGATAATAAAAATGAAAATTACTTATTTCATAATGAAAATCAATGTTTTTCTGCTAGCGTCTTTACAGATAACACACAGGTATGAAATCATTTACTCTATGCCATTTGAGTGAAATGACGCAAAATATGTATTACATAAATTTGATTTTTTCCAAAACCAGTCGAACTTTGAACAGAAATGTAAGTCAATTTAATGAGATAAAAATTTATCATCAGCTAGATGTTCTTTCTGCACCGTTATTTACATGTAATTGACCTCAAAACTTCTTTCTTATCATTACAAAATTTGCTACGTCGTGGTTACTTAAATTAAATTAGGCGGTTTCGTGTAAAGAAAGATTATTTTGAAGACAACAATTAAATATTATCATGTTTTTTCTCTCTCAAGTAGTTCGTATTCATGATATACTTATCCATGCTATGTTCTGTGAGTTCTTTAAGACGCTTCCTACGTGTAAACATAAAGCAATGAAAACTGTACTCTCGTGAAGTGATAATCAACAACAGGAATCATCTTGAAATCCTTTTAGCAATGACCCTAGTAATAGTTAAGAAACAAGATAATATCTTAATGTGAATTCCATGGGTTAAGAAATATAAATAAATCACAAGTCATATTATCTGAAAGGGAATATATGAATGATCCCATACGAAGTATGTATTTTTGAAAGTTAAGTTTGTGAGTATTTATTGAATAAATACTTATTTTATTCGAAATTATTCAAAAATATTCCAGCGAATATACATTTAATTTAATATAATTGTTAATTGTGCTTATTCAACATCTGCAAATACATTATGACAATATAATTGAAAAATTACTAATAGTATTCAAAAGGTAAATTTATAGGAATAAAAGTTACATTAAATAATTTTTATTATGGAATTATTTTTAGTACTTCTTCTTTGAATTGATAATAATACATATCAAATTAATTACTGCCTGAATGAATTGTCTTGGTATTATTGAATATTTTTGCCAATAAGTTTTTCGTGTAAATATTATTTTTATTTTTAACTTACAATGCGGTCATACCAAAGTATGAAACATGAAAATACTTAATATGAGTCATTTAGTAATTTTCGTTTAAATAACTCTAAAATGTTTCATAATTTCACTCTCATTCAGATTATTTCTGGCCATTTTAAAGAATAAAAGAGATTTTAAAAATTCTAATCGACCTGTAATTCACTTGTTGATGGTTATATCGTGTGTATTTCATTGTACACTACAATGCATGTGTGCGTCCTTCACAATTTTGAACCGTCATTATTGTAGGCTTCGTGAGGAAATGTAATGGTGTACTATCCTCAGACACTTCATTGTAAAAAAACGAATGACAATTTTTCAGATGAAATAGTTCATTTGCCTGAGATAGAAACTGTTACATTATACTCTGCATTAATGTTTTGGTTATACCATAACTGGGTATCAGTGGACTAAACAAGTAGTGTTACACTGTAATGAGACCGTTCCATTAATTTAAGTAACGCGTGTTTTATTTTCTTTACTTTTTACAACTTTGAAATCATTTATGGCGAGCTGCAAAATTTTAGAGTTTATAGGCATGCTTGTGATCGATTTTGGTTCACGATGAAGTAATGTAGTACCTGCACTCTTTTCTCAAATTAGAAATTTTACAGATGATTTAAATTCGAACAAATCATTGACTTTGCTTCATAGAACTCTTTCTACGCTTTCACAATAATTAACTGAAATTCGTTTCCATACTGAAATTTTATTTTCTTCCTAGCGCCAACTCTGTATCTGGCTGAGAACTTTACGAACGACTGACGCATATTAAACGAATCAATAAGAATCTTTAAGTGGTGCTTTGAAGAGGAAAAATGGAAACGACTTAAAAATCTATCATTTAAATAATTTTGATAAAAGTTTTAAACTAGTCAATAAATAAAATATGAAATATTAACGCACAAATATTAAATTAATAATTTACAACCTCTAAGAACCTATGCAAGGACATATGAAGTAAATTATATTCTGAGTCAATTGATTAAAATCACGTACATTGTATACATGTTTAATTACACACACAAAATTACAACGAGAGTCTAGTCATGCATTGTCGGCAGTCCAAAAATAGAAAATGATGTTTAACAGGCAAAGTGAGTCGAAAGCAATGCGTTAGCTTATATATTTAGGAATAGAGGAACAGAATGGACTTATTATTGTGACTGTGCGGTTGGCCGACACTACGTGCAATCCTGTTCTGTCTCGTGGACGGGGGCTAAGCTTTACTATCCGTTATGGCGACACCAACTCTCAATTTAAGGTGTCACCCTCTCTCTATCTCTCTTTCCTGTCGATATGTGTGTCTTTGTGTCTGTGTTAGTCGTTACTCTGTTTCGGACATAAATTCTCCATAAATATACATTCGGCTGATTACCAGTATTTACACGGTATTTATTTATACCCAATTTTTATTAGATGGAAATGTAATTAATTCCGACCACTCCGTCGAAACTTGAATATAAACAATATTTTTAATTTCTACTGCTGGAAAATGAATAACAATATTTTTGAGTGGAACCCACCTTTGAGAAAAATGGCGACCTCAAATCCACTACATAATCCTTATGTGATCATTACTTTACTAGTTGTTTGTGAAAGATAATATAATTAAGTAAAAATTGGTAGGTCATTCGGAGAGGAATGGCATAGAAGGGATATAGACTACTTGACCTTTCCTAATGGGTAGTTCTTACATTAAATTTCCTTGAACCTTATTAACACACAGCCTACAAGAAAGTTGTGACCAGGTTCATGAAATTAATGGGGGAAGTTACAATTTCGTTTAAGACTGGCGTTCCTTGGCCACAGGGGTAAAGGTTATTGCTAGGAGTAATTAAAGACTACGTAATGCGTAATAATTTTATTAACGACAAAAACATGTTTCATATACAACCGTCTTCAAATATTGGGGTTGAATAATTTCCGAATCACATGCCAAGTCGCCGTTACTCAAGTTCAAGTTCGAATTAAAATTTGTCGTAGGTGTAATCAGCAGAGCAATTTTTGATTAGAAGTTTTATCTGAAAAGAAAAGAAAACATGTGTTAAATTATTTTACACAAAGTAATAGACATCCTCTGATTTACTATTTACAAAAAAATATTAAATACAGTAATCTTATGCCAAGATGATTTTAAAATGTTAATAACGAAATAATTAAGATCGAATTAATAATAAAATAAAGTATATAATTGACAATTGCTAAGTTTGTGTGCAACGGGTACAATGAAAACATTTCGCAAATATTTAAGATCGTAGTCAAGTTTGCGATCAGGAAGAATACTTACAATGTACATGGATTCTTCCAGTTGCTTGGCGAAGTCACAGTCGGCGATGTAGCCCTTATAGATCTGAACAGAAAATATGATTATTGAAATATATTCTGACTTTAATTGATGAAAAAGTCATTCATATAAATTAAAAGGAGAGATATACTATGAAACACTCGACAAATTATTGCCGGATTCTTTTTAAAAAAATGCTTCACGTAAGAACTTATACTTACGATGTCTAAGATGCGATCTGCCTGTTCAGTAATTTTCTTTTTGCTAACCGAGAAAGAATTAATTTTGTAGATGAGGTCTTCAATCTCAGATTTTACTACTTTAGGTGCGTATTTCACAGACTGAGAGAGTAGTTCGTCGTACACGATCAGCATATTCTTCATTGTGGGAAGGACAACTTTATCCTTGCCGTAGACTACGATTTTTTCTGAAATCATATACTCATTTAGCACAAAAAAAAGTTTCTCACGGACTGTTTCGTTTACTGTATCTTAGTGTGACGCAACATTTGGTAAATGTGACACCAGTTTTTTCCACACAAAAAAATGGATTTTTTTTGGAAAATTTCTAGCGGATTTCGAACTTAAAGAATTTAGCAGTTGCCAATTCAATTTTTTAACATATTGATCTACAGATAAATCTTATTCTTTGTTCACCGTTAAAGCTTTTGTGTATTCTGTCTACATATCATGTGAATAATAATAACCCCCCCCAAAATATGGATTAAACTAACAGGTTTTCTTTTTTTTTCTTTTGAGATAGCAAAGTACGCATAAAATATAGATCTGCAGTAGCGACTCGTGCGTATGTGCTACAGCACATAAAATAATTTTAATTAGGGAAGAATTAATTTTTCTCAATTTTAAGAAGCTTCATAATACATGTGTTTTAACACAGCGAATCTACTCTTCAATATCAAGGAATTTAAACTCACTGTCTTTCGGAACATCGCACCTAAAAATCTGGCAATCTGAGTGCTATTCCAGCAATGGAGCTTTATTGACAACTGCGCAAGCGCTGTTGATCTTTTCACCCCCCTGCGTCACCCGTCAAGCTCAACATACTGGTTTCTTAGAAAAGTACAGAGGAATGTCTGTTACTTTATAATTATAAAAAAAGCTGGTGACAGAAGATGTAACTAACTAAGCCGTCTGAATTACATTTTACTTCGCAATTTCGCACTGATCTTTAAATTTTAGGGATAAAACGGAGATTAAGAATTTATCAATTTCCTTGAAAAAGTAATAAAAATGACAGGTGTATTTTCATTGAACCATAATGACGATCTCCATGGTGAACTGTTATATAACAATTTCTGCAACTACGATACCTCAGTATAGTCTGGCCTATAATTTCATTATCGTTAATGCGACCTTTAATAAAGCTATTAAAAAAATAACGTGTTGGGTGTATTTTCCATGTCGTAATCCTTCGAGCGACTTGTGGGCGCCTACTTACGAATTGAAGATCCGTAGTTGTTGTAGTCAGCGTAGGCGCAGCTGACGGCCATGGAGACCAAGATGGCACATGTGAGGGCTTTGGAAAACTTCATCTTGGCCACAGTAAGCAGAATTCGTCTGTTCTGATGAAGAAGCACCGGGGACACTGGCTTTTTATACAATCAAGCAATTATCACTATCTATTGTCAGTCAACCCTTTACGTTACATGATAAATACTTAAAAAATGTAGCCCTATCTGTAACTGGCCTCTCAGACTGCAGTAAACCCTAATTAGCATGTATAATAAGAATTTTAAACCAAAGTAGGACGAGGTTATAAATGGCGCCACAGAATTGATTTAGATTATTGTCTGCTTCGGGTAACTTTTTTATTGAGATGAAATAAATAGTAGAATCGATGCTGACTTTTAAATAACATTATAAGAACGAAAGAATAGAAATACCGAGGAAGAGTACAATTAAAATCGTCATCGAATCAAAAAAGTCAGGTGACACCTGAAGCTGTCAATTGCTTTATTGTGTGAATTATGTGACTTACATTTAGTCGCCTGCCTCCTACGTTTTGTACTCAAATGTAAGAGAAGAAGGTAGGGTAATACACGTAGTGGCCAATCCTCTTTTATAGAACAGGAAAGGACTGAAAGGAGGGATGCAGAAAGGTAGCCAAGGGTTAACTAGGGCGCCCGGTCAGTAGTTTTAAGGATCCTACGAGGAAAATCGCCTAAAATCCTAGTAACTCGTGCATCAGGTAGGTCAGCCGTTTGGTACTTGTCCCATACTCTTCCGATGACGGGAGAGGAGCTTTCTGTCGGGACGCAGAATTCCATTCCGTGCCTCGACCAGGTTGGGAGGCAGCTGACCGACTGTTCCAATAGGAATCGCAGACAAGTCTTACCGTATGCCCAAGAGCTGTGACCCCGGAATATACACCTCTCAAAACTTGACCGAGATGCGTAGGCTTCTGGGTACCTTAGTTCAAAAACGTGGAAGAGGGAAAGGAATCCCCAAACGTAGCCCCGTCCAGCTCTCGGGGAATGTTCACCTGCGAGAGCTGAGAACAGATTCCACTGGCTTCCTCGATGACTCAAATCGATGTTTGTGTGTAGTACAATTTTCACGTCTTGGCTTTAAGATATACACGTAAAGTAACGCTTTAAAGACTGTCTCACGAATAGAAAACATTACCGTATGAAAAAGGGACTTGTAACGGCAAAGAATAATCATAAATGTATAAATTTAAGATAACGCTCAATTTTAATCCTATGAAGAGGTAAAGTTTTGTTATTCACATATTTTTAAAGAAGTATTTCATAATATGATTTTGACTAATTTAATGCCGTAGTATACGTTAGAGTCAGAATAAAAATTAATATATCTTGTAGTGCCAACTGACAGTTTTTTGGTTTTATCTACAATTTAAAGTCGCATTAACCTATTGTCATTAGCGACTTACATCTGTCATTTGCCTTACATTTAAATTACTTTATTCATTGTCATAGTAAAAAACTGACAGTTCTTTTGCCACAATTTTTCAGTTCATTGTTTCAGGAAGTAAATGTCAAACTGAATAAAATGACTCGTATAAAATCTTCTCATATGATTAATTATATAAATAATTCAGACTTTTCGAACGTATCAATCTACTTGGATTATGTTTTTAGTTGCTTTCTAATACCACATAACTGATTGTTATCTGCGGTGGTTCCACCAAATTATTGGAATCCCGATTCACGAGGCAGTCATTTTAACACTATTACACTAAAATAATAATGATCTAATCCACTTTTTTAACTCCACATCACAATCCTCATCAGCCGAAATATTCGGTCGTAGAAACAGTGCCTACAGTTTTCTTTTTCTTATTATTATTGATTTCTGTTGTCCACTGAAATTTAATCATTGCAATCATTATTAGAGTAATTATCATTTATTAATATATTTTCTAAGTTAATATGTATAACGGTAAGCAAACATAATATATTTGAGATTTAAGAGACAAATACCCACAAACACAAGTCACGTGAAAACCAACAACTACTTTTCAGATATCAAAACCATACATATTCATGTCCCTGTGATTGTAATACTTATGAAAGGACACAGATAGTTCCTTTCAACGCGTATATCATCAAAGTAATGAGCCGATAATTGACATTAGATGACGGAACAAGTGTGAGAACAATGCCATACGACGTAAAATACTTTGCTAATTCTATCATTTGTGGAAAAATAGCAAATGAAATAAGTTACATTTGCCTTATTTAATTACAGCGCTTCTTAATCATCCGTGTTGTTTGTTATTGTGTAAACAAATTATAAATTTTAATTTACATTTTTGATATTATGACACTGTGAGGTATGTCTAAAGTAACGAAGAACCAATTTATTTTTCGATCGAGAACGGGAGGAAATTTTGTTAACCTTCTTATACTATAGATATACTTACCTCCTTTGAATCCTTTACAAACGTCTATTACTTTCTATTCGTTGGTGTAACCCACTTAATATATTTAATGGTTTTATCGATTAAAAAATCCCTAAAGGAACGACAAAGGAATTTAATCTACACCGTCGTGTCGTCAGATCCTTAAATTTTTCTTAGAAATGCGGTAATTGTAAAATTTGAAAAAATGGTGTAGAAAGAACCAAGTTTAACACTACTGCCCAAAATTTTGGTGAATTGTTGTCGTTCAGTCCATAAATTATTTTAGAAATATGTTTAACTTTATTAATTTCAGAAAAGACCATTGAACCATAAATATATTTTATGGAATGCAATCATCCATTCATTTACGTCTGCCGCAGGTTTCAATTTTCATATTATTAAAAAATTAAAAAAACATAATGTTATCTAGACTATAACGGAAACCACTATTCAAAGTTAATCTAACATGCATACATCAATAATACCGAATAATATAATGCATATTTTTTATTCATATTACTGTAGTATTATATCCAAGGGATTTTTTAAAAAAATCTCAGAATTCAACAGTTCCAAGAAAGATAAGGGAAAAATATAGGAACTCACTAAAATTGTCTGTTCTTTCTTAAGTAATCACATTAGCTTTAAATTCTGTTCTCATCGCATCAAGTTGTAATATATAAATGGTGATGTTTTTGTTGTTGTTCGCACAAGATTTTTGGATGTTTTTATATTAATTGTCCTTAAATAATTAATACGACTTGAAATTTGTCAGAATTTATTAGAATTCGGTTTGATAGTACACACGATTTAAAATTATAAATGATCAAATATTTGCGCCATTTCGAGGCCACACTACATATTAAATACCACTTTGTTTTTAATTATGGGGACGGCAAAATTATAAATTAGACAACGACACTAGCCCATCGTCCTTTAGTATTTAAAATTTAATTGAAGCATTATTTACTACTGTAAATTCCAATCTATTATATTTATTTATGAATATATATTTGAAAATATTATTTATAATCAATACATTCTTTCATAAAAATAATATTCATTTTTAAAAAAGGACAACGAGCATACTTCTACCTTTATTTCACTTTCAAACCTCGGATGAAAGGTAATTAAAAGAACTTGTGTGACAACGTGTAGTATGAGTGCTAACTTGATTTAATTTTTCTAAATTCATAATGTGAATTCTGAAAGCTTCGAAAAGTATTAAACATTATGAGTGGTCTGTTTCATTAAATCAATTCACTATTTAATTTCAATTGTTTGAGAGGATAAGTTTGAATTCAGTAAAATTGCAACTTTCTACCACCTGATACTACAAAATATGTAACCTATGCCTGAAAATCCGCTAACTTTTTTTTTTGAGTAATAAAATTTTGAAAATAATCCTTTATATCCAGTCAGAAATATTAAAATTAGAGTTGAATGCGACTATACTATTCGTTTGATCTAAGTATTTCGTTTTAATTATTTTCCATCTTTAATTTTTTATAAAAGGAATATACCATCTTTAAAAAAAATTAAATGCAATTTTCAAGACGCATGAGAATAAATTATTACTAAATTGTCCGATATCATGTATTTTGTTTTGCCTTTCTTCCATTAAATGCTAAATCTATAAGAGTACATGGCCATTATGATTTTTTTTTCTGATTAAAAATGATGGGTTAAAAGAACTCCGGAAATTAATTATTGTACATTGTACTGCTCAAATCGTACCCTTAAGTTTGTTCTTCAGTGCTCTGATTTAATGTCCTTCAAATTTTAATCTTAGTAATTACATACCCTCGTTGCCAAACTTTATATTAGACTTCAATACGCTTGCACATTCTTTAAAAACTCCAGCCTACAATTCTCTTACATTTGAATGCGTTTCCATTTCACAATGAGATTTTCCTATATTTAATTCCGTGGTTTTCTCTTTCTCGTTGATTATTACTTAACCGCCTTCATTCTACCAATTACTCTAAGTACTATTTGTTAACTTTTATTTAATATACAACAATTAACTATTGTATTACAACGTTAAATAGATTTTGTAATTTAAATTTCACATCATGTGTCTTATTTTCGTAAGCAGGGCACTGATCAATCTATAATGAAGTGAGTAATTAATTAATTATATAAATATCCAAATAGACCAAATTAAGTGTTAAATAAATACCTTACTTGTAGAGCATTTATTAATCGCTTAATTATGTCCATTTAACAAGTTTTTTTACATTTTATGAGTAATTAATTGTTACGTGAAATTAAGGTACGGGTCCGTAAATATTTAATATCGGTTATGTAATAGAGAAATGCTTAAGTTACATACGGGCAATACAAACTAAAATACTAGCTACTTAGTATTATATTCGTAATAGTATTTATATTAATTTCCATCATTTAATGAAACAGGTAATAATTCGTAATACGAATAAGGTCAACCTGTACAACTATATTTTTAAGATATAAATTTCTAACATTTTAATTAATTAATAAAAAATGTATTCAATAAAAATCAAGTATGATATAGACTAATAAGTAACAAACTATAAAGCAATATTAACCTTAAAATAAAATTATATGCAAGTTAGAAAATCACTAACTGGCGATCTTCAATGAAACAATATCACCAATCATCCGAGTTTAACCATTAGTGTTCAAATAATAATTAAACTATAACTTGTTACAACTAATATTTTTATTAGATTTAAAATGAGAATAAGAAATGATTAAATAATGATAATATATAGAATTTTCTGAGGATACAAGTCTGGAACATTTATTTTTTTGAAATAAGATAATTTTAATTATAAAATTATTAATGATAACAAATATATGTATTTAGAGTAAAATTAGAATTAACTTAAAAAGATAAATATGCATAAGATATGTAAAAATAGTTTTATTTGAAAAAATTATCATATACCTGTTTTGCCCCAAAGAAAATGCTGAGATGATATTTACATAAATCACAAAATAACGTTACTAAATAACTGTCAAATTTTACATAAATCAAAACCACAATCCAATTTCAAACAATGAAATATATGTAATATTTTTAATATGATTAATTCAATTAGTAAATGAGAGACAGATACATTTGACGTTAAATAACATTACAAAAATTTCAATACAAAAATTAAGACGAAATTTATTCTTATTGGCATATTTTGTGTGGCCTTTACACATAGCGCAATTACTAATTAAATTAGATTAATTACCCTGGTTCTAGTGCCGTTCATTAAATGTGCATGTTGTTAAGATTGTGTTCAAATTATGAAACCAAAATGAGTTAAGAATTACCATTAGATAACACAACAAGTATGAGCAAAAGTAACTATAAAAAGGCATCCATCCAACTGAAAAGCATCAGTCTTCTCATTCCTGAAGCCAACATGAAGTCTTACCAAGCCGTAGCTTGCGCCATCTTGGTCTGCATGGCCATTGGAGGAACCAGAGGGGATTACTACAACAACTACGGAAAATCTATCAGTAAGATATGAATGATTAACTGTATCCATTGTGAATACCCAGATATACATTTTATTTAAACAAACGGAATGTTATACCAATCTACAGATGTCCTTAGTAAGCTGAATCGAGATTTGTTCGTATGAAATAAAGTGAATGAAGCTTAAATGCCCATAATACTTTACCACGTGTATGTAAAAATTAACTTTTTAAAGCATAACTTTGGGATTTATTATACTCGATTAATGTATTTTATAAGGATAAAACATTGGTTGAGTAGGGGAATACAAAGGCCGTTGTAAATTCGAGCTAATTATGTAATTTAAAATAAGTTAATGGAAACATTTAAAAGTTAAAGAACATTTAAAGGTGTTTATTGGCAATTATTGATACGAATTACAGAAAATATTTAAATTGATATTCGATTCCGCTAGCAGGAGAAAGGATCGGACCTCCTAATCTCATGGTTTAACTATGGATATAGACAACCTCATAGAAATGGAGGGAAACTTGGCTATTACCTTTCGTACAAATTCAGCCGATTCAATCTGCATCCGTGGATCAGCTAACCCACACCGTCGTCTCTGTTCGAGGAGTTTTCAGTCTCCGTCAACTACACGTTGCTGAATGATGGTCTTTACAGAAACATTATTATTCGAGAAGTTTATGATTTTATCCATCTTCCTGGACCACGCAATATCATTCGTTCAGGAAATCACGTGTTCTACAATATTTTTAAATTTATGGAGCCGTCTCGTCCCCACTTCGCAAGACACGGATCCACTTTTATGATTAAACCAGGTGTCTGTCTGCTTCGTGCTTATGCTTCCACTTCGGAGATAATCTCCCCGTTAAACTTGCGCTGTTGACGAGTGGCAGCTGTTCTAGTTTTCACCCTTGTTATTATCTCCACTAAAATTGAACGAAGAAATATTATTAAAAATTCTCGAGAAACTATATACATTCATCTATATCTATATCTATCTATCTATCTATCACAAAAATGTGTTCAATACAAGTAAAACTTTCTGAAAAATCATGAACTTCACAATTACAAAGGTGTTCAAAATAATTACCTGATTGTCGATTACCTTTTATAGGCAAGATTGTCGTCTACGGCAAGGATAAAGTCGTCCTTCCAACGATGAAGAACATGCTGATCGCATACAGCGAACTGCTGTACCAGTCCTTGAAATACGCCCCGAAAACAATAAAATCTGACTTGCAAGACCTCGTCTACAAAATTAATGCTTTTTCTGGATATAATAATAAGAAAATCATTCAGCTGGCAGAAAACATCTTATACAAAGTGAGTATTATGTTTTACAAAGAGAATGTTTGTATAATATTCCTATATTCATTTTACAAGTCTTTGAATTTTTATACATTTGCCACATAGTCACATATGAGAAATCAATATTTTATGTTTAGATCCAGAAGGGCTACATCGCCGACTGTGACTACGCCAAGCAATTGGAAGAAAGCATGTACATGGTAAGCATATGTATCGACCTAAAATTACCAACGGTTTAAAAATTTTCAATCCTTGTCCAAATTATTCTATTATCTCATATGCACTAATATATCACTATAAAACTAGTAATTAAGATCATAAGATATTATAGAATTTATTTTTGATTCGAAATGTTGATTCCTTAATTGAATCGTCAGTTATTCGCATTTTAAAATCCTAAATTTAATGGGTATTGATTTACAAAGTTGATAATTACCTTGCTTTGAAAAAACGAAATAATAATTGCTGTAGACTATAGTAATACATGTTTGTAATGTGTTTCAGATAATGCTACTCATGAAAAATTGTGCTGATGATTACACCTACTACAACTACAAAAATTAATTTGAACGTAAACTTGAATGACGACGACGCAGCTGTCAATTCGCATAAGTTTCAGGATCCATATTTGAAAATGACTGTATACGAAAACAATTTTCGTGTTAATAAAATTGTTAAGCATTACGTTGGCTTTAATTACTTCCGAAATAGACCTTTACTTATTCAACCAAGTTATATTGGTTTGCAATGAAGCTTTATCTTGTTCACAGTGGTTGTCGTAGTCTGTTCTCATACAACAATTTTTTCTTTTTTTTTCCAAAAAAAGGTATTACCTTATTTGGAATTTCATTTGCACTTTACGTCCTTACTTAAATCAGTTGAGCCAATACTGTGAACAATATAACCTATCCTATCTTATGCCTAACTTGTCTTTAAACATATTAGTTTGTTTCTTAAAAAAATTGTATTTCTTACCTATTTTTATACAATTAGGTGAATCTGTGAATGAATAATCAAGGAAAATGCATTTATAAAAACAGTTTTCAATTTATATTGCAAAATATTTAAAAATATTTAAATTTTGAATATCGTAAAAAAAGAATACCTTTAATTTCTGATACATGAAAGACTCATGAATAAGTATAGCAGATAACACGGAGTTCTTATTTTAACTTCTATGCATTTCTTTTGACGTTTTTATTTAATGCAAATATTAAATTCTACAGAACGCATCCTCAAAAGGGCACCATGTACAGTTTTTCGTATTAACAATTATCGGTGTCTTCATCAAGCACGGCTTCAACTAAAACAGCATTTGTATATCATATCTATAATAAGCGAATAGAAAACACGCTGAATTAATTAAATAAATGATTCTGCCACACCTAATGGACACAAGAGGTTTCGTTATACTTAACCATCCTCGAAATGAATCTAATATTTGCAGTCTATAGAATCGATATCGATTGTTTTTGATATCTATACGCCATACACCTGCAATTATTGCCAAAGAGATTTAAAATAATAATAAATTGTATTTTACTGAATCGCAAAATATTTAATTTAAACCTGCAATATATAATTGATTTTAGATTTAATTATTTGCACAATCAAGATTATGCTATTTTTTAATTATTATTATTATTGTTTTCAAATACAAATAATTAAATTAAAATACAGAACAATACTAAATAATATAAAATAACTTTGAAAGTTTAATTACGTTTTCCACGACTCAGCGGTAATATTTACGGGAAACTATTTTTCTAAGATGATTGTGGTCTCAATGTAATAATTATTATAATTTCGGGTAAAGTAAAATATTTAGATATATGAATTTAACGTATTTACAACGAAACAAAATTTATTCTCTCAAGTTCTACAATTATACTAAAATTTAAGTAAAATTAAGTTCCATGCCTCAAAGGTTGTAATGGGTTTTGTATATCTATAAACATGTTTTTGGAACAAATATACGCCAATAAAACTGTATATTGATGAAGTTATACCGATTCAAAAACAAAATAGTTGACCAGGATCATCTTTGAAATGCATTGATTTATATGTGCATCGTAATGCATCTCTCTCTCTCTCTCTCTCTCTCTCTCTCACACACACACATATTCCTTCACATAAGTGACATCTATATCTGGTCTATATTTTCCGTCCTCTCTTTATGAGATATTAATTTAAATGATTGAATTAACTGACCGCAAATAACTTATATTTACACTATCGGTTTTGTATTTTTTTAAATTCACAGTCTCCAACTTTATGATTCTTTTATTATTTGTTATTACACCCCATCAGTCGGATGGGAAAATTATTCAGTTGCATGGTTTTCGCACACATTTTCCTCGTATTTTCGTTATATGACACCCTGAGTACTCAGGTCAACAGTTTTTGAACGTACAATTATCAGTTTTTTTCATTAGATATTCTTCTGAAATGTTATCATCGACGACTGGGTTTTAAGCAAATTTACATCTATTCATCTAAAAGCAGGCGTATATAAGTGACATCGTTAAGTTAATGCGGGATGTCCGTGTGTTTCCGCTTCGACTGCGGATTGTTTCCACAACAATGCTCACAGAACTCAAAAACATGTAAATCTTTTCAATTATGTTTATTTTACTATAGAATACTCTAATAAATTTAACTTACATTTAAGTACATTAAAAATGAATGCACTCGATAATTTCAAGCCCATCGTTGGAGCAGCAATTGTAATATATGCGTGATGTTAGTTTCGCCGTAATCTTTTACGCCTTCTTACGTATCAGGAAACCTGCTCGCCCCAACTTTTGTGAATGAGGAAACAACTTATCGGACTACGCGACATAGAAAAGGAAGGCAAATTTACGGTATTTTAATTAAAAATTTAATTTAACACAAATATTGATTACAAAAGATTTTTCTTCAAAAATGTTGGACGTCAGCAGATTGGCTACAAATTTAAATACATTTCCACGGAAACTATGGGCAGAATTGACACAAAAGTTACACAGGACAACTTTGACATTCATGAGATATCTCTCTCAACAGGGTATTGTGGGTTGAAATTTGCTAATCGAAAAACAGTGCACTTGAAATTTTACCTCATATAATTGAGATGGATGAAGATAATCGACAAAAAAATGATAGCTTAAACGTAATTGAGTTGTCTACAAAACTAATAATGTTTTATCTCGCCTTCCACGCCACAAATTAGGCAGGCCGCACACTGGAAGCGACGAAACTGTCGGCGACGATTTGCCTCGAGTCAAAACGTCGCAAGCTGTCTGAAGCAAAATGACTCGAGTCAAAACGTCGGAAGCAAAATGACTCGAGGCAAAATCGTCGCCAAGAAAATGTTTCAAGCTGTCTGAGACGGTTTCGAGCTGTATCTAGCATCCAAATATAACTCATAATATCAGTGAAGATGGAGCGTGACGACGAAATAGCTGTTATTATTGACAGTTACATGTTGTTGGAAGAAGACAAAAGTTCTCGAGATATGCACCCAATTAATACTAAAAGAAATATAAACGGTTTTCTTATTACATACATACATACATTGTTATTTTAACTTATTATATTGCGGGAATACTACGAGTTATGCCTCTTCCTCGTCTGCAAGATCATAACTAATTCTAATAATTTTACTTTAAAAGTTCTTTGCCGTCTTATTGAGAATTTTTCAATGTCCGACAGTAGCCCTTTAAAAAATGCATCATAGGTGAATCGGGTTCAGTGTACCTAGATTCTAGGAACTTTTGCATTGGCATTGCCAACATTTCTGCTGCAGTTTTTTTTTCTTTCTTTAGTTGGGGGTCTGGAATCAAGAGAACTTTATGATTGTGTGTTCTCTACTAATAGCTACAGCTGCAGGCACGTCTTCCTCGACTATATTGCCGACACTTTGGTGTTGGGGTGGTAACAAAGAAATTCAGGGTTCTCGAAAATGCGATGCTGGTAAATTCAGAAAAAGCAAAAATAATAATTCTTGCCTGTTGCGTTCTTCACAACATGATTAGAGAAAAAGAGGGAAGCATGTCAGAAATTCAGAGAGAACTGTTTGCACTTGAGGAAGATAACATTGATCCTTCTCAAACAGTTTTCAGAGGATCCAATCCTGCCTATGGTATTCGAAACAGATACATGGATTTCTTTAATTCCAACTATGGCAGCGTTCCATGGAAATATAGTTTCATTTAGTATATTAGATGTTTGTGAAGAAAATATTATATTGATTGTAAAGACAGTGTAACAATGACTGGTCATTACAACAAAATATTATTTAAATAAATAATGTAGGTACAGAATAATAATATATACTGTCTCTTTCTTTCACATATTCGCTCAATTTAATTTAGCAACAATACGCGTGCTTCATTCATTACAAAATATCTATAGCAGCAAATTAATTCAACTCAATACACACACACTCATATGTATATATATATATATATATCCATTTTCGCCTTCCTTTGTCAAGTAAACACCAATACAGTAATGAAAAGACGAGGTTAGGTTTCCCGCTATGTGCTGGGCGCATGCGCAGTGCTGTTTGACTCGCCAGGCAATGCGACGAGTCATAATTCCATCTGTCAGCGTCCGACACGACGAAACATGACTCGAGGTGTCTGGCTGTCACGAGGCGACGGTCGCGGACTGTCTGAAACCGTCGCAGACCGTCGCGCCGTGTCGGACGCGACAGTTTCACCTGGTGTGCGCCCCTGCATAAGGAACCCATGTATTTTCGTCCTCGAGTCGTCGTCCGACAAAATGACTCGATGGCCCCTCTGCGACGTTTCTCGGGATCACGTGAAAATTGATACCCACCAAAAACATCAATGTTGACCTTTTTCCGCCATATATCTTCCGTGCAGGTCCCCACGTTGGTCTCCAGTTCTGCTTCCTCTTCCCGGCGTACAGGATGGAATAATTCGCCCTTTGCGAATTTGTGTAGATACATCCAGTTTCAACGTAAGACTTCTTTTAGAATTTTTACATGGAAACTTCCGGATTTATATGGATTTCTGAGCTGTTAAAAACTGTTTCCAATGCAATATCCAGTGATTTCATGTAAATGGCGTCGGTCACCTCCGAGCTTGACCTTCCTCGCTCAAAGGTCCATTGCGGAATGACTCATCCGTCGTCTTGCTCTACTGTGGGTTTCAGGATTCTGAATAATTCACCAATCAGATAATATCTTCTATCATATTGCGGCGTCGAGAAATAGTCCAATTAAATGTCTGTTTCACACAACGTAAAAAATTTAGCCGTGTCGCCACACGAACAATTTTGAACTGTCTGTATTAACGATGTATTAAGAAACAGTACAAAACTGTTAATACTTGCAATATTAGTAAAATTTACAAGAAAATACATATGCCATGTAGTAATAATTATTCATATTGGGGAAACTTGTACATTACACTACCAATGGCCCGATAAGTTTTAGTCTGGAAGATGTTTTTCATGCTCATTAATTTACAATAAGTTTTCATTCACGGCTTTCGCTGAATCCGTTTTCTTCAAAATTTTATCTAATAAAAATTTTATATACAAATTTATTATTCTTATATAAACAATATTTTCAGTAAGTCTGTGCCTATCGTTATTAATGTTCTGTTATTTTATATTCCTTCATTTCGTATTTAATCTATTTATTGTATTTTTTCAATCAATTTGTAGTTTCTTAGATCCATCAAAAATTCCGTGGTGTAACAGTCCTCGCTGTTAAATGTATTACACATTTTGCTTCACGTAATAGGCGTATGTTTCAATTTACATTCTTAGTCACACAATGAATGAAACTCGCAGAATAACATCGCTTCGTAATTTTTATTCGATTAAGAAAATGGCTAGTCCCAATACAAGGTTTCCGACGACTTAACATGCAGTTTCTCAATTTGAATATTCAATTACGTCCCTTGCATAATATACAAAATTTAACATCAAAGCAAAACAACGACTCACAAGTTCTCAGAGGTCAATATATGAAGTACTAACAATTTTAATTTCAACCAACCTACTGTTGCTGTAGTTCAGTGATTACGACAACCTATCAAATGTTTGCTGTTCCAATTATTTTTCCATGTTAAATATATTGAAACGAAATCACTAATGTCTTTAAAAGGCAAATATGTTGTAACTTTAACGGAGAATATTAAAGGGGTATATAAAAGGGGTGGTTTATAAAAAAAGACTTACATTTTAAATTATAATTTAATGCAACGTAAATTACAATTTTAATAAAAAACTAAATACAACGGTAGAGGTTTAATTCGTAAATTTTGTGAAAATGAAAACACAAATTATTTGGGTTATTAAGTTAAATATCGCCTATCGCTCACGATAAATCTAAACATGTAAATGTGTCATTAATTAATTTTCAGGTAATACTGGTTATTTTTCTAAATTTTTACCACTCCTTTTTACCGTTTATTGTCAATACAGCTGCATAATTGTCATTGTGGCAGCACTAAAAAAAGTGAAGTAGTTTTGTATTTTTATATTTTTTTATATTGATATTTCTTCTGTTGTTATTCTGTTAAGTTTCCGTTTGGCTGAATGTGTAATAGAAAACCTCTAAAAACTAATAACAGAGAAGATATTACTCATAAAACCCATCACATACGTGTAGGGTCGACTGCTCACTGTGTTTTCCAACATTTTCTATACGATAAATAAATAAAAAGGAAATTATATTATAGATCCATCCCCACGTAAAATATTTAAATTTAAATTTTGGAAAAAGAATTTTTACAAATACGTTCGTATTGTTTACTGTTTATATAAATGAAAATTCTTCTTCAGCAGACTCAACATAAACCGTTAACACTATCTAATTCTTTATGCTTATTAATATTTATATCTATCATTTTCTCTTTTCATATATTCATTCTGTTACTCATTGTCCAGTTCAGCTTCATTTATCTGTATGCTGCTGGTTTTCCCCCCTGCTTTTCTACCTAGCTCTAAAATTAGCCAAACAAATTCTACGTACATGCACTTTGATATTACCTCTCCACTTTAAAAAGTAAAATTTTAATGGCAAACATAAAACATTCTGCAAAATATTTCAGCTTTTTTTTTATCAGAGATTGGTATATTTCCGTACCCGAACTGATTATATACGTATATGTGACGTAAGAATAAAATACGTGAAAATCATTTTCACTCATAAATGGCTCGATTCAGTTATTTAGAGACAGACCATAATTATCAAACAAACCTTAATTTCTAAAGTCTTATTCAATTTTAATACAGACTAACAATAAACGTATGCGTCAGAGTTTCCGTTAAATTGAAACAGAATTTTTTGTCATAACAAAGTCCCTGATTACTTAAATTTAGAATGAGCGGAACGTTAATCATTGTCTTTTTATAAATAAAAAAATTGGTATCTTTGAGCTAGTTTCTGTTATTATCTACAATTATCATTTCTGAGACGTTGAGTTACTGGACATTATCAAGAATATATAAATACATTACAAAATCTTCGTTTTAGGCATGAAATATTAAGCATTTTTCTCTTTATACTGGGGTTTTATACCTCCATGCGTTTTCCCTATACTGCAATTTCTATTACTATCACAACTATTAACCTGGATCTAGAACAATTGCTATAATGTGCATCTCATTAAGATTGCATTCACCGCGTTTTAATCGCAGAAATGAGTTAAGAATTAGCATTCGATACCAGGACAATTTTGATTAAAACTAACTATAAAAAGTCAACCCTCCAACTGTAAAGCATCAGTCTTCTTCTGCCTGAAGCAAACATGAAGTCTTACCACGCCGTAGTATGCGCCATCTTGGTCTGCATGGCCATAGGAGGAACCAGTGGGGATTACTACAACAACTACGGAAAATCTATCAGTAAGACTGAAATTATTATGAGTAACCATCAGTACTGAGTATATATGAAAGCTATCATAGTTTTCGTGATAAGAATATAATTCAATTCTAATACAAATATAATAAAGTATAAATAAATGCATTGTATTACAAACGGCAAACAAAACTGAAAATAGAAACTTTGGAAGGCTGACGAAATTTGAACATAACAAATGCAATTATTAATTCATTATAACTGATATATATTTTATTTTTATCATATTGCCAATGTTTTTAGAAGTACCCAATATAACTAATTCATAATTTTCCTCAACATTCCATTTTAAAATTATCTGGAGCTTTAGGCAATATTGGCATAATTATGTACGCAAATATTTTTTATTCTCGTATAATTATTAAGACAAATTATATCCACAATTCATCGTGTTTAAAAATATTGAAGGGTTCAATAAAAATAATTACGCGTGTCTTCTTCCGAATATTTTTATATATGACATTTCTGTGTAGTCAGATGTCCTTCAAAATTTATATAACGATAAAAAAGCGATTCTGAAATTCATTACCGAATACTGGAGACAATTTATACCTGAAATATTTTCGAAAATTAATAGTTTCTTTTGTCACAAATACGGGCATATAATATAGTGATATAAAACCAACACAATAAAAATGTTTAAGATACACGATTTTGTAAATCATATGTCTTCCGAACGGTAAATTTTGATTTGTGTACGTTAGTAAAATAATTAATATACTTCCCTCATATGCACGTCGTTTTTTATATTTAAATCACGTATAATATATATATATATATATATATATATATATATACATGTCCAATGCTTCCGATACATCAAGAACTACGCTATAGAATTAAAAATAGGATCAGGTTGAAAACATAAAAACTACCTTTTCCAGGTAAGATTGTCGTCTACGGGAAGGATAAAGTCGTCATGCCCACGATGAAGAACATGATGATCGTGTGCAGCGAACTGCTGTCCCAGTCCTTGAAATACGCCCCGAAAGCCATAAAATATGACTTGCAAGACCTCATCTACAAAATTAATTCTTTCTCGGGCAATAACAAGAAAATCATTGAGCTGGCACAAACCATCTTATACAAAGTGAGTATTCTGTTTTTGCGGGGAGAATGTTTTTGATATTCCTAAATTCATTTCTTGAGTACTTGAATTCATATACATTTGTCACATCTGATAAATCAATATTGTGTGTTTAGTCTCAGAAAGGTTACATCTCCGACTGTGACTACGCCAAGCAAGTGGATGAAAGCATGAACATGGTAAGTAGATGTATTGAGCTGACGGTTTCAAAATCATTCTATCACATGGGAAACATAAATTAAGCTCATAAGATATTAAACCTTTGATTTTTGTAATAAAAGTTAAATGATTAATTGAATCTTCAGATGTTCGCAATTCAAAATCTTAACTTTTCCTGGAATTCTGACAAATAATGTTTCCTATAGTTAAAAAAGGTTTACTAATTACCTAGTTTTGAATAAAGTGCACAATAATTTATGTAGATTAAACTAATACATATATTTTCGTATGTTTTCAGGTTATGCTTTTGTATACATACTGTGCTGAAGATTACACCTACTACAACTACAAAAATTAATTGGAACGGAAACTTGAATAATGAGTACGCAGCTGAGTGTTTGGATACTTTTCGGACCCATATCTGAAATTTATTGTAAATGGATAGCATTTTACTGTTAATAAAATCATTATGCACTACATTGACTTTAATTCCTTGCGGAAGTGAACTTCATCCCACATTTGTCCGACAAAATTGTACAATTTTGAGTAAAAAGAATTGTGATTTTAATCGTCTTGCTAATTTGAAATATTTTTAAGTGTCTTGATGTTACTACAGTGCAACCTGCAACATTAAATTTTACTTGTAGGACAAAACTGGAAAACCACGTATAATATTGTTTCATTATATGTTGAGATTAATGGTATAATTCGTTTGTACAATGGCCGCCTCCTCAATAATTTTATTAATCACAAATGTCAGATGGTTCAATGTAAAATGCTAAAATAAATTAAAATTTATAATTTTACAGGTCAATTGTAATTACTAGAGTAATCTGTCAAACTCACGCAATAGAAAATTTTACGAATGGATGTCGATATCTGTCTCCCACATTTTCATATCTTGGCCTACATTAAAGTTTGTAGGAATATTTTCGAATTGGAAACTTATTTTTATTCCTTTTCTTTTTGAAATGTAAAGGTGAAGATAATAATATGTCAATGACAATAAGTTTTCGTTGTAACTGTATTCCACGAATTTATTCGTACACCGATAATTTCCAACAGTTTTCTAACCTTTTGTTTTGTGTCAACCACTATTATCTTCAGACGAGCCCACTACTTGATTAGGAAGTCTTGCTGATTCAAATCCCCATATTTTGGCTGTTTCTTTCTTGCTGTAACAGAATAACACAATTGTTCGCTTAAAAACTTATTTATTGAATTAGGAAATATTACGTAATTCCCACGGAGATCCGAAATTATTTAATTTCATTATTATAAGCATTCGGGGAAAATATTTTTATTAGTGACCGAATAAGAGAAAAACATTATTTTAAGTTCAGGATAAAGTGCATTATCATAAAATAGCTGCAGTGCGTTCAATTTCAGGATTAAACCGTATACACTTTTCTATTTTTCGAATAAGTGTTTCAAATCAGGTTACCTTTCATAATAAAATTACACGAATTATTATAATATATATAGGTCTTTTATTGACCGGTAATTTGATGTACTGACGTATCCTACTTCCTCATTTGAGTGCTAATGGAAGAAAAACATCAAATCACATAAAAAGTTTACAAATTGATCATGCATCATTAGGAATATGTATATATCGTAGAGATCACCAATGTGTAATGAAAGTTTTTTTTAATAATTTTGTTTACATATTTTAATTAAATGAACAAGGAAGGAAGATGAAATTAAACCAAATTATTTTTAAAATATAACAAAGATTATTTATTTCACAAATTTGATTTTCGTTGAATTAACATTTTATATTTTAGTAAATAGTAAATATTTTAGTAAATGCCTCAGATTTTATGGGAACCAAAATTTCAGGACCGCTTATGGGTCCTTTAATAAAGACAGTGATTTGTAATTTCCACCAAGTTGCAAAAGCCGAAAAATGAATTTAAAATTGAAATAACAAAATTTTATACCAATAACAAAAACTATAGATATCTGATAAAGACATATAAATCTAGCAGAGTTATAGAAATCTGGCGGTAATCGATATTTACGTAAAGGTTTACAGAAGAAAGTTTTCTGTTTTGAAACTTAGAATGCTCTAGTTTGTTCACACTTGATTATTTAATTTTATAGAACCCTAATTTCATTGGCAGGCCATAACACTGATTTTATTATCGTCTCACTTTCCACTTTGGGCGCCATTCTACTTCACTGTCATACGTATTGTCACACGAATTTTCCTGTGGAGAATCCCTTTAATATAAAATGTGATGGTATTCAGCCTGTACTTTACTGAATTCGACCACCACAGACTGTAGCCATGCACCCAGAAAACACATGTCTGTAGTGTACTCTTTCTGACTGTTTCTTCAAGTGTTCCTCTGCCTCCCAAACACACACTCTGATCTCTGACTGACTACCTGATAAAAGTTCTGAGCGTCTTATACAATACACAATACACCTACCAACTATTATCGTCCCTGAATTCTCGCGCCTAACAATGCTGTTCATTACAATGAAAGTTACGCCGCCAATAATTAAAGAAACAAATCAAATAAAACATTTACGTTACACATTGTAACCTATATATATATATATATATATATATATATATATATAGGTTACAATGTGTAACGTAAATGTATATATGTATATATATATATATAGTAATGATAAAAGGGCAATTAAAAGAATTAATAATTAGAAACTATAGAACTGAATTGTTGCCGGCGAACACACAGAGATACAATAATGGTCGAGAATATTGAACAGGCCAAGACATTGTTAGACAATAGCGCGCGTAAGTTGATGGAGTGGTTAGTCAGCCATGAGACCTTGCTGAGTACAAAAGGAATTAAAATTTGTCAGTCAGCTACGAGACACTGTGGAGTACAATATAATTAAATTTAGCAGTTGGCGAAGGATTCCAGTCGAGGATGGAACTAAAATGAATTGAGTTGGAATTCAGAAGCGACAGCATTGAGTTGTATTAAAAGTCTGCAAGCAGAGGCTGATAATTTTGTGGTAGAAGTCTCCAGTTTTCGTCGCAAGTTCCAAATAATTGGCAGAGATCAACAGTTTTAAGTGTTTGCAAACAATAATAAATAAATTCAGTGTTATATGCCTGTTCATAAGTTTTCGAGGTGAAAATGCGTTGCAGAATCTTTACCATTGCCCTGGTACCGGTACAAACAGTGAGTAAAAAAGAAACATTTAAAATTAAAATAGTTAACGTTAATAAAATGTAGAATATCGTCAGATTTCGATTACATTTCGAGAGTTTATAAAAAAAATATTTGTCAGTAGTAAATTGTAAAATTAATTGTTCTTTATTTAAAAGGCCCAATATAAAATTGTTGGTGAGTTCAGCAAGTAATTTGTTTTGTAAGATAAAATAGTTGTGTATAATAAACCAATTGTTTAATTAAATAATAACAAATGTTATTATTTCATGCTCCTTTCATTAGATAATTTTCAATTATTAGTTCAATTTAAATAATTATCTTCATGATTGAGTAACCACATTTTAATGCCTTAACGTGTGGACAATCAAATCATTTAAATTAGTATTAATATTGTTTATTACATTAATGACGAACTCAACGTGGGGCAATTCAGATAAATAAATGTTATTATTTAAAACAATGATACAATTTAATAAAAACATATCTCATTCTCTCAAAGGTTTTTACTGGGTTTGATAACGGACAGAACATTTAAATAATCAAAGAACATAAAATTTAGCTTTACATTAAAAAGGAATATTTATTCGTCTAGACATAGACGAAAATTATTGACAAACTTATTCTACAAGATTGATTTTAAATTTAAAGAGTTTATTTTATTAACACAAAAGAAAAGAACGATATCTGACTGTATCTTTTAATTCGGTTTACACATATTAATACCATAAAATTCAACTTACGATTACTCAGGAAAATTTGGCTCGCTCGTACACACACACTGTATATACTGGACGTTTAAACACTGATTCTATCACACATTGTTGGTTTGATGAAAGCTGGTTCTCCGTTCGTGAAGGACATATCACTTGCTCGTGATGAAAACTACTCTACGTTGTTTGCAGTGTCCTGGTCTCCTACCATCGAAGACAGTGGTCTAATTTTGATATTACAACAGATTAGACTTCTGCATACAAAAATGTTTATCGTTGAATATTTTGCTATTTCTCTCGCAGGCTGCAAAATTTCAACATTCTCGGTGCTCGCCGTACGCCTCTCCCACTCTAACTCCAACTCCTAGCTCCAAAACTCAACTAACTTTTTAAAAAGCCGCTCTCCCTTATATACGAGTATTACAGTCCCTTCCTTTTTCCTTTGTTCCAAAACTACGTCGCAACTGCCCGATGGCAGTTTCCTCCATTATCCCGAGATTTATATTATGCAGTTGCAGTTCTTTAGCTAGCAAGTCGCTCGCTACTCTGTCTTGTCCCAAAGCCGACCATCGAGACAGGTCTAATTTGTCTTTGCACCCTCAATTACTTTGAACTTGTATTCTCACCCCCGCACGCACGTGCGCTGTTTTAAATTCTTCAGACCGCCCAAACTGCCCCTCGATCCTAAGTAAACAACATTACAAACTGTCCCTTGAACTGTCCAGGCCATTAATCAGAAACAATGCCTGCCTTAACAGATTTATCTTGCGACAGGCCACCCGCAGATGCCTTGCTTTGAGTTCTCAATACCAATCTTAAGTACACAACATTACAACTTCCTCCGACGGCCAAGACCATTAATCTGAAACAATGCCTTTCCTTCAAGGCATTACAATATATGTATATATATGTAGGTAAGTAAAATTTGAAATATGTATTAAAAAACACGATAAATTCTTCAACTTTGACTGCTTATTGCTGTAGTTTTGTCTAGGACATCGATAATCATATTTAAATATTCGAACAAAAAGCTAAGCTTCAAATATTTGAATGACTGAATTCAGCACTTTAGCAATTGAGCATTATGGACTAGTAAATATTTCTTCCTAAAGTATATTTTCCAATTTGAACCCAAGAACCGAAAGAATATGTTTGGTTACTAAACTTAAGGGTCAGTTTATTTGAATAATTAGATTCATTCTCTGATTAGAACTAAAGCCATTGGTATCACTGTACTAGTTTCTTCCATTATCATTTTTGAGCCGTTGATTATCAAAGAATATATAAATATGTTAAAAGAGCGTATTGAGAAATAATGAGGCGGTTACAGCCTGAGTGGGTCATACTATATTTTTGGCAAAAACTATGTAACTCGGGTTTACATAGTCCATCTTCTCAATGCCAGAGTGATCTGAGTGTAGTTTATTCAACGCACCAGTCATGGCAGAAGAAATAATTCTGGGATAGACGTTGATATAAACGTTAAGCAAAAACTAAAAAAAACCGATTTATCTCAAATAGTTTCAGAAAGGGAATATCCCAATCTGGCATTAACCACCTCATTGTAAGAAAAATAGAACATTCTCATTGACACATTTTGAGTGTTATACGTGCTTGAATAATATTTTCCCATAGTGCTATTACATTTTTTTCTTGCTATTACATTTTTTATCGTGCGAATTAACCTCGATCTTGCGTTATTATTATAGACTAATCTGCATTTCGTTAAGATAGCATTCATATTACTAACATGCATCGTCTTGCTTTAATAGCGTATATCGCAGAGACGAACTAACAATTACCATTCGATAACAGAACTAGTTTGATTAAAAATAACTATAAAAACTCAACCCTCCAACTACAGAGCATCAGTCTTCTTCTGCCTGAAGTCAACATGAGGTCTTACCACGCCGTAGTATGCGCCATCTTGGTCTGCCTGGCCATCGGAGGAACCAGTGGGAATTACTTCAACAACTACGGAAAAGCTATCAGTAAGATTGAAATTATTATTAGAAACCATCAGTACTGAGTTCCGTAAGTCTAAGACAGTACAAGTGACAGCAACCGAAATTGTCGCGATCAAAATATAATAAGTTCTAATACAATTATAATGAAATGTAAATAAAATATTACAATCCACAAGCAAAATTGCATCACAGTGAGGTTATAAAAACTTTGGAAGGCTCAACGCTGAATAAATTTAATAAATAATTTTGAATTAAAATATTAATTATGATTGATACGTTTTATTTTTATTCTAACACAAATGTTTTTAAAAGTAACCATATAAAGCAATGGAACTAATTCATAATTTTCGTGAATATTTCATTTTTAAATTATCTCCAGGTTTAAGCAATATTGGAATAATAATGTAAGCAAATATTTGTCTTCTGATATAATGTTAAAGACAAATTCTATCCTAAATTCCACACGTTTAAAAATATTAAAGGGTTGTATAAAAATAATTACGCAAGTCATTTCTGAAAAGGGAATTAATATTGTTATATATGTATATATAGGAGAATTCAAAGATTTGATAATATATAGTTTCATAAACATGATAAGCGAATGCTCAAATTAAATGTTACCGAAAATTATTATTTTTTTATTATAAAACCAACACAATGAAAAATTTTAAGATAAACGATTTTGTAAAGCATTTGGCTTCCGAATGGTAATTTATAATTGGTGTATATTATGATAATAATATACTCTGGTATGCTCGTCGTTACTGATATCTAAATTATATATATATATACATTTCCAATGCTTCCGATAAATCAAGAACTAAACTATAGAATTAAAACTAGGGTCACGTTGAAAGCATAGTTTCCCTATATAAATATTATCTACCTTTTCCAGGCAAGATTGTCGTCTACGGGAAGGATAAAGTCGTCATGCCCACGATGAAGAACATGATGATCGTGTGCAGCGAACTGCTGTACCAGTCCTTGAAATACGCCCCGAAAGCCATAAAATCTGACTTGCAAGACCTCGTCTACAAAATTAATTCTTTCTCGGGCAATAACAAGAAAATCATTGAGCTGGCACAAATCATCTTATACAAAGTGAGTATTCTGTTTTTGCGGGGAGAATGTTTTTGATATTCCTAAATTCATTTCTTGAGTACTTGAATTCATATACATTTGTCACATCTGATAAATCAATATTGTGTGTTTAGTCTCAGAAAGGTTACATCTCCGACTGCGACTACGCCAAGCAAGTGGATGAAAGCATGAACATGGTAAGTAGATGTATTGAGCTGACGGTTTCAAAATCATTCTATCACATGGGAAACATAAATTAAGCTCATAAGATATTAAATCTTTGATTTTTGTATTAAAAGTTAAATGATTAATTGAATCTTCAGATGTTCGCATTTCAAAATCGTAAAGTTTTCCTGGAATTCTGATAAATATATATATATATATATATATATATATATATATCGTTAAAAAAGGTTTACTATTACCTTGTTTTGAATAAAGTGCACATTAATTTATGTAGATTAAACTAATACATATATTTTTGTATTTTTTCAGGTCATTCTTTTGTATAAATACTGTGCTGAAGATTACACCTACTACAACTACAAAAATTAATTGGAACGGAAACTTGAATAATGACGACGCAGCTAAGTGTTTGGAAACTTTTCGGACCCATATCTGAAATTTATTGTAAATGGATAGCATTTTGCTGTTAATAAAATTATTATGCAATTACACTGGCTTTGATTCTGTACAAGCTCTCCTTTACGCACAAAGCTACAGTTCAAAGATTGAAGCCTTTCCCGGTGCATTGTTCAATATATTGTTCTCGGAGTTCAACCGGGTTTTGCATAATTGTAGAACGCAACGTTTCGACGACTAAAAGCTCTGTCGTCATCTTCTAGACTTCGCCTAGACTTCGCCTAGAAGATGACGACAGAGCTTTTAGTCGTCGAAACGTTGCGTTCTACAATTATGCAAAACTCGGTTGAACTCCGAGAACAATATATTGAAAGCTATAGTTCTTTGATTGGTACTGAAGCTTGGGAAATGAGAACACAGTTGATTGGATAGTTATTTGTTTTAAAATAAGTTATTCTGAAAGAAATTCAACTGAACATCTCTTGAGCTTTAAAATGAAATTTTAGCCGCTGTTTCGAAAATTAATAATAAGGAAAATACCTGAATCCAGACAAAAGAAGTCATGACATAAATATCACTCAACATTTCTGGAAACCTTGTTCCTTCCTGGATGTGCGAAGGAAACTATAAACAAAATCTTTAGAGCCTGCTCTGAAGCATCTAGGCACGGCGAGGGGAAAGCTGCGACCCCACAGTAAACCCCTCTCCTGCAATCGGAAGGACGTGGGACATGTACCAAATGCCCGACCTACTTGATGCAGGTTTTTCTAGGGTTGTCCCTGCATCACTTTTAGGTGAATTTCCGGGTAGGATCCTTAAACCATAGCCCGGGGGCCCTGGTTAACCCTTGGCTACCTTCCTCTACTCTTCCTCATCCCCCCTTTCAAATCCCTTTCCTATGCTATAAGAGGGGAGTTGCCACTATGTGGATTACCCTATACGTAGCCTGTCTACACCTAAAAAAAGAATCATGTTATAGCTTCATCTCTTGTCGTTATTTGTTCCTTATCCTGAATTTAGTTGTCATAACTGTTAGAAATAATGACCTGACGTCTAATTTTTTTCTGTTATTATTTTTAAAAATTAACGTATTATAATTATTTTACACTTGTGAAATGTTCAGCATTTGAAAAATATTAATTTCAAAAATTTACGGAATAACTTCGTTATTGCCTTCTTTTGCCTCAAGCAATGGTTCAATGTGATTCAATTGAATACTAGCGTTGGTTATTAGCTGTATCTCAACTACATATATCAAACATTGTTTTTGACTAATAATATTAGTTACGGTAAACAGTTCTCGGGTTTCACTCAGATGTAGCATATTTAAACTCGACGTTTCGACACTAAAATCACTGTCGTCATCTTCACTTCGCCTTGAAGATGACGACAGATTTTAGTCGTCCAAAAATATGCTACACCCGAGTGGAAACCGAGAACTGTTTATCGAACAATTACACCTGGATAGACTTCAATCTTTGAATATTAGTTACGCTTTAGGAGAGAAAAATCTCGACGGTAGCGAGATTAAAGTCCAGTATTATCACTTAGGATGTGGTTCCTCTAGCCACTGAACTGTCCTTGTCGATTCCAGGTGCCCTGCGAACTTTTCGTACTCGTTGAGTTGACCTGAACACAGGTTAATAAATTTAATAACTAACATTCTTCATAGGACTTCACTGAAGAATGGTGAGTAAATGGATCATAAGTACTTTGAATTAATTCTAGAATAGAAGCAATTCTTTCTACCCAGCGCAACCCTAAATACTGTAAAAGTAAATCAAGAGATTTAGATAGATAAATCTCGACAGCAGCGACAGACGAGCCCAGGACCATCATATAGTAATCGATCCGTCTAGCCACTTGAACCATCCGCACTGACTCCGGGTCACATACCAGCTTTATTTATCAGACCTAGACGAAACCTTTCGATTTTAGAAGATATTTAATTATTATTTTACTAACAACTGGGGATTTTAGAACTATTTTTGTGTTTCAAATGAAAATGTTAAATGTTTGAAAAATAATAATGAGATAAAATAACGAAATACAGACTTTTTTTTTTGGTGTAGACAGGCTATGTATAGGGTAATCCACATAGTGGCAACTCCCCTCTTATAGCATAGGAAAGGGATTTGAAAGGGGGGATGCGGTAGGGTGTAGGAAGGTAGCCAAGGGTTACTAGGGCCCCCGGGCTATATTTTAAGGATCCTACCCGGCATTCGCCTAAAAGTAATGCAGGACAAACCCTATAAAAAACCTGCATCGGGTAGGTCGGGCATTTGGTACTTGTCCCACGCCCTTCCGATGACGGGAGAGGAGTTTGCTGTGGGGACGCAGCTTACCCCTCGCCATGCCTTGGCCTGTTTAGGAGGCAGCTGGCCGACTATTCCAATAGGAATAGCGGACAACTCTTATCGTGTGCCAAAGGTCTGCGACCCCGGAACATACACCTCTCAAAACAGACCGAGGAGCCTCGGCATGTGGGAACCTTAGTTTTTTTTTTTGGGTGCAGAAAGGCTATGTATAGGGTAATCCACATAGTGGCAACTCCCCTCTTATAGCATAGGAAAGGGATTTGAATGGGGTGATGCGGTAGGGTGTAGGAAGGTAGCCAAGGGTTACTAGGGCCCCCGGGCTATATTTTAAGGATCCTACCCGGCATTCGCCTAAAAGTAATGCAGGACAAACCCTATAAAAAACCTGCATCGGGTAGGTCGGGCATTTGGTACTTGTCCCACGCCCTTCCGATGACGGGAGAGGAGTTTTCTGTGGGGACGCAGCTTACCCCTCGCCATGCCTTGGCCTGTTTAGGAGGCAGCTGGCCGACTATTCCAATAGGAATAGCGGACAACTCTTATCGTGTGCCAAAGGTCTGCGACCCCGGAACATACACCTCTCAAAACAGACCGAGGAGCCTCGGCATGTGGGAACCTTAGTTTTTTTTTTTTGGGTGCAGAAAGGCTATGTATAGGGTAATCCACATAGTGGCAACTCCCCTCTTATAGCATAGGAAAGGGATTTGAATGGGGTGATGCGGTAGGGTGTAGGAAGGTAGCCAAGGGTTACTAGGGCTACGGGCTATATTTTAAGGATCCTACCCGGCATTCGCCTACAAGTAATGCAGGACAAACCCTATAAAAAACCTGCAATTTTTTTTTTTAGGGCAATAGGCTACATG
Source organism: Zhengitettix transpicula (assembly GCA_037074705.1). NCBI lineage: Eukaryota > Metazoa > Arthropoda > Insecta > Orthoptera > Tetrigidae > Zhengitettix > Zhengitettix transpicula. The sequence continues at coordinate 46,582,806 of CM073591.1, read as the reverse complement.
AGGGTAATCCACTTAGGGCAACTCCCCTTTAATAGCATAGGAAGGGATTTGAAAGGGGGGATGCGGAAGGGTAGAGGAAGGTAGCCAAGGGTTAACTAGGGCCCCCGGGCTATATTTTAAGGATCCTACCCGGCATTCGCCTAAAGGAATGCAGGGAAAACCTTAGAAAAACCTGCATCGGGTAGGTCGGGCATTGGGTACTTGTCCCACGCCCTTCCGATAGCGGGAGAGGAGTTTGCTGTGGGGACGCAGCTTACCCCTCGCCATGCCTTGGCCAGTTTAGGAGGCAGCTGGCCGACTATTCCAATAGGAATAGCGGACAACTCTTGCCGTATGCCCAAGGTCTGCAAAAAAAAGTGATGTTATAAATACTACAAATTTCTTAACGTGCCAAGGAGAAACACAAGAATCCAGGGAACCGCACAATACAATTGAAGCGAAGCAAAACGCTACGACAGTGGATTAGTAGAAGGGTTAGCGTAGCAATTGTTGAGTTTCAAAGTATTTGTTTGTTAATTGCTGTAGTGTTTAATTCAGTATGAAGCATTTCTGATATGAGTTTGGAATGGTACTTGGTGTCAACGTCTAAAATCTTAGCATTTTGCCAATCAAATAAATGTTCCGAATTGATATGTTTGGAGACTACAGATTTTTTTATCTTTGATAAGTTTGGTATTATACATATGATCCTTGATATGGGTATTAAGCGAACGTTTCGTTTGTCCCATATAGCAGGAATTGTAAACAATCCAAAACGGAATACTAACCTTTTAAAATTATTTCACATGTATTTATTTTCACAATTGTTAGATTTATCAATCTAAAGGCAGAGTTAAAGAATATCATCTTATCCTTTACATTATATAAGAAGTCACATATGTATTTAAATTTGAGATATGTGGACCGTAATTCTCAATATCAGCATGTGGTTCGCCAACAGATAGGATTTTTGCTATATTCCTCATTGTACACTATAACCGTCTTATTTTCACCTTTATTTTCCTAAATATTTAAAATAATATATATTAATATATTAATTTATAATATATAATAATATTAAAATTTAAGTTTCGAAAAATTGCACTTCTGGAATCTATTCCAGATTTTGAGGGTAAATCCTCCGGCACCGGACAATGCTCAAATCGTATTACTTTTTATAATTAACGACGAGTCTCAAGTGGATTGTGCATTTGAGTTACTCCTGGCTATTGTATTCTCATTTTATTAAAGAGACACGTAATCTTACATTACGAATTTGATGTTCTATATCTACACTCATTATCCTTGTTTTCATTCATTTGTCCTAAAGTTCATTGATTGTACTTCAGTTTAATAATCGGATTATAATCGATTAACATTTTTTTAGTATGTCTTGCACTAGTTAGTTCACGCATTTCAAGCAAATTAAGAAACATTTTCAGTTTCAAATTAACGTGGAAAGCAATTTTTCAAGAATTTGATCGGTTGAAGTTCACACGATCCAAGACAACTTTTAACTTAAAGAAAACGACAGAGGGACTGAAAACTCGAAAGGGCTAAGTTCGTTCTTCGGGATTTTCCTTTCCTTGTTTGTAAACCAAGGAATTCAAGTCAAGGTTCTCATAATCCGTGACACCTACGCTGATTTTCGGGGTGTATATTCCAGGGACCAAGTCGTTGTATACTTAGGGTAAGAACTGTTCGCTATTGTCATTGGACCAGTCCACCAAAAGCCCTCCAAATCCGGTCGAGGCATGGAGTCGGGTAAGTTGCTTCCCCACAACAAACCATGATCTTCCGTTATCGGGGGGGCGTGGGACAAGTACCAAGAGAACGACGTAACATTACAAATAGCCCAATTCCGGGTATGCTTCTGAAACTATAGATCGACTAGTTAATCAATGGCTATTTTGGTCTTCTTTCCGTATGCCCCTTTTCCTTACATTCCAGTGTTGGTGGGGAGAGCCATCAAACTGGAAAATCCTCACGTAGTTTGTTACTCAAAAAAATCATTTTGACGAACAGTTTTGATCCAGCCAAACTTTTATTGGACCACTGAAACGTTCATCGACTCTATTTTTCCGGTCAACTACATTCAATACGTGAGAATACTTTTAAGTCGCAATTTTGCGAGTCATATAGTGTCACGTCCTTTTTCAATTAAACAGTGTCTCGAACGTCCTATAAATCATCTCCAAATATATTTTGGGTACTGTCGATAAACGTTCTTTTACGTCGCCTGTAATTTTAGATCAAGAAAAAATTATCAAAAAGTATGTTAGCTAAAACTAACCACCTCAAAAGTGATATCAGCAATCTCTATCAATTCCCTTAATTTTCTTGGATTTCCATCAATCGCGATGTCAAAGTTTTAGCTTGTACGTTGACATATATTCCAGCGAATCATATCCTTCAGTTTCTTCCACGTTGTCTTGTAGGATAGCTTTGAAATGAAAGCATCATAAGTTTTCAAAATTCATACTGCATACTTCTGGTTCGTCCTCTTGCCATTCAGTGCTCGAAAACAAGACGAATGGAAACTGCAGCCGTATCTCATATAATTGTGGAGGGTGTTCAATAAATAGTTCTCGGAATTCACACGGGTTTTGCATATTTATATTTAGACGCAACGTTTCGACGACTGAAAGCACTGTCGTCATCTTCTAGGCGAAGTGCTTTCAGTCGTCGAAACGTTGCGTCTGAATATAAATATGCAAAACCCGTGTGAATTCCGAGAACTATTTATTGAACAACTTCACCGGGCAAGACTTCAATCTTTGATGTGGAGGGTGTTGCTTACTCGATGTCCAAATTCCGCCATCTGACTCCTGACTCTGTTGAAGATCTTTTCCATGGAATTCAGGTGAGGAAGGTTGTACAGGACGGCATCGAACGGTTAGACTAGAACATATGCCTCAGAGTTCAAAGCTCTCGTGGTCCAATTAATCATTATTATTTGTCGAGAATAACTTTAAACCTCTACGTACTTGACGACCTCTAGCTGAATCCCCACGTACAATAGGAACATAGTGGTGTCGAATCAACTCGGTGTAACCAGTCCTGTTGTAGCGGTCCTTTTATAAATCAAAATTGGCGCTACAAAAATGGAGGAAAAATTGATGTAATACAAACGTCGAACGTTTTTGGTTGAAGGGATGTTCAGAGCGTCTTCAGACAAAGGAGAAATGATTTGTACACCTAAGGTCTAGTACACACGTGTAGTACAAAGATTCGCGATTTTGTATCTACACAATGCCTACAGACAATCATGCGACATATTATTGTATACAGACGCACTTTCAGAACAAAATCGCAGAACATTGTTCTCCCGTCAGAAATGGGAGACTTGAGACAATTCTCAGAATTGTTATGCCTACTAATATTAGTAACAGGTGTATGCAAACCAAGTATTTTTTACAGGAGATGCCCCGTTCTTTTTCGCCTGACGAATTTTTTTATGCTCCCGATGAAAAGCTGTTTCAAATTCTGTATTTTTTTTTCTACGTACTCTTAATATTTTTTGGCCAGCTTTTCAATAACTATTATCTTCTTAGTGCGATTTTTATATACTAGATTAGTGACAAGACGATAATTTTCTATTAAAGTTAAACTTTATTCGTTGGCCACATCTTAATAATAAATGAGCAAAATTGAAAGAAATTAACGAATCGTTTTCTAGAACTCATAGACGATAATTGGGGCAAGTACTAAATGCCCGACCTACCTGATGCTTTTTTTTATCGGGTTTTCCCTGCATCACTTTTAGGTGAATTGCCGGGTAGGATTCTTAAACCATAGCCCGGGGGCCCTAGTTGAATCTTGGCTACCTTCCTCTACCCTTCCGCATCCTCCCTTTCAAATCCCTTTCCTATGCTATAAGAGGGGAGTTGCCACTATGTGGATTACCCTATACATAGCCTGTCTACACCCAAAAAGAAAGAAATGTTGCGGAACAATGTGTCAAGCCTCCTGTTTCTGATGGGAGACCAATGTTCCGCAATATTGTTCTGAAAGCGTGTCTATATCACAATATATTCTACAGACATTGTATAGATACAAAATCGCGCGCCTTTGTATGCAAGAGTGAACTAGGCCTAAGAAATGAAGATTACGGAAAATGTTAATTGAACCAGATCAAAATAGGGTCACTACGTTATATCATGAACTAGTTTCTGTTCGTATCTGACATTATCATATTTGTGATGTTCATACTCAGGAAAATGTCAGAGGACATAAAATATATCACTATAAATTTCATCGAAATATGGGATTCATACAATTTTCAATTGGCTATTTGAGAGTCAAAACCGGAATATCCTCTATAAGTAGAACGAATGCTGTTTCTATCAAAACAATTAACCTCCTTCTAGCGTTATTGCTGTTACTGAGCATATCGTTAAGATTGCATTCAAATTATGTAGAGACATCACCACCCGCTAATCGCGTGTACAGTAGAAATGAGATAAGAATTGCCATTGGATAACAAAGCAAATAGGATTAAAAGTTTCTATAAAAAGGCATCCATCCAACTGAAAAGCATCAGTCTTCTCATTCCTGAAGCCAACATGAAGTCTTACCAAGCCGTAGCTTGCGCCATCTTGGTCTGCATGGCCATCGGAGGAACCAGCGGGGATTACTACAACAACTACGGAGGATCTATAAGTAAGAATAGAATTATTATTACTAACCGTCACTCATGAGTTTCTAAAATCGAAGATAATATATATGAAATCTAACCGAAGTATACATGAGCACAATATAATTAAATTCTACTTTGGAATAAGAGTACTTATAGATTATACCGGAAAATATTAACTAATATAAAAATAAACTCATTGTATTGAAAAAGTCAATAAAATCTGTAGCACAGTGTGATTAAAGAAAATTGGAAACTTTAACGAAGAACTAATACAATTTTTAGGAGATAAAATTCGAAATTGGTCGGATGGACGAAATATAAGCTATTTGACTTCTGAGGCGTAATTATATGAATTCTGTAGGTTAAACTCATAACTAATGTACTACTGTATTGTGTACGGCTATTGCAATATGTAAACCATATAAATATTTTCAATCTTTTTGAAATATTACGATTTATAAACAGGACCAGGTTGAAATCGTACATTCCCTATAAAAATTTAAACTACCTTTTCCAGGCAAGATTGTCGTCTACGGCAAGGATAAAGTCGTCATGCCCACGATGAAGAACATGATGATCGTGTGCAGCGAACTGCTGTACCAGTCCTTGAAATACGCCCCGAAAGCCATAAAATCTGACTTGCAAGACCTCATCTACAAAATTAATTCTTTCTCGGGCAATAACAAGAAAATCATTGAGCTGGCACAAACCATCTTATACAAAGTGAGTATTCTGTTTGAGCGGGGAGAATGTTTCTGATATTCCTAAATTCATTGCTTGAGTACTTGAATTCTTATACATTTGTCACATCTGATAAATCAATATTGTGTGTTTAGTCTCAGAAAGGTTACATCTCCGACTGCGACTACGCCAAGCAAGTGGATGAAAGCATGTACATGGTAAGTAGATGTATTGAGCTGACGGTTTCAAAATCATTCTATCACATGGGAAGCATAAATTAACGTCATAAGATATGAAACCTTTGATTTTTGTATTAATAGTTAAATGATTAATTGAATCTTCAGATGTTCGCATTTCAAAATCATAAAGTTTTCCTGGAATTCTCATAAATAATGTTTCCTATAGCTAAAAAAGGTTTACTAATTACCCTGTTTTGAATTTAGTGCACAATAATTTATGTAGATTAAACTAATACATATATTTTCGTATGTTTTCAGGTTATGCTTTTGTATACATACTGTGCTGAAGATTACACCTACTACAACTACAAAAATTAATTGGAACGGAAACTTGAATAATGACGACGCAGCTGAGAGTTTGGATACTTTTCGGACCCATATCTGAAATTTATTGTAAATGAATACCATTTTGCTGTTAATAAAATTATTATGCACACACAGACTTTAATTCCTTGCAAAACTGACTTTCTTTGTTCGTTTTTCCTATAATTTGTACACCTTTGAGTGAAGTTGTTTTTTGATAGTTTCGTTTCGTCGTCTTACTAATTACAAAGTTTTTATGATTATTTTGATTTAAATTATTATTTTTGGTTTCTACGTCCTCAGTTCGCCACAAAATTTATCGGAATAGCCAGTTTCGAATTTGTCAACCTTTCTGTTTTGTTAAAAGTAAAACTTAGTAAAATAATAATAGTAAAGATAGCCAATTAAAGTAAAAAGAAGTGATGATATAAATACCGCAATACTGGAAGACTTGTGTCTTTCTTCGGGTGCTAAGAAAACTAAAAAACAAAGACCCTAGAGCAAACAACAATGAATATTGAAATTAATTTCTGTATTAGTGTGCCAAAAATGACTTTTGAGTTTTTTCAATTGAATTCAGAAATTTTGTCGCTCTAGGACCTTTTGTATCTTATTTTTCTTAGCACTTGAAGAAGGTAACAGAAACGTTGAGTGGTATTTATTAAATCACTTCTTTTGTCTGTATTTGGCTATTTTTATTATTATTAATTTTCAGAAGAGTCTAAAATTTTTTATTTTCGTTGTAAGTTATTTAACATAATAGATAAAATAAGAAGTCAATTCGAATTATAAATCAATACAATTAATCTGGCCGACCCCTGGTGGTTCAGGGGTCAGCGTGACTGCCTCGCATCACAGAGGTCCCGGGTTCGAATCCCAGCGAGGGCGTGGATATTTGGGTGCGTTAGAAAAACTCTCTTGAAATCAGTCCTCTGAAAAAAAGAGTTCACAAACTGAGCTGTTGATGCGACTGTAAATAAATCAATAAACAAAATCCGCTGCTATTAAATTGTCAGTTTCTAAGATGAACACACAAGCTCAGTACGCACGTGTACAAACAATGTTCGAGCAACTCAGGAAACTCAGTATTCTAATATATAATTAAATTCAGTGTTTACGAACTTATATTCATGAATATTGAATCTAATGTTAGTGTTAGTGTGACTTACGATTATAATTCATTACGTCTGTTTCTTTCTATGAAGTCTACATTATTCCAATTCAAGGATTTTGACTAAATAGAATTAAAAAACATTATTTATAACACTGTTTCTGTATATTCAAATATATTATATTTACCTCAATCAGGAGATATCGTAGAGAAAATAATGTGATCGAAGATAGCAACTCTGACGGAATTTTTGGTCCCTCCGTTAATTGAGGGCATTTTTGTCCTGTATGTGATGCAGGTTAATCTGTAAATAATTTTAGAAATAAGAAACTATTTATATTTCGTTTCAACGATTCAAAGCAATAATACAGAAGGAATCCCAGTAGTTAGTCCACAGGTAGCCTCTTCCTACTCCCCTGATGTGTCATTTCGTACGATAAGAACACACACACACACACACACACACATATATATATATTGTAATGCCAATTAATTAAGGTATTAATTGAGAAATTAAAAAAAATTGTTTGAGAAATATATTCGTACAGAACACAGCAACAATGTAGCCAAGTATTGTTTCCTTTGTCGGAAGAGGCAATGCGCGCTCAAAATTACGAGAGTTGAGTTCACATTATGATATGGTAGAGTTCAGGTCAAGTTGGCTGGAAGGTTTGGTCAAGTACAGGTCGTATTAAAATAGACGATATATTCTTTTAAAAAGTAAAGTTAAGTAGAAGCAGTGGGCAGTCAGACACGACAGAAATTGGTCGAGTTGAAATAGTCAAGACAATTTCAAACATTCTAAGGAAATTTGCAGAGAAACATCGAGAATTACCAATCAACAGTTCTGATTGGTCCCTGAACATTTTGCTCAAGACAAAATATTCATTTGAGCAGAACTACGAAACCTGCTAAACACAAACAGTTTTTGGTGCACATAGCCGAGCAGAAGTCAATCGAGAGAGAGACGAAAGGAAGATTATCCTGGTTCCTGATTTTTTATCTGAAAATATTAATTTTAGAATCTGTGAGTTTTTAGAACCCCGTCATAGTGTTTCGTCAATCACAAGGTATCCTGGAATGCTGCCGTGAGTAACAATATAAAACAAATAATTATGTAAACCTGATTAAAAGATAGACGTCAGATTTCGTTATCTTCTTTTGATTAAAATTTGTTAATTAGAATCCATCTTTTTAGTTTAATTTCAAACCAGTAGAGACCCTGAGATAATTTTTAAATTGTGTAATTGTTTTTAAACATTGATAATAAATTATTTTGTTTGTAAAGTTTATAATCTTTCATTCATTTAAAAAGCCACTCTATTTTATATATTACAATGTTTATGTAGACATAACAAAATTTTATTTTGTAATTATTCTTATCGCTTTTGACAGTTACATCCACAGGATTTGTTTTTCTTTATCACAATTTTACTTGCAGCCCGTCTTATTATTCAAAAATTGCAAGATTTCTATCTCGTACGATTCGAAATTTTTATTATTTAAAAATGCTTGTTTGGATAATAGATAGATTCTATTTTTTATTTTTAATTTTTCATGTGACTTAACATTCTTTATTTATATTTTCAAAATTAATAAATAAATTTTTTCTTAATTAATTTATCCCTATAAAATGTATGTTTTAACTCGCAACCATACCGTCCACTAAAACATCTGAATCTGATTATTATATCTTTTTATTCCGATATTGGATTCTATAGGCGACAGTTCTATAATCTCGAGCGGCCATTTACACTTCTAAGCCAGAATGAGATTCAATCATTTGGAAAATAATTGTATAATCATCAGCCTGGACATTAAATTTTTTCTAAATTTGCGGAACGTTTTTTACGAATGACTTTTTTTCTTGTCAATCGTCTACACAAAGTGCGGTCCCGGGCCTGGCCTGTGCATCATGGGAGCAAACCGTCTCCCGATCTTTAGAAGGTATTGTGGACCTTCCCTAATTCTTGCCCTGCGAGGAATTTTGAGCGATGAAATTTTAAAACATTTTTTCGATTAAAGATCGATGGTACAGAGCAGGTCGATAAGGGTCAAATAACTTTATGTGCCTGTGGAGGAATGATTTAGCTCAATTCAATGTTTTTTTATTGTTATAATCAAGGTGCTTATAGAATTTATTTTGTTCATTTTTCCTTTTCTTATTTTTAAACATTAAAAAAAACAGAAAAATATGTTTTTTGTGTTTCTTTTTCCTTTTTTTTAAAAAAAACATTCAGAGACATTAAACAGCGTAAGTGAACATTTATATGATAATTTTGAGGTTATAACCTCAATTTCTTTACTCAATTACATAGTTGTACAAATAATGAATTTGTGTAATCATAGTTGTGTTTTGTGTGAATCTTTTGTTATTAATTTGTTTATATAAACAATATTTTTCCGGATATTCTCTGTTGTAAATATTACCTTTTATGAGTTCAAAGTCAAAATTCGGTTTCCCAAACCCAAGGTAAGTTTCTCTTGGCGTGTTTGTTTCTCACATGCCTTATAATCTTGAGGACCTAAAACCCACCTGAGAAGTTAACCGAAAGGGGAGGTTATAATATATATATATATATATATATATATATACATATATATATATATATATATATATAATTTATTTCTATTTAAAAGTGTTTGTCGGAGAAATCTACCTATCGGAATGCTTTATTCTCTTTCCGGATTTAAATAACGCAGTCACATCTAAGTGAGTTTTACAGGTGTTTACTTCTATATGTGATATATGATTTCCATTCGAATTGCTACCTTCAAACCGGGTCGAGGTATGGAGACGGAAATATTGTGTCACCATAGTAAACCTCGTATCCAGTATTCGGAAAGGGCGTGCATGTTTCGTTATGGGGTAATAGTATCACACATAACGCGAGGTCCTTAAATTGCAACCCTGGATGCATAGTTACCCTTATGTTTCCTTCTTCACTCCCTTTTCTATGGTATTAAAGGAGCGGGGGCACTACGTGGCTGATCCTCGTGTAGCCATTTACCACCAAACATTACGATATTACAGTAAATATTTGCAATAATACCATATAATGTAATTATAAATTTGGGTGTGGTGAATAGTTATGTTATTATATTTTTGGTTACAAGTTAGGCAATTTTCTCTACTTTTCGCATAAGTTAAAAATACAACATTGCATTATAGGATGTGGATGTATGTGACAACATTTAAATATTTGGACAGTGAGGATAGGAAAGTGGAACGTTCATAACCGAATATAAGTAAGATAATTATGCATGGGTTGGAAAAGAACATTGTGATCTGGCAAGTGTCATAAAATTACTTAATCGATGAGCAGTACTGAATTTTCGAAAGCCATTGTGTTATTTATTTTTAGAATAACGACGTTTAAATAACAACTAATGAATAAATTGGTTAAATGGTTGAAAATACGTGTTAATGAAAGTCTAAGAATCTATATAACTTGAAATAAGAGCAAGCAGACTGAGCGTAGCTTGATTAAAGTATAATTGTATGCAATCCTTGAAGAACGATATCGCTTATCGAAGCTCGCGGGTAACCACGTAAATGTAGCACAGAAGCAATGAACTGGAAATGATGTAATATAGCGAAAATACCCCAAAAAACGTTTTTACGGGTTAATTTTTAATTAAACACACTGTGTCTTAATTTATTTTTAGACAGCATTTCTCTTGAATAAAAATAATCAGAATATTTATAAAATCACAGCAGAATTTCGTTGTTAAAATATTTCGACACTTCGTCTTCCAATAAATATTATATAGAAACTATTTTGTAATTTGTAAACCAATTTTATAATTTTTCACTAGAATTCATATTTTCAAACCCTGATTAAATTGGAAGTTAAATTCATGTTTTACAGTCAAACAATTATGTGCATGAAATACTGAACTAATATAACGTTAGATGGAAGTGAAAATTGGGGAGGTTGGAAGCGACAGTTAGCAAAATGAAGGTAAATACGACCACTGGACATGTGTCAGCAAACAGCCCGAAGAAAACATGAAAGAAGTGAACATAGCAAAATATCTCATAGAAATGTTTTTCAAGCAAACGGTGTTAAAAAGAGTTATAAACTCAATGAAATAAGTGTTTCTGTATACTATCGTAAGTGTGGTGTCATCGTGTACATTATTCGTAATTTTTGGAAGATAAAATATTCCATATTGGCCGTAACAGCAGATACAAAGTACGTACCAAGGGAACTTCGCCTAGAAGATGAAGACAGAGCTTTTAGTCGTCGAAAAGTTGCGTTTTAATCTATTAAACCCGTGTGAAAACCGAGAACTTTATATTCAACAATTACACCGGGAAAGTATTAAAACTTTGAACAAGAATTTAATTTCGTAAACAAAACAATACCGCGGGAAGTGGATTCTTGGGAGGACATCCTTTTTTGTCTGGACCACGCAGAGGGTGGTCAGAGAAGTTGAAAAGCATCAACGCAGACTAGGGCACTTGCATAGAGACAAGAGAATAAGCTGGTTGTAGAAAGATGATGAGAGAGTTTTCCAAGTTTTCCAAGGTGCGTTCGGATTTACTGTTGGCTAATGTTGTGTTGGAGTCTTCAATATATAATGCAGCTAAAATATTCTGTTATGTCCATCCATATGCTTCTTCTTGAGAATAGCTACAGATAAAATATTCTCTGAATTTTGACGAGTTGGCAAGGGGTACTGCAGAGGAAACGGACTGGACGTTTGGATATGACATGGAGATCAAATATGATCTGAATGAGAACTTAGGAGTTGCTGTAGGAGACAAAAGAAGAAGCAACGCCGCTCGCCATTACCCGATGACACCAAATTCCGCCATTGTATTTTATTACATTTCTAAAAAATTGGAATCGTTATTTTTATGCTAGTATGTTTCGTATGCTACCCTGAGATATTTTATATTTTATAGTGCGCGCTTTGTATATGTGAATCAATTGTATTTTAAATTGCCAACATTAAATTGTAAAGCAAATAAATTTTGAAATTCAAGTAAATTGTATCAAACAAAATTGATAATAAATTAAAGCTATTCTGTTTATAAAAATAAGTTAGACAATCTTACTACATATGATACACATTATAATAGGTAATTATGACAGCTGTATAATTATAAATTGGTAAATTCAGTATTTTCACAGAAACATTTCCTGAATTTCAAAAAAAAATTTTTTTTAACAATTTTCAGGGAGATTTGCGGAAACATGGAAGGTTTCCTCATCAATGACAAACTTTTTTGATAACAGTAAACCTGTTTAGACTTTTCAGTACCTATATATTACAAAAATAAAAGTAAGGTTTTCGTTTTCCTTATTTTTACTTAAAATGCGACAACGAATCTAAAAGAAGCCTTTTTCTTAATAGCCTCCGTTTTTTAATTTGTTAAAGCCAAGAAAATAATAAAAAATGTTATATCATAGGAACAAATACACTGATTGTGAAGCAAAGCTTATTTAAGATTAAAATTATTTTACTATCTAAATTTCTCTGGGTGACATATGTATTTATAACTGCCTTTAATCAAGGAATGTGTTGGCATCTAATTGAGGAAAAGAGTGAAATCTGGTGGAGAATTCCAATTGGTAACACACGTATAGAATTTGGTGAAGGTTCTTACGTCACTGGATCTCGACTTTGAGAGTCGAGCGTTTTCGGCAAGAAATCACTGGTCAGGCTCCGGGTACTAATCGGGGACGCACATACAGGTGCATCGCTTTCTCGTTCAAGATTGACATTCTTCACTTCTAGTTCGAAACTGTCCTCTTGAATATTGAACATAATCTTCGATAGTCTTGCCACAATTTACTAACTTCAGCGAAAATGTCCTTCCACGTCTCCTTCCACTACGAAAACAAAATTTGGTTGTTATTGAATATTCTGAATTTGTTATCCACGGTTTTGCACAGGTTCAATGTATTTCCATTTTTAGTTAAGCCTAAACGGCTACGTTCAATATCACGAACATGCCACATCAACCGACACTTCGAAGTCTAGTTTACACCTTTCCGGTCTTCCAAGAATCTATCATTTCGCAGGTCCCTTCCGAAAAAAATTTCTCTAACTCTCAAAATAAAATCATATTTTATAATTATTGACAAATTTGATCACTTGAAACTGCATTTTTCAGCAATGAAAGCAGGTTTAAGATAAGCAAGAATGCATTTGTTATATAACACAATAACTAATTGTAATGTTTTCTTTGCCATCTTATCAGGGAAGGAAACTATATGGTGTTAGGATTCTATCACAGGTCCAAAAAACGGACAACGAGACTTATCGCGTGGCATTATTAGGAGATAAATTAGTTGACTGACGATGTAGGTAGTAACTAAAATTAATTTGTCTGGACTTAGTAATTATCGTCAGTGCCTTGTGTTGACCGCGATGCGGCTGCAATTTAATTGTTTTAATGGATTAGGGCCAGAGATAGAGGTTCCAGTCTCACTTGACAGTTGCTGCTGGCCCAGAAATAAGCAGAAGATAACGAGTATAAAAACCCGTCGTGTCCAGAGGAGGATGACAAGTTCCGTCGCAGGATTTCGTCATGAACACTTGTAGGGTTCTCGTGTGCGCTTTCGTCTTCTGCTTCGTGGCATCAGGAGCGTTCGCTGACGGAGACTACTACGAGAAGGATTATGACGGTAGGTTCAATTAATAGTTTCATTATCGTGCGTTTTAGTCGCTTAGTTTTCCGCCCAGTTTAGTCACCTTAACCGAGATAGAAAATTTCATAACGATATGTGATAAATACTAACATTTCATACATTATTATCTTGATCTTAACTGTTTTATTCAATTTTTTTTATTCTAGCAAAAATTCCGACCCATTGATATAAAATTTCTAAAACAAAATAGCAAACATAAACGTTTAAGTAGGCCCAAATAATTTAAAGAATTAACAAATATGAAAGTTTTCATTTTTTATGACCCAATATTATGGATTAGACTTACTGAAACACAACTGATATACAGTACTATATTCGAAGATTATTAAAACTTTGTCTTGGATTTTATATTTAATTAACAGTTAAAATCCAGTTCAACTTCTTTCTTGCTATTTATTTGCATCACGTCAAATTGCACTAAGTGCCGTAGCAGACCTGTGATATTGACACTGAAAATTGAATTAAAAATGTATAATTAAAAGCGACCTCATCCGCTAATTTAATAAATAGTTATTAGATGTTAAAACTTGTTTTTATATTTCATAGACCCTTAAATTTGCATGCATAATACTTAAAATTATCCTAGTCTTCCGTTCTTATAATTTATGCACTTTATAACTAATCACTACTTTATATCACTTTGATTAAACTACTGTACCCTGCACTCCATAGAGAATATTTAAATTAGTAAAAGGAGTAGCCAATAACATACAAACTTAAGTGATAAAATAGTGCCGCAACATTCCCGTTGATTCAAAATCGTAAGAACGACACATAACACAAACCAGGAGACGAACTCAAAAACCTAAAGATAATATTATTCATAATAATAATATTATCACAACCTCAGAGAAACACGAAATTGCGTCAACTGAAATAAATTTCCAATAATTTGAAAGAAATATAAAAGATGGTCTAGAAGATGTAGGTGATTATTATTATTACGAAAACAAGTAAGACGTAAACGTTGAATGAAACATTTCCTCTAGTTTTTAGAGTTTACATTTGTTTTTACGTTTGACATTTTCTTGTTTTTAGTAATGACACAAATTTTCAGTAGAAATTGTAGTGAATTGAATAATAATATCAGATAATAAGTTCTAAATGAAATAATGTTAAGAATATCGATGTATGCAAATAGTAACGCTATGTAATCTATTGTAAACAACATACGGGTCGCCAATGACCACGATGTCGACCCGACCATTATAAACCTCAATAAATAATAATAATAAGTTCTCTGCGTTACTTAAACATTTCCGCTGTCCTAAATTCTGCGCTGCCATTGAAAACTCTGTCCTCTTTCAAGTAACTTTTGTTACTTGTGACGTGTAAAGGTGTCGATATTTAGTCGGCAATTCGTTCTGTTGTTAGCTTTACGTTTTATCTCTTTTTTTGAGCCTATTTGCCGTAGAAATGCCTTCTTTTAAAGACATTATAGTTTTCTACCATCAGAATTTATGTAATTATACTTATCATGCCCTGTTAATCTAAAAAAATAATGCAAATTACTTTTCCTTTTCAAAACGAAGATCCTATTGTTCCTGCGTACGGAAAGTTGATTGGATCTGGGAAAAAGAACATTATCCTGCCGACGAAACAGAACGTCATCACAATTTGTGCAGATCTTCTGCGTGATGCCCTGTATGAAGTTCCTAAGAAAATCAGGCCTGAAGTGAAGGAGCTGGCATACGAACTTCAGGAGTACGACGGATACAAAGATGACTACCTCATCGACAAAACACAAGACATCATAACTGAAGTGAGTATTGTAGAGAATGAATGATCCGGAAGTCCAATTGAAGGTGCCAAACATACATTTATTACCAATTTATTGATAAAATAAAGCACATCGCCGACCCTCATGACCACTCTGGATGTCGTTTACTTATTCAACTCTATTCCCAACGATTCAGTCATTAACAGTTTCAAAAACAGATGGCCCATTTTCAGTCAATATTATAAAATACCACTTCATGAAATTTTACGTATTATAAATCTAATACTCAATTCCAAGTTTAATCCGGTTCACTGTCATAAAATCAAAGGTTCTCCCATGGGAAGCCCCCTTAGTCATTTTTTTGCTGAGATAATGATGAGAGATTTATAAAGTTCTTGTCTTTTTCTACTTTCTCTCCAACCTCTTTGTTACATCAGATATGTAGATTTTTTTGGTATTGTTAATGCCTCTAAAATCAACCACATAGTCAATACTTTCAATAATTATCATCCCAACTTAAAATTCACCCATGAACTTGAATATAACCATTCTCTTAATTTCCTTTCACTGTATCCACTCACAATGCTTCCATTCTCACCAATTGGTTCAGAAAACCTACATACTCTTGACGTGTTCTCAATTATCTTTCTGATCATCCTCCAAACCAAAAGAGAGCTATGGTACACAATCTTGTAGACAGAGCTATCTTATTTTACAACTCCAAGGTCCATCAACACAACTTAAATATTGTCCGAAACATTTTAATCTGCAATGAGTACCCTTTAAATTTTATTATTCAACACACAAACCGCAGATTGAACAAAATCCAACATCCTACAGTCACTCGTCCCCAAACACCTCAATCCAAATTTTTTCTCGTACTCCCTTATTACAAATTTCTACATCGCAAATTTATTCAAATATTCAAAGAATATCAAATATCTATCATTTACAAATCCACTAATACCCTTTCCTACTTGATTAAAAACCACAAGGACCCACTTGGCACCTACAGCAAAATTGTGTCGTTTACAAAATCTCTTGCTCTAATTGTAATTCCTGCTACAGGGCAAACAAAACGTTCCCTTAAAACACATTTCAAGGAACATATGTCTAATATCAAACTTCCCATTGATAAACAATCTGTACATCCAAACATATAATCAATTCTAAACATACATTTGATTGGCACAATGCTAAGATTTTAGACATTGACACCAGGTACAATTCCAGACTCATTTCAGAGATGCTTCAAATTAAACGGACACTATGAAACTCAATAATTTCTATGATCCCTTATTATTACGCTAAACCTTCTACTTTCCCATTGTCGATGCTCCATTATTGTTACGCTAACCCTTCGGCTCTCTCATTGACGTTGCGTTTTCGTCGCTTTTGAGTTTTGTCAACTGACAAATGCAGTTGTATTGCTCTGGCTCTTCTTCGCACCTGAGGAAAGGAACAAGGATCCCAGAAATGTTGTATGGCACTTATATTATCTCATTTTTTGTCTAAATTGGCTACCTTTGTTATTAATTCATACATTTATTTGTTACTAAAACTTTAATAATATTCTGCTGTTGAATCGAGACCGTTTAGAGTAATATTTTTGTCCAAAATATGATGGGCCGGATCTCAGTTTAACACGAACATTGGTAACGGCAACCTGTTAGTGTAAAAACGCATTGAAATATGTACACGAGAAGACTTATCTGTAAAAGTTATGAGATGGTAAGAACAGGGTGCGAAAAAACTACCTTTCTGCTGTGTGAAAATCCCGTTCGTAAGAATATAATGCATGCTTTTATGGATGAAATAGAGGTAGTTCCAGCTTCTCCGCAAGGAAGAGTTCCCAACAGACGCCAATGCTGCCTTCCACCTGATCCGTTTTGTACCTCACGACCAATTTACAGTTAATATCGATTCCTCATTGAAGTCCTAAAGGTAGGCCGTGAATAATGTGATTTAGTAAATTGTAGCTGAGCCTTTGTTCAGGTCAATACAACTGATAGAGAAAGCTCGCACCAGTCAGGGAGTCGACCAAGGTAGTTCAGGCGATAAGTGCAGCCCGTACTAAGCGAAGTTATTCGGTTTTAATTCCTGGTCCGTTCGAGTTCTATTTCGCTGCCAGTATTGAATGTATATATATATATATATATATATATATATATATATATATATATGTATAAATACGTCTTATACCCCAAAAAGGGAAAATATTTTAACACTAACTATTTCTTTGAATTGCACACCTTCTTGCACCAATTATTTTAATTGAGAAAATAATCTTCGCTACAAGTTTTTTCCCGTTCGGTGCATATCGTCCTTACCAGTAGAGTAGCAGGAATGCAAATATTTAACTCTCTGTGAAATTATTTTTTCAGAATTATAGAGAAACTGTTCATGAGATGAAGTAGAAGGATTATTTTATAATTATATGTAATTCATATTATCGTCATAAGAGTTTAGGACAAAGTCATTTCAGATAGTATTATGACTTTTTTCTGGTAATAATAGTGCTTCAATAGTTTTTGATACTTGATATTTTTAATCATGCCCCAAATTAAAAATTTTGTTATTCGTAAATGAAAAAACATTAACTTAATATCAGTTATATACTTAAGCAATTTTATACTCTGTCACTAATGTTTTCTATTTATTTAAGATAGTCAAAAAAATATTACTTCTATTTTATTATATCCTTCACGAGTGTAAGCATTACGTATATTTTAATAAATAAATTGATTTCTAATTATAAACGACCAAATAAATCAAAAAAATTATTAAATAAAGAAATTATAAATTTTTCGTATACGAGCTCGACGTTTCTCTCTTTCACTAGAAAGTTTTAGGTATTAATTATGAGACATTTCTCAGCTACAGGCCAATGAAAACACACTAATTTCCTCGTTATAAATATTTTATTCTGTCTAGTTCGGCCATTAATATTTATATAATTAAAAATGTCACGTATATGAAAGAAATTTATTTATTAAGTAATTTCCATTTCGAAAAACTTGTGGCAGAAATTTTGTCTCCCACCAATTGTACATATTTTAAATAGAATGCAGAAATAAATCCAGTATTCACATTCTTTATTTTCGTTGTTCAGATTGACCAAGGATACATTAGTGATGAATGCGATTTCGAAAAATACTTGAGGGAATCCTTATATGTGGTAAGTCACACGTAAAAACCGTTCTATTATTTAAAAAATATTTTTGATTATAAACTTACAGTTGTTTTGTTCGCTGTTTCAGATTTTTTACGTGATAAAATTTTATGTACCAAAATACGACTACAAATATGATTAACTATCGGAGGAAGTCGTCATCTCGGAGACATCATTCCCAGTTTCTCTGTCTGTGCAATTAATTCGCATGTACTAGTCTCGGCTGAAATAAAAAAATCACAAAAACATTACCTTTTTTTATACCTTCAACTTAAAAGTAAAGAAAACAAAGTACGCAACATTAAAAAATATTTGTCAAATAGTTAATTTAGATTACATGAATGAAATCTTTACGATCCCGATTAAAAAAGGAATAGCTGTCGTTCATAATAATAATAAAAAAGTATTGTCAGATAATTTGTTTCACTAAGGCACTTAATTTTTTTCATAATTAAAAAACGCTTTTCAGTTAGTTTTGAATTTTTCCTGTTTGGTGTTCTACAATTTTTCGCACTTATTCAGCTTTATTGCTATGAAACCGATCGAGGTTAAATTTATATAAAGATTTCATTAATTCTGACATATAGTTTATTTTTATTTCACTGAATTAGTATGTCACTTGTTCTGCTCTGGTTATTAGCGACTCAGCATGGGAAATATTTTTTTTCCTTGTCGGCGGACTGATTTGACGAGAGTTTCTCCACGTACACAAACAGCTATGCCCCGGACCATGTGACGTTAGGCAGTCATGCTGACCCCTATACCACAAGAAGTCGGCTATTATTATTATTATTATTTTAGCTACTATTATGCATTTTCATATAAAATGACATAGTTTTCAAAACATTTTAACACAGGTTCTGGTTGGTGGCTTTGGAAGAAATTTAATGTTATAAAACGCAGGCCTAATTAAGCGCAATAGATTACATAATTTTTTTTTGCGTCATTGGAAAATAAACCTGGAATTATTTTTTTTATAACGGTCGTTGAATTGGACAAAGAATGGGGAGGGAATCATTGAAATAATTCAGGCAATCATAGTCAGTGAAATAAACGCAAAAAGTCTCTAAATGGGGAGAATACAGTGATCAAGGAATTTGGAATGAAGTAGGTTTTAATCAGTAAGACGAGATGAAGTCCGAAGGAGAATTTTTAATTTTTTAAGCGGTAACAAACATTGGAGGAGAAAGTTGGCAGACAGTATATAATTTGTTACAAGTTAGACAGTAAGCTGAAGTATGATCAGTTATTGGAGGAATGGGAGTTAGAAGACCGTTATTAAAGTTGCAGTCAGTTGTGGGATGTACTTGAAACATTTTCGTTGCCAAGTATCTGTTCTTTTTTGGGGGGAACAGGCTACATGAGGGTAATCCACGTTGGGCAACTCCCCTTTAATAGCATAGGAAGGGATTTGAAAGGGGGGATGCGGAAGGGTAGAGGAAGGTAGCCAAGGGTTAACTAGGGCCACCGGGCTATATTTTAAGGATCCTACACGGCATTCGCCTAAAGAAATGCAGGGAAACCCCTAGAAAAACCTGCGTCAAGTAGGTAGGGCATTGGGTACTTGTCACACGCCCTTCCGATAGAGGGAGATCCCCAGTTATTATTTATGAATTTTGACTTGTTCTGTCTACTCAATACAGTCCTACATGGAACTAAATCTAACGAATTTTATCACTGAAAGCTGCAAGGTATTTTATTTACTACAAAAGTTTTCAAGAAATTAAATGGAGGTAGTTTAAATACAGATATACATGTGGCGTGCATTTTATACAAGAACATAACTATGTCAGGGCCAGTTCCTGGAAATTTAACCTACCTCCAGCTCCGTTAACTGTTTCTGCTGTAAGGAAGAATTATTTAATAGAAAATACATTTATTTTGTAAAAACATTTGACAGGACTCAACTGTACTCAATATAATTACGGATATGATCGTTTGCCCGACGGACATATTTCCCGATGCGTTTAGCCGACAGCAATATCCCGGTTGACGTTTTACCGTCAGGTCATTTCTCCAAAAGGTGCATTTTTACCAAATAAGGGATAATATTAAAACTGAAGAACATTTCAAATGTTACTTATTATATTACACATTATTTTTATTGTAAATTAAGCTATTAATTAATGCGTGGAACAATTTAAACCATACTTTGTAAACGTATAACTTAAGATAAACCTAGCACCCCTACGGGTGGGGTTGGAATAGGGTGGTATATTCTAAATAAGCGCCGAATAAATAGTTTACGGGGTCGCTCAGAATGATAATGACACTCGATGGTTTCAGTGTCCAATTTCATCCCTTAAGCCCTCATGAATTGGGATAATGTAGTATCGGGCAAAAGTCAATCGGGATATTGTTGTCGAGAAAACGTGAATCGGACATGTGTGTGTCGGGAATTGATATAGACCCATATAATTATACATTTAACTATTAAGCTCCCAACCAGAGATAAAAACCTAATCAATTTTGGGTAAAACTAAGCTTAGGAAAACGTGTCTGAAAAAAAGGTGAGATGTATTGGTAATTGAGTTACCATAACTGTATTTTTGTAACTACGAAGCGGCATTCAGCGTAGTTAGTTAAAGTTGTTGGAAGAGAGATAATTCTTCCCGACCGTGTGCAGTAAAGATTTGACTGTCCACTGTGATGCTAGAAGGAACAATTTGTACGTTTGTCCATTTGTTCTTTCTATTGAAGTTTCTTTTGAATTTTAGAATAAATCACAATCGTAGGATGATATGACAGCGTCATTTTCGTCAGAAAATTGTGGCGTCTGATCCATAGTTTCCACCCTTCTCCAGGTAGACAGAAAAACCCTGGCCCGTCATAAAATATAGATTTTGGTCTGGCACCAAGGACCATAAAACTATTTTCGCTGGTAATTCGGGCATAGCACCAATCCTACCCAGAGCTGCCTGCGGGCCGTAATGATGCCCCAATTCCTTCCCCCCCCCCCACCGTTCGGAGCTAAACAACTGGAAACGACCCTATTCCTTCCCGACCAGATACTGGAGTAAAATGAAATATAATGTATTTTCATCATGAATTTTAAGTTTCATACCATGTTTTATTTATTAAAAATTCAATTAAATATATTAACAACAATTTAATTAATAACACTTTAGAAAAATATAATTTTATACGACACAGATTGAACAAACTTAATTATAGATTTACTTTCCCTTTTCCTATTGAATATTCTTTGTTTTTATTCTTACTTTTGTATTGTCTGAAAATGATTTAATTTTGATGATGGTGGCCGCTTTCAGCATAAGATGAATGCCACAATACTCGCTTCTCTTGGCTGTTCACGCTATAGAAAAACTGACTCAAAGTAAAAAGCCTATGAATTTATTTAAAACATTTTAACATGTTCAGTAATTCAAACTATCTTCATCCCACATGAACAATAGCATTGTCTCGGAACCTTACTGCACTCAAAAGTACTACTTCGCATTCTTCGCTGCTCTTGGTGAATCACTCGAGGAATTACATTAATAGAAAATATATTCCATTTGATTTATTTTTTTTAAAAAAATTGTGTGTTGAATTACATTTATTAAATACAAAGTCTAGTTGTTGGCGTGCAGGAAAAATGGTCTCAGAGTTACACGTTGGGAAAATATTGATTCATTTAAATACGGCGTCTGTGACCCGACGCTTAGATTCCAATATGCAACTAAAATGTTTCTTGCAGATTTCGCGTTCGCACGCATCGATAAATAATAATTCAGTGAAACATAAATAAGTTCAAAATAATTATTTTTAGTCTCTAATAAAGAAATACTACAAGAACACATTTTTCTTAAAGCGTTATTATCGATACAATACAACTCGTCGGGCAGGCAACCCTCGTATGCCGAGGCCCCTGATCCTGAAGGTATACCCAGGATATGGGTACTTTGCAACTTCCTGGGCCGTTAGTTCTGTGTTGCCCGACGTCACATATAGTTCATCTAAATTAGGTCCTCCGAATGAGACAGACGTTGCCTGAGAAGAAGGAACACTGACAGTTTGTATTACCTTGCCAGTTATTGGATCCACACGAATAACCTGCAACAATTGAAATAATTTTCATGAATTTGCATGAAGGATTGATATATTTCAAAAGTAGGAGACTTAACGTGATTTATAAAGTTAATTCATCTCTAATCATCAAATTAGTTATAGATAAAATCTCAGCCCACAGAAGTAAAATACCGTCAATTTAATCGGTAAATCAGAGTTTCAGAAAGGCACTATTATGATTATTGCAGTACCCATTACTAGATAAAAGCGGTTGTTAAAATATAGGATAAAAAATAGTTAAGGAAACAAATCTTTATTATTTTGAAAAATCTAACCTATAACAATTCTTTTTTGTATACTTTAAGTATGGTTAGCCACCAAAATAACTATGTCCCTTTAATATATATATTGTCCTAAACAATTTAAATAATATAATTAAAAATCTCACGTTACTACGTCAAATTAATGTAATAAATAATTTAGAGAAATGATGCCAAAAACGGTAATGGTAGACTAACAATGCCACTACGATGTGGATAATTAATTTTAACAAGTAACTTTTAAAGATAAAACATTTAATACAAATTTCTATTTAGTTTGGTTTCAGTGCATAAAATTTTAAATAATTGCCATAGTTTTAGTGAAAGTCTGAATTATTCGTGGCCGCTTATTGGGTCTCTAATAGTAACAGTAATTTGCAATTATCACCAAATCAACTAAAAACGAAAAGGTTACAAAAATAAGAATTAAATTTTCAAGAAAATTTTAACATAAGAAAAATCTAAACAAACCTGAAATACAGAGAAATATAATGAAATCTGACGGTACGCAATTTTTACATAAGGTTTACAATGGAAACTTTTTTTACATACCAGATTATCAGCGCTGCTCTCATAACACACTGCTTATACACCTCACTGTCTATTTAAAATAATTTTATTTAACAGGCCATGATATTTACTGTTCACAACCTAAATCAGCACAATAATCACATTACCACAGTCAATGAAGTCCTATAGAATATTGATAAGTTTTAAATCATAACTGGGTTATATTTCTCTCATTAACTTATAACCACTTTTCGAAATCATACTCCATAACTAATTTTCACGTTGCTAAAGTTCCGGCCAACTGACCACCGGACACGTCTCCAGCATTCCTTCTCGAACTTTTTCATCCTATATTTACTAGTCGACTTTACTCTACCGTCCCGGATATTACTGAAAAACTGACTATTGTACTTTACTGTTCTGAATATCAATGCAGCCTCTCCACTTTACTGTTTCACTTAATATCCTAAGCTAACTGCGACCACCTTATGCCGGGTTTCGTTACGAACTCGACATGACAACCATCGGCAGGCTCCCCAAAAACAGACTACCCGTTTTTTCTTCCAAGTTATCGACCTCAAATATACGCCGACAATAATACGTCTCCAGAACACTTCATTCTTACGCCACGCAGAATATTGTTCACAATACATGGGCCATAATTATTATGCCGACAATATAAATATTAAAGAAAACAGAAGAAATCCTTTTATTACACATTGGTGGTCTCCAATATATATATATATCTGCTTAAAGATATCTCTGAAACGACTGTATCAATGTAACCAATCATTGTGATACTTAAAATTTGTAAATAAAACCCCATGGGAGTAACACGCCTCATAAACTCGAAACAGTGTAAAGTAAAAATATTCCGAATACCATCCATATCAGTTTCAAATCAATATTTTCCGGTATTGTTAAAAGATTAAAAGCGACACTCGTAATACATTTATCCAATTGAATATCCTGTTGGTATTGGAGAAGGTTGAGGGGTGGTCGAAAATAAAATTGATCAAATCGGCCGAGTATAGTGCCAAGACTACTGTTCGTACATTTAACAAAATATATGTATATATATTGTAGTAATTAGTAATTAATCCATTGTTATAATTGCAAAGTAAAGAACTCATTATTAGACTATATAAAGCGTGCACCGCGACACAGGGCGGCGAGACAAAAGAACCATTGTTGAGACGTACGCAGTCAAAAATTTACGAGACGAACACACAGTCAGCGAGGAGGAGCGAAACGAAAAGGTTACAAGTTAAATTGAGTAAGAAAGTTTTGGACTGTAAAATCCATTGTACAGCTACAAGCAGTAACCTAATCAATTGTAACAATCCATCTAACCATTAATCCGGAAGGAGTTGCAGGTTCCAGTTTCCAGAAGAGAGACCCAAAAGTTTCGACAAGTGTTTTGTAACGAATTTAAATTCAGTGATATCCCCAAAAACGTGTGCACAGAAAACCCCAAAATTGAGACCTGGTCGGCCGTAAGTAAAAGAACTCTAAATTTATTTGTAAACCATTTCATTAAGATACGTCAGATCGTTCTTCAATTATTTCTTTACTTTAATTATTTCTTTTCTTCAATTGTTTTGTTAGATAATTTAAATTCAATTCACCCATTTATCAAACCCAGTAAAGACCCTGAGATTTTAAAGATTATTGTGTAATTTTATATTGTATTTTATTTGTTTAATAAATTTTGTTAAATTCTTTAAATAAATCTTTTTATTTAGACGCCATTTTAATCGGTTTATTACAAATTGGCGCATCAACGTGTGGCACGATTTTTTGATAAATAGGGTAGAATAATTAAAGAACGAAATCTGACAAACCTCGGTATTGGTGCAAGAAAGTATTTTAATTTGGATAGGATGTGCATGAAATTTTTGGAAATGAATAGTACGCGTGTGAAAGTTAGAGGGTTATTGAAAAGAAAGAAAAATGATTAAATGTGCATTTAAAGTTAAAGATAGTAGCTTAAGTTTAGTTGTGTTTTTTTAAGTTAAATTTAATATAGAGAAAATGGGTTCTAGAGTTAATAATTCACAGAGAAAAATGGAAGGAGATAGTGGATATATGATGATATTAGAGTATTTAAAGGAATGGGGTAAAAAATTGGATGAAATGAATAAAAACATTGCAGAGTGGGGTATGAAAAATGATATAAATTTTGCAGATATCAATAAAAATATAGCTGAAAATAATAAAAATATAGCAGATTTAAGTGCAAAATCGGATGAGAATTGGGAAAAATTGAATAAAAATATTGCAGGTTTGGGTAAGAACATGGATAAGAATATGGCAGAATTAAAGACAGATGTAAGAGAATGGAGAAAGGAAAATAATGAGAGTTTTGATAAAGTTATTGAGAGTATTAGAGAGGACAGGAAAGAGATAAAATCT
The DNA here is from genome assembly GCA_037074705.1 of Zhengitettix transpicula. Lineage (NCBI taxonomy): Eukaryota > Metazoa > Arthropoda > Insecta > Orthoptera > Tetrigidae > Zhengitettix > Zhengitettix transpicula. The sequence continues at coordinate 46,557,038 of CM073591.1, read as the reverse complement.
GATTGTGTAGAAAAAGTAAACAAAGATGTAAACATTGAAATTGAAACATGTGAAGTAGCAAATAAAGTGGGATTATTGGAGGTTAATTGTGATGTAAATGTAGATGAAATGGAAGTGGTAGTTAATGAAAATGTTGAAAAGAATTTAATTTTGTTGGAGCATAAGGATGATGATGTTAAAGGAAAGATTAAAGGGTTAAATATTGAAGGTATTGATGAACAGAAAGATGAAATAGTGGGAGAAATAGGTGAGATAGTGGAAAATGTAAATGAAATAGAAAGTTATGAAAGAATAGAAGAATTACAGGGAGGTGTTGTGAATCAAAATATGATAGAAATGTTTGTTTACAAGGATGAAATGGGAACAGCTGATGGGAGCATTGCTATGGAAACATTGAGAAATATGGAAATAAAATTGATGATGATAAAACAGATGGGATTTAAGAATTTAAAACAAGTGGTGGGATATATTGAATGTTATTTAAACATAGAATTTGAAAACAAGATTTTAACATAAGTGAATGAAGTAGGGAAGAAAGATGTATATAATGAACAGCTGATCAAATGCAAACATAGAACAGCTGGAGAATTCTGGCAGAATGCAAGTCAAGGCATGTTTGAATTTAGAGATACTGGATAGATATAAAGTTTAGAAAGGGTTTTGAATAATTAGAAGGATTAACATTCTTTGTTAATTACACGTGTGGCTAACGTGGTTACTTCAGCTAACAGAACTATTTTTCCTAGATTTTCAAGATTCTGTTTTTATTCCATCTTATACCTGAGGGGATAGTCATGTTTAACTATCATAGGTCTAGCACACCTAGGGAACCTTCTTGCTACAAATTGTAGTTTCCTTTCAACAATTTGGTCTTCATCACCTTTAGGTGCTTATTCTGTTTAAAACTAAAGCTATTCCTTGTTTTCTTCAAATTTGAATATTGATGCTATGCTAACCAAAGTTGGTGAAGGAAAAAGCAGATGTTAGAAAATTGGAAATAAAGACCATTAGGATATGGGTTTCTTATGATTTTCATTGAAATACTGGGGGGGTCAAAATTCTCGCTTAATTCATTTTGTGATAGGGGACCACTAGGATGTGTTTTGCGGATAGGCGAGCGGCATTCGTGACCGAGAACGTTTCTTTATTTTCTTGATAATTTCGTGGCGTGTTGCTACAATGTTTTCGTTTACTAAAGATTTTGAGGTTAGAGAAAAAGGGGGCGTGACATTTTTAAGCTGTCACATGAGAGAATTAAAGTTTTGAATGATTGCTCACTCACAATTGAAATGTTTTGAAGATGACTTTGAGAAGTTTAATGTGTAAATAGAGGAGAAGGTGTAGAATTAAGATGAAATACTTAAAGATAAATTTTAAGAGATAAATTAAATGTTGAAAAGGAGAAAAAGGGGCGTGGCATGTTTATGCTGTCACATGAGATGAAATAGTTTTAGATAATTTTAAGAAATGTAAACTAAGTGTTTGAAAAAGAAAAAAAAATGGGCGTGGCATGTTAAGCTGTCACACAAGAATTTAATTTGAGTGTTGAAGTAGATGTTATGATGATGATTGAACATAGGTTAATATGCAGAAAAAAAGGGGGCGTGGCATGTTGAAGCTGTCACGTGGTTGATTTTAAATTTTGTGTTGATGTAGAAGATGTGATGTTTCAAGTAATATTTGTTGTGTAAAGAAAAGGGGGCGTGGCACTGTGCTGTTGTCACGTGAGGCAGTTGAAAATTGGAGGGGGTAGATGTAAACAAAAGAACAGCTGACATCTGGAGAAAGTAGGTCAAAGCTTACTTCAGATTAAGGGACAGCATTGATGTTTAAGATGAATAATTATAAATTAAATGAATTTAAATTAAGTTAATTAAAGATTATTAAAAAAAAAAAAAATTTAATTTTTTTTTTAAAAAAAAATAATTTCTTTTATGGCATTAGTTTTAAGGAATGCACAATTAATTTCAAACCGTAATAAATTGTAGGATCTAGACCATTTGGATAATCAAATAAATAATAAGTTGCACCAATATTTGATGGGACTGTGTAAATCTTTTAAATGAATGGTAATTAGGTATAAGTTTCCGAGCGATCTGACAAAATTAGGGCAAAAATTGTAGAAGAGAGAAAAGAATAAAATTCAGTTTTCGAAGAGTAAAGTCCAGACATTTCCTTTCTCAAACGGAATTTGGGGCGTAATGTAGTAATTAGTAATTAATCCATTGTTATAATTGCAAAGTAAAGAACTCATTATTAGACTATATAAAGCGTGCACCGCGACACAGGGCGGCGAGACAAAAGAACCATTGTTGAGACGTACGCAGTCAAAAATTTACGAGACGAACACACAGTCAGCGAGGAGGAGCGAAACGAAAAGGTTACAAGTTAAATTGAGTAAGAAAGTTTTGGACTGTAAAATCCATTGTACAGCTACAAGCAGTAACCTAATCAATTGTAACAATCCATCTAACCATTAATCCGGAAGGAGTTGCAGGTTCCAGTTTCCAGAAGAGAGACCCAAAAGTTTCGACAAGTGTTTTGTAACGAATTTAAATTCAGTGATATCCCCAAAAACGTGTGCACAGAAAACCCCAAAATTGAGACCTGGTCGGCCGTAAGTAAAAGAACTCTAAATTTATTTGTAAACCATTTCATTAAGATACGTCAGATCGTTCTTCAATTATTTCTTTACTTTAATTATTTCTTTTCTTCAATTGTTTTGTTAGATAATTTAAATTCAATTCACCCATTTATCAAACCCAGTAAAGACCCTGAGATTTTAAATATTATTGTGTAATTATTTTATATTATATATAACTTCATTAATAAATTTGATTAATTGTTCACAAAAATCTTATTTTTATTCAGCCACAGCCATCATCAGTCGTTTATATTTAATTATTACAATATATTTAAATAATCGTTGCTCTTGCACCCATTACAACTCTTATTTAAAAACAAGTAGAGAATGAAAGTTAAATTACTAATATGTTTACAGTCTTATTTTATAGTTGATGGAAAAACAAAATAAAGTACTGCAATAGTCATGCAGTGATTTCGGAAAAGAAAAGTCTTATTCTATAATTAATTTTTTTTACGTTTATTTTCATGTACGAATCTGGAGAAACGGAACCTACGTTTACTCAATGAGTGACGAGATTTATTACCTGGGCACCATGGAAGCATGCGACCCAAAGTTTGCCTTCAGCATCGATGGTCATCCCGTCAGGAAATCCTTCGATTCGGTTAGACACGAAGTCAAAAGCAGTTCTAGGATTTTCTGAAATCAAAAATGGTCTCAAAACAGACTGGCCTGATGATCAGTTACAGTTGGCTGTACGATGTATGTGCTTACCGATCGATCCTTGTCGAATATCGTAATCGAAAACAAGAACAGATCTTCTGAGAGAGTCAATGTAATACATCTTTTTATTGTCCAAGCTCCAAGTCATGCCGTTAGATACAGTTATTCCCTCAGCTTCAATTTCGGCCTTCAACCTTCTCGTCAGTTTGAAAAGTACTCCTTTTTCAGGTACGTACTGTGTAATTGAAATTTTTGGACTAGCTGTACCTATATTACAATATCGACAGATCAAGAAAAACAAAATAAACTCAGTATTAAATAAATTGAATATTGTGTAAATTCTATGAAAATAATTGATTAATTTTTACATGTAATTCTGAAAATATCTTGACATCATTCCAAACAAGCTTATTCAGCATTGTATAATATCGAAAATTTGTAGAATATTTATATTTATTACTAGCTGGGTGCCTGGCGTTGCCCGTGTACTTATTTATATAAAACCGAAAAAGTAAATCTAACTGTTCCGTACATTGTTTAGACCGATAGTGCATTAATTGAAAATCTATAAAATACATTGAATTCTATTGCATCAGTCGCAACAAACATACCTCCTAATTTCTTCTTAAATATACTCCTTGAGTTCTGCAAGATAAAGGTTGAAATTTTACACACACAACATCAGTAGAAATACAATCAATCTAATTAACCCTTGAGAATATTTATTCTACGCTAATAACCACCGTGATTGCATGTTTCAAAATATCCACCCCTAACCACCCAAATCCTAGGGGTTAAATGAGCAAATTGGTTGTCATAATTTAACTCGGCGACATCCATAACCTTGGTTTTGACTCCAATCTCGGTTGTCTTCCCGTTATTTCCTTGTAACGCCCTTCCATACCCACCCTAAGGGTGCTCCTTTACCATGATCTAAGGGGTTGAAAAAATATAAATTGCTAGAAACATTATCAACTCTTTGACCCCCAAAAATATTTATCCGAATCAAATATCGGTTGTCGTAGGATGTTAGAATATTTCATCCCCCACCCTTAAGCGTTCTCCCCTCTCACGCTGAAAGGGGTTGAAATTTTACAAACAACATCGGTAGAAATACTATCAACGCTAATGGCCCTGACATTTATTTATTCCACGTTAATATCGACGATTTAATACTTTTTAAAAATTCCACCCGTCCGTGCCCGTGCCTGGGGATTAAAGAGAATGTCGTAATCAAATTCAGTGACATACATAACCCTGAATTCGACTCCAATCTTGATTGCTTTTGCATTATTTTAATGTAATGCCACTCCACCCCAAACCCGTTAGGGGAGCTCCCCTTCCAATCCCAAAAGGGGTTGAAATTAAACACGGAGAACATGTAGAGAAATTTTATTAATTTCATTGTTCCAGAAATATATTTAAACTGCCGGTAAACTTGTATTTTTCGGATATTTTTATGTAACTGAAACACATCAACATTCATCATGTAATCTGATCTCTGTACTTTTTTACTTTCCAAATGGGATAGTATATAGAATTTCATAAATTTTATCTAAATCAGATGATTTTTGGACATAGTAAACATTAATTTAGATTCCAAATTTGGGAAGAGCCTTTTAAATTCACATATGTATTTTTTTACAATTCTAAGCAACAATGCAAAGTAAACAATTGAAAGCATAACTTTGAGCTGGCAAAATTATTTACATATAAGTTTTGGAAGACTTTTAAGTAAAATACATTAATAAATGATATATACCGTATACAGATAGTAAGAAATCGCTAAACGGAATCTTATCTTAATGCTGCAATGATTATAATATAGATTATATTATCAATTATTACAGCCGCTCCTGATTTATTCAATAAAGAAAATGTTTATAGCTAACCGATATCATTTTTATTTACTTTGTTTAAAAATAGAACTATTAGTAACAAAGACTTTGAACAATTTAGACAATTAGTTTCAACACGCAAACAATATGGTAAAAAGTAAAATTAGTATTTTTGTTAGTTTCGTATTAATTTTTCTTTCAATTAGTTGTTCTACAGAGAAGGAAATGATTTTGATTTATTCCGGATTTCATTAATATTAGTGTGCGATAAAGTGAGTTATAAAATTAATTTTTTTTAGAATTACGTTATGCAGTATTGACGTCTACATCACTTTTTTTTATGATTTGAAAAGCTAATTCAATACGCCATAGTAATTGAATTTAGCATCTACATTTTATTTGCCACCATTTGTAAAGCTAATTTAATTGTAATATACTTAATTTTCGTAACTCATCAAAATCCTCAGTTCGTATATTATCTTTGAAAATATTGAACTTAAAATATATCCTATTGAACTAGATCGATCATAGTATTTTATATCGAACTTTTATTGAACATTTATTACAATCTAGAAATATTCTTCTTACGCTCGATATTCTGCGAGGGATATTCTCTCGCAGGTAGAACCTTGTAGGAGAGGTTTTTTTTAGGGCAACAGGACCCGGGACAAGTACCCAATGCCCGACCTACCCGATGCAGGTATTTCTAGGGTTTTCCCTGCATTTCTTTAGGCGAATGCCGGGTAGGATCCTTAAACCATAGCCCGGGGGCCCTAGTTAACCCTTGGCTACCTTCCTCTACCATTCCGCATCCCCCCTTTCTAATCCCTTCCTATGCTATTAAAGGGGAGTTGCCCAATGTGGATCACCCTCATGTAGCCTGTTTCCCTAAAAAAAAAAGCTACATAAGGGTAATCCACGTTGGGCAACTCCCCTTTAATAGCATAGGAAGGGATTTGAAAGGGGGGATGCGGAAGGGTAGAGGAAGGTAGCCAAGGGTTAACTAGGGCCCCCGGGCTATATTTTAAGGATCCTACCTGGCATTCGCCAAAAGAAATGCAAGGAAAACCCTAGAAAAACCTGCGTCAGGTAGGTTGGGCATTGGATACTTGTCCCACGCCCTTCCGATAGCGAGAGAGGAATTTGCTGTGGGGACGCAGCATTCCCTTCTCCGTGCCTCGACCAGTTTAGGAGGCAGCTGGCCGACTATTCCAATGGAAATAGCGAACAACTCTTACCGTATGCCCAAGGTCTGAGACCCCGGAACATACACCTGTCAAAACAGGCCGAGGTGCCTCGGCTTGTGGGAACCTTAGTTCAAAAACGGAGAGGAAAAGACATACCCTAAGGTAGCCCCTTCGTATCTCTCCTAAAAGGTTCTCCCTGCGAGAGAAAATCCCTCGCAGGTTACCTGCGAGAGAATGTAGGAGAGATACGAAGGGGCTACCTTTTGAGATGGTAGGATCACAAGTAAGCCTGCGAGAGGATTTCTCGCAGGTGAACCTTCCCAAAGAGCTCTGGCGGGGGCTACCTTTGGGGATGCTCTCACATCTCTCTGGGGTTTTTTGAACTAAGTCCCACATGCCGAGGCACCTCGGTCTGTTTTAAGAGGTGTATGTTCCGGGGTCGCAGATCTTGAGCATACGGCAAGAGTTGTCCGCTATTCCTATTGGAATAGTCGGCCAACTGCCTCCTAAACAGGCCAAGGCATGGCGAGGGGTAACCTGCGTCCCCACAGCAAACTTCTCTCCCGTCATCGGAAGGGCCTGGGACAAGTACCAAATGCCCGACCTACCCGATGCAGGTTTTTTTATAGGGTTTGTCCTGCATTACTTTTAGGCGAATGCCGGGTAGGATCCTTAAAATATAGCCCGGGGGCCCTAGTAACCCTTGGCTACCTTCCTTCACCCTTCCACATCCCCCCTTTCAAATCCCTTTCCTATGCTATAAGAGGGGAGTTGCCACTATGTGGATTAACCTATACATAGCCTGTCTACACCCAAAAAAATTTTTGTATCATATACTTTTATAAATTATTATGTAATGATGAAATAATATTACTTGAAATGCTATATATAACTTAAATAGCGTAAATACCTGCCCATAGCCGACCGACTGCGTCTGCTTTCCCGTCGTTTATACGTGATCCATCAGTTGAGTTGCCGACGCTAGTCAAAATTTTCAAAGCGGATGGCTTACGGCTTTCACCGTCCCAAGTCATCACAGCAACCTTTGTGCCTAGTGTTATTATGAACTTGTCCTTCTCGCCCTGAATGGGGATCACTATGGAGACGGTATTGTCTGAAAATATTTGGAACAGTTAGCATTAAAAGAAAGACAATTCATTGTAAAGATAGGTATTGATAATGTATGTAATCAGTCTAAATTAATGGAATGTGTAACGTAAATTCGTAGAGTAAGTTGAGAAATTCGGACTTTCGCGACTAATTATATCGAACGAACATAACTATTACAATATTTTTGAAAAGTATTGAAATAAAACCTATGAGAATAATCTTAAATTAGTTTGATTTATGTAATAACATTACTATAACTATTTATAATGAAAATATGTTACACCTGAGATTGAAAATCTTTCTATTGATTCAGACAAATGTTACTGTTTATGAGCAAGTCGAACGTTTACAGATCATTATGCCAAGTTGGTATATAAAAATTTAAAGCCAAAATGTACATGTAAGCGTCAAAGAAAGGGAGAACGCAGAATAAAAATTTTCAAGTAAGGTTGGACATTCACAAGTTATGAACATCATTCGGGACTTTCACCAAAAGTAAATATTCCAGAATGATAGGCAAAATCAACTATGCGATTTTAAGCGTTCTACGGTTAAAATTACGCAAACCCGTTGCGGCCATACTCATATTAGAGTCCAATAGTGCTAAGTCCAATTTTGACAATTTTACAAAGTTGATATAATATGATTCGACTTCATAAATCTTGTCAAACACACATAAGTGCTGTTTCCTTCTCTTACCTGATAAGTACGACAATACACACACACAAAAATTAGCTTTGCCCAGCGCACTGGTTTTTTCAAGAGCAAGTAAATCCACTGATTAGTGCACAGTGATTGTATTTCCGGCGCTGTCTTGTACTCAGTGATCTTCTGTCCTGACGTCGCATCATTGTGGTTTCTAGAATGTTCTGTTGTCAATTTAGTGCTACACATAGACAATTTGAGCCCTTATTTTCTCTGTATGAGTATAGCATAGTCACAGAAATTTCAATTTTGTCACAAAAACCGTACATACTGAATATAAAACACTTTTTAAAGACTTACGAGCGGTTTAAAAGTCTTGGTTAAATGTTCATGTTTTTCAAGCTGAAGGATATATATATATATATATATGTTGTGAAAGAAATAAATCAACCCAAAATAATGCGTTTTTATAATTGTTGTGATATCACTTATAGACATTCATTATTAATTTTTCCACTCACAACTAGAAAAATTTAGAAGACTATACTGGACAGACTTTTATCGATAAGTATATACTTAAAGTTTTTTGAGAATAAAATTAATAGTTTATCTTTAAAGGATATTTCTAATGGTAGGCAAAATGATGGTATTATAAAAGAAATACTGCAAATTTATTTGGATCCACATTTTTCTAGCAGTCACACGTAGATCAAATTAACTATCAGTAAGCGATTATTTAACTAGAAAGTGTATTGGCGTGGTATAAAAATATAATAATGACCAAAATGTAATCATTAATTAGTCCTGTAATTCAAAATATCAATTTAGATTGAAAGATAGGTAGAAAACGGCATCTTTGTTGAACAGTACATGGTTCCACGTCTATTTTATGATGTGCCTCCGCTGAATTAATATTTGTCAAGTTATGGACCAAGGAAATCCTTAGAAACATATTAAATACTTCTCCTCCTTACCACACTTATGACTGAGGCTAACGTAATATGCATATAAGCCTGGACCACGTCATCAAGATTATGAGAGATTCTTGACTGCATGACGCATGTGGATCAAAAAACTATAAATCTTGTTATCAATAACCGTGGTAACTACGTCAGAAACCAACGTCTTGGTTAAATGTTCATGTAACCTTGTATTTTCCATTTCTTACCTAGGTAGACAGAAGTGGTGTTCTTCCACTTGGGGTCATATCTGTGCACAGCTTGTCCGAATATGTCAACGAAGTAAAGTTTCTGCGTGGTTTCGTCCCAATGAGGCCCTTCGCCAAGCTCCGTGGGAACGGACACTACTTCGATGTTAAGTGCAGGTTTGTTCCTGTGTCCTGCAACAGGGATGTGTATTATGAAAATTATAAAGAGACAGGTTTTCGTACTGAGTGGATGTGCAATTAAATATTTAAGATGTTTGCATCACAAAGATAATCACTCGAAGCACAACGTAGAAAAAACCTTTATTATGAAGACCCATAGATTTCATCATTCAGATTAAAATTTTTTATTAAAACAATTTATTTGAATTTTTCAAAGCTTTAAACGGTTGCCGTCATCAGTTTCATATTCCAAAACATTTTCGTATAAAATTGATACAATGCAAATGTACAATTAAACTCATATTAAATTACTATCTGGGTGCGCGTCGTTTCCCGGGTATTTATTTATACAATCCCAACATAGTATTTAATTCTGCATTAATCAATTTATAAATATGCATATGCAGAGGAATTGTTAATTTCATCATAACGCATCAGTGCTTTTAGAGAAGCATAAATACTCCCGATACCAAATATTATAAAAAAATACTTGGTTCTCTAATGAAGCCAAATATACACACACTATCTTAAGAGAGTTAATTATACACCCGGTGTCATAAACTAGTCAAGTAGCTCTTGAGTGAATACGTTAATGAAGTAAAAAATTAGATCAAAATTCTTTTAGGTTCGTTAAGAGAGTTAAAACACTCCAGGTAGGTTAACAGGTTCAAAAATACTCACGATACTTTAAGAAGACAAATAGACTTCTATTACGTTAAGAGACAAACAGTCTCTGTACTCTAATAGAGTAAAAAACTCCCAATACCTTACGGAAGCGAAGAATGATACCGGTACCTTAAGTCACAAAAATACTGTCGTTTATTTAAAGTGTCAAAAATTCTCCGTGGAATATAAAATGGCTTAAAAAGTCCACCCCCACATCTATCGGTCATAGGGGTGTTTTACCGATCTAGTGTTTGTTTCGTAAAGAAAATGTTATCTGTATAAAATATGATAGAATTCGCAGCACGTTTTTAACATCGTTTTCACCTTCCACTCCTAGAGGCATAAATACAACTTAACTGGCGTTTAGAATTTCGTGAATAATCTCAGCGATTTACATAGTCCCGGATTCGACTCCAGTGTAGGTTGTTTCGCGATCTTTTTATGCAACGACCCTCTACCCCCTTTCGTAAGGGTTCTCCCGTTATTATGCCAAAAGGGGTTGAAATTACTCACAAAAACATGGGGAGAAACGTTTCCAAACTTCGCGTGGGGATGGTAGCCTACCTTACCTCCACAGAGTTTGTTTCTGATTCAAAAGGAACGCGTTTTCGAATTTTGGTCAAATTTGCTCCGCGGATGTAGATTTATATGCGGTACATACACACATAATTTTTTATTTTGTTTATTAGATTGTCATGTTGCCAACTCTTACGTGTTTCGATATGAGTTATTAATTTACTTGGTAATTAAAATTATTATAGACCTGACAAATATAGAAGACCCGTTTTAGTTTAATTTTTATATTTGGAGAAAACAATGGGCCATGTTCCAGAAATATATCGGACTATGTAACACACAATTTGCAACCTCTTTAAATTCCTGAGAGTGGTATTTATTTCATTCTGGACACACCGAAATTATTTAATTTCGATCATTGACCAAAATACTGACGGAACAAGGATTATTCATTGACTTATTAGAAAATTAATTGTTTTATGTTTCATTTACATTATGGTCAGTGTTTGTTTGAGTTATACAGTAGGTTGTAACGTTTTGTTGTGTGGGTGAAATTGCATCAAATATGTTTTATTATCGTTTATTACTTTTTTTAAAACGCTTGTAATATTTACATGGTCCCAAGTTGATTAAATAAATTCTTTCTTATAGTGTAATTTAGTTGTGGTTTTCACAATGATAGTAATACTAACAAGTATTCGGAAATAATATTCCTATCTCTTTTTATCTTAGATAATATATTCCTGGGCTTCTAACCGAGTGAAAAATTGTATCCGCGATGTTTTGACGACGTTCACTGTCATCGTCTTCTTGCAAAGTATTCTAGTTAGAAGTGAACCGCATCGAAACATCGTGGATACAATTTTTCACTCGGTTAGAAGCCCATGAAGGTTTTATCCATTATTAACACCGAGAAAAGCTGCATTCTTGTTGTCTTGTTTGTGAAATAATTTACAAGTTAAGATATTCAAACGAACGTAATTAAAATCATTGTATTTCTCATGTTAATAAGATTTGGACTATAAATGACAAAACATTTAATGCGATAAAATATTATTTTTATAGTTGAGATCTAAGTAGAAATACATTCAAATCTAAGTTGTCGTGCTTACCGTACGCCAATCCTGAAAACTGAGCGGGTATTGTTGTCAAACAACTAATGGCAACTGAGACTGCGAATAATACACGATGCACGTCCATGGTGTAACTGTCGTAATACCACAACGGTCAGGAATCGTTAGTGTCCCTCCACCTTCTACGTGACACTTTGGTCTTCCCTAAATATGTACTCGAGAAAAACCACTTCTGTGTCAGATAATATAACTCTAACATATGTATCTTTTTGGTGAAAGGAACATTAATATTATCATTTAAAACCTATGTGTCAGCAAAACTGTACAGTCCATCAAAACAAGATAACAATGTTTTTATATTATATTAAAATGAGTTTAAAATAGAGCTGATTTCATCAGTTATTTTAGTTTCTGCTGTAAAAGTAGAATACCTGTTAATTAGGAAATATATTATTTTTAGTAGATAACTTTTAAACAGGTTGGTTATCCACTCGTGTTATGTTGTGTGCGATTGTAACTCACACCATTATTATTCAGTTTCAAAAAACATATAATTGACATGTTGAAATGTATTAAAACTTCACAAAGTCATAATAATATTCTGATGTACCACAAATAGTAGTGAAAGACAGAAACCATTTAATAACGCGTTCTATATTTAAGATAGTTTTAGTATGACGTGTAAAGGTTTGTCTACGATAAGAAAGTATTAACTGAAAAATTAAGAAGTATGGAGAGAAATGATAGGCAGAAGCGTCACATCTTATCGTAAAAATAGAAATTTGCCGTGGCATTTAATGTTCATGATGGCATGAGAATATTGTCAATGTCAGACATAATTAGGGAATTTTATATTACATTTGGAAAATATTATGCTTTATAATATACACAATACATATAAAGTCTTTTAGAAAAAGGGTAAAAAACGACCGAATTTTGAACAGTAACTAGAAAGTTCATAGAAATTAAAATAAATAGCCTATGACGTCCTATTATATTTGTTGTGGGAGGTATTGTATTAGATATTTGACCACGAAGATTTTGTACCCGAAGAATGTCGTTTCAATTTAAAAATTATTCTGTATTACTGATAAATATGGATAAAATATCGTTTCTTTAAAAGGAAATTGAGGCAAAACCTGGAGTTTTTTTTACAGTTACATTTTTGCCAGTTTAGTGTTGTTCGCACATGGGGGATCACCGTTGTTAGAAACTTTATTAAAGCTGCATGCTAATAGATTTAATTGAAATCGTCTTGACCATGTTTCGTAATCATTGAATAAAGTCTGCTTGGCAGACTAAAATTTTCAAGTCATTGATTTCCTATTAAGGAAACGCATAGAAAAACTAAAATCAGTAGATTATAGTACAGTCGATGATTCTGAGAGGTAAATGATTGTGCGGCAAGAGAAATGGAGCGTGGTAGGTATTATAAAATAAGAAAAGAATACTGTCGCCGGATGAAATATTAAAAACGAACATAGTCTAGAGAGAAAAGAAATAATTACTTAGTATAGTGTTAAACAGGCAAATAGTCTTTGAAGCAACGAACGTGAAAGCTTCAATTCAAACTACAGGAGGAAACTGGTAGAAAGGTTCCTAAAGAAGGCACTTGAAGACAGACTTATAAGCTGAAAATCTGGAAAAACAGTCACCATTAAGAATGCAATAAATAATTACGATAACATAAATATGATCTGTTTATTTGTTTTCTTCTTCAATTTGTATATCATAATCACTGAATACAGCACCGATTCAGCACGCACGTATAACCATCTGAGAACATAGAGTAAAGTTTGATAACAAACTGCAGTCATTAAATTTTTTGGATCATTCTGCAAATAATTTGATACCAATGAAAAAGATCTAATAAAGTTTGAGTAATTAAAATTTAAATGTATTTAATTTAATCTCATTATATTAATTCCTACGATACGGCACCCAATGTTGGGCGCCATATTTAGTATTTAATATTTAAATATTTATTTGTATTGTATTAATTCAAATTTCAACACGTATTATAACTTCGTTGCTTCCTTCAAATTTCTTTTTGAAAATAGAAAATTATCAAGCAAAGCAATTATAAATACTCATTCAGTGGAAACAGAGATGATACGCAAAACATAGCTTTAGTAAGATCATAAAATGGTTGATATGACTATTCCACCTTATCTTAGTGAGAATAATAATGACAATTAGATAAAGTGGGTTAGTCATCTCATAAAATGTAACGAATACTCTAACTCCTTGAGAAGAAACACATTACTACTCCCTACTTCGTTGATTTCATCTTTCACACGCAAATACAGAACTCTCCTCGTCTTTTCAGTCGCTGAGAAATATAATAACTTACTGCTTCAAAATATTACTATCTTATGTACTGCTTACATTTTAAAACTTAACAAGTTACGCAAGAAAAAAGTTTTTAAATTTAAATCAATCAATATTATAGTAATAGTCATTGAACATCTTCAGAACATAGCGATGATTGCAGAAAATTTGAACTTCATAGTTTTGGTTAAATTTCATTTTGAAAAAAATATTTTTTCTAGTAAATGCATAATGTTAGTCGTGGACTGAAATGTCAGTTTTGAACAAATTTATTGTATTAATTTTTTTATTTATCGTTTGTTTAATGAACTATGATTGCCTTATAATTACAAAACGAAACCTCTCACTCCAAGTCCAGTAACCCGAAAAGTATATGCAGACACTGGATATTTTTCCAGAAACTCCAAAGGAATTTCTGTATTTGCAGAAGTCACGAACAACTCCACCAAATGGTAGGACGGGAAACTGATCGATCGACATAATCTCTCTGTTGCAGGATCGATTCTAATAATCTGAAATTTAAGGAAATATTTAGTCCGTGAATAGAGCCCAAAATAGAAGTAGAGACGGACAGATATGTAGAAAATGGTTAACAGATTTTCTGATAGGTGAAGCTTAGTGCAGAATGTTAAAAGGAAATATATGCTGGAATGAAACAAAATCCGTAAAAGCATTTCCTTCCTTTTTCTCCAACGGTGATATTCAAGTAAACTAAGAAACATTGCAATGCCCTATTCTCCGTCATTAAAGAGAATACACATTTAACACGAGAATGTGCCTTTTTTAAAATTTTTTAAAATTCTCTACTATTAACTGGTTCTTTTAATAAAAATATATTTTTTTCAAATATACGAGGTCATTTTTTCGTTTTTCCTTGAAATATTAAAATTTTTATGTTGTTATAGTATCTATCCATACTCACAGTCTTATATATTTATAATAATTATTATTATGGTAATTGCCTGTTCTCCTTGGAAACAGGGGACCCAAATTTTGCCTTCAATATCGATAGTTAATCCGTCAGGAAAACCCTTGAACCCTTTTTCTTTATAGTGAAACAATACTTTTGCATTGCCAGGAAAAATTACGCCGGTGAAGATATTTAAAATGCCGTTTATTTTCCACATCCCAAACAGGTCCTATTTTTCAAAAGATCGTAATCAAAGATAATGATGACTCGTGTCCCTGATTCAGCATAATACATCTTCTTGTTGTCCATATTCCAGTCTATTCCGTTGGATGTCGTTACACAAGTGCCTTGAAAGTCTGCATGAACAATTAATCATTAACGATAAACAGTTTCCCACGATGGTACAGTCAGGGAAATTGGTCGCGTCAGAGAGAATAAATGATTTACGGATTTTAAGAAGAAGATGTAGACAGGCTTCGTACAGGGTAATCCACGTGGTGGCAACTACCCTCTTAGAGCATAGGAAAGGGATTGAAAGGGATGATGCGGAAATGTAGAGCAAGGTAGCATTCTGACCATGATGCTCAACGTACAGATAATGAATTCATATATCCGAAGACATACATTTCAATGCACTAAATTCATTTTTTTACATAATTTAATGACGGCTAATTCATTAACTTATCGTACTTTTGAGTCTCGAAACAGACACACAACTAGTTACGGCTGTGTCAAACTTGATAAATGTTCTAAATCCTAACATTAAATATGAGACAGCCGAAAATCTAGGAGGAATTATATGAATTAAAAACAATGTTGACTAAATTTCAAACTCCGAGGCTTGGCCATTGCAAGGCACCATGAGCCAAATATTCTTATCAATAGGGAAAGTAATTTCTCAAGACACGAAGGGAAGTTCTGCGTTGTGATATACAATTATGTTGCACAGTTGGTAAAAGTAACACAGCGCCAAAAAGTGGACAGCTAAATTTACTTGCAACTTGAGTAGACACTTTTATTTCAGGAAGAGCTATCCACATGCACCCTGGTGCTTAGCATGAAATTCCCCAAATTAAAATGGATTCGGGATATGGGCTGTTTTGCTTAGGATTCCGTGGTCCTCCGCCTCCCTTTAGCGCGCCCGGGGTGGACAAATGTTCCCCTCAGAATGTGGCCCTGACGTGACGTAAAGGTCCTTTATTGCTTTCCTAATGGATGGACGGGTGCTGAAAAACCAATCAAAATCAATTTTTTTGTTGGGACACGACGTGAAGGAGCGGTACGTGAACCCTTGGAACCGGAGAGAAGAAAGACCAGACGTCCATTTCAAAGTTTATTTTCTAAGTTCGGGCAGCCATTTCTGGGAACATCGAACACGTGGCAACGGCAAGCTGTTCTTGTAACATGCCATTAAAGTGCAGAACCTGAAAACTACATATTACCTCACGGTGATGCACTGAATCTTATGCGCTATCCGGGTGTTAAACAAAAAAAGGCTGCTCGTTAATATTTTTTAATTTAACGTCGAGGTAATTCGGGCATAGCTCGAATCCTACCCAGAGCTGCCTGCGGGCCGAAATGATGCCCCAATTCCTTCCCGGCCGTTCAAAGGTAAACAACTGGAAACAACCCTATTCCTTCCCGACGAGATACTAGAGTAAAACGAAATAGATTGTATTTTCACCATGAATTTTAAGTTTCATACCATTTTTTATTTATTAAAAATTCAATAAAATATAATAATATCAATTTAATTAATAACTGTTTAGAAAAATATAATTTTCTACGACACAGATTGAAAAAACGTCATTATAGATTTACTTTCCCTTTCCCTATTGTATATTCTTCGTTTTTATTCTTACTTTTGTATTGTCTGAAAATGATTTAATTTTGATTATGGTGGCCGCTTTCATAATAAGATGAATGCCCATATACTCGCTTCTCTTGGCTTTTCAGGCTATAGAAAAACTGACTCAAAGTTAAAAGCCTGTGATTTTATTTAAAACAATCTAACATTTACAGTAATTCAAACTATCTTCATCCCACATGAACAATAGCATTGTCTCGGAACCTTACTGCACTCAAAAGTACTACTTCGCATTCTTCGCAGCGAATTATATTGACAGAAAATATATACAATTTGATTTATTTTTTTAAAAAAATTGTGTGTTACATTTATTAAATACTTAGTCTAGTTGTTGGCGTGCAAGTAAAATGGTCTCAGTGTTACACGTTGGGAAAATATTGTTTGATTTAAATATTGCGTCTGTGACCCGACGCTTAGATTCCAATATGCAACTAAAATGTTTCTTGCAGATTTCGCGAGAAAGGTGAATGAATTGCGTTTGCACGCATGAATAAATAATAAATCAGTGAAACATAAATCAAGTTAAAAATAATTATTTTTAGTCTCTAATAAGGAAATACTACAATAACACATTTTTTTTCTTACAGCGATATTATCGGTACAATACAACTCGTCGGGCAGGCAACCCTCGTATGCCGAGGCCCCTGATCCTGAAGGTATACCCAGGATATGGGTACTTTGCGACATCCTGTGCAGTTAGTTCTGTGTTGCCCGACGTCACATATAGTTCATCTAAATTAGGACCTCCGAATGTGACAGACGTTACCTGAGAAGAAGGAACGCTGACACTTTGTATTACCTTGCCAGTTATTGGATCCACACGAATAACCTGCAACAATAGAAATAATTTTCATGAATTTGCATGAAGGATTGATATATTTCAAAAGTAGGAGACTTGACGTGATCTATAAAGTTAATTCACCTCTAATCATCAAATTAGTTATAGATAAAAACTCAGCCCAAAGAAGTAAAATACCGTCAATTTAATCAGTAAATCACAGTAGCAGAAAGGAACTATTAAGATTATTGCAGTACCCATTACTAGATAAATGCGATTGTTTGAATATAGGATATAAAATAGTTAAGGAAATCAAATGTTTATTATTTTGTAAAATCTAACCTATAACAATTCTTTTTTGTATACTTTAAGTATGGTTAGCCACCAAAATAACTATGTCCCTTTAATATATGTATTGTCCTAAACATTTTAAATATTATAATTAAAAATTTCACGTTGCGGCGCCAAATTTATGTAATAAATAATTTAGAGAAATGATGCCATAATCTGTAACGGTAGACTAACAATGCAACCACGATGTGCATAATTAATTTTAACAAGTAACTTTTAAAGATGAAACATTTAATACAAATTTCTATTTAGTTTAGTTTCAGTGCATAAAATTTTAAATAATTGCCATAGTTTTAGTGAAAGTCTGAATTATTCGTGGCCTCTTATTGGGTCTCTAATAGTAACAGTAATTTGCAATTATCACCAAATCAAATTAAAACCAAAAGGTTACAAAAATAACAATTAATCAAGAATATTTTAACATAAGAAGAATCTAAACAAATCTGAAATACAGAGAAATATAATGAAATCTGACGGTACGCAATTTTTACATAAGGTTTAAAATGGAAGCTTCTTTTACATACAAGATTATCAGCGCTGCTCTCATAACACATTGCTTATACACCTCACTGTTTATTTAAAATAATTTTATTTAACAGGCCATGATATTTACTGTTCACAACCTAAATCAGCACAATAATCACATTACCACAGTCAATGAAGTCCTATAGAATATTGATAAGTTTTAAATCGCCGCTGAGTTATAATTCTCTCATTCACTAATAACCACTTTTCTAAATCATACTCCATAACTAATTTTCACGTTGCTAAAGTTCCAGCCAACTGACTACCGGACACGTCTCCAGCATTCCTTCTCGAACTTTTTAATCCTATATTTACCATTCGACTTTAATTTACTGTCCCGGTTATTAATGAAAAACTGACTATTGTACTTTACAGTTCTGAAAATTAATGCAGCCTCACCACTTTAGTGTTTCACTTAATATCCTGGCTAATTCGACCACCTTATGCCGGGTTTTGTTACGAACTCGACATGACCACCATCGGCAGGCTCCCCCAAAACAGACTACCCGTTTTCTCGTCCAAGTATTGGACTTCAAATATACGCCGACAATAATACATCTCCAGATCACTTCATTCTTACGGCACGCAGAATGTTGTTTACAATGTATGGGGTCATAATTATTATTTATATATATATAATAAAAAATCCTTTCATTACACTTTGGTGGTCTGTACAATATAATATATATATATATATATATATATAGATCTAATTAAATATATCTCCGAAACGAATATAGCAATTTAACCAAAGTGTGTGAGACTTTAAGTTTGTAAATAAAAACCCGTGGGAGTAACACGTCTCATACACTCGACCCAGTGTAAAGTAAAAATATTCCGATTACCACCCATATCAGTTTCAAATCAATATTTTCCCGTATCGTTGAGATTAAAAGCGAGACTTAACATGCATGTATCCATTTTCATCCCCTATAGGTATTGGACAATGGTGGGGGGGTGGTCGTAAATAAAATTGATCAAATCGACCTAGTATAGTGCTGAATCCATTTAACATTTAACAATATATATTTTAATATTTAACTATATATATTGTAATATCAATTAAACAGGCTATCAATTGTTTATAATATAATTTAATTGTTGGAGGAACGGGTGCTCAAAGACAACTATCGCAGCTGGTCTTTCGTGGTTAACAATGGGAGACCGGTGACCGCGCACCTAGAGGAACGCAGTCTACGGCAAGAACCGAAACGGTAAAGTTTTAGGCAAGATGCGAAAGGAAATGTATGCGTCGAGAACTGGGTCAAAACAGTTCGGTTCACATAGAGAATTAGAAACAGTAAAAGTCTGCAGATCCAGAATTATGAATAGGGCTATCTAGGAAGTCCAACGGCTAAATATAATAGTTTACATAAAACGCACGTAAACAGTTAGAAGGAGAGACTCGTAAAAATCGCAGTTTGGAAGCAGATGTTTTGCTTCACAAACTGAACTAATTGTCGCATAGAAAGACTTTGAGGAGACTTACTTTCTGCAACTGGATGTTGGTGGGCTAATCCAGGTTCCAGTATAGCAGAGATCAAGAGAAACTACAGTGTGTTCAAAATCTAATGAGTAGAATCAGTGTATAATGGCCTGCCTGTTTAGTGGTTGTTGACTTCAAGATACAAGTGTCCGAACTGGTACCAGAAGCTCTGTCGTGAGTACAAAACAATTATTAATGACTGTAAACGATAATTAAAGGGTATAGTCAGATTTCGTTCGCATTTTTCTCTTCATCCGTTTTCTTTTACTTTTGTATTTAATATTGTATTCCGTTAACTTCAATTAGTTTGGATTGTTAATATTTTAGTTCATTGTTTTTGTTCTTCCTATCAATCCCAGTGGTAACCCTGAGATAATGAGAAATTCAACGTAATTAATTGTAAAATTATAAATCTATATTTTCATAGAACGTCACGAATTATTAAAATAAAATTGAGATATTTGTTTGTAAAATTGACGGAATTTGGCGTGCAAAGCAGGGATTATTAGGTGTAATTATTAACAATAAATTTTTAAGTACATAATAATTTTGTTAATTATTCTTATTAATTAAGACCACCTTATTAATTATTACAATATCTATAAATTTAAATAATCGTTGCTCTTGCACCCATTACAACTCTTATTTAAAAACAAGTAGAGAATAAAAGTTAAATTACAAATATGTTTATAGTCTTATTTTATAGTTGGTGGAAAAACAAAATAAAGTACTGCAACAGCCATGCAGTGATTTTGAAAGAGAAAAGTCATATTCTATAATTAATTTTGCCTTACGTTTATTTTCATGTACGAATCTGGAGAAACGGAATCTACTTTTACTGAATGAGTGACGTGGTTTATTACCTGCGCACCCTGAAAGCATGCGACCCAAAGTTTGCCTTCAGCATCGATGGTCATCCCGTCAGGAAATCCTTCGACTTGGTTAGCCACGAAGTCAAAAGCAGTTCTAGGATTTTCTGAAATCAACAATGGTCTCAAAACAGACTGGCCTGATGGTTAGTTACAGTTGGCTGTACGATGTATGTGCTTACTGATCGTTCCTCTTCGAATATCGTAATCGAAAACAAGAACAGATGATCTGAGAGAGTCAATGTAATACATCTTTTTATTGTCCAAGCTCCAAGCTATGCCGTTAGATAATGTTACTCCGTCAAATTCAATTTCGGCCTTCAACCTTTTAGTCAGTTTGAAAAGTACTCCTTTTTCAGGAATGTACTGTGTAATTGAAATTTTTGGACTAGCTGTACCTATATTACAATATCGACAGATCAAGAAAAACAAAATAAGCTCAGAATTATAAAGAATGAATATTGTGTAAATTCTATAAAAATAATTTATTAATTTTTACATGTAATTCTGAAAATATCTTGACAAAATTCCAAACAAACTTATTCAGCATTGTATAATATCGGAAATTTGTAGAATATTTATATTTATTATAGTAATACATCACTAAACGGAATTTTATCATAAATTCTGCAATAAATATAATATAGATGAAATTATCAATTATTGCAGCAGGTCTTGATTTATTCAGTAAAAAATGTTTATCCCTAACCGATATCATGAGTATTTATATTGTTTAAAAATAGAACTATTAGTAGCAAACACTTTGAACAATTTAAAAAATTAGTTTCAACACGTAAACAATATGGTAAAAAGTAAAATTAGTATTATTATTAGTTTCGTATTAATTTTAACTTTCAATGAAGCTGTTCTACGGAGAAGGAAATGATTTTGATTTATTCCGGATTTTATGAAAATTAGTGTGAGAAAAAGTGAGTTATCTAATTAATTTGTTTTTAGAATTACGTTATGCAGTACTGACGTCTACATCATTTTTTTATGATTTGAACAGCTAATTCAAAACGCCATAGTAATTGAATTTAGCATCTAGATTGTTTTACATTTTATTTGCCACCATTTGTGAAGCTAATTTAATTGTAATATAATTAATTTTCAAAATCCTCAGTTCGTATATTATCTTTGAAAATATTGAACTTAAAATATATCCTATTGAACTAGATAAATTATAGTTTTTTATACCGAACTTTTAATCAACATTTATTATAATCTAGAAATGATTCATGGTTATTTTTTTCATCAAGAAAAATTATACACTTAACTCTTACGCTCGATATTAACTATTTTTATCACTGCTGAGAAAACGCAAGGAAATAAATACTTTAAGTTTTGTATTATATGTATCATATACTTTTATAAACTACGATTAAATGAAGGAATAATATTACTTATTGTGGGGACGAATATTCCGTGTCCCCACGCGAGCAAGAGGGTCCCGTTACGCGTCCCGTTAGGGGATGCAAACAATGCTCCCCACCAAGTAACGGGACCCTACCGAGCACCTACAGCGTGCACACGGAGAGCGCCATTCTGTTTCCGGCTCTCGCGCGACACATTACCTGTGCTTCCCGACAACGGCCAGAGTCGCACCACGTGGTGGAATAAAGTTTTAGTTTAGGAGACCAGGCTTATTACTCCCGGCTCCGGGAATCCTAACCCTGCACGAGTCTCTCCTATATTGGTGACCCCTACGATGGACATTTTGAACAACAAAATCGCCGAGCTACAGCAGGAGATCGCAAGGCTGAAGGAGGATCCACGTGGCCAACACCATGACGCAGCACAGGTCTGTAGGATCACACCGAAGCTGCCGGCTTTCTGGGCGGACAATACGGACGTCTGGTTCGCCCAGGCGGAAAGCCAATTCGCCATCGCCGGCATCACGCAGGACGCCACCAAGTTCAACCACATCGCAGCTCACCTCGAACAAAGATGGGCTGCGGAAGTCCAGGACATCCTCGTCAACCCGCCAGCAACAGGCAAGTACGAGTGTTTAAAGAAAGCTCTGATACAGAGACTTTCGCCCTCACAAGAGCGAAGAACTCGGCTGCTGCTCAGCGAAGCCGAACTTGGCGACAGATCTCCGTCGCAGTTCCTGCGGTACCTCCGCAGCCTAGTAGGGCCTACTCAAGTGTCGGACGATTTCCTGCGGACGTTGTGGCTGCAGCGCCTGCCGGCCTACGTACAGGTCGCGGTCCAAAGTCATATAGACGCACCGCTCGCCACGGCCGCCCAAATCGCTGACAGGCTTATGGAGATTCCAACACCCGGTCTTCCACCGCACGTCCACGCTGCCAGCACGAGCTCACAGTCCACCAATCAGGCAGATGAACTCCACGGCCCATCAGCCCCTAGCCTCGAGCAGCGCCTGGAGGCGCTCACCGCGGAAGTCGCAGCCCTACGAGGCGAACGAAGGCCGCCAGCACGCCGTCAGCCGCCCGAACAACAGCGTGGCCGCCGCGACAACGCCAGCACCGGGAAATGCTGGTACCACAGACGGTTCGGTAGCCGGGCTCAACGCTGCGAACCCCCGTGCAGCTACACCCAGGGAAACGAGTAAGGCAGCCGGCTATTGCAGCTGCCGGCTGCCCATCCAGTGGACGCCGTCTCGTCGTTAGGGACCACACCAGCGGACATGGGTTCCTAGTCGACACCGGTTCCGACTTATGTTGCTTCCCGCGCAACCTACTCAAGGGCCAGCGCGCGGTCACCAACTACAAGCTCAGCGCCGCGAACAGCAGTACTATCAACACGTACGGCTGCCTACCCATGCGAATCGACCTGGGGCTGCACCGGGTGTTCGTATGGCGTTTCGTCATCGCGGACGTCGCGTTGCCAATAATCGGCGCTGATTTCCTGGCACACTTTGGACTTCTACCGGACTGTCGAAGCGGGCGCCTGCTCGACGGGACGACGGGCCGCGTCGTAAGCGCGAATAAGGACCGATCGCCGCAACCCAGCGTCAGGGTGCTGACGACGTGCTCGCCATACCAGGACCTCCTGAGCCGATTCCCGGAGCTCACGCGCCCGGCCGGCGCGCCCCGCGTTGTTCGTCACACCACGGTTCACCACATCCGGACGACGCCAGGACCCCCAGTTTCCTGTAGACCACGACGCCTGGCACCGGAGCGGCTCCACATCGCACGGGCAGAATTCGAGGCCATGCTCGCCGACGGGACCGCGCGACGATCGAAGAGCCCGTGGGCATCGCCGCTGCATCTCGTGCCTAAGAAGAAAGACGGAGAATGGCGCCCATGCGGTGATTATCGCGCGCTGAACGCGCGAACCGTCCCAGACAGGTATCCCGTTCGGCACGTACAGGACTTTGCTATGAGCCTTCGAGGAAGCAAAATATATTCTGTCCTCGACCTCGTTAAGGCATACACACAGATTCCGGTGCACACGACGGACATCCCGAAAACGGCCATAACCACGCCGTTCGGGATGTTCGAATTCCCGTTCATGACCTTTGGACTGAGAAATGCTGGACAAACGTTCCAGAGGTTTATGGACGAAGTGTTACAGGGGCTGGACTTCTGCTTCCCGTACATCGACGACATTCTAATCTACAGCGCGTCTCCAGAGCAACACCGGGAACACCTGCGAACCGTTTTCCGCCGATTGTCGCAGCACGGCATAATCGTCAACGTGGAAAAGAGCGTGCTGGGCCAGCAGGCCGTAACCTTCCTCGGCTACCACGTTTCCTCGGAAGGCGTAAGCGCCGTACCAGAACGTGTCGCCGCACTGCGCGATTTCCAGCGCCCATCCAACGCCAGAGGGCTCCGTCGCTTCTTGGGAATGATAAATTTCTATCGCCGTTTCCTTCCCAAGGCAGCGGCGCATCAAGCAGAGCTCCAGGAGGCTCTCTCAGGTCTCCGCGGCACCCACCCTGTGCCCTGGAACCCACTCAGTACAGCAGCCTTCGAGAAATGCAAGGCCTCGCTCGCCAACGCAACGATGCTGGCTCACCCGGACCCTACGGCACAGCTCGGGCTTTTCACCGACGCGTCGCAGAATGCAGTCGGCGCCAGCTTGCAGCAGCAAGTGGGAGGAGCGTGGCAACCGTTGGGTTTCTTCTCCCGGAAGCTGACGCCGCAGCAAACACAGTGGCCGGCATATTATCGGGAGCTACTCGCCATCTTTTTGGCGGTCCGGCATTTTCGTCACGCGTTGGAGGCTCAACACACAATAATATTTACTGACCATAAGCCCATATGTTTTGCCTATCAGCAGCAGAACGAGAGACTCCCGCCCGTTCAGAGGAACCACCTGACGTACATCTCGCAGTTCACCACGGACATTCGGCACGTCAATGGGTCCCAAAACATAGTCGCCGACGCGTTATCCCGCGTCGAAGCTTTGACAGCAGCCAATAGCCCGGTGGATCTCAGCCGCATCGCCCAGCAGCAAGCCGAGGACGACGAGCTACGCGAGCTGCTAGCCGGCAGCACAGCACTCCAGCTCCGCCACGTCGATGTTCCAGGACTCGACCTCCGGGTGTTATGTGATGTATCGACGGGTCGCCAACGCCTAGTCGTCCCAGCTCCAAGTCGCAGACAGGTATTCGACGCGGTCCACGGCCTGAGCCATCCCGGCACACGCGCTACCACGCGCCTGATTACGTCGCGTTTCGTTTGGCCCGGGGTTAAACGAGACATACGCGTATGGACTCGGGCGTGTTTGCAATGTCAGCGCGCGAAGATTACACGGCACGTCCACACGCCACTGGGAGACTTCACGACGCCGTCAGCTCGTTTCCGTCACATACACATTGACATCGTGGGTCCACTGCCGCCAGCAGGCTCTTACCGCTACCTCCTGACGGCGATCGACCGTGCATCGCGTTGGCCAGAAGCTTATCCACTGGAGCGAATCACCGCAGAAGATGTGGCCAACGCCCTGCTCCACGGCTGGATCTCGCGCTATGGCTGCCCAGAGCGTGTTACTACGGACCAAGGACGGCAGTTCGAGTCCGATCTTTTTCAGGCACTGGGGAAGTACACGGGCTGGCAGAGGTCCCGCACGACGCCGTACCACCCACAGGCTAACGGGCTAGTAGAACGGCTCCACAGGCAGCTGAAGGCAGCGATAATGTGCCATGAAGGCGCCTCCTGGCTCGACGCCCTCCCGGTCGTCATGCTCGGGATTCGTACCGCCTTCAAGGAGGACCTGCAGACATCAGCCGCCGAACTGGTGTTTGGAGAACCGCTACGTCTGCCCGGCGAATTCTTCACCGCAGAACCCGAGCTTGGCGACCCGACGTCACTCATCGAGCGGGTCCGCCAGGCAACAACAAACATACGGCCCACACCGGCTTCGCGACGCTCCCGACCAGGAAGCTTCGTGTTCAAGGAGTTGGCGACTTGCACCCATGCTTTTCTCCGTGACGACGGTATAAAGGCCTCCCTTTGTACGCCTTACACGGGACCCTACCGCATCGTCAGCAGGGACGAGAAAACCTGCGTGTTGCATACAAGTCGCGGAGAAACACGAGTTTCACTGGACAGGGTAAAACCGGCCTTCATGTTGCGCCCAGAGGAAGCAGTTGGGCCCCCCAGCATAGCGCCGGCAGCCACGAACGACAGCCCGGTGGCACCACAGGCGACGTTCTCCACGCCAGCGCAAAGAGACTGGCCTCGCCCGCATCGCCTAGCAGCGCCGCCAACTCGCTCGGGTCGCCGGGCCCGTGCCCCGGACCGCTACTCGCCCACGCCGTAGAACATTTCGCACATTATTATTTTTTTTTGTAAATATTCTGTATATTGTTTTGTAAAAATTATGAACATATATATTTATTATGGTATTGTAATGCGACTCTGGCACAAAACGTATATCCTGACTCCGTCTCTTAACGGGTGGCTGGTGTGGGGACGAATATTCCGTGTCCCCACGCGAGCAAGAGGGTCCCGTTACGCGTCCCGTTAGGGGATGCAAACAATGCTCCCCACCAAGTAACGGGACCCTACCGAGCACCTACAGCGTGCACACGGAGAGCGCCATTCTGTTTCCGGCTCTCGCGCGACACATTACCTGTGCTTCCCGACAACGGCCAGAGTCGCACCACGTGGTGGAATAAAGTTTTAGTTTAGGAGACCAGGCTTATTACTCCCGGCTCCGGGAATCCTAACCCTGCACGAGTCTCTCCTATACTTATAATTCTATATGTAACTTAAATAGCGTAAATACCTGCCCATAGCCGACCGACTGCGTCTGCTTTACCGTCGTTAATACGTGATCCATCAGTTGCCGACGCTAGTCAAAATTTTCAAAGCGGATGGCTTACGGCTTTCACCGTCCCAAGTCATCACAGCAACCTTTGTGCCTATTGTTATTATGAACTTGTCCTTCTCGCCCTGAATGGGGATCACTATGGAGACGGTATTGTCTGAAAATATTTGGTGCAGTTACCATTAAGTGGAAGACAATTCATTGTAAAGATAGGTGTTGATAATGTATGTAATCAGTCAAAATTATTGGAATGTGTAACGTAAATTCCTAGAGGAAGTAGAGAAATTCGGATTTTCGCGAATAAATATTCTATTATACAGAGCGAACATAACTATTCCAATATTTGTGAAAAGTATTGAAATTAAACCTATGAGAATAATCTTAAATTAGTTTGATTTATGTAATAACATTACTATAACTATTTACAATCTCAACCTGAGATTAAAAATATTTCTATTGATTTATATTAATATTACTGTTTATAAATAAATGGAATGTTTACAGATCATTATGTCAAGTTGGTATATGTTAATTTAACTCCAAAATGTACATGTAAGCGTCAAAGAAAGGGAGAAATGGTGATAGACGGATGGAGAACGAAGGATAAAAATTTTCGGAAACCGTATGATGATCTCAAATAAGGTCGGACATTCACAAGTAATGAACATCGTTCGGGACTTTCACTAAAAGTAAATATTCCAGATTGATAGGAAAAATCAACTATACGATTTTAAGTGTTCTACGGCTCAAATTACGCAAACACGTTGAGGCCATACTCATGTGAGAGTCCAATAGTGGAAAGTCCAATTTTACAAAGTTGATATAATATGATTCGACTTCATAAATCTTGTCAAATACACATAAGTGCTGTTTCCTTCTCTTACCTGATAAGTACGACAATACACAAACACAAAAATCAGCTTTGCCCAGCGCACTGGTTTTTTCAAGAGCACGCAAAGTGATAAGTGCACAGTGATTGAATTTCCGGCGCTGTCTTGTACACAGTGATCTTATGTCCTGACGTCGAATATTTTTCTTTCTAGAATGTTCTGTGTTCAATTTAGTGCTACACATAGACATTTGAGCCCTTATTTCTTATTTAGTATAGTCACAGAAATTTCAAGTTTTTTACAAAAACCGTACAAACTGAATTTAAAAAACGTTTTAATGACTTACGAGCGGTATAAAAGTTCCGTAATGTAGCGAATTGGCAGAATAATGGAGAAGAAAGAAAGAGATTTTATTAAGCTTAAAATAATAAATAAAGCCTATTTATTTTTTAAATTTTTATTATTTTTGTTTTTAACTTTACACAATTTTTAATTATTGAATTCTTTACTAGGTTTTGTTCAGGTAATTACCTATATTTTTATGTACCAAATAAAATGATTTTTAATATTAAAATTAATTAATAATTTTTATTTACCTTAAAAAAATACTTTTTATTCAATTTTACCGAACACCTATGTATCAGTATTATTTGGCTGACAGAAGCTAAGTCTCTTAGATAAAACCACAATGATTTAAAGACAACATTTGGTCACTACAACGCACGAAGTTCAAAGTGTTGGCGCATCCACAGTACTCTCCACGTTTCAAAATATATAGAAGAATTTTTGTGACCTTCCTAAAATTCTTTCTTGGGTGGCTTAATAAACGTTTTGCCGACATTGGGTGAAGTTTTTCAAGCTGAAGGATATATATATATGTTGTGAAAGAAATAAATCAACCCAAAATAATGCGTTTTTATAATTGTTGTGATATCACTTATAGACGTTCATTGTTATTTTTTCCATTCACAACTAGAAAAATTTAAAAGACTATACTGGACAGACTTTTATCGATAAGTATATAGTTAAAGTTTTTTGAGAATAAAATTAATGGTTTATCTTTAAATGATATTTCTAATGGTAGGCAAAATGATGGTATTATAAAAAAATACTGCAAATTTATTTGGATCCACATTTTTTTAGCAGTCACACGTAGATCAAATTAATTATCAGAAAGCGATTATTTAACTAGAAAGTGTATTGGCGTGGTATAAAAATATAATAATGACCAAAATGTAATCATTAATTAGTCCTAAAATTCAAAATATCAATTTAGATTGAAAGATAGGCAGAAAACGGCATCTTTGTTGAACAGTACATGGTCCACGTCTATTTTATGATTTGCCTCCGCCGAATTAATATTTGTCAAGTTATGGAACAAGAAAATCCTATATTAAATACTTCTTCTCCTTACCATACTTGTGACTGAGGCTAACGTAATATATATATATATATATATATATAAAAGCCTCGACCACGTCATCAAGATCATGAGAGATTCTTGGCTGCATGATGCATGTGGATCAAAAACTATAATTCATGTTAACAATAACCGTGGGAACTACGTCAGAAACCAACGTCTTGGTTAAATGTTCATGTAACCTTGTATTTTCCATTACCTAGGTAGACAGAAGTGGTGTTCTTCCACTTGGGGTCATATCTGTGCACAGCTTGTCCGAATATGTCAACGAAGTAAAGTATCTGCGTGGTTTCGTCCCAATGAGGCGCTTCGCCAAGCTCCGTGGGAACGGACACTACTTCGATGTTAAGTGCAGGTTTGTTCTTTTGTCCTGCAACAGGGATGTGAATTATTATAATTATAAAGAGACCGGTTTTCGTACTGAGTGGATTTACAATTAAATATTAAAGACACTTGCAACACAAAGATGGTCGCTCAAAGATAAACGTAGAAAAAACCCGTCATTATGTAGCCCCATAGAATTCATCATTTACAATAAATTTTTTAATTAAAATCATTTATTTGAATTTTTCAAAGCTTTAAACGGTTGTCGTCATCAGTTTCATATTTCAAAACATTTTCGTATAAAATTAATACAATGCAAATGTACAATTAAACTCATATTAAGTTACTATCTGGGTGCGCGTCGTTTCCCGGGTATTTATTTATACAATCCCAACATAGTATTTAATTCTGCATTAATCAATTTATAAATATGCATATGCAGAGGAATTGTTAATTTCATCATAACGGATCAGTGCTCTTAGTGAAGCATAAATACTCTCGATACCAAATATTATACAAAAAAACTCTTAATAAATATACTTGGTTCTCACATGCAACCAAATATACACACACTACCTCAAGAGAATTAATTATACACCCGGTGTCCTAAGCGAGTCAAGTAACTCTTGAGTGAAAAAAACTACTCTCCGGTATCATTCAAAGTAACAAACACTTCCGGTACCTTTAAAGAATCAAAATAATATACCATACGGTAAATGAAGTAAAAAATGAGATCACAATTATTTTCTTTTCTTTAAGAGATTTAAAACACTTCAGGTGGGCTAACAAAATCAAAAATACTCACGGTACTTTAAGAAGACAAATATTCTTCTATTACGTTAAGAGACAAACAGTCCCTGTACTCTAATAGGGCAAAAAACTCCCAATACCTTACGGGAGCGAAAAATGATCCCGGTACCTTAAGTCTCAAAAATACTGTCGTTTATTTAAAGTGTCAATAATGCTCCGTGTAATTTAAAATGTCTTTAAAATTTCACCTCCACCTCTATCGGTGATAGTTGTGTTGTACCGATTCAGTGTTTCTTTCGTAAAGAAAATATTGTCTGTATAAAATATAATAGAATTCGCAGCACGTTTTTAACATCGTTTTCACCTTCCACTCCTAGAGGCATAAATATAACTTAACTGGCATTTAGAATATCGTGAATAAACTCAGCGATTTACATAGCCCCGGATTCGACTCCAGTGTCGGTTGTTTCACGATCTTTTTATGCAACGACCCTCTACCCCCTTTCGTAAGGGTTCTCCAGTTGATATGCCAAAAGGGGATGAAATTATACACGATAACATGAGGAGAAACACAATTAACCCGTCGGTATGGTAGCCTACCTTACCTCCACAGGGTTAGTTTCTGATTCAGAAGGAACGCGTGTTCGAATTTGGTCAAATTTTATTCACGGATGTAGATTTATGCGGAACATTTACACATAATTTTTTATTATACTTATTAGATTGTCCTGTTGCCAACTCTTACTTGTTACAATATAGGTTATTAATTTACTTGGTAATTAAAATTATTATAGACCTGACAAACATTGAAGAGCCGTTTTAGTTAAATTTATTATATTTGGGGTAAACAATGGGCCAAATTCCAGAAATAAATCGGACGATGTAACACATAATTTGTAACCTCCAGAAACTCCTGAGTATGGTATTTATTACATTCTAGACACACCGAAATTATTTAATTTCGATCATTGTCCAAAAAAAAGGACGGAACATATTTTTATAATTAAGAACTAAGTATAAATAAATCTAAGTTGTCGTGCTTACCGTAATCCAATCCTGCAATCTGAGCGGGTATTGTTGTAAAAAATATGACAACTGAGATTGCGAACAATACACGATGCACGTCCATGATGTAACTGTCGGAATACCACAACGGTCAGAAATCGTTCGTGTCCCGGCACCTAGTACGTGAAACTTATGGTCTT
This sequence comes from Zhengitettix transpicula, assembly GCA_037074705.1. Classification (NCBI taxonomy): domain Eukaryota; kingdom Metazoa; phylum Arthropoda; class Insecta; order Orthoptera; family Tetrigidae; genus Zhengitettix; species Zhengitettix transpicula. The sequence goes on along the minus strand of CM073591.1, from coordinate 46,525,480 downwards.
CCCTATATAAGTACCCGAGAAACAACTTCTGTGTCAGATAATATAACTCAAACATATGTATCTTTTTGGCGAAGTGAACAATAATATTATCATTTAAAGCCATTAATCATTTTATATCAGCAAAACTACACAATTAATCAAGACGAGGTAACTTAATGTTAATAAATTTACTTCAATGTACAAAATGGGTTCAAAAGAGATCTGATATCATCAGTTATTTTATTTTCTGCTGTAAAAGTAGAAGATCAATTAATTAGGAAATATATTATTTTTAGTAGGTAACTTTGGAACAGATTTGTTATCCACTCGTGTTATGTTGTGTGCGATTGTAACTTACACCATTCTTATTCAGTTTCAGAGCACATATAATTGTCATGTTGAAATGTATTAAAACTCCACAAAGTCATAATAATATTCTGATGTGCCACAAATGGTAGTGAAAGACAGAAACCATTTTATAACGCGTTCTAAATTTAAGATAGTTTTAGTATGACGTGTAAAGGGTTGTCTACGATAAGAAAGTATTAACTGAAAAATTAGTAAGTATGGAGGGAAATGATAGGCAGAAGCGTCACATCTTATTGTTGAAATAGAAATTTCCCGTGGCATTTTATGGTTATGTTGGTATGAGAATATGCTCAATGTCAGAAATAATTAGGGAATTTTATATTACATTTGGAAAATATTATGCTTTATAATATACGCGTTACATATAAAGTCTTTTAGAAAAGTAGTTTAAAACGACAGAATTTGGAACAGTAACTAGAAATTTCATAGAAATTAAAATATATATCCTATGACGTTCTTTTTTATTTGTTGTGGGAGCGATTGTATTAGATATTTGACCACAAAGATTTTTATGTCTGAAGAATGTCGTTTCAATTTTAAAATTATTCTGTATTACTGATAAATTTGGATAAAATATCGTTTCTTTAAAAGAAAATTGAGGGAAAACCTCGAGTTTCTTTCCCGGTTTAGTTTTGTTCGTAGATGGAGGATCAGCGTTGTTCTAAACTTTCTTAAAGCTGCATGCAAATATATAGAATTGAAATCGTCCTATTTTCTTGTTATCATTGAAGGCAGTTGAATACAGGCTTAGGAGCTGAAAATCTGGAAAAACAGTCACCATTAACAATGCAGTAAATAATTCCGATAACATAAATAATATCTGTTTAGTTGTTTTGTTCTTAAATTTGTATATCATAAATAACTGAATACTGCACCGATTTACCACGCACCTATAAACATCTGAAACTATAAAGTTTAATCTAATACAGTTTGAGTAACGTGAAATCTCAATGTTTTTAATTTAAACTGATTATATTAACTACTACGAAATGGCACCCAAAGTTAGGCGCCAAAATTAGTATTAAATATTATTAAATTAAATATATATGTATAATTATTTACCCTAAATCACAACCATTATTATAACTTTGTTTCTTCCTTCAACTTTGTTTTTGAAAACAGGAAATTATCAAGCAAAGCGATTATAAATACTCAATCAGTGGAAACAGAGATGATACGCAAAACATAGCTTTAGTAAGATCATAAAATGGTTAATATGACTATTCCACCTTATCTTAGTGAGAATAATAATGACAATTAGATGAAGTGGGTTAGTCATCTCATAAAATGTAACGAATACTCTAACTCCTTGAGAAGAAACACATTACTACTCCCTACTTCGTTGATTTCATCCTTCACACGCAAATACAGAACTCTCCTCGTCTTTTCAGTCGCGGAAAAATATAATAACTTACTGTTTTAAAATATTACTATCTTATATACTGCTTACATTTAAAACTTAACAACTTACGAATGAAGAAAGTTTTTAAATTTAAATCAATCAATATTATAGTAATAGTCATTGAACATCTTCATAACATAGCGATGATTGCAGTAATATTGAACTTCATAGTTATTGTTTAATTTCATTCTGATGAAAATAATATATATATTTTTTTCTAGTAAATGCATAATTTTAGTCGTGGTCTGAAATGTTAGTTTTGTACAACTAAGGCTCTTTTCTGAATTAATGTTTTTAATTTATCGTTTCGTTAGAGAACAACGATTGTCTTATAATTACAAAACGACTCATAGTGGAGGCAAACCTCTCACTCCAAGTCCAGTAACCCGAAAAGTATATCCAGACAATGGATATTTTTCCTGAAACTCTATTCTCTCGCAGGCAAGACCTGCGAGGGATGTTCTCTCGCAGGCAGAACCTTTTAGGAGAGATACGAAGGGGCTACCTTTGGGTATGCCTTTTCCTCTCCGTTTTTGAACTAAGGTTCCCACAAGCCGAGGCACCTCGGCCTGTTTTGAGAGGTGTATGTTCCGGGGTCACAGACCTTGGGCATACGGTAAGAGTTGTTCGCTATTCCTATTGGAATAGTCGACCAGCTGCCTCCTAAACTGGTCGAGGCACGGAGAAGGGAATGCTGCGTCCCCACAGCAAACTCGTCTCCCGCATTTCGAAGGGCGTGGGACAAGTACCCAATGCCCGACCTACCCGATGCAGGTTTTTCTAGGGTTTTCCCTGCATTTCTTTAGGCGAATGCCGGGTAGGATCCTTAAAATATAGCCCGGGGGCCCTAGTTAACCCTTGGCTACCTTTCTCTACCCTTCCGCATCCCCCCTTTCAAATCCCTTCCTATGCTATTAAAGGGGAGTTGCCCAACGTGGATTACCCTCATGTAGCCTGTTGCACTAAAAAATAAAAAATAAAAAAAAATTCCTGAAACTCCAAAAGAATTTCTGTATTTGCAGAAGTCACGAACAATTCTTCGTAATTCGGAACACCAAATGTTAAGGACGTAACTTGGTAGGACGATCCATCGCCATAATCTCCCTGTTACGGATCGATTCTAATAATCTGAAATTTAAGGAAATGTTTAGTCCAGAACTCATAAATCCTATAATAAAGTTACGTATTATAAATTTCTTATTTTGTCAATTAAAAAAAAGATCTAGACTACAGACTAAAATTGCTGATAATATTTTTAGTTAAACCAAAATGTTGTTCATAATCACGAACTTAAGGGAGGTCGAAACTTTAACTTTTTTAATATTAACATCAGATGTAACATATCTATTATAAGGCTAGCTTTAAATTTCTAGGATTGTGTTACCAAAAATTCAATCTCAACATAATTTTTACATTATTCGAAAAAATATTTAATAGTTTATTACTTGTACTTGTTTAAACTTCTGCTAAGATCATCTTCACCACTGACTAACCCAAGACTAGTGAATTGTGCACGTGGGTGGTGCGTCATACAACCTCAGGAAACTGTGGGGACGAATATTCCGTGTCCCCACGCGAGCAAGAGGGTCCCGTTACGCGTCCCGTTAGGGGATGCAAACAATGCTCCCCACCAAGTAACGGGACCCTACCGAGCACCTACAGCGTGCACACGGAGAGCGCCATTCTGTTTCCGGCTCTCGCGCGACACATTACCTGTGCTTCCCGACAACGGCCAGAGTCGCACCACGTGGTGGAATAAAGTTTTAGTTTAGGAGACCAGGCTTATTACTCCCGGCTCCGGGAATCCTAACCCTGCACGAGTCTCTCCTATATTGGTGACCCCTACGATGGACATTTTGAACAACAAAATCGCCGAGCTACAGCAGGAGATCGCAAGGCTGAAGGAGGATCCACGTGGCCAACACCATGACGCAGCACAGGTCTGTAGGATCACACCGAAGCTGCCGGCTTTCTGGGCGGACAATACGGACGTCTGGTTCGCCCAGGCGGAAAGCCAATTCGCCATCGCCGGCATCACGCAGGACGCCACCAAGTTCAACCACATCGCAGCTCACCTCGAACAAAGATGGGCTGCGGAAGTCCAGGACATCCTCGTCAACCCGCCAGCAACAGGCAAGTACGAGTGTTTAAAGAAAGCTCTGATACAGAGACTTTCGCCCTCACAAGAGCGAAGAACTCGGCTGCTGCTCAGCGAAGCCGAACTTGGCGACAGATCTCCGTCGCAGTTCCTGCGGTACCTCCGCAGCCTAGTAGGGCCTACTCAAGTGTCGGACGATTTCCTGCGGACGTTGTGGCTGCAGCGCCTGCCGGCCTACGTACAGGTCGCGGTCCAAAGTCATATAGACGCACCGCTCGCCACGGCCGCCCAAATCGCTGACAGGCTTATGGAGATTCCAACACCCGGTCTTCCACCGCACGTCCACGCTGCCAGCACGAGCTCACAGTCCACCAATCAGGCAGATGAACTCCACGGCCCATCAGCCCCTAGCCTCGAGCAGCGCCTGGAGGCGCTCACCGCGGAAGTCGCAGCCCTACGAGGCGAACGAAGGCCGCCAGCACGCCGTCAGCCGCCCGAACAACAGCGTGGCCGCCGCGACAACGCCAGCACCGGGAAATGCTGGTACCACAGACGGTTCGGTAGCCGGGCTCAACGCTGCGAACCCCCGTGCAGCTACACCCAGGGAAACGAGTAAGGCAGCCGGCTATTGCAGCTGCCGGCTGCCCATCCAGTGGACGCCGTCTCGTCGTTAGGGACCACACCAGCGGACATGGGTTCCTAGTCGACACCGGTTCCGACTTATGTTGCTTCCCGCGCAACCTACTCAAGGGCCAGCGCGCGGTCACCAACTACAAGCTCAGCGCCGCGAACAGCAGTACTATCAACACGTACGGCTGCCTACCCATGCGAATCGACCTGGGGCTGCACCGGGTGTTCGTATGGCGTTTCGTCATCGCGGACGTCGCGTTGCCAATAATCGGCGCTGATTTCCTGGCACACTTTGGACTTCTACCGGACTGTCGAAGCGGGCGCCTGCTCGACGGGACGACGGGCCGCGTCGTAAGCGCGAATAAGGACCGATCGCCGCAACCCAGCGTCAGGGTGCTGACGACGTGCTCGCCATACCAGGACCTCCTGAGCCGATTCCCGGAGCTCACGCGCCCGGCCGGCGCGCCCCGCGTTGTTCGTCACACCACGGTTCACCACATCCGGACGACGCCAGGACCCCCAGTTTCCTGTAGACCACGACGCCTGGCACCGGAGCGGCTCCACATCGCACGGGCAGAATTCGAGGCCATGCTCGCCGACGGGACCGCGCGACGATCGAAGAGCCCGTGGGCATCGCCGCTGCATCTCGTGCCTAAGAAGAAAGACGGAGAATGGCGCCCATGCGGTGATTATCGCGCGCTGAACGCGCGAACCGTCCCAGACAGGTATCCCGTTCGGCACGTACAGGACTTTGCTATGAGCCTTCGAGGAAGCAAAATATATTCTGTCCTCGACCTCGTTAAGGCATACACACAGATTCCGGTGCACACGACGGACATCCCGAAAACGGCCATAACCACGCCGTTCGGGATGTTCGAATTCCCGTTCATGACCTTTGGACTGAGAAATGCTGGACAAACGTTCCAGAGGTTTATGGACGAAGTGTTACAGGGGCTGGACTTCTGCTTCCCGTACATCGACGACATTCTAATCTACAGCGCGTCTCCAGAGCAACACCGGGAACACCTGCGAACCGTTTTCCGCCGATTGTCGCAGCACGGCATAATCGTCAACGTGGAAAAGAGCGTGCTGGGCCAGCAGGCCGTAACCTTCCTCGGCTACCACGTTTCCTCGGAAGGCGTAAGCGCCGTACCAGAACGTGTCGCCGCACTGCGCGATTTCCAGCGCCCATCCAACGCCAGAGGGCTCCGTCGCTTCTTGGGAATGATAAATTTCTATCGTCGTTTCCTTCCCAAGGCAGCGGCGCATCAAGCAGAGCTCCAGGAGGCTCTCTCAGGTCTCCGCGGCACCCACCCTGTGCCCTGGAACCCACTCAGTACAGCAGCCTTCGAGAAATGCAAGGCCTCGCTCGCCAACGCAACGATGCTGGCTCACCCGGACCCTACGGCACAGCTCGGGCTTTTCACCGACGCGTCGTAGAATGCAGTCGGCGCCAGCTTGCAGCAGCAAGTGGGAGGAGCGTGGCAACCGTTGGGTTTCTTCTCCCGGAAGCTGACGCCGCAGCAAACACAGTGGCCGGCATATTATCGGGAGCTACTCGCCATCTTTTTGGCGGTCCGGCATTTTCGTCACGCGTTGGAGGCTCAACACACAATAATATTTACTGACCATAAGCCCATATGTTTTGCCTATCAGCAGCAGAACGAGAGACTCCCGCCCGTTCAGAGGAACCACCTGACGTACATCTCGCAGTTCACCACGGACATTCGGCACGTCAATGGGTCCCAAAACAAGTCGCCGACGCGTTATCCCGCGTCGAAGCTTTGACAGCAGCCAATAGCCCGGTGGATCTCAGCCGCATCGCCCAGCAGCAAGCCGAGGACGACGAGCTACGCGAGCTGCTAGCCGGCAGCACAGCACTCCAGCTCCGCCACGTCGATGTCCCAGGACTCGACCTCCGGGTGTTATGTGATGTATCGACGGGTCGCCAACGCCTAGTCGTCCCAGCTCCAAGTCGCAGACAGGTATTCGACGCGGTCCACGGCCTGAGCCATCCCGGCACACGCGCTACCACGCGCCTGATTACGTCGCGTTTCGTTTGGCCCGGGGTTAAACGAGACATACGCGTATGGACTCGGGCGTGTTTGCAATGTCAGCGCGCGAAGATTACACGGCACGTCCACACGCCACTGGGAGACTTCACGACGCCGTCAGCTCGTTTCCGTCACATACACATTGACATCGTGGGTCCACTGCCGCCAGCAGGCTCTTACCGCTACCTCCTGACGGCGATCGACCGTGCATCGCGTTGGCCAGAAGCTTATCCACTGGAGCGAATCACCGCAGAAGATGTGGCCAACGCCCTGCTCCACGGCTGGATCTCGCGCTATGGCTGCCCAGAGCGTGTTACTTCGGACCAAGGACGGCAGTTCGAGTCCGATCTTTTTCAGGCACTGGGGAAGTACACGGGCTGGCAGAGGTCCCGCACGACGCCGTACCACCCACAGGCTAACGGGCTAGTAGAACGGCTCCACAGGCAGCTGAAGGCAGCGATAATGTGCCATGAAGGCGCCTCCTGGCTCGACGCCCTCCCGGTCGTCATGCTCGGGATTCGTACCGCCTTCAAGGAGGACCTGCAGACATCAGCCGCCGAACTGGTGTTTGGAGAACCGCTACGTCTGCCCGGCGAATTCTTCACCGCAGAACCCGAGCTTGGCGACCCGACGTCACTCATCGAGCGGGTCCGCCAGGCAACAACAAACATACGGCCCACACCGGCTTCGCGACGCTCCCGACCAGGAAGCTTCGTGTTCAAGGAGTTGGCGACTTGCACCCATGCTTTTCTCCGTGACGACGGTATAAAGGCCTCCCTTTGTACGCCTTACACGGGACCCTACCGCATCGTCAGCAGGGACGAGAAAACCTGCGTGTTGCATACAAGTCGCGGAGAAACACGAGTTTCACTGGACAGGGTAAAACCGGCCTTCATGTTGCGCCCAGAGGAAGCAGTTGGGCCCCCCAGCATAGCGCCGGCAGCCACGAACGACAGCCCGGTGGCACCACAGGCGACGTTCTCCACGCCAGCGCAAAGAGACTGGCCTCGCCCGCATCGCCTAGCAGCGCCGCCAACTCGCTCGGGTCGCCGGGCCCGTGCCCCGGACCGCTACTCGCCCACGCCGTAGAACATTTCGCACATTATTATTTTTTTTTTGTAAATATTCTGTATATTGTTTTGTAAAAATTATGAACATATATATTTATTATGGTATTGTAATGCGACTCTGGCACAAAACGTATATCCTGACTCCGTCTCTTAACGGGTGGCTGGTGTGGGGACGAATATTCCGTGTCCCCACGCGAGCAAGAGGGTCCCGTTACGCGTCCCGTTAGGGGATGCAAACAATGCTCCCCACCAAGTAACGGGACCCTACCGAGCTCCTACAGCGTGCACACGGAGAGCGCCATTCTGTTTCCGGCTCTCGCGCGACGCATTACCTGTGCTTCCCGACAACGGCCAGAGTCGCACCACGTGGTGGAATAAAGTTTTAGTTTAGGAGACCAGGCTTATTACTCCCGGCTCCGGGAATCCTAACCCTGCACGAGTCTCTCCTATAAAACGTTAGATGTTTGTTTAAATTTTCTAATTTTGCAGAGGAACGTTGATAGTTTATAAATGTGGAACGAATTGATTTATGATAAGTAAATAGTGATTATAAGAAAGAAATTTAGTGATTTTACATTGGATTATTATAGCATTAAACTGAGAATAATATATAAAATTCTTGCAAATAAAATTCTTAGCCATAATAATGTAAACTGGTTTCTCATCAAATTTTATTTATGATATTAGCTTGTGTGGATACTCAAACGGAACTATAATACTAAATTAGGAAGACAAAAATACCATGCGAATTATTTCTTATTTTAATTTTCAATTGTTACTATTTTGAGGGGTTAATAAATAAATAACACGTTCCTAAATTTAATTTATACATTCATATTCGCCATTACATTTCCCGCTGTTGTGGTGCGTTGAGTTCCGGAGAGTTTCCCGAGGTTTCGCTCAATTTCCGGGAAATGATATTTTCTCCCATACTAGTCTATGAAACCTTTATAAATTGAGGGAATCCAATGATAACAGCCAATTTCAATGTCTTTTCCTGAATTTCTTTGTATGAATTCAGATTCTTGAGATTATTCCAAATTAGAAAATAAAGTAAGAAGAAGAGTATGGCCAAATTCGGACAAAATAAGTGATAATATAAATACCACACAACGTTTCAGCGATCCTTGTGCCTTTCTTCAGGTTCTAACAACAGCCTAGAGAAACACAACTGCACTCGTCGGTTGACAAAACTTTTGAGTTGATTGAATAAAGGGACAAGGATCCTAGAAACGATATGTGGTTTTTATATTATGACTTATTTTGTCTGTATTTGGCTATCTTACTTATTATTAATTTTAAATCAATACTTTTGCATTGCCTGGAAACAATCACACCGGTGTAGATAGTCGAAATGCCGTTTATTTTCCACATTCCAAACAGGTCGTACTTTTCGAAAGATCGTAATCAAAGATAATGATGACTCGTGTTCCTGAATCTGCATAATAAACCTTCTTGTTGTCCATATTCCAGTCGATTCCGTTGAATGTCGTTACACAAGTGCCTTGAAAGTCTGCATGAACAATTAATTATTAACGATAAACAGTTTCCCACCCTGGTAAAGTCAGGGAAATTGGTCGCGTCAGAGAGAATAAATGATATACGGATTTTAAGAAGAAGATGTAGACAAGCTACGTACAGGGTAATTCACGTGGTGGCAACTTCCCTCTTAGAGCATAGAAAAGGGATTGAAAGGGGTGATGCGGAAATGTAGAGCAAGGTAGCATTCTGACCCTGATATGTCACTCACAGATAATGCATTCGTATATCCGAAGACATACATTTCAATGCACTAAATTCATTTTTTTAGATAATTTAATGACGGCTATCTCATTAACTTATCGTACTTTTGAGTCTCGAAACAAACACAGGACTAGTTACGATTGTGCGAAACCTGATCAATGTTCTATCAGAACAGTAATTATGAGATAGATGAAGATCTAAGAGGAATTATATGAATTAAAAACCAGGTTGACTAAATTTAAATCTCCGAGTCTTGGCCATTGGATGGCAACGTGAGCAAATAATCTTATCAATAGGGATAGGAATTTTTCAAGACACGAAGAGAAGTTCTGCGTTGTGAAATACATTTATGTTTCGCAGTTGGTGAAAGTAATACAGCGCCATTTAAGTGGAATGCAACGTTTACTTCCAACTTGGGGAGACATTTTTATTTGAGGAAGAGCTAACCACATGCACCCTGGTGCTTAGCATGACATTCAACAAACTTAAAGTGGACTCGAGATAGGAGCTGTATTTCTCAGGAATCCATGGTCCTCCGCCTCCCCTTAGCGCGCCTGGGTTAGACAAATGTCAGCATGTGGCCCTGACGTGACGTAAATGTCCTTGATTGCTTTCCTAGTGGATGGACGGTTGCTGAAAAACCAATCAAAATCAATTTTGTTGTTGGGACACGACGATAAGGAGCGGTACGTGCACCCTTGGAACCGGAGAGAAGAATGACCAGACGTCCACTTGAAAGTTTCTTTTCTAAGTTCGGGTAGCCATTTCTGGGAACATCGAACACGTGGCAACGGCAAGCTGTTCTTGTAACATGGCATTAAAGTGCAGAACCTGATAACTACATATTACCCACGTTGATGTACTGAATCTTATGCGCTATCCGGGTGTTAAACAAAAAAAATTGTCTGCTCGATAATAGTTTTGAATTAACAGTTATAAGTTCACTATAAGCAAGCGGACGACAGTGTAAATCGAGCACACCTCATCTGAACGTTGCACTTCATGCGAGTGCCTTCGAATATCGTGCGTTTGGTAGTCATTTAGAATAGTCTAATTTAAAGGATCCTCTAAATGCTCTGAAAATAAACAATTTACTGCTCTCTACTTTTTTTTATTTAGATGGTTCACAGTCGCTTAAACCTGCAGGTCGTTAGCGACTTGTATACAATACGTTACTATAAATCCGTGTCGACAAATATTGCTTTATATATATATATATTGTGGTAATTAAAAGGCAATTATTAATTAATAATTAGAAATTTTGGACTCGAATTGTTAGCGGCAGAAAACACAATTTGCGCACGAGAATGGACAATAATGCCACAGATTTAATGTATAGTAGGTTCTTGGTTCGTGCTAGAGCGTGGTGTGACCAGTCGTCGCCGAAGCATAGCAGAGAAAAGTTGTTGAGGAGATATAGCTGCGTAAAGTCTACGTGGAGAGATTGCAGAATAAAGTTGTCGTTGAATTATTGCAGAGTTAAGTCTTCGTCGAAACAATGCAGTGTAAAACCAACTTTTGTCAAACCAACATTTATAATTAGAGTCTGTGTTAAAAATGGCCTGTTATAAAGTGTAATGAGTGTGTAAGTCTATTGAACGAGCCACATTGCCCTGATTGCCAAAAACTGTAAGTTACAATTTCACTAAATTCATATTTGTTAACCATTAGGTAAAGGTAATTATCGTCAGATTTCGGTTTTCGAATATCGTTTATAATATAAAGTTAACAATTTATGTTTGCATTGTAAATAATACATTGAAGTCAATAGTAACTTCATAGAAGATTGGATTGATAACAAATATTTTCTGTATTTAAAAGCCCAGTAAATACCCTGAGAGACAGTAAACTTTTATTGTAAAACACTAATAAATAATATAAATTGAAAGAAAATTACGTGTTGTAAAATTCATTAGATAATATTTTTAAATTTAATTTATTGTGCATTAATAAATCAATTTGTTTTTTTTATTTAATAATCCTAATAATTATTAAAGCATCCTTTCATTTAAAATTTAAATTAATAAAAATTGTTGCTCTATCTTAGGGATTTTTTTAATGTTATTAACTAATTACCACAAATTGTCACCGCAACGTGGGTTAACTGTGTCATTTTAAATTTATTTAAATTTGTATTTGATACAAATTGGCACCTGGATGTGAGGCTAACTATTTGATTTAATTAACTCATGTTCTAAAAATTTCTTTAATTTGTGTTTATTACAATATATATAGTAATATTCATTTTATTTAATTACAAAATGAATTTTAAATCAAACATTACTTTTAAAAATTAGAAATTAATTAATTAAACAATGTTTAACTCTTTGAAGAAATTTACAATTTATTAGTATTATGCCACGGCTTTTGTAAGAACTTAATTTCAGGTCCGCCTATCGGGCCTCCAATAAATATGGTACAACAAAAATGTAATTTAATTTTACAATAAACATTTATTCTTAACCTGAAAATTATACTGAAGACAGAAAATCTGAAATAAAATCAATTCTTTAGTAATCTCTATAATATATATATATATATATATATATATATATATATATATATGTGTGTGTGTGTGTGTGTGTTTGTGTGTGAGTGTATGTGTGTATTGCTGTAATTAAAAGGAAATCATTAATTAATAATTAAAAATTTGGACTCGAATTTTTAGCGGCAGAAAACACACAAGTTGCACACAAGAATGGGCAATAATGCCACATGTTTGGGAATTGTAGGCTGGACGGAAGGTGTGGCCTGCTTCGTCGAAATATTGCAGTGTAAAGTGGTCATGTAAAGATTGCAGAGTAAATGAGTCTTTGTAGGAATATAGCAGAGTAAAGTTGTCAAGATATAGCAGAGTGGAGTCTTCGTAGAAATATAGCAAAGAGCAGTTGTCATGGAAAGAAAGGTTGCTGTGGACGGACGAAGAGTAAAATATTGAGAAAGAGTCCAGATTCTGGTAGTACAACAGCAAGATCAATTAGAACAGATTTGTTATAAGTTACAGTCTGCGAAATAAATATCCAAATATTCATCGATAAACATTTTGAGTGCTGAAGTCTAATTATCCTATTTTCAAATTAGACCATTGTTTTTCGATCGTGGGAGTCCAGGCCACCGCATCCAGCATCTAATATTCTTCAGAACGAGAAAATAATATTTCCTTAACGAACGGAGAACCAACTTTTGTCAAACCAACAGTGATAATTAAAATTTTGTGTTAAATGGCCTCTTATAAACTGCAATGAGTGTGTAAGTGAATGAACGAGCCAAATTGCCCTGATATCTAGAAACTGTAAGTTACAATTTCACTGAATTAATGTTTGTAAAGGTAATTGTCGTCAGATTTCGGATTTCGAGTGTTGTTTAGAATTTAAAGTTAACATTTTATGTGTTTTATTTGCATTGTAAATAATTCATTTATGAAGTAGGCCCATAATAACTTCATAATAATTTAATTGTTAACTAATATTTTCTTTATTAAAGGTCCAGTAAAGACCATGAGAAAGAGTAAATTTTGATTGTAAAATATTAATTAATAATATGAAAATGAAAGTTAATTTTTGATAACTGTTGTAAAATTTAATTATTGGTGCATTAATAAATTAATTTTTTTGTCTATTTTAAAATTTTATTATTATTAAAGCATCCTATCATTTTAATATTAAAATTCAAATTGATATTTTATTTGATGCATTAATGTGGCGATTTAATTTTTAATTCATTAGTGATTAACACAAATTGGCACCTCCATGTGAGGCTAACTGTTTATTTAATTATCTTTCATTTGTATTTTATCATTCTTTCATTTAAAATTATTACAATATATAATATACAAATATTACTGTGCCGTACAGTTAGCTTTTTATAATTCATTGAATATATTTACTTTCTATATGAAATCTATCATGGATATAAGTCGGTTGGTTTGATGTTCGCCAAGATTATAATTTCGTCTACTTGGATGAGGACTCTTACTTCGTCTTTTGCCATAGAATCAGCGATATGATTTCCTTTTATTCGCCTATGAACCGGTATCCAGACTAGCTTCGTTTTGTCCTTCCTGATGTCCCGTCTATGTATTATGTCTCTAATTTCTTCTAATCTCCTTGTTATGTGCTTATATTATGCAATTGTATGTGAATCCATGGAATCACTTATAATTAATAAATTTTGGATTCTTCAGCGAATTTTAATGCAATTTTAGTAATGATATATACTTTGGCCGTACAAATTGATGCAGGCCTATTTCCTAGGTTGGACGACAAGGCACATCCCGTTCCACTCTCGCTCTTGAATGCATCTGTGTATATACGTGTTGCTTGATTTGCTTTCTTTAGGGTGTTGTTAATCTTGATTGCTCTTTGGAGTTTTTTAGTCCTTAAGAGATCTGTCTACTACTATTTGTTGATGTCACCATGGTGGTGAATTCGGGATTATATAATGATCAAGTTTGGGTATTTATAATCATAGCTAACTGAAACACTTCTTTGTATTTTTTACACCATTTAAATTTTTCATCTTTTAGTGTGATAGATGACTATCAACTCTAACCATTATTAATTAATTAATTATTCTATGGGAGATTAGGTTCTTTATGTTTTCATGTATTTTCCCTCATATGCCATATCTTGAAACCACTTTTCTTCTCGTGGCATCGTATGCTTTATTTATATCTATTGTCGTTACTACCACATTGCCTTGTTTAATTTGGCTTTCGTCAAAAATTTGTCTACCTCTCTAAGTATAGTTATCGCCGATCAATGCTTACGGAATATTCAAATTATTGCCAGGTACCAGGATAAACACCAGGCTATAACCTTTTCCAGGATTTTCGTCATGTTGCAGAGCAGAGCAATCGGCCTGAAGTCTTCAGCTCTAGTTCTCCTTCTTGCCTGGTTTTGCCTTTTCCATGTCTCCGGCATTTCTCCGGTGTTCCAGATCTTATTTATTATTTTGGTGAAAACTGACGTTCCGATATCCGGAAGATTTCTTAGGAGTGCGTTTGGAACCTCGTCCGGTCCAGGAGCCGAGTTCCTAGAGTTGTTGTTATTTCCTTGACTTCTCTACTTCGTTGATTTCATCGTTCACACGCAGATAGACAACTATCCTCGTCCTGCCAGTCCCTAAAAAATATAATAACTTACTGCTTCAAAGAATTACCATTATATATGCTGCTTATATTTTAAAACCTAACATCGTACGCAATAATTGTTGTTACTGTTGAATAACTAATTCCCTTTACAATTAATGTTTTATACTAATGAAGCGAATGAGACTGTTAGAGTGTGTTTAAAAAATAAAATAATTCTTTTTTAAAATATTTTATTTATTGATTCTTCAAATTCTGTAAAGATCAATGATGTTACTATCATCACAAAACAACTCTTCGTGGAGGTAAACCTCTCACTCCAAGTCCAGTAACCCGGAAGGCGTATCCAGACAATGGATATTTTTCCAGAAGCTCCAAAGGCATTTCTGCATTTCCAGAAGTAACGTACAACTCCTCGTAATTAGGACCTCCAAATGCTACGGACGTAGTTTGGTAGGACGGGAAATTGATCGTTCGCAATAATCTCCCTGTTTCAGGGTTGATTCTAAGTACCTGAAATTTGAGGAATCGTTTAGTCCAGAACTCTAAAATCCTTAACAATCTATGATAAAGTTACTTAAAGAAAATTGTTTCTTTCGTCAATTAAAAATTTGATTTTGACTACAGACTTCAATTACTCATAATTTTTCAAATTAACTGTAAAGTTTTATTAAGCAGTACGTAAGAACAGAATGTTGTCTGTGAGAAAGAACTTAAGGAAGGTTGAAACGTAACACTTAAGTTGTAAAAAGGTAATCTGTAATTCTATTCTGTAATCTAGTTCAGTAATTTTTTCAAAATTAGCATATATATATTATATTACATGTATGTACATACAATATCATTCTAGGAGAAGTTACTTGCATTTTTTTAAACATTTTAAACACTGTTGAACGCAAGAGATAAGTGAATAAGTTATGTACGTGACTGGAGTGACGTCAGAGTGAGCGTCGTACAACCGAGACGGCAAATGTTAGTTTTTTTTAAAAAAACATTTTTTTACAGAGAAACATATATAGTTTAAAAATGTGGATTGAATTGATTTATAAACAGCGTTTATAAGAAAGCGATTTTTAATATTTCATTTACTATTAGAGATTATAGCATTAAACTAAGGAAGAATAGATAAAATTATACAAAAGTAAAATGTTAGTCATAATAAGGCAAACAGGTTTATGATATATAATTAAAAGTTTTTTCAAATGTTATTGTACGTTATTAGCTTGTGTGGATACTCAAAGGGAACTATAATCCTAAATTCTGAAGAGAAAAATGTACCACGTAAATTAATGCCGCCTTTAAATTTCATTGTTATTATTTCAACAAATTAATAAATAAATAACACATATATAAATTCTAAGCATACATTGATATTATATATTACAATTCGTGTTGTTATGGTACGTTACTTTCCGGCGTGTTTGCCGACGTTTCGCTCGAAAATTCCGCGAAGTTTCAAGGAAAGACTGAGATTTTCGTCCTTGCTCGTCTGTGTAGCCTGTATCAGTTCAGGATATCCAATGACAACGTCTTTTCGGGAATTTATTTGTTTGAATACCGGTTCTTGAGATTATAACACAGTGGAAAAAACATACAATTCATGAATATAACCCAAAATAGGCGTATGTAGGAAGAACGCTGTAAGAAAACTTTCTGATAGGTAAATAATGGCGAAGATTAGTATAAAATGATATTAGGAGCGAGAGGATTCTCTCGCAGGTAACCTGCGAGGGATGTTCTCTCGCAGACAAAACCTTGTAGGAGAGATACGAAGGGGCTACATTTGGGAATGCCTTTTCCTCTCCATTTTTGAACTAACGTTCCCACAAGCCGACGCACCTCATCCCGTTTTGAGACGTGTATGTTCCGGGGTCACAGACCTTGGGCATATGGTAAGAGTTGTCCGCTATTCCCATTGGAATAGTGGGCCAGCTGCCTCCTAAACTGGTCGAGGCACGGTAAAGGGAATGCTGCGTCCACACAGCAAACTCCTCCCGCTATCGGAAGGGCGTGGGACAAGCAGTCAATGCCCGACCTACCCGATGCAGGTTTTTCTAGGGTTTTCCCTGCATTTCTTTAGGCGAATGCCGGGTAGGATTCTTAAAATATAGCCCGGGAGTCCTAGTTAACCCTTGGCTACCTTCCTCTACCCTTCCGCATTCCCCCTTTCAAATCCCTTCCTATGCTATTAAAGGGGAGTTGCCCAACGTGGATTACCCTCATGTAGCCTGTTACCCTAAAAAAAGATATTAAGAGACGTTAGCTGGAAAAAATAAATAACCGTGAAAGAATTTCCTACATTTTTCTCCAAAGGAAGCCACGCAAAAAAGATGAGTCAGAGCCCTGGAGTGAAAGAATGAATGATGGAATTAGAGTGGATCAGTATGTTTTAATATGTATTTAAGCAAACTAAGAAACTATGGAACGCCCTATTTTCAGTTTGAAGACAACAGACGGTCAACAAGATTCTATGAATTTTTATTAATTTTCTATTATTAACTGGTTTATAAAATAATTTGGTGTTTTTCTAACAGAAGGGGTGGTTTTATAGTGTTCATTTAAATAAAACCCCTTTATAGTTTGTGTCACGTCGTATTATTTCGGTAATACGTGTTCTTACACTACTATAATTACTCAATTACTTCTGTACTCTTAAATGTGTTAATTTACAATTTTGAAAAAATATATAAGTTCCTTGGTAAATAGTTTTAAAATTTAAATACTATAATTAAAATTTACTACAAGAATTTCTTCATTAATTCCCTTAATATTAAAATTTTTATTGTGTAATAATATCCAACCATCAATCCATTTACAAATCCATATATTTAGAATTATCATTGTCATGATAAATACCTGTGCTCCTTCTAAACTTGCGACCCAAATTTTTCCTTCACTATCGACAGTTAATCCATCAGGAAGACCCTTGACCCCCTTCTTTTTATAGTCAAATAATACTTTTGCATTACCTGGAAACATTCACTTCATTGAATATAGCTGAAATGCCATTTATTTTCCTGATCCCAAGCATATCGCACTTACTTATAGTTCCCTTCAAGAGATCGTAATCAAAGACAAAGATGACTCGTGCTCCTGAGTCAACATAATACATCTTCTTGTAGTCCAAACTCCAATCGATGCCATTGGATATCGTTACACCCGTGGCTTGAACGTCTACTTCCTTCGCTTTCGTTAAACGGAACAGGATTCCCGCATAAGGAACGAACTCGATTATTGAACCTATTCGGGGTCCAATGGTACCTTAAACATAAGTTGAAAAGATATTTTTATATTTCTATCGCATGAACAATTAACCATTAACGAAAAACAGTTTCACGTCAATGGTTGGCAAACACTAGTGTCCCTCATACATATGTTTAGCTTTTTTTGTATATACGTGGGATTTTTTTAAAAAAAAGTGCATTATATTATGTTCTTTAGGATCCTATAGTAAATATAATATAACATTTTTACATTTATGAAAGATGCCTTGCATTCCTTTCTTGTCAAACAGGGTTAAAACACGAGAAGTAGAGAAGATAATAGGTAAGAAGGGCTGAAACAACATATATTTAAAAATTCAAGGTGAAGCAAATTCTAAATTGTTCATCACTGAAGATCATGTCAGAAGCATTGATCTGTCGCTTCAAAAACCTCCTCGTAGTTTCCTACCTTCCATCGTAAATGTATGTTATTTGTTTCATACTTTAAAGAGGTTGTGTATGTAAGTGGTTGTTTACCTAACCAATAATGTGACGAGCGAAAGTAAATCTTGAGCACTGCGAATTTAAAACACAAATATCAAATTATAAATCCATAATTAACTATATTAGACAAAGTCGAACGCGTTGAGGGCATTGGCTATATAGACTGCCTATAAAACTGAGTTGAGTCCTTGTGTCACGGATGATGAGGCTGAAGACAGTAACTATCCGCCGAGTGGGCAATGGAGGCAACTCCAGACAATGTGAGAAATCTCGAAAGTGTCTAACATTGACCAAAACAAAATTTCCACGGAAAAACTAGAATCATTGAATTCTGCAGGCGAAATCAATACTTCATCTGGAGGGAGAGTTCAGATAGAAAAGTGAAATAGCATTTTGAGGAATAGTTGACATACGATACTTTGGTGTCGAGCAATATCCGGCCGTGCCATGAGCGGACAACCTCCCCCTTTCGGAAAGGCGACTTTATTTCTTAAAGAATCAGTCTTGGTTTTAACATTAAGTGAATGTAATACAAGTTTAATGTATAACATTTCTGAAACTTATCTGGATTTGTAATTTCTATCTCTATCTATAATATGGAAACAGTGATTCGATCAATAAATATCCTTAAAAATGATCAATTAAGATGCAAATCTTTTAACAATTAATATTTATCTGACGTCCTTAAGTAAATGAAAACATCAATCTGTTTGGTTATGAATTTATTTTTAATTTAAATTTTTAAATATTATAATAGAAAAAACATTCTCAGAGTTTAATCCCTAATTTATTAGGACCTCTTCATTTGTTGTTAAGTCAATTAAATGATCTAATTTGAAAATCCGTGTTTCTAAAAATTTCAACACAGCAAGATTTGACAAACATGATAATTTATAATACAATTAATTAAAAATTTATTGAACATTACATGAAATGTAGTGGACATAAATTTCTTAAACATGATTTGTCCACACATTGCAGGCAAAAATTCTGTTATTTTTACAGCTGTTACGAGTATTGTTAAGTTTAAAGATAATGGAAATAAAATTATTTTAAATACATTAAATGGATTAGAACAATAGGGAATCATAAATTCAATTTAAATTATTAGTATAATTTGTTTACGTTAATGGTCTAATAATTTGAACGAACATTAATATTGTGTTTTTTTATTCCTTTAACATACCAAGAATTAAGATTTAGTTCATCCCCTAGGTTAAGGGGTGGGAGAGGAATTTTAAAACATGCTAAAACGGCCGTTGTTAGCTTAGAATTATTAGTTTTCGATGTCGATGAGATTAATAGTTTGTTCTTCAGATGTTTTAGTGTATAATTTAAGCCCCTCACAGCATGGTAAGACAGCACCACTAAGGGTGGAGGTTGTGGGCCTTTACTTAAAAATAACGCGAAACAACCGAGATGTGTGTCAAAACCATGGTCATAGATGTCAGTGAGTTTAATTCTGTCATTAACTATGTCTTTTCTAAATTTACTTTGCCAGTTGTAGTTCACCCCCTGGGGACGGGGTTTTGGGAGGAAGTGGGTGAAATTCCGTAATATAAAATTAATGGGTTAAGAACTGAGATTGATAATGAATTTAGGGTTATGGAAGTCGCTGAGTTTAATTTTGATATTTACCATACTGATTAAGATGTAGTTCAGGCTCTAGGAGTGAGTGTGGATAAAATATTAATATACAGAATTACAATTTCTATTAATACCCGGGCAACGCCGTCACTCCGCTAGTAAAAAATAAAAACCTGAAATTAACTAGACGAAGCCTATATTAATATGAATATAAAATTTTTTAAATTAAAACTTTTAAATATAAAGTAAAACCCAAGTGACAAAATTTACAGTATGGAATTATTTACCTGACCAAAGACGACCGAAGGCATCTGCTTTACCATCGTTAATTCGTGATCCATCTTTCGGGTTTGTAACATTTGTCAATATTTTCAGATTTTGTGGTTCACGGCTTACTCCGTCCCAAGTCATCACAGCTACCGTAGTGCCTAAACCGATGACAAACTTATTCCTTTCTTCCTTTATCGGGATCACGAAAGAAACAGTACTATCTGAAAACAATCATTAATATTAGACTCTCAATTATGTGCATATCAGGTAAAATATTTCGATTGATTATATATGTATGGAAAATAATTTGTTTTAATACGTAATGCATTGAAACATGACAATCGGTCAGTGTTGGGCTTTTTGTTATGCTGAATTTACTTTGGTCGGTTTTCCTTTGATGCTTTGATGCTTTGCCGCGCCGTTAGTTGTGTTGCGTCGCGATTGTAGCGAACGGATCTGGGATCTCAGTCTCCAAAGAAACTGAACGTGAATGGAGCACGCTCTGCATGGGGAGCAGAAAGTAAGCGGAGTCTCAGACTGGAGCTCCGAGGGAAAGGAACAATTACAGATTTTGTAATTCAGCTCAAGTGATGTTTATAAAAAGCGAATCCTGTGTATATCGTCCTTTTTGGTATATATATTGTAATCATTTGACTTTATTACCATACACATATAAAAAAACTTTATTACATAAAAATATAAAAATACATTAAAAAAATTGATTGGGCGCCAGCAGATATACATATAGTCTACAAAAAAATAACAAGAATTAGCTCCGGCTTGGTTATGAAATCCTCCTTCTCTACAAGGTAATGAGGGCGGCTCGGTAGCTATTCATGAACAGAGCTTAGTTCCGTACTGTGTAAAAAATCTTTAACTTCTAAAGGCACTTTACATTACTTTAACTTGTAGCGTCAGCCGACTTGCAGCGGATCACTCGTCTTTTAGCAGCCCACGATCTCCTTCTTCGGCCTCCCGCGATGCACGTCTCTCCAAAACTTTTGTTCCTTACAGCTCGCCAAATTTTCCACCCTCTCACCTCTCTCACTCCACTTTCAGTCCTCTCTCACTTCTCTGTCTGTCTGTCCCCTCTGTGTCTGTCTGTTCACTTTCACCCGGGTTCGAAGTATATATTCTTACTCCCCCCCCCCCAACCGATGCAAAAAAAACGGACGCGTACCCTCGGCTACTTGGGGCCTCTTGAGCACACGTGAACGTTTAATTAATTCCTTCTCAGGCCCGCAGACAAAAAGCGACAACTTACCGATGTTATTCACTACAATATGTATATACATATATGTTGTAATAATAAAATGGCCCCTAAAATTTTTGTAAACATACAATTATATTTCCAAAATTAAAGGACAAAAGATTACAAAAATAATAATTAATTTTACAATAACTGTTAATATAAAATATTCTAAATAGATCTAAAATCCAGAGAAATCTTCAGAAATTTAAAGAAATCTGATGGTACGCAATATTTATGTAGTGGTTTACAATGGAAGATTTTTACATACCAGATTATCAGAGCTGCTTTCGTACCACACTGCTTACACATTTCACTAGTTTTTTTTAAAAGGAATTTTATTTAACCTGCCATTCACTGTTCACAACCTAAATTTGCACACAACTTCAGTTCACTTTGCTAAAATTAACTGACAACCGGACACGTCTCCAACATTTGTTCTAGACCTTTATCCTCTTACGTGTATCTGCCGACTTTACTTTACAGGCTATTTAATATCCTAGTCTGAATGCAACCATATCAGCCGTTACCCAGCGTTAATTATGCTCGACCGCTACTTGGCCACTCTCATTACCGACACGCCATGACCATCATCGGTCACTCCCCAGCGTAGAATTAGCTCGACCGCTACTTCTTGGTCACTCCCGAGAACAGACCATCAACGGTCACTCCCCAGCGTCGACTCTCCTCGACCGCTACTTGGTCATCAGATTAACTATTTCGCTAAAGCTCTCAGTATCACACACGTCACCGACAACAGTACAGACTGGAAACATTAAAATTTCCGCATTCTTGCGCCACGCTGACTGTTACTTACAATGATATGACATCAATATTACGCCGACAATACAAATACTAAAGAAATGATAATAAAAAAATGATTTCATTAGACTCCGGTGCTCTCTACTATATATATATATTGTGGTAATTAAAAGGGAATAATTAATTAATGAACAAAATTTGGACGGCTGCGTAAAAACACACAAGTTATATCAAGAATATTTGGCAATAATGCATGCTTGCTGGGATTGTCGAAATTCATTTTTACAAGACGCGCAGAGCTCAGTTTGTGAAGAGGAGTGCTCCAGAGGGCTCGAGAGTATATAGTAGTAGACGGTCGAAAAAGGACAAAAATTCAGAATGTGTCTGGCTGTGTGTAATTTAACAATATTCAAAAACGGTCTACAGGTTCCAGTTGGTGAGCAAATAATTATGACGATCCAACGCCGACTATTATAGTTCGGAGTCTGGCTTACATTAATGAGCTAGATATTTTTCTTCACTTATTAGGAGCCCCCGGTTATTTCATCCAGCAGATAACAAACATTGGAGTGTGATGGTAAGATTTTGTTAGAAGAATTAGCGAAGCAAGCATTGTGAGTCATTTTAGCAAGCAGAAAGTGTTGAGTATTAAATTAAATGCATAAATGGTCTGTCTATAAAGTGTTAATAATTGTGTGTATGTGTGAACGAGCCAATTTCGTTGGTATCAGAGAACATTAAGGTAAAACTCCACAATTTACTATCTGTAAACCCGAAAGTAAATGATCAGATTTCCGATTTCAAATTTTAAATTTCATATCTCATATTTTGTATTGTAATTTTCTATTGATTGCTTGAATAATGCCTTGAGAGCTTTGTGAATTTTGATTGTTTAATAAGTATTCTTTATTGAAGGCCCGGTGATCGGCCCTGAGAAATAGCCGTTGTATTGTGATTAAAATCATTTTCTTTAATAAATTAATTTGAATGTATATTTTAAATCTTGATTTTTATTAAAACATCCGATCTTTCTAACCGTCAGAGAATAATACCAGAAAACCTTGCTTCATTTTTTCTAGACTGAAATTGCCTCATTACAAAACTGAAATGTTTCATTTTCACACAGATCTAGTAAACTAGTCTTATTTGAATAAAAATATTTCTTGTGAATTCCAATTCCTGCATTTGAATAAGTTTAAGAAACAATTAAGCAATGGCCATAGATATTATTTTGAAAAAGCTTAAATTAACTATACATAATTTCTTAGCGTTGGAAACAACTTGCTTAATAATAATACGGAAAAGTTACTAATACTCACACGCATTATCTATTTTTCTAAATATGTAGTATGTACAATTTTTAAAAATGTTTCTAACTTTCCATTGAATTATACTAGTTTAAAATGAGGAATAGAGTAAAGTTTAATTGCAGCTAAGTGTAGCTAGCACCTGGAAGTTAAAAATTATAGATAACGCAGTGGCATGTTTACAAATGCGGTAAAATGTATGAAATATTGATAAGGTGAGATGTGATAATTTGTTTTAGGGTAACAGGCTACATGAGGGTAATCCACAAGGTGGCAACTCTCCTTTAATAACATAAGAAGGGATTTGAAAGGGGGGATGCGGATGGCTAGAGGAAGATAGCCAAGGATTAACTAGGGCCCCCGGGCTATGGTTTAAGGATCCTACCCGGCAATTCGCCTAAAAGTGATGCAGGGAAAACCCTACAAAAACCTGCATCAGGTATCCCGGGCATTTGGTACTTGTCCCACGCCCTTCCGATGGCGGGAGAGAGGTATGCTGAGGAGTCGCAGCATTCCCCTCGCCGTGCCTTGACCGGTTTAGGAGGCAGCTGGCCGACTATTCCAATAGAAATAGCGGACAACTCGAATAGAGCAGCAATATTAACAATAGCTTACCGAAAGAAACTGCTGTAGTTGTTTTCTTATACGGATCGTATCTGTTAACAGTTTGTCCAATTATGTCAATGTAATACAGGTGTTTCTTTTCTTCATCCCAGAAAGGCCCGTCTGCCAACTGTGAGCGTACGGAAATAACTTCGATGTTGAGCGAGGACTCGTTTCTCATGCCTGAAAACAGAGTTGTCAGTCATGCGATGTAAAGTAACAATTTATTCAAATTTTATGTACCTGAAATGCTATATATTTATACCTCAATTTAACCGACCACTATATTTGCAGTAAGCTATTTGGTATAGTTTTACATAATTTCAATTTCTAGTAATTACTCAACTTACTCAAATATAATAATACAAAATATGAATACCAAAAGCTGAAGATAGCAATTTTTAATTATAAATTCATAAATTAATATTTTGTTATCTTAACAAAAAATGTAAAGAAATCGGTGTAATTTGTTTCACAATTTTGAAGTAACTCTTTAGAAAGTTTATCAAAGCCCAACTGTTGATGATAAAGTAAACACACACAATACTAATAATAACAGAAGAAAATTGAATAACAGAGGAAGGTATCCTGTAGGTATACTAAATATTCTAATTTCTGAAAATAGTTACTGACCATCTGGATTGTAGTAATGGCTGCCAGCAAATATTTCTGGTATATTAGAGTACCAAACAAAAGCAGTAATGAGGCATATGTAACACGCGGCCATTTCGCTGAAAGATGTAGAAAAGTACGCCAATTCTGTCCGAACAGAGAATTTTATAACATCCTAGCCCCTCCACAGAACCCTCTCTATCTCTCATTGATTGTTACGGACTAATACATACATATATTTTGGTGGTACTTTGCTTGGCTTATGCCCTTGAGATAATGAATTCGTATATCTAATGTACTAAATTCAGTTTTTTACACAATTTGATGACAGCTATCTCATTAACTTATCGTATTTTGACACACGAAACAAAATACTGGACTAATTTCGGCTGTGTCAAACTTGATCAAAGTCCCAAACCACGACAGTAAATATACGATAGTTACACGAACATTTATTTTAACATCCAAAAGGAGGGTGTGTGGGCAATTAACTACGTACGGCACACACACGCATATATATTTTAATGATCACCAATGTCTCTAATTCAATTAATTTATAAATTATTGGATTAATTCATTAGTAACGTAATATTGTACCCAGGATATTTTAAATAAATTTGAACAGTTATCATAACGTACTAATGCGGAGATTGGAGTCTGTATTGTTTTTAAGCGTATATTTAAGAGCGCCTGTGTGATGTTAAAAGCTGTGACGAAATATTCACTCTGCTGGTGGAGATCAACATGGAATGATCAAATGATGCGCGAAAGTGTGTATTATGTATGCTGACTGAAGTGGTGCATAAAGTGTAACATTATGGCCTGTTTAAAAGCAAAAGTAATTTAATAAATTTTGTAGTTTAGTCTAAAAGAAAATAATTTAATTTTGTGAAGTGAAGGAAATGAAGTGGTACGAGGACTGTTCCCACATTTGGTATGTAACATAATTATATTGATAAAATACATTGAAAACATTTGTATAATTTACATACCGTCAGATTCCATTTTGTTATCGTTAGTATTTTAGAAAAAGTTAAGTAAAATTTGTTGTAAAAACATTTCAATATTTTTTTGGGTATCTATAAATTTACTATTCATTGCAAGTAGCTATAATTATTTTGAGGCCCTATAAAGCGACCCTAGAGATATTAAGGCTTACATAAATGAAATATACGGCAAAATTTTTGTA
This sequence comes from Zhengitettix transpicula, assembly GCA_037074705.1. NCBI lineage: Eukaryota > Metazoa > Arthropoda > Insecta > Orthoptera > Tetrigidae > Zhengitettix > Zhengitettix transpicula. Next base: position 46,499,760 of record CM073591.1, on the reverse strand, counting down.
TGAAATTGTAAAACAAAAACATTTCAATGTAATAAATTAGCATAACTTATATTAACTATATTAAAGCCTCGTTTTTGTCTGAACGTGTCAATAGATTAAGTTTATGTAAAGGATTGACGAATATAATGTACTACAATATATATATATATATATATATATATATATATATATATATATTGTAATGCCAATTAATTAGGACATCAATTGTGAAATTGATAATATAAATTGTTAGAGAAACATTCTTGACGGCGGTACCGAACACATAACAGAGCAACAATGAAGGAGAGTATTGTTTTCTTTGTTGGAAGAAGAAATGCGCGCTCAAAAATTACGAGACGAGAGCAGTTGAAAATCAGAGGCGATGGCATTGAGTTGCGGCAGTCAAGTACAGCTCGTACTAAAAGTAGACGAGATATTATTTTAATAAAAAGTTCAGTTCGCATTGAGTTGGCTGGAAGCGATCGAGTGGTCGTAAAAGAACTTTGCGAAAATAGGAGTTTAAAAACACGTACCGAGAGACGAGGACTAAAGCAAAAGGCGAGAGCGAGAATCGAAGGCAGAACTACAAAACCTGCTAAGCTGGGCAGCCGTGAGAAGGAGGTAACCGAGGGAGCGAGAGACGAAGAAGAGGTTCCTGATTTAAATCCAAAATGTTAATTAGAATCTGTGCGTTAAGTAGAAGCTGTGCAAAAACCCCGTTATAGTGCTTAGTAAGTCAGAAGTATCCTGGGCAGCCGTAAGTAACAATAGAAAACAATAAATTATGTAAACCGAATTAAAAGATAGATGTCAGATATCGTTATTTTCTTATTTTAATTGTAAATTAAAAGCCATCTTTTAGTATAAGTTCGTCGACAATTAAATTTAGTCTTTGTTAATTGACGAGTAAATATTTTCTGTTTTTAATTAAATTTTGTGTCTTTAATTATTTTAAATGATATAGCCTTTATCAAACCCAGTTATGACCCTGAGATATTAATTAATTGTAAATTGTTCAAGTATTGATAATAAATAAATTCTTTTGTTTGTTAAATAATCTTTCATTCATTTGTTAAGCCACTCCTTTTGTATATTACAAAATAGTTTCCACAAAGTGTGGCACGAATAAATAAATTAAATTAAAGTAAATGTTTTTAATTTGATTATTATTGTGTATATATATATATATATATATATATATATATATATATAGAGAGAGAGAGAGAGAGAGAGAGAGAGAGAGAGAGAGAGAGAGAATTAAAAACAATTTTGACTAAATTTTATCAGGTACAGATACCCGTCATTGCGATAGTAGAAAGCACGCCAAGAAATTCCGAGAATTGGTCATGGCAAGACATGAAAAGGCGATTATTCTTAGAAATAGAGGTAGGAAAATTTTCAATGGGAAATTTATGTTTCATAGTTGGTGAATGTAATTTGGAAAGTGCACGTGTTTATGGTAGTAGCACGGTGCAGCTTTTGTGAGACAATTTAATTTGTACCCAGTCCATAAAAGGTCTCAGAGAAAAAAAAAATTTTTGTATATACTGAATCTTTGGAAGAGCTGAAACAGCCCGAGTAAAGCGGATTAAGGGACAATATTAATAGCTGGAGTTTACTGAGATCGGTCACGTCAGACACTGATTATCCTACCGTTAATTCACCACAGTGATAGTATACGAATACAATCATTGTATTATTGAAACAATTTAACCAAAACGTAAATATTCCTTTCTCGGAAATGAAAAATGAGGATAATAATCATATCTATGTTATAAACGATATAATCTAATATAATCAACGTAATCAAACCACTCTTAAATTAATTACGGCTTTAATATTTGGCTCCAGTTTTAGATATGCAGTTGCATGACATGTGAAAAAACATAGCATAAACAGAGGCAATATTACGCAAAGAACGTTTTACACTCCAATTCTCTTCTTTGATTATCTGTGTTTTACACATAATGGCTACGCGAAATACTTACGCCGAGTAAAACATACATTTATATTGGTAAATGCGCGATATGCTAGAAATTATTATCTGATTGGCAAATTCTTCAGAACCATCTAGATCCTGCTTGACACGACGTTCATTCTTGGATGCACTAGCGAAGCAGTCACGTTCGGCGGGAGGCCGCCATTTCACATGTGAATCGCCGAATTCTATTCTAAAAAAATTTTAATAGTTCCGTTATTTTGTGCTAATTATTAAGTTAAAGGATCAAATTTTAAAATTCTTTCCAAGCACTGGGTTGCACACTGAGGGAGTTAGAGCTCCGCAATGGAAGAGGATTCCAGCCGGGTCCGACCCAAATTAGTATAAGTCGAATTATTCCATCCAAACCAGGAACTGAGTGGCGAAATAAAGTTCAACGACTCTGTTCTTAAGGGCAACAAAAGACCGACAATCTACACAGAATCCAGAGGAACTGCACCCGAACCACGTGTGCGCCACTTTATAAAGGTGGATATTCAACATTCATTTGGAGGACTTCCAACAAAAATTGTAAGCTTCAAAATTAATATTCACAAGTTTTTCTGTTAAATAATTTCATAAATCTCCATTAAATTCCGTATTCCTTTTGAAATCTATGGGTCGAATTTAACAAATCTCGACCATACTTTAGCTTGAACAAAAATGTCTCACAAATTTGTTATCGCAGGAATTGTAATATCTTTGTGAAAATTTATGTGTAGAAGGTATATAAAAAGGTTTCAGTCATATTGCTTTCGTCCAACAATGTCACTTAAAATTGTGTTTTAAATACTCACATCCCATTCGTGATAGCTTCTAATTATGTCTTAATTAATGTTTGTGTTTTTTAATTGAATTTAAGTTTATTTGTTTTAAATCATGAATTTGGGTTCCCTCATTTCAGGTTAAATCAGCTGATTGTGTTCGTCGTAAAAGTATGAGTTGGTGGACGTCAGAGAACTGAAACTTTAATATTGAACCATCTCCTTTATATTGTATCACAATTATCTTTAACCATAACTCATTATAAAATTTAATTAATTTCGAATATTATAATATAAATATTAAATTCTTTAACGTGTGTCCAACAAAAAATTTTGAGCAGTAGTATGAGTGATTTGCACTAATATTTCTGCGCTGTTCACAGCTGTATTTTTAATTATGTTCAGAGTCGTGCCAATTTGAAAAATGTGAGTAACTTAGTAGGCTTGGTCCGTCGGTTATCGACTCGTAGCGTCACGGTAAAAACATCGCCTAGTAACAATAAAAACCCATTAAGAGTGGGTTTGTAAAGTGTTTCATTAACAAAACTGATTCCTACTGAATATTACTAATTATTATGTACGCCTATGGTCACTGCTATAGTCCTGATTATTGAAGTAAGTTAACAGTCTATTGACCTGAAAAAAACATTTGATCTGTTTAAACTTGGATTTTGTTCATTTTCAGCATTCACTCTATAAAAAAAATACTGCAAAATGTTTTTGTAATGCGTATATATTATTTTTGAACTTCTTTTTAATATAACGGAATGCTGGTCATTCCCAGATTTACAAGACAACTCGTTGAGCTGGTAGACCCTGCACACCGAGTCCAGTAACTCGAAAAATACGGCCACGGAACGGAAAGCCGACAAGCATGTGTGGTGTCAGCTCCAGATTTGCAGACGTCACAAAGAGCTCATCCAAATTGGCTCCTCCAAATACGATGGAGGTAGTTTGAATAGATGGAATACGAACCGTTTGCAAAAGTTTGCCTGTTAAAGGATCGACTCGTATAACGTGGAAGCAAATAATATAGTTTTTAATTGTGTTTGTAAAACTGTCCCAGCATTAGAATAAAGTACGGATGGAATAAATGACGTTAAAAAATAATATACAAGGAAAAGGAAAGGATTTGAAATAGAATAAAATAAAATAAATGCAAATAATTGGTACTTTTTTATTCATTGTCTCAGTTGGTCCTTTAATGAGGTAATAGGAAATTACATACGCTTGTATTAGAAACACATTTAAAATAGAGAAAATAAAATTATATACATACTTATATATTTTAATTTGGAAACCACACATACGGAAATTTTATCTACACATACATGAATATAACAAATAAATTAGAAAAATAAATTAATATTTATAGTTTATAAAATAAAACTCTAAAATATTGTCTTCGTTAAATTGAAATTGCCCCATTATGTTTCTCTGTTAATTAATCTTAATATATCACCTAAAACCCTCTTTGTATCTAATACAAAGAATTATGGAAAAAATTCACAAATTTAATTCTTGTTTATAATTACAAGCTTTATACTAGATTAATAAATTTAAGTAGTGTAGCAAATATAAATGTCCTAACAAAGAAGTTATTTGTGATCTGAAATTGTCAGTGAACCACAATTGATATAGCAAATCTTAGTGTACTCAACATCTGAGTGTACTGAATATCTGTGAGTGTAGTATCTGAGTGTACTTTAGTATCTGAGAGTGTAAGAAAATAGATGGGGGAAAAAAAGTGAAAAATTAACGTCTGATTGAAAATAATGAATAAGATAGCCAATTGAGACAAAAAAGTAATAATATAAATAACACACAACGTTTCTGGGATCCTTGTCTCTTTTGTCAGGTGCGAAGAAGAGCCTAGAATGACAAAACTGCACTTGTCAGTTGACAAAACTCAAAAATTCTTCGTAAAAAAACAATATCGAAATGCATGGATTTATGTATATAATTTATTGAACAGAATTATCTAAAACGGTTTTTCACCTACCTACCCCTGATAGAAATTCTCAGGTTTGTTACTGTTTTTTTTATTTTGTTTTACAAAATAATCATTCATCTATATAATAAAGAATTATGAATATTTGTATGTATGTATGTATTTCTATACAAATTTAAACGCGTGGACAGAGTGAAACGAAACTTGGTACACATATTCTTAAAAACATGAGAAACCCCTAGTATAAAAGTGGAAAGAATTATAATTAAAAAATGCGATCAGTTTGGGTTAAATTACTGCGCCCCAAGAGACCATGACGTCACGCGGGAAAAGAGAGACGTTACTACGCGACGAACAAAGGCAATAGTTACTTTTTACGTAGTGAAAGAAAGCAGAAATAATTTCATTAGATAAAGTATAATTTTATCCAGAAATACTCCAACGAATGATATTAAAAAAAAATAAGAAATTCTGTATGGTCCTTGCGGAAAATGTAAGTTAATTTTCGAGCCATATTAGTGACTCCAATATGGCGACCATTTGTTAACATTGTGAATCCTGCTAACAATTTCATCAATTTAATCTTTTTTAATGTCTGAATACTGAGGGACAATTATACCCTGCAATACTTAAGGAGTATATTTAAGTATTCTATTCGTAAATAAATTCGGAGGCATGTTTGATGGGTTGATGTAATAAAATTCCATGTATTTTGTAGTTGTTCAATTAATGCACTATCGGTCGAAAGAATGAACGGGAACTAGGAACATATTTGGGTTAAATCGCTTCTTGACTAAAGACTAATATAGAATTAAATACTTTTTCTGGTTTATATAAGTAAGTACACGGAAACGCCGGGAACCCAGCTAGTTATGTATAAAATTGGCGCTACATCGCGTGAGGCACGTTCTTATAATACGTGGAGGTCTGAAAATGTGTCAAAATAATCTAATGAATATTCATATTCGTTTTATTTATCTTTATATGTGACCTGAACTTTTGGGTATTAATCTAAAGTTGATAAGTTTGTTTTAAGGCTTAATTTTCGAAGTAAATTTTAATTTTTTGTCATGAGGAAGGCCGGGGAAGATAATATAGAGCATAGCTTATGAAATGCGGCCAGTAATACTGAAACGATACCTGTCACGAACGACAGGGAGACAAATTATTGTTGATAACTCTAACACAGATTTAGAGGCAATGCTTGTTAGACTCTTTACATAAAATACTGAGCTATTAATTAAATGACGCATGAAGGCACAGAAAATGAAATACAGGAGACATCGGAAAGTACGGAAATACTACACAATAATCAAGTTGGAATAGCAGATGAGATCTTGGAAGAGAAGACATAAGTTTTACAAAGTGCCAAGGATTCATTTCCAAGTCACAAGTATCAAAATCTATTATTGATGATTCTTCTGAAGGATGGCAGTGTGATGAAAGTCAAGTTATTTTATTAGCGGATGACGATAAAATTTCACTTTCTAAAATTTAAGGATTTGAATCCAAATGGTGTGTAGATAAAATCAAAATGTAATGGGACTAAAAACTCAAATTTTGGTTCAACGAAAAAGACAATACAGTTAGAAGAAGTATTCTAAATAGTACATTCAAAGTGCCTACGGAGCTAAGGATTGTTTTAACAGCATTGAATATATTCGAATTATTATCAGATGACTTGTAATTGTCGACAGTAAAAATGTAATCAATTAAAGATAAGGAGAAAGAAAAGGCAGAAGAAAGAGAAACTTTACAAAAGGAAGAATAAGTTAAAGTGTTAAAAGACGAGGAAATGTTTTGTATGTCTAGAGTGGTAGGAAAAAGGATTATCAACATCTAATTTGTTCAAACGGGTCGAAAAACACCTTTTTATGTTCACATCTGACGACGACTAACACAAAAAAAGAGTGTCGTGTGTTGATAATACTCTGTAGAAGTTAGGACTGTGTAATATCTGACAAGACTATCAAAGACTATATTAATAAATTGTATTAACTCGTCTATGTAAAATATATTGAGAACAAAATAAGAAAATGCAATGTGTCAGCTGGACGTATGAACAATTGTTTGTACTCTATGAACTACAGAAATTATTTAATATAAATAAATTTTTTCAAATATCCTGTTCCTAATAACAATAATTTTATTTGGTTCTGTTAATATTATTATTTGGTTGTGAATATAATTTTCAATTTTCATTGCCAACTAATTTCCTCTAGTCGTAGACTAAGGTTAGATCAATTCAATGTTCAAGCAAAATGCTTAAGGTAGTGTACTGAACAACTGAGTGTTCAGAATATATAAGAGTATAATAAATTATATATGGGAGTAAAAAAATGATATCAAAGTGGCGTTTATTAATCTATTAATTTATTGAACAGATGTCCCTAAAACATATTTTGGCCCGTCAACCCCTGATATAAATTGTCTCAGGTTTGTTATTGTTTTTTATTTTGTTTGTAAAATACCAATCATAATATGAAACTCATTACAATATATATTTCTAAACACTATTGGAAAATCAAATCACCAAATATAATTATTACCTGTCCACCACCCAAAGCTTGCCTTGGCATCTACGGTTATTCCATCGGGTAGGCCTCTTACTCTATTAGCGCGAAAATCAAACAATATACGTGGATTACCTGGAAATAATAATAGTTGAGGTAAACTATAGAATATTTTCAGAATAATATTGATGTTATTATAATCATAAGCATACTGCTAATTCCTTGCTCTACGAAGGAATTGCAGTATGTGAAATCTCGATCTTAACAATAAAAGAAAACGCGAAACTTGGTACAAAATTCCAATGGAGCCACAGACCTGTTGTCCCCTCTCAACTGTCAACTAATTATAAAGAAATGTGACGTTGTAAAATTTAATTTTAATATAGATACTTGACTGTTTTATTTAACCCATTTACGATATTCGAATTATTTAAGTAATTGGTACAATTCTAAATTTCATTTTTTAAATGTGTAGTGATTTTATAATTATTATTTACTGATATGACGACTATACTCACTGATAATTCCCATTTCAATATCATAGTCAAAAACATAGATAACTGTTGGGGTCGAGTCAACATAATACATCTTTTTGTTGACTAAGCTCCCAGCAATTCCATGGGATATGGTAATTCCTACAGATTGAATTCTGGCTGTGTGGCGGATTTACAGGCTAAACAGGACTGCAGCTTCTGGTTTGTATTCCACAACATTTCCTATTCGATGACCCATTGTTCCTGAAATAATATTATTGTTTCGGTTTCTCACTGAATTGAGTTATTCAACTTGGTAGAGTAAATTTCCCAACTTCAATGTCGCAAATTAATAATATTTTCAAATTATTTTTAGTTTGTCTTTCCTTCTTATAGGAATAGATTATAAATAACATATTTATTTAAGTTCAAATGTAATTGCACTTTTTTGTTTTTTACTTATTTCCCTTTCAGTAAACCAACACCTTATAAACCACTATTTCAATTAGGCAATATATTCAAAATGGAGTGTATTACTCTGTACTGTTAATAATAATAATCTCTACTATTAGCTTAACTAATGATTATAACAAAACAAAGAAATTGCTGTCAAAAAAATATCTCGTGCCCAGTATCCTCATTTTTTTAGTTTTTTATACAGGAGTATGGTTTACAGACAACTTGGTTATTGATCATTTTAAGTACCTGCTCAAAGACGTCCTAATGCGTCTGCTTTTCCATCGTTAATACGTGATTTCCAACTGACATCAAGACTTCGATACTGGATGGTTCAGCACTGCTTCCATCCCAAGTCATGACGGTTAATTTATTACACAAGCTTAGGACAAACTTGTCATTCTCTCCTTGAATAACGAAAGAAGGAGAATCATCTGTAAAAATATCGCAATAAACTCAGTAAATGATTTATGAAGTAGACAGTATAACGTTTATAGGTCTTACACTAGATAATCAACTTAACTGGAAATAACATCTTAATATATTATTAATAAGTCAGAGTTGTGAAATTACTGTTAAAGCTAGTAAATATGGAGTATTTCAATTTCTTCATGTCATTGGAATTATATTTTGGGGTAACTCCACAGGTAAAGACAAGACTTTCTAACCCAAAAGTGTGGACTTAGGATAATGAATCAGGTAAATTCTAGGACTTCATAAGGGAGTTATTCAAAAAATTGGTTATACTTACTATCCCTTGTCAATTCATTTACTCACGGATAGTATTTGAAATATATAATCATGCAAATCATGAAATATAATACGTCTATGTTAAAAGTATTCGAATTAGATAAATAAATAAATAATTAACGGCCAAAGTGCTAGGGAAATAACATACGTTTCTTTAATCCTTGCTGCTTTCAAGTTTTGAATCACCTGACGAAAGAAACAAGGATTAAAGAAACGTAGTTTGGTATTTATTTATCTCTTATTTTTTGTCTGCTATTTGACTATTTATTTATCTAATTAAAACTCATTATGATAAATTTAGTACGAAATCATTTAATTTACTACGAGAAATAAAAATAATATACGTAATAGTCTCTTCGGTTGCAAAAAAGGGTGAAATTTACCGGCATATAAATGTTGAACAAACTTCATGGTGACATTAAAGATATAAAAGAACTCCTGTTGCATTAAAAATTGGGTTTAAAAAAGTTTCTACTGTAAATGAGTTTTTGGAAAATAATTGTATTTATTAATAAACTTGGAATCTTGGTTCTTTAGTATAAATAGTTAACATGAAGTATATGCAGTCTATTATTATTGAAATATTTAGAATGAAAATTATATATTGATTGTATTATGTAATTATGTAATTTTCACTTGGTACTGAAAAAAATAGGGTGTTATCTTATAAATTATGCTTACGTAAATTAAATTAGTAATTAATTAGATATATTTTTTAAAAAAAATTGCTATTCCCACGTCCTTAAAGTTTTTCTATTCATGAGGATGTATTGAAAATGAATTTATCGTATTCTGTTCTATGCTTATAGTGAACCGTGTGTAAAATGAGATTTTAAATGTACTAATTCGTTTGTTAAGTGTAATAGTTTAATTAATGGTGAAAAATTAACAACTTTTACATTTTACTTGAATTACGATTGCAAATAATCTTAATCAATTTAATTTTAATAATCCAAGTGTTGGTTACATTTTATCCATCATATAAAATATTTTCTCAATTATTCGAGACCCATAAAATTAACTTTGTAAATAGTTACCAAATTCAGTTCAGTCTATTTCACCGTTAATTTTTTTTTGAGAACATAGAACATAAAACAGGTTCAACAAAAAATTATGTAAGGAAAATTAAATATGAGAATTCTTGAAAAATAAATATTAAATTGAAAGATGAAAACAAGGTAGTGTTAAATATATAGTATTATATATTATATATTATTGGGATCTAATAAATAAAATATACAAATCTATACTCGTGGAGCAAATTTCTGACTGTTTCCTAGTTAAACTATTTATTGTTACCTGGTTGTGAACCTGTGGTCGAAAGTGTGTCAACAAAGACGCATACGGCAATTGTCCATTTTAGGCCCATCTTTAGTCTACAATACACGTAAAGTTTCAAAAATCTTCTATTCATTTGTTGTTTTAAATTTTTCCCTGCTCCTGACTGATAAAATCGTGCAAATATGCAGTACGTGAGAAAAAGTATCCGAAGCAGACTGGTCCTGTAAGTAGCGAGAATTACGAAGGTGAGAGAAATCGTTAAAAACATATTTTCCGATCCATTCTTCTGTTTGGCTAAATGATATGCTTGTAACGCATACGTATTAAGTGCAAATGTAATTTTTACATTTTTCTTCCGTAAGGTGAGTTACTAAATGACCACTTAAACACGACCAGAGTATTCTAAATTAAGTAACGGAAAATGTGAACTGCCTTAAGAGCAACAAAGTCTAGTTGTATTTATTTCATCAAGGACTATTGAAGTACAAGAATAAGACAAACTGAATAATATATACATGAAATATTAACAGACAGAATCATATTAAATAATGAAAACACCAAAGACATCAAAAAAAGTAGGTATGTTGATGTTCGTGAAGTGAAAAAAGCAGTTGTTTTCGTTTAGAGCTTTAGCATTTAATTTATTTAATGAGGAAATTAATTACACATAACACACCTTGTGTAGCAGTTTAACACGAATATTAATTATTAGGTGGCGATGCGTCACGATTGTACATTTCCGTGAATTACAGTGATCTCAGACAGTCGTACTTATGTTATATTAAATAATATAATTTATAAGGGAAAATTTTGTGAACTGGGATGGGAAACATTAGGAAAATGACATCAAACTGCACTTATACGTATATGTACCGAGGCGTATGTGCAATGATATTAGAATGAAGTTATAAAATATACACACAAAATTATGCCCAAAATAATATACTGACGTAAGAAAACATTCATTTTCTAATACATCCGTCGAATGGAAAAGTTACCTTCAGTAGTTCCTGGCCGTTTCCTCTTATGGTTCGAAGTGAAAGTGTTATAGTTGAATTACTAAGATTTATTTTTCCTATATAGGAATCCGTTTCTTAAATTGTGAATTCAAGTGGACAATTTTCTTTTCTTCTTTTCTCTTACCCTTATATTCATACTTTCAAATAAATAATAATCATACACAGGGCAGTGATCTTTCTATTTATTGATTGGAAGAGGGTTTATATACCTCTTAATAAAACTACCACCGGGATCTACCCCAGTCACACTTAAGTAACCGTAGAATAAATATTTATTATAGGTGTATAGCCGAACCAAAAAAACATATTCCTGTTAATATGTTTGGATTCGCATAAAACGTATTTAAAATTATTTTGTATGTCTCTTATTGCATATATATATGTTGCTAATTTAACGCGTTTTATTTGTATGGACTTTCTTGTTTATATTTATTGTTTACAGTACAAGAAGTATCCCTTTTGTAAATTAACAATAATGAATGTATCATTAGTTCATTTTAAGATAGGTTTAACAGGCTATATACATGCATAATTTTTAATTATGTTTTACAAGACAAGTATTTCACGCAAAAAATTAAAAAGTAAAGTTGTTCGTAGTGTACATGTGTGTTTAAAACTCTGAACGTGTAGCAAGAATATATTTAATTGGAGATAAAATTCGTTTTATTGCCAGCGATGCGTCATCCGTATAGAAATCCTAATAGAAAAATCTACACCTCAGAGGGGGACAGTAAAATTTGTAATTCGGGAACCTGGTCACGGGCGAGAAAAGGTAGAAAAATTAGGGTGGGAATCTTGGGTAACCATACGGATGGAAGATAGACTTTGCGCTGTATTTAAATAATACGTGGGTAACATTGCTTACCTGATAAAACTCACAGATCAAAATACGAATGTTGTCAAAGAATTTTAGTTCTGGCTAAGCCGCAGAAATGAACAGGCTGAGGAGTATCATGTCGGAAGAAAATTCAGCGCCGTATCTTCTTGAGTGTCGAAAGGAAGACTTCAGGAAAGGAAAATAAGAAAGTTGATAACGTAGGGTTCTTGGTGTCTGTGTACCTTCCAGGTACATGAATATGAAACAGAAAGCGGTATGAAGTTAAAGTTAAAGTGTAATATAAAAGAAGGCTGAGTATAAAGTACCCAGGAGCCTCCCTATCTCGAAAATGGTTGTAGAAAGACTGGCTCCAAAGTTGGGGAGAAAAACCCCGTCCCAAGTGAAAACTCCACTTGAAGAAGGCGGGGAACGAATCAATGCTTCAGACCAGACCACGTGATCTGTTCAGGGACCCCTCCAAAACCGGTTCAAACGGAGATCTGACCGAGGCAGCATCGTAATCCGAAACAGCCAATTTTATGCGGGTCTATCGGCCCCACATGAAATCCACACTTCCTCTCTTGCGCGAAAGAAATTTCTCACACGTGTGTGGTAACTAATGAAGAAAGTCAGTGAAGCTATATGACACGTGGAAAGTCATACGGGATAGGAACGTAGGTGACCACAAATTTAAAATCAAAACGAGACCCGTACGGTCTAATTCCTAAACGCATCAATAGGCGATTCGAACAATTTACCTGCAGCAGTGTTTGAGGAGAATCTTCCAATAAGGTTTTGAAAAACCTAAATAGATTAGTGAAGTGAAGTGTATTTTTAAAATTATTTTTCCTCTAAGAATATCTTTTATGTCTGTTTTTCCTTTAGTAAAGTGTTGAAAGTGAGGGAAAATTTTCAGGACAAATTTCTCGCACTATTTTATTAATATTATTTTCTTTTAATATTCTTTTCTTCTTTCAAAATGGTTTTATCTATTTTTATTTTATACTTTTGTTTATACACAGGAGACGACGCAGACGCAGTTATAATATACATTCATAAAAGAATTTTTTGACTAAAGCGTTCAGTATCGGTCCCTATGACGCTCAGTTAATACCCCATACATTAGTCACTATTCTACTATAATTGGGTTATAACTGTATTTCGCAACATACAGTACCTTTAGTTTTGTGAATTTAGTGAACCTATGAAAACTACCGTTATTTTCCATAAGGTACCGACGGAATGCAGCACTATACAACGTTTAATAGGTTGTTGAACGTGACAGCACAACGCCGAAAATATGGACGTTCAATGTGGTGTTCGCACGTTGTAACAACTATGCAGAAAACGGTTAAGCGAGGTTCGTAGAAACTGGGTAAATATTAAGGACGCAGGTTTGGAAAAAAAACACAGGATCCATTTGTCTCAGAGCTATGAGAATTTAAAATATTTCATGTCTCAGTAGTGAAATAAATATTACTGAGAAAGTAATGAGAAGTATTTATATGAACGTTAATGCGGATTCAGTTCGTTTATCGTATTTAGGAGATCAAATTACTCTAAACAATTAAACCAGGCAGTATATAAAACTTCCCCTGCGACAGGAACAATAATTTTATTTGTCAATGAATTTTAATTTAACGTTTTGAGTATGCATGTACATTTATTGATAACGCTTCTCCATTGTATGAGCAATGCATTGCTACTTCTGTTTTATTTTGTTTTACAGAGTTACTCGGTTTGCTGGTAAGCCTTGTGCTCCGAGGCCCGTAACCCGGAACACGCATCCTGGAGCTTGATACTTATACAGATCCTCGGGATTTGAATTGAAGTTCGCTGACGTGACGAAGAGCTCATCCAAATCACGGCCTCCAAAGCTGACAGACGTAACTTGGAAGGCTGGAATACTGACGGTCCGTAGCAGATCCCCAGTTGTTGGATCAATCTGGATAATCTAAAGAGAAAAACGATGCATCTTTTACGAATTATAATATTGGAACAACTAATTTTATAACAATGTTCAAAACGTTGTCATCTAGAAGAAAAGAAGTAGAAGGTGTAGAAAGGCTATATATAGGGTTATCCACATAGTGGCCACTCCCCTCTTATAGCCTAGGAAAGGGACTGAAAGGTAGAGCAAGGTAGTCAGGCGTTAACTAGAGTTTTTTTTATTTGGGTGTAGACAGGCTATGTATAGGGTAATCCACAAAGTGGCAACTCCCCTCTTATAGCATAGGAAATGGATTTGAAAGGGCGGATGCGGAAGGGTGGAGGAAGGTAGCCAATGGTAACTAGGGCCCCCGGGCTATGGTTTAAGGATCCTACCCGGCATTCGCCTAAATAAATGCAGGAAAACTCTAGAAAAACCTGCATCAGGTAGGTCGGGCATTGGGTACTTGTCCCACGCCCTTCCGATAGCGGGAGAGGAGTTTGCTGTGGGGACGCAGCCTCGACCAGTTTAGGAGGCAGCTGGCCGACTATTCCAATGGGGATAGCGAACAACTCTTACCGTATGCCCAAGGTCTGTGACCCCGGAACATACAACTCTCAAAACAGGCCGAGGTGCCTCGGCTTGTGGGAACCTTAGTTCAAAAACGGAGAGGAAAAGGCATACCCAAAGGTAGGCCCTTCGTATCTCTCCTAAAAGGTTCTGCCTGCGTGAGAACATCCCTCGCAGGTTACCTGCGAGAGAATCCTCTCGCAGGCTATCGGTTGTTAACTAGAGTCCCCGAGCTGTAGTTTTAATGGTTCTACCTGTCAATTCGCCTAAAAATGATGCAGGAAAAAACCATAGAAAAACCTGTCGGGCATTTGGTACTTGCCCCACGTCCTTCCTATGCTAGGAGTGGGCTTTGCTGTGGGAGTTAGAGCTCCGCAATGGAAGAGGATTCCAGCCGGGTCCGACCCAAATTAGTATAAGTCGAATTATTCCATCCAAACCAGGAACTGAGTGGCGAAATAAAGTTCAACGACTCTGTTCTTAAGGGCAACAAAAGACCGACAATCTACACAGAATCCAGAGGAACTGCACCCGAACCACGTGTGCGCCACTTTATAAAGGTGGATATTCAACATTCATTTGGAGGACTTCCAACAAAAATTGTAAGCTTCAAAATTAATATTCACAAGTTTTTCTGTTAAATAATTTCATAAATCTCCATTAAATTCCGTATTCCTTTTGAAATCTATGGGTCGAATTTAACAAATCTCGACCATACTTTAGCTTGAACAAAAATGTCTCACAAATTTGTTATCGCAGGAATTGTAATATCTTTGTGAAAATTTATGTGTAGAAGGTATATAAAAAGGTTTCAGTCATATTGCTTTCGTCCAACAATGTCACTTAAAATTGTGTTTTAAATACTCACATCCCATTCGTGATAGCTTCTAATTATGTCTTAATTAATGTTTGTGTTTTTTAATTGAATTTAAGTTTATTTGTTTTAAATCATGAATTTGGGTTCCCTCATTTCAGGTTAAATCAGCTGATTGTGTTCGTCGTAAAAGTATGAGTTGGTGGACGTCAGAGAACTGAAACTTTAATATTGAACCATCTCCTTTATATTGTATCACAATTATCTTTAACCATAACTCATTATAAAATTTAATTAATTTCGAATATTATAATATAAATATTAAATTCTTTAACGTGTGTCCAACAAAAAATTTTGAGCAGTAGTATGAGTGATTTGCACTAATATTTCTGCGCTGTTCACAGCTGTATTTTTAATTATGTTCAGAGTCGTGCCAATTTGAAAAATGTGAGTAACTTAGTAGGCTTGGTCCGTCGGTTATCGACTCGTAGCGTCACGGTAAAAACATCGCCTAGTAACAATAAAAACCCATTAAGAGTGGGTTTGTAAAGTGTTTCATTAACAAAACTGATTCCTACTGAATATTACTAATTATTATGTACGCCTATGGTCACTGCTATAGTCCTGATTATTGAAGTAAGTTAACAGTCTATTGACCTGAAAAAAACATTTGATCTGTTTAAACTTGGATTTTGTTCATTTTCAGCATTCACTCTATAAAAAAAATACTGCAAAATGTTTTTGTAATGCGTATATATTATTTTTGAACTTCTTTTTAATATAACGGAATGCTGGTCATTCCCAGATTTACAAGACAACTCGTTGAGCTGGTAGACCCTGCACACCGAGTCCAGTAACTCGAAAAATACGGCCACGGAACGGAAAGCCGACAAGCATGTGTGGTGTCAGCTCCAGATTTGCAGACGTCACAAAGAGCTCATCCAAATTGGCTCCTCCAAATACGATGGAGGTAGTTTGAATAGATGGAATACGAACCGTTTGCAAAAGTTTGCCTGTTAAAGGATCGACTCGTATAACGTGGAAGCAAATAATATAGTTTTTAATTGTGTTTGTAAAACTGTCCCAGCATTAGAATAAAGTACGGATGGAATAAATGACGTTAAAAAATAATATACAAGGAAAAGGAAAGGATTTGAAATAGAATAAAATAAAATAAATGCAAATAATTGGTACTTTTTTATTCATTGTCTCAGTTGGTCCTTTAATGAGGTAATAGGAAATTACATACGCTTGTATTAGAAACACATTTAAAATAGAGAAAATAAAATTATATACATACTTATATATTTTAATTTGGAAACCACACATACGGAAATTTTATCTACACATACATGAATATAACAAATAAATTAGAAAAATAAATTAATATTTATAGTTTATAAAATAAAACTCTAAAATATTGTCTTCGTTAAATTGAAATTGCCCCATTATGTTTCTCTGTTAATTAATCTTAATATATCACCTAAAACCCTCTTTGTATCTAATACAAAGAATTATGGAAAAAATTCACAAATTTAATTCTTGTTTATAATTACAAGCTTTATACTAGATTAATAAATTTAAGTAGTGTAGCAAATATAAATGTCCTAACAAAGAAGTTATTTGTGATCTGAAATTGTCAGTGAACCACAATTGATATAGCAAATCTTAGTGTACTCAACATCTGAGTGTACTGAATATCTGTGAGTGTAGTATCTGAGTGTACTTTAGTATCTGAGAGTGTAAGAAAATAGATGGGGGAAAAAAAGTGAAAAATTAACGTCTGATTGAAAATAATGAATAAGATAGCCAATTGAGACAAAAAAGTAATAATATAAATAACACACAACGTTTCTGGGATCCTTGTCTCTTTTGTCAGGTGCGAAGAAGAGCCTAGAATGACAAAACTGCACTTGTCAGTTGACAAAACTCAAAAATTCTTCGTAAAAAAACAATATCGAAATGCATGGATTTATGTATATAATTTATTGAACAGAATTATCTAAAACGGTTTTTCACCTACCTACCCCTGATAGAAATTCTCAGGTTTGTTACTGTTTTTTTTATTTTGTTTTACAAAATAATCATTCATCTATATAATAAAGAATTATGAATATTTGTATGTATGTATGTATTTCTATACAAATTTAAACGCGTGGACAGAGTGAAACGAAACTTGGTACACATATTCTTAAAAACATGAGAAACCCCTAGTATAAAAGTGGAAAGAATTATAATTAAAAAATGCGATCAGTTTGGGTTAAATTACTGCGCCCCAAGAGACCATGACGTCACGCGGGAAAAGAGAGACGTTACTACGCGACGAACAAAGGCAATAGTTACTTTTTACGTAGTGAAAGAAAGCAGAAATAATTTCATTAGATAAAGTATAATTTTATCCAGAAATACTCCAACGAATGATATTAAAAAAAAATAAGAAATTCTGTATGGTCCTTGCGGAAAATGTAAGTTAATTTTCGAGCCATATTAGTGACTCCAATATGGCGACCATTTGTTAACATTGTGAATCCTGCTAACAATTTCATCAATTTAATCTTTTTTAATGTCTGAATACTGAGGGACAATTATACCCTGCAATACTTAAGGAGTATATTTAAGTATTCTATTCGTAAATAAATTCGGAGGCATGTTTGATGGGTTGATGTAATAAAATTCCATGTATTTTGTAGTTGTTCAATTAATGCACTATCGGTCGAAAGAATGAACGGGAACTAGGAACATATTTGGGTTAAATCGCTTCTTGACTAAAGACTAATATAGAATTAAATACTTTTTCTGGTTTATATAAGTAAGTACACGGAAACGCCGGGAACCCAGCTAGTTATGTATAAAATTGGCGCTACATCGCGTGAGGCACGTTCTTATAATACGTGGAGGTCTGAAAATGTGTCAAAATAATCTAATGAATATTCATATTCGTTTTATTTATCTTTATATGTGACCTGAACTTTTGGGTATTAATCTAAAGTTGATAAGTTTGTTTTAAGGCTTAATTTTCGAAGTAAATTTTAATTTTTTGTCATGAGGAAGGCCGGGGAAGATAATATAGAGCATAGCTTATGAAATGCGGCCAGTAATACTGAAACGATACCTGTCACGAACGACAGGGAGACAAATTATTGTTGATAACTCTAACACAGATTTAGAGGCAATGCTTGTTAGACTCTTTACATAAAATACTGAGCTATTAATTAAATGACGCATGAAGGCACAGAAAATGAAATACAGGAGACATCGGAAAGTACGGAAATACTACACAATAATCAAGTTGGAATAGCAGATGAGATCTTGGAAGAGAAGACATAAGTTTTACAAAGTGCCAAGGATTCATTTCCAAGTCACAAGTATCAAAATCTATTATTGATGATTCTTCTGAAGGATGGCAGTGTGATGAAAGTCAAGTTATTTTATTAGCGGATGACGATAAAATTTCACTTTCTAAAATTTAAGGATTTGAATCCAAATGGTGTGTAGATAAAATCAAAATGTAATGGGACTAAAAACTCAAATTTTGGTTCAACGAAAAAGACAATACAGTTAGAAGAAGTATTCTAAATAGTACATTCAAAGTGCCTACGGAGCTAAGGATTGTTTTAACAGCATTGAATATATTCGAATTATTATCAGATGACTTGTAATTGTCGACAGTAAAAATGTAATCAATTAAAGATAAGGAGAAAGAAAAGGCAGAAGAAAGAGAAACTTTACAAAAGGAAGAATAAGTTAAAGTGTTAAAAGACGAGGAAATGTTTTGTATGTCTAGAGTGGTAGGAAAAAGGATTATCAACATCTAATTTGTTCAAACGGGTCGAAAAACACCTTTTTATGTTCACATCTGACGACGACTAACACAAAAAAAGAGTGTCGTGTGTTGATAATACTCTGTAGAAGTTAGGACTGTGTAATATCTGACAAGACTATCAAAGACTATATTAATAAATTGTATTAACTCGTCTATGTAAAATATATTGAGAACAAAATAAGAAAATGCAATGTGTCAGCTGGACGTATGAACAATTGTTTGTACTCTATGAACTACAGAAATTATTTAATATAAATAAATTTTTTCAAATATCCTGTTCCTAATAACAATAATTTTATTTGGTTCTGTTAATATTATTATTTGGTTGTGAATATAATTTTCAATTTTCATTGCCAACTAATTTCCTCTAGTCGTAGACTAAGGTTAGATCAATTCAATGTTCAAGCAAAATGCTTAAGGTAGTGTACTGAACAACTGAGTGTTCAGAATATATAAGAGTATAATAAATTATATATGGGAGTAAAAAAATGATATCAAAGTGGCGTTTATTAATCTATTAATTTATTGAACAGATGTCCCTAAAACATATTTTGGCCCGTCAACCCCTGATATAAATTGTCTCAGGTTTGTTATTGTTTTTTATTTTGTTTGTAAAATACCAATCATAATATGAAACTCATTACAATATATATTTCTAAACACTATTGGAAAATCAAATCACCAAATATAATTATTACCTGTCCACCACCCAAAGCTTGCCTTGGCATCTACGGTTATTCCATCGGGTAGGCCTCTTACTCTATTAGCGCGAAAATCAAACAATATACGTGGATTACCTGGAAATAATAATAGTTGAGGTAAACTATAGAATATTTTCAGAATAATATTGATGTTATTATAATCATAAGCATACTGCTAATTCCTTGCTCTACGAAGGAATTGCAGTATGTGAAATCTCGATCTTAACAATAAAAGAAAACGCGAAACTTGGTACAAAATTCCAATGGAGCCACAGACCTGTTGTCCCCTCTCAACTGTCAACTAATTATAAAGAAATGTGACGTTGTAAAATTTAATTTTAATATAGATACTTGACTGTTTTATTTAACCCATTTACGATATTCGAATTATTTAAGTAATTGGTACAATTCTAAATTTCATTTTTTAAATGTGTAGTGATTTTATAATTATTATTTACTGATATGACGACTATACTCACTGATAATTCCCATTTCAATATCATAGTCAAAAACATAGATAACTGTTGGGGTCGAGTCAACATAATACATCTTTTTGTTGACTAAGCTCCCAGCAATTCCATGGGATATGGTAATTCCTACAGATTGAATTCTGGCTGTGTGGCGGATTTACAGGCTAAACAGGACTGCAGCTTCTGGTTTGTATTCCACAACATTTCCTATTCGATGACCCATTGTTCCTGAAATAATATTATTGTTTCGGTTTCTCACTGAATTGAGTTATTCAACTTGGTAGAGTAAATTTCCCAACTTCAATGTCGCAAATTAATAATATTTTCAAATTATTTTTAGTTTGTCTTTCCTTCTTATAGGAATAGATTATAAATAACATATTTATTTAAGTTCAAATGTAATTGCACTTTTTTGTTTTTTACTTATTTCCCTTTCAGTAAACCAACACCTTATAAACCACTATTTCAATTAGGCAATATATTCAAAATGGAGTGTATTACTCTGTACTGTTAATAATAATAATCTCTACTATTAGCTTAACTAATGATTATAACAAAACAAAGAAATTGCTGTCAAAAAAATATCTCGTGCCCAGTATCCTCATTTTTTTAGTTTTTTATACAGGAGTATGGTTTACAGACAACTTGGTTATTGATCATTTTAAGTACCTGCTCAAAGACGTCCTAATGCGTCTGCTTTTCCATCGTTAATACGTGATTTCCAACTGACATCAAGACTTCGATACTGGATGGTTCAGCACTGCTTCCATCCCAAGTCATGACGGTTAATTTATTACACAAGCTTAGGACAAACTTGTCATTCTCTCCTTGAATAACGAAAGAAGGAGAATCATCTGTAAAAATATCGCAATAAACTCAGTAAATGATTTATGAAGTAGACAGTATAACGTTTATAGGTCTTACACTAGATAATCAACTTAACTGGAAATAACATCTTAATATATTATTAATAAGTCAGAGTTGTGAAATTACTGTTAAAGCTAGTAAATATGGAGTATTTCAATTTCTTCATGTCATTGGAATTATATTTTGGGGTAACTCCACAGGTAAAGACAAGACTTTCTAACCCAAAAGTGTGGACTTAGGATAATGAATCAGGTAAATTCTAGGACTTCATAAGGGAGTTATTCAAAAAATTGGTTATACTTACTATCCCTTGTCAATTCATTTACTCACGGATAGTATTTGAAATATATAATCATGCAAATCATGAAATATAATACGTCTATGTTAAAAGTATTCGAATTAGATAAATAAATAAATAATTAACGGCCAAAGTGCTAGGGAAATAACATACGTTTCTTTAATCCTTGCTGCTTTCAAGTTTTGAATCACCTGACGAAAGAAACAAGGATTAAAGAAACGTAGTTTGGTATTTATTTATCTCTTATTTTTTGTCTGCTATTTGACTATTTATTTATCTAATTAAAACTCATTATGATAAATTTAGTACGAAATCATTTAATTTACTACGAGAAATAAAAATAATATACGTAATAGTCTCTTCGGTTGCAAAAAAGGGTGAAATTTACCGGCATATAAATGTTGAACAAACTTCATGGTGACATTAAAGATATAAAAGAACTCCTGTTGCATTAAAAATTGGGTTTAAAAAAGTTTCTACTGTAAATGAGTTTTTGGAAAATAATTGTATTTATTAATAAACTTGGAATCTTGGTTCTTTAGTATAAATAGTTAACATGAAGTATATGCAGTCTATTATTATTGAAATATTTAGAATGAAAATTATATATTGATTGTATTATGTAATTATGTAATTTTCACTTGGTACTGAAAAAAATAGGGTGTTATCTTATAAATTATGCTTACGTAAATTAAATTAGTAATTAATTAGATATATTTTTTAAAAAAAATTGCTATTCCCACGTCCTTAAAGTTTTTCTATTCATGAGGATGTATTGAAAATGAATTTATCGTATTCTGTTCTATGCTTATAGTGAACCGTGTGTAAAATGAGATTTTAAATGTACTAATTCGTTTGTTAAGTGTAATAGTTTAATTAATGGTGAAAAATTAACAACTTTTACATTTTACTTGAATTACGATTGCAAATAATCTTAATCAATTTAATTTTAATAATCCAAGTGTTGGTTACATTTTATCCATCATATAAAATATTTTCTCAATTATTCGAGACCCATAAAATTAACTTTGTAAATAGTTACCAAATTCAGTTCAGTCTATTTCACCGTTAATTTTTTTTTGAGAACATAGAACATAAAACAGGTTCAACAAAAAATTATGTAAGGAAAATTAAATATGAGAATTCTTGAAAAATAAATATTAAATTGAAAGATGAAAACAAGGTAGTGTTAAATATATAGTATTATATATTATATATTATTGGGATCTAATAAATAAAATATACAAATCTATACTCGTGGAGCAAATTTCTGACTGTTTCCTAGTTAAACTATTTATTGTTACCTGGTTGTGAACCTGTGGTCGAAAGTGTGTCAACAAAGACGCATACGGCAATTGTCCATTTTAGGCCCATCTTTAGTCTACAATACACGTAAAGTTTCAAAAATCTTCTATTCATTTGTTGTTTTAAATTTTTCCCTGCTCCTGACTGATAAAATCGTGCAAATATGCAGTACGTGAGAAAAAGTATCCGAAGCAGACTGGTCCTGTAAGTAGCGAGAATTACGAAGGTGAGAGAAATCGTTAAAAACATATTTTCCGATCCATTCTTCTGTTTGGCTAAATGATATGCTTGTAACGCATACGTATTAAGTGCAAATGTAATTTTTACATTTTTCTTCCGTAAGGTGAGTTACTAAATGACCACTTAAACACGACCAGAGTATTCTAAATTAAGTAACGGAAAATGTGAACTGCCTTAAGAGCAACAAAGTCTAGTTGTATTTATTTCATCAAGGACTATTGAAGTACAAGAATAAGACAAACTGAATAATATATACATGAAATATTAACAGACAGAATCATATTAAATAATGAAAACACCAAAGACATCAAAAAAAGTAGGTATGTTGATGTTCGTGAAGTGAAAAAAGCAGTTGTTTTCGTTTAGAGCTTTAGCATTTAATTTATTTAATGAGGAAATTAATTACACATAACACACCTTGTGTAGCAGTTTAACACGAATATTAATTATTAGGTGGCGATGCGTCACGATTGTACATTTCCGTGAATTACAGTGATCTCAGACAGTCGTACTTATGTTATATTAAATAATATAATTTATAAGGGAAAATTTTGTGAACTGGGATGGGAAACATTAGGAAAATGACATCAAACTGCACTTATACGTATATGTACCGAGGCGTATGTGCAATGATATTAGAATGAAGTTATAAAATATACACACAAAATTATGCCCAAAATAATATACTGACGTAAGAAAACATTCATTTTCTAATACATCCGTCGAATGGAAAAGTTACCTTCAGTAGTTCCTGGCCGTTTCCTCTTATGGTTCGAAGTGAAAGTGTTATAGTTGAATTACTAAGATTTATTTTTCCTATATAGGAATCCGTTTCTTAAATTGTGAATTCAAGTGGACAATTTTCTTTTCTTCTTTTCTCTTACCCTTATATTCATACTTTCAAATAAATAATAATCATACACAGGGCAGTGATCTTTCTATTTATTGATTGGAAGAGGGTTTATATACCTCTTAATAAAACTACCACCGGGATCTACCCCAGTCACACTTAAGTAACCGTAGAATAAATATTTATTATAGGTGTATAGCCGAACCAAAAAAACATATTCCTGTTAATATGTTTGGATTCGCATAAAACGTATTTAAAATTATTTTGTATGTCTCTTATTGCATATATATATGTTGCTAATTTAACGCGTTTTATTTGTATGGACTTTCTTGTTTATATTTATTGTTTACAGTACAAGAAGTATCCCTTTTGTAAATTAACAATAATGAATGTATCATTAGTTCATTTTAAGATAGGTTTAACAGGCTATATACATGCATAATTTTTAATTATGTTTTACAAGACAAGTATTTCACGCAAAAAATTAAAAAGTAAAGTTGTTCGTAGTGTACATGTGTGTTTAAAACTCTGAACGTGTAGCAAGAATATATTTAATTGGAGATAAAATTCGTTTTATTGCCAGCGATGCGTCATCCGTATAGAAATCCTAATAGAAAAATCTACACCTCAGAGGGGGACAGTAAAATTTGTAATTCGGGAACCTGGTCACGGGCGAGAAAAGGTAGAAAAATTAGGGTGGGAATCTTGGGTAACCATACGGATGGAAGATAGACTTTGCGCTGTATTTAAATAATACGTGGGTAACATTGCTTACCTGATAAAACTCACAGATCAAAATACGAATGTTGTCAAAGAATTTTAGTTCTGGCTAAGCCGCAGAAATGAACAGGCTGAGGAGTATCATGTCGGAAGAAAATTCAGCGCCGTATCTTCTTGAGTGTCGAAAGGAAGACTTCAGGAAAGGAAAATAAGAAAGTTGATAACGTAGGGTTCTTGGTGTCTGTGTACCTTCCAGGTACATGAATATGAAACAGAAAGCGGTATGAAGTTAAAGTTAAAGTGTAATATAAAAGAAGGCTGAGTATAAAGTACCCAGGAGCCTCCCTATCTCGAAAATGGTTGTAGAAAGACTGGCTCCAAAGTTGGGGAGAAAAACCCCGTCCCAAGTGAAAACTCCACTTGAAGAAGGCGGGGAACGAATCAATGCTTCAGACCAGACCACGTGATCTGTTCAGGGACCCCTCCAAAACCGGTTCAAACGGAGATCTGACCGAGGCAGCATCGTAATCCGAAACAGCCAATTTTATGCGGGTCTATCGGCCCCACATGAAATCCACACTTCCTCTCTTGCGCGAAAGAAATTTCTCACACGTGTGTGGTAACTAATGAAGAAAGTCAGTGAAGCTATATGACACGTGGAAAGTCATACGGGATAGGAACGTAGGTGACCACAAATTTAAAATCAAAACGAGACCCGTACGGTCTAATTCCTAAACGCATCAATAGGCGATTCGAACAATTTACCTGCAGCAGTGTTTGAGGAGAATCTTCCAATAAGGTTTTGAAAAACCTAAATAGATTAGTGAAGTGAAGTGTATTTTTAAAATTATTTTTCCTCTAAGAATATCTTTTATGTCTGTTTTTCCTTTAGTAAAGTGTTGAAAGTGAGGGAAAATTTTCAGGACAAATTTCTCGCACTATTTTATTAATATTATTTTCTTTTAATATTCTTTTCTTCTTTCAAAATGGTTTTATCTATTTTTATTTTATACTTTTGTTTATACACAGGAGACGACGCAGACGCAGTTATAATATACATTCATAAAAGAATTTTTTGACTAAAGCGTTCAGTATCGGTCCCTATGACGCTCAGTTAATACCCCATACATTAGTCACTATTCTACTATAATTGGGTTATAACTGTATTTCGCAACATACAGTACCTTTAGTTTTGTGAATTTAGTGAACCTATGAAAACTACCGTTATTTTCCATAAGGTACCGACGGAATGCAGCACTATACAACGTTTAATAGGTTGTTGAACGTGACAGCACAACGCCGAAAATATGGACGTTCAATGTGGTGTTCGCACGTTGTAACAACTATGCAGAAAACGGTTAAGCGAGGTTCGTAGAAACTGGGTAAATATTAAGGACGCAGGTTTGGAAAAAAAACACAGGATCCATTTGTCTCAGAGCTATGAGAATTTAAAATATTTCATGTCTCAGTAGTGAAATAAATATTACTGAGAAAGTAATGAGAAGTATTTATATGAACGTTAATGCGGATTCAGTTCGTTTATCGTATTTAGGAGATCAAATTACTCTAAACAATTAAACCAGGCAGTATATAAAACTTCCCCTGCGACAGGAACAATAATTTTATTTGTCAATGAATTTTAATTTAACGTTTTGAGTATGCATGTACATTTATTGATAACGCTTCTCCATTGTATGAGCAATGCATTGCTACTTCTGTTTTATTTTGTTTTACAGAGTTACTCGGTTTGCTGGTAAGCCTTGTGCTCCGAGGCCCGTAACCCGGAACACGCATCCTGGAGCTTGATACTTATACAGATCCTCGGGATTTGAATTGAAGTTCGCTGACGTGACGAAGAGCTCATCCAAATCACGGCCTCCAAAGCTGACAGACGTAACTTGGAAGGCTGGAATACTGACGGTCCGTAGCAGATCCCCAGTTGTTGGATCAATCTGGATAATCTAAAGAGAAAAACGATGCATCTTTTACGAATTATAATATTGGAACAACTAATTTTATAACAATGTTCAAAACGTTGTCATCTAGAAGAAAAGAAGTAGAAGGTGTAGAAAGGCTATATATAGGGTTATCCACATAGTGGCCACTCCCCTCTTATAGCCTAGGAAAGGGACTGAAAGGTAGAGCAAGGTAGTCAGGCGTTAACTAGAGTTTTTTTTATTTGGGTGTAGACAGGCTATGTATAGGGTAATCCACAAAGTGGCAACTCCCCTCTTATAGCATAGGAAATGGATTTGAAAGGGCGGATGCGGAAGGGTGGAGGAAGGTAGCCAATGGTAACTAGGGCCCCCGGGCTATGGTTTAAGGATCCTACCCGGCATTCGCCTAAATAAATGCAGGAAAACTCTAGAAAAACCTGCATCAGGTAGGTCGGGCATTGGGTACTTGTCCCACGCCCTTCCGATAGCGGGAGAGGAGTTTGCTGTGGGGACGCAGCCTCGACCAGTTTAGGAGGCAGCTGGCCGACTATTCCAATGGGGATAGCGAACAACTCTTACCGTATGCCCAAGGTCTGTGACCCCGGAACATACAACTCTCAAAACAGGCCGAGGTGCCTCGGCTTGTGGGAACCTTAGTTCAAAAACGGAGAGGAAAAGGCATACCCAAAGGTAGGCCCTTCGTATCTCTCCTAAAAGGTTCTGCCTGCGTGAGAACATCCCTCGCAGGTTACCTGCGAGAGAATCCTCTCGCAGGCTATCGGTTGTTAACTAGAGTCCCCGAGCTGTAGTTTTAATGGTTCTACCTGTCAATTCGCCTAAAAATGATGCAGGAAAAAACCATAGAAAAACCTGTCGGGCATTTGGTACTTGCCCCACGTCCTTCCTATGCTAGGAGTGGGCTTTGCTGTGGGATCGCAGCTTTCCCCTCTCCGAGCTTTGGCCAGTTTGGGAGGCAACTGGCCGACTATACCATTAAGAATAGGTTGTCCGGGAATATTCACCTGTGAGAGATAACAGCTACCACAAGTTTCTGGCTGGAGTCATCTAGTGTATGCCCAAATCTAAATATCAGGAGTTAACGACTGATACTATACAGCAATAATAATGGTTGATTGTCTGAAGGTAGCAATAATATTAAATATTAAAAAACGGTTTTGTCTGTGCACGGCATAAATATAATATTTTTAGTTCATCTTTTTGTTTCTCGTATTAGGAGAACGGAAACCGATGTAATCATAATTCCTTTATTTTTGACACTTTATAAATATATTTTCTTTCAAAAATACAATGCTTTCGATTTCGATTAAGTTTTTCCTTGAATGAATATAATCACCTGATTTTGTCTGCTTTGGCTGGGATTTTGTTCCCTTTGCCGGAAAACGACTGAACGGGTTTTCTCCAAAGCCGTAGATGACTTCGAGACTATCTTAAATAGACATACACCGTTTGAAAAATTAAAAACTTGAAATTCTTTCTGCCCAATTTACTATTAATTACTATAAATTTAATCCTGGATCAATAAGATGTGCCACGTTAAATAAAAATATTGACTCTTTCCTTATCCTGTTATATATCAATTCTAAAACTAACTGTGACGTATGCAAACGTGCACAATGATTTCATCTCTGCGTGAAGTACAGTAATCTAACTAGTATATAAATAACATCTTAGATTCATTGTTATTTTTAATATATGTTAACTCCCCGGCGATAGCAATCAGTGCTGTTATTTTTATTTGTAATTATCAGGCAAAAGATTCCTATGATTGACTCTTAAACCTTGCCCTACTCCGCGAATTTTTTAAACTATATTCTAAACCTAATAATGTGTAATACCAGTTCCCAAGTCCACATTTCTACCACCATCTATTGCTATCATCGAATGATATACAAAAATTAGACTTTCCTTGTCTGGAGACGTTAAAATACTATATCTCTACTTATTTCATATTTGATGCAGACAACTTTTTTCTGAAGCAAAGTATTAATGAACATCTTTAAATAATATAATATCTGAAAATCCGATCGGTAAAATGGTAGACATACTTGATTTTTAATTATTCAAACAATTTATCGGTCTGTTTTCGTCACAATTTTATTATTCAATATTGAACTTTACACACGTAAACATGTTTTATCGAAATTAATTGGTTGTTAAGCACTTGGAGTTGTTACAACTAAGAATACAGGAATAGCAGGAAGAAAAATTACTATCGAATAACGGGGCGCGAATCCAAATTCACGTCACCCACAGAGAATGCTGTTGTGCATTTTCATATTAAGACAACATCAAAATAAAATCTACCATATACTTTTTTTTTCGAATGGGCACACCTAATTAGGTAACGAAGGAAGTACAGTTGTTTAATATGTTTCAACTACTGACGGGGGGGAATAAAATACTGCCGACCTCCAGTGGTGTAGGGGTCAGCTTGACTGCCTCGAATCAGAGGTGTCCTGGGTTCGATTTTTTTGTGTGCGTGAGTGAAACTCTCGTCAATTAGCAAGGCAAAAATGAGTACTCATGACGAGTCGCCAATTACTTTGGGTGTCGATGCGACTGTAAATGAATCAATATAAAAAAAAGTACTAGGTGGGAAATTCAAGACGAAAATGGCGTGCACTATATAGGTTATTCAAGTTTTTTCGATAATTTAAAGAGACAGTTGTTTCTTACGGACACCGCGCCATACAAAATTATAAAATTAGAGCTGAAAGGGTATCCAGTATATGCCAAAATAATTTAAAAACAGATACAATTACGTAGTATATTTACCTGTCCTCCCTTGTAACAGGCAATCCATAGTCGATCATCGCTGTCTATTGTTATTCCACCAGGACGGCCTTCAACTCCATTAGTTTTAAAATCAAAAATTACTCTCGGATTGGCTGAAATCAGTTTCAGTAGTTTAGAAATGTATGGGGTAATTTGTAGAATACTCTCACCCTCAGACTCCATTACTCACTTATGAGGCTCCGGTCGAGGTTGAAGTCGAAGGCGTAGATAACTCGGACCTCGGAGTCGGCAAAGTACAACTGAGTGTTGTCTGTGTTCCAAGCAATACCGTTTGAGAAAGTGAATCCTTTTGCGTGGATTTGTGGGATTCTCCATTTAGACAAACTGAACAGGACTCCCGCTTCAGGTACGAAGTCAAATATCCTTCCTCTTGCTACAAAAGTACCTACGAAAAAATATAAATATTTAACTTTCAATCTTTACGGCCGCCATTGACGTAGGGTCAGCCGAAGTAATAAGTTGACATTTGTAATCAATAGCGTACTTTGTCGAGAAATTCTAATTTTTTTAATCAACAGGCTTAGGATAAGAAAAGTAATTACGTAGACAGTAATATTAAACTCATTAACATTTTTATTATTTTGCTTCGTGGCCAAAAATTTATGCTATTAAAAATATCTTCATGTACGAAAAAATAACATTTAGCTCTTTCAGAAATATTAAATTTATTTAAATATTTAGAGATGTAAATATAAAAATAAATTATTAATCATATATAACAAAAGCAATTAATTTGATTTTTTTTCATATATCAGCATGGTTGATAAAAATACTTGAAATTGAAACATGTATGTTTATAGTTAAGTTATATTAGATTCTAAATGATTCATTGATTAAACAACCAATAACATACAATTGAAAATACTTAATTATAAAATTGCAACATGTTTCAGTCGTCATGAGGACCCTCTTCATGCAAAGGTAACATAGTAAAAGAAAATACAGAGTAATGTGCATTATAATAATAGTATTGTAGGGCGAAATAATTCATAATTATAACTAAGTGGTACAGAATAAATAGAAAGTAGACAAACAGTGAAAAGTTACTTAAAAACTTAAAATTCATAAAATATGGTGTTGTAAATATCACTTCATGTTTCGGTATTTGTTTTTACAGTATTGGTGTTAGGATTATTTTTAACGTGTACCATTTCAGAAATTTGACTGCATTGGTAATTGTTTGCTACATCTAAATTGTCCAAATTTATCAGATAATTATTGTCTAAAATATGTTTTGATGCAATCGAATATTTGTCCTGCGTTTGTTTTATAATTTATCATATATATTTTTAAAAATATGTAAGTTATAATATACCATAGTTTCAAAATTATAGTTAAATTAAAACCATGAATGTAAAATAAAATACTGAAACATTAATTGCTATTTATAACCCCATAATTTTTTAAGTTATTTTTCACTGTTTGTCTCCTTTCTATTTATTCTGTATCTCTGAGTTATATTTAGAATTTCTTCTGCCCTAAAATGATATATTTATAATGTTCATATCTCTGTATTCACGTTTACCATGTTATCTTAGCCTGAAGAGGGTCCACATGAGGACTGAAACAAATCGCAATTTAATAATTAACTAATAAAATACTTTTTTCCAAATTTATTGGCTGTTTTTCATCATCATCATTATTTACTCAGACGTAAAACTTAATATATTATTAGAAATTTAAGTTACTGGAGTTTTATACATAAATACTTATATGAAAATATTTTATTTATTAAAAGAATAATATAATACGACTGTATAAAGCATGATAATTAGATGAAATAGCCACAACCGCACTATTATAGTTGGCAAACACAGTTGTGTCGCTCCAGGTTCTTAATTTATTCTAATTTTGACTATTTCATCTAATTATAATATTTTATCTATAACTATACATATAAAAGAATACTTTAATATGAGATTTAAAAGCGAATATGATAGTCACAATCTATCTTCGTCAGTGTCGAGATAAATAGTATTTATGTTCTAAAAGAAGCCCACCTGATAGAAATAATCACTTCCCACCAGAACGATTGTAGAAACACGTATCAGAAAAGTTGTAGTACACAAGGACTGTACTAAGAAAAAAAACATACTTTCCATATTAACGCGAATGATTTAACTCGTTTTAGGTCGCAACATAAAAAATTATTACTGTACGCATATCAACGGTGCAATCACTTAAATATCTCATTTAATCATACGATTTATGGAATAAATATGTTTAGAGAATTTTGCATTGTAAGATTCGTAAATTTAATGCCGTGTGAAAATTTCGTATAATTAGGAGATTAATTCTTTGTATCGGTTTTTGGCAAGGAAAGGAAGAAATTATTGCATATCAAAGAGGAAGCTGAAGATACGATGAAATATATACTAAAATTTTGTATGTGACGTAAGACAAAGTACTTAATAATAATTAGTAGTAGTTACCTGCCCAAAGTATTCCATTGGCATCAGCCTTGCCATCGTTGGCATGAGTTCCATCGTGAGGCTTACCAACAATACCCAATATCTTGACAAAACATGGAGTGTCACTTACACCATCCCAACATAATATAGCTATTTTGTCTCCCAAAGTTATAATGAACTTATCCGTTTCTCCTTGAATGGGTATTATGAGGCTAATTCTTTCGCCTGTAACGATGCATAAATATCAAAATAATTACAAATCATGTTAGAAATGAAAAATCAGAGTTGAACAGTTTTATAGGGTAAATATCTTAAAGTAACTGTTATGTGCGTAACGATTATTACAGTATAAATAGCTGAAAAAAGACTTTAAAAAATATAATTGTTAAAATATATTAATAGAAGAATGTTAGATTATAATGTAATTAATAAAGATTCATGTTACGGCTCTAGTGTAGATCGTCATCAGGCTTCTGAAGAAAAATATAATCTCATTATCTTTTAAAGTCCGTTTTTGGCAACTTTATAATAATTTAAACTATAAAGACGTACAGAATTAGCAACGACATTTAATGAATTTGTCGTGTTGTTTGAATTCATTCAGTAATATAAATGTATAGAAATTCAAACTGAATGAGTTACAAGTTTCAATGTCTTACCAAGATTAAGAGAAGTAACTGCTGTTGAGTTGGCGTCATATCGGTTTACGGAATTCCCGTAAATATCTACGAAATACAACATATCCGTGTCTGAGTCCCAGTGAGGGCCATCGCCAAACAGCGTATGACAGTGAATTACATCGATGACTGCGACAGCGGCTGCTGAAACACAGGCGGAAAAATTTGGAGAGTTCTTGTACGTGAAAATCAACCGTAAGAGGAGCAAAGCGTTGTAAATTTAAATCATAATTTATTTTCTTTAAAACCAACAGCAATCAACGACTGTGTCAGAGTTTACCTTGGGCTTGTCCCCAATGGGAAAAGGCGAAGAGAAAGGTGCAGATGACCCACGACAATCCCATGGTTCCGTCAACGAGAGGACTTCAAGAGTGCGGAAGGAACGTCGCTATGATTTTAATATCCTAACTGAACACGAATTTTTATCTCAGGTTCCTGCTTTTTTCTGTCTTCTACTGCGATTAAGTCGTGTCAAATGGATGGTACGTGAGGACACCGGTTTAAAATTCTGTTACTTAACCAAACAACTAAATTTCAAAGTTGCTTTAGGAAAAAATGTGTTCATGTTTAGAAACGTGCAAAAACAAACTAGTTCATCACGTCTTCTAAAGAATTCTGGTCCAAACTTCCTATATATGGTTTGAAGGGATTTATATCCAATTAGTTTAGTGCGCGTTTCTTACGCATAAATTTCAGAAATTTAATACAAATTGTAATAACGTTAGACCACTTAGAAAATTTTACCCGTACGTTCGCGAGTGTAGTCAATCATTTCAAACTAAAAGGAAATTTATTTAACAAAGGAATACAGACAGGAATCTATGTATCTGACAATTACTATTTAATGAAAAAATATGAAAACGGAGAATTTGTCAAAAAAGATGTGTATTAGTCAAGGAAATCAAAAAATCATTAAAATTTTGGGATTTCTTCAGGTAACTTAAAGTTTTGTATGTATTAATGTTAGTATATGTTAAAATTTAGTTTGACTATGGACAAATTTTATGCCTATGAATGTTGTAACGGAAATGTAATTAAAACTATCTTTTACCTGATGAAATCGCAAAATGGTAGACGAAACGGTATTTTGAATATTATACATTTTTTTTTACAAATTGACTGTTTTCATTTTTAATTATTGTGTATAATAAGTTGATCTGAATTGATAAATTATTTAGCTATTATTTCTATCACACTATTTTGGTTTAAATTTTTTACAGCTTACTCAGATAAAGAATCTTAATTCTACAGAAACGTGGGAACAATGTCCGAATTAACTAAACTTTGTCTTCCCATCGTTTTCTTCACAAAATTATGCTGGATACCGGAACGCTTCGTCATTGACGATAAACTTTGTTATAGTCAGCTCCACGAAAATGTAGTATCAAGGTCACGTAGCTAACCATCCCTCTCCTCACCCCTCTCCACACCCCTCGTCCAGCGGTGTTAACGTACCCGTTAACGTACAGTCGCCCCTCGTGTAAGTTACAAAAACGGTCGTCAAGGTAGCCAGAAGAGTCCGTGACCTTGGTATTACATTTTCGTGGCAAGGACTATAATTCCTTACAACAAGTGTTCTTAACCGATCATGTAAGAAGGACTAAATTTAGTTCTCTACACTTGCAATTCATATTTTTTTTGTTAATTATGAAATTTCAGTGGAATTATGAACACGTTTCATTTTAATATATACCTGAAAGTATATTAAATTAATTAATAATATTGTAACACATAAGAGGTTCCAAACATCTGGACGAAACGTCGTGTGGTTTACTAAATATGAAATATAATAATCAAAAATTTGTGTCTGAATTCATAACATTAATTTATAAATTGCCAGATAATGTTTAATTTTCATTTTATCATGATCTGTTCTTTTTTTAGTAACCAAAAAATACTCGTGGCCTTCCCTATTGAAATTCGACTACTTCGCATACTCATGTTCGTCAACGATCAATTAATAGGAAAGGAAACATATTTCAACTATTTTTAAACCCGAGCTATAACATTAAAACCTTTAAAATTTCTGTCCTCTTTATTTTATGAAAATTAATCCACATCTGACGAATAAAATTGACAGATGTTTTCGTTTCTTCAAACATTTTCATCTGAAAATTACCATAAACCACATAAAATACGATACATTTGATTTTTTTAAAAAAAACAAAATACAAATAGTGATTCATATAGTTATAAATTACCCGTGTATTCTGTGCATCACTACATAACAGCTAATCCGGCACCAACAGAACAACAAACTCTGCCAGCTCGGCAATGCGTAAATATATCAACAGATCACAGCACCTCTATAGTGAGAACTCAGAATTACAAATCTGTCACGTAAGATGAAAGTCTGACAGTGGACTCTCAAAGGGCTGTAGAAGAGCGAAGGAAAATAGAGAGAGTTTGAGAATTCAATTTAATTTTACTATTATGGAAATTTAAGCTCTTTTCTAGAGACATTCCCGTGCGACCAATGTATATTGTTTCACGCTCTGCTCTGTATATCTTACTAACTGGGTGCCTGGCGTTGCCGTGTTGTCATAATTAAACTCAGCAACATTCATAACCCCGGATTTGACTGCAATCTCGATTGTTTTCGCGCTATTTTTTTTTCAACGTCCCTACAACTCTACCCCGTAAGGTTCTACCCTCCTATACAGAAAGGGATTAGACATCGGGAGAAACAGTATCAATCTCATTGTTCCCGTAAAATATTATTTCGACGCATACATCAGGCCGTTTTATTATATTTGAAAATTTATACATCCGCCCCTGTGGAAGTTAGTCATGTCATACCCTCACATTGTTTGGTTCCGGTTGTAAAGGAAAATGTGAACTAAATTTGGTAAAATTTGCTCAACGGGTGTAGAACAAACACACAAACAGTCTATTTTATTTATTAGAAGATTAGATAAATACAACACTACATTTAACCTTATCTATACATGCTTTTATAGGGTTTAGCTATCTTATTATCAGGTCTCATTACAACATAAATTTCACAGAATCCAAAACCCACCAAACGTTTCATAACAAATTCAGTCTCAGTTTTGATATACAAAGTTGTACGTAGTTCCCACATACCTCAATTAATTTTTAACTGCATTCTTAATTGGATTAATATTCAAATCCACTTTGACATCTTTACGCATAATTTTATTAAAACATCCATATAATCCGTTATTCTTTGTCAGTTCAGTGTAATTTTTATATAAATCGAATTATCATTTACCTTATCAGATTGTTTGTTGTATTCAGCAGCATTATTATTTTTAATTATATTAACACATTTCACCCACAGTTTTTGTATCATGACATGTGGGTTCTAATTATATTAAGTAACGTAAAAATTCTGCATTTAACAAATATAAATTCTAAGTCAGTTTTTTTTATAAACAATTAAGTGATCGATATGATTTATTAGTCAGTTTTCGGGAAAATTCGTATACATATTTATGAATAATTTTCATAGAAGAATCTTTGTCATGTGATATTTATTCATATTAAGAACATCTCAATATATCCTAGAAACAAGTCATTGGATACGCAATAAAGTAATAATTGTGGAGCAAAACTTACAGAAAATCGCAGACCTATTAATTGTAATAAATATTGAACATCTTCTTTTATAACACTGAAATTTAACAAAATTCATCTTCATATTTCCAAATATTCTATTATTGAGATAAATATTTTGCATAACAACAATTTTAATATTATAAATATAACGTAACTATTCTTGTCAGAGGACTGATCAGAAAATTTTGGAGACTATTAAATAAGCAATATATAAATACAAGATAAATATAAAAATTGGAAACTCTGAAACATCGCGTTATTTGAATGATTATCAATAGTAGTTGAATTGGTGAGATGATTCCTGTCAGTGTTTATCGGCGACACTTCCCAATTACTTTGTCATTGCCTTTGGTTATTGTTTTGAAATAATCAGTTTCCCTCTAATTTCTGGCACCTCTCTGATAACTGCCCTGAAAACTGACTCCCTACGTCACTGACTGATAACTACATGACAACTAATTTTCAACTCCTGTCTTTATGTACTTATTTCCCTTCCAAAATTCTGAGGCCAATAAATGCGCCCTTACGAAAGGCCCATTCCAGCGGATTACTTTATGATTGTACCAATTTTCTTCTTTTCATCAGATTATGTATCTATATCTTCATTGAAGTCATAAATTAAACCATGAAGAATGTGATTGAGTAAACTGCAGGTGAACTTGTTCTACATGAATGTAGATAGAGCATCTAGTGTCAAGCGGAGATCCCGGTTTCGATTTCCATCCTGATCCTTTAATTTAGTAGTAAAATAATTGAAAGACTTGGGATCATCTACATGTTTATTACACAACGAGGAGGTTAAAGTACTATGTGATATGAGGAAGCATATAAATATTTTGGAAATATTAAACAATTTCGGATGATGAAAAGAGATTATAAAATTAAATCCGAGATAAGTGAAATAATTCTTTCAGAATGTTATCCTTATCATCATTATTAGACACATTTTCTGCTCGTTCCTCGAGTTAGTAAAAACTGACAAGACTGACTAATTCCATCAGGTTCAAAGTGTTGATCACACGGTGTAACCGTGTCACCGCTGCTCAGTTTCCCGACACCGTTACTGGTTGCAGCGTACGACTTATTACAATAAATAAAAATTAATTTTTTATTTCACCATAGTTTGACGTGACCTGCGCATGTGAAACTATTCGTTTGCAAAGAAAACAGTCGATAATAACAGCAGGTGTGCAGTTTGTCTTGCAGGTGCTCCTAGAAAGCTGGACGAAGGATGGTGGTGGTTTTGACGGGAATGTGAGGCCCTCCTGGTTGGCTAAGGTCGTCACGTGAACTGACCAAGGAAGGAGATTGATACATGAAGGAGGTTTTTTGAGTGTCCCGAAAAACAAGATAGAGAGTTAGTTGTTGAAGGGATCCTGGAGAGGAAAGGACGGGAGTTAGGTTTTGACGGAGAGAGTTTTTGAGGGACAGTGAAGTTAGTGGTAAGAGAAAAAACTCGGTTAGTGACTGGAGAGGAAGTAGAGCAGGAATACTGAGCCAGTAGATTTTAAGTGAGATGGAGAGAGAGTAGCCGAGCCACCATCCTTCAGTAGACACATTCAGAACGACAACGTTCCACGAAATAAGAAAATGCAGCCTATTATGATTTCACTGCACAGTCTGCGCTAAGGTTAAGCTTGTTCTGTCATATTTTTCCGACGCAGGGCTCGCGTAAGATTTTTGTAGGCCACAGCCAGATTCTTCCAAACTACCTTCGTCTCCTCAGTCTAGTCATCTCAGATTTCCTTTAAATCGTGCAGATAATTAATAAGAACCTGGTATTAAGATTAGTCCGGAGGAGATTCACTTACGACATTATTAACATTATTAAGAATATATATATATATATATATATATATATATATATATATATATAATTTCCTGCAGTAGTTAAATTAATTTATTTTAAATGTATATTGAATCCCTCAGCTTATTTAAAATAAATGTGTTACGTGTTTTTATTATTTTTAGCGCACCAAGCAACTTTGTTTCAATATAAAATTACCAAAACTATTATTTTTATCTAATTTATTTCCGAATTATATATATTTTTAGTCCCAATTTGCTTTACATTCTGTCTACAGACGTCATCAACATGGTTGTTCAAAAAATTGAAATGCCGCCATCTTACGAATAACTTACAACAATTACTATGCGGGCGCCTTCCCAGAAGGCAAACAACAATG
The DNA here is from genome assembly GCA_037074705.1 of Zhengitettix transpicula. Lineage (NCBI taxonomy): Eukaryota > Metazoa > Arthropoda > Insecta > Orthoptera > Tetrigidae > Zhengitettix > Zhengitettix transpicula. The sequence continues at coordinate 46,461,581 of CM073591.1, read as the reverse complement.
TGATATTTGCATTGTAACACAAACAAGCATCAAGGTTCTATATTCGTTTTACAATGAATATCAAATGAACCATTTGTCTCAGAGCTAAGGGAATTGAAAATCTCTCCTGTGCCATTAATTACAGAAATATTAAACAGAACAAGACGACAAAATATTATTGTAAATAAGGCAAAAACTTAACTCAAACTTTTAATCTTAACATCATTGATTAACTAATGAGAAGTTTTGATATAAATGATAACGCACATTCAGTTCGTTTTCCTTTTTAAAAATTATTTTAATCAATTAAACCAGACAGCGTATGAAATTTCCCCTGTATCAGGAATAATAATTTTATTTGACAATGAATGATCGATTTATTGTGTTGGGTATGAATGCACATTTATTGAATACGTTTCTCCATTGTTGCAGCTTCTCTACGTTTTTTTTACAGAATTACTCGGTTTGCTGGTAGGCCTTGAGCTCCGAGGCCCGTGACCCGGAGCACGCATCCTGGAGATTGATACTTATTCAGAACGTCGGGATCCATATTGTAGTTCGCTGACGTCACGAAGAGCTCATCCAAATTGGTGCCTCCAAAGGTGACAGATGTAACTTGGAAGGATGGAATACTGACGGTCCGTAGCAGATCCCCGGTTGTCGGATCAATCTGGATAATCTAAAGCGGAAAACGTTGCATCTTCTAATAAATAAATTTAGAAGTTTGTGTGTATGTATGTTCCCAATACAAATTTAAACGCTTGGAACAATTTCCACCAAATTTTGTACAAATGTTTTTGAACCGAAAACAAATTTTGTTAGCTCTAGGGGCGCAGGTGGACGGGGGTGGAAATTTTCAAACTTGATGAAACAGCCCATATTTACGTTTATTGAATGTTCTACCGAGGTCAATGTTGTTGATAGTGTTTCTACCGATGTTGTTTGTGTATAATTTCAACTCTTTTCAACATGGACGGAGATCACCCTGACGGTGGTGGTGAAGCTGCGTTAAATAAAAATAACGCGAAAACAACCTAGATTGGTGTAAAATCCGTAGGTATGAGAGTCGCTGATTATATTTATGATACTCATCTCGCCAGCTAAGTTGTAGTTGAGCCCCTACGATGGAAGGAATTAAAACAAAGTTCTGCGTAATATCTTAAAACGTAGTGCACATTCTACCAGATTTTGTCCACATGTTGCTTAGGATCCATGAAAAGAGTTTTGACAAAAAAACTCGTAGCACCTATCCAAATCAGCAATCATAAGCGTCGATTGTTAAGTTTTTAAAGTTTATGAGTCTGATATTGCGATTTTCGACGCTGAAAATTTATATTACAACCACTAAGACAATAAAGAGGAGTATTACATTAGTAGGGATGGGATGGAAGAGCTTACATAAAATTAACGCAAAAAATTACCGAGAATGGTGTCTATTCCAGGTTTGTGGACGTCGCTGAGAGTAATTCCGACATTCAATATGTCGGTTGAAATGTGTACGGATACGGGAGGCATGAGATGAAAAACTGTTACATAATTATAAAACAAAAACAACTGAGATTGGTGTCGAAATCGGGGTTATGTTAGTCAGTGAGTTTAATTCCAACATTCTACATGCCGGATAAGTCGTAGTTGTGTCCCTATGACTAGGGGGCGGCGTGAAAAAGTGTGAAATAAAGTACGTGTACAATGTTTACCCACGAGAATCAGTTTCTACCAAATTTTGTTTATTACGATCCAGGAACAAACACGATGGGTAAAATACTCAAGGCACTTACAAGAGTGAGGGTTCCAAGTATTTTTCACACTCTTAGGGTATTGGAACTATATTTGAGTCTATTAACTTACCAGCAGTATTTTCCTTCTCTTTGTTTTCATTCTCTTAGCGAACTGGGAGTTTTTTTGACTCTCATATTGCACCAGATGAAATTTTGACTCTCTTTTTTTTATTCAGAATAACAGGCTACGTGAGGGTAATCCACATAGTGCGAACTCCCCTTTTATAGCATAGGAATGGATTTGAAAAGGGGGATGCGGAAGGGTAAGCGAGAATTAACTGGATCCCCCGAGCTGTAATTAAGACACCGAGTATTTTTGACTATTAAGGAACCCTCATATTTTTTAATCTCTCACGGTACCGAAAGTATTATTAACCTATTAGGATACCGGTAGTATATTTTAGCCAATTAGGTTACCGGGAGTATTTTTTACTTTTTTTAGCGTACCCTGAATATTTTTGGGACACTTGAGGTACCGGGAATATTTTTATCTGTCTAAATTTAATTGTTGTATTTTAAACTCTCTTAAGGTCCAGAAGTAATTTTGAATCTTTTAAATTATTGAGAGCATATTGACTCTCTTCAGGAATTTTATAAAATAGACTTTTTTCTGCTTTTTTGTGACGCAGAGTATTTATTGTGTCTCAAATAATAAAATATCTGAAAAACTGACCAATACATTGTGTAAATTTTTAATTATCCACACAATTTATCGGTATGTTTTACAGAAATTTTGTTTCATATTTAACTTTTACAGATGCATACATATTTTTTTGAAATAGATAAATCAGTATTCAAATATCCGGCAAAACTTATTTTCCAAATTTTATATTGTTTTTAATCTAACACTTATTTTTGTCTGTTATTTGGTTATTTATGTATCTAAATTCTATACTTTAATATAGACGATTTATATTTTTTCGAAGTTGTGTTATATATTTGAAGTTCCAAGAATACAGAAATTTCAATCAAATAAATTGTGATAGAATAACATATGTCCCACGGAAAATGTGGGTTTCCAAATGCAGAAAACTCAAAAGCTACTATATTGATCTTTTATGGTCACACAGAATTTTCTAATAAAGGAATTGAGGCGAAATACTTCAAGATAGTTGGTACGTATGGATTGATTGAGACATTTACTAGTAGAAGTTAAATCGCATTAATCAAGTGGAAGTGTTTAATAAACTCACAGTTTAATAAAGTCACAGTTTTTTAAACAGATACCACGTACGACACACACCTTATACAGTTCACTCAGAACAGTAGAATACCAACGCTATTGTTCGGCAACGCCGCTTTATCTCGAGTTTTGTGACTGGTTGATTCAAGGTCAAGCCACTAGAGCGAACTAACCGCCATCGTCTTTCTAATTTAAAGCGGACTATAGTAAGGTAACGGTTATCCGCATTAAACAGAAGAAAAAAGATGTCGGAATGTGTTTCATGATTTTTTACCGTGCAATTAATGTGTTTTAAATTGTTGTTGAAGCAATTAATAAACATCCAAAAAGTAAAACGCAAATATAGGTGAATCAATGTTAGCAGAAGCATTGCAGTGTGTAATACGAAAAGAAGAACGAAACAATTTCATTACAAAGTGTCCGAATTGGCTGCATAATTCGACAGACGACCAATTAAAAATCTAATGAATATATTTTGAAAAGCTGATGCAAGGACAGGTTGTTGTTTCTAGGATCAAAATGTAGCTCTATCAGATATATATCCAACTTCAGATGCAATCTCCTTACAGATGACAAAATAGATGATGGCAGTATAATTGAGCGATAATGGACTTTTCAAAAGCATTTGAAGTACCTCATGACCTCCTTTAGCAGAAATTGAAAATGAAGTGGAATAGATATTCGGTTACTGCAAATGGATTCTGGAAAATCTGAGAAAACGCAAGCGTAAAGTGAGGGTAAATTGCGAACTCTCAGCGTCAGTAGAAATAACTTCGTGTGAGCCACAAGGAAGTTTAATGAAATAAATCATTATGAAGTTTCTCTACATGAAGGTTTAAACAAAATCATTCAATGGTCGCTTTAGAAATGAAAAAAAAAATCCTCTAAGAGCAAGACGATGTCATTTACAAAAATTAGGAACTTTCCGCCCATAAAATGGTGATTAGGAGACAATGAAATTCCGGAAGATAAAATGTGCAAATAATTGGAAATAACAGATTGTAAACATTTAAACTGCGATGATCACATAAATACAGTAGCACTTTGTAAATTGAGTGCTTCAGGAAAGTACAAGAGACGCTAAGCTATGGCTTAGAGAACGGAGCGGTGTGTTGGCACCCATATAAATCAACGTGACAAAGCACGCTCGGAAGGGTGGACAATAGGGAGATGGACTCCAAAGACAGAGTTCAAGAAACAAAGTTTTTAGTGTAAAATAGAAACAGGTAATAGTAATGAATCGATCTTCAAGAAGTGACGCTTCTTCTGATGAGACGGGAGAGACTGTATTTAATATCTTATGTAAATAGCTGTGCGCACATCAGTGGTTATTCACTAGCGTTACTAACATACTTTGCTTTTGTTTAAAAAAAAGGTAAAACTATCACATGTGTTTCTTTTTTTAAAAAACAAACCGAAAGCTTGCTAAGTCGTAATCTGAACCCAAATAAATTTTGTCTCTGACATTCCGCAACGAAAAGAAGGTTACAACAAGAGTGGGAAAGAATTCAGGAGAGGTAACAAAATTAATCCATGCTCAGAGTGAAGCAAATACCTGCTCATAGACACTGGAGAAAACTGGCAAAATTAAGAGGATTATTTAAAGGATACAAAAAATGAGGCGGCCTGGAGTTGAGTAACAATCGGCTTAATCCATCAAATTTCACGTAACAACACGGCAAAAAAATAAAGAAAAACCCAAAAAATGGTTGGATTGGATTATAACCCTTTACTTTTATATTCATAAAATATATGCGAGCCTGATTATAGTGATTTGGTTTTTTGTTTTGAACTACACATTTGTAACTTTGACGTAATATAACTAACACCGTGGTATTGCCCATTTGCAGTTTTAATTCAATACAATACAGCAAAATGTTTCAACTAGGCACGGGGGAATGTAATACTTGGTGATATATGGTGTGTACGATAATTGGAATTCAAGTTATTTGGATAATTTAAAGGCACAGTTGTTTCTTTCACTCACCTGACATATAAAATTACATAGCTGAAATGGTAAATAGTATTTGTGTCAGAATAATTTAAAAACATATACTATTACGTATTAAATTTACCTGTCCCGCGTTCAAGCAGGCTACCCAGAGTCTATCATCGCTGTCTATTGTTATTCCTCCAGGAAGGCCATCAACTCCCTTAGATTTAAAATCAAAAATTACCCTCGGATTGGCTGAAATCAGTTTCAGTAGATTAGTAATGTATGGTGTAATTTGTAGAATGCTCTCACCGTCAGACTCCATTACTCACTTATGAGGCTCCGGTCGAGGTTGAAGTCGAAGGCGTAGATAACTCGGGCCACTGAGTCGACGAAATATAACTGCGTGTTGTCTATGTTCCAAGCAATACCGTTTGACAATGTCAATCCCTTTGCGTGGACTTGTGGGATTCTCCATTTAGACAAACTGAACAGGATTCCCGCATCACGTTCGAAATCTAAACTGCCTCTTTTGAATACAAAAGTTCCTACGAAAAAATATACATATTTAACTAATGAGTGTCGAGATAAATTTTTGCAGTGAAAAAAAACCTCAAATGATTATTTAATAAATAATTATTTCATCCAAAGCGATTGAAGAAGTTGTAGCACACGAGGAGAAAATTATGAGGAAAAATTATTACGACTTTGCAGTCTCGTATGTGATAACAACTACTAAAATTCGACTTAAAAATCTACTTTAATCATATCATTTATGATATAAATATATTAAGAGAGTTTTGCAATGTAAGATAGACCAATTTAATGACGTGAAAAATTCTTATAATTATGAGATGTTTTCTAAATATTGGTTTTCTCCAAGGTTGGAAAAAACTATTGAATTTAAAAGAGGAAACTGATGTTAGGGTTATGTATTAAACAAAATTGGATGTGACACAAGACAGAATACTTAATAATAATAATAATAGAAATAGAAGGTTCCATACTCATGCGTACCTGCCCAAAGTAATCCATTGGCATCAGCTTTGCCATCATTGGCATGAGTTCCGTCGTAAGCCTTACCAACAACACCCAATATTTTGACAAAACTAGGTTGTGGACTTACTCCATCCCAGCACAACACAGCTATTTTGTCTCCCAAAGTTATAAGGAACTTATCCGTTTCTCCTTGAATGGGTATTATTATGCTAACAAAATCGCCTGTAACGAATCATTAATAATAAAGTAATTACAAATTATGTTATAAAACGAAAATAATTTATTCTGAATTGAGCAATATCATCATAAAGTAACGAATGATATACTATAGTAAAAAAACAGACCGGAAACAGTCTTTAAAAATTAAAATTAATAATGCTGCAATGTTACGAGCCTGATGCGGATCCAAGTCAGATATTCTCATTATCTGTAAAATACTGTTTTCGACTGTTTCGTTTATTCAATTTAAACAACACAAAAGTAATGAAATAACTTTATATATATTGTGGTATGTTCGTGTATTTGTAAGTTGTTTATCCATGTACAAAGTGCGGACGAAAGTGACAAGAATTTGCTTGCGTAAACATTGCACTACGCCAGGAAGCGGGAGGGAAAGTTTTTTTTGTCTCGACAACGCTGCGGTTTGGCAGATGAACTGAATAGGGTGACCAGTTGCCAGAGAGGAGAGGCTTGCTTGGTCCAGAGTATGGACGCTGGTTCGTAAAAACGAACTGGACGGTCGTAGAACCGAGTTTTGAAGGTGCGTCTCATAGAAGAAAAAATATATTCTGCTATGCACGTCGAGATGTTTGGTTGGGGAACAGCAACAAAGCTGACTGGACGATGGAGGATTTTCCGTAGCAGAAAGATGTTTACGTAAACCCGCGGTTAGTTTCCTTTACAGCTCTTTAAAAGATGTTGTGGTTGCAATATAGTTTGTTAGAATTAAACCATGATTTTTTTCTAATCTAACTGTGCACATTTTGTTTATGTGTGTGTGTGAATTGAAAATAATTTGGCTCAATTTATTTGTGAATCACCTTAATTTTATTTTAAATACAAATACAAATACAAATAATTTATATCAAAACAAATTAATAATAAATTATAAAATATAGAGTCTCAAAAACAACCTTACCAGTATATATATATATATATATATATATATATATATATATATATAGCAACAACACTTATTTAATTCGTACTGATATACGTAATCATGAAGTAATATAAATTAAAATTGGAAATTAATGAGCATTCCAAATGGAGTTACCTTGAACATAGTTTTTTTATTCATTGTCTTACCAAGATTAAGAGATGTAGTATTTGTTGACTTGGGGTCAAATCTGTTGACGGATCTCCCTAAAAAGTCAGCGAAATACAATATTTCTGTGTCTGGGTCCCAGTGAGGACCATCGGAATACACCGTATGGCAGTGAATTACATCGATGACTGGGGCAACGGCTTCTGAAACACAGGCGTCAAATTTTGAGAGTCCTAATATTATATAAATATATAAATGAACCTCCAGAAGAGCAAAGCAATGGAAATTTAAATCACACATTTTTTTACAATCAATGGAAGAGTGTGTCAAAGTTTACCTTGAGCTTGTCCCCAATGGGAACAGGCAAAGAGAAAGGTGCAGACGACCCACGGCAATCCCATGGTTCCGTCAACGAGAGGACAGTAAGAATGCAGAGGGAACGTCGCTAAGATTTTTAATATCCTAACTGAACACGTATTTTTATCTCAGGTTCCTGCTTTTTTCTGTCTACTTCAGCGATTAGGTCGTGTCAAATGGATGGTACGTGAGGCCACCAGTGCGACTAAACCGAACATCTAGATTCTAAAGTTTGCTAAACGAAATTTCCTGTTCTTTGCGATTACGTGTTCTCATGTTTGGAAACGTGCAAGAAGTAATCACTTTTGTAAAGAATTAGTTTTTTTCCATCCACACTCCTCAATTAAAATTTGACTATGATTTGAGGCTTGAATAAAGTTTTCTCTGTAATTTTAATTAAAGAAAAAATGGATGGATATTTTTTCCAACCATATTCGTTAATTAAAATTTAAATATGATTTTAGGCTTGAATAAAGCTTTGTTGGATTTCTTTGAATTGGGTAAATAAATATTAATTTACCAACATGCAGCTTGTCATACTTTTTTATAAAAAAAATTATAAATTATTATTTTGCATAAAAACTGTGACGACACTACTGACTCAAATAGATTAAAATATATATCTTAATTAACATTCTTCCAAACATAATTATGAGTTAAAGAATCAGGATGGAACAATTCTCGAGCGGACCCGAAATCGAACCCGGGACTTCCGCTTGGTACGAGAACTCGCGTTCGATTCTCGGTTCGCTAGATATTTTTCCATCATGATCCTATAAATCAGTTCCATGGCTTTAAAAGCTGAACTTCGTTTGAAAGTATTTCTTCTGTTCTTGAAATGAATTATTAATTTGTGAATAATGGATTTTACTACGAATTTACATTATAATGGTTATTAGTTTCGTGATAAACATTTTTTTTTCACTATGACAACTCGACTGATAGTATTAATTATTCTAACTTCAGCGATTGCAATAGAACGGACCAGATAATTTTAAATGCATGTCACAACATGTGCGAAACAAGTTTAATTATCGTATTAATGCAAATTATTTGATGAGTTATAGGTCGCTGTAGATAAAAATTACTTCACTTAACCGGATTCGTTACAACAACTTATGCATAACAGTCATTTTCACACAGCAATAACTGCCACGTTTAAGATCTCCACTCTAATCTATGTTTCAGCACTGCATCATTATTATTTTAAACGTTGTTCTTTATCACAGAATTTGTAAATTTACAACTTTTTACATTTTTCATGAATGAAACAATAATATTATGAATAATTCTTCTTCCGTTACCCAGAATCACCTTAGGTGTGATCGTTTCCCTCGTTTATAATTTGGGGGATAAAATTTTCCATATCTTTCGTGAACAAAGTGTGGCGGATTTTTGGGAAGGGACAGTTTTTTTCTCTCGACCACGCAACAGGTGATCAGAGAGAAGCTGAAAAAGGCCGAGGCAGATATTCAGTTGCTTGAGGACAGCAAGAAAGCTGTGGGTAAAACGGACTGGACGGTCGGAGTGAGAAGATCGACCTTGGTAATGTGCGTTTGGATGCAGACAAAATGTGCTTCTTATGCCCATCCAGATGGTTGACGATTGCAGAGCTTCTGATCAAATAAGCACTGAAGGCGACGAATTGCAACGAGCCTGCAGAGGAAGGTGTGGCTATAATTGACTGGACGCTAAAGGAAGAGGACTAAACTATGCTCTGAATGACGATTTTCTATAGAAGACAAGAGAAGAAAAAAACAGCACTCGCCACTTCCCGATGACACCGGATGAACTTTACGTAATAAAATCCCGCGGTTGTATTTTATTACATTTCTTAAAAAAAACATTTCAATTATCATTTTCATTCTAGTTTGTATCGCATTCCACGCTGAGATATTTCTTATCTTACAGTGCACACTTTGTATATGTAGGTGAATTGTTAATAGTTTGGCATAATTAATTTGTGAATCAAATTTTGTGTTATTAAATTCAAATAAATTATGTCAATGAATAGTTAACAATAAATTAAAGTAATTATTTATTAAATCTGGAGTCTCTTTAAACATCCTTACCACACAACTAATGAAATCTAGAATTTTATGTATTTTTGATAATACACTGAAATAATTTTAAGTGTGAGAAAATGTACATATCAAAACAATTCCCAGGTACGTCGAGAGGTTGTTGACCTTGGCAGTTTTGTGTCACAGAGAACCTGTTTAAGACATGGAATGGCAGCACTACCAGGTTCACTGGGTGTGGTACCCAATAAGAAGACAAGATAATAGAATTTCAGAAGAAGTTAGAATAAAAGGACAATCAGAGAGAGAATAAAATGTAGTTAATATGTGAATGACAGAGCAGTTATCATCAATTATCCACCAGAGACAGAGTGAGAGACAACGTAAACAACCAGCAAGACGTGGGTAAACATTCACGACATTAATCATATGGAGCTTCGCCATTAATTCACAATCTTTGAAAACTTGTGACACTGATAAATAATAAACTATATAATATAGACATAGTCAGGGACGGTGAATATTTAATAATAAATCATATATTACTACTTTGGTTGTGCTGACGTATATTATTTATAAGTCTCGTAAATAATTCTCAGGTTTCAATCCGCGCCAATGTTTGAGACAATAACGTTTCGACGTCATCCCACTGGGATGCCGAGAAAGGCGCAAATCGTGGAGTTTTAAGGACGCGAGTGGATTCCAGACTTTATTAATCCACTTTCCCTGTTCAGTAAATTATCTGAAGTCCTAATTTCGATATTTTACGCTGTTCGTCAGGTCAAATATTTTATTTTTTTATAAAATTCTCTTTTGTGTCCCCTCATAAGTTTGTGTTCGGTAACGAGAATTATGTGCACGTCTCATATTTCGTACACCTTTGTTCCACAGTTCGGATTGTTTTGCAGTTATATTTAAGGCCGCAGAAGCAGAACGGCAACAAGCCGTTCTCTCGCAGGCAGAACCTTTCTGGAGAGACGGAGAGGCCTACCTTTTGGGATGCCTTTTCCCTTCTCCATGTTTGAACGAAGGTTCCCACAAGCCGAGGTACCTCGGCGTGCTTTAGAGGTGTATGATCCAGGGTCGCAGACCTTTGGCATTCGGTAAGTGTTGTTCACTTCTTCCATTCGAACAGTCGGTCAGCTGCCTCCTAACTGGTTGAGCCACGGAGAATGGACTGCTGCGTCCCCACAGCAAACACGTCTGGTGTGGGATAAGTTACAAGCTCCCGACCTACCTTATGCAGATTTTCTAGGCTTTGTCCTGCATCACATTCAGGTAACCCTTGGCTACCTTCCTCTACCCTTTCCACATCCCCCCTTTCAAATCCCTTCATATGCTATTAAAGGGTAATTCAGCATGTGTATTACCCTCATGTAGCCTGCTACTCAAAAAAAAAATTGATTCACCTCGCTTGTTTTTAAACCAATCTTCTCCTTCACCGGCTTAAGCGAGTTCTGAATCATCAGTTTCGCTTGAAAATTGTCTTGATATGTCTTGCTAGTATACAACAAATTTCCAAAGTTGCCTGACAAACACACGGCAATTTTTTTTTAGGGTAACAGGCTACATGAGGGTAATCCACATGCTGGCAACTCTCCTTTAATAGCATAGGAAGGGATTTGAAAGTCTGTCTTTTCTTGGCTACACGAGACTTCTTAGATTTTTATATTTTCTGGCGAGTGTAGCAGTTCGGTAGTATCTGATCTAGGTGAGCCTACTCTGTGTCGAGTTCTTCCTGGTACGAAATATCCGGAGCTCTATGCAGTAAAGTTGCCAATACCGTTCGTTTTTGGACTGGGTCCGTTTGAATTGGATTCCTATGTAGTGAGTGTTCAAGTTTCCTACCAGGCTTCTTATAAATCATTAATTAGAGAAACAGAAAGGTTCCTTCCTTCTCTACGTCCATCGTGAACTTAATGTTCTCATTGAACGAGTTTAAGTGCACTCCTCCAATCCATTTGTCCAGACGATATATTTCCCCATCCACAAAACGGAAGAAACGTTTAGGTTTAAGTGGTGCGGTGTTCAAAGCTTTCTCTTCGAAAGTCTCTATATAATAATTATCGATAGCCGTTGGTAAGGGTGAAACCGTGGCTTCTCCAACTACATCCCCTCCTGGGGGTAGTATATAACATTGAGAATAGGTTATGTTTCAAAATAACCAAATGTTTTGCTGTGTGTCGTATTTATTGCAGAAGAAGGCTGAATATTAAGATTTTTGACAAAATTTGATTCATAGAGCTGCGATCAAAATATGAAGATATATAGCGAGAAAGAATGGTTATTTTGCAATAAATGATACAGACATTGTAATAATTTAGTACTTTTTACCTGTAATTGCTACCAATACAATATGACACAAAAATAGTCAATGATTATGTAGTAAATTTGTGTTAATAAACCAGAAGTAGTAGTTATCTGTTGTTGTTCTAACGATTCAGGCGTGACCAATGGATTGTACGTGACTCTATTGTTCTGTTTCAAACGTGCCGAACACTCGTCACATTTTAAACTTATGTAATTAGAATAAGAAATTCACGACCGTAAAAGTTAATTCCTCTTCTCTTAGATCATGAAGTGGTCGTGATTGAAATACGAAAGACATCTAATTTTATTCTTAAGAGGAATTTTTTTTCCGGTATAAAGTAACCTTTTTGAGATTTCGACAGACTTGTGTAGTACAACTGAATTTAGTTGGAAACGATCGATCGATTTTAGTCATATTAATCTCATAATATTCCTCTCTATGCTTTTGTAGCTAATAAACATTCAATTTATAAAAAAAATCACACAAATTTATTGACATTTTGTGTTACTAACATTTTAATGTCAAGTATTTATTATTCTTTCTGCCATACTGGCGTTATTCTACAAGCTGGTTGAAGGTTTATTTGTATACTAATTGCGTCCAATGACTATCATTTTCTTACAACATAAAAACAAATTGCAATATCAATAACAGGTTGCTTGGAAATCCGTTACGATTTTTTTGTTTTAAATTGCTTAAATATAATTAAATAAATTTACATCTGATTGAAAATTAATAATAAGAAAGAAATCCAAATGCAGATAAAATATATTAATTTATATTATCAAATTTTTTTTCTTCTGTATTTGGATATCTTTCTTATTATAATTGTTCAATATAATGTAGATTCATATTCTGTATACATTGTTTTACAGAAACAAGGGAAATCACTTTTAAAAGATCATAATATTGTATTGTCATGAGTAACATTTTCGAGGGTAAATTATTATTCGTACCCCCATCTAGGGTAAGAAATGTTGTCTTATAAAATAAATATAATTACCGAATAGGCCTCACGTCGAGTTTATCATGCTAAATTCGATAGTTCTGTTACGAAAACGTTGATCAGTGCCTGATAAATAGATACTTAATTTTTCTTCCATTAGCTCAATTCAATTATACTAAAATTCACTCCTCTTAACTTTGAACAAACAGCAAGTTGTCTCAGTGATTCAAAAAGTTTGACTGTGTTACTCATTAACGGCAATTTTCTAAACTTTTATCTTGTGAAATTAAACGTATTGAACTAAATTTATTAAAATCATATTTGTTCCACACAAAACAGCCTGTTAAAATCAAAGTATGTATATCAGAGCTTTTCGAACTCAAAATTAGAGTACCACAAAAGCTCTGTATTGAGACTTCTGGTTTATATAATGGATACTAATATCATTTGTCTCTATTTAGTCAATAACACAATAATGTATGCTGATGACAGCAGTGCAGATATTCTTTCCAAATTTTTAAATGAAAACTACAATGCGCTTCCTTTCTAATAAATTAAAGCTTAATGATGACAACTCAAACCCTCTTTATAATTTTGAAAAATAGTGTGGTTAAAACATAAAAACTGACAAAAAATTAAATAAAGTCATTTATAGCTTTCGGAGACTCAAATATATTACCTCCAAATAAGTACTGAAAGTGGCTTATTATTGCCTATTTCATAATATTATGGCTTATGGTGTCAAAACATGAAGAATATATCTTGAAGGAAGAGGAATTTTTTCACTTTTTAAAAAAAGTAATCGCAATAATATGCGACGATAACAGCAGAGACAGTTGTAGGAAATCTATTTAAATACTACAATTTGACAGGTAAGGGATACAAGACAATGTAAACTGATAAATAGTCCAAAAACTAGGACAAAATAAGTGTGACCGTGCCAACAAATGTCTTAAGTTTTTATTAAAGTTCCAGAACACTATAAATCTGGAAATATTATATTTCATTTAGAAATAAAGTTAGACGATATTAAATTAAATATAGCTTTAAACACTTGAAGAATATCTTACTTCTTATATTTTTAATATATTGTATTGTTAACGTATTTAATTACCACAAGTTTTTTATAAATTTTTATCTTCCGTCACAACCCATATATTATAATTTAAAAAATTCGTTATTTGTGGTTTTATTAATTATTTTGTGTTATATTAAAACAATAAAATACCTATAAATAATATTATCATATTTCGTAGAGCTATTAATTTCCTAATCCGTAATTGTTTTAATATATTATAAAAACTAACGTATCCTAATACGTTTGTAAAAATTGACAACGAAATTAAACATTATGTTTTATTAAAACACAAGTAAAAGCGTAATATTTATATTTTTCTATTTAGTTAAAATACTATAAAAATTTTATGCCTTGAATATATTTCCAAATTTAATATTTTGCAACATATTAATTCAACTAATTATTTAAAACAGTCTACTCTTAACCACTCAAATATATATTGCCCTCACTAAGTCAGCTGTACCGCACAACACATGCGTAATACTTCTCTCCGTTGGGAAGTGGTTTCTTATAAAGTTGAAAATATTATTTATGGATATTAATAAGAGTTACATTTGTCAGAAATTGAATCAATCAATAAATAAACCGGTTCACGTGGCAATTTAAAGAGCTAAAAATATTTTTAATTTGTCCAAAAAAGGAATGAAACATTTAAATATTTTTTATATTATTGATTTTTTACCGATTTATTTATTTATTGATATTCATAAGTTTTCATATACCATTTGTGCTGTGTCAGAGGAGATAGTTGCGATTTAGTCCGACTTAAAAGTATTGCCCTTCGAAAGTTAAGGCAAATTAAACAATTCAAAATTAATTTTTTCGAAGAACATTCTATTAATTCACAATAAAATGTAACATCAGGTAATTACTAAGTTTTGTTCAGATATTAAGTAAACTCAGAATATTTCTTAAAGATTTTAAAATTTTTTAATATGACTGATATATGATTATTTGTTGTTTTTCTATTAACCACGATGTTTTTCACCTGTCGCTAATTACTTAATTTTATATTAATATTTATTATAAATGTGTTCTAAAAATTATGTTTCTTCTTAGTCTGTATAGATGACTAGGGCAGTTAAAATGATTAATTAGATATCTTCTTTAAATTGGTAACTGATGAAAAACATTGTGGATAATACAATAACACAATTCAGATCATTTTATATCAACTTTTTAATAATTCCCTGTATCTTTCAGAATTGTCAAAATTATTTCAGTGTTTAATATAAGTAACCGCATTTATAATATATATGAAATAAAATTACTTTCGTATAAGTTTCAAATGTCCTGAGTTGGTGAATTAGGAAAATAACTATTAAAGTTGATGAAATAATTTTGTTATTCGATAACTTGCGTTTCCGATTATTTGTTTTACTTTTGGTTTTATGCATATCAGATCCATAATTTCTATGTGGTTTGGTTTGAAAGTAATCAACCCGAATAAATGTTTCCAGAAGTAAGAATATAATTTCAGGAAAAAAAATGCCATGTAGCACAATAAAGATATTAATTTTATCTTTGTAGTTAGCGTTGCCAAGTAAAGATTATTTTGTAATAAATTTTTGCTGTTTACATTAAAAAAAATCACCGGAGATTCTCTGAGTGTGACATCAGTGTTGTAACTGTGTTGTTACAGGCAGGAGTCGCGTCAGTGCTTCAAGGAAAACTGATATCAAGAGTTAGAGCGAGGATAACAGGTTACAAAGTACAGTACATGAACCCATCACGCCACCAGCCACTTATCAACCTCAGATGAACCTTCAAACTATTTACATTTGGCATTATTCCAATGAGAACAAATAGGATCCATGGTTATTCATTTCAAGACATTATGACTCACTTAAAAACGATTATTCACAATGAAAGAAGGGAGGGGGAATCGGTAATAATCTTTAGAAATGTTTGCAAAGCTTGTTTGACAAATTGTTCGTAAACACTATTAAATAATAACACAAATTCTCTAAGTGGAATAACTGGAATAATAATATTGTTTTAATTGTAATTAGTATTATTAACTTTAAGTTCATAATAGTTAACGCAGTAGCTACTCGATCCTGAATATCGTAAAATTAGAGTTTAAGTAACTAATAGTTCATTCAATCAATAAACATTTATTAGTATTTTTTAAATACATAAATTATTTTGCAGAGTATGAAAAACGTTTCAGAAATTTGATTAGTTCACATTTCAATTAGCTGTAGTATTTCTTAATTCATGTAATAGTGGCCCGATCTTTGTAAAAAAAAACAATACTATTACAAACGAAATTCCTTTTTGTGTTACTTTTAGTAACTTAAGATTTATAAAATTTGCGTTTTATGTCATAGTTTTAGCTAAATTTATTGTAGCTGTTGATAACAAATAATATAATTACTCTATTAATTCATATGAATGAGTGAGTACACCTGCTATTCGGAGCAGTGCTTTATATAATGCACACGATTTAACCCTACATTATTCCGATTTGTGTATTGCTAACAAAATGACGTCTGTAGAATTCTCCCACAAAATAATGTATAAAGCATTAATGAAATAAAATTTGCCTTATATGCTAGATTTGCAGTTTTTGTACAAGTAGAATGAACCTGAAATGGAACCCTGTGGCATTCAACAATAACTCAGAATTAAATATTCTTCTAGATAATGTCTATACTTTTCCTATCTAATTAGTAAGTTCTAAAACATAATTCAATGAAGCATTATTTTATTCCCCTTTCAAATTCTTCAATTTATAAAATACATTTTTCATTGATTTCATGCCATTACAGAAAGAGATACTAATTCTTTATTTCTTTTTTACAGGACGAATCTCTGTCCTGGTACACCTTTCACCCCAAGCCCAGTGACTCGGAAGGTTCTGCCAGGATATGGATACCGCCTCTGTTGCTCTGGAGCTTGTTCTATGTTTGCCGAAGTGACAAATAATTCGTTCAAGTAACGGCCTCCAAATGTAAGAGATGTGACTTGTAATGATGGTATATTGACTATTGTCAGTAGCTTCGATGTTGATGGATCAATCCTAATAACCTGAAAACATATGTTTGTAGAGTCATAACACATACTAAATCTTTTAAATGTTTTCTTAGAGACTGCATGAAGAAAATATAATAGACTAAAATATGACATTCACTTTATACTTATATTTTTGTTCACTTTAATAAAATAATTTTAATATAATTTACAACGACAATCTTTTAAATAATGAACAGCTATATTTTATTTAAATGATTACCTGTCCCCCTCCAAAACATGCAACCCAGAGCTTGTTCTCTGCGTCAACAGCCAATCCATCAGGAAATCCACTGATGTTGTACGATTGAAAATCAAATAAAATTCTTTTATTGCCTGAAACAAATATGCGGTAATTCAAAATATGAACCTATGATGGGCTGTAATCATTACTGATAGTACTCACTTATATCGCCTTTACGGATATCATAATCAAATACGTAGATGACCCGAAGGTCAGATTCCGCTAAGTACATGCACTCATTATCTAAACTGAAAGCAATGTCGTTTGGAAAGGTAAGTCCCCTAAGTTTAACGTATATATTCCTTTGAAAAGATGAAAAGCTGAAAACATTTCCTGCATTAGGTACCAAGTCTAAAACTGTTCCTTCTTGAATTCCAATAGTTCCTAAAAAGAAAGAAAGAAGAAAAAAAATTCACTACACATTCAAATGTAAATCTTGTTTTCAGAAACAAGTAACTAGTAATATCAATCCGAATATTCATTTTCATTTAAAAGAGTTTTAATATCAGAATTGTAATAACGCTAAATAATTTTTTTAATAATTTGATATTTTTATTTTACAAATATAATTTTAATCGTATGCACCATTAAACACATTGAACTTTTATTATAATTGTTAAAATGCATGTATTTCACATAAAAGTAGAATTATGTATTTACTAAAATATTCCTAAACATTTTTTGAACATATAAACTTATTTAAAAATTTCGAAATGATATCATTTGCAATATTATATGAAAACAATAGGCCATCTTTTGCAATTTCTCTCAAAGTATGTCTGTAATTTTTTTTAAATACTGTATTAAAATTTTACATTTAAAAAGAAACAAATATTTTTGGTATGAAAAAGTAATTCTCAACAGTTATAACTACAGTTATTTTCTCACATAGCGGTAAACCTTTTTGAAAAAAATTTGTAAAGAAGAAGAATATATAATTCAAATAAAAATTACAATATATCTTAGAAATCGTGAATGATTTTGAATTAGAGACTTAGTTACCTGCCCAAAGGCGTCCAACAGCATCTGCTGTTCCATCATTGATCTGCAGCCTAGCAGAAGTCAATACTTCAACATTTGAAGGCTCACTGCTTACTCCATTCCATGTCATCACGGCTAAATTTGTGCCAGCAGTAATAAGAAATTGATTTTTTTCTCCTTTAATAGGAATTATAAAAGCAATTGCATCATCTGTAAAAAAACCTTTTTTTTAAATAGTGTTGATAAATAATTGATCTACATTTAATTGCAGTAATATCAATTTCGTATAATAAATATATTCTCCATATGAAGATATATCAATTTTGTTGAAACTTATTTCTTTTTAAAATTTTACTATATAATTATGAAAAAAAATCGTAAAATTTTATTGAAACTTTGTTTGTTACTTGAATATATGTAAACAATTTTAAAGTATGAATATCTACATGAGAATAGAGGAGGAGTTTAGAGAGAATGAACAGGTCTGTAGCATGGTGAGGATGTGAGGTTAATATTACAACAACAGAGTACCTTACCTAGAGATACTGAAGTGGTTCTACTGTTGTATGGGTCATATCTGTAAGCCATCCGTCCAAGTATATCAACAAAATATAATTTCTGCATCTCTTCATCCCAGTAAAGTCCATTTCCTAATTGTTTAGGAACTGAGATAACGTCGATGGATGCAGAAGTCTCGATCTTATACCCTGGTTCAGAAATCAGCAATGTTCAAGGGAAATGTTAAGAGTTAATAATTAATAACTTCTTTAAAAACGTTGAATAGAATCAGAAAATTCTCTTTCTAATAGTATCTGTAGAAAATCATATACATATTTATAATAAATAGGAATATTTTCCTAAATATCTGCTAGTAGTGTAATTATTTTTAAAAAATGTTAATATTTCGATAACACGAAATAAAATATGACTCTAGGTAAGAAATATTCCCAAGTTATATTTTAAAAAAGATTCATTATCATACGGAGAACCAAAGTACAGCCACCTAAAATACAAAATATTATTTTTTCAGAAAATTTACTAATGTACAAAAACCCTTGAGAAGAAAGGCATAATGGTTATCTGATTTACATAGGATACAGAATATATACCAGGCTTAAATACGCTGATGGATCATGGTGATAATAATTTTTCATTTGGTATTCATGTCTAGTATTTACCAAAAAAATAGCATATGTAGGAAGCTCTGTTTTTCTGCTTCAAATTAATCAATCGGTTGCCGAATCGCAGAAAATGCTTGTGGAGGTCTATGGCGACATTGCTTTATCGAAAACAACAGATAAATAACTAACTCAAGGAAAGAAGAATAGCTTTTCATCAGTGCTCAACATTAAAGGCTACGAAGCTAACCGCTCAATCTGATTCTTGAATTTTCTACGCTTCCACAAATAATTGATAGTATATCTGCATACTATACCCATAAATGCAATAATTAAATCCTGAGAACGACTACGCTAAATTGTGGAAAAGTGAATTCATTAGAGATTGACTACTGATGGTTTATTATAGATAGAACTCGTCAATTCCTGATTTTGGACGGATTATTGAGAGTCCCAAAGGGTACCGTTTAGATCCCATGTTTTTTTTAGATTATATAAATTATTTAGTACATTTAAATTAATTCTAACAAAATAATGGTTATTAGATTTTCTGTGAGGCATGGGAATTAAAAACTAAGTCACGAAGCAATACTACAAGAAAGTACTCTGAGCTTTAACACTGATTAGGATCCGCAAACGGACTACGCGAATACGAAACCCTACACGTCGTTTCAATTTGTTATTAAAAATTTAAAAACTGGGATTCCTAAAATATGTGATCTTGAAGATATAGTGAGTAATGTCTTATAGTATGACTCTATTTGCAGCCACCCATACCGTCACTGAAAAGAGTCTAGATGAAAGCATAAAAATTTGTGAAGTGGGAAAAATAAATTGGGTTGCAAAACAAGAAAAACACGACGGTAAAATTTATATATCATAACTCATTTCCAGACGTTTTGGAGCATATTAAATTATTTTATATTTATAGTATAATTACTACACTAGTAGGTCAAAATAGAGCAGAAAAATATTCAATTATATATATATTGTAATGCCAATTAATTAAGACATTAATTGTGAAATTGTAAATCTAAATTGTTTGAGAAATCCTTTGTAGCGGCAGGAGCTTTTGAAATAACAATAGAAAACCGGCTCTGTTCCTTTGTCGGAAGGTCCGTCAAAATGGCGTATGCGCGCTCAAATTGCGAGACGAGAGATACAGTTCGCAGGAAAGTTTGATGAAGTATAGTTTGCAGGAAGGTTTGGTGAAGGAGAGTTCACGGAAAGACCTCGTCGAGGTATAACAGTTTTGGAAGGAGAATTCAACAGGGTTGGCAATTAGCAGGACAAAGTAAAACATTCATAAAAGTATAACGTCGAAACCTGCTAAGAAAAAGCAGTTTTTGAGTCCATAACCGGCCAGAAATAGCAAAAGTTTTGGTTTAAGTACGGAACAATAAAGACTACCCAATCAACAAATCACAAAAGTCACCTAGGGCGAGCGGTCAACCGATAGATGACGAAGGAGTTTAGAAGAAGCAGTGTAAAACCCCACAATAGTGTTTTCGAAAATTAAAGGTATGCTGGGCAGACGTGAGTAACAATTTACAAAACAATTAATTATGTAAACTTAATTGAAAGATAGCCGTCAGATTTCGTTCTGTTCTCTTTTCGATTAAAATTGTTAATCAGAGTCAATCTTGTTACTTTTCATTTCGTTCACAACTAAATTTCGTTCTAGTCTAATTGACGAGTAAACTTCTTCTCTTTTAATTGTGATTTGTTGATGATAAGATTATAAATATTATTGATTCGCCCATTATCAAACCCAGTGAAGACCCTGAGAAATTCAATATTATAAATTTGTAATTGTTTGAGTTATTGCCACAATAAAAAAAAGATTGTTTGTAAAGTTTATTGATCTTTTAATTTAAAAGCCCATCAATTATTGTATATTACAATATATATATATATATAAACTATTCAATTTATTTATATTCACATATATTTACAAATCAGTTCAATATCACAGTAATATAAATAAATTCGTTGGACAGAAATCCCCACGGAAATCTTAAGCTAAAATTCCAGAATGAAATGTTAGTGTGCGCATTAAAATGAATTAATTGGTCTTGTTGAATCAAGAAAACATCTATATAATTCCGGAAATTATTACTTATTTGATTTTGTAAATTATAATTTCATAATATATTGAGAAATTATAAAATTGGTCAAGTGATCATAAATCTAGCAAATGTCTTACGAAATGGGAGTGGGTAATCACAAATAATGAATAACGGTAAATCCCCTGGCATTATGTAGATAAGAGTATGTTAATTACTTACCATAAGCGTTATATTGAGTCCTCCCGGCTGAAGTTCCACTTATAATAAAAGCCAATATTAAAGAAACATAAATGAAAGCTGATCGAAGTGCCATGTCTTTCGAAAGTAAAAGGTGTTGACGGTGTGCGTATTGTTCCGCCAAGAATTTTTATAATAACAACAATCACCTAGGCTTCGATATCTCGTTATCTAAATGTTCTTAAAACTATGTCACGTGGATTACACTCGATAATAATTAGCTGTTGTGACCTCGAAGAACAACAATAAACTCGACCTCGTACCGATAATTAAGGCGTTGTATCTGAAGATACTCTTCCTAGCTGAATCGTTTGTATGAAAATGAGCAAGATAAACTATTTATTTTATAAAAAATTCCGATATTCCTGTATTCTCTTAGAAATTTAATTGAGATTAAAATTGGAATCAACTCACAGGCAAGATTATAATTGCTACTTATGTGGTCAATAACCTGTGCGCAAGTTTTCTAGAGCTTGTTATACATTACTTTAATACGGGTAGGATCCTTAAGATATAGCCCGAGGGTCCTCGTTAACCCTTACTTTTATGCGTATGCAGGGTAGGATTCATAATAAAAGAAAGGTCTACGAGGGTTATTCTCTCGCAGGCAATACCTGCGATGGATGTACTCTCGCAGGCAGAACCTTACAGGAGAGATACGAAGAAGCTACCTTTGGGGATGCCTTTTCCTCTCCGTTTTTGAACTAAGGTTCCAACAAGCCGAGGTATTTCGGCCCGTTCTGAGAGGTGTATGTTCCGGGGTCACAGACAGACCTTGGGCATACAGTAAGAGTTGTCCGCTATTCTCATTGGAATAGTCAGCCAACTGCCTCCTAAACTGGTCGAGGCACGGAGAAGGGAATTCTGCGTCCCCACAGCAAACTCCTCTCCCGCTATCGGAAGGGCGTGGGTCAAGTACCCAATGCCCGACCTACCTGATGCAGGTTTTTCTAGAATTTTCCCTGCATTTCTTAAGGCGAATGCCGGGTAGGATCCTTAAAATATAGTCCGGGGGCCCTAGTAACCCTTGGCTACCTTCCTCTACCATTCCACATCCCCCCTTTCAAATCCCTTCCTATGCTATTAAAGGGGAGTTGCCCAACGTGTATTACCCTCATGTATACCTGTGACCTAAAAAAAAAAAGGATACATAAACTATAGCCCGGGGTCCCCCGTTAACCGTTAACCATTGCCTACTTTCGTCTACCCTTCCGCATCCCACCTTTCAAATCCCTTACTATGCTATTAAAGGGGAGTTGCCATCATGTGGATTAACCTCATACAGCCTGTTGCCCTAAATGTTAAAAAAATTTAAAAAGGGGTCTGCGAGGGCTATTCTCTCTCAAGCTAAACCTTTTAGGAGAGATGGAGAGGGCTATCTTTGTGGATGCCTTTTCTTCTCACCGTTACTGAACTAAGTTTCCACAAGCCGAGGCATCTCGTCCTGTTTTGATAGGTGAATTTTCCGAGGTCACAGATCTTGGGCATACTACAAGAGTTGTTCCCTGTTCCCATTGCAACAGTTGGTCAGCTGCCTCCTAAACTGCATTGCTGCGTCCTCTCCCAAGCAAATCCCTCTCCCGCCCTCGGAAGGGCATGGGACAAGTACCCAATGTCGACCTACCTGACGCAGGCTTATCTAGGTTTATCCCTGATTAGCTTTTAGGCGAATTGTAAAGTAGAATCCTTAAACTATAGCCCGGAGGCCCTAGTTAACCCTTGTCTACCTTGCTCTATCTTTCCGCATCCCCCGTTTTCATCCCTTTCCTATGCCATAAGATAATCCACTATGTGGATTACATAGTGGATTATATAGCCTATTTACTTCTTCTTCTTTCTTCTCAAGGCATCAAAAGTGTTTGGGACAAGTACCTAGAGCACGATCTACATGATTCAGGTTTCGTATGGTTTAGGTGAATGCTGGGTAGAACCCTTAAACTTTAACCCTTGGCTTTCCCTTCCGAATCCTTCCTTTCTATCGCTTCGAAACGAAAGAGGCCACCATATGGATGACCCTCATGTAGCCTATGGCTGCCAGTAAAAGATAAATAACATACTATGTCAAACAAGAAAATAATATACAAGGGCATTCAAATAATTCATCATTTCTATGGTGAAACACTTTAAATTTGTTCAGCAGATTCCTATTTAAATATTAATTGCAAAATATGTTTTGGCAACAGCTATCGCATTTTTCCTTCCATGAGCAATGTTTCCCCCGCCAAATGTTAATATTAATTAATCTGGATGCAAAATATAAGCTATTAAATTATCCTTATCGCCGGATTAACGAGGCGGCCAATGTAGTGCGAAAATTTGTTAGAATAAACTTAAAATGAGGGTCATCGTTACGAGGAATGAATGAAAAGATGTACTGACACATGTCTTAATGAACGTCTAATCCAACAATTTTAGAATATATTCTACATAACAGAGATTTGCAGATTAACCTCTTCTTTTACATTTTCCTCAATCTTTTAAAGGTTGAGCTTTGAAATTTTTCTGCAGTAAATCAAGCATGAAAGCAGAAAATTTGTTGGATGATCGTTAAAATTAAAATTTTTAGAAACAAAGTAATGCATATTCCTACTTGATACTACATTTTTAGACATTCGGTCTCATTAATACGCGAATTGAAGTAGGTATATAGTTAACATCAGAGGTCGGTTTCAGAAGCTGATTTTATTTTGCAATAGAGACCGATGCGGAAACGGTCAATCTACTTTTTAAGCTGATGCAAACATATAAATATTTACCATGTTTAAAATTTAAGTGAATTACATAACATGTTGAGTCGCATAAATATAATCGACATTTTTAAGATTTTCGATTTTGTAACATTGTAAATAAATTGTAATATAGTTTTTCTTAAAATCAATTTTTCTAAATATATTATTAGTCAAACCTCATTTAAGATATTACACTTAAAATGAAAAATTTACGCCTGTTTGAGCTTTTTCAACTGAATTGTGTAGTTGTGTCGCTCTAGGCTCATGTGTTTTTTTAGTTTTCTTAGCACCTGAAGAAAACGTTTCCAGAAATGTCATCACTTATTTTGTCTTCACCAAACTGCTCTTGTAACATGACGCTACCTACGCCTTAAGTCTCCTCATAAGGATGTTGCGTTGTTCTGAAAATACTTTTTTAAGCAAACTTTTCTATCCTTTAATCATTTACTAGGAAATTTTTATTTTCCTACATCTGTTCGTTCCTCATGAGTTTGTTAATTCAAAAGTTATCCTCCTTATTAGATGGTGAGGAGATTCTTTAAGCGGTTTTAATTTAATTCCAGCTTGCATTTCTTACATAAAATTTTCATAAAACACAAAACGTAACCATTTTATTTTTTCAAAAATTGATTTTTTCACGAGATAATAAAAGCTGTTACAGTTCTACGTCCAGTTGTTCTTATAGGTACGGCTGAAAAAAATATTCATGACAGGGTGTGGTCAAAGGAATAAAAAAAAATTGTGACTTTTTTACCTGGTAATAATGATGATGATTTTGCTTTATATTTTGATACCAGAATAACTTCAGTCTCTTTTTGTTTGTTATTTTCTAGCACAGGTAGTATTCGTAAGTTGTAACAAGAAATGTACTAATTAGGCAACCGGTGACACAATATTAGAATTTTCGTCAGCTTCCTCAGTCTCTATAAACTCAATCAAACAGGTGTCATAATCACGTGTTCTTAAATGTTTCTAAATTAATCATATGTAATTATACATATTAGGAGTTTGTTTGGAAATACAACAAAGAACAAGTCTAGTGTACTTTTTAAGAGGCGTAAAATTTCGTTTACTTTGAAATGCCTCAAATACCGGCTTTTAATCTGAGACTTAAGTATCTGGTAGAACGAATATTATTCATAACCCTGGCTATTACCCCGACACTTACATCACAAACACTGCTCACTAAACGTATGATATGGAAATACTTGATCGCTTCATAAATATATTGTAACATTCAAATTAAAAACATTTAGAAGTATTTAATTTAATTTAAAGTATTGATATTTATTTGTGCCACACTTTGTGGAAGCCATTTTGTAATAATTAATAAAGGTGGCTAAAATAAAAGATTAAATTTTAACAACAAACAAATTTATTATCAAAATTAAACAATTATACAAATTAAACATATCTCATTCTCTCAGGGTCTCAACTGGGTTTGATAACGGCGAATCATTCTAAATAATTAAAGAACACAAAATTAAATTTAAAAGAAAAAGATTTTACTCATCAATTAACAAAGATGAAATTTACTTGTCGACGAACTTAACCTACAAAGATTGCTTCTAATTTACAATTTTTTTATTAATAAGAAAGGAACGATATCTGACATCTATCTTTTAATTCGGTTTACATCATTAACTGTTTTCTATTGTTACTTACGGCTGCCCAGAATACTTTTGATTTTCGAAGCACAGTGACGTGTTTTGCACAGCTTCTACTGAACTCACAGATTCTAATTTAAATGTTTCTGGAACAAAGTCAGGAACCAGGAACCTCTTCTTCGTCTCAGGCTCCCTCGGTTGCCTCTTTCTCACGGCTGCCCAGCTTAGCAGGTTTTGTAGTTCTGCCTTCGATTTTCGCTCTCGGTACGTGTTTAGTCCTCGTCTCTCAGTACGTATTTAATCTCCAATTTTCAAAAAGTTCTTTTACGACCACTCGATCGCTGAGGAGCCAAAATGCAGTCTTCCAGCCAAACGTCCACCCAACTTAATGCTCTCGCCTCTGATTTCCAACTCAATTAATTTTAGTTCCGTCCTCGACTGAATTCCATAGCTGACTGCTCTCGTCTCGTAATTTTTGAGCGCAACCAAGACAACAATACTCTGTTTCATTGTCGCTTGTAGTGTTCGGTACCGCCGTCAATAATGTTTCTCTAACAATTCAGATTATCAATCACAATTAATGCCTTAATTAATAGGCATTACAATATATATATATATTACAAGGACTAATAATTGTGCGACACCCTAAACTTCATTCATTGGAATCGAGTGAAATTTATGCGGACAAGTGGATGCAGAACCCGGAAAAGTATACGAAATTCAATAGAAGCTTCTTTATACTGAGACAATGGAAATAAGAAGAGGCGCGGTCGCTAAATCCCACTAAAAATGCAGGTAGCCGAGCGATAGAAATTTTTTACTGCGCGTTTGCGAATATTGCAATGTATATTATTGTGAAATTATTTGACAATATTGAATAAATATTATTTTAAAATTATTAATCTGGTATCCCGTTGTCTTAGTACACAATAAACCTAATCCATATGGTTTATCTTTCTTATTTCTTGTATTTTTCTGATTATTTTAGCTTTCCTATTTTACTCGATGATTGTCTCTCTGCTGTCTCTCCAGTTTTCCTTCGTTCTTCCTCCGTTTTCTTGATGGTTCTTCTTTTTTAATATGACAATAGAATACGCGATCAACATTTAAAATAAATATATGTTATTTCATAAAATAATTGAGGAGCAATGGCATCGTAGATGAAGCTTTTGAGAATTACAGACAAAAGCAATATAAATTGTAAATGTTAATACGCAATATATTTTAATGACTACATTTCGCGTATTTAAATAATTGCAATTTTAATTAAGTTTTATTGTAGGATTTATAATATTGTAATAATGACGAATCATTTTGTTGAGCGTCAGTTAGAAAAGCGGTTATAATTATATCTTTTGTATTGGTGGAATTACAACGGTTCATCCTTGAATCATCAGAGGCGTACATTTTTTATTCCTCAACAAAACGAGGTTTTGTGATTGGGTGAATTTTCAGGAGATCAGAGACAGCACTAGTGAAACATATCGGAAGCTACATATAACTGAGATCGGTTGTATTTGACATTACTGACGCTACCGTTATTAAACTACAGTGATAATATTCAAATTGGTCAAATACGAGAAGTTAGTATTGCTTCTATTTTTTTGAAGAGTTAATTCAAGTTTCTGGATTCCTTTTTGTCACATATTTCCTATGGAACTGGATTTTGTCT
This sequence comes from Zhengitettix transpicula, assembly GCA_037074705.1. NCBI lineage: Eukaryota > Metazoa > Arthropoda > Insecta > Orthoptera > Tetrigidae > Zhengitettix > Zhengitettix transpicula. Next base: position 46,434,057 of record CM073591.1, on the reverse strand, counting down.
ATGAGTTCCTTTGCTGTGTTCCAGCGTTGCCGAGTGAGTGGAGCCAAGAACTGCTAGACCCTCGAACGTGGTGGTTACAACATTATTCCGTGAGCGGCGTGGTCACTCTGGCGCGAATAAGTAAGGACTTTACAAAAAATAATAAGACGACCAAACTATCAAAATATATGTCAAATAATTTCATTAAGCACTTCATGCTCAGTAATGTTAGTGCCTCTGTGTTTGTTTATCATTTACGAGAGGTACTCTTGTCCAAATTACCTTGGCTAGTAAATTGACCATATGTCCTTTACTGTCCATGTTTTAAAACATCATTACATGACTTTTTTTAAAAAACCATTGTGTAACACGTACACAAATTATAATTCCTCGCTGAAGGAGGAAAGTTCTTTATGTTATTGTTTAATTGGAATTTGATAACCATTTTTTTCGGTAATATTATAGGAAGATGTTTCTGATATTGTAAATAAAGAAATCACATAAGTTTTTTTAAATTTTATTTTGAAGTTAGGTCGTAACAACATTCCATATAGAAATCTTCATTATTCCCATCTAATCGTATCTCTCGTGAAGTTCAGATTCGCAGGCTTTCATCAAGACCGTTACCTATATACAAAAAAGAGAACTATATAAGTGCAAATTCTAAAATATTACATACTGATGTACATCGAAACAAATCAAATTGTGGGCACTTTTTCCAAAAATTAAATTGAAGGTATAAGGTCGTATAAACTTACCGTTTGCAGTGAATCTATCATATCGTCAATGTAATCGATCTGTTTCTGAAAGTATCCTTTTTCCAACTGGAAACATAAATGAGTATTAATTTAGCAGTTTCAGTAACAAGATTGAATATAAATAATGTGTCCTATTATTTGTGGAAAATTTACTTCGGTTCTGCAACGTGCTAATGATTATTTCATAAAATATTCTAATTATAATTTACAAATGTAGGGAATATTTTTAACATCTTAAATGAAGTGTTAACTTTCCACCCTTAAAATTAGAGGGTAAATTTTTTGTCTCAAATATCGTGGCAGTGTCAATAATTCAAAGACGATGCAGCAATCCGCAGACAATAATACAAATGTGTTTAGACTTTTCCCTTAACCTCGATATGAAATTTTGTAAACTTATATATCTGATGTTCCACCATGATAAAGGGAAAAAAAAGAATAAGTCTCAGAAATCTGTGAAATCAATTTTTTTGAGTTCATCCCATTCAAACGGGCCGACAAAAAGTCACATTATATTTTTATATATACATAAATTAAATTTGTATATATATATATATATATATATATATATATATATATATTAAACTTCGACTTTCGATTCGTTAACATAAGTTTTTGAGACCTTAACAGCCTCCTTTTTTTTTCTTTAGGGTAACAGACTACATGAGGGTAATCCACATGGTGGCAACTCCCCTTTAATAGCATAGAAAGGGATCTGAAAGGGGGGATGCGGAAGGGTAGAGGAAGGTAGCCAAGGGTTAACTAGGCCCCCCGGGATCCTACTTGGCATTCGCCTAAAAGAAATGCAGGGAAAACCCTAGAAAAACCTGCACCAGGTAGGTTGGGCATTGGGTACTTGTCCCACGCGCTTCCGATAGCGGGCGAAGAGTTTGGTGTGGGGACGCAGCATTCCCTTCTCCGTACCTCGACCAGTTTAGGAGGCAGCTGGCCGACTGTTCCAATGGGAACAGAATGCATCAATAACATTATTTTGAGAATTACCGTTCTAATGAGGCCTTTTGCCTGCGCGATGATGCGATCTTCGTCATCTCCGTCGTACGCTTGAAGGGCATAAGCGAGTTCCTTCAACTCGGGTCTGATCTCCTTAGGAACTTCTCCAAGGATGTCTATATACAACGCGGCGCACACCGTCAATGTATTTTGGATTGTCCCCAGAACAACCTTCTTCTTCCCATATCCGACAAGTTTTCCGTACGCAGGAATTATATCTAAAGGGGAAACAAAATAGAAAAAAATATTGATATATATAAATATATATCCTGAATATTGAGAAGACTAATTATTAAATAAACATCAGCCAGTTTTAAGACCAGAAAAAAAATTATTAATATAAAATTAAACAACGTTTCGTCGCTTATTTTTTGTGACCTCATCAGGTTCGAGTTTAAACTAGAAAAAGAACAAAACAATTACAATGATTAGTATAACATTTTTTAGAAACATTTGGCAGATAGCAAACATTATAAATTTTGTTAGATTTTCAAAATTTTGATAGACTCTGCTGACTCCCGAGGCCGAAATGTACAATTTAAAACTGGAACGATCATTAAATTCAATTTACATTGTTGGGTGAGGTTTACAATGGAAACAATTGAGAATTTGAAATTATAAAAATATATAAATTAAACATTACAAAAGCAAACTGTCATAAATTTATTCAAACTATTAGTATCATTTTCTATGTAAATAGCTGTTTTATAGGATCTGATATGTAGCATTTCACTCATTAATCTCGAAAAGTAGTTCGTTTCCTCGTCCAAAATTGATAATCTACACCAATCTAATTTGTGATTAATTAAATAAATATGTTTAGACAAAATAGAACAGTTTTGAAAACTACTATTTATATTATTTTTATGTTCTTATAACCTAGTTTTTAATGAGCGCTCGGATTTTTCCTATATATGTGGCTTGGAAATCCAAACAATTAATTTTATAAAGTATTTTATGCTTTTCTAAATTTTCAATTTGTCCTTAACATTTTTTAATATGTTTAAAAATTTGTGAGCCTTAAAGATAATTTTGACACCATACTTTTCTAAAAGCACAATTAATTTGTGTGGTAAGCAAGAAATATAAGGTAAAACTTTGAAACTACATTTTTTGTTGTCAATTTTAATATGTAAATAATTACAGTTATATTTCATATTATTTAATCTGACCCTAATGTACTTATTGATAAATTTAAAGGGATATGAATTAGGTAAAACAATATTCTTGACTTTAATTAAGTTATTAATACGGTCACCTGAAGAGGTCTCCTAATTACCGACGTTTAATGTTTAATTTTATATTAATAAAGTATTTTTTCTAACTAAAAATATATTTATTTATTTATTTTAAAAATATATTATATGTACAATTAGCACTCATTCAAATTACTTTATTATAATTTCATTCTTCGAATAGATACTTATAAATTATTTTCAGTTGTTTACTTATTAAGTTGAAGAATTTTTTGTGTTTCTCTATTTTTCAACTGCAAAGATGTTGTATGGTAATAAATAAGAATTCAGATACTACGTTTTTAATCTTTTTGAATTTTACATATTATGTATTGAATATTCCTTAAAATCTGACCCTGAATTTATTATCACATCAACGTATTTCTTTCTAATTTCTAATTTATCTCTGATAATTTAATAATCCGCTAAAATATTAGGAACTCAAGCAATGGAAAAACATAAAAAATAAGATACCACTGGTAAGTTTTAGATAAAGGATTTGTAAAGAATACACACCATCATATTCATGTTCGTAGTAGTCGTCGTCGTCGTCGAGATCGTCATCTGCAAACGCTCCAGAAACGGCATAGCAGAAGAAGAAGGCGAGCACGAGAACCCTACAAGTGTTCATGATGAAATCCTGCGAAGGAACTTGTCATCCTCCTCAGGACACGACGGGTTTTTATACTCGTTATCTGTTGCTTATTTCTGGGCCAGTAGCAACTGTCAAGTGAGACTGGAAACTCTATCTCTGGCCCTAATCCATGGAAACAATTAAATTGCAGTCGCATCGCGGTCAACACAAGTCACAGAACCTGTTAACGCCAAGCGCAGAAGAAAATCGCTAATTGAAAAATAAGAATAAATTAAGCAAGCAGAGTTCTAGGTAATTAAACTATTAAAGGAAGTAGAAGAGTATATGTTATTAGGAAGAAACAAGTCGGTAAATAAAAATAACTGCTCCTCGGTGGATTAATCTTCTGGTCTACTCTTGACATCAAAGAGTTTATTAATTTACTAATACCTTGCTCCCTAAAAAAAAGTGCGTTGGGAAAACTGATTTTTTTAATCTAGAAGACAATTTCAGATGTCCGTCCAGCCGTTTGTTTGTAAAACGAACAAAATATTTGCTCAGGCCGTAATACTAGAATAGATTACAGTATATTGTATAGTCTTCAACTAGGTATTAAGTTAAAAATTAACTCCATGGGTATTCTATAAACAGGAAATAAGTATAGTCGTTTGATTCTTAAGCTCAAATTCATGTTAAACTACTTAGTTATGACTTTCTATCACTTCAAAAATGTAACTTTTGATAACCGGTGACGGCTTTTATTAAGAGCAAATACGTAATTTTAAATATATATTGAAATAACTCATTCTAACTATAAATTTGGGTTTTGAATAATTGCTGTGAAAGAAAATAACTGAATTTTTTAAATAGAATACGAGGATTATTCGGAAAGAAAGGTCCGCGTCGCCGTAGCTAACCGAATGTGGCGCGAACATTGAAACGCGCATGCGCACAAACTCCCGACTTGCCTTGTCGTAAAACGACGCCATTTTCATTGGTATTTTTGCAGTGTGCTGTTTACAGTGTCAATTCAAAATGTTTAAAACAGTTGATCAGCCTGTCGAATGTGAAATACTGTTAGTGATTCGGTTTTTGACGTCAAGGAACGTTTCAGCAGCGGAAAATCCATCTACAGATAAGTGAAGTTTATGGCCCCAATGCGATGCGTGACCGAAAAATGCGAAAATGGGTGAGAGATTTCATGGACGTGCGGGAAAATGTTCGTGATGAACCGAGATCAGGCCGACTATCAGTGATCACAGAAGATTTGGTCAATGCCGTGGACGAAAAGAATCACAATTTTAGCTTTAGCATTGGGATTTCCGAATGTGGCTACAACAACTTTTCACAGAATTGTCTCTGAAAATTTGCATTTTCACAAATTATGCGTACGTTGGATTCTCAAGCTGCTGAGAAGCACCAAATGAAGAGAATGGCTTGTACTCTTGATTTTCTGGACCGATATCGTACGGAAGGAGGTCAATTTTTAGAGAGGATTGTCACAGGGAACGAGACGTAGGTTTCTCACATGACCCCAGAGTCTAAATGGCATCATCAGTCAAAGTCAAGGCAAAGCGGACATACTCAACCCGCAAGGTTATGGAAACCGTATTTTGGGATAGACATGGAGTCTTGTTGGTCGAGTTTATGCAGCATGGGACACAAATAAATGCAGCCGCTTTCTGCGCTTCCTGACTAAACTGCAATAAAGAATAAGTGAGAAGCAGCCTGACGACTGGAGTTTTGATTCTGCATCACATTCTGCCATTCACACCCTAAATCTGATCAGATCTTTTGGATGAGACCAGATTGGCCGCCCAACGTACACTTAAGATTTGGAGTAAAGTGATTTTCACTTGATCAGCTACCTAAAGGAGTTTCTCAGCGGCAGGTGCTTCGCCGCTGATGACGTTGTGAAATAAGCAGTTAAGGACTAGTTATCCTCACTGGCGGCACACAAAAACTTGTAGAACGTTATAACAAATGTTTAAGCAAATATTGAAACTAGGGATAAAAATAAAGAAACATGTAAGGAATTAATATTTAAAATATTTAAAAAGTCTCTGATGGTATCTGTTTTATAAGAAATAGCACCTTACTTTCCGAATAATCCTCGTACATCAATCCTATCATGTAAATTGTAGGCCAATTTGCTCGCATAACTTACTTCAATGTCGTTAATTAATGAACTCATGAAATAAAAATGAAAACAAAAGTGTAAAAAATATATATACATAATTATTACTTCATATATTACTTCATCGAGACTTCTGTTATGTATGCATACAATAATAACCACCTTTAACGGCCACACGACCAAGAAGATATATTTTTAATGTCATACTACTTTTTTTAAAAAATTATGGGTTGTATATTTATTAATAAATTATTTTACAGAATTCTAATGGCAAATATAACCGAGATTTCCCTTATATATATGTATATATTGTAATAACCAACTTTAAATTTTTCATTACTTTGGCTTTATTTACTGCCAAAACAGCCCACTTTATACCTTCATCTCTTATCGATGACCAAAACTCTTCTCTCTGCAACCACGTCTACCTTGTTCGCTATCTGGCTTCCAATTAACTTGTTCATCCACGTCATCCTCCCTTGCTCTCTGACATCCAACTAAGTTTCCTATCAGCTTCCCCCTCTCCAGAATATTCCTTTTTCCCACAGTTTTAATTTCCCACGTTCGGACCTCATCCGGCTTTCTCACGCTAAGAGAGCTACTCAATATTGTTAGATAAACATTCCCTTATCTTATAATTGGATGTCAACAAAAAACTGTTGTCATCGTTCCTTTGGGGTCTTGTTCCGATGTCCGTCAGACATTAGATCTAAGAGCCGCTAAAGATGTCCAATTGTAGTTCTCCCTTTTGTGAGCATTTATCTGCTGTCAATCATAATTTTTTATTCAAGCCACCAAAGATCTCCAGTCCGAGTTAGTAAACAGATTTTAAATAATGGCCGTCCGCCTCTAGTATGTGCCGTGAAACAAATATTATGAAATTTAAACAAAATACTGGCCTTATTAACTAGATATTACAATATATACATGATTTTAAAGCGTGAAGTCTCTGGTTTTATGCTGAATACAGTCAACATTGCATTAATATGTTTAAGATCGTTTACGGAACCGGAATGTTGTATATGTATTAATGCTGCAATAGTGTTCTGGTTATGGTCAAGCCTGATTCAATATCTGAAAAAAATAGACAATTGTAAAACACCAATAAATATTTAAATGGTTGAATAATGTCCAATTGTTTTTAGGAGATAGGTGTCATTTAAAACATACGTTAGCCATCATATCTTAAGTTGTACTACACATTTGATTGATGAAGGCTGTTCAGAAATTCAGGCGGGGGGGGGGGATGAACAAGACAAAACAAGTTAGCAGTAACCTTAAGACTAAAATCTTAAAATGAGGTTGAAACTGACCAAATAGGTCGAAAGCTGCAGCCTATTAAAATAAGAGTGAAAATGTTGCGATTTTTTCCCCCTGAATGTTGTATTTATTCGTGTACAGTACATTAATTTCATTTTATTTATCCAAAAATATTAAAATTGAAAATAATATAGTCGAAAGATAATGTAATGAAAGCATAAATTGTGTTCAATGGTAATTTATTATATGTTAAGATAGTTAATTTTGTGTGGTTGTTTCGTTATGTACTTCACAAGAACTATTTTCCTGTTCACGTACTCGTAACGACATTATCAATATCTTAAGGAAATTATATAAACTTGATCGCAAAACAGAGTATGTTGCTGTTAACGCGACTCAAATACTTTAGGAGTTGAGTAAGTTTTGTGATTTCGCATATGGTATTGTTGCAATCCAAAAGCGCTAGTGCGATAGACTATCTCGTACCAGCCTTGCGCTACATTGAAGAGGTGCTGCTAATTGAAATGCTTATTTCTATAGAGACGAGCACAAAGCAGTTTCCGAGTGGCCCAGTGATAAAAAAAAATTGTCTAAATTGCGTGATTAGTTGCCTTGTATACGGTACCATAGGTTCATTGACTCCAAGTATATATTGGAATAGTAGCAATCGTAACATTCCGCCACTTGCGCATAGTCTTATTCTGAATACTCATCTTTTATCCATTTTTTCGAGAGCCAAATCGACTCTAGACAATCAGTTCTTAACAGGAATATTACAGAACCGAATCTAATTACGTCCAAAGCAGGTATTTTAGGTATTCTAAACCTAAAATTTGATTCACTGTTTCGTAAGAACCAGTAATTTTTCTTTCGGATGATTAAAAAGTAACAGTTTGGTATTAAATTGGACAGAAGATGAAATTGAGTTATATTTACTTTTATTTTCTAAACAGGAATAGAAAATGATAGCATTAATTTAAAAAAAATACATTTGGTAAAAGGAACAAAACAATAAAAAAAACTCCGTCAATACATCTGGCGTAAACGGTTTAAAATACAATTTCATCCAATTTCATAGAATAACTGCACAAGTATCTTCTAGCTCAATGAAATTAAATTTCATATACAGGATGTTTTCAAATTCAAACATTTTCTTCAACTTTTTTTCTTTTAAGCTCTTCTTCAATGACCATGACTGAAAACAAAGAATGCTTTATTTCTGTGAATATTTTCACTGTATTTCAGGCAGAAATTTATTTGTTTCTAGTTAATGTGCGGAAAAAAACTTTTCTTTTTCTTTTTTGAACTATCTTTGAGATCTGATCGTACGGAAACAATTTAAAACTCGACCACTTTACATTTTAACTTTCATATATATATATATATATATATATATATATATATATATATATATATATACTATTCGTAAATAATAATATACAGTTTTAGGTAAAATAATATTTTCAGGTTTAGAAAAGTACTAGGAAATACAAATTTCTCGAAATTCGTTGATTTCAGTACCTATTTAAACGGGAAATAAAAATAATAAAGTTCATCTATTAAATAAAATATACTAAAATACATTCTTTGCGTGTCGGTTTGTGTGTATATATGTTCCGCATACAAATCTACACCCGTGGAGCAAATTTTAACCAATCATTTCCCCATGTCCCTTTAGAACAAACCCTGTGACTACCAGCCCCAGAGTCGGCAGTGGAAATTTTCAAACATGCTAAAACAGCCGATATTTGTGATTAATTAATATTTTACGAGATAGTGTTTCTCCCGTTATTGTTTGACTATAATTTCTACCCCTTTATGTATTGTTCAGATTATCTTAAACTAATTTGATGATATGAAAAATTTATGTATCATTGAAAATTAATAGTAATAAAGATAGCCAAAAAAACTCAAAAAAAAGTTTTTGTCAACTGAGTTGTTCAGTTGTGTCTCTCATAGCGCTTACGTTTTTTCTGCACCTGAAGAAAGGAACAAGGCTTCCAGAAACGTTGTGTGGTATTTATATTATCACTTATTTGTTTGATCTTGCTATCTTTCATTTTATTAAATAGGTTGATACATATTTTAATAGCTAGTCCAAGTGTAACAAACTCAATAATAATGAATTCATTACATCTGATATAATAAAATGGATTTGCAATTACACCTGTTTGCACATTAAATACAAGCACAGATTGAGGAATACTATTATTATTATTTGATGGATCTACAGTCCATTGAGCTCCTTGGCTTACCGGGACGACTGTCATCTTCTATTACACATTCTGGATTTATATGCATCGCAAAACAAAATTAAAGGAATTAGGATCGCGTCAAATTACATTTTATCTAAATGGGAAATTCACGGCTTATTCTGTACGTCCATAACATTATAGACGGGTTGAGTAGACATGGGTTTACGGAAATATATTCTGCCTGCGATCATCTCAGTATTGGGTATTAAAATCGGTAAAATTATGGAAAAACTACATCGCAATGACTGAACATTCGAGCTCATGTGTTCGAAATATTAAACCCCAATATTATAAACCGGAAAATAGCACATAAAGATAAAATTGTTCCTCTTAAACTAATTTGTATTGACAGCAAAAGTTCTTTCGTTTAATAAAATATTTATTAATTTCACATTTCTGATCACAAAATTTAGTAGATACTTTCCAAGCTCTTCATTACGTTATTTTATACTTTACATTGTAGGGAAATACAAAGCGTTCACTAATTCAAACGCTTCACAATCTGGGAATTTATTAGTATTTTTCTTTAATTATCTTAATACATTTCCCAGGAGAAGATCCAGAACCACATCATGAAGTAAACGAAGAAAATGCCAGCCAGTGTCAAGAACAGCTGAATTATAGTCATCCACGGAATGAAGAACATTTTTGTCAACGGAAAAACTTAATGAGTATAAAAGTATTATAAAAACTGCAATAAAAAGAAAGAGACATATAAAGTATTTTAAAACGAAGAGACCAAATATACGATTTAAAGTTGCATTGAAAGTTAATATCGTGGCAAAAATAATATATTATCATGTTTATAGAGTAGCAAGTAATATAAAACTAAATTTTGAAGCGATTCTTATTCACGTACCTGAAATTTTATAGCATTTATAAATTCTAGAGTTATTAATATATATTAGTGGTTTCCATAGTTACATCCAATTCACAACTTCACTTAGTACCATTAGCTAACTTGGATTAATGTTTTTTTATTTAAGGTAATCGATTAAATTTACCTTGTTTATAATGAAATAAACTGAAAAACTAAACTCTGTTAAACCCTAGATAACCAGTAATGATGGTTATAGAAAGTATAATAATTGATAAAATAATATATTAAATAAAGGCCTTTCGTTTTTCTAGAAAATATTACATGTCCTTGAATTCTTATTTTTCGTAATTCCAAGCTTCATTCTTATTTAGATTACTTTTAACATCCGAGTAAATCAAATCATGTAATCGCTACAACTCTGAGAATTTCAAGCAAGAGCATTGTTTCAGTCGTCATAATATCAAAACTTTGCGACAGGATTCTCTTATTCCATAAACATCATATTTTAATTTGGTGATAGATGGTCCACTAGCTAGAAAACAAGAGCGAGTCCTTCATCGGAAGAGAGAACAATTGGAAAACTGGAGAAACAATCACAAAACTCATATCATGTCTGTGAAAATTATTTAAATTTCAAATAACTGGAAAAGCAACAATGACCACACATGTAAAGAACAAGCTTAAAGACGGTAAGGGCTGCATCGCCATCCAAAAGGTTTAGCATTGAAATTCAGATAACTTAGCGTTCCTCTCAAAGCGATATGTCTAAAAACTTCGATCAATCCCAATAATGACTTCCATTGATATTTCTATATTTTTATAACATATTTATTCGATTTGTTCGCCCGAGATTCAAGAAAACTCCAAAAACCATTCATGCAATTCACTCTACAAGCTTTACAAACGAATCTTTAATGGGTTATATACTCGTCAGCAACCCTACATGAGTCATAATTTCAAAATATTATTGTACGGCAGAAAATCTATACTTATTTTTCCTTTCCTCTTAGTCATTTAATAATTTATGACTATTCTTGAACTGACGGAGTACAACAAAATATTTACGCACTAATAAGTCGAATGTTTACTGACAAACTTTCAAACAGTCTAAACCATGAATACTTTGTTGAAGGTGAAATACTATGACCTCACTTTACACACGGAAACAAGTATAAGGTATCGATCGGTGTTTATTATCGTCTAAGACTTTATTATGTAATATATAATCTTTGGTTAATCCAAAAGTGGGGTTTGTTTAATTTGTAACCAAAGATAGTCTGCAACTTTGTCTACCTATAGAAGACTGAAGTATTATTCTTCGCTTTATTTGTTAGTGCAGTTATAACAAGTTAATATAATGGATTTACTCGGGTCAATTTTAAATTCAATGGACAAACCACCTTCAGTTAGCGACAAGCAAAAGATTCTAATGAGAAGTAAGTGGTATCATAACCTATATTAATATTTAAACATAAGAATAGTTTTGAATATTATTTGTGATAATTTGAAAGAGTGAATGACATTTCAAGTATTGAAATTATTGCAGATTTTTTATTTATATAAAACTAGAATCGAAATATTTTGTATTGTTAAACAGTGTGTGTAGCTCTTCGAAACTGATCATTTATGAGAAAAAAACGAAATTTTTTGTTTCATTACTAAATCTCAATCAGAGGAACTTTTACCGGACATTAGCAACACATTTAGCGTCCAAGATTTACTTAAGTAAATCCAAGCCCATTTAGTGAAAAAGTTTAAGTCAAATTTTTATTATACCCACAAATGCCATTTTGCAAAGCAGTGCCCTAGTCATAAATTAGATTGTGGTCAGTCTAGAAAAAACTCCATTGCTTCTTTTGGAAATTTACACTTTATCAATAAAACATCAGTTAGTAATTAACAACATTGTGTTTTCAGTTATTATTACAGCATAATGGGTAAGCCTAAAAATTCATTTCAGCTCAAAGTGTTGTAAGAAACCGTTTCGACGGTTAACTTTTAAGTAGTAATATGTTGAAACTTGTTTTAATTAATGTTTGTTCTCCATAAATTATTGGTGCTACAAATCATGAATTATCCTAATTTAAGTATGTTTTGCACTAATCTAAACACATATAACCTTATTAATTAATACATGGTTAAATTGCAATAATTTTAGATTATTATAGAGGCTTAAAATCTCTGAATACTTGTATCGCAAAAGAGAATGGTTGTATGAGTTGTTGTTGAGTGTATAGGCTTCTTTGAAGCTTACTGATATGAATTGATAATTATTATGTACATATTTAAAAATTCGTGAAAAAAAAATATAGAAATTGAACATTTTTATTTTTTAATGAATTCTTTTGCAATGAATTTTCTACCTCAGTCTGTGTACTATATACATATAAGTTTTTTTTATCTATGTAGCTCAGTCTTATACATGATTGTTTCAGAGCAAAAGGAAGCTCTTCTAAAGAGGCAAAAGGAAGAGAAAGAAAAGTTGAAACAGTTTAGAGAAAAGGTGTTGCATTTTTCTTTTAAATTTCAATTCCACAGTTTGTGTTTTTGAAAATAAATATTTCACATTTTTCCACTTATTTCAGATTGAAGATGAGATAAATAAATTCTTACTAGATGAAACAAGAGGAAGGCACAAATTTGAACCAATGGAACATGTGTTTAGGTCTATAGTGTAAGTTTAGAAAATGTACTGAATCACGTATGGTCTCCAGTTGATATGGTATTGCTGACGAACTATTATAAAATTATACTAATGTAATTATTATCTTTATATGAATTGATTGTATTTTGATATCTTAAAATTAAAATGCATTGAGTTTTTAACCATTTGCAGCTCTTCATTACCAATACAGTTTAAATTGTGAGTTATAGGATTATGTAGCTTTAATAGTATTTGTCTTGTCTAAGTTAGTAATAGACTAATCAGAAAGTGCTCATAGGCAATCACATCAAAATAGGAAGTCAATATCAATATTTTAAAGACTATTATTGCAAATTTAATTGATCTGTACCTGCTCCAATTTACACTTATCATGGATAAACTTTTTTTCAATTATCTTCAGTTCAATGCATTAACAGAGACTCTTCAATGTAATTTTGTTAAAATGTAAAATCTGTATTGTTTAAATGTTATACTTATACATTGCTCTTCTAGTCTTGTATAAATGTGTATTTAAAATTATCAAACTGTAGTCTTACTGAAGGAAAAACCATAAGAGAAATAATGCATATAATTATAATCAAGTTTAGTATGAAAAACTACAAAGCTCATTAAATACTTATTTTTAAAGTAGAAAAGCCCTCCTTTAACGTCACTTGTTTTAAGGAAACTAAAGTAACTTTTGAATTCTACAAGTTAATTTCCTATATATCTGTATCACCTCTTATTTTCATAAATATTTCTGAATGTAATTCTTGTTTAGTATTCCTTCTTTCATGCTGCACTGTAAAGCAGTAGTCTTCATTATATGTACGCTTTTATGTATGCACAGTTCCTTTTCTTCGAGTAACACTCACTTGTCAAATAAGTTGAGTCTATGTTCTTTCATTGAGTATTTTCACAAGCCTTTTATTGTCTTTCATTCATCCTTATTTAGAAGTGAAATGATCAGATGTACGATGCCATATAGAGAACAATACAGTGTCCTAGTGATCTTTGATTTAAAGCTGTCATAAAATTGCCAACATTATTTTAGAATTTGCTATGTTTAAATATTTTCTTTCTGCTCATCTCGTTAAAGCCTCTTCACTCATCCTTGCAGAATTTATTCAGAAACAATGTCATTAATTTTAAAAAAAATAATATTGCTGTGTGATCTTGGGATTTTTTTTATTTTTGCAGTACACTTTTCAATTTATTTTTAACATTTTTCAGTATGGCAGCCTTCAAGGGGGGCAAAACCAGCAATTTGAATGAAGTAGTATCATACACCAATATACACAAAGGTAAATAATTTGGTTCTCACGATCACATTACAAATTAGCGCACATGAATCGATACATTTGAAGGTAAAATGTGATCTCATTTATCCTGTTTTGATAAATTACATTTTGAGGTTTTCAACACAACCATTTCCAAAAAGAAAACAATTATGGGCACACTATAAAGAAAAAATACCACTAGATCAGAATGGAAATATTGTTAGGAATAAAATAAATTTGAATTTGTTTAAGCTGATTACAGATTCTAGAAATGTTGTTATGAAGGTGGAATTGTGTATAATATATGTTAATTGACCTATTCTTTAAATTTTGTCTTTTTAAAAATTCCTGAAGAAAACCTGTATGATAAGTCATATTTCACATTTAAGTAAGAGTTGTAAATATTTATGCCCTTTTTCTAGTCTTATGGGTAGGCTTTTAATTTTACATATAAATAATTCTGTATTGATTATGTGGCACTGTTAATAGTGTTACCATCTGGGATATATTATTAGCTACTGAGATTATTGTTAACTCCTAGATGAGAAACTGTATATGGTGGGCCACATCCTCATTGTACTACAATATGAGGTTATGCACAGATTATTTATGGCATTTCTCAATGTATATACGAGACAATAAAAGCAATCAAATGAAAGAGCATTTTAGGTTTACGACAGAATTACAATCTATTATATGAGTTTATAAAGTAATAATATATTATTAATATTACCTACTCTTAACTGAAATCTACTTGAATTTAATGCTGTTGTAAGAAGGAATGCAGACTAACCTATTTCAATTGGTATTTTATAATGACATTCAAGTAAATGTTCCCCTCATTTTATGATATTTGTTCTCATTTTTTTCTTATACCCAAATTGGCTTACTACATTTCCATATTGTGTTTTTGTAATGAGGTCACAAAATATCAGTCATTTTCTGTCAAACATTGGCAATTTTGATTTATGATACCAATTTATTTTTTATATAACAGTATTCAACAAAAATATAGTTTTCAAATCCTTTACAGGACTGTCATGCCAAATTCTTTAAGCTTGTAATGCCATTTTAATTACTCATTCACTTCCCTTACTTAAATTTTTCAATTTCTGGGTACATTAAAAGTTCATTGTGTCAAAAAACAAACCTTAGCAACCCTTCTCTTGTATACTTTGGGAATATGAAAGTTCTGGTATTCTGTTATTGAATACATAATGAAATTCCAAGATATTTTCTTATTGTAAAACTGTTGTGAAGAGGATTTCAATTATCAATAATTCAAACATAAGTCCCGCAAAATGTTGTTAACTTTCAGGAATGTAAATGTTACTTTCATTAACTAATAACATGTTTCAGGTTAGATGTAGCAGAAGTAGCTGGAATATCTTCCTTTTCAGTTGGGGAGGAAAGTGTGGATCGACATGTGGTCATATATAAGCGTGAATTTGCTCCCAGTGAAGATGAGCTGGCTGCTCTGAAACGAGGAGAAGAATGGACACCTGAACTTGCAAAGGAGCTTGCTGAAAAGGTAATGATGATGTGTCCTATAAGATATGAAATATTTACTGTCTTTAATATGTTAATGATTTGACTTTCCAGAGAGAATTAGATAGACAAGAGGCATTAAATGCATCACGCAAATCTTCAAAAACTAAATTCACTCCAAATTCTAACTACAAAGAGAAATATGAACATCTCATTGGCAAGGATGCTGCATTAGCAGCTGCAAGGAAAACTGAATCTAATAAGCAATATGGATTTGGTGAGATCACATAGCCTGTTTAATTTAATTATAGTGTAGACTTAATGCAGTTGAATTACAAACATACAATGCTAGGACTAAGCTCAAAAGAACAATACCTTTTGTTGTTCTTTCACACTTCAGAAACAAGTCTAAAATAGTGTGGTGTTTGTCTAGTCTAATTGGTATATTTAACAAAACAAAGTTTATTCATTATAAATAGCATTAATACCATTTTTTCAGTCTTAAGGGCCAAACTACTGAAATTATTTTCAATTCTCTACTGCCCAAACCATTAAAATTTTTAACTTCTCCAGTGTCAAAATGAAGCTTTTATTTAGTCAGTCATTGAATGTCTTACATAATTAATGTTAATTTCAAGGCACACTGATTAGTCTTAATTTATATATAGCCAAGTCACTATTGGGAGAATTGTTTCCCAAAGTTGATTTTGCACTCCTTTTGTAAGTGAGGATGTAAAATAAATTTATTGTCTCTGATCTTGTAATGAGGCTAAAAAGTACCCCTTTCACAACCAGGCATATTCAATTTCTGAAGACCAAGTTTCTGACCGAATTTGCTTTGTGAATTTTTTTTAAACCAATATTTTTCTATTTTGTTTTCATACTTGTTACTTAGGCCGTACATTAGGCTTTGTCTTGATACTCCAAAGTCCACTCTATCTGGCCCATTGTCAATTATGTATATTTAATGTTTAACAGTAACTGTTCCTAACCACTTTTATTTCTGTTACAATAAGCTTCAATACTATCATAAATTGTTTCAAATTCAGGGACCAAGCAATATACCTTATGGACCTTCAGATTGCTTATTCATATATTGTACACCAGGTCACTCTTTACCTAAGCAATTCTGCCTCACCCTCCTGTATATGTTCTTTATCCACTCACTATTGTTCTTTTATTCTTCTTTAAAACAGACATGTTGAAAGTGTGACACAAACCTTCAGATTTGGGTAAGCTCACTCACTCTTTCCTATTCATATAAATTATTCTGACTATATTACATTATTCTTACTTTTTCACCATATTGTTAGACAGTCCTTTTTTGCACAAAATATTTATTTTTTGATATTGATCAGGATATTACGGTTCTATTATTTTTACAAGAGAGTTTATATTATTAAAAGTTTTTTAATAATAAAAGAAAAACAGTAAGTGAGAAACAATGATTTTTTTCTTTAAGCAATTTGTAAAAATCTTAGTTAATGGTACAGTCTGTTTTAGTTACTGAAACATTATTTTGTTAGGAGCTTAAATACATGAACATCAGAATTCTATGCTTTCCTTAACTATATGTAGTAAAATGAATTATTTGTCCAACCAGTTCCTAGTGAGAATAAAAAGGACCTTCGTTCCATTGAACAAACTCTGGCTGACATCCAATCTAAAAGGAAAAAACAAAAAGTTGCTGAAGAGGACAAGGAAGAATATGGTGAATCATCAGTAGCAAGATGATTACAGTTATTATGCTAGTTTAGCCATATTCTGTAAATATGTTCTTTCTTTGTGAACCCTGAAATGTAATTCTAGTTACAAATTTTTGTACTTTAAATTGTGTTCAACATTGACTTTCTTAAAGTTGTGTGTGAACTGTTGAGATGTGAGTTAAGCTCATATTTTACAGTTCTTTGATGTACCTTCAATCATTAAAATCATAGTATTGTGTGTAGATTTTTAATGAATAGAAATTTATTTCAACACTCACCAGTAAAACACCAATATTACAATCCAGAATTGTGTGGAATTGGTATATGGTATGTAATTCATCAGATGATGATTTGTGTAAAAATTAATCGTGACATAGCATACAAAAAAAGAATTTGCAGGCAACTGGCGGTATTTCAATGCAGTGTAAACAATTCTGAGAATTAAAAGTGGGTTTCAGTCATTAACAGTTTCAAAACCATATGGCCCATTTTCAGCAATTATACTAAAATTCGACTTCATGAAATTTTAACTATTATAAATCTAATTTAATCAAGTTCATTATCATCAAATCAAAGGTTCTGTCATGGGAACACCCTAATTTTTTTGTTTGCTGAGATAGTCATGAGAAATTTAGAAAATTCTTGTCTTTCTCTACTTCCTGTCCAACCTCTTTGCTACATCAGATATGTAGATCACAATTTTTGTATTGTTAATGCCTTGCAAATAGGCTTATAGTCAATACTTTCAACAATTATCATCCCAACTTACAATTCACTGTATCCACTCGCAATGCTTCCATTCTCACCAATTGGTTCAGAAAACCTACATACTCTGGACGTGTTCTCAATTATCTTTCTGATCATCCTCCAAACCAAAAGAGAGCTATGGTATACAATCTTGTAGCCCGAGCTATATTACTTTCTAACTCCAAATTCCATCAACACAACTTAAATATTGTCGGAAACATTTTATTCTCCAATGAGTACCCTTTAAATCTTATTATTAAACACACAAACAGAATATTGGACAAAATCCAATATCTTACAGTCAATTTGTAGTCTCCAAATATATCTTAAATTTGAAATATGCATTTGATTGAAAGAATGCTAAGATTTTAGACATTGACACGAGGTACAATTTCAGAGATGTTTCACATTAAATCAAACATCACAGCTATTAATGTATAAACAAGTGCTATGATAATTGCTATCATCCCTTATTGTTAAGCTATCCCATTGTTGTATTTTCGTCACTTTCGAGTTTTGTAAACTAGAAATGTGTGGTATTTATATTATCACTTTTTTGTCGGATTTGGCTATCTTTCTTATTAAAAGTGGGTTAACCATGCTAACACTTAACCTTTCCGTGAATTAGAAGTATATATAAGGCAGAACAATGTTTATTAGCACATAGCCCCTCTACTTTGGAGTAGCAAATTTTACATAATTGTTTTATACCCCAACTCACAAAAAATATGCAATATTGAATATTAGCTCTACTAGTGTTCTTATGCCATTTGAAATTCCTATGTGAGTGGAAAGGAAAGTAATCAAATATAACTTTTTTTGGTAAATTTATGGAACTTGTTAGAGAATTGGTATTGCAAGTAATTAATGTATGTAGTAAAGAGAGGAGAAAAATTCTGCGCTTAAAGTGAGTGCCATTGTTGCATGTAGGGTGGAGCTTTTCAAATTTTTGTGGATGTTGGTCTTCAGGAGAAATGTACACTGTACACCAGTCTGCTTAAAATTTTAAGAACTTTTGACGTGGTGACACCAGCCCACAATTTCAGGTAAGCCACCTACCTAATCCTATCACTGCACAAACCGAATTTACTTTACATTAATGCAGTGCAAAACCTCTAAAAATAATGTATTCACAATAGATTTATATGGTAGTGTTTTTCGATAGTATATATTCTATTAAAGGATTGATTTTATATTACTTTTGTATAAATGATTATGATAAAATCAGCAGTGTCTTGTGCGTTTTTAAGTTAAGCAACAATAAATATGAAAAATAATAATACATCAGCAATAGTGTTGCCAATACTCTGTGGCAAATGACCCGAACTGTAATATGTAAATTTCTAATTCCATCTACTTGGTTTCCAACAGTGCCCAATTTTTATAAACGGAATAATTTAGCAACAAATATTTCACATGAAAGAATTTTCCTCCACGTATATTTAAATAAAGTCCCGGAACGATCGTGTTTGTATGTGCTCAGTTGAAGTGAGCACCGAATGGAGCCTGTTTATTCAGTTTTGTGAGTTGTGCGGGACGATCGGAATACTGCGCTTGCGCATTTCTCATTCCAGACAGAATACGTGTGCTGCAGGCGTCGGTAGCACAGAGATATCCAGCAGAAGGCAGAAATTCGCACTCTTAAAACTCATAAAGGTTCTTAAAATTAGGAAAAATATAATTCTTCCTGAATTAATTTACCTGCTGTAGCACATATGCAACAGCCGCCAATGGCGTTTCATGTAACAGGGCCTATCACCTATGCAAATATTAGTCTTTTAGTGATTGGTTGTAATCCCTTCTTAGTGTGAATCTTAATCATTAACTTATTAACCTAATTATTATTATTTTAAATGCTACTTTCTCGCTGCAGCTGTCGCCTAGTCAGACCTTTGTTGAAACGAATGAATATTACTTTAAATAAGAAGAGTAACTTTACCACAATAAAATATACTTACTTTCCATAACATTTTGAGACTATTACTAGTAGACTACTAAGTTGTTATGTTTTCATTTTCAGAATTCGGTGTAGTAACGATAATAGTGGCCGGTATATACGTGTTTTTCGCCTTGATAATTCGTGTCATTGCCGGTGGCAAACAATTAGGTGGCCCACTTAGTCTAAAGTAAAAGAATGTCGTATATAAGTGTCTGTTTGTCGGTGCTAATTCGTCGCGGTCTTCTGCTCGTGTAAAGCGTCGTAGATAGCGAAAACGAAAGGGCATTTAGATACTCGAAATCGGATTGGAGCAGGGGGAAACCTTGTGATAGTTCAGTGTACTAAATTTCACTCTCCATGATAACGATGATGACTTATTAGAATGTGATTCAAAGAGGCAACCGGAAATTTAGCAAGTAGATTCCAATTCTCCCAGCAACTATTATTCGGTTTTAATTTAAAAAATCACGTTTCAACTTTCCCGCATTTTGATAAACTGAATCCGTTAATAATTATAATATATCATCATGGTCCCAATTTCGATTTTAACACTACGGATCAAAGTTGTTTAATCGCGCTCTTTTAGTAAAGAAACATACTTATGAAAAGACGTAGTCACTATTTCACTAATATCATACTAGAGAAAAAAAATGTATCTCAATGGCGTGTTTTTGTCTACATTAATTTTTCATTTTTACTAAATTGATTTATGAGCGCTCAAAATGTCTTACTTTTAGGATATTTTGTAAATGGTGTAATAATTAAAATAATAGACTTTTAATTAAATGAAAGAATTAATAAACTTAACAAACAATATTTTTATTGTGGCAATAACTCAAATAATTACAAATTTATAATATTGAATTTCTCAGGGTCTTCACTGGGTTTGATAATGGACGAATCAATAATATTTATAATCGTATCAACAACAAATTACAATTAAAAGAAAAAGAAATTTTACTCGTCAATTAAACTAGAACGAAATTTAGTTGTGAACGAAATTAAATTTAAAAAGATTGACTCTGATTAACAATTTTAATCAAAAAGAAGAGAACAAAATCTGACGGCTACCTTTCAATTACGTTTACATAATTAATTGTTTTGTAAATTGTTACTCACGTCTGCCCAGCATTCCAGCATACCTTTAATTTTCGAAAACACTATTGCGGGGTATACACTGCTTCTAAACTCACAGATTCTACACCAAATTTTTAAGCCAAAATTTTATATGTCGTCAGGAGCTCGGATGATCCTCCTTTCGTCATGTCGTCATGTATCGGTTGACCGCTCGCCTTAGGTGAATTCTGCGATTTGTCGATTGGGTAGTCTTTATTGTTCCGGACTTAAACCGATACTTTTGCTATTTCTCGCCGGCTATGGACACAAAAACTGCTTTTTCTTAGCAGGTTTCGACGTTATACTTTTATGAATGTTTTACTTTGTCCTGCTAATTGCCAACCCTGTTGAATTCTCCTTCCAAAAACTGTTATACCTCGTCGAGGCCTTTCCGTGAACTGAATATCTTCATATCTCCCTGCAAACTGTCCTTCACCAAACCTTCCTGCAAACTGTACCTCACATCTCGCAATTTGAGCGCGCATACGCCATTTTGACGGACATTCCGACAAAGGAACAGAGCCGGTTTTTCTATTGTTGTTTCAAAAGCTCCTGCCGCTACGAAGGATTTCTCAAACAATTTATATTTTTATGTTGAAACAATTAACGTCCTAATTAATTGGCATTACAATTGATATTTAGTAATATTTTCGTCAACTAAGGTTTTCAATAAATCTTCAACCACAAAATTATTTTAAATCAAGTTTTTTAATTTCTAATTAATTATTTTCACAGGGAGTTATGTGCTCCATTTTGGTGGTCATGGTTTTAACAATTAAACCCGGTTACATTTATTTTGCGGTCGAAGGAGAATTTTTATGGAATTGTTTTGGAATGAGAACAATTCGACATGTAACTCCAAACGTTTCTCATTTTTACTTTTAATTTTCTCGCTGATATCCTCTAAAACTGACTTTCAGGGTTCAACTACTCAATTTTTGAAACTCAATATCCAATTACATTTCATGTCACTTCAACTGTTGTATTTCCAACTATATCTGGCTCTTTTCTTCTTTCTTCCCTAACTTACCAAGGATCAGTGTCTAATAAATTCTCTAGTTGAAAATGTTTTAAAACTTTGCTCACCTCTGCCGGTTCTAAACAAAATAATTGGCAATGAATCGCGTTTCGCTCTTTAATTACTTAGTCACTCCCATTGAAAACATCTGTAGAGTCCCGTGCCCTTTACCAAATAAATTTACGATAATTTTCCACAGCGTACAAATATTATTGTATGCTGTGGAAAATACAATCAGGCTTTTCCCCCTGTAATTATCCCCGAAAGCCACCGGCTATACAAGTTATATAAGTGTGGCGAAAAAAATTTGTATGTGTTAACCAGCTTGTTTCAATTCTATTTTCTACTTATCCCAGGAAATGAAGCACCTCAATTAAAATATTTTATATTTATATTGTATATTGTATTGGTCCAGAATGTCAGATAATTTGATAGATGATTCTTCTTATGTATTATAATAAATTAAATTGGGGGGTTCTTACCACGAAAACAGTTGCAAGGGGGTCGAAGTAGAATAAAGGTCTAAAGGTTGGAGTGCCATAACTAGGGATTCTTTCCGCTATCCGTGAAACATTAATATTGTAATGTTTCCTGAATCCTGTCGTGAACCTTAACATTTTCGTCCGTAAAACACTCAAATTCTCTTTCCAATTATTTATTTGTCACACAAATTTATACATCTAAACCAAATTAACATTTAGTATATATAACCAAATACATCATCATTCGTGAATCAAAATCTTATCTTGAAGCAACATTAATAATTCAGAAAATTTTAATTAAAAATCCAATGAATCAATACCCAAAGCATTATGGGATAATTTAAATATAATTTGCTGTATATATAATGCTTTACAACAAACATATATTTATTTATAGAAGTTCTGGAAGGATCTCTAAAATTCAATTTATTAAGTAAACCAGCTGAGTGCCTTGCGTTGCCCGGTATTTATATACCACCATGGTTAATGCGAGAATTAAACTCAGTTAATCTTATAACCCCGGAATCGACACTAGTCTCGATCTTTTTTCGTTTATTTTTTATGTAAACCCTTTCCACCACCATCCGTACGGTTGCTTCCCTCCCTTGCCTTTTGGACACTTAAAAATTCTATAATTACACTATCATATGAAGCAACCCCTAAAACTCTTTATTCGGCACTAACAATCGCCGTTTATGAATGTTTTTTAAATTCCACCCCCTCCACTCCAAACCCTAAAGGCGGTAGGTGTGTCTTAACCCCTCAGTGTTTGTTCCTGGATCGTAAGTAACATGTGTATAACGTTAGGTAGAAATTGGTCTACGCATTTGAAATTCCATAACCATAGATCCAAACCCGTCTCTTTTGTTTACTTTTATATAACGGCCCCACACGTAGGGGCTCAACTACAACTTAACTGGTATAGGGAAATATCAGAAACTCATTGAGTTGTCTAACCCTGGATTTGCCACCAATCTCAGTTGTTTTGCGTTATTTTTATGTAACGTCCCTTCCTTATTGGTGTTTAAAGGGGTTAAAATTATACGCTAAAAACATCTAGATAGAAACTATTAATGACACGTACCCAGAAAAGTAATTAATCGGCGCTAATTTCGGCCGTTTTAGCAAGCTTTTAAATTTCAACTAACGCTTCAAAAACCCGAAAGAAACTCACCAAAGTTTCATCGCAATAACATGAATGATTTAGGAGCGCATAGGGAACACACAGACGGACATTCATTTTTATATATACATATTAACGTTATCAATATCACTATTATCTAACCTAGAAATAAATTAATAATTATTTAGAGCAACGTTCAGATTCCAGAGATGGGATTTTCAATGCTGTAGAAATTTTTTTAGAATTATGGTTTGTAAATATGTATGGAAAATAATCATTCTGTTATAATAAATTATTTTAAAAACTTTGTTTTTATATTTAATTTGTTGTCTATTACACGGGATCGTTAAAAACTTAATAACAAACAAACAAATTTTAATCCAGATAGCCCAGGATTTGTACTAGGACCGAAGCTTATGATTCGCGTGTTTCAGATAATATATCCGTAGACCCTGTACAGAAGCTGGGCTTCAATGACGTGGAATGTGAGTCATGAATTGTGTATAATTACAATAGTATCTTAGAAATATTATATTTCTTTTACAAGGGTAATATTTTAATATTAAACTGCAAGTTCAGTAATTAAATAGAAGGAGACTAAGCAAAAACTTCGTTAGTTCTTTTTTCTAATTCGATTTTATTACCCTTTAACAGTCTAATGTGAGACCTAATACCACCATAAAGGACTCCTTTGTATGTGAAAAGTTTAGAGTTATCTGGCGTTCTTGTCTCGTACAATTCATTTCTGTCGGAGATTAAAAATAAAGTAGATGCATTTGCGCCATGAAGACTTAACCTTCACAGTATCAAACATTTATCAAAAATTAATTAAGATAATTGAACATTGAATATGCAACACTGGCACAAATGTGATTTATTTAAATGGAGCGTTACTTGACTTGAGCGTCTTAGTGCGAACATTCATACGGATGTGATGCTGGAACATTAGTGGATTTCGGTGGAAATTTTCCATTTCACTAAACCTTTAAATACTTATTAAGATAAGTAAAAAAATTATTGTCGTTTTAACATTAACTAATAAGTACTAACATTTTAAATTATTTATATATAAAGTTTGAGAAACAACATTGGTAGAACAGTAGAATAAAAATTTATTTACTTCGTGAAAGGGAAATTGTCGAGTAGAGTACGGACAAAACTTTGTTCACAGGCTCTTTGGACGGCGACAGTCTTTCTGTGAGTTTAGGTGGAATTTGTAAAATACTTTACGAGACTCATTTGTTTCACTTAATTACTCCACCTCAATAATAATGATTAAAATAATAAGGTTCAAATGGAAATAGTCCATCAAAATTCGAGCAGCCTACCCCTATTTTAGTGAGAAGTAAATATTCGGAACTCCAGAATCTGAGGCCTAAAAGATCTCACATCCCAAATGTATGTCTAATCAACGAAAATTCTCATTTTCCTCAAAAGGGTATATTTGTTCGCCTTTAAAAAATGTAAAACTCAGATAAATACGGATACGTTAATTTCTGGAATCCAGTGTTATTTTTATTCGTCCCTTTTAGTATTTACAATCCACGAGAAGATTAAAACCGGCTAGCAATCATGTTTCCAGTGAGCCTAAATCACTGATGGTGTTAGACTAAACGATAAGTTGAATGCCAGCTTTAACAGTGTCACGACCTGCATAGATTACTAAGTTCTTTTTTCTAGTTCAGGTCTAACGTATAAATAGGCGGCTGTTGCTTTACAGATTCAGTTTTCCCTCTTTCGTCTCTATTTCTGCAAATCGTAAGTACAGTTGTACGCAATAAATAAAACGTATCAATGTTGTGAAATTTTTATAGCTGATCCAATTCATTTTGTTAGTTCTTGCTATAAGATTTTTCTGGTCTCTACAAATATTTTGTTTACCGTCTAATATGAAAAGGAAATTGGGCAAGACTGAATTTTTATGTTTCGAATTTTTTAATTGCTGAATGGCAATTTAAATTGCCTTCCAAGTTATTTACCGTTTCAGAGGGAAATCCTTCAGCCAATTTTTCTGTGAAACTAATGTTCCCGAAATTAAAACCAGGTACTGGAACGCACGTCATTTAGTCTGTAGAAGGCGGATGCCAGTTTGATATTGCTAAAATCCTTCTTACGCCTCTGTATAACAGCGAAAAAAAGTTTCCGCGAAATCGATCCGACCTCCTTGTTGTAAAATGCGAACAAAACCAATGTTACGGCCTGAAATAAATTTTTATTGATAATAATTGTCGTGTGCACAGTCAACTAAAAAATAATTTAATTTTTAAAAAAATGTGAGTCCCATTCTTGAGCCTGTAAACTTGAAGAGGGTCCAATTTCGGAGTGGAGCATGTTGCTACCTACATTATAATTTTTCATGGCCTGTTTTCAGTTCAGGTATTTTATTACTTGCGTTTCGGATCCCCTAATACATCAAAACCAAATAAACTAGAATTAAAGTCATGAACACAGATAAAATTTTATTTATACAGATGGTCTTGGTTGTATAGAAAGATTTACAGAACTGTATTGAATGATAGATTAATTTGTAAAAATGGTTTTCATATCTCAAACAGTTAATAATAAATTAATGTTATTAAGAGCTTTTCTGTTTCAAACCATTGGCAACGATACAAGAATCTCGAATTTGCTTCACTGTCCTTAACTTTTATTTTTGACTTTAGTTTTGAACACATTTTTTTATTTATCTCAAACCTTTCCTACTGTTCATCTTACAATGTTTTACTCACACTGTACAGATCTCCTTTTCCAATTTGTCTAATAATCGTGTTACTGTTTCCGATAGAAACTCATCTTGATTAATCAACCGTACTCCGAACCATCGACTTAATTAATATTTTTTCTTGAACACTGTCCCGCAGGAATTGTCTGCAAGATGAAGCTTATTTCCGTGGCCGTCTTCGTCCTGGTGGTAATCGCAGTTGTCCACGCAGTCCCCGTGGAACCGAGGAAAGTCAGCGTCTCGGTCATTCTGGACCAGTGCGCACACATCATCAAATCTTTGCCCAAAGCCATCCAGCGCTTCATAGTGGAGGCCATCGCGAAAGTTGGAGGGATCAAAATAGAGGCCATTATCAAAATTATCGAAGCTGCAAGAAACTTTATTGGCACGGTAAGTGTCAGATAATTTCTTTGATTTATTCATTCGTCGGAAGGCTGTGAGCCAAGTACAAAGAGCCCGACTTACCTGACGGATGCTTTCTAGGGTTTGCTCTGGATCAATTTTAAGTGACTATCGGGTAGTTTTTTTAAAAAAATGCCAAAAAGTACTTCATTGTATCATATATATCTTTATATAAATTATTTTTATGTAAATATCGGATAGGTTCCTTAAACTAAAAAAAAAAATCAAAAAAATACTTCATTGTAGCATATATATACTGTAATGCCAATTAATTAAGGCATTAATTGTAAAATTTTAAATATAAATTGTTTGAGAAATCCTTTGTAGCGACAGGAGCCTTTGAAACAACAATAGAAAATCCGGCTCAGTTCATTTGTCGGAAGGTCCGTCGAAATAGCGTATGCGTGCTCAAATTGCGAGACGAGAGTACAGTTTGCATTCAGATATTGAGGAGTTCAGTTCGTAGGGAGATTTGTTGCGAGACGGTTCACGGAAAGACCTCGTCGAGGTATAACAGTTTTGGAAGGAGAATTAAACCGGGTTGGCAATTAGCAGGACAAAGTAGAACATTCATAAAAGTATAACGTCGAAACCTGC
The DNA here is from genome assembly GCA_037074705.1 of Zhengitettix transpicula. Lineage (NCBI taxonomy): Eukaryota > Metazoa > Arthropoda > Insecta > Orthoptera > Tetrigidae > Zhengitettix > Zhengitettix transpicula. The sequence goes on along the minus strand of CM073591.1, from coordinate 46,406,764 downwards.
TAACAAAAAGCAGTTTTTGTGTCCATAGCCGGCCAGAAATAGCAAAAGTTTCGGTTTAAATCCGGAACAATAAAGACTACCCCTTCCACAAAGCGCAGAATTCACCTAGGGCGAGCGGTCAACCGATAGATGACGAAAGGAGTATCATCCGAGTTCCTGACATCATATAAAATTTTGGCTTAAAAATTTGATGTAGAATCTGTGAGTTTAGAAGCAGAGTAAAACCCGCAATAGCTTTTTCGAAAATTAAAGGTATGCTGGAATGCTGGACAGACGTGAGTAACAATTTTAAAAAAACAATTAATTATGTAAACGTAATTGAACGATGGTCGTCAGATTTCGTTCTCTTCTAATTTTGATTAAAATTGTTAATCAGAGTCAATATTTTTACTTTTAATTTCGTTCACAATTAAATTTCGTTCTAGTTTAATTGACGAGTAAATTTATTTTTCTTTTAATTTGTTGTTGATAAGATAATAAATATTATTGATTTGTCCATTATCAAACCCAGTGTAGACCCTGAGAAATTCAATATTATAAATTTGTAATTGTTTGAGTTATTGCCACAATAAAAATATTGTTTGTAAATTTTATTAATTATTTAATTAAAAAGCCTATCAGTAGTGTATATTACAAAATGGCTTACACAACGTGGGGCAAATTAAAGGCTTCTCAATTGTGTATATTACAATACCTTTATATAAATTGAAGTTTTATTTTTATGTACATTTCATACTTCTTACATTATGTCAACTATTTATGTGTTTCAGCTTATTCAAAACTGTCGTTAACGAAACAGTTTTGTTGCATTTTGTACATTTCTTTGTAATGTAGTGAATATTTTGTACGAACGTCTAAAGAGTACTTTCAGTCTTAAAAAAATATTATAACATGGTAGGAATATTTCGCTTTCCGAGGAATATTTGGTGATTGTTTCTCGCGTAGTTGAAAGTTTTCTTCTTTTTTAGTAACAGGCTACATGGTAATAGTTGTCTTCTATTCCCATTGGAATAGTCGGCCAGCTGCCCCCTAAACTGGTCGAGGCACGGAGAAGGGAATGCTGCGTCCCCACAGCAAACCCCTCTTCCGTCATCGAAAGGGCGTGGGACATGTACCCAATGCCCGACGTACCCGATGCAGGTTTTTCTAAGGTTTTCCCTGCATTTCTTTAGGCGAATGCCGGGTAGGATCCTTAAAATATAGCCCGGGGGCCCTAGTAACCCTTGGCTACCTTCCTCTACCCTTCCGCATCCCCCCTTTCAAATCCCTTTCTATGCTATTAAAGGGGAGTTGCCCAATGTGGATCACCCTCATGTAGCCTGTTGCCCTAAAAAAAAAAAGTAATCCACGTGGTGGAAACTTCCCTTTAATAGCATCTGAAGGTATTTGAAAGGGTGGATGCGGAAGGTAGCCAAGGATTAACTAGGGACCAGAGAAGATATGGTTTAAGGATCCTACCCGGCAATCGCCTAAAAGTGATTCGAAAACCTGCATCAGGTAGGTCGGAAATTTGATATTTGTCCCACGCCCTTCCGATAGAGGGAGAGGGATTTTCTGGGAGCAGGACGTACGTCGACCAGTTCAGGAGGCAGCTGGCCGACTGTATAGCAGAAAACTCTTACCGTATGGCCAAGGCTGTAACCCCGGAGCTAATCATAATATAAATAAAAAATAAAAAGGTATAAGGTCATCAATTGTTTTATTTAATGAAAAGGTTTCACCAATAACATCACCAACAAACGCACTTATATTCATATGATTTATTTTTCAGATCGATAGCATGGTCGAAATGACTGGAAGCGTAATCATTCAAAAGCTGAGATTCCTCCTAGACGTGGTAAGTACACAATTTATCGAATTCCTAGATTAGGTTTTGATGAGCAAGGTGGATGATTCTGTTTATCGAATTGGGTTTTGAATGCGATTGTAGAAAAAATAGTACATCTTATGAGATTGGTTTTGACCAATCATTTCATAAAGTGAATATTACATAAAGATATTTGAGCAAAATAATGGAATTGAAAACATTTCATTGGCCTTGTAACATATAAAGTAAAAAAAAAAAACTTACAAGAAAATTTCCACTAAGAAAACCCTATCTGTAATCTTGAGTAATAGTTTTTCTGTCAGGTATAAACGATTAATTATTCTGAAGACAGCTTGTAGAACTTCTAAGCATTTTTCGAATGTCATCTGGAATTTTATAATCTACAAAGGCCTAATAATTATTTCCAAGGCCAAAACTTTCAAAACCAAACGGTTTAATAATAATTTCTCTTCAAAAAACTATATTTATCAAATTAAGTAGAGCCTCTTTAGAAATTTCATTCCTTTCGACAACACGAATAATTAAATTATTCCAAGAAAGGGATATATTTTAAGTCGCTAACGTATGAGGAAATATTCCATAAAACATAACATTTATTAAATACAGTACAGAAACGAAACTTTTCGTTCGTAAAAGTGACCACTTTTATGGATGTTATAACTCGTAAATATATGGAAAAAATATTCAAATAATTGACTGAAAAATATAATTACACGGGTAACAGTAAAATATAAATTAAAAATGTAATTTAATATACTAAAATTTAAAAAGTTTCAGAGGGTATATAAAAATAGAATAAATAAGCGACCATAGCATTTTATAACTACATTCTGAAAAAATTAATTGATTATTAAACTTTTCGGCAAGCTCAGATGCCCGATGAAAGTAAATTAAACTCGGAATTTTTTGGAACAATATTTCACAACAACTTTGGTGCCAAATGGCAACATCCTATAGAAAATTTATTAAATTAATTAATAATTAATTTCTGAACTGTGTGTCATGCCAAAGAAAGTAATATTTTTAAAGGAAATAAAGTACTAAGTTTATTATACAGATAACAGAGGTTGCTTAAGGAGATTCTTTTAAAAAAATTTTAACTGCTGACATACTTAGATAATGACTAATTTAGGAATGTTAATGTTTGCTTCTTAAGGCAGAAAAAAAGGGTCAACTTCTAAACGGCTGATCAACTGTATTGTTGAAAATAAAATAAAACAAAAATTTATAATAATCTAATACTCTACTATTTAACATATTATTCATTTATTTTGGCTTAATTTACTAAAAAATAAAGTTATTACGGATTTAATTTGCCTTAATTTATTTCACAGTGCCTGACAGTGGTCTCAGGAGTTCACCACAAGTCAAGGTAAAATGGAATGGAAGGTCTGGTATTTTGGTTCGAAAAACTCACCCGTTCTTATTAAACAATAAAATATTTTAAATTAAATAAATTGTTCATTATTCCAATTATTTTAGTAATTGGAAACCCACGGTGTAAACATAATAATTCGATTATTTTAAATGCAATCGATTGAGAACACTTGATGTACAAACTGAATGATGAATCGCAACGAAACTGTCACATCATGGTTGACTCATTGGACATTACAAAAACGGTTAATAGAAACTAGAGCTCAACTGATACAGATACAAGAACAGTCTACCAGGTATTGCGGGAGGATGCATAATTTACAACTAAATGACGGTGCCTAAAAAATTAGTTTTAATAATGCTGTGATATTGTGAGTAGAAAATAATGTACTGTAATGATTATATCAGTAAGTGATTCCAATCTGTTTGACTACAAATCTGCTCGTTATCCGCTTATAATAAATAAACAACGACGGGAAAAATATGTTTCGTTCATTCTTTTGGGATGTGTATCGCCAAATATAAGCTCCAGTTTTTATCTATATAACGGATGAAGAGAAATAAGTGAAGTGCTGTGAGAGGAACAAGCGAGCCTTTGTCAAACTGATCTGAAAAGAATATGAGATATAAAATGAATTATAATCCGAAAGGGCTGTCATTTTCCTTCGGGATTTTCCTGAGGGGTGTGTGTTCTGAAGTCGCAGACTTGCTGAGAGTTTTTTTTTTTGATTTTACCACTCGACCAGCTGTTCCCCAAAATTTATTCGAGGCATGGAATCAGGTAACAATCCCTGATCACCCGTTATCGGAAGAGCGTTGGACAAGTACCAAGAGTCCGTCCTACCTGATGCTGGTTTCTCTGAACCACATTTACACAAATTCCCGATAGGATCCTTAAACTACAGGCCAGGGTCCCTAATTACCCTATTGGCTACCCCTGTCTCCCTTCCATTTCAAAAATTAAATAAAAGAGGCCTGTTATCATAGTGAAGTATGAGAATGTAAGTGCATTTATTTCACCGATTCCAACGACGAAGGAATTTAACAGCGACGCCAACGACCGCAGACGCCGAGAATCAGATTGTCAAGATCCCCATTCGGGTTAACGTTATTTATTCGTTCAAATAACTCCTATTTATAACAGATTACAAGAAGTAAAAATCAAATAAAAAAAACACGGAGACTTGGGAAAACGGTAAATTTATTATCTCCATGTATCAGATTAAGACACATGTTACATTTCCTACGAAATTCTATTATGACAAAGACATAGTAATCCCGGAAGCGTTGTGTGGTATTTTTATCGAAATGAAAAATGTACGTCTGATTGAAAATTAATAATAAGAAAGATAGCCAAATACAGACGAAAGAAGTGATTATATAAATACCACGCAACATTTCTGGAAGCCATGTTCCTTTTATTATTATTACTAGCTGGGTGCCCGGCGTTGCCCGAGATGTCATTTATCTATAACCATCCATAAGACTCCAATTTTGGTTACTTTTGCGCTATTTTTATGTAAAGCTCCTCGAACCCTATCCCTAAATGTGCTTACCTCACATGCCGAAGGGGGATGAAGACATTGACTAAATATATCGGCCGTTTTTACATGTTAGAATATGACCACCCCCACAAATATGCGATAATGAAAAAGAATGTATTCCACTCAAAAATCGGCCGATTACATTGTCTGAAAATTTATTCCCCAGCACAACACCTCCCAAACCCGTCGCGTTACTCAGGTTGTCACAATTAGATTCAGCGACATTCATAGTCTCGGACTTGATTCGAATCTCGGTTGTTTTTGCGGGATTTTATTTAACGTACCTCCACGCCACCCCTAAGCTTGCTCCCCTCACAGGGGTTAAATTATACACAAACAACATCGGTATAAATACTTTCAAAGTAATTAACCCCAGGAAATAATTATCGCAAATATCGACCGTTTAACATGTTTGAAATTTTTCTCCCCCGACCACTCCCGCTTCGGGGACTTAAACGGTCAAGTTTAATGTCATAATTAAACCATGTGACAATCCCGATAGTTTCTGGTTTATTTTTATCTAATGCTACTTCCACGCCAACCCTTAAGGGTGCACCCTTCCGAGTCCGAAAGGGGTTGAAATTATACACAGAGAACATGTAGGGAAATTTTATTAATCTAATTCATCCCGAAATATATTTAATCGACGCAAAAAACAGCCGGTAACTCATCCCAACCCAGCCGATACCCAAGCGTTGTCCAGATTGTCATAAATAAATTCAGGTACATCCATGACCTTCGATTTGACTCGAATCTCGGTTGTTTTCCCGTTATTCTCAAGGAAATTAATTAAACTCAGTGACAATCCCGATAGTTTCTGGTTTCTTTTTATGTAATGCTACTTCACGCCCACCCTTAAGGGTGCACCCTTATGAGTCCAAAAGGGGTTGAAATTATACACAGAGAACATGTAGGGAAATTTTATTAATCTAATTCATCCCGAAATATATTTAATTGACGCAAAAAACAGCCGGTAACTCATCCCAACCCAGCCGATACCCGCGCGTTGTCCAGATTGTCATAAATAAATTCAGCAACATCCATGACCTTCGATTTGACTCGAATCTCGGTTGTTTTCCCGTTATTTTCAAGGAAATTAATTAAACTCAGTGACAATCCCGATAGTTTCTGGTTTCTTTTTATGTAATGCTACTTCACACCCACCCTTAAATGTGCACCCTTATGAGTCCGAAAGGGGTTGAAATTATACACAGAGAACATGTAGGGAAATTTTATTAATGTAATTCATCACGAAATATATTTAATCGACGCAAAAAACAGCCGGTCAACTCATCCCAACCCAGCCGATACCCGCGCGTTGTCCAGATTGTCATAAATAAATTCAGGGACATCCATTACCTTCGATTTGACTCGAATCTCGGTTGTTTTCCCGTTATTTTCAAGGAAATCCCCGCCAGCCCCACCCCTATCATGCCTACAAACAACATCGGTAGAAATACTATCAACGTCAATGGTCCCGACATTTATTTATTCCACGCTAATATCGATGATTTAACATGTTAGAAAATTTCCATCCCATCCACTCCCGCCTCTCGGGGCTAAATGGGCAATTTGATGCTATAATTGAACTGGACAACATCCATAACCTTGGATTTTACTCCAATCTCGGTTGTATTCGCGTTATTTTATTGCAGCGTTCCTCCACGCAACACCTAAAAGTGCACTACTGATAATCCCGACCCGCTTCTGGGGATGGTAGACGCGTCTCACCCCAACAGTCGGTAGAAACACTATCAATATCTGTGACCCCTAAAAATATTTATCCGACTGAAATATCGACTGTTTTAGCATTTTTAAATATTTCAACCCCCGTCCGCCCCCGATTCTGGAGGTGGTAGACGCGTCTTACCCCGACAGTGTTTGTTTCCTGGTCGCAAAGAACACGTGTACTAAATTTGGTGAAATTTTCTCCAGCGGAGTAGATTTGTATAACGAACATACAAATATACAAACATACAAATATACAAACATACAAACATACATACATACACTCATTTCTATTTATAAAATTAAACGTCGTTATTAATGGAAACAACATCGGTTAAAATAGTATGAACAACACAACCCCTAAATCTGCTACTTTCCCGTGGTGGAAAGGGTTGAATTTTTACTCATATCACATCGGTAGAAACACTATAAATCTAGTTTACCCATAAACACATAACATTTTGGCACTTTTAGAATAATAGACAATTCTCACCCCCAGCCCTAACCAAGCTCTTTCCCCAGGGTGTAGAGGTTGAAAATTATATTCAGTTATCATCAGTGGAAAGACTATAAATATCTTTGACCCCTAAAAATATTTATCCGACTGATATATCGACTGTTTTAGCATGTTCAAATATTTCCACCCCCGTCCACCCCCGCTTCAGGGGGTGGTAGGCGCGTCTCACCCTGACAAGGGTTGAATTTTTACTCATATCACATCGGTAGAAACACTATAAATCTAGTTTACCCATAAACACATAACATTTTGGCACTTTTAGAATAATAGACAATTCTCACCCCCAGCCCTAACCAAGCTCACCACTAATGTCTAAAGGGATTTATCTTTTTAACAACATCCGTTGAAATACTATTCACGTAATTCTCCTCCAAGAACGCGCAAGAACTGACTATTTATATCCCCTTCCAACCCCCACCCTTTCGGGTTAAATCGGCAATTAAAAATATTTATCCGAAGTAAACTCACTGACATCCATAACCTTAGATTTGACTCCAAACTTGGTTGTATTCGCGTTATTTTTCTGTAAAGCAACTCCACCCCAAACCCTAAGGGTGCCCTTTTCCCAGGGCGTAGGAGATGAATATTATATTCAGATAACATCGGTAGAAACACAATTAATATCTTTGACCCCGAAAATATTTATCCAAATCTAATACCTGCTGTTTCAGCATGTTTAAGTATTTCAACCCCCGTACACCCCCGCTTCTGGGGTTGGTAGACGCGTCTCACCCCGACAGTGTTGTTTTCCTGGTCGCAAAGAACCCGTGTACGAAATTTGGTGAAATTTGCTCCAGCGGTGTTGATTTGTACTCTCCACCCCAAACGCTAGGGGTGCTCTTTCCCCAGGGTGTAGAGGTTGAAAATTATATTCAGATATAATCAGTGGAAAGACTATAAATACCTTTGACCCCTAAAAATATTTATCCGACTGAAATATCGACTGTTTTAGCATGTTCAAATATTTCCACCCCCGTCCACCCCCGCTTCGGGGGGTTGTAGGCGCGTCTCACCCCGACAGTGTTGTTTTCCTGGTCGCAAAGAACACGTGTACGAAATTTGGTGAAATTTGATCCACCGGTATAGATTTGTATTCTCCACCCCAAACCCTAAGATTATTAGGGCAACAGGCTACATGAGGGTAATCCACTTTGGACAACTCCCCTTTAATAGCATAGGAAGGGATTTGAAAGGGGGGATGCGGAAGGGTGGAGGAAGGTAGCCAAGGGTTACTAGGGCCCCGGGGCTATAGTTTAAGGATCCTACCCGGCATTCGCCTAAAGAAATGCAGGGAAAACCCTAGGAAAACCTGCATCTGGTAGGTCGGGCACTGGGTACTTGTCCCACGCCCTTCCGATAGCGGGAGAGGAGTTAGCTGTGGGGACGCAGCATTCCCTTCTCCGTGCCTCGACCAGTTTAGGAGGCAGCTGGCCGACTATTCCAATGGGAATAGCGAACAACTCTTACCGTATGCCCAAGGTCTGCGACCCCGGAACATACACCTCTCAAAACAGGCCAAGGTGCCTCGGCTTGTGGGAACCTTAGTTCAAAACCGGAGAGGAAAAGGCATGCCCAAAGGTAGCCCCTTCGTATCTCTCCTAAAAGGTTCTGCCTGCGAGAGAACATCCCGCGAGAGAACATCCCTCGCAGGTATTGCCTGCGAGAGAATAGCCCTCGCAGGCCTTTTCCCGCCATGTTCCTTTCTTCAGGTGCATAAAATATATAAGAGCCGGGAGAAACACAACTGCGCCAGTCAGTTGACAAAACTCAAAAGCGAAGAAAACGCAAAGACAATGGGAGAGCCGAAGGGTAATTCACGGACAATCATGGACAGGGTTGAAGAATAGTCGCACGTTACATTTTTATGCATATCTTCGTTAGTAATAGCTTTATGTAAAAAGTTACCATTACATTTACATCACAGTACTTGGTTAAGTTATTACTATGCGAGCTTTTAATTACATGTCAAAAAGGAATATGGTTGTTGTACCGAAATTTATCGGTTTAGAGCTCCGCCTAAAAAAATCCAGGTGCAGGTCATTTTACGCGTGAATTACAATTTTAACTGTCCTCATTCCTTCGATCGAATATAAAAGAACATTGAAACGGTTTTATAGCGTATTTTCATTATTGACAACTTCAAGTTATTTTATTAGGTTTTTAATTCATGTAAATCATTCCATATAATCATTTCCTTTGTAAATAAATCGTATTTTATAAGAACTGGATTTCATATCGCATTAATGCTTAAATTAATAAATTAAAAATATAGTCTACTTTCATTCCCCTCATCCCCTCCAAATATATATTTAGTATTTCGCTGTCGGAACACTAAAACTTCAAAAATATATGAGTTAAAATATATTCAAAAATACAGTACTCTGTGCGTTTTACTTTTGTTCTGTGCATGATATCTCTCCAATATTGTCTTTCACACGTTTGATATTCATCTGTTTACATGTATGCTGCAGTCCAGTGTCACTTAAGAGTCTGTAATAAGTATCATAAAAATATGTCATTTGTTTTACTGAAATTGCAAAATTGTATCCATTAAACTACCTAATTTCAATAAATACTGTCTAACTAAATTATAACGTGAATCATAGCTCCGAAAAGTTTTACATACGAGACAGGAAAGATATATTGAGCAAAGATTTTTTATTAACAGTTGGGAAAGATTATTATTACCAAATTTATATTTATTCAGAACTCGGCTATTCACTTCTATATATTTTATTGTGAATAATGTAGATTGAGCATTTGTGCACTGTTGTTGCGTTATCAATATGAAAATAGTATGCTTTGGTTTAGTTTTACATATACAGTATATTATATATAAAATAATTTTAGGAATGTTCTATAGACACTTTTTTACTTTTCATAAATGTTGTTATAGTTTCGACTTTATTCTTTCGCGAAGCTTTCGTCGAAGTATCTTCCCACTGGGATTCCTCGGTATGTCGTCAACAAATTCTACTCCACCCCTTAACCTTTTCTGTGGTGACACGCGTTCTGGAAAAGAAAATATTTTATATTAATTATCTATTATTTAAATAATGAACATTACGGTTTTAATTAGTATTAATAACAAGAAATAACAGTTTCTTTACTCATGATGGTCCGATATCTTCTCAGACTTCTCCACAAATCCAGATCGAACAAAGCAACAATGGAGAAGCGAGCTCGGCCGCTTTGTCGAAAAGTCAAAATGGCGTTTGCGCGCACGAAAGTCTGAGTCAGTTTTACGTCTACAGCCAGCTAGGATAGAGTTGGTGCCGAGACATTACAAAGTACGGAACAAGTAATAAAACTTGAGAATTGGTGCCGAAAGATTGCTGTGGACGGATGAAGTATTTAGAAAGAGTCCAGATACCTGTAGTACAACAGCGAGACCAGTTAGAACAATTTTGTTATAAGTTGCAGTCTGTGAAATAAACATCCAAATATTCATCGATAAACAATTTGAGTGCAGAAGTCTAATTTCTATTCTCAAATTAGACCATTGTTTCAATTTTGAAAGACCAAGTAATTGCATCCAGCGTCTAATTATCGTCGGAACGAATGAATAACATATCCTTAACGAACAGAGAACCAATATTTGGCAAACTAAAAAGTATTAATTAGAGTCAGTGAAAACCAAGGCCTGATGAGTAAAAATTAAAGTGTAAAAGTGTCCGAACGAGGTAAAAATGAATTGTTCCGGTACCAGACCGACGGTCCGTAAGTAACATAATTATGATAATATTGTAAACGCTAATTAAAGGATAGAGTCAAATTTCGATATTTTCATTGATTGAATTATTGTTTTATTTTAGGTAAATTATATTTTGAATTGTTAATTAGTCAAATTCTACTTTTATCGTGTCCTATCATAGAACCCAGTAAAGGCCCTGAGATATAAAAATTTTGATTGTAATTGTTTTTGAGTTTGAAGCCACAATTTGATAATAAATTTTATTTTATGTTTTTAAATTTTGATTATCTTTTCATTCAATTAAAGCCTACCTGTTGATTATATATATATATATATAACAATCCAAAATTAATTAATAGAGATTCTTTTTTGCAGATGATACAAGTATATTAATAAAATATATTAGATCTGGAAAAATGTGCCAATAATATATTTAATACTATTATAAATTTATTTTCTGAAATGTGCAATTCACAAAGAAAATTTTACATTTAACCCAGAAACTTTAGAATTTAATATGATTAATGAACAATAAAGTATAAAATTTGTAGGCCTTTCAATTGATAATAAATAATAATTGGAATTATTATCTTAATATATTTATAAATAAACTCAGCTATGTAACATGTAGTCAGGGTTATGTCAAATTACTGTAATAACAAAAACAGAAAATCTAGTATATATGACATATTTTCTCTCCTTAATATCTTATGGAATTATATTTACTTCACATGTAAATTATAAAACTTCATTCAGAGAGACGTTCAAGTAATTGGCTATTCTTTCAAGTCAATTCAGTTACTCGCTGATGGGTTTTGTAGTAAATAATAACGATAATTTTAGGATCAACTTTGATGTGAATTCATTTAAAATGAGAAATAAAAATAATTTACATCTTGTCAGTTGTTCAAAAGAGTGATGCAACATACAGGAATAATAGTTTTTAATAAACTTCCTGATAAGATTAAATTATTAAGAAGCATTCTTGTAATGTTCAAGAATGAGCCTAAAAATTCTACTCAGCAACTCCCACTCTGTAAATAAGTTTTTATAAAATAATTTTATTTATAAGTATACCCTGGAACTTAATATAATAATTTATATAGAACTATGACGATTAATAGTCTTTCAGAATTGAAAATAACTATTATTATATTTATTTTATACTGCAGAAATTTAATTTTAATTATATGATATAGATAAAATACTTAATATGTTAATGTGTCTTATTACACTTAATTCTTGAGTTAATTAAATTACTAATTACAGGTACAAATGTAAAATTTATAACGCCTTCCACATCCTTGTAGCTTTGCTTCTCATGAGGATGTATAGAAAAGCACTTTCCTATCTTAATTTACTACGAATGAAATAATATACTATTTCGATTATGACCTAAAGCAAATAAAATTACCATTTACAACCATATTTAGAGAATATAAAACCAGTTTACTCAAATATAATAAATAAATCCTGACCAAAATAACAGGCTTGTATAACAATTTATTGGACCAAAGAGCCATTACCGCAGCTCTGGGTATATATTTGTTGAATAATAAAATAATAAATAAGAGAATGTTTATGGTCAAGAATGTATGAAAAAAGTAAAAGAAGAAAGTTCATTTAATGTAAGTATGTAGGAAAAAAAATATGTTTGCAAAGAATAAGAATTAATAACAGTTTATTAATTACCTCCAAAGTTAAAAATTCAAATAAATTCATTTACTGTTGGCCATTCATTGTGTGTAATTAACTTAACTATAAATCTGTTTTACTTTATCTAGTCAGTAATACGAGTAAGACTTTGCAGTGCTTAATTATTCATATCACGACACTTTACACATGCTTAACTGTCTCACTTATCAGTTGCGAAGGCTTTCCTCTTTATTTATTACAATCCATAGCGCTGGCTGAAATAGTAGTTGCAAATGTATTAGTAAAACTAAATAAAAATTGTCTTATATTAAAAATTGATGTATGTTTTAAATTATTTACGTTAACATTAATTTTTTCATTTATTTCAACACAGAATACTTATACATAATTTGTTTAGTTTTGTATATATTCCCACAAAGTGTAATTTATAAAAGGTGTACTAATTATACTATTGTTAGCAAAAAGTGTCACCGAAAGAAGATGAGTATAAAATAAAGAACTTCAAATTTTCAACAGTGAAAGAAATTTAGAGTTTGGGAAAGAATAAGAGAGAAAGGAAGACATTTATAGATTTTGAAAAGAGCGGAAGTGAATTTTGAAGAGAAAAACAGGGATCAAGATCGTGACATTAAAAGAAAGAAAAACAGAAAGACTATACCTGCCACGAAGTCTGCGATTTCTTTCTGTGACGTCTGATCCTTGCGGACGACGAACGCTTTCGGTAGCTCCCCGGCGCCGGCGTCGGGAATTCCTACGACGGCGGCGTCAGCGACGCCAGGATGCTGCACAAGGATCGCCTCAAGCTCAGCTGGCGCCACCTAAACCCACGTGAATCATTACGCTTCGCAAAACTTACAGTACATTTAAGTTGGTCAAGTCCAATTATCCCTCTGTTAAATAAGGAACGTTGGTTTTCCCGGTGTAGTTGCTGGATGAAGTTCTCTCGGGATTCCAACCGGGTAGAGTAGTTTTGTAAACACAACGTTCCGATGGCTTGCACCGTCATCTTCTTCAGGTGAAGTGCCGTGAAGAAGGTAGGGCTGTATTTATACAGCCCCGTCTGTGGTACCAGGGCACGGGATGTTTCCATTGGCTCTGTTCCGTTGGTGGTAGAGCCCTACCTTCTTCAAACGGCACTTCACCTGAAGAAGATGGCGGTGCAAGCCATCGAAACGTTGTGTTTGCAAAACTTCGCTACCCGGTTGGAATCCCGAGGGAACTTCATCCATCCCTCTGTTAGTCGCGCTGGGTCCAAGGGACCGACGCATTATAATTTCTTTGTTATCTCCGAAGCCAAGTGACGAATTTTTATGACATCCCAGAGAAATGTGTTACAATAATCTGCCAAGGCCTCTCTCCAAAATCAACCATATTCTGTCGGAAAATGACGTTTGTATAAGGAAGTAGCGTATATTCGTTCCAGGCGACCTACTGCGACCACTCCCGTCAGTATTTTTTTGCGTCCTTGCCGGAGTAGTCCTGACTGTTAATGTAGATCCGTTTCTTAAAAACCATTGATGATTATTTACTTTTAGTTTCAAATATATCTCTTTTGATACTTTAATTTTTATTGTCATAAGTGTTTTTATTACAACTTTTCGTTTTTCTGTTTGTGATCAATTGTGTACAATTAGTAAAAATATATACAATTTGAATAATCGTCGTGATGAAGATGAAATTCGTCGTCTGCCTTTAGAAGAAGAAATTATGACACAATTGATGCACCAGACCACAATCATCAGAAACTGAAGATATTTTAGGAACCAGGTCTGATGTCTCGGATACGGATAATGAAATTGACGAACTAGATTTAAAAACTACTGCGGGCCACGTTTCAAGGGAAATAAAGAAGAGTGTAAAACACAATATTGTTGTGAAAAGCGTGAAGGTGTTTTGTGTTTGCGTATACACACAAAAATAATTTGACATGAATGCCTTGTCAAGAATTTTTAAAAAACCATTGAAACCCACTGATCGATGAATTTATTATACCAACAACGTAATTTTTCCTATTATGATATTATATATACAAATATTATTTATGAGTATTTCATCAGAATTTTCACAAAAATCAATAAAAATTAATCATATAAATAACTAACAATTACATTAAATGAACACTGGAACTGTTTATGTATCTGGCATCTAACTGATATGTATGGTTTACAAAATTAGAGTCTCAATATTTGACTGTTATATTTCTAAATGATATTTTGATATTATAAAATTTAAATTTGTTTTTACCAAAATATTACCAAATATTTTGAATAAAATGGCGGGTTTAAATTAAGTCAGACTATAATAGGAGGTATGAATTATGTAGATATGTGTCTAAAATACGTATGTTAAATATCTGTAAAAATATTTGATTCATAAAAGTGATCAGCAACGGAATAGTTAACTTTAGCTCCTCTGGACCTAGTGTGACTAACCGCGTTACTTTAGGGGGCGCGACTAACGGAGGGTTATAATCGCTTCAATTCTAGCTTTGTGAATGATACCACGCGCTATTACAGTACTTCTTATGAAAATAGAGACGCGGTACCTGGAATCCTTTGTACTTGATCAGTTCCTTGATGCGGTCCACGACGAAGAGGTGTCCCTGTGAGTCGTAGTAGGCGATGTCCCCCGTGTGGAGCCAGCCGTCGGCGTCGATACAACCCTGCGTGGCGCTGACGTCGCCCACGTAGCCCTTCATGACTGTGGCACCGGATACGCAGACCTCGCCTTGTTTGCCGGGTCCGAGAGGGCGGTTGTCTCCATCTGGAGCCACTATCTGCTTTTTTTAAATAATAATAATAATAAAAATTCGTTGCATTAGAACTATGCATAAATAAGAATTAAATTAAATTATTATTAAATACTTAACAATAGGTAAGTATTATTAAATATTTTCTAAATCTATAAACAATGCTATTCATAATTCAAATAGATGTATTAAATAAATATTTAAATATAAAATAAATCTAAATATATTATATAATACATAAATATAATTTAAGAATTATTTTACATAATTATAGCTTATTACATGTATTCACTAGCGAATTTCAATGAGTCTCGTGAAGGCAGCTATCAGTGGGTCCCGAGGGTGTTTCTGATAGCTCGCGAATGCTTATTAAACGAAAGAGAAAATAACAGATTCCCGTTCTGCTCGGTTACCTACTTATTAATTTCGATTTTTTATCTGTATCAAGTGTTTATTACACCACTTTGCAACAATGAGAGACGCATCTATGTTCTAAATTGAAAGGGAAGGAAAATGAGTTAGTGGAAATTACGTCTGACATACGATCATTTTCAGCAAAAATTGAGCTTTGGGAGACAAACTTTAAAAATGGAGACGTCAAACATTCTCCTTACATGAAAAAGCATCTTTAAATAAAACAGATGTTCTCATTTCGAGCAGAAAGTTATTATTTTGAATAAGTTTCAGGTATGGATAACTTTGATATTATGGACGTATTCAGAGGACCTTGTATTTAAGGCAGAGTTTATTTTTCAAACAAAAAACCACTTCCTTATTTCAGAGTTTGCAATTAAGACTGATAACGGTATTTGATTAGACACGATAAAAATAAAAGTGCAATATGAGGTGATAAAAAATTATGTCGGAGATTTCGTATTTCCGACGGCTCTTATAATGACTCATTATTTATTTCGGGCATGTATCCTTATAAAATAGAAGATAATTTATATAAAAATATTTTGAGAATATTTTTACTGAGATTAATCGACCCAGTCCATACTGTTAATAGAGGCGATAAACCGTCTACATCTCTTCTTTCTCAAAGTTTTTTCAAATTTTCAGTCGGGGTAACGAAATTATATTTTTATTCTGGTATGATTTATAGTTAACATTGCCTCCATTTCTACTCTCCTTTTTTGAATTTTTTTAAAAATGTTCAATAGTAGTAACGAAACAATATTAGTTTTCATTGCCTATCGAGTCTTTTTAATTCTTGAATGATTTACAGCTAACATTAGCTGCCGGTGTGAGACGCTGCGTCTAAATGTCGAACTACTACAACTCTATTCAGTACTTTAATATAACGAAAAATAAAAACATTGCTATATTGTTTCAGTCATTTCATGTTGCAGGTAATGGTATAGCCAGAAAGAGAATCACATCTCTCTGGTTTTTGAACTAAGATTCCACGATGCCGAGGCACCTCGCAGACCTTGGGCATACGGTAGGAGATGTCCGTTATTCCTATTGGAATAGTCGGCCAGCTGCCTCCTAAACCGGTCAATGCACGGCGAGGGGAAAGCTGCAACCCCACAGCTCTCACGCCATCGGAAGGGCGTGGGACAAGTACCAAATTCCCGACCTACCTGATGCAGGTTTTTCTAGTGTTTTCCCTGCATCACTTTTAGGCGAATTGCTGGGTAGGATCCTTAAACCATAGCCCTGGGGCCCTAGTTAACCCTTGGCTACCTTCCTCTACCCTTCCGCATCCCCCCTTTAAAATCCCTTTCCTATGCTATAAGAGGGGATTTGCCACTATGTGGATTACCCTATACATTGGTAACAAAGGTAACAAGCTGATTACTATCCTTTCATGTATTCCATAATTCCACTAAAATTCCTTCACAGGTCGGCAATTTTTTTATCGCGCGGGACTGAATGTGAAGTTAAAAATCTAAACAGAAACATTAGAGACGGTATGTGGCATATTTGACCCACAGTCGCTTCACAGATTTAACCTCCGCAGCCAGGAAAAGTATGAAGAAAACAGGGATAACAGAACCTCATTGGTCAAGAACCTCATTTTGATCCGTTTTTAAGTTAATTTGCGTAGTAAAAATCTGCTGACAATATCTGCATTGTTTTTTAAATGGCCCCTCTACATGTGTACTCGCCTTGAGCTGTACCCCGGGTATGACAACCCCCGAGGTGCCGGCGACGTCGCAACCCAGCGGCGCCATGGTGACGGCGAGGGTGGCCTCCGTGAGCCCGTAGCCCTGACGGACGCCCACGACGCTGGCCAGACGCCGCTCCACGAGGCGCTGCAGTTCCAAGGGCAGAGGCGCCGCCCCGCATCGCACCAACATCAGGCTCGACAGGTCGTACTTATCCACGGAGGGATGCTGCGCGAGCAGGGATACCACTGGCGGCGGTATGCCCACCACGCGGATCTACAAAAAAAGCAAAACTACTTTATGATTGAAAAATACGAGGGTTGTTCGATAAGTCTGGTAAATTTTTATGAAAGAGCTGGAAATTTTTAACTTTCGCACCATTTTTGGTAAACATGATCCTTTCCAATAATCCTAAAAGTTTTAAAGATATGCCAGTCGTAGTTTATTATTGGGCAGCCTTCTGTAGTGTTAGATGTGTAGTTATGCGGAGACAATTAAAAAAAACGATTTCGCGATGACATTAAACACTTTAATTTGAAGGGTTGGACAGTTGTACAAATCAAAACCGAATTGGATTAAGTTCACGCGGGCTCAGCACCAGCATTGAAGACCATTTACTTAATTAATGTGTCTAAACCAGGACGAAGCAGCACAGAAGATGAAACTCGCTAATACCACCCAATTGAGGTAACCACTCATGAAAACATCGAAAAGGTTCACAATATCGCAATGAAAGATATCAGACTAAAAGTGCGTAAGGTAGCTGATGCCGTAGGCTTCACAACTGAACGAGTGCATTTCATCTTCCATGAAAAACTGACCATGAAACATCTTTGTCGGCGATTGGTGCCGCGACTGTTGACATTGGACCAAAAACGGATTCGGTAAAACCTTTAAACTCAGAGTCTAGCAATGTTTAGGTGTAACCCACAAGACTTTCTGCGAAGATTCGTAACCGTCGATGAAACTTTGATCCAAAAACAATCAAAACAATGTAGAAAAGCTGGCTAAAGTGCACCAAAAAGGGGAAAGACCGTTTTGTCATCTGGAAGGGTTTGGGAATCTCACGGTATAATATTCATAGATTTGTTGGAAAAGAGCACAACCGTAACTGTGCTCTGTTATGCTGCTCTATTGGATCGTTTGAACTAGGTACTGATAGAGAACCGACCAATACTGACGGGCCAGAAAATGCTGTTTCACCAGGACAATGCACCTGTACACTCAACAGCAGTCTCAGTGGCGACAGTGAGAGGTAGTTTTTTTTTTAGGGCAACAGGCTACATGAGGGTAATCCACTTTGGGCAACTCCCCTTTAATAGCATAGGAAGGGATTTGAAAGGGGGGATGCGGAAGGGTAGAGGAAGGTAGCCAAGGGTTAACTAGGGCCCCCGGGCTATATTTTAAAGATCCTACCCGGCATTCGCCTAAAGGAATGCAGGGAAAACCTTAGAAAAACCTGCATCGGGTAGGCGGGCATTGGGTACTTGTCCCACGCCCTTCCGATAGCTGGAGAGGAGTTTGCTGTGGGGACGCAGCATTCCCTTCTCCGTGCCTCGACCAGTTTAGGAGGCAGCTGTCCGACTATTCCAATGGGAATAGCGAACAACTCTTACCGTATGCCCAAGGTCTGTGACCCCGGAACATACACCTCTCAAAAACAGGCCGAGGTGCCTCGGCTTGTGGGAACCTTAGTTCAAAAGTGGAGAGGAAAAGGCATCCCCAAAGGTAGCCCCTTCGTATCTCTCCTAAAAGGTTTTGCCTGCGGGAGAACATCCCTCGCAGGTTACCTGCGAGAGAATCGTCTCGCAGTCCGATGATGACTTGGTAGGTTTTTTTTTTTTTTTTTTTTTTAGGGCAACAGGCTACATGAGGGTAATCCACATTGGGCAACTCCCCTTTAATAGCATAGGAAGGGATTGAAAGGGGGGATGCGGAAGGGTAGAGGAAGGTAGCCAAGAGTTAACTAGGGCCCCCGGGCTATGGTTTAAGGATCCTACCCGGCATTCGCCTAAAGAAATGCAGGGAAAACCCTAGAAAAACCTGCATCGGGTAGGTCGGGCATTGGGTACTAGTCCCACGCCCTTCCGATAGCGGGAGAGGAGTTTGCTGTGGGGACGCAGCATTCCCTTCTCCGTGCCTCGACCAGTTTAGGAGGCAGCTGGCCGACTATTCCAATAGGAATAGCGGACAACTCTTTCCGTATGCCCAAGGTCTGCGACCCCGGAACATACACCTCTCGAAACAGACCGAGGTGCCTCGGCATGTGGGACCTTGATCTACCCTGACTTGGTAGGATTCGAATTGGTTTCTTATCCACTCTATTACCAGACCTAGCACCAAGTGACTTCTTCTTTTTCTTGAACTTGAAAATTTGGCTTGGTGGGAATAAATTTTCATCAAATGCAGAAGTGATGGGTCTCTTAAACCAGTACTGACTGCCTAAATGATTCAGCATAAATTACCGGCCCCTAAAATACATAAAAATAATTTCTACTAGCCTTCGTACGGCATTCTCGGTGTTTTGCGTAGACAAAATCCACGGTCTAGCTACTGAAATCGACTAGTTAGGCTGTGATTTGGATGACGTGGTCGTCCTGAGCGACAGACTTGACGACTCTACATCTATCTTTCAACATTTCTCTATAATTGTGTTCCTATTTTCAAATATCTTATCCGTTACTGTCCTCTCATTCCCTCCATTGATTACTGAATTCACTCTTCTTCTTCTTCTCTCTTTCTTCACCTCTCGAACTCTGCTTCGTCACTAACTTTATTCCGCGAAAATAAAAACTCCTCTGGGTCGCACATCACCACCACGAAAGCGGTGATCTTATCTTAGACGTCATTCATCCAATTTCTTTCCGATTCACGTCGGCATGAGGCCTAGCAAAATTTGATTATTCTCGGAGTTCTCACGTTATTGGGTCGGTTCAGTGCCCTTTCTTTACAACTTATGTAATGTTCCAAATGGCACTCGAAATCCTTGTTACTTTTGTTTTTGTCGGTACCACGAAATTATGACCAACGACATCGCGGTGTTAACGGGTGTAATATAATAGTCTACACGTGCCCTCTTATCATAACGTCTCTTCAGTATAGCGGACCTAAGAGGGCGCAGCTGCAAGAACGCTGATGCAGTTAAAGACATCACTTTAGATATAGCGAGTAACTAAACACAACAACAACATAAATCTTCACCCCTTTCGCCTAGGCAGCTGTGATAACGCTGCGTCTAGAAGTCAGCATTTTAAGTGCCTTATGCAGACATGCACACGGCAGCAGAAATCTTCCACCCTGTAAGAGTTCTTCTCATTGGAGACTTAAAATCATCAGGGAGGGGGAAAGGAGTCTTCGAATTGTTCAGAGCTTCTTGGGAACGACAGTCGTGATCCAACCTCCAGACGGGTCGGTGGCTCCTGGTGCTATCCTCCAGTTTGTCTTACTTTATTTTATTTCTAACTATTAAATCTATTGATTCTTCATCAACTCTTATTTGACTGAAGTGCAGCGAAACACCAACCACTACGCCTAGGTTCAATTAGTTGAACCCGAACCCTCCCGTTACCGACTTTCCTATTTCCTGTTCTTAATTCTTCCTTTATCCTCTAGATCGGTAGCCAGGCGAGCTAACGGAGGTATTGCTCGGTTGGTGAACGATCTATCTGGACTTCCCATTTCCAACTGCTGGATTGTTACATGTTCACAGTGGTGGAGTGTTACATGATGGCAGTTTGGGATGTTACACGGAGTACCTGCTTTACTTTCCCAGGAGTTAACTGCAGGACGGTTGTTCAGGCACGAATCTTACTTTAACCAAATAGATAATTTAAACGGTTTACATTAACCTCGAAAAATAACGCGTTTCAAGATGAGGTCTCCTTCAATGTTACATATTTGGTAATTATGAACCATTACTATTATTAATTATTTATCCTACCTATAAATAGCTTATCCCTGTTTGATTTGACAACTTGAGACGAATTTTTCCTTTCTGTGTGTAACAATATATTTCCGATGGTTTTTAAAGTTTATGCTGCTACTCTGTTTCTAATCATTTATATTTAGTGTGGTTACCGTTCGATTCACTTGCGTCCCAGAACTGCTTACACAGCAAATCGTTGATATCGTAAATCGAGACAATGACTGTACAAAGGAAACTGTGTGATTGCTAATCGATCAAGCACGTAGCGAGTTCAGAGTTCCTCTGAATTCAATTTACCAGCTGTGAAGCCAAACTAGGAGCACAATATATAACTTTTTTAGGACAAAAGGCTACATGAGGGTAATTCACGTTGGGCAACTCCCCTTTAATAGCATAGGAATGGATTTGAATGGGGGGATGCGGAATGGTAGATGAAGGTAGCCAAGGGTTAACTAGGGCCCCCGGGCTATATTTTAAGGATCCTACCCGGCATTCGCCTAAAGAAATGCAGGGAATCACCTATAAAAATCTGCATCAGGTAGGTCGGGCATTGGGTACTTGTCCCACGCCCCTCCGACACAATGTATAACTTTTTTTATTATTATTATTTAGGGCAACAGGCTACATGAGGGTGATCCACATTGGGCAACTCCCCTTTAATAGCATAGGAAGGGATTAGAAAGGGGGGATGCGGAAGGGTAGAGGAAGGTAGCCAAGGGTTACTAGGGCCCCCGGGCTATGGTTTAAGGATCCTACCCGGCATTCGCCTAAAGAAATGCAGGGAAAACCCTAGAAAAACCTGCATCGGGTAGGTCGGGCATTTGGTACTTGTCCCACGCCCTTCCGATAGCGGGAGAGGAGTTTGCTGTGGGGACGCAGCATTCACTTATCCGTGCCTCGACCAGTTTAGGAGGCAGCTGGCCGACTATTCCAATGGGAATAGCGAACAACTCTTACCGTATGCCCAAGGTCTGTGACCCCGGAACATACACCTCTCAAAACAGGCCGAGATGCCTCGGATTGTGGGAACCTTAGTTCAAAAACGGAGAAGAAAAGGCATACCCAAAGGTAGCCCCTTCGTATCTCTCCTAAAAGGTTCTGCCTGCGAGAGAAAATCCCTCGCAGGTTACCTGCGAGAGAATCCTCTCGCAGGCCTTCCACAATATATAACTTTTTTTTTTTAGGGCAATAGGCTACATGAGGGTAATCCACTTAGGGCAACTCCCCTTTAATAGCATAGGAAGGGATTTGAAAGGGGGGATGCGGAAGGGTAGAGGAAGGTAGCCAAGGGTTAACTAGGGTCCCGGGCTATATTTTAAGGATCCTACCCGGCATTCGCCTAAAGGAATGCAGGGAAAACCTTAGAAAAACCTGCATCGGGTAGGTCGGGCATTGGGTACTTGTCCCACGCCCTTCCGATAGCGGGAGAGGAGTTTGCTGTGGGGACGCAGCTTACCCCTCGCCATGCCTTGGCCTGTTTAGGAGGCAGCTGGCCGACTATTCCAATAGGAATAGCGGACAACTCTTGCCGTATGTCCAAGGTCTGCGACCCCGGATCATACACCTCTCAAAACAGACCAAGGTGCCTCGGCATGTGGGAACCTTAGTTCAAAAAAACCCAGAGAGATGTGAGAGCATCCCCAAAGGTAGCCCCCGCCAGAGCTCTCTGGGAAGGTTCACCTGCGAGAAATCCTCTCGCAGGCTGTCGTACAATATATAACCCTCAAGATGACCCATTTCTTTCTCGTGAACCTTTCCAGAGAGCTCTGGCGGGGGCTACCTTTGGGGATGCTCTCACATCTCTCTGGTTTTTTTTTGAACTAAGGTTCCCACATGCCGAGGCACCTTGGTCTGTTTTGAGAGGTGTATGTTCCGGGGTCGCAGACCTTGGGCATACGGCAAGAGTTGTCCGCTATTCCTATTGGAATAGTCGGCCAGCTGCCTCCTAAACAGGCCAAGGCATGGCGAGGGGTAAGCTGCGTCCCCACAGCAAACTCCTTTCCCGCTATCGGAAGGGCGTGGGACAAGTACCCAATGCCCGACCTACCCGATGCAGGTTTTTCTAGGGTTTTCCCTGCATTTCTTTAGGCGAATGCCGGGTAGGATCCTTAAACCATAGCCCGGGGGCCCTAGTTAACCCTTGGCTACCTTCCTCTACCCTTCCGCATCCCCCCTTTCAAATCCCTTCCTATGCTATTAAAGGGGAGTTGCCCAAAGTGGATTACCCTCAAGTAGCCTGTTGCCCTAAAAAAAAAAAAAAAAACTCGTTGAAATTTAAATGACTATGAAATAGTAAATAATTATTTTTACCTGGAAATCTTGAATCGTCTCGAGGAATAGTTCGATTTCGAAACGACGCATTATGACAAGCCTGACTGCGTCTTCTAAGCTTTTGATCATGGAGTACAATCCCATGGCGTGGAAGAACGGCATGATACACACCGTCGTGGGATTTTCTGTTTGAGGAAACGCGAAGTCTGGGTGCCTTAAACATTAATAAGGATGAAGCAGTTAAAATTTTAAAATAATCGTACTAACAGTTTATAGAAGAAAAATTTTTCAAGAAATGATTAAATGTTTCTTTATATGAGAAAATGGCTCGTGAGGTACAGTGTTTATTCATTCTAATACGGTAATAAAAATAAAATTCTAATAATTTTTAATATATTTTTCGTTATTTATAATTTATTTGGATGAATTAATCACATAACATGTGAATATTATGGACCTTATACAGTGTGCATTTATATTTTAAGACAATTATAATCATTCTTTACAGGGTCGGACTCAAAAAATAGACGCTTCAAGATCATTCATCCCTTCCCCTGCAAAGGATAGTCGTTTTTTCCCAATTTCCTCTGACAGAAGAAAAGATTCTCAAAATTTATACTGGATTCAGGTCTGAAGAAAACAATGTTACGTTTTACATTGAATATCAGTTATTATTTTTTATAGAAAAGCGTACATAAAGTTTCCATTAAACATTACTTTATTGATGGTACAAGCAAAAGAGAAGAGATGGAGGCCAACAAAAGAAAACTGTATCCGAGAATCTTCTATTCCAAATGTAAAATCTGAACGGATTTCTTCATCTGCACTTTCTGAGAAACTTGTCCGATTAATGTTTTATTTTTTTTAACAATGCCGTTACATACAAGAATATAATGCAAGAGAAAGTGGAGTCTGTACAAATAGGAGCTTCAAAAGGGTAGTTGATTGGTCCCTTTATTAGTCAGTGAACTCGTGGCGGATATTTCTTTGACCCGAAACTCTAATGAACAGGACTCAGAATCACAAAGTTTCTATTCGTAAGTACAGTCTTTGGAAGTAAAATTTAAAAATTCGTGTTAAATTAGTAATATTTGTAGCATGTAAAGAACGGCAACTATCAGGAACTGAACAACCTATGGAAACATGTACCTATCAATGGCTGTTATTTCTCCAATCCTGAACTTAATTATTCTGACTCATCGATTACATCGAAGAGGGGCATATTAAAGTTTATATTAATTCATTTTTTATGATTAGTCTGAGACGACTAGTGATATTGTGCGTAATACAAAGAATGCAGTCCATTTTTATACGACAGTTCAGTGTTTTAACCAAAACTCCCTGTTTCATACGATTAAAACACAGTAGGTTTCTTTTAATTAACGATGCTCATGTACTGAATCAGATGAGTTAAACATTAGCCAAAGTGGTAATTCGTGGGAGATGAATAAAAAATACAACAATTAGTATTTCACCAACGAAGACGACAGCTCGATGATTTATAATTCATGCGTTGTTTCGTTCAACTCACATGGACGTGTAGAGGCACGCAAGCATGTTGGCGTGGGTGATCATTACTCCCTTAGGCATCCCCGTGGTTCCCGAGGAGGTGAGCACCAGAGCGACTTCTTCCTTCGGGTCGCTGACTTCATGCGGGCGCAGACGCGGACACCGCGATCCTCGCACCAGCAGCTTCTGGAAGTTGACGTCCTCGACGGACGCCACTAACAATGGCGTTCGTTTGAATGACGCCACGACTTTGGACACCGCCGCCTCCGAGCGACGGCAGAAGAAAACTACTCGCGGTTGCGTCAATCCTAAAATGTGGCTCAGTTCGTCTAAAGGTGAAACAAAAAAACAGAAAGTATTATTTTTACGAAAACGTTAAGTTTTTAAATGTACGTGATAGTTAGCTGGATAATGCGAAACCCTGAGGGGCTGCCCAATTATTTGAACGTCTAAACGAGTTTTTTATCATCTTTGCGCATATATTTAGTAACTATCTGAGTGTCCAGCGTTGCCCCGATTTTTATTTATATTAACGGCGAAAACAGAATTAATTCGACACTTATCTCATGGTCAACACGTGATTTAACTACCATCGGGACCGTTACCTTTATGTCCCATTCACGCTTCAACTTAGCCGGGATGATGATCACGATATCTTAATCGAGTCAAGAATCCTACTGGTACCTTAAATACTCCTAGTACCTTAAGAAAGTCTGAAAAGAACCCGGTACCTTAAATACTCCAAGTACCTTAAGTGAGTCTCAAAAATACGCTTGGCACCTTATGAAAGCCCACATATACTTTGGTGCCATGAGGGAATCAGTACGTATTAGGAAATTCGATCAGGTCAACCCCCGTACTGTTATAAGTAAGTAAACGTTCCATGGACTCATTTTATTCCAGGAGCCCCCTAGTGACGCATTGCGAACCCCTAACGTGAGAACCAAGGCCTTAGGACATAAATCCAAGCGATGATTTCTTGACAACACTCTCCAGACATATTCTCCAATTATTCGTCAGTTCAGTCGTCTAATATTTTTTAATTTTAGAATCTCACCGGGCGTGTAGTTGGGGTTGACGAGTGAACAGACCATTCCAATTCTTAAGGCGGCGAGGAGTACGGTGGAGTACACGAGGCTGTTCTCACTGCAGATGGCCA
The DNA here is from genome assembly GCA_037074705.1 of Zhengitettix transpicula. Classification (NCBI taxonomy): domain Eukaryota; kingdom Metazoa; phylum Arthropoda; class Insecta; order Orthoptera; family Tetrigidae; genus Zhengitettix; species Zhengitettix transpicula. Next base: position 46,380,693 of record CM073591.1, on the reverse strand, counting down.
CGGTGTCGCCGGGGGCCGCATTCAGCTTCTGCAAAAGCTTTGCCAGCAGCTCGCTGTGTGTCAACACGCTCTTCGCGGTGTAACTCTTTCTCGTTTTGGCATCTACCTGAAACGACCAAAAATCTCGTCAGAAAATTAGTGGCCGACAAAACCACAGAACTTGACGAGGTTGCCTTCAGCGGCAAAACTCCCTGTACTAATGTGTAGGAGCAACTGTTACTTAATAAGACTTGCGATAGATTCGAACTTGCACAACTGTAAGAAGCCGCACTGTCCGGTGTGCTGAAGTTTCTAAGAAGTAAGGAACCATAAAAATATTTACTTACGTCGCCGAAGCGAAAATACTTCCTTGGTTTTCGAGTAACAACGATCGAAAACAGGACCTGCAGTGAGCCTAAAGCCTGGCAGTATTTAGCCTACAGAGAATTACAGCCTTTTCTCGGAGGTCTATCAGGTACCAAGATTTTTTGAACTACGGTTCCTACAAGCCGAGGCACCTCGGCCTGTTTTGAGGGGTGTATGTTCTGGGGTCGCAGACCTTGGGCATACGGTAAGAGTTGTTCGCTGTTCTTATCGGAACAGTCGGCCAGCTGCCTCCTGAACTGTCGAGGTACGGAGAAGGGAATGCTGCGTCCCCACAGTAAACTCTTCTACCGCTATCGGAAGGGCGTGGGACAAGTGCCAAATACCCGACCTACCTGATGCAGGTTTTTCTATGGTTTTCCCTGCATTACTTTTAGGCGAATGCCGGGTAGGATCCTTAAACTATTGCCCGGGGGACCTAGTTAACCCTTGGCTACCTTACTCTACCCTTCCGCATCCCACCTTTCAAATCCCTTTCTATGCTATTAATGTGGATCACCCTCATGTAGCCTGTTACCCTAAAAAACAATATTTTCCAATAGAAGTTGACACGAAAATTCACTCTGTTACTTATTAAATACCAACAATACCCCAATACAATAGAAATGGTTAACAATTAAATAATGCCCTGAGGTGTTTTTAATAATCCATTAAATGAGTAGTTAAAATAATATTTTTAATTTCTTGTTATTATATCTCTCTTATATTATTTATGTTATAAAATCATATGTTCAATGATTAAATCTATTCTGTTTAATATTTTATTAAAATTTGTAACCAAATTAAATTTCAGTATTAACCACTCTCTACGCCCCCCCCCCCCCACCTTCCTTTAATTTTAAATCTATAAATTCCGGTGAAACAGTAAACAACAAACTAAATGAATCTAAGATTTCGTCAAGAGTAATATTGAATGTGTTGTATATGACAGACTTAGTGTAACGAATCTATTAAATGGAAATTAACAGGGAATTACTGCCTCCAGAGAAAATAATAAAGTACTAAATTTCTTTTCGGCCTTTTCTCAGTCGGGTAATTCACTTAAATTCTTTTTTCTGGAGAAATAATAGTAACATGGTGCGTTCCAGTAACTGAGAAAGTACGAAGAATATTCGTGCATGAAGAAACAGATTTGCACTCTGAGGACCGCGATCTGAGAACGAACACTTTAACTCACGTGAATGACTGTGTCTTTGTGCTCTTTCAGTCTGGAGATGAGGTAATCGGAGAACGACGGTAAGAGCGCGATGTCTGCGAGGGGCGCTCCTCGGAGAATGAAGTCGGTCGGAACCGCCATCGCAGCTGGAAAAAATAAAATTGATACTGGAATCATTCCGAGGTACTCATAAATTAGATTAAAATATCAATATATAAACGAAAATATAGTAATATATTAAATTCAAATGTTGTTGATTTTTAGCTAAAAGAAAAGGGTCTACCAATCATTTAGAAAAAATTGAATTAAGCAACTGATAAAAATATATTCTCACAATCTTCCGTCCTTAATTTAGGACTTCACCGCTTATTCATTGGGGTAATTTAGGACTTAAGGTATTATAAATAATTTGTTTAAATGTCCAATTCTTTCTATTAATATCGGTAAAAATTGATATAGCAAACTGACTTCAATGTACACCTGACCAAGTCGTAAATTACGGACGAAACGTTATAAAATTTTATTTCTGTCATAGAAACAAAATTAACGTCTGTAAGAAAATAACACAAGAAATTAGCGATCTTTATAAGAGAAAAAAAACAGAAATTAATTTTGAACAATATGATATGAAATTTGTAGACGTTTCGATCAATTGTCAATACTATCGTCAGATATATGTTAAAACCTATTTTTGTCTTCTATACGGGTCGGTAATTTCGTGTATATTTCTATTAATTACTTTATTATTTTTTTCTTACTTATGACCAATTTATTTATTTATTAAAATATAAATTAATTATTAAAATTAAATTATAATTACTTTATTATAATTTACTTAGACGTATTGTTTCATGTTTTCATTCAGAATGTTTCTTTGCAGGTAGAAGTCGAAACTCAAAATAACAGAAATATATATTTAAGCGTTCGTTATGAATAGGTATTCAGTACCTCGTAACTGCTTTCTGTAAACAACGAAAGATACTGGCACTGTTATCGTAGACATTCGTGTCACGTGATTGAAGGATAGTCTTTTTATGTATCATACTTAAATACAAATATAAATCCATGAAAACAGCCGAAATTGTCAGATATAATTTAATAACATAAAAATGAACCCCACGTTTCGTCTTCAGCCTAGGACTTCATCAGGGTTAAAGTGGATTTGGAGTAAATGATTTCAATACATTGCCAATATTTTCTATTACTATCAGAAAAAGTATTCATGAAATACAAATAAATTTTGTGTTGTAACCAAAGAAAGGCACTGACAATGTGTTTATTTTTAATAGTTCACTCGATGATGGAGATTATAATGTCTGATAATGGATTACGGTCATAAATACTAACGAGTATAATCTCTTCTACGAGAATTGATTAAATGGCGACTTCATATTTTCCTGTGTCACACAGAACATCAAATTTCAAATTTTTAATTCATATTCTCTTCGCGATACTATAATGAAAAATTAAAATATTTTACCGATGAATTGGCTGTTGTACAATGTTAACATACGCAAGTCTGGAAGTCTTAAAGGGAGACTAAGAGTACATATGAACTTACTGAAGACCGGCCTTCGCGTTGGTTTCTTCTCGACTGAAGTGTGGACACGACACTACGACGTAACACACTCCACAGATAAAACTTCTTGTGAAGCTGCTCGACCTTGAATAAAGTTCAATGACCTGCAGCGGGAAGGTGGTTTAAACGTGTGTACTGTATGGAACCCAGTCATGTTCTGCAATTACGTCACAATTTACGGCACATGCAGTAAACCGTGACATCCGGCTGCCACGCCGACATTAATCGGGAAAGATAACCCGAAAGAATTTAACAAACATAAATATATTAGCCAATAAGTCAGATAATAAATATTTAATATATTGTTAAGATCAATAATTAAATAGCACAAGCAAATTAATAAAATAAAAATTAGCACAACGTTTAGTATCTTTTCTTGTACGTAATTTTTATTTATACTTACATTATATATTATAAATTTCTGATATCTTGTTTATTTAAAAATTGTTTTCTTTAAATTTTTTACTAGGTGTATAAGCTTATGCTTAAATCCTCTGTTTTCTGGTCAGAAAAACACATGTTGTTTTCATAGACAGCCAAATAAATTTATTCCAATTATCCGCCCTCGCCAGTTTCACATCTCTCGGGCAAATTGTGGATACCACGACAAAAAAAAATCCACTCATCAAGCCATTTTCGAATGTCGTCGAAATAATCGAAGTGTTGCTCAGCGAGCGCGTGGTTCATCGATGAAAACAAGTGGTAGTCGGAAGGGGACATGTCTGTTGAATAAGCACAACCCAGTTGAGTGTCTCCAAGTAGTTTCGGACCATTGTTTCCGTGTTCTATGGTGCGTTATCATGTCTTTGTTGACAATCCGGTGTTTTTTTTTCACGCAGAGCACGTTGCAATTTGATCAGTTGTTGGTGGTAGCGGTGGGAATTGACAGTTTCACCAGGGTTCAACAGTTCATAGTAGACGATACCCTGCTGATCCCACCCAACGCTCTGCTTCGTCTTCCGAAGCATTTTGGTCTTGCGAGCAATGTTGATGGTTGGCCGGGATCAACGATCGATTTCTTGCAATTCTCAAAATATATCCACTTTTCATCGACAGTCACAATCCGATGCAGGATCGACTTTCTTTTTCGTCTGTCGAGCAAGATTTCGCATGTATTTAGACGTCGCTCCATAACAATTCATGCGTCAATCATTTTCCGATCCTTGGAACCTTTCCCATGGCACGCAGGCGCATGGAAATTGCTAGTTGAGTAACACCCAGTTGCTCGGCAAGCCTTTGGTATCGTCCTCATCCAAAATTGATGGTCCTCAACCTTTTCACGTTTCTCGTCGCTCAGGTCAAAATTTCCGTCTTTGAACCGACAAAACCAAGCTCTGAACTTTGTCACCACAGGCCTCCACATGCATTTGATGCGATTCGACAGCCGATTTCTTCAAATGAAACAGAAAAACAGAGCTTCCCACATATGCTCTTTTTTTGGAAAACAAACTAGACATGATAACCAAAGGTAAAATGTATGCTCTTGTATGAAATTGCTGATGATGCGCACTAAATACTGTTGGCAGATGACCAACTCTCAAAAAAAGAATGTTACGTCCGTAGTAGCTTAATATGACCACTAACTCCATCTATAAGGAAACAGCGGATTTAATGTTATATATTCATACTAGTAGAATTCGTATAAAGCAATTTTTTTATTTTATACTCTAGCATCCGAGGAGGTACTAAAACAAGGAAAATGCATTGTATTACTTTTTACTTTACTGAATTGTTTCTGACAAGTAACTATTGAACTTAATTATACATTAAACATCTATTTTCCGACCTAATGGCTAACATATTCATTTGTGAGTTTCTGAATTGGGCGTACCAAAAATAATGCTACGAAATAATTTACAATTTTTTATACATTTGACACACAGGAAGAAGCAAAAAACGTATAATAGTTTCCTTTCGGAAATCTCCCGGATTTTATCAGTATTATTTTAATCTCCGACGCAAAATTAATGACCCATAAATATTTCTCTAACTGAAAATTATTATAACAACTTATTTTATGTGTGGTAGAAATATGCAAATAACTCAGGTCTACAGTTCTACGCATAATAAGAAGGACATAAATTTCTCTACTCGGCGTTCCCGAATCAAGTATTACTTGTAAATGAAACTATTAACTGAAGTCAGTCGAAGAAAAAACACGTGAGACCGTATGTAGCTCAAATGTCACTGAACCTTTTGTTATCTCCTAACGGTAAGTCACGCCAATATTTCCGTCAGCGGTAAAATTGTTGCATTTAAAACAGAATAGTAAATGGCTATTACAAAACAAATATTGACAAAAAAATGAATTAATAAGTAATTTGGCTACTGCAAAATAAAGGATGATAAAAGAAAATATATACCTTATAGTGATTTCTGAAAATCCTGGGACGGTAATGAACGAAATAGACTTGCGTACAAAATTTATATTTATCTGACACAAGTGTTTTCCCGTCCCTGTTTTCACATTTTTTATGACTATTATTTTTATAGTTATTATATATATATATATATATATATATATATATATTGTAATAATTAAAAGAAAACCTTAATTAATTTAATTTTAATTTAAAGATTTTTAAAAAGTTTACCTCACGTTAAGCGTCATTTATGTAATAATAAAATGGAAGGCTTTTTATTAAATGAAAAGATAATCAATTAACAAACGAAATATTTATTTATTTTGTGGCAGTTACAAAAAACAATTACAATTTAAAATATTAATTTCTCAGGGCCTTCACTGGGTTTGATAATGGACACAACAAATTGATTTTAAAATCTTATTAACAAGCAAATCACATTTACGTCGATAGAACTAAATTAAAAAGAAAAGAAATTAACTTGACAATTAAAATAGAACGAAATTTAAAAGTAAAGAAATTAACTCTGACTAACAATTAAAATAGAACGAAATCTGACTTCTATCTTTTAATTACGTTTACATAAATCATTATTTTTGTATGTTGTTACTTACATCTGTCCATCTGGTTCCAGCATCCCTTTTGTTTTCGGAAGTACACTATTGCAAAAAAAATTTACACCGATTCTAGTATCGGCTCACAGATTTTACATTCTTTAAGTCAACCGTGATAGGCTCCTAGGAACTCGGATGATCCTCCTTTTTGTCAGCTATCTGGTGACCGCTTGCCTTGTATGAATCCTGTGATTCAATAGATTTGCTAGTATTTTTACCGCTTGGGACTTAAAACTGCACCTTTACTATTCCTGGCTGGCTATGGACGTAAACTGCTGACTTCCTTTCCTGGCTGACTACAAACGTAAAACTGCTTTTACTTAGCAAGTTTCGATGTAATGCTCCGTGAATGTTTTTAATTTGTCTTCAACTCACAACTTTGTTTAATAATAATACATTAAACCACGGCTAGTCTCGTTCCGTTCTCTGTAATGTCCCACCACTAACTAACTATCGTAATCTCGAGTTTTAGCGCGCATACACCATTTTGACTTTCCGACAAAATAACAGAGCCCAGCTCCATTGTTGCTTTGGAAGCTCCTGCCGCTACAATTAAATTTTATTAAAACCAATTAATGGCCTAATTAAATGGCATTTCATTATATATATATATATATATATATATATATTATATATATATATATAGAGAGAGAGAGAGAGAGAGAGATGGAAACCAAATATATATTCTACGTATCTCTAATCTTCGTCTTCTTTACATAATGATTGGATAATTTTATTATTCATATCGGTTATCTGAAATACCCATTTAAATTGTGTGTAGTGAAATAATAGATGAAGCTTTTCCTGTTCCACATCTAAAGATGTACTAATCTGTAATTCCTCTTCCTTAAATAAATAATTTGTCGAAATGTTGTATTTTTGCGGATATTTTATTTGGTTATGTCATTTATATTACATAAAACTGTTAATATGTATTTCGTGCGTTCTGTGAGGTATCTTTTTTTCACTAATTTTTATATGTTCCTTAAAAAATATCGGTTGTAAATTACAAAACTACGACATATAAGAGTCATAACTTGATAACCCATTCTACGCCAAAGCTTAACCTACAGTATATTGCCTACAGTTCCTAAATTTCTTTATATTCTTTGGTGTGTTTTACTTCAACTTATACCCGAATTGTGAATGCCAGAATTAAAGTCATAATCCTGGAATAGACAACATTCCCGTCATTATTTTTTTATTTAAATGCATTCCACCACCACCCGTACGATAAGGGTTCTTCCCTCCCCTGCCGTTTGGAGTTGAAATTAGACACTTAAAACTTCTAGAATCTATCAATTTCAATGACAACGAAAACTTTTTATTTAATGCTACTAATTGCGGATTTAAAATTTCTTTAAATGACAGCATTATCACCCCCACTCATACAATGTTTGTTTTTAGATCGTAAGTAATATGTACTCAGCATTTTTCTTCTCGTTGGAACGCATAAGGAACAAACAAAGATACATTCATTTATATATACATACATTAAAGTAGAAATAAAATAAATTTGCCAGTGACGTCAGAAAAAAATAAATTCTAGAATTACATCTCTTACAAAAATAAAATTCAACGCTTGGCACAACTTTGAGATCTCATTAGGTAATGCATTTTTAACATAAAATTAATAAACACAAAAATCATAGTAATTTCGTCGAAGTTGAATTTGTATTAAAAAAGAAAGAAAGAAATTATAAATTCATGGACTGTCCCTCGTAAGTTGAGGCCGAAAAAAAATCGAAACGTTGTATTTCTTTCTCCTTATTTGTAATCTCATGATAATTGTATTTTTTTTTAAAAAAAACATTTTTTCAGACTTATCCGTTTATTTATTTTACTTATAATTTTTTACTTATTTCACATATCGATTCAGAAAGAAAAGCTACTCTTAAATTTGGTAAAAGCGCAACTGTAAAGATGTAGTTTCAGAGTGTGAAGACTTAACAAAAGGAAATGAAAATAAATTTATATTAGTTAAAACCGTTGAATAAGTGAAAATTAATATTCAAGAAAAATAAGATGGATTAATAAATAAAATAGACTTTGTATGTGTGCGTATGTGTGTTTATTTGTATGTTCCGCATAAAAATCTACACATCTGACCAAATTTAACACACTTGTTCCTTTCGAACCTGTGGAGGTAAGAAAAGTCTACCACTGCTGGACGGTGGTGGAAATTTTCAAACATGCTCAAACGGCCGATATTTGCGTCGGACAAATATTTTTCGAGTTCAATGAGATTGATAGAGTTTCTCTCGTTTTTTGTGTATAATTTCAACCCCTTTGAGCATTGAACGGGAGCAACTTTAGGGATCAGGGTGGAGAGGTGTTACATTAAAATAAAGCGAAAACATACCGAGATTGGAGTCAAATCAGTGATTATGGATGTCGCTGAGTTAAATTATAACTACCCGAACACGCTACTGGCATATGTTAGAAAATGAATTCTATTCACCAGTTGTAATATATTACCCTATACTAATATTTGTTCAAAATTTAATTACTTAAGATTATGTCACAAAACTAGAAAACCGAAGAAAGAGAACTTTGGACGTTAAAACTATGAAAGAGAATAATGCCAATAAGAAGAAGACAAAAATACTTTTCCAAGAGTGTGAAACATTTACTGGTTTTAATAGTTATACTTATCTGACTTGAATTTTTGACAAATGATTAAACCAACCATATATGTCAGAAATTTATCTTAATAAAATTAAAACATATTAATGAAATAAAAACTGGCACGACATTTTGCTACTGCGGTGTGTGAGTAAAACGCACAAGATTAAAAATTTTCTCTACAAAATTTTTAATTAAATTTTCAAGAAATTAATTTATATTCAGACTTGTAAAATTTGCCAATTTTCATTTTATCAAAATTTTTTAATTTTTTAATTAATTAAACTAAATTTCTGACACATTGAGATGATTTATTGATTCATAATTTATTTGTTTCCCCACACTCACACTTAAGCCTCACACTAGAAAGTTCAGCCCAATGGAATTTGGTACAGATGTGTATAACTATTGTAAATTAAAAGCCTTCCAATGGCGTTACGTTTAGTAAAGGTTATTGCAGCATTTCAAAGTCAAATTTACGTGAGAAAAAAAAACATGTTTGAAAATTATAAATGCTATACGTCGTAACCGGCGCTTTCTCAGTTCAGCTTTCGTTTTTACGTCACCGTTTGGTAGGCAAGGCTTAAAGCATACGGACCAGTTTCCTCTACGTTTTTTGGGCCTTGTACTTACTTCTATGAACCGTGCACTATTTTTCATTCCATTTCTTTCTAAGTCACTTATTTATTTAAACTGGTGCAACTCCAAGCTGCCTTTATATTTTATTCATGAAAATACGGACACACTCAGGCAAAAGAACAGAAGATCAGGCAATTGAAGCTCTCGTATTAATAAATTACGTTGTGGGCGTCTCATTTGTCATCACACCGTGTTTAACTCCGGAGTAAAAAAAAAAATCCCACTCTTACTGGAGGTGTGATGAGGAATTATCAGGCACCACGCCTGAGAGTAAACATTCTCAATCACCATCCTCGTTCTAATATCGACTGTTGACTAAACAATGTTCTATAAATTTTTGTAAGATTCTTACGAATCTCAGGTAACTGGTAACTGCAGCACTGAAACCATAATTCTGGATTGAATACAGAAACAGTTATAAAGTAGAATATTTTCTAATCATACCATATGAAAACCGTGGACTCGTGGATAATTAAAAATATACAGAATTTCGACAAAAACTGTAAGGGGCATTTAAGAAGTGAATCGTCTTTACTCAAAAAGAGAAAACGTGGTGGAAATATTACAAAATTTGTTGTTATGTCGAATGAGATCAAGATGCGCCTATAAAGACAGTGCGTTGAATTGTGACGCAGCGAATCTGTTACACAATAAAGATAACAGTCGTTGGTAAGTGATTTTTCGTTTTCTCTCTCTCGCTTGTCGCACTCCGTCTCTCACTCACTTTCCCGTTATCTTGCTATAATTTCGTTATTTGAAAAAACTCCTCTCCTGCTATCGGAAGGGCGTGGGACAAGTACCCAATGCCCGACCTACCTGATGCAGGTTTTTCTAGGGTTTTCCCTGCATTTCTTTAGGCGAATGCCGGGTAGTATCCTTAAAATATAGCCCGGGGGCCCTAGTAACCCATGGCTACCTTCTTCTACCCTTCCGCATCCCCCCTTTCAAATCCCTTCCTATGCTATTAAAGAGGAGTTGCCCAACGTGAATTGTAGCCTGTTGCCCTAAAAAAAGTCATACTCATGAAAATATCAATATTAACATTAATATTAAAATCTAAAAAAAATTGTAAAAAATTAAAAACAAAATTATATTAATATTAATAATAAGAAAGATAGCCAAATACAGACAAAAGAAGTGATTATATAAATACCACGCAACGGTTCTGGAAGCCTTGTTCCTTTTGTTCAGGTGCAGAATAAAATGCAAGGGCCTAGAACGACACAACTGCACAAGTCAGTTGACAACACTCATAAGCTCTCGAGTTGCGTTTGTTCTGCTCCTGAGGAAAGGAACAAGAAATCTAGAAACGTTGTGTGGTTTTCATATTATCACTTATTTTGTCTGTATTTGGCTATTTTTCTTATGATTAATTTTCTATCAGACGTAAATTTTTCTATTTAACACCAATAATAGATCAATCGCATATGATTTGCGAATTTGTGATTGAAAATCAAAATATCCAAATGTAGACTAATTGTTGAGCTTCAAAAAATTTACAAACAACTAGACAAATTGATGGAGTGAAGTAAAGTAATTAATGTTATGTTTTTTATACTAATAAGATAAAATAAATTAAACGTATTTCACTTTCTTCGTGTGCTCCACAAAGTACAGTAGTTTTTATGATGATTTGAGTGCGTCTAATTGTTGCACCGGCCTTAATAGAAAAATATTTCGTTATAAATAAATAGTTAAATGATAATTGGAAATATTCTAGTAATTTAATTATAGTTGAAAATAAATATCATAAAATTTTTGCAATTCCCAGAATCATCTGAGAGCGAAGCTAAATTCATTAAATGACTTTTCAATTATGTAGGAGTACGTAAATTTTCTCTTTCATGCAAGTAAGAGGTACCTGGGCTTTCGACTGTTGATTTTCACGAATTATTTACAGTTTTGACATATGTTACATAAGACTTATCACGAAGAAAGACCTTTGCCTTAACCTCGGACTGCATAACAGAAATATGGATTTCAGATAAGAAACAAGTACAGATCAAAATAATGGCGATCCTCCGCTAGCAACTGTAGAATGCATTTTCATTTCACTGTCCCACGAAACAGGAGCCAGTAATTTTTCGAGAAGCTAGTCTAGGTTTCCGATAGAACGAAACGTCTGATGCCAAATTGGCAAAACTAACCTGAACTTGACAACAACACCTGACCATTTTAAAATTTAAAAAATATTTACATAAATTTTTATGTTCTTGTATCCATTGGAGAAGTAAAATTAAGGTAATTCGAACAAAACAAGAATTTTTATGACAAAGTACTGCGATGTTTTGTTTATACCTTTGAAAAATATAATATATGGCAAGAGATGTGATTCCCCATAGCATATTAATAATTTTTTATCTCGTAAGAAACAGAAAGTCGTATGAGATGCGCAGTAGGAGAAGCGTGAACATGGAGGGGAGCATGTCGCTTAGAGGCAAGCTGGCCTTATTTCTTAATATATTCATAATAACTTACGAATTGGTTTTACAGACTTCGGAAAGGTCTTTTTTTACAATCCATATACTTCTAATATGTTATCTTTTACGGGCGAGTTTTTTTTTCGAGTAAAACATTGTCTGATCTGAACACAATATACTTTTTTTGACAATGTTTTCAAAACAGTTTTTTCATAACATATGTTCGTGTTAAAATGGGTTAAGGTCAGTTGATGACTGAGCATCATCAGGCTGAATGTATCACAAGATCGCAGACGCCGACTACCGCAAACGTAAACACCCCAGAAATCATCCCTCCAGGTTCACGTGAGTTATGCGTTAAAATAAAATAAGGTCCAAGAGCTTGACATTTGTATATCTATATTTTCTACATTGTTAAAATTAATCTCTGTGCCTAGTTGCAACATTATTCTTGTAAGTATACGTAATAATTTTTATTCCTGAGGTACGGTTCCATAAATAAATAATAAGGCTGTTTAAATGATTTCTTGACGTTGCCGAGTTTAATAATGATATTTTAAACACCGGCTAAGATTATGAATGATTAAACCCTTTTTTAATAGTCGCATATGATTTTTTTTATTTCAAAGTAAATTCCATTAAAAAGCTAGGATTTTAAAATAGTCCGCCAAGAGCTTTCGGTTATTCTAACCATTTTTATCTGTACAATCTGTAAAATTATAAAGTACATCATAGGAATTAAATTATGTGTATACCTATATTAAAATATTACATCACAAAGATTTAATTATATTTTACATACCTGATAATTTAATTAAAATATTTCCTTAGGCCGTAACATGGTTTTATACGACATCCCAATTGGAGAGGAGAAGAATCTTCCGCGTACAAGTTTAAAAACGTATAGCGAAATCTGTCATAATAATTTACGAAACAAACACTGTGTCGGTAAAACACCCCTATGGAATATCTGTGACTCCCTTAAAGAACCGGGAGCATTTTTTACTGTATTAGAGTACGGAGACACTTTTCTTTCTTAAATGAGTATTTTTATTCTCTTAGCATACCGCAAGTGTTTATAGCTCTCTTAATGAACCGAAAGTAATTTTGACACATTTATAACTCTCTTAAAGTATGGCTAATAATTTTGATTCTTTTAAGTACCAGGAGTGTTTTTTTTTACTCTCAATGGTACCGGGAGTATTTTTTACTCTCAATGGTACCGGGAGTATTTTTTACTTTCTCTGAGTTACATGAAGATAATTTAACTCGCGTAGAGCACAAGGAGCATAATTAACTCTTAAGGTTGTGCGCGTATATTTTTTAAAGAGTAATTTTGGTAATATTTGGTATGTGAGTATTTATGGGTTATCATGAAATTAGCATTCCCTCTGCATAGGCAGTGTACGAAAAATATCTTCTCCAATAATAGACTAATGTGGAATTAAATACCTTTTCGGGCGTACATAAATAAATACCCGGGCAACACCAGACACCCAGCTACTGTATAATAAAACAGTGACAATTTTAAATTTCAATTATTTTTGGTCGAAGAAATACTAGGACTGTGGAAATACTCTTTACCGCAGCCAACAACGTGTTGTATGTAATTAATTTTTTAATCTGATGACTTATTTCAGAGTTCAATATATTCAGAATTTTAATAATAAGAAAGATAGCCAAATATTGCAGATGTGTCGCTCTAGGGTTTTCTTAGCACCTGAAGAAAGGCACAAGGATCCCAGAAACGTTGTGTGGTGTTTATGTTATCACTTTTCTCTATCTTTGATATTATATTCAGAATTTGGCAAGTCATGGCATTTCATTCAGCGATTTAACCACATTGTTACAATAATTTATTTTCGTGTTACTGTAAATGTTTCACCATCCAAACTATTCAGCGGGAGGTGGGTAATGTTTCTCCCAAAACACCAGTTCTGTTGACTTCTTATCGTTGTTTGTTGAGATTTACGACGTGTACTGATAGGATTGTTAAATTAGCTGCGCTAATTACGCGTGTGGCAGCTGCGCCATTGACGAACTGTAAAAAGAATATTATTTATCATTAGTTGCTGCCAAATAACTGACTTAGCTCAAATAATCTGTGCTTCAAGTAATAGACACTGCTGAAATTATACCTACATTGAGTTTCGAAATCAAATCTCTCAATTGACACTGCAAAACGATGGGTTCAATGCTTTTATGGCCGTTTTTGATCATGGTTCACACTTCCTCACACCCCCTCCCCATAGGAACGAAGACTGAACTTCAACTTAATTGTAATGGAGAGTGTAATAATCCAACTCAGTGACCCCAAAAAGATATGAGCTCGACACCTATCACGATTATTTCCGACATATTATTATTTTCCTATTGACAATCTCCCCGCCATACTTGTGGGAACTTCAATATCGTCGAGACCTTTCACCTATTAACTTAGTAAACCGACAAAACTATAGGGAAGACACAAATCTTTGTCATTTTTATAATCACCCCCTTCTCACACACTCCTCCATCTTGAAGGAGCTGAGATTGGACATCAATTGACATCGTGAGTATATTTATTCTTCTCTTCGACCCCGAAAAATATTAATTCTACATTAATCGTGGTATTTATAGGCTTCATTTCAGAAAAAAGAACAACCACCACTATTAATGACAATCTCGGCTAATTCTGCATGTATTATATTAACCCCCTCCCGTGGCGGTAGAGGTAAAAATTGGATATAACATGGCGGAGGAAACTCTGTTATACTCAAAACTATTTATTAGACTCTAATATCAGTTGTTCCCTCACTATTTTCATGTCACCCCCTTTCATCCTCACCCCCAAGGGGTGTTTTATCACCACAGTGTTTTTTCATAGATTGTAAATCAAACGTGTACAAATTGGTCCATGTATTTAATAGTGTATGAAGAACATTCACACATACAACAATTTTATAAACAGAGACAAAAACACTGGACAGTTATTACTCGGCTCTTCAATTTATTAAATTCTCAGAAAGTTATTTGTTTATTAATAACTGATAATACAACTTTAGCTTCCAGACAAATTTAATATGAGAAACAATTACACAGATAAAAAATTTAACTTTGAACGGTCAATATGGACGTTTTATAATCTTTCCATTCTATTTTCAAATTCTGTTATCCAGCTATGTTCAACTTTTTTACTGAATTATACGTTGATAAGAAAGATAGCCAATTCAGACAAAAAGGGTGCTATAAATACCACACAATCTATCTAGGATCCTTTTTCCTTTCGTCAGGTGCTAAAAAGAGCCTTTTTGTCTGACGTAAACTTTTTCATTTTGAATTATACGGTATTAGTGTGTCTGTAAGTGTTTAATAAGTGATAAATATCATATACAATTATCGGGTCTCAACCCAGGCCAATGCTTTGTTAAACAATGTTTCGACAGCAAGCTCCGCCAGGTTGTCTGATGACGATGGCGCAGCTTGCCGTCGAAACGTTGTTTAACAAACCATTGTCCCGGGTTGAGACCCGAGGATTGTATATGCAACAGATTTACGGGGAAAACCGTCGTTCTCTAATAAGTGATAATACATTTGTATATTAATACAGAGCATACTATTTCGTACTAGAAAAATTATGAGTCAGTTTTCTCTTTCTTAAATCCGGTAATTAGCTACCGGGTCAATACATTTTTACAAGAGTATTCTTTATATTCAACGATAAACAGTTTGAAGCGTTTAGTTTGGATCAAAATAAGATCTAGTGCGTAATTTTGTTTAGGAGAAGGAATTTGAAATAAATTTGTTTCGATAAATATTATGAATTTGAATGAAAAAAATTTACGTCTGATTGAAAATATTAAATAATAAAGACAGCCAATTCAGACAAAATAGTGATAAATTAAATACCACACATAGCCGACGATGACTATTGTAAATTCTTGAATGTAAAGATCATGGCTCTTAATGACAATAAAGGGGGGAAGTTACACCAGTCGTACGATTGAGAATAGAGGAAACAAGTTTGCATTGTTTTGATTACACGTAATATTCCACAACATCCCGCCACAAGCACAATCTTTTTCGCAGACGACATCGCCATCTCCTACCAAACCTCCTCTCTCACCTCCAATATCAAACCTCTTCAGTCAGCGCTCAGCCACCGAGAACACTGGTCCAAACAGTGACGAATCAGCATAAATCCCACCAAATCAGTAACCGTCCTATTCACACTATCCAAAAATCCTCCTCCGCACATCCCCCTCTATCTAAACAACCCCGAAATACCCACAAAAAACAGAAACCACCTACCTAGGACTCCTCTTCGATTCAAAACTCTCTTGGAAACCCCACATTAAACACCTCCTCTCTAAAATTAACCTTAAATTCAGAACTTTATATCCTTTTTTTGGGTGTAGATAGGCTATGTATAGGGTAATCCACATAGTGGCAACTCCCCTCTTATATCATAGGAAAGGGATTTGAAAGGGGGGGGGGTTGCGGAAGGGTGGAGGAAGGTAGCCAAGGGTAACTAGGGCCCACGGGCTATAGTTCAAGGATCCTACTCGGCATTCGCCTAAAAGTAATGCAGGACAAACCCTATAAAAAACCTGCATCAGTTAGGTCGGGCATTTGGTACTTGTCCCACGCCCTTCCGATGGCTGGAGAGGAATTTGCTGTGGGGTCGCGGTCCTAAACAGAAAATCCCCACTCACCCTCAGCACAAAACTCCTAGTATCTCTACATAATACAACCACCTGGTCCTACGCCTCAACCATATGGGGAGCAACAGCCAAAATCCAAACCAAACAAAACATAATCCTTCGCACCATGACTAACTCTCCCTGGTACCTCAGAAATTCCATAATCCACCACATCATTAAACTTCCCCAAGTCAACTTAATAATCACCAAATCCGTAACCTCATTAATCAAAAGCACCTTCAACCATCCTAACACCACGATCCATCAATTCCATTGCAACCCTCCACCACCCCCACACGCACGTCGCCTCAAGAGAAAACGCCCTATCGACCTCATCCTTACCCCAGAACACTCTGGCACCTCCTAACCCACCCCATCCTCATACCCGCAGACCCCACCCACCCCATCCATCCCATCAAAATCAACATCACCAGCGATCCCTCATAACTCAACAATGTATGCCCCTCAGACACCCAAATTAAAATACATGAAAAAATTTGCAAAATTATGTTAATTGCTGGATTAGCTTAAGTGCCAAGTTCCCAGGTTAATTATGTACATAATTTTAATTGTATATACTCTAATACTTCTTGTAACAACAAATAATCGTAAGATAAAAGTTTTGTCTTTTTTTAAAAAAAATAAGAGGAAACAAGTTTGCATTGTTTTGATTGAACGCAACACCAAATTTTTTTGAGAAACGTCTTCGTACCTGACCAAAGGCACAAGGATCCCAGAAACGTTGTGCGGTATTTATATTCAATGATCGAAGGTTTTTTATATTATCACTTTTTTGTCTGAATTGGTTATCTCTCTTTAATTAATTATTATTAATTATTGTAAAAACAATTTAATATTCGTAAAAGACGCAACGTGTCATCAATCGAAGGCGATTGCAAAACAATCTTTAATATTGTCTTAACATTGAAGTTGCAAAGAAATCGAGGCAGTATTCCAAATACGCACAATGTAAATAATCACAAAAGGTTGACCTTCATAAGAATGAAATCCATTTTATATATGGAACTCACATATGGCTGCAGTAGGGGTTATATTTTTTTTTCTGGAATGCAAAATCATTCAGGAAGTGTGATATGAGGTGGAGGTCAACCGACTGGGGAATCCAACACAGCAGACGATGACTTTTGTAAATACTTGGATGTGAAGATCATGGCTCTTAATGACAATAAAGGGGGGAAGTTACACCAGTCGTACGATTGAGAATAGAGGAAACAAGTTTGCATCGTTTTGATTAAACGCAACACCAAATTTTTTTGAGAAACGAAAATAATTTTTCTGTGCAGAAATGGTCAAAGATTGAAGCAAATTCCAAAGAGTGGCATAGTGTGGAGAGGCTTGCAGTTCGAGTTACTTGCAGAAGCTGCAGATAAAGAGGCGGCCTTGAGCGAATGGAGTCAGTTGGATACGGTCGCTCGCACGGTCACCATCGTCTACGCCCGGCAACTGGTAAACAACACGCAAAAATTTCTCAATTAGGGATCGTCTCTCGCCGTTTGAGGCATCACGTTGAAAATTACCATTTCTTGGGCTTTTTCTCCGTGATTCACGATTACAATCGATCCGGGAAATTTGAAACTAAAAATGTAGCTAAATCTAATTTTATGTACAGTAATTAAAACTATAAACTGAAACGACCACTAGTATAATTCCACTATTAAACAGCTCACTGTAGCTTTCATTTTTTTCAAATTAAAATAACAAAAACGTAACGAACGAAATTATTTAACAGTGCAGATTATCGTTGGATTTTGTAGAGGGTCAACTTTGACAGGTGCAACTAATGACTTTGGTAATTCCTAAATTCTGGACAAAAATGCCGTAACGTAGTGTACGCCAGTTTTTGAAACTGTTGCGGTTTCACTTCACAGTGTCTACGGTTCATTCTGGGTTAATGTTTCGCTAGTGTATTTATAGCTTTTGTTTACATCTGGCCAGTCTCGACTTGCATTACGTAATGCACGTGCGCTTCATTGCCTCGACTTACGTTCACTTTCGCGGCCACTCGACAGAAGTTTCTATTGCACTTTTTCCAAGTTAATTATATATTATATAAATTCCAATGCTTCTGTTCGTTTCGCACGATTTTTATGTGATTTAAATCCCACGCGACAATGTCATACGAAAATTTCAACGGAAAGATTAAAAGTATATTCCGAAAAATGGTTTCATTAATATTTCTCACTTTTATTCCGTGAGATGTTTCAAAGAAATGCCACTTCTAAGAACAAATGAGACGATGTAGTTTTTTTTTCTCTCTTCGGGGTCCCGGCTTTTGGCATTAGTGAAGCCTTTGGTGTGTTTTCTCGTCAAAAAAAAGCTTCATGTCGAAGTTCCTACGACTCGTTGTGTTAACGAACTTATATACAGCTTTCCAGTGGTGTCTGGTGCAGATGTGTTAATGCGCTACAGCACATAAAATTGGAGATTTATTTCTTAATTATAAGAACGTGTGAATGCGAGCTTTAATTTCGAGGAATGAACTGTCGCCTAACCGTGCACTCGTCGCTATACCGAAAATGGATCCTGCTGACTATATCTCTGCTGAGAAAATCTGTCTGGTATGAGAAATGTGTAGTATTAATTTTCACAAACCAACTTGCTGCATTGTATGAGAACGTCAGTAGTGTCGACTTGCACAGCTTCTTCTTAAAATTAGCTGTAACAACACCTTTCGTGTTACAAAATTGGTACAAGTTGATTATACATGTTTTTCCCGCTTTTAAAATTTGACACTGTTGCAAACCTTGTAGGTGGAATTAGAAATATGCTATCATATAACGGGACGGTTCATTTGCCGCGGGGTTAATGACAACAATATGGCCGTTGTAGCGTCATTAGTATTTTAGTCTTAAAAATGAATTTTTCCTTGGTACGAGGTAGCACATAATTTATTCACGGGGCGACACTGAAGCTCAAATTTAATCGGATGTTCTCGTTTGATTGCTTTCATCCGGTCTGTCGCAGCGTGTCCGAAATAGTCCGTCCCTGTTTATAGCCTGCATGGTCGCTTACCTCTTGGGCTCCTATTCGAAACACACACCTAATATAGATACCACCACATTCCACTTCAGATTAATTGTGCGATTAATTGCCTACATTTAACTTCCCTTATTATCTAAATAAATTTCTCCAATCTTCTCAGAACGGGGTTAGTTCGCTAGTCTTGTTGCGCTTCGTGCAAAGTCATCGCCACAGGTTTTAATGGCATATTGATGAAAAGTGGAAATCGTTTGTCAAATTCCTGGTGCAATAGGACAAAAGCAGTGTTGAAACCTGAGAACTTTGTTTCAAATTGTCAGTTTTTCTTACTTGAGGAATGCAGAGAACATTCTTTAAATTTTAAGCCTACATCGCCCGACCTACCTGACGCAGGTTTTTCTAGGGTTTTCCCTGCATTACTTTCAGGCGAATGCCTGGTAGGATCCTTAAACTATAGCCCGGGGGCCCTAGTTAACCCTTGGCTACCTTCCTCTACCCTTCCGCATGCCCCCCCCCAATTTCAGATCCCTTCCTATGCTATTAAAGGGGAGTTGCCACCATGTGGTTTACCCTCATGTAGCCTGTTACCCTAAAAAATATCTTGAGATATATATATATTAAACTGTTTCTTGTAGGAATGGTAAGGATCAGAACTTTGATATAATGCCACACATCAGTGGTAAAAAAAAATCAATAATTGAAAATATGGTCAAATATTGACGAATCACGTAGTAAATTATCTGTTATTAAGAAAATATTAAACTATAATATAATAAATATTAATAACGAATTGCATGACATTTATTTCTTTTATTGGAACCGGTTCTCAGAGGCTAATATATTGAAAGTAGGCATATCACATTATAACGTATGTAAATATCGTTTTCTTTGTTAGTAACAACTTTGCTTCGTAAATTCATCCCTCGACCGATTCTTTGAAAATATAATTTCACCTCTGGCGGTTCATGTGATATAGTCTCCAATTTTATTAGTATTGAAAAAAAAAACTATTTCTTTATTCTCTTTGGAACCTCTCTTCGTATTATAAAATATTTACATTTGCGTGACCAATCTCCAGATATTTTCTCCTAAAAGACTGGTACTCTAGATTATACAGTAGAATTTAATGTTTTCTTTTAAGACCCCCCCCCCCCCATTAAATACTTGTAAACCAAGTTCCTTTGGGTTTTATATGTATTCTTAAGTTTAATTAAATTTATCTGAAGTATACCGTTTTGTTTTTACACATTCGCGGGAATTGAATGCACCTTTCGGTACATGTTGCTAATTGTCGTTACAAATCTCTAAACGTTCCGTTGAAAGAAATTTCTTCGAATGTAACTGATCACAAACGTGAATTGAAATTTTCCATTCTACGTCAGACTTCAGACTGTCACTGAATCACGCAGACTGGTGCCAAAATTTTTGTCAGTGAATCCTTTGATTCTGTTTTATCTATTGCAGTTTTACTTAAATATGCAACTGGTGTGGCAGTTTACTTAAACAAATTTCATTAGTTTGCTCTTACCGTGGTGGATGTTGTGGCTAATGAATAATCCTTATAACTCGATGGTATTCATAATGGGTTTTCCATGGAATCTTTCGGCCTGCAGTTGGCCGTATTCAACCGTTCCCTAACATTTAATATTCTTCAGGTGTACGAAAAGATCTTTAAAAGTTTGTGATGTTAAATACCAAGTTCATTTTATAAAATTAACCTCGTCTAGATGCCACGTATCCGAATCTTTAAATATTGTGGGAGCTGAATAGGGACAATTGTGGGCTGAAAGCATCCGTGTAAAATAAATTATTTAAAATACCGATGACGTAGGTTATTGACAACTTTCATTAGCCAATTCCGTCACATTATTTTTAAATCTATTTTTTTTGTTGGATATCTAAAGATGCGTACATATTACCACAAGCCCAAGTGTGATAGGAGGAAGTATTTTCCATGTGCTTCAGTCTCAAAAATTGGCGGTTTGATGGACTTTTGAGATTAGTTTCGTCTCTGATTTAATGTAGAACATTTGTAAGTTTTTAATTGTCAAGATAATTACGTAAAACTCCGTAATTCACGTAATGGAGACGTTTGCGTCAGACGGCACGTTGTTCGGTCTGTAGTTTCATTTAAAAGCCACAAAATGTCCAATTTGCAATTTCCAGTTGACCACCTCACGCTCAGTTATCAATCTTAACGAAATTTCATGAAAACTAGAGGTTTAAAATGGATGCCACTTTTAAACTTTTCTGAAAATGACGCTGCGAATTTGAGTTAGAGAAATAAGTGAATTATAGTAATTATTTTATGCAGAATTTTCTATGTGGAACCTGTTGTATAAATGTCCAACATCGAAGACCATCTTTGACTACATGTTTGAACGATAATTTGTAAATCGACACCATTCTTCCACAGAAAAATGCCAATTTTTGTACTTAATTTGTTACATCCGTGTTAAATGGAAAAAAATTAGCCTGAATCTTTGCCATTAAACTTGGTTATCTGGTTTTTAAATTATTGTAAACGTGGGTCGCCGTTGGAACCGAAACCTAATTAGTTCGGGGAAACAGCTTGGTTAAATATATACTTAGCCTTAATGAATCGAAATATACAGAATAACTGGAACTTTACATACTTACCATTTAAGTTCTTTAATTTGATGTACCGGTAGCTGTAGGACGAAACTTTTGAATTTGTCTGAAAACTGGCACATTGTTATGCACTCGAGAAGAGATTAACAATATCCTCAACATTGGTTTCTAACCCAAAAGTTTTTCATTAAATTGCCATTATCTTCTACGACCCATTAAAATTGTATTATTTTTGTATGTGTACGATTAAAAATTTTCGATCCCGTCATTAAAGTTTTGGCATAAGTAGAAACGTTAGACGTTTGTTCTTAAAAATTGTTGAAATAAACTGATCACCTCAATACAACGAAGGCCAACTATATTTCTGCATAACCTTATTCGCAGTTGAAATGTTAACTTCCACGTTCTCTTAGATGGAATGACAATTTTTTGTTCAGAAAAAATGATAATAAGGAACGTATAAGTTGGGAAATGTGGAAAATGTAGATAAAACAGTGTACGAATGACAAGAGAACGATTTGGTATTCATGGTGAATCGTAGGGCTGTAGAATAACTTAGTTTTACAGAATACCACTTCAGCGCACTAGAAATACAGCTCTTAACTTTTCCAATTCCAATTATGGCACGTCGGCCCGTTTTCGGGTCATGGCCTTCCCAGTCGCTCTCCAAACTTTTCGATCTTGTGCTGCTTCACTTAAATTCCTGATCATAAGGATATGTGCTGCACCCTGCCGTACTCAATCTTCCCACCTGTTGCGTGGCTTTCTCAAAGGCCTTCATCCTCCAAACTTTCCTAAGAATACCTTCTTTGGGACTCTTGTGTTCCCTCACGCTCATTAAATTGCCTGCCCATTTAAGTCTCTTAACACAATATGGCAACGGTACATTTTCATATAATGAATATAATTCGTAGTTATGGGTCTACATTCTCCTTGTACACACATAGGTCCAGAAATTCTCCTCGGGATTTTCTCTTCAAATCCTTTTCTGCCGATTTCTTTGGGAGGGTTCACGCTTCAATTGCATACACCAGGATAATTGGAATAATGGTTTTATACAGCCCTACCTTAAACTGTTGGTTCCCTATTTCGGATAAGAAACAATGTTGTAAAATATAAACTATTCGTAGCCTGTACTTCTACAATTTTGTTTTTTTGTTTTTAAGTGTATACCAACGTATTAGAACTCCTTTACTGTATCCACTTTCGTTCATTTTGGAACCATTCGTTCCTCCGTATCTCCTCTCAAAACCTACAAAATTACATTCGTCTTTTGTTCATTGACTTTAAGGCCAATCTCCTTACACTTTCAACAATTTTTTTTTCCATAATTTTACACTGGATTTTTTTTTTGGGCGGGGGGGTGTATACAAGCTATGTATAGGGTAATCCACATAGTGGCAACTCCGCTCTTATAGCATAGGAAAGGGATTTGAAAGGGGGGGATGCGGAAGGGTGGAGGAAGGTAGCCAATGGTAACTAGGGCCCCCGGGCTATAGTTTAAGGATCCTACCCGGCATTCGCCTAAAAGTAATACAGGACAAACCCTATAAAAACCTGCATCAGGTAGGTCGGGCATTTGGTACTTGTCCCACGCCCTTCCGATGGAGGGAGAGGGGTTTGCTATGCCTTGGCCAGTTTAGGAGGCAGCTGGCAGACTATTCCAATAGAATTAGCGGACAACTCTTACCGTATGCCCAAGGCCTGCGACCCCGGAACGTACACCTCTCAAAACAGACCGAGGTGCCTCGGCATGTGGGAACCTTAGTTCAAAAAACCAGAGGGTTTTTTTTTTTAAGGGTAACAGGCTACATGAGGGTAATTCACATTGGGAAACTCCCCTTTAATAGTAAAGGAAGGGATTTGAAAGGGGGGATGCGGAAGGGTGGAGGAAGGCAGCCAATGGTAACTAGGGCCCCCGGGCTATAGTTTAAGGATCCTACCCGGCATTCGCCTAAAGAAATGCAGGGAAAACCCTAGGTAAACCTGCATCGGGTAGTTCGGGCATTGGGTACTTGTCCCACGCCCTTCCGATAGCGGGAGAGGAGTTTGCTGTGGGGACTATTATTTATAGTGAGCAGGATTGTATACAGTTAACGCATTGCTATTTCCTGACCATAATTAAGTGGGTTTTTTTGTTGTTTTTTTTTGCTTCAATGAAAATTCAAATTACCTTGCTTTCGTTGGCCAATAAAATTCGACATTCCTTCCGAAATAGCCTTAAAGCTGCGTAATTAGGTTTAAATTTCTTTGTCAGCAGTACGTCAACAATGATCACGTAAAGTAAAAGTCTAAATTTCAACAAACTAATATGAATGCACATCCACGAGTTTCGCAACTTTGGTTTCATGGTTAAACCATAAACTACTCTTGTTAGATCTAAACAAACTTGACATTTAGCATTGTCCATCGCAATTCGGTATTGTTAAATTCGTAGTTCCACCCTTGAATAGTAATGGAGGCCTGTTTCCCGCAGTTTTCGGACCAGAAATCTATAATACATTAGGCTGCTTTATGAACACTGTCGCAATTCCGCATAAACACTAAATAACCAGCAGCTTTACTAATGTTTCATATTTACCTTGTCTAAGCCTTATTGGATTTGAAATTTTATTTCCAAACTTGGTCAAATTTCGCAAATAAAATTAAGCACGATTTAATTTCCATTGTAATTTTCTTATTTTTTTTATACAAAAAGAGGCTATAAATAATTGTGGACATTTCACTAACATTTTAAACAAAATTAATCTAAGCAAATGAGCAGGAATATGTTTGTTTGGAGCAGATAAATTAAAAACACTTACGAGTTTTTCTATAAAGTTTTAAGCGTTTTACTTTCTTATTTTTACTATCAAATTCAAATTTGTATAACCAGAACTTAGTATTCCTGTTCTATCAGTTTGCTGAAATCCAGTGGCGCTACAGAAATACAACTAAACTTTTTTAAATGTGCACTTCATGTTAGAGGACAGTTTATCAATGCCACATTTAAATTACAGATTGAGAGTAGAAATGCATTTGAAAGGGAGAACTACTGATGATCCAGTTCCAAGCCAGTCCTATGGAAAATTTATTGCAAAGCAACTCAAACTACATGGTAATCGTATTGCTCAGGTAATTAGTCAAATTTCGCTTCATGATCTTAAATTTTTGAGTAAGCTTCAAAATGTTAATTATGAATAGTGGATGAATAGCATGCTTTGTTTTACCTTCCACTTGGTTTCCGACTGTGTATATTTATATCACACATGGCTTGTACCTTTGTAGTAAAATATACATATGTGAAATTTTTCAGATTGATGCTATTACTAAAGTACATCTCACTTTTGATGATATACTTACAAGAAGCCTGAGTGTAGCAGAAGCCCTTTCAATCTATGGGATACAAAAAGGAGATTCAATTGGTCTCTTGAGTGGTAACTCGCTAGACTTTTGTATACCAGCTTTGGCTGCATTATATTTAGGAGCTGCATGTGCGCCACTGAATCCTACTTACACTCAACGTAAGTGTCTCTTATTTTATAACAAATTTATTTTCTAGTACTTCCCTGCTGTATTTGAGCAATGTGGCATTCTGAATTAAACTAAACATTTGAATAAACTTTGACTTATTTCTGTTATATAGAATTTAACATTCAAGAACTCTTATGAAATGCAAAAGCTAAAGCTTTCGAGTTTTGTCAACTGACAAGTGCAGTTGTGTCACTCTAGGCTTTTCTTCACACCTGACAAAAGGGACGAGGATCCCAGTAACATTGTGTAGTATTTATCATCACTTTTTGTCTGAATGGACTATCTTTCTTGTTCATTATTCAAATACAAAGACTTAAGGTGACAAAATGTAGAACTTGCCAGACTTCAAATTTTAATATAGGTCTGTAAACTTATGTTCATTTGGAAGATAATAATCTTCATTTTATAGAAGTTACATGTAATAAAGGTATACTACACATGGCAGTCAACCTAAAGTTAACCTTCTAAAAGGCATCCTTCATTCTATAATTTTACCTCTATTTAGTATACTGAGATTGAGCTTTTATTTGAAAATGTTTATTTTAATTCTGTTGCAGGAGAGCTGATACATGCCTTAAAAATTTCAAAGCCAAAGATCATTTTTGTATCTGCACAGATCGTACATAAGGTAGATGAACTTAAAGGAAAACTGGAATTTCTAAAATATGTCGTAGTTATGGGAGCTTCAGCTTCTCAGCAGTACATCCCATTATCTGCTTTATTATGGAACAAGTCACAAAGTTTTCAACCAATTGATTTTGATCCAAAGGAGAATGTAGCCTGCATTATGTGTTCCAGTGGAACAACTGGCATGCCAAAAGGAGTGATGCTTACACATTCAAATCTGATGTATGTCTACTACACTCAGAAGTAAGTAAAATAAGTCTAATATAATCAAAACTTTCAGAAGCTTTTGTATTCAATAATTGTAACTGTGCTGACCAATTGTAAAATTGTTGGGTTTGAATAACTTAAACTGAATTAATTGACAGATAAACAAACTACAAAAAACTAAAGATTTTAGTTATTTTGTTTAATTTGAAAGCAAAATGACAATTCATTCCTGAAATTGAAAAGTTATGAATATAATGTAGAAGAATTTATTTTTGTTCTTTGATAGATCGGTGAACTTGTCAAATTTCACAATACCTTAAATTTATTATTAAAACTATTTTAGTACTTGAAGATCAGAGCCTTCTCAGCGTAGTTTGTGTAGAAAGAGTTCTGGCTTCCACCTGGGCATGACTGTTATTAACACAAATTTTCAACAGTATACAGATGTATGTAGTACATGTACATACTCTGCCATCGGTCTCCGTTGGTTGTACTGAAGTCTAGTCTTCATCACTGTACCCATATGAAAACCAGAGTGCTTTCTATGGTTTTTATACACAAAGGGGACAAAAAAACTGCTGTTGCTGTTGGTAGATGGGACGATGAATACAAGTTTAATTTTCCTGCAACAAACCTAATTAAATAAATCAGTTACATAGACAAGTTAGCCAGAAAAATGGCACAGTATTGACATAAGTCTAATCTTCACGTTAACCTACTTCTGTAATATGACAAATTTTTGTTAGCATTAAACTTCTAATCTTTTCTTTTTAAGGGACCCAAACTGTGGGAATATAAAAGCAGATAATATATACATTGGATTATTGCCCTTTTTCCATGCATATGCATATGTAATGCAAATGGTATGTTTGGCTATCGGATTGAAATGTATTGTGATGCCCAGATTTGAGGAAGAGCTGTTTCTAAAGACCATACAAGACTATAAGGTAGTAAATATTTTATTTAAAATTCTGCAGAAAAATGAAAATTCTGAGTATTCTATTACCCACAATCAAAGAAAAGTGCATTTATAAAAATTTCTAAGCTAATAAGTTCCATTTTTTTATGATTTATTATTTAGATTGTTCGGGTATTCCATTGTCTTGGAGTAGATAGGTGACCAAGAGAAGGTGAATACAGGCAAAGATAACAAGAACAGAAATATAGGCAGGTTAGAGATTATGTGAAAGATCGTCTAGATCAGAAAAAAATTTAAGAGATATACTCCATCTGTCTGTCTACTCAAAGACAAAGCAATTCCAGAGTGATCTAAATTATAATGTTGCCTCGCCATTATCAACAAACTTCAAATCCAGATTGGTACAATTGTTCCCAAATTCAAAACTCTGGGATCCTTTATGTAAACTTGTATTAAGACAAACCCTTAAATTTGAACTGTAATGATTTTAAGATCATGTAGATTCTTAAATGTCAAATATATTGCATGTTAAACATTACTACCTTTCTCCTTCTTGTAGGTAACCTTATTAATGATGGTTCCTCCACTACTTGTATTTCTGGCTAAACATCCCTTAGTTGCCAAATATGATTTATCATCAATAAGAGATATTATATGTGGAGCTGCCCCTCTGAG
The DNA here is from genome assembly GCA_037074705.1 of Zhengitettix transpicula. Classification (NCBI taxonomy): domain Eukaryota; kingdom Metazoa; phylum Arthropoda; class Insecta; order Orthoptera; family Tetrigidae; genus Zhengitettix; species Zhengitettix transpicula. The sequence continues at coordinate 46,352,719 of CM073591.1, read as the reverse complement.
TAAGGAAGTTCAAACTCAAGTTATGAAACGAATACATGTAAAGCAAATCCGCCAAGGATATGGAATGACAGAAACTACTTTAGGAGTCCTTGTGACGCCTCCAAACAAAAATAAATTTGGATCTTCAGGAATCTTGGTACCATTTACAGAGTGCAAGGTATTTAGTATTTTATTTTAATAGTTGATTATACTTACTACTTTGATAACAGCATTGTTTTTTATTGACTTTTAGGTCATTGATGTGGAGTCAGGCAAGGTATTGGGTCCAAACTTGTCTGGAGAACTGTGTTTCAAGAGTCCTTTGGTCATGAAAGGCTACTGCGGAGACATTTCTTCTACTTCAGCAATTGTAGACAGGGATGGATGGTTACATACTGGTGATGTGGGCTACTATGATGAAGATGGATTTTTCTTTGTTGTGGATAGAGTTAAGGAACTTATTAAATATAAAGGATATCAGGTATGTCATTATTCACAACTTTAATTAGTTTAAGTCTGTAATCATTCTAATCCCATTTATACCACACTTTTTATTTTTATTCTCAGAAAGTTAAATACTGTGTACCACTTTCTTTAACGGTAGACATCTTTAAAAAGCCAAAGTTCTCAAAACTAATTTTCAATTTTGAGCAAATAGAAGATTGGGTCTTTTGTCACGATTTCTTTTAAAATTGTTTCAGGTTCCACCAGCTGAGCTAGAGGCAATTCTTTTAACTCATTCATCTGTAAAAGATGCTGCTGTAATAGGTATCCCTGATGAAGTAGCAGGAGAACTTCCCACGGCATTTGTTATTCGCCAGCCTGGAGCCAATGTGACTGCTCAGGAAATAGTAACTTATGTGTCCAGTATGTATTTTGGTTAAATGATGTTGTAATAATCAAATAAGTTTCTTTGTTATAAAAGTGGAAGTAATATTTCTTTCATATATGTTGATATGTTCAACTTTGAATTGGTACCGAACAGTTCACCTATATTGACAAAAAACTGGTTCTCCCCCCCCTCCCCCCCCCCCTAACTTAGTTTGTTTCTCAGCAATCTAATGTTGATTAAGGGCTAATTTATAAATTTCATTTTCAGAACAAGTTTCTCCACATAAGAGACTTCATGGGGGAGTCAGGTTTGTTGAAAGCATTCCAAAGACTGCAAGTGGCAAAGTACTGAGAAGACATTTGCGAGAGATGTTAAAGTCCAAGCTTTAATATAGAAATATAAGTCTGTTGTACCTGAACTGATTTAATAACAAATCTGTACAAATGTTAAATGCCTTTTATAGCAAACATTTTGCTCAATTTATGAACTTTTTGTATGAAGTATTTATTTTCTGAATAAAAATTAATGCAAACATTTTTTTAATTTCTCTAATTCAGAAGACTGAACCTGAGTTCCACATTTCAAATTTTATTGTATTCAAGAGATTTCTCAGAATTTCCAGCAGTATATAAATGTTCCATAAACTCTAATTAGTCCCAAAAGTAAAAGTTTTCTGGTTCAAGCCCAGCAGTTATGTTCCTTTGTAATTGAAGTAGTGACTCTGCTATTTGCCAGTCTCTTGAGTGATCTGGAACTGCAAAGTGAGACATGTTACCTATATACTAACAAAAATTTAAAATAGGGCTTCTTAAATTTATAAAAGCTGCAACTGGCATTTGACTATTTAAATCTCTGTTAAATATAAATGTATTCAAAATTTCACCTAATTCAATTTTCATTTAATAACTGTAAAAAAAATTTCATAGGTTAGGTAAGTACAGTTTAGTACACATTCACTACAATTTTAACACTTACAATTTGGATTAATAACAATTTTTGTATATCTATAGAATAATAAATGGCTACAAAAAATGGTGAGAAGGTGCTTTTTAATGAGTGCTGTATAACCTCCTGCAAATGATATTCAATGTGTAAATCAAGAATGAAATAAAAATGATCAAACGGCAGTATTTTACTCTTCAAAATTAACACATTTCATACAGACCATTATAGTGTCTCTTAGCATTTCATCATATTCTATAGTTTATTTGGATTTATTTGTATAATTTCATATAGAACTTTTTAACAAGAAAAATTATATTATTTGATACATAGAACAAATTATCACTTAAAATTATATAATCTTATAAAAGTAAGTAAATAATATACATACTACAATATGGATCACTTTCATTTGTCTTGACATAAAATATTCCTCGGGCAGGATAAAATTCTGCTGGGAGGCCCATTACTGAACAGTTCCTCACATTACAAGGTTTTATTTCAACAGCAGGTATACTGAAAAAAATGATTCCCAAATTTTATATATATATATATGTCAAAAATAATTTTTGAGCTTGGTATGGAAAGGAAAAAGAGAGAACCTGCCGCTTACCTGAAAGTGAAGTACGGTGTAGCCATATAGAAATTTTTGGAAGTTCTTGGCCATCTCCTTCAGGAGGGAGTGTTACACCATTCTGTGCACCAGCCGGCTGTGGACTGCAAAAATTTGAAGAACTACCTTTGGTTCCCTATGGCTACATCATACTTCACTTTCAGATAAGCCACAACCTATCTCTCTTGAAATGAATGTGTCAAATTTTCAATGACCTAAGCCCCCTTCCTCAGGACAAAATATTATTCCACATTGTGTGTCTAATGGAACACACTGCAGCACAAGACACAATACTGGATCCTGAAGGAGGCGGCTTAGATCTGACAATTTGAAAAGATGATTCAACTCTGACATGGTTGCACTGACTATAGATTTAAGGTATGCCAATTAGAATCTCTCTGTCTTTCCTGTCCATTTTTATGTATCATAGTTTTACTTTAATATACAAAATCATGCATATTCTTTAAAAAGTATTACCTACCTTTCTATTTTATGATCCCATTCGATAGCCCAAAATGAACAATCGGTATGCAAAACACTTTTCGTGAAGAATTTATAAGCTCTTCCATGACTGCATATTGCTGTCATAACATCCTTTATATTCATTACTACACTGAGGGAAAAAAAAGTACATACATACATTAAAAAATTCATAACTATCTGATCGAGTATTATTTGGAAATACATTGGATTTTATGAGACACTATCAAGTGATTTTGATTCATAATAAGGAAGGATTTTCTAAGTAAAAAATTTCAGAATTTATTGAACTCCAAAAAACTTATTTTTTGTAACTTGTTGTGATTAGGTTACAATGATTTTAGTATTCCTTAATTTGTGTGTACAGAACCATAAAAACTTTTTTCCATTTCGTTTTTTTATTTTGTAAACACTGCGCTTAAGTATAGTTTTGAATTAATTTTATTGCATTAAGTTTTTTATCTTTAAGTCTGATTCTGTTTTGTTTGATTCTGTTTCCTTTGATTCTATCAAAAAATTTAAAATTATTTACCTTTACTGATTGAAAAGAAGTCCTTCAACAAATTAATATTCTTTTACACTTGTTAAATGAATTATTTGTGTATATTAAAAACTTAAAGATTGGTTAGTATTACTAGTATTAATGACAAACAACTCTCTTTGGATATCACAAGCAACAACGAATGTCAATGTAAAATGGCGATAATGATGTTGAATTAACCTTTTTAAAATATTTAATGCTCCAGGTAGTATGCCATCAACTGGTAAACCACTATAACAGCCAGGCTGGCACATTCCTCCATTGGGATAGAAATCAATATGTCCTAAAATCAATAATTTGTATAATTAAAACAATACATTAAATTCACATATAATATGTTACAGAAGTACTTCATAGGCTTTAAAAATGACTTTTTGGAATACACAATTTTTTAAAAACAATGCCCAGATCAAAAGTGAATTGGCACTTGTTAAATAATTAGAATTCACTTACAATTTTGAGTGGTGTAAGTATGATTTACACCCAACATAATGAAACTTACCCAGAGGGTCAGGAACACCAAATCCTAACATATTCATCAACTTTCCATTTGTATGTATTACATCAACAAGTAAAGCATCAGTAGGATCTAATTTCATGGACAAATCTTCTGTGTCAAAGCATGGTTGGGCTGGATCTAACCCTGCATCAAATTATTTAATCTTATAGTCATTGGGAAGTACAAAATAAACTTAATAAAATTCTATATATTTAGGAAAGTTGCAGTTTTATTAAATTAGTAACACAGCACCAACTGTTCAGTAATATGAATAAATGGGTTCTATAAACAATTCCCAAAATTTATTAAATTATGTTTATAAATTATTGTCCATTTCATGTCTATCTCCCTATATTTTATCAACTTTAATTAAAGCCTAAGCCTACTCACATTGGTTTGAAACTAGTAATTTGGTACAGTTAAAATCAGTATGCTGTTAAGTTAAAAAACTAGGTGACTCATGGATCATAGCTTATACTTCATTTAAAAAGAATATCACCTGTGATTCTAGCAACCCCACCAATTATAGCAGATGCAAAGGAACAAATGTGAGCCCCTAAGCTGTGACCAATAAGATGAAACATCATTGGCTTCATTCCATTAGAGATCAACATCGTAAGGAATCTGAGAAAATAAATTGAGTATTAATAAAACAATTCAATCAATTAAAGGGTTAAAAAAGCATTAAAGTTATTTTCTGGTATGCAATTATGTATCAATCAGTAATGAACACATTTTATTGGCTAGGTCTGATGGTCCATATACTCAATAAAACAAACTCACTGTAGAGAATGATCATACAATTTTGAATATATTTAAACTCAAGATATACTAAGAAACAACATGGTAACATTTTTCTTATAATGATAATTACTAGATCTAGTTTGAATTTATTAATGACATGTCCAATTCTTCACATTTCAGAACTTCTTGTACAATAAAGATCACATTATCAATTAATAAAGTAGTATGTTGGTATTTTATTATATGAAATTTACATATTTACTGTAATTTGTATTTTACTTTATTAATATGAATAATATAATCAAAGAAAATTAAAAATTATATTTACATTAATAATAATTTATGGGACGTTTCAATTAATTGCAAAATTTTGTAAAAACTTTAAAACCAGTCATAAATATTATGAGTTAAAATTAAAATATTAATAATAAATTGATCTCTTGATACAAATATATATGATAAAATACTTGATTCTATAAAGTGATAAAACTGCTCAAAAGTTTATATAAATCTAATATGAAAAATAGTTTCTCATTCATTTCTGTTGCAGGCCGTTCACTATAGGGGCAGCAAACTTAATTAATGCTTTAGAAAATTTATCATACTATAGCTACAGAACTTCAAATTATAATAAATGTTGATGCTCTATTCACCTTCCCACATCTTTCCCAGCTACTCTTGTATTTGCAACAGCTCGCCAATACTTCCATGTGTTGCCACCTCCACTCCAATCAACAACAATAACGTTAACATTGTCCTAAAAATTTGTGTAAATTCAGTTAATTATTTTTGTTATTAATTTTTATTAAAATAGTGTTTGTTAACAACAATATTGCATATAAGACGTATAAGTTTATTTTTTAAACAAGATCTGTGTCAAATGCATTATGTATAAGTACATGCTCAAGTATGTTGTTTTCCTTAAAGTTGTTGAATAAGTGTCCGTCTTCTAATTTGGAGGGAAACACACTTTATGTTGATCAGTGATAGTTTATCAACCACAAAAAAAATGTGAAGACGGTAATTTCAAAAGTATGATCTGCTAGTATTTTTTAGAAATTTAAATAATCTAGTGTTTTCAATAACATTTACATCATTTCAAAGCATGAGCATTAATCTATTTTCCTTCATAATCCCCATTTTGATGATTCATTTTTGTGGGCGCTGAGACAGTTTTAGTAAGTTTATGTCATATTAGATAACAGCCATGTAGTTAAGGAAGAGCTGATCGTTTCACCTCGTTAGCGTTGTTGAAGTGAGTTTGGAACAAATATGCTTTCAACTTAGGTTACAGGAGAAACTGGAAGCCAAGTCCGGGGCAATATACTGGTAGGGTGATGATAAGCCATCAACCTATGATGGACAGCGCGGGATTGATGGGCGACGTGAGTACGTTCGTCGTCGCCCTTGCTCACTATTCACTTTCTCCAGTTCTGAATAACCCGCCTAAGTGTCTCACAAAACCTTTCGGCATTTATTGTGGTCACCGAAGTTGGCCAATGAAACTCTGTTTCGAACACAAAACAGTTGCCAGACTTTACCGGCATCCTGCGTTTGCTTTAATTTTCACGACTTGGGTGAATCACTCATGTGATTGTTGTTTGGTCTCAGGTGTCAAGTTCAACGCCCTAATAAGAACTTACAACTACAAAAAACATAAGTCTTAAAGTGAAGAAAAACATATTAAAGAGCTAGTATGGCGTATTGCGCTACACAGAAGCGAATCGTGAACTACAGGAGAAAGATAAGGACGAGACTATTAGTTTTTGAAGACTGGTGCTAAAAGCTAAAAAGAATATGAGCCCAGTTGGTGGACCATATCCTCCGACACAATGGACTGCTGAAGAAGAGAATTGAGGTAGCTGTAGAGGGAAAGAATGGTAGAGGAAGACAAAGACTGGAAAAATAATATAAGACATGAATTGTACTTCATATTATGAGCTGAAAAGGAAGGTGGAGAGGTGAGACAAGTCGAAAGCTGCTGCCAACCAGCCTCATGGTTGATGACCTAAGAGAGAGAACTATTTAATATTGTCTGCAGAGAGACTGAATACAGTAACATAGAAAAATCAAATTGTTTCCTCTAATAAATTTGTGCACAATTAAATTAATTGAGATAGTAGATGACTTTTACTTAACATAAATAGCATTAATGATTGAATATATGAAAGAGTAATAATAAAAATCCCCCTTCATGATGTTCTTGATGAAGCTTGACACACATGTGAAAAATCCTATTTTGAAGAGTAATAATTTTCTCTCTCCCAGAAGATTGTTATATTTCAAAAGAGAATAAAAGTAAAATAATTTTTTAATGTTGACATCACTACACTTTGATAGTATTCTAACACAGTTGAGGTTAATTTGTTTTTCCAATTTAATTTATTATCCACTCATAATCCTTGAGAGTTTTGTACTTTATGCTTCGCAAAGTTTATCATTATTTGACACTATTTCTACAGAACTCAGTGCCACATTTTTGTTTAAAATTTAAATAAATTGTTTTCACACATTTAATATTCCATTAGTAGAAAACAATTAAGTAAATGGTTAAATGGGATATTTGGAAACAGTTTAATACAACATTAACCTTATTTTAAAATATTTACTTCAAATTTATGGCTTCTATTTATCGACTACATACCCTTTCTAGAAGCGAACTGGCCATTTCTATAATCCACTCTTCAGATGAAGTTGACATGAAGCCGTGGATAATTAACACAGTTCGTAGTTTCATGTCAATCCCCGAGGTTTTGATGTTTGTTATATGCTCTGGTTTCATCTGATTTCTCCTGAAAATATTAAAAGTAAGTTTTGTTTAATTTTACTATATTCATGACTGACTTTCATCAATAAAATTGTTTAATTGGCTACTTCATTATTGAATTAAAATTGATTTGTTGTTCTGAAAAAAATTCTGAACAAATTGACTATACTGTTGCAAAACTTAAAATCAAATTGCAGATATTAAGTTTTTCTTTCAAACATTCAATTTTAAATTCTGAAATTTTATTTTAGAACTGACTTTTTTTTTGTTCGAAATGTTTATTACAAAGCCAAGATTGATTTTTCATTATAAAATCAGTCAGTACCTAGAACTCAGCAGATTATTTGGAGAAATCAATAATTCAGCATGAGGTATTAAATGGGAAATTATTTGATCATTAACAATTGGATAAATTGTAAATAATCAATATTACTTTTCTCATCCTGACTAAGCAGGAATATGGTTAACTAACAATAATTCAGGTGATACAAAGCCACGAAAACATACAATCAAATTCTGCTTTTCAATGTTTACTCATTACATGTTTAATATCATTCAATAATATCAAAGTTCCTGCAAATCACAAATTTGGCTTGTGTTAACTTTTCTCTCTGTGCCAATGAAGAGTCATGTGGATCACATACTACATCAATGGTGTGCGTGGGTACGTGAAAATTTGTAAGGGATACATAGTTAACTACCTGGTAGTTACTACCAAGAAGTTTGAACAAAAGTGTTGCAATACATTTATAATTAACTTCTGGACTGAATTGGAAAAGAACTCAAGGAACTAGCAGAAATTGCAGTGAAGTACCTTCTGCAGTTTACAACAACTTATTGTGAAAAAATGGGTTTCCAAGTTTAGCTTACATGAAGAATAAATATAGAAACAAGCTTAATGTTAAGGATGATTTATGGCTGTATTGGACCAAGGTGGAGCCAAACATTAATTAACTTTGTAAACAAAAACAAGCCCAGTGTTCCCACTAATTAATTTCTGAGGCTTTATAAATTTTTATGTCTGATTAATAAAAACTAATAAAATAACCAATAAAATTTCTGTTTTTTTATTTAAATTGCCTATTTATAATTAATCTTTAACTAATATAACACATTTTAATAAAACTGAAGTGTTTTTGCTGGGGGTATGCATAGAAAATGTACACAAAAAGGGGTATGTATAAATATACATTATTTAATATTAGTCAGTTATTGGTGTGTTGTAAACTACATTAAACTGCAATGAATAATTATATATAATATCCAATAAATTTTAATCAATATATAATTAGTAGGGGGAATCCTTTATCTTGCAACATTCTGTTCGTTAAGTTAGAAAAATACTTTTAATAAATGAACTATTAATAACATAGAATTCCTTTTACCTGCTGTAGAGGAAGAAAGTTGTGTTGACAGTTTCGCTACTGTGTGGTTTGAAAAAGAATTTAAGTATCTTAGAAGTAGTCATTGGAAGACCAAAGCAGTTTACAGAAAAACTACTAGAATCATCTACCTGTAATAATGAAGCCACTATGAAACAAATATGGCAGTTGTCTACTTAAATAATTAGTAAGTTCAGGAAACATTAAAATAATTTCAAAAAATTGTTCCATAAGTGATAAAAATCAAAATTACATGTGAAACATCTCCAAAATATGTATATAAAGTTATGCAACAGCTAATACCTGGACAATTAAGATAACAAATAGGTATATTTGAAAATGACCATTGTGATTTCATCAAATGTTAATCCAATCACTGCTGGGGTTTTCAAACCCACTCAAGTTAGTAAATGCTTGTTAACCTAAACACAAACCACTGCAGATTTAAATTTAACACTTATATAATTATGAGAACATGAATCGAAAATATTACAAAAATCACTCGATTCTAAGCAATGAACACAAAGGTTTTATTATTATATATATAGCAAGTTTGAATGTGAATTAGTTCCTTAATGGATTCTCCTAATATTGTATTTATTCCTTAATGGAAGCTCCTAATACTTCATTCCCTCTAGTCTATCCATTCCTCCACTGAAAACTATTAATTGTCCACAATAAGACTGTCTATATTTGCCTGGTCAGGAACTTGACCCGGTGGCCGAGATGGTTAAGGCGTCTGTGTACTAAGCAGAATACGTGGGTTCAAGTCCCGCCTGGGTCAAATATTTTCAGTCTTTCCTGCCTGTAAATACTGATAGTTTTGTGACCAAAAATTAAACACTGGTATGCACATAATATAATTTCATATTAATAAAATGCAAGTAATTTTAATTGTATAACATTAAGAAACAATTAATTGCTACACAAATATATGTGCTAAATTTCAAATTAACCATTTAAATACATAAATATATTGAGGTTTTTTTGGAAATATTTTAACAGGTAAAGGGTGGAATATTTCGCATGAAATTTCGTAGAACTCTGGAAGATATAAAAGAATTTTCTACTATTAAAAAATTTGGCAAATAATTGAACTTATCAGAAAAAGAAAAAAAGTACTGTGGAGCATCTATATAGCGGACTTCGGATATAACGGACTGCTGGTGTTTGTGGTTGCGATTGTTAGCTTTTCCCACGGTAAAGAAGATCGTTCACAACAATGGTGCGCAGTGCTGAGGTCGCGCCCATCAACAATGACCACAGTGTAAAGAGTTAACTAAGGCCCCCGGGCTATGGTTTAAGGATCCTACTCCGGTAAAAGTGATGTCAGACAACATGAATCAAGTAGGCTGGGTGCTTGTTACTTGTACACACTTTTCCGATGGCGGGAGAGAGGTTTGCTCTGGGGGCGCAGCATTCCCCTCTACGTGCTTATTACGATTGCAAATATTTACATATTATAGATACTTATTATAAGTCAGCTCCACGATTTCAATTTTTGTCCAAACTATTTGCAACTATCCCACGATTTTTTTAATTAAACTTTATAATTCTTACGAAAAAAAAGTGTGTTTTTGTTGTTGAGTCAGCTTTTAATATCTCCAGAGTTCAAGAAAAATTTATTCTATCCATACCTCATTATCTGAATTCGTTCCACTTTCGTCTGTTGATTCTTTTAAGCTTCCGCCATTAGTCATCATATTCGCTTTTCTATTGCAACCATCTGAAACTGAAGAATAATTTCGGAAAGAAGATGAGTACCACAAATGGGGAGAAGAAAATTAAGAGATTATTTTGTTTCGTATGTATTCTACATTACGTATTTCTCAAACAAAACACGAAATAAATAAGTACGGAATATAAGCCTACTAATAGTAACAAAAATCTTAATTTCTATACTTTTATCAGTCGCCTGCACTTACGTGCGTTAAAAATGCGTTGAAATTATTCGCATTAAACATTGCATCGATGCTAAATTTCTAAAAAAATATATTGCTCAACCGTTTAAAAACCTGAGAGGGAATTAATAAGTTAAGAACCACTGACAGAGTTGAAATGGAACACAAATGTGCAAAATTGGATGAGGAGCGGCGTCTTGTAAGTTTTTTAAGTCAAGGAACAATTTTTACTAGCCTTACTATATAAAGTAATGAAACTACATTAGTGATAGTGTTACCAATACTCTGACCCCACGCGTAGTAACTACATTTCTAGTTCTGGCCACATAATTTCTATAAGTGTCTAACTTATAAAACCGAAAGAATTTTTCCTCAGTAAATATTTTAAAAAAAGTTAATTTTCGGAACAAGCCACAGAGCAGTGTTGCATGCAGGGTCGTGCGGTGGATGTTAGCACTATGATGCCTCTTAATTGATGTTTTCTTTTTTAAAAAAACTTAGATAGTTACTTTATTGATTTTATCAAATTTTACGATTTATATTTTTGTTTTGAAAATATAAACTATAATAAAATAAGATTTATAATTAGAGGATAGTTCAAATTTTTTTATATTTTGTTGCTTATACCGCCTGATGCGGCAGCCTCTGTCATTGCAGGTCACACCTCAGGAGTGCTCTCAGATTTGTAGCACGAAAATGAGTGAGTTTGTAGAGTTTCACAGGCGTCGCCGGGCGACTGGGGGTGGGGGGGGGGGGGTGGCAGATAAAGCGCCAGATCCTGTGCTATCGCTGGGATAACACCTAGATGGCAAGCTGCCTGTTATAGGAGCGATGCGCAACAAGGCTGGGAGTTTAATTCTTCGATATCGAAGCGTAGATTTGCAGTGTTAAAACACAATTTTTATGAAGGTTCTTAAAATTGAGAAAAATTAATTCTTACTAAACTAATTTATGTGCTGTACCACATGAGCACACATGCACCAGCCGCCACTGTTGGTGAGCAACTTTCAAAAACATAAATAAAAACTCATTAATCATTACTTATTTGTAATAAATCAAGTTTCATCTTTTAAATGGAATTGAGATTGTGGACAGAACATATACGAAAGGAACAAAGTTACTAGAAACGTTGTGTGGTATTTATATCAAAACTTCATTTTGTCTGTCATTTGGCTATTTTACATAATTATTATTTGTTAAAACAGTATTATTGTATTTTCATTTCATGTGGAATATTGTTGAAGTGGAATGTGACTGGAGATTTTTTATAAAATATTTAATGTATCTTACATGGTTGGATCAGTCCCGGGTTCGATTCTATTTTGCTATTGGAAGCATTTGAAATGTATTTTGTAAAGAATTAAGTGTAGTAACAAGGTGATGAATAAATATACTGTTCTGGTAAAAATAATCTTTGAAGTAGGCTTGCCAAAGTTAGGAAACATTTTGCTGCGTACACAATCAATTACGTAGATGACGTTTTTCATAGAAGGCGGACTACTCTAGGCACAGAAAAATATCGATAATTTTCGTTTTATCAAGTGCATGTGTAAATGATGAGGTCCGCGAGGTGACCGAAATCTTTTTTACGCATTAACAAAATTGTTAAGATTCAACATGTGTATTTACTTTGAATGTTTATCTATACATCCAATCAAAAAATTATTATTTTATCTTCAAAATACACGTTCTATGTCTTTAAGTGTCTTACTTCCATATCAATTACATTTGACTTGAAGAATTTATTAAAATGATATCATAAATTTTTTAAAACTTTAAAACACTTGACCGCGGTTAAGTTTTACCGAGTTCCAGCTTCGTTCAACAGAAAACGTTTAATGTCGTCGTGTAAACAACATATTATAATAATAATGTAATATTCTGCAGAACCTGAATGGAAGTCAGGTGGAATGTGTCATTGACTACATTTTTTTAAAAAAATTAATGTGTAAGTAAATACATACAAGTGCTACATTGTACATAATCACCCATTTATATAATTCATAGCACATATAAACTATTTACAAATCGTAAAATTTTGAACTATATATAGTATATATATATATATATATATATATATATTGTAATGCCAATTAATTAGGCCATTAATTGGTTTTAATAAAATTTAATTGTAGCGGCAGGATCTTCCAAAGCTACAATAGAGCCAGGCTCTGTTACTTTGTCGGAAAGTCAAAATGGCGTATGCGCGCTAAAACTGGAGAGCACGACGATAGTTCAGTTGGTGACGGGACATTTCGGAGGACGGAACAAATGATACTAGTGCAGAGACTAGCCGTCGTTTAATGTATTATTAAACAAAGTTGTGAGTTGAAGACAAAGTAAAAACATTCACGGAAGTATTATCCCGTAAATATTGCTAAGTTAGCAGTTTTTACGTCTATCAGCAACCAGGAAAGGAGTGCAGTTTTTACGTCTGTAGACAGCCAGGAATAGTAAAGTTGCGTTTTAAATCCCAAGCGGTAAAAAGACTAGCAAATCTATTAATCACAGGATTCGTATAAGGCAAGCGGTCACCAGATAGCTGACAAAAAGGAGGATCATCCGAGTTCCTGGGAGCCTACCAAGGTTGATTTAAAGAGTGTAAAATCTGTGAGCCGATATTAGAATCAGTGTAAAAATTTTGCAATAGTGTACTCCCGAAAACTTATATATATATATATATATATACTCCCGAATGCTGGAACCTGCTGGACATATGTAAGTAATACAAAAATGATTTATGTAAACGTAATTAAAGGATAGAAGTCAGATTTCGTTCTATTTTAATTGTCAAGTTAATTTCTTTTCTTTTTAATTTATTTCTATGGACGTATTGTTTAGGTAAATGAAAACTGTTTGTTCATAAGATTTTTGAAACAACTTGTTGTGTCCATTATCAAACCCAGTGAAGGCCCTGAGATTTAAAATTTTATATTGTAATTGTTTGTGAGTTAAAGCCACAAAATAAAATAAATATTTCGTTTGTTAATTTCGATCTTTTCATTTAATAAAAGCCTTCCATTTTATTATTACATTTTGACGCTTCACGTGAGGTAAATTCATTTACATTCAAATTAAATAAATAACGCCTCATTGTTAATTATTACATAATGGCTTCCACAACGTGGGGCAAATTAAAACGACCCTATTTTTTATTATTACAATATATATATATATATATATATATATATGTTTACCTTATAATATATATATATATATATTCTTAATTGAATTAATCCATATTTTTATATCAGTCACAAGAAATAAGAAGTTATAATTTTTCAATCCATTTATGATGTCTAGTAAGCTTTATTTTCATTAGTTTTATTTTCACAAACAAATTCTTAGGCAAATTGACTCGTTTTGACTAAAATATTATTTAATTATTGGTAAGCAACCAAAGGCTTATACAAACGCACAACTAAAACATTTTTTAAATTTATCTTATTTTATTATTATTGGGAGGTTTAGAGTCGCGTCAACAAAAGTTGTTCTTGACGAATGTACATGGTCAAAATGAAAACATTGTTATGAGGAATAGTCTTGGTCTGAGGAATTTTGTAATGACTGTAATGCAAGTCTCTTTTTTGGACTTGTTAATCTTGTCTTTGTTCTTCTGTCTTTCACCGCTATGTACATAATTGATATAATCTTGAGAAATGTTTACGGTGGAGTATTATAATCCCATAGGGTACTCCACGGGTTTTTTATTTCAGCCGCACTAACAATTGCACTTCTAGCTTGATCGAAAGTTGAGATCCTTCTCTTCCGATTTATATGAGTCCCTTGCCACTTCCAGAGCTTCCTCCATGTTCAGGTAATTCTGCGTAGATGACATCTGTTTAATTTTCTTCTTCGGGTTAATGACAACAGGTTGTTCGAGTTTTGGAAAATCAGTGCTGTCCGATATGTCGGTGATGTGACTAGAGAGAGTTTGGGAAGGTTTCTTTTTATTGACGATGGTTTTGGAAGAAACTTTAATTGGTAATGCTAATTGCTCTTCATTTGAATTAATTCTAGGTTGTTCCACTACTTCTATCATTTGAGATTAATTGGTGACCTGAAACGTCGGTAATGTTATTCGAGAAAGTTGCAGAAGGTCTTCCTTTTTGGATGATGTTTTTGGAAGAAACTAGAATTGGTGGTGTTACTTGCTCTGCAGTTGAATTATTTCCAGATTGGTCCTCTTCTACTATCATTGAGGACGTTTCTGTAACGTGAATTGTCGGGTTGATGTTTAGAGTGCAATCTTTTGCATGGTGCCCCTTTCTGTTGCAGAGATAACAATTATCATTCTCGGGAGTAAGGAATATTCTATAGAAGGTATTTTCATAGTGCAGAATGATCGACTCAGGTAAGGCGTGAACTAACTTAGGATCCAGGAAGAAATGTCTGCGAAATGACATAATATGGGAGAATCTTTGGTCAGAGTCAGTAGTATTGTGGCAGGTTATTTTTTATGATAAGGTTATCCATTGTTTGTTTAATTCTTTGACTATTAGTTCGCTCGGCAACATACGACATACATTTGTAATTATTATTCTAGTCATTTTTATTAACAGTGGTCTTATATTGACAGTATGGTTGTTTATCACAATTTCCTTATATTGTACTTGTTAGTTCTTCCACTTCTTTTTTACTACTTAGAAAAGCACAGACTCTGCTTTTCGCTATTTTAGAGAAATAACGAATCTTTGAGGGACATATAATTTTAGAAAGAGATGAAAGATACTCATCAGTTGTTGCTCCTTCAGCTGTATCGATCACGATGGCTTGAGACCTGTCTGGATGCTGTGGCTCCTGCATACGAAATCTTGGGGGCGTCTCTCGGGTTCATTTCTTCTCTCCTGTAAGCTCAGAAGTAGCCAAAGGTCTGCTAACTCCTTTTATGGCGATGCAGACTATTCGAAAATTCCAAAACGTGTTTCCACAGTCACAATCACAAAAGCGCCAACGTAATAAAAAAGGCCTCATTTAAGCAGCTTTGAGGAAAATACGTTTTCCGACATAATAAAATTATTTAAATATCTGTTCAATATCGATTTGGTGTAGAACTGAACATTTTTTGTGATAAAATATTAATATTTGAAACAAATTTATAAACAAATATTCTCGCCGTTTTTAACGCGTGTTACTAAGATAAACCTAAAACAATTTAAAAATTCCTATTATTGGCATTATTAGTACTACCGGTTTTATTTTTTAAAAAAATATATTAAATCGTAACATTCATGTATTAACACTTCAGGGTGTATTGTTTGTATATGAATGCATTCAGGTGACGAATGTATTTAAATTGATCATTGTCCGAAAAATTGTGGAACGGATCAAATTAACTTGAAGGAGTTTTCCCAAATTTGTTTTCATAAATAAAGTTGCTGAAAAAAATTCACAAAAGTAGTGGTTGGAAATTTTAAACCTTTTATTTTCTGCTATTTCAACTAAGAAGATTATGAATACCATTCTTAATAAATTGTTAGTAGTCGTTGAAATTAGTAAGCTTATTCAGGAAAAGCACATTAGTGGAAATAATTGAATATTGAATGGTAAACCACTTATTTACTTAGATTATTTTGTAGATATAGTATAAGAAATGTTAGAAATTCTAATAATTATACCGGTGTTACACAAGGTAAGGCCGACGCTCCAAAAGGGGGAAAATTTGAATGTTTAAGGCGGCAAATCGATTTTTTTTTCTAGGGTAACTGGCTACATGAGGGTAATTCACATGGTGGCAACTCCCCTTTAATAGCATAGGAAGAGTTTTGAAAGGGGGGATGCGGAAGGGTAGAGGAAGGCAGCCAAGGGTTAACCAGGCTATAGATTAAGGATCTTACCCGGCATTCGCCTAAAAGAGATGAAGAGATGCAGGACAAACCCTATAAAACCTGCATTAGGTAGGTCGGGCATTGGGTACTTGTCCCACGTCCTTTCGATGACGGAAGAGGGGTTTGCTGTGGGGACGCAGCATTCCATTCTCCGTACTTCGACCAGTTTAGGAGGCAGCTGGCCGACTGTTCCAATGGGAACAGAGAACAACTCTTACCGTATGCCCAAGGTCTGTGACTGCGAAACATACACCTCTCAAAACAGGCCGAGGTGCCTCGGCATGTGGGAACCTTAGTTCAAAAAACCAGGGAGATGTGAAGGCATCCCCAAAGGTAGCCTCCGCCAGAGCTCTCTAATTCAAAAATGAGTTCATCTAGAATTTAAAAACCACTAGCCATTTTAAAGGAAAAATTGTTGGTATCTCAATTAGAAATAATCATTTGGTAAATATGGTGCTTTCAACTTGAAAGATTGGACTAATATAAACTACGACGTATTGATTACTATGTCTAGTGAAGGAGAAGTACGTACAGTGTTGCTATGACATGCGGCTTAGTGGTTGTCTACTGTAGTCTAGCGCCAAGTCCGCGTGATAAATTAAATAAGAACTTAATTGCATACAAAAGCTCGAACGGGTGATAGGTTTTGAGATCTCAGATTAAAATAAATTACTACTTTGTTTATGCAACTAATTATTACTATAGAAGAACTGTGATACACAAGTTAAAATCTAGAAAAAATTCAATTTTTTATTATATAAAATATGTATGTGTTACATTCGAAATACTTAGGTGGGGAAGGGTAAAAAAAAGGTTGGGAAACACTGATTTAGACGCTAATTTGGTCATGCTTAGTCACAATTAACAATATTTTATTATAAGAGTATATTATTTTTCATTACATAGCATTCCTCATAAGTCTGCGGAAATACAGTTATTACTCTGATTGCAGTTTGTTTTTGAAAATATTTCCCTTCCTTTTACAAACTCAACGTTCATAATTGTTTAAATATGTGAATTATATTTTTAACGCACTATATTCTTAAACCGAAATTTAAGCCAAATTATATTTTATAATTACTAGCTTACCCAAAAATAATCCCCAAAGAATCCAGATGTTAATTAAGAAGCAAGTCGAGAACATTATTGAAAATTCCTGCAGCGTTTAAGTTGGATTTTGGCAGTCGATTGTTACTTTGCTGTTCCACCTGTCCTTCTAAAGTTGCGATGCAGGATTTTCGCCAACAACGGACTTAAATAGGAAGCAACGGGACCGGAAATGAAGATAAGCAGCTTCCCGACAGGCCTTTTCCTCACAGCGGTCCAGGTAAAACACTTCCGCTTTTCAAACCTCAGGTGTTTCTTAATCCCAGTCTTACTGTTGCATTACAAATGCATTTTGAGCTCCGTAAATCTTGTTAGTTTATTTGCCAGTCAAAGAGACAGGTCATACATCAAATAATACCCTCTCATTAAATTTTTTTAGAGTAACAGGCTACATGAGGGTAATCCATGTGGTGGCATCTCCCCTTTAATAGCATAGGAAGGGATTTGAAAAGGCGGATGCGGAAGGGTAGAGGAAGGTAGCCAAGGGTTAACTAGGGCCCCCGGGCTACGGTTTAAGGATCGTACCCGTCATTCGCCTAAAGGAGATGCAAGACAAAGCCTAGAAAACCTGCATCAGGTAGGTTGGGTAGTGGGTACTTGTCCCACGCCCTTCCGATGACGGAAGAGGGGTTTTCTGTGGGGACGCAGATTCGTTCTCCGTGCCTCGACCAGGAGGCAGCTGGCCGACTGTCCCAATGGGAACAGTGAACAACTCTTACCGTATGCCCAAGGCCTGTGACCCTGGAACATACAACTCTCAAAACAGGCCGGGGTGTCCCGGCTTGTGGAAACCTTAGTTCGGAGAGAGGAATAGGCATCCCCAAAGCATCCTAAAAGGTTCTGCCTGCGAGAGAATAACCCTCGAGACCCTTAAATATTTTATATGATATTTATAAATTATAAATAAATAAACAGCCTTGAGTCAGAAAATTGTTTATTGACAAAAAATTAAATATCCCTGACGTTTCGTTTTTATTTTAGGAACCCTTAAAGTTTAGTAATCTATATAATAAAATAGCGTGTATATTTGTTTGTATTTACGTTGTTCTTTATACAAATTTTATCGCCTGGACAGAATTTAACAAAAATTGGTATACATATTCTGCCAAAATCGAGAACCGGTACTGTGGGGGTGAGAAACCCCTAGAATAGACGTGGAAATAATTATAATTGAAATAAGTTACGAATTAGTGTTAAATTACTGCGCGAGACGATGACGTCATAAGTTTTCAAGACATTGACGCATCCTAAATATAGTTCTGTATTTCGTAATGAAATAAAGCAGAAATATTTTTATTTAACATAAAGTATACATGTGGAAAGAATTATAATTAAAAATCGTGATCATTAAATATTAATTTACTGCGCGCCAAGAGACAATGACGTCACGCGAGAGAAAGACGTTACTACGCAACGAACGAAGGAGATTATTAGGAATTAAATAAAGCAGAAATATTTTCTTTAAATAAAAAGTATAATTTTATGCAGCAATATTCCATCGAATGATAATAAAGAAGAATACGAATTACTTTACCATCCTTGGGGAAAATGTAAGTTAATTTTCGCGCTGTATTAGTTGTGAGTCTAGCTAACAATTTCATCAATGTAATATTTCGTAATGTATGAAGACTGAGTGACGATTATATCCTGAAATACTCAAGGAATATATTTAAGTAATCAATTAAATACTTTTTCGAGTTGATGATCGTGTGGAAATAATATTCGGCAGGCGTTAATGGAATTTATAGTATTTCTACTGGTGAAGTTTGTGTATAATTTCAATTCCTTTCAGTATGAGAGGGGAGGGCGCCTAGGGGTGGGGGTAGAGGATCAAGGAGCGTTACATAAAAATAGCGCAAAAACAACCGAAATTGGAGTGTATCGGGGGTTCTGGATAAATGACATCTCGGGCAACGCCGGGCACCCGCTAGTATCATATATAAATCATACAAATAATTTAGAGGCAAGGTTTTGCCTGTTGCAAACGAAAAAAGAACCTTCCCATTTAAAATTTTCGTATGATTTACATGAAATTACTGAACCTTAAGAGATCCTAAAACAAGTACGAAACGCTGGAATTTTTTGCTGATGAAACTCAGATAACTCTTATGAGATCACTTAAAATAGGGGCTCAAATTGAGTGTAGGCTAAGTGAGATAAAAAAAACTAATCTTAACGTATTTTGAGTTGAAAGAATTGAAGTTCAAATTTCTCGGCTGGAGTCCCGAGTGTGGGAAAAGACTCACCACCGCCGAAAAAAAAGCAGGTGAGGGTTTACGAATATGAGTCAGAAATATTAGGAATGTTTAAAGAAAGGAATCAAATAAATTGAGTAATATTATTTTAAATGATAAGTATTTAATGTGGTAAATACAAATCGTATTCTTTTACGATTCTTTAATCGGGAGGTTTCGACCTTATGATTGATCGTATTCATCCCCAGACCTAATATTTCCTATAAGCATATCATCCTAAGACCAGACTCGTCCATTTGACAACGTGTTGTAAACACGGTTTGCTTTCTGAAATAGGAAACAACTACTTAGTACCGATAAATGCCAGTTTTAAAGTTCATACTACGTAAAATAATGTTACAGGAAATATATATTCAAATATAATGTTGGGGATGTGTTTAATTTTATATTTAAAAATTAAAATTTTATTTATTTAATTTATTTATAATTAAGGGTTTATACAAATTCAACAGGGTCCTTTTTTAATTGCATGTATCTAAATTAAAATTTATTTGCTCTTGAGTTTAAACTTTAAATGATTTAACTACACGCAATATTCCAATAAATTTCTAATACGTTAAACAGGCAAACCTCATGGCGATTTTATGAGAATAAAAACATTATTTTCAATCAGACAGATTTTATGGGATTCTGAACATAAACCAAAAAAAGGGGGGGGGGGGTCGTATGTCTTCACAGGAATTCCTAGCAACTTCCTTCTTTACACTTCCTCGTCGGCGTAGAAATTCTTAGCATCTCTTGACATTCTTCTTCCCTCGGTCGGGCCATTTTTTCTTCTCCAAGTTGTACGTGCGCACTATTTTTACTCCTACACTTTCTCCCTTCCCCGACTTTCTCCTTCTCCGGGTTATAGATAGGAATTGTCCTGTTTCTTCGATTGTCCACCTTCCAGCTCGACTTTCTTCGTTCCCCGCCAGAGGGTGGAAAACTCTTCACGGGTGTGATTTCAGCCAATCTGCGTCAAGATTACACTTTCGCGGGCTTACTCTCGCCTTTTGGAAGGGTTGACCTTCGGGGATTTTGGTCAGGTCAATACCCCTGAGGTTCTCCCATAATCCGCCGCCTTTGTCTGAAGGCACGGTTTCTCCTCGATATTCCTTCACCTCGGCGCCAAATTTTATGGCCGTAATTTCCAGCAAGCCAGAGCTCTGCTCTGAGTAAATAGGCGGGTTTTTTATATCCAAAACGCATGTGTAAAATTAATCTTGAATTAATTTGAGGAGGAATATATATTGTAGTACTAATTAGAGGATATTAGTGATTTGATAATTGGAAATTTGTGGTGTATTGTTAGCGGCGAAAATATAATACAACAATGGGTAAAACGTGTGCGAGCCTTTGTCGGCAGCAGGCATTCTAAAACCGGAGTCTAGCGGCAGTTGCGGGCAGAGATTCATCAAGAAAAGTCGCGGGCAGAAACTTGATCAAGTAAACGTTGCGGACAGTAAAGTAATTGAGTAAAAGTATTGGACATAAATTCGTCGAGAAAAGTTGCAGTAAAAGTTATGAATAAGCAAAGCCACGCGTAAAAAATTTCAAATAGTAAGACTGTTAGCGAATTTCATCGAGAAAGGGTTTGATAACTATCTGGCTGACCAATAGTTAGAACGAGATATACCATATTTGCCGGCGAGAAAGACACTTAATGCGGAGGATCACAGGAGCTGAACGGAGAAATCGTTCCAGTTGAGAGATACCAAAGTTTTGGTCAGTGTTTTGTAATCAATTTAAATTTAGTGAAATTATGGCCTATTGAACGTGAAAAGTGTATAGTGCATCAGAGCCCAAAACGAAAGCCTGGTACCAGCAGAGACTGTAAGTATAAAGAAATTTAATAAAGGTTTTGTAAACTTTAAATAAGGATCAAATCGTCAGATTTCGGTTTCCCGTTTATTTTATTGTTTAACTTTAAAGTTGTAAAGAAAAATTTTGATTGTTTAATTTAAATGTAAAAAGGTTGGTTCTTTATTTAGAAGGCCCAAAATAAACGACCCTGAGATGAGAGTTGATAAATTCTGTAAAATAGCAAGAATACAAATCACGTCAAGAAATGATGTTATTTTTTTACTTGGAATAAATTAATTGTTTTTTAAAGTTTAAAATTTGGAAAATTATTTTAAATCCTTTTCGTTTATATTTAATAAATAAAATTAATCCATTAATCAATTGCTTAAATTTGTTAATGAATTCATTACAAATTGGCGACCATTTAATTCTTTTAATTATTTGCTATTCATTACATTTTGGTGCCTCAACGCGGGCCGATTAAAATTTTTATTATTTATTACATTTTGGCTTCACCAATGTGAATTCATTTAAATGTATCTGTTTATTACAATAAAGAATCAATCAAATAATAGTAGTAACTAATGTTTTTACCACATTACATATTTTCATAGTCATATCAACAAACTGCATTGAGTATTGGGACGACATTTACTCTGAGTTATAACTGCCGCATATTGAAACCGCCCCAGGAAATTGTCAGGTCAACTTTCGACGTTTAAAGCTAAAAATTCTCTAAATTTGTTCTATATCCCAGCCACAGACGTTTCGACCCTAAATTTCCCTGAATCAAAGGGTATTTCAAACGTATAAATTTGGATTGCCAATTTTTTTAATGTATATTTGTTTGTTAATTAATTATACCATATACATATCCATAAATATACAACGTATATTATACCCTAGAAATGTGTCGGGACAGCTAACATTCGTACCAACTTGTTTCGTAGGAATACTTATTATTGTCGGAAGGAACACAAGGAAGTTGTACTTTTTGCAGAAATTATTTACCTGGCCTCAACATCCTCGAGGTTTTCCTTCTTTCTCCGAAAGACTGTTGACATGCATCCTGTGCAAGTGGAGATTTCTCTATGTGGCAATCCTGAATTAAAATAGCTTCATTTTATTATGAACTTCAACAGACGCTCGAGGTTGTGCAGTGATTAAGTTCACAAACCTCAACAGCAATCTGTGAAACAATTTTTTTAAAAAAAACACTTTTTATATAACTTATTTTATATTATTACTAGTTGATACAAGTACCACTGTATTTACATTAATTATGGTCTAACTGAGCTATTCGATTCGTTCTCAGTGTCTTTGTGAGCCACACATAAAAAGAACTTTTACAGATGAAAAACACAATTGACTCAGCTTTACGGACTTGATGTGGCAGTACTTCAAAACACGAAAATTCTACGATGCTGTAGATTGGTGGTAATGCAACTTCTCTTTTAATTAGGCGCCAACACGACGATTCAGTATAGAACTGAACCCACGGATCCAAGTGAGAATGGACTTCAAAACACTTATAATCCTCGAATACACGTGTTCTTTCGCAAGTGTACAGTTGTCAGACTCCTCTGGTCCAGCACGTCCAGACTACACCCAACCATCTTTCGCACCACCCTTTTGCTCCATTTTTAACTCTTTCCGGCAACGTGACTGGTGGCTTCAGAATATTCTGGCGGGTACACATATAATGGAGTTGGCCTTTGTGCCTAACAATACTTTCGGTTCATTACACGTTTCATACCTTATTTCGTCAGTTTCTTGGTCGCAAGGTGTGAATTTATTTGATCAGTGCAATACCTACAAAATATGAAGGATGGAATAGTAAAAAGTGAAAAATATGCATTGAAAACTAATAAGATAAAAAGGCAAAATACATACAAAAGAAGTGCGATTGTTAACTGAACTGCGCAGTTGTGTCGCTCTAGGCTCTTTTGTTTTCAGTTGTCTTAGCACCTGAAAAAAGGAAAAAAGTTTCCAGAACTACTGTGCAGTATTTGGCTATTTAAACTTATTATTAAGGATGGAATGATTTTACACATTATTGTCAACATTGAAAAGTGATATAGGTTTTCTTTGGTCAGTTTATCATTGTAAAGTTTATAGACATCTCAGTTGTGCATTCAAGGAGTATTTATAATAACTTGTGGTGGGGACCACCAATTGGTGGGTCACAATATATAAATTATTTAATAAGAAAATAGCATCATGGCTAATACATAAAAATTTAACAAATTAAATTACAGTAATTGTAGTTAGTTAATACTGTACCTACCTAATATATATCTACATTAAATGTGCAAAAAGTTCAAAAAATACTGCAAGATCTGAATATCATTTTATTTTTTAACTTCTTTTATTCCTGCGTCGTGAGGGATTCACACATATATCTTATAAAAGAACATTGGGATGATCACTCAGCCATTGGTAAAGTCAATTGTAGGAAATTTATAGGAATTCAGGAATACCCAGGTTAGACATACTGTGCAGCTCCCGTTACAAGCCGAAGAATTCTGTTTGGTTTAAAATTTAGTTGTTGAAGCTGCAATTCTTATTGCCATACTGGCTAAATGAGTGAAATGTATTTTAGTTTTTAAGCTCTCAAAAGTTATTAGATGTTTTATATATGAACTTGGTAAGTCCAAGGTAAGTAGTTTCCTGAGAGAGGTTTGTCCTGTTCATGAGAATTGAACAATTTTATGTTAAGTTTTGGTAAGTGAATTGGACCAGTTGAGATTTGTTACAGTACAGTTTAATTCTCCAATTGTAGCACAATTTCTGAACCTCCGATGCAAATTTTTGCAGATTATCTTAGGAACAACTGAAACTAGTTGTTTCAACAAAATGCTCAACTTTAACAACAATGTTGTCTGAGTAGTTGATCTGCATCAAGTACAAGAATAGCTCCAAGATACAAGCTATCATGAATAGTGTAGGATCGGAAGATGTCATAATCATATTTTACTGAGAATATAAAAAATTACAGGTATGTTATATAATCCTTTCAAAATTGAAGCTCGCTCAATTTATGGCAAAAATATTCTATTTCTCAGTGATGTAGATCTTTACACAAAATTTGGTAACTACTACTGGAAAATTCACATTCTACCTCCTGACACCAAGAAAATATTAAACCCTGTTTGACAGACGAATGAGCACATGGTGTGGGTTTTACTTAATATCAACAAATCTAAACATTTGAAACATAGGCAAACTACTTCAATTACCAAAGATATATCATACATATAGTAACTTAATAAACAAATAGTATAATAAATCAGAGAAAATTAATAAAGGAATTTATACAAATATAAAATCATGTTTCAACCATAAATTAAGTTTGTCAAGTGTACATTGGAGTTGGAGTATTATAAATAATTTGGAAACATTTCCATGTTCTTCAATAATAATCTGCAAAAAAAAATTGTTATTAAGTAAATAAAATGCCAGTTAGAGACCAATTGGACAAAATTTAGCTAATAAGTACCTAGTTATATGAATTAACAAAGAAAAATTAATAGTTGGTCTATCAGACCAGTTTTAATATACAAAACACCAAGTAAAATTTCAAAGGTGTGCTCTGGTTGCACTGTCTGTTGTAACGAAAAACAAAGGTTTTTCATTTACAGCAGACCATGCAGTCTTCAAAATTTTACACAAAATTTATTTACGTAATATCAATTTTTGGACAATACAATTTGATGAACTTTGAATCTATAAATTATTTTATTATACTCCAAAATAATACCTAATTAAAAGATGAAGCTGTGTTTTTTTATTAATTGCTCAACTAATTTTTTCTATTAATCTACAATTATATGTACAAGGTCATTAATTGTTTTATTAATTCAAAAACTAATCTACAATTGACTTATTGTAAAATTAAAATGACTGATAATAATTAATAATAACAAAGATGTGAAAAAGAACTCCTCTGCAAATTAAGTGTGCAGCAAATGTGTGACAATTAACCAATTCATAATTCAAAAGTACATTATATATATATATATATATATATATATATATATTATATTTTAATGAAGAAAAATTCTAAATGCCTCAAGCCTTGTTTAAAATTAAATAAAATTATCAAGTCTTGGAGCATCTTGGAAGAAGGGGTTTGAGTGACAGTGGCCGGCTTTAGATAAGAAAATTTATGACAGTCACTTTCACACATCTGTTTGGCAGACCAGAGGAGATGGAAAGAAGCTGCTGAGTGTCCCTATAAAGTGGACGTAGACTAAAATATAAAATGTAAAGTTGTTTACTGGGCTCCATGGAGCAGCATGATGTATTTAAAATTTGAAAAGTCGTCAAAGTGGAAGTTATAGTGTGACGGTTGGATGGAAAAGTGGTGTTGATTAAAAAGCAGAGTAGTGTTTTTTAAAAAAAATTAAGGAAGTGTAAAGTGACCAGTGAGAAGTCTGCAAGTCGTGGATATCGTTTACAACCATCAAAAGTGGAATTTGGACAGAAAGATAAGATATTTTAATTAATTATGTTCATATTTTGCCATTATCTCCCCAAGCAAAATTAACCCTGCTGAAAATTTTTTTCGAAGAAGTTCCGGAAAGTAAAGATTAGCCCTATTTTATATTAATTAAAACTTTTAATTATTTATAATACATAAAAATCTAATCAAAAATCATTCCTTACAATATACATTTAAGAATTGGAACATGGGGACTTCCGTAGCAACATGCCTACGTCATACCCTGTTTCCAGCGAAACGATAAAAATCACGGTGAAGACTAGCCATGAAATGTACTTACATGTCCGGGAGAAATTGTACGTGCGCAAGGCGTGGAAGGAAAAAATTTAACACGAAATGTGGCAGAGCAGTTTCGGTAGTTAATAGTCTGCGTCGTTCTTCCTTTTTGTCCCGACCTTATTCATCATTGTGGACCAGTCCGATTGTCGAACAATGTGTAGAAAATTTAAATAAGAGTCTATTTCGTCAATAACTTCGTGGGTCCCGGAATTATTTTCTAGATAGTTATTCATTGTTTCTTGTATAAATTTTGTCCATTCTGTTACAGTCGCAGCGTTAATGTCCAGTTCATATATAATTCTATCACGAGAACTCCGGCGCACGATCTCGTAAGTAAGTTCCATAATTTGGGGGAAAGTTAATCGTGATCCAGCAAACCACGACCCGTGCCGGATAGATTTGCTTGTCTGACACCTCTTCCCAGCACTTGTCTTCGTACACCTCCACAAGAAGCCATCCCTCAATTTACGGCTAGTCGAAAGAGTCATGTCCTTACCACATTTGTCACATCTGAACGTCTTCGTCAAAAGGCCCATATGAAACAGAAAAGGAATGAGTCTATCGTTATCAATTAAATATGTCAATAATTTCCTAATAACTATGTTCCGTCCACGCAAATTAACATCCTGGTCTATGAACTCGTTGAAAAGTTGTAGGAATTCGTCGAAACTGGCCATCGTGATATAAATGTTCTGAACTCAAAAAACAGCACGTTTTGTAACACCAAGTTAGGCCTGCCAACATTTGAAATACTTAATGCACGAGTAAAGGCATTCACACACAGAATCCTTATAAATTATTTTGACTATGTCACATCAAATGTGATGTTCAAAAATATATAGTTGCAACAAAGCGCATTTGTCTCCTAAATCATACATTTTAATTCAATTCAATTAAAACATTTAGATGTATCATTTTTGGTTTATTTTGATTTCAATTAGTTTCACTTTTAACACTGTTATGATCTTTGTCAGACAACAATTGGTGAAAACGTCTACAAATTTTTAAATTATATTGTTCAAAATTAATTTATGTTTTTTGTCTGTCATACGGCTCGTTAATTTCTAGTGTTATTGTCTTACAGACGTTAATTTTGTTTACAGATTCACATTTGTACATTGTTAAATTTAGCCTATAAGAAACACCAATTGCTACGTTCTTCTATAATACAAAGCCGGATGGATTTAAATATAACAGACTTAAGCTACGAAAACGGACTCTTTCTATTGGGACATGGAATGTTCAGGGACTGAATACTGAAGAACAGGAAGTAATAGATGAAATTACAACAATGAATGGAAATATAATCGTGCTATCTGAAACAAAAAAGAAAGGGAAGGGACAGGAAAAATGAGAAATTTATACAGATATTTGGAGCGAAGTACAAAAAAGTATTAGAGCAAAAAAAGGAGTATCCATTCTGATAAAAAAAATAAGTGGATAAAAAGTATATCCTGGGAAGAAATCGACGAAAGACTAATTAAACTAAATTTCAAAATTTTTGGAATAGATCTTATAATAATAGGAGTATATGCAATGAATCAGGATGCTCCAATTACAGAAAAAATTACTTTTTTGATAAATTGTCGGAAATGTTGGAGAAAACAAGAGCAAACCAAGAAGTCATAATAACGGGAGATTTAAATAGCCGAGTGGAAAATAGAGTGAAAGTTGAAGTGATAGGACCGTTTGGAGAAACAGTCACAAATGATAACTGAGGCAAATCAATAATAATAAATTTAGCCTACAATATAAATGTTAGGCAGGTTACCATTGGTCGTTGGTTTTAAACACATTTTGTCTACAAAAGTCATATGAACCAGTCCTCTAAAATTAATTTATATTTTAACGGAATTCAAATGTGTATTACTTAAATAACTATGTTTCGGTTGATTTACATTTCTAATTTATCATATATATAATTTTTTATTTTAACCTGATTACCCGAAGAAGTCGCAAGGGGACAAAACGTTGAATTCAAACGAATTTATTAATAAATATTTATAACATATTGGGTGTATTGCTTATTTATTTATTAAGATATAAAGGTCACATCAAACTTGTAGAGCAAGAAATAAACATTGCCTTAAATTGAAACGTTGCCGTCTGATAGAAAATTAATAATAAGAAAGACAGCCAAATGCAGACAAAATAAGTGATTATATAAATACCACACATCGTTTCTGGGAGCCTTTTTCTTTCTTCAGGCGCTAAGAAAAGCCTAGAGCGACACAACAGGTCAGTTGAAAAATCTTAAAAGCTTTTGCACCTGAATAATGATCCCAGAAACATAGTGTGTTATTTATATTATTACATATTTTGTCCGTATTTGGATATATTTCTTCTTATTATTATTAACTAGCTGGGTACCCGGCGTTGCCCGATATGTCTCCAATTTCGGTTGCTTTTGCGCTATTTTTATGTAACGCTCCTCGAACCCTATCCCTACATGTGCTCCCCTCGCATGACGAAAGGGGTTGAAATGATACACAAAAAACATCAGTAGAAATACAGTCAATATAATTAACCCTGAAAAATATTTATTCAACGCAAATATCTGACGTGTTTGCATGTTCCAAAATTGCCACCCGGCTACCCCTGCATCTGAGGGATAAATGCCAAGTTGAATGTCATAACTAAACTCAGTGACATCCATAAACTTCGATTTGACTCCAATCTCGGTTGTATTCGCGTTATTTTCTTGTAAAGCATCTCTACCCCAAACCATAAGGGTACCCTTTTCTCAGGGTGTAGGGGATGAATATTATATTCAGATAACATCGGAAGAAACACTATCAATATCTTTGACCCCGAAAAATATTTATCCAAATCTAATATCGGCTGCTTTTGCATGTTTAAATATTTACACCACCGTCCACCCCCGCTTCTGGGGGTGGTAGACGCGTCTCACCCAGACAGTGTTTGTTTCCTGGTCGCAAAGAACACGTGTACGAAATTTGGTGAGATTTGCTCCATCGGTGTAGATTTGTATTCTCCACCCCAAACCCTAAGGGGCCCTTTTCCCAGGGTGTAGGGGATGAAAATTATATTCAGATAAAATCGGTAGAAATACTATCAATATCTTTGACCCCTAAAAATATTTATCCCACTGACATATCGACTGTTTTAGCTAAATATTTCCACCCCCGCTTCTGGGGGTGGTAGATGCGTCCCACCCCGACAGTGTTTGTTTGCTGGTCGCAAAGAACACGTGTACGAAATTTGGTGAAATTTTCTCCTCCGGTATAGATTTGTATTCTCCACCCCAAACACTAAGGGTGCTCTTTCCCCGGGGTGTAGAGGATGAAAATTATATTCTGATAACATCGGTAGAAACACTATCAATATCTTTGACCCCTAAAAATATTTATCCGACTGAAATATCGACTGTTTTAGCATGTTTAAATATTTCCACCCCTGTCCACCGCTGCTTCTGGGGGTGGTAGACGCGTCTCACCCCGACAGTGTTTGTTTCCTGGTCGCAAAGAACACGTGTACGAAATTTGGTGAGATTTGCTCCATCGGTGTAGATTTGTATTCTCCACCCCAAACCCTAAGAGGCCCTTTTCCCAGGGTGTAGGGGATGAAAATTGTATTCAGATAACATCGGTAGAAACACTATCGATATCTTTGACCCCTAAAAATATTTATCCGACTGAAATATCGACTGTTTTAGCATGTTTAAATATTTCCACCCCCGGTTCTGGGGGTTGTAGATGCGTCTCACCCCGACAATGTTTGTTTGCTGGTCGCAAAGAACACGTGTACGAAATTTGGTCAAATTTGGTCCACCGGTGTAGATTGCCTTACCTCAAAGTAAGTGTCGGTGTCGCGATTTTGGGAAAGGAGTAAACATTTCAAATTTTTGGATGTCAATATCATTGACAGAATTAATACTATATTTCTAAACGGTGGCCACCCTGATTGAAGGCTATGATTTAGGGGTGTGATCAGCAGAGATTTCTTAATAACGTGTAGCAGTGATCAGGAAATAACGAGTTCCAGTAACCTGTGATTTCAGTAACCGTTGATGTAACGTTCTATTATTCTTTCTGTTACGTTCTCTTATAGTCGCGGTAATTCTAAATTTTCTATTGTTACGCATTATTATTATTATATAAAATATCAGAGGAGGATAAAAGGTCCCTTTCAGAATGAAGGAAGAACGCCTGTCACTTTCACCCCGAGCTTGAAAATTTTGCAAAAAATCGCACATTTCCTCAGTCAGTTGCCTGGATTTTCAGACTTTCAGAAATAGACTTAATTCAGTAGATTTATTTGTCTGAGGACGAGTGATTCGATCACGTTTGTTACCAAAGTAGCAATTTAAGTCTGTTTTTTTCCTTCACTGCCTCCTCTACAACGACCGCGAGTCGAACAATGTTGAAGAGTGATTCAAATCACGTATTAACTTCAGTAACACGTTATTTATTAACTGTGAAGTGATTTCGACCCCTTCACTACTATGATTAGGATGGTGTATGGATGTTACAATTATAAAAATAACCTTTAATTTATAGTTTGAACTTTGATTAATGATCACAACGTAAAATCATATTTTAGCCCAGTAGCCGAAAAAAACGGTCTCCGCGAGTAAAAGGTCGGGTGATTTTTTTTTTACAACTTGTATATTGTAGTAATTTGTAATTAAGGCATTGTTCTAATTGAGAAGTTGAATTGTAGAGGACTCATTATTGGTGGATATAGCGGACGCCGCAACAAACCGGCAAGGCAAAGAAAGTATTGTTGATCGGTCGAGAAGGTTTTACGCGCTCAAAATTTACGAGACGAACGAACAGTCAGGCAATGAACGGCGAGGTGTAAAGACCACAAAATTCTAATACACGAAAAGTTGAACAATTTAGTCAGTCAGCAGCGAGAATGAAAAAGGTCTAATTTAAAGAACGAGAAAGTGTTCCAGTAACCAGTACGCTGTTATATCAAAAATGCAAAAATTGAACTAGTTTTCAGTCAACAGACAAAACCAATGAGGGGCATTTTCAACAAAAATCCACGAGACCTACAAATCCAGGTTGCGGTAAATCATCGAGAATCGACAAAGTTATTTTAAACCATCTAACAAACTACGCTAATTAGAGTCTGTGAACATTTAGCGTCTGTGAGTACTTAGAATCAGTGATATCCCCAAAATTGTGCACGAAAAGTTAAAATGAGACCTGGGCGGCCGTAAGTAGAAAGAAAACTTTAAAATCATTGTAAACCACGTTTAAAAGATAAACGTCAGATCGTTCTTTAATTATCGATAAAATGAGATCTTTAATTATTCAGATCATTCTTTATTTCTTGATAAAAATTAAAATTGTTTAAATTCAATCTTTAGTATTATTTCTTCAGCAACAAATTTCGTCTATGTTCAGACGCATTGATTCCTAAATAAAGTAAATGTAATTTTTGTGATTTTGATTATATAAATTCTGCCATTATCAAACCCAGTTCAAGACCCTGAGATCCCAAATATTTTGTGATTTGAATACTTGTTTTAAAATTGTTAATAAATCTTGTTTAATAGTTTTCACGTAAAAGTTCTTTTCATTTAAAAACGCCACATAATTCATATAATGAATTATTGTCAAAAGATAACAAAAGCTACTTTATAAATTATTACAATATGTTGTGGCCATTAGTGGAAAACTTAAGTTTTCCAATTCGAAAGGCCTCTGTGGCCTAAATACCATAAAATGTTGCACCTCTTTTCAGTTTTTCGTTAATAGTAAAAGCATGAAGCATTCTATTGAAAACAATGTTCAATAATAAATTGTAGAGCATAAAATTCTGCATCGAGATTGGTATATCTGATTATACGAAATTCGGTCGAACGAAGTGGTAGAAATCGTTCGTCATATTTACGACATTTTCGAAATGAATGCAGTTTGCTATATTTCAAGCGCAAAATATCTCCAAAAATGGATTTGTCATGCAATAAAAGTTTTAGATAATTTAATTCTCTTTCCAACGCATAACCTGGTTTTAAAAATCCACTGAGAATTGCCGATAATACATAAATTTTGCTGGACGGTTGCGGTCATATACGCTGAGGATGGGAGTAATAGTTTTCTACATAGTTTTATTTAGGGCAACAGACTACATGAGGGTAATCCACATGGTGGCAACTCCCCTTTAATAGCATAGGAAGGGATTTGAAAGGGGGGATGTGGAAGGGTAGAGCAAGGTAGCCAAGGGTTACTAGGGCCCCCGGGCTGTAGTTTAAGGATCCTACCCGGCATTCGCCTAAAAGTAATGCAGAACAAACCCTAGAAAACCTGCATCAGTTAGGTCGGGCATTGGGTACTTGTCCCACACCCTTCCCATAGCGGAAGAAGAGTGTCCTGTGGGGACGCAGCATTCCCTTCTCTGTACCTCGACCAGTTTAGGAGGCAGCTGGCCGAATGTTCCAATGGGAACAGCGATCAACTCTTACCGTATGTCTAAAGTCTGTGACCCCGGAACATACACCTCTCAAAACAGGCCGAGGTGCCTCGGTTTGTGGGAACATTAGTTCCAAAACGGAGAGAGGAAAAAGCATCCCGCTAAGGTAGGCCCCTCCGTCTCTCCCACAAGGTTCTGCCTGCGAGAGAATAGTCCTCGCAGCAGTCTTGTGTAGGTTCTTATACATACTTATTCACCTTAGACAAATTTCCTCTCTCCGTTTCTCCTTACAAATCCCTTCCTATGCTATTAAAGGGAAGTTGCCACTATGTGGATTGCCCTCATGTAGCCTTTATTATTTTTAGGGTAACAGGCTACATGAGGGTAATCCACATGGTGGCAACTTCCCTTTGATAGAATAGGAAGGGATGTGAAAGGGGGGATGCGGAAGGGTAGAGGAAGGTAGCCAAGGGTTAACTAGGGCCCCCGGGCTATAGTTTAAGGATCCTACCCATCTCGTTGATCCCGAAATATATTTATTCGTCGCAAAAATCGTCCGGTTAACTTATTTGATAATTTCCACCCCCGCTCAACTCCGTTCAGCCCCTACCATCCCCGCACGTTGCCCAGGTTGTCATAAATAAACTCAGCGACATCCATAACCCCGGATTCGACTCCAATCTCGATTGTTTTCGCTTTATTTTCTTGTAACGCCACGACACATCCTCCCTTATTCCTGCTTTAAGCGTTTGAAATTATACACTAAATATATCTGGGTACAAATTATTCAACACGTAAGACCCCAAATCGTAAATAATCAATTACAATGTCGGCCGTTACAGCATGTTTTTATTTTTCATTTCCCGTTCACTCGTTGGGAGCTGCCTAACGCTTCGAAAGGCCGACAGAAAACTTCGCGGGGGTCCGCACAACAACTCACCAAAGTAAAGTTGCAATTTCAGGATATTAGTGTGGATAAAGTTACCCTGTACTTCATCTATAAATCGACAATAGAACAGTATCAACTACAATACGCTATTTACAGTACCTCAGAAGCTTTACAATAATGAACATTGGTCTGCACAATTGAAATCTAAAGTAAAGTTTTATGGCGTAAAAAATTAACGATATTTTGATTATCTGTGCCAATTCTCCCCACCATTACTGCGGATAATTGAGAGTATACTATACTTATAATTTCAGAGCCTCCTTAATTTTTTTAAATAAATTGTTGACCTTTATTCAATCACCCTTTTTATTACTCCGTAGTCACATAGCACGTCGCTTGGATTGTCTATCATTTTTTTCAAAAATAAAATACAGGGTAGCGCAAAAAGATGGGAATTTTAGAATGAGATGTTTGCAGCAGTGTGAGTGGAGGACAAATTTTTAGGAGGGTGGCAAGTTGTATAGTAACACTGGAGATATATAGTAGCCATGGAACAGTGAAACGTTCCAGAATTCGTAGTAGCCGTGCGGGCTTATCGATATGGCGACAGTTTGATTGAGGCCGTACGAGAGTTTAAGCGAATTTCAACCTTGCTAATCCAGCCCGCACTCCATCTTAACATGGGTTCAAATTTTCGAACAGACTGTTTCAATGGCAAAGAGAAAGTCTTCTGGTCGAAGCCGTGGAAGCCTCCGTCCTTAAAAGTTCACCTCCCTCAGTACAGAAGGTCACAGCGGCAGTAAGTAGTCAGTCTGTCCACAGATTACTCCATCAACTCAAGTTTCATCCCTATAAATTGGTTCCAGAATAGAAACCTAATGTTCATTTGTTGCGCCGGAATTTTTGTGAATCGATAATGAACAAATTTGACGACTTTTCTAATTTGTGGATGTCAGACGAAGCTCAGTTTCACTTAAACGGGTATGCGAACAAGTAGAACTGTAGGTACTAGTCTGTACAGCTGAACTGTGCACACGTGTGTCAATGACAGCGGTCAAGTGTCTGTTCGATAACCGCGTCATTTCCAGAAACGAAGTCGCATCCTTCCGTGCGAGGCCCCTTTCACACGGCGATCCCGTGTCTACAAGTCACGTCTCCTTTACACGAAGACGGCACAAAAAAATGTAAGGCCACACTCACTCGCAATCGTTTATCATTTTTTACATCATTTTATAAGTTTTGATATAAGGCACATCGGCCTGTTTTGAGAGGTGTATGTTCCGGGGTCGCAGACCTTGGGCATACGGTAAGAGTTGTCCGCTATTCCTATTGGAATAGTCGGCCAACTGCCTCCTAAACTGGTCGAGGCACGGAGAAGGGAATGCTGCGTCCCCACAGCAAACTTCTCTATCGCTATCGGAAGGGCGTGGGACAAGTACCAAATGCCCGACCTACTACCTGATGCAGGTTTTTCTAGGGTTTGTCCTGCATTTCTTTTAGGGGAATGCCGGGTAGGATCCTTAAACCATAGCCCGGGGGCCCTAGTTACCCTTGACTACCTTCCTCCACCTTTCCGCGTCCCCCCTTTCAAATCCCTTTCCTATGCTATAAGAGGGGAGTTGCCACTATGTGGATTACCCTATACATAGCCTGTCTACACCCCCCCCCCCCCCAAAGAAAAGGTACCCTTGGCTAAAAAAAAAAAAAAAAACAACCGTGAAGAGTAATGGAGATATTTACAGATACTTCAGAATAATATTTAATATACTACTACTATTTAAATCTCATTAATTTTGTTAATTTATATTGTTTAAATATTTAACCCTACGTTAGTCGGGCAATCTTTCTAAATTGTGGCCAGCCTGATTCAAGGCTATGATGTCACTTAAGTTAGGAAGCAAATACACGGAATATGCATTATTTAAATATTTAGCTAAATAACGGACAAAAATAAGTGCCAAATCAATACCAAACAAAGATTTTGCAATACTTATTCGTTTTCGTCAGGTGATTAAAGAACGTGAGAGCCGTAAGAACGACCACATTGAACAAAGCAGGTGTCGAACTCAGAACTTACATCTCAACTTTAGACCAACAAACAAATCTCTACTATAAAAAAGTAAATACCAACAGTTCATTATGTCAAATTCAAAATATGTATATTTCATATTTGATTATTAAATGTAATAACAAATTAACAGGGAAATAAATACAAGTTATAAAACTATTCTAATCATTTGAATTATTCAACTATTTAAAATATCTCCGGAGCATATATTTAGTAAAGGGCCATGTTTAATGACCCATCAAATATTAAAAACATATTTAATTTAGCATTACTCCTAATGGATATTTGCATTGAGGTGCACGCATTTTCTTGTTATGGCAGTTTGCTTGTTGGCTTGGTCAAAAAATATATCCTTAATAGCTAAATTATACAGGTTCCAGGGTAAATTGAAAGTATCTTCACTTCAGTAACAAACATTTTACAAGACTTCTTTCTAAGAGATACAACTCCACTCACCTTAGTTTTATCATACTCAAACTTTTACTCTCATATAAATCTCCAAAATCTACTACCCCCAAAACTCTGCTACTTTCTATATACCTTCTCAACTTTCAGTAAGTTTTGCTGTCGATGCAAGTCATTCCAATTCTTATGATATCTCTGTCAACTCTCAATGCATTTTTTCTGAGATCCTATCCACTTAAATCCTGAATTCTGGACACACACCCAATATATACAGTTGCAATTGTGATGTGTGGGACTCATCCTATGAATTTATATGGTTGGACTAAGGTATTTATCAACAAATAAAATCAATTATAGCCAAGAATAGAAAATATGATAACCCAGATTGCCCTGACCAACTGTGAAATTTGAAAGCACAGATTTTCCTGATGAATATGTAGTAAATACAATTATCAGGATTCAAATCTGGACCAATAGTTGAGGAAACACTTCAATGGCAAGTTTACTGGGACAACAGTGGGAGAGATTGCAGTCAAAACATTTTTTCACACTACTGGTCTGGATTGAAACCCACAAATTATATTTACAACTGTGTAATTGTTTTACAACCTGAAAATGGGCCCATAATGTTAAATCAATAGCTTCACTAAATCTATCACCAAAACAGAAATCTCCTACTGTGACACTAACCAAACCACTCCCTGCACGACTGAATTGTGAAAAATCTCTAGGAATTGTCATAAGCAAATAGTTCTATACATTATGTTACTCCAGGAGAAAAAGTAAAATAGTGGAGACATCTAGCAGGTTATCAAAAATAGCACTACAATATGACCTCCAGTCAAAATAAACAGATCTCAAGCCATTCACTATCTGAGCTGCAATTAAATGGCAGCTGTTTATCCTTTCCCTTTCCCATATACTTAGCCAATCCTCAAGAGAGAGTAATATTTTAGAACCATTTCATAAACCCATTACAGAAATTAATTTTGATAACTCCATTTACTTAAAAAGAGATCAAGTAGTGATTTTTAAAATAATCATACAAATGTTTGTTTGAAGCTATATGTTTTATTTACCACAAATGGAAAAAATTTCTCTTATAATTAATGACTTCAATACAAACCACTTTAAAAGAATAATCACTCAGATCAAAATAGAAATATTTTATCAATAACCACACACGAATATTTTAAAACAGTAATATAAATATTTCCAGAAAAGTTCTTGTAACAAACAAATTAAATAAAATCTTATACAATTTACAATTGTTGTAATGAGTGCATGGATAAATAAGGTAAATTATTATAAAATAGAGTTTTCATCACATCTCAAGACAAAATATTTAACTTCTTTTCACTTAGTTAACATTCACAAAGGACAAGAGAGATTCTAATCCATAAATCTGATTCTTTGTATCACAACTGCAATTTCTGTAATACTAATATTAAATAAGATTTAATACTGAACTTAGGATGAGCATCAACAATGGTTCATGTGAACAGCTTCAGTCTTGCTAAAAATATTCTGCATTTCACATCTGTTGGCATTAAATCACACAAGGAATCCAGTTCCTGACAGTATTTTCGACGATTTAAGCAATAGTAGGTATGAACATTTGTACCTTAAAAACAAATATTGTCAGTCATCACATATTAAAGATTGTGGACAGATTAAAATTCTAATATTTGGTGTCAGATTTAAAAATAACACAACATGAGAATGTTGGCACATCATGACTACAGTGTGTCTGAACACATTTCTTTGAAAAGCAACAGAAATTCAATAAAGATTTATTTTCCTGGTAATGGACTTGCGACACATGTGGCAAGTGCTCAAGGTTGCCGAACACTTGTCACACGCACCATGACCACACAGAAATGCTACATTCCGTTTCCTCTCCATGCATATAGAACAACAATGAGCTTCCTCAATCTCTGCAATCTTGCTTTCCAGATAGCGCAGCCGCTCTGTGCTGTGTTGGCGAGACTTGCAGACTACAATACGCCCATCTGCATGTAGAACAAGGTCATTCATATGAATTTAAATATGTATGGACTTACAAATTTACTCTTACAAAATACTGTGAAAACTACATGAAATTAGACAAAGCTATGTAGAATAGTAAGATTATTGTCATTGATCTGATTATAATGTAGGTACAATTTAATGATAAATACTTTATAAAATGCTAAATTATAGTGGCAATACTATAAATATATTAATACAATAAATTAATTATTCTAATGGCCATTTTAACAGATAATTAAAATAATTTATTCAACACACAGATGTTGCAGTACACTTTTGTAGTTTCATCAGGTTATTTATGTTGTTTCAATGGTGACAATTATATATTAATATTCAAATGATTATTTTATAATGCCTAGTCTAACAGGGAAACATAAAACCACAGTTAGTAATCCTAAAAAGTAAAATAACAGCTGTATAAAAGTTTCAAATACAGAAACAAGTATTACAACTAGAATTGAATTAGAATGAATAGTAAGACTCAATATTTAAAATAAGGGGGAAACAATTATTGAGTCTCATTGATTTGAAACCAACTGGGACAGAAAACAATCAAATGAAAGATGAAACCGCAAAAAAAATGACTAGAGGATTATGAATATTACAGGCAAAAATTTAAGTCAGTATGAAATGTATCTATTGAGCAATGGGGCTAATTTGTGACAAAAATAGGTCAAAATATCAGGAATGATATAATGACAACATATTATTTTGTGTATGTAAAAATAACTTCATCTTTATACTCGGCAAGTACATCTCTATTAATTTCAATAATACTGAAATTTTACTGTACAACCTTTCAACCATAAAATAACTTGGTAAACTTATTTTACAGATGAATAAGGCTAGAAAAAGACCAAAAACTAGTGTTATATTGTGATCTTGTCAATACATTCATTGAATTGTGTATTAATGGGACTTACTAAAAACAGTAAAGTAGTGTTTCATCTGAGAAG
Organism: Zhengitettix transpicula; assembly: GCA_037074705.1. NCBI lineage: Eukaryota > Metazoa > Arthropoda > Insecta > Orthoptera > Tetrigidae > Zhengitettix > Zhengitettix transpicula. The sequence continues at coordinate 46,313,545 of CM073591.1, read as the reverse complement.
TATAATTTCTCCCTATTGCATAAATCAATATACAAACTGAACTGTAACAGTTCGTAGCATATATACAACATATGTACCTTGTGTTATACGTTTCTTCACAGAAGAACCACATTTAAGACATTTTTTAACCCTGGAGGAACATTCTTCACAAGCAACTCTATGTCCACAAGGCTCAAATGTTACATTCTCTTCACCTAGTTCTGAACACACACAGCATTCTACAGGTGGTGGAGCAGGGTGCTTAATTCCATTGCTTGACGACGGAGAATCAAGAACTGGAACTTCGAGACATGGCTAGAAAATAATAATCTTTTTAGGATGTTGGATGTAATTGGTACAACAGATATGTACCAATAATAAAATGACAATATACAGTTTATTCTCAATAATTTGGTTGATTTATGATGAGTACTGATAAATTCACATTATAGACATTTGTTTTCCGAAGCTCTATAAGTAAGCAGAATTAAAGAGAAAATAAGGAGTATAGGTATGAAAGAAAAATATTCTTCTACCGACTTTAAATACTCTGTATTATTTATAATTAGATTTACTCTTAAATAGTCAGATATATATCGTGAAAATATTAATATTGTATAACACTTAACTTAATTTACAATAATAATCATGAATAATAAGATAACTAACATGTTAAGTGTTATACAACATTAATATTATGCTTTATTTCATAAAAATGCACCTTTCACAAAAATGACCTGTCAGACAAACATCAATCTGGATATTGTTGTAAGGAAAAAGTGCTTCAGACATGCATATGTTGGGATTTTGTACTAGACCCAGTAAAACATGGGTGATTTCCTAGCAAAATACTATTTCTTTTCTACTTCCATGAGTGATGGAATTTCTTCAAACAAGGAATTACATTTACATCAATAATTTTGAGGAAGGACAAAGCATTCTTGGCATTTATAGTATCATAAACAAAATATACATTTGAAACAGTAATCTTTTCATTCTCTCAGTTCCATACTAAATGTAACCACACAGATAATCTCTTATTTGATTAAATTTAATTCCTCAAACTGAAACAAAGCCAAGTTTGAACTCATTTGAAATAATAACCAGTTTGTGAGCATGAGCATGTACTAGTGTAAGAGCATATTTTTGTGTGCTAATCTGCTTCAATTCACTATGCAAATGGTCCAACATTTTGTATAATAAGAGCCAATGACTGTTAAACCTTTTCCCAAATAGTATATTAATTGACAATAGTTTTCATTTTTTTATCATTTCATATAAATTTACCAAAGTATTTGTAAAATACTACTATAAATATTGTTTTGTAACTGGTATGACTCATTGCTAGTATACAATAAATGTACATCACTTTCATAAAAATTGAAGTACATATTGACATTCTCATATTATAAGCAATATTTCAATGCTTATGTTACATTGTACCGCTATTTTATACACATTTAACATTAATGTACAATTAATTCTTTTTTTACAAAAGATATTAAAAAGCACAGTAGACATTAATGCATATTGAAGCATACAAATAATTTAGTTCCTGTGCCAAAATTTTTTTTTTAATTAATATTGTTAAAATTTTGGTTTCATTGCAATTTTCATGTTCCTAACACATACTATTATGATAAACTTAATAATGTTAAGCAGGAAAATTACGAATTTAATTTTGACAAATAAATTTTCAGGAATTTCACTACAGTCATACACAATGTTCTCATTTAAAAACAATTGCATCAGTATTTTTCAGTGACGCCTAAATAGCAATAGGCAGAATAGGATTTTAAAGTGAAAACAGATTGAAATTGTATGTCAAAAATTATTTATGTACTACATTGCTTGTTTTTGTAAGTAATTTTCAGTTTGGACGAAATTCTAATAAATTGGATAGAAAACTAATGTGTTAACAATGAAAGTACAACAGATTTTGACTATAAAAAAACCCTACTTATAGGTCAATTGTAATAATTCCCAGAATTATTAATCAATCCAATAATATTTATTGCAGTGTGTTTTAATGTACTGTATATAATGTCAAAACTGATTGTGTAACAGTGTAATAACTTAAAATATGACATGGAAACTTATGAAAAAGAAATATTATTCCTTTCATGAGTATACAACCATTTTACAGTTACCTCACAGTTCTCATTGCCATCTGAAGTTGATGCTTCATCCCCTGACGTACTGGTTGTCAGAGTGATTGCAGCCAATTTTTCATGCAGGCCAACGGAATTCAGACCACTACAATGAGAAGAAAATAAATTATAGCAAATGTTACAGCAAATAACTGTTAACATGCATGTAAAATTGAAATTGTTCTCATGTATATGTTTTATTATTGAAATAGGTGGCTATAGTAAATTTCGAAAAGCTCCAAAACTAAATTTAAAATTATTTTTTATAAATTGGTAACTGATGAAAACAATTGGGGTAGAAGTATAAACACTATATTTTTGTTTACTTTTCACCTCACCAATGATCATTTCCTCTCTTTAATTCTAACCACATTTGGTTTCTTCATTTCTTTACTGTTGTCTCTCTGCTGTTTCTACCACCATCTTCTTTGACAATATTTTAAAGCTGATTTTTGCTTCCATGATTTGTTCTCCTTATTCAGACAATGGTGTACCCAATTAGCAATTCCAATAATGCCCAACAATGTACACACAAATTTTCTAGAATTCCTGGATTTGTTATATAAGCTAAGTTTTTGCTAGTCTGTTAAACATCTACCAAATGGAGAGCTTAAAAATTGGGTTTGAGATACTTGTGACCACCAATTTTGAGGAAACTATTACTTTTTTCAATAAAAATGCTCATGTTGTTCTCTTACTTATTTGCATTAGTATGAAAGTTCTTATTCACCTTTTCTGTCGTTTTAGTGGTGCTGCAATTTGAGGTGGAATATGCGACTGTAAATTATATTGTTGTAGAATTTCTGCTATAGGGGTATCTGCAACAAGGTCTAGGGGGTTGACACCACGATGATTTCTTTTGGTAAGACTACAGCCTTCTTGGACTAGATAACAAGCAATAGCCAATGCAACAAGACATGAATCAGTGCGTGACTGAAGTTGACTAAAAATCTGAGAACAGAAAAAGATGAAAAATAAAAATTTAATTCTACGTAAAAAAATTATAAAGTTAAGAAGGTCAACACATTCAGTTTAATAAATTAATATTATGTATAAAAATATAATAGTATTAAATGTTAATTATAATTAGTGTAAAATGGTCAAAAGTCAGAATTTATGAAAAATTTGCAATTAAGCACAAAACATTTCTTCATTTGACATCAGGGTCTACAGTTGTATATGATTAATGAAAAAATTAAAATATAATGGAATTTAAATTAAACAATTTAACTGAAAAAAATTAGACTTCCACCATCAACTTCAAGGGCCATGTTCATTAATTATATACAACTGAAGACAATGGAAGAATAATTTTGTACTTAATTGTAAATTTTAATGTTAATAAATTCTGAATTTTGGCCATTTTACACTAATTATTTTTATATTTAACAACATATTGTTGGAAATTTGTCATTGGCAACAATATCATAATTTTAAAAAAATGTGTTTAATAAAACACAGTCAATAAATACTTTGAGAGATAATGTAACTACTTAAGTCTATCATATCTTAAAAACACGATAAATCCTGTACAATGTTCCCAGGTGGTGAACAGAACAAAAGGCATTAAAAGGCAATTGCAGATGTGACAATTGATGGTTTTTGACATATGTTAGAAAGTATTTATAACTAAAATTAATTTATCAGCCAAGTGTCGACTATGTAGTTAATAGCAATTCCAGTGTAATTAATTGAGTAGAAAATGACTCAATTGCAGAAAGTGATGTAGTGATACCAAGTACCGTTAGTAATGAAACAATTAAAAAGGGCTGTTTTTGCTAATAATTGGAAAGTTAAGCAATTTGTTTTTTTTACAAAAATTAAGCTGTAGTTAGATTTGCGAATCGTGTACATGGATTTTAATGGATGTCGGGTGTTGTGGGAAAAGTAAAATTGACACACAGTCTCAAATTGTGAATCACAATACTATATAGAAGTTTTGTATTTTAATCCTTATTCTTTCATAATTGAAATACAATGTTTAGTTCAGTTAGACAGACTGCACACTGCAAGTGACAAAACTGTCGGAGACTCTTTGCCTCGAGTCAAAATGTCGGAAGCTGTTGGAAGCAAATTGTAGTCTGACAAGTTGCTTCGAGCAGTCTGAGACTGCTTCAAGATGTCTCTAGCAACCAAACCCATAATATCAGTTAAGATGGAGCATGACGACAAAATGGTTGTTATTCATTGTTGGAAGAAGACAAAAATGTTCAAGATTAATGGGTATACCTAATTAACACTAAAAATAGAAATATAAAAGATTTTTTAGTAACTTTCGAGCAGATGAAATCTCAAAAAGTTTGTATTTTCTTTTGGGTTTGATTGTCAAAAAAATAAAAAAGCAAGACACTAATTGTTTTGGATGAGTTTAACTCCCACAGATAAAAATGATAATTTAAATACCTCACAATATTTCGGGAACCATTTCCCTTTCGTCAGGTGATTGAAATCAGTCAGGAGCAATAAAATACAAAATGGAGTTGACGAACTCTAAAGACTTTCGCTCATGTTTTTGAATCACCTGACAAAAGAAACAAAGTTTCCAGAATCATTGTGTGGTATTTATATCATCATTTTTGTCCGTCATTTTGCTATTTTACCTAATCATTAGTTATCAAGAAATTTCATAGTGTCCCAATTTCTTTCCACAGTTTATATATAATATTTTTCTATAAAAGCTCCTTGAAATACGGTTGTAGATAGTTGGTTTTGTTTGAACACAAGCTATCAGTCTATCTATATCAATGTCCATTTCTTTATCAACCAACGAAACTAAACACTAATACACAACTGAATATAAAAATATTTCAGGAAAATATAACTTACCCCATATATTGTAGGAGCCTCAAGCTCATTGATCTCGGATGATATTGAAGCCCGTTTCATTAGAGCAAGATGCAGACTGGTATCTCCCACTTCATCATCTGCATTTACATCACCATTCATTGAAACTACCAATTCCACAATTGAACTGTGACCCTAAGCAAATTGTGGAACAGAAATGTTACAAAAGATAACCAAAACTATATAAAAACAGTTCCAAAGTTGTAAATATATGTTTAAAATATGAATAAAAATAATAATTCTAAAAAGCACTACCCAGTGTTTATGACAATGAGAATTGGATTTTCACTTTTGTCATAATTGTACATTGTGTTGAAGTTGTGCTTTCAAAAGTAAATGGATCAAATTGGCTTGGCACATCTTTTTATAAGAGAAACCAATATATTCTTATAAGGTAGTGGGAAATTACCAAATAATGAAGCAATAATGTATCTACTCATAGTATATATTCTGCTGAAAAGTAAATAGTTTTACTTGTTGTAGCCAATGAAGAAATTGTTACAATAACTGGTTCAATCATTCAGATTGACTTACAAGAAAGTCTCACCTGTGCAACAGCAAGCAGAAGTGGTGTTTGCCGTCTGTTGTTTCTCAAACCTACATCTGCCTGGCCCTGAGATAGGAGAGTTTCTGCAACTGCTCTGTGCCCATTGAGACATGCTAGGTGAAGGGCAGCAAAACCATCATCCTTTTTTACATCCACCATTTGCCGAGCTCGAGCCAATAATCTTTCTGTAGCACTTGAAATTAAGAATTAAAAATTGGACTGCAAACAATTACTTAGTTACCATGAAACATTAACAATTTTGGAAGAAAAGCTGCAGTTTACTAAATAAAGTGTAAAGGAATGGGCATATAAATAAATAAAAAATTGGGATGTATTCTACCTAATGAATTTTACTATCATCACACTAATATAAATGAAAAAATTATAAAACTGTAGAAATATACATATTAATAATTACTTAACACATGTTTAACACACCCTATAACAAATGAAGAACATGCTCCAACGAAGAACGAGCACTTCCTTTTTATCATCTTGTTTACAGGGAGAAAATAATTTTAGAAAATTAATTATCATATTTTTCATACATTAAAAAAACATTTTCTTGATTACCACTTTTGGCTTATACAAGGAAAAGCAAGACATTGTAGCTATTCGTGGAAAAATCCTGTTCCAAATATATGGGAAACATGTTTCCAGATAGTAGAGTGATGGTTTTCCCAGTGTAGATAGTGTATTAAATTCATTAAGATATTCCGTCCCGATCAATTTGTGGAAGACATGGTGTTCAATGACTGTCAATGAAATGTCAAGTGTTTCTCACAAACTTAACCAGCTGGAAACTCAGGACGATTTAATCCACAAGGTTTGTAGAGTCTGCAGTCTAGAATTAGTGTATTATGTGCACACATCCCCCTCCCCCTTTTTTTTCTTGTAAAAAAGAGTGTGGCACATACTAGTAAATATGGTAACTATAAAATAATGAATATTTATGTCACATTAAGATTAAAGTATATGTCCCACCTCTTCCCTCACTCTCCCTATAGATGTGTGATATGTTTATATAAAAGAGTATGACAGCCAGCTTTTCCTGAATTACAAGGATAACAGAGAGATAAGGACATTCATAAATTACCAGACAATTTGTGCAGTCACTCCATTTGGCTTCACACAATATGGTGGTAATTAATAAAATATATTAAATCCAACAATCACTCTCAAAAGTCATATGGAGACAGATTTCATTCACAAACCTGAGTATTAGATAATATAAATCCTAAAACCATCAATAAAATGAAATATTTTCCCAGACAGACAATAATTATCATCTCCACTGCATTTAAATGATGAATTAAATATTCTTTTGGCAGAGTTGTAAGCTTAAACACTTACAAATTGTTTCCTTTCAGAGCTGCATGATGTAATACATTAAAGCCTCTGGCATTCTTAAGCGTGAAATCTATGGCTGGTACACCACAAAGTAGTTCAATAATTTCAGTACTTTCTTTGCTTATGGCATCATGTAATGCTGTGTCTCCATACAAATCCTGAAATTAAAATACAATTGATTATCATTGTACAGGAGATAAATGAACACAATTACTTTCATTTATTGTATGATCGATTTAATTAAAGTGTGTGTGTTTATATAAGTATAGTAATAATTTAAATATAATATGAATGTGGCGTTTCTAAATGAAAGAACTTGAGTGAAAACTATTAAACAAGATTTATTAACAATTTTAAAACAAGTATAAAATACACAAAATATTTGGGATCTCAGGGTCTTGAACTGGGTTTGATAAATGGCAGAATTTATATAATCAAAATTACATTTACCTTTTATGGAAATCAATGTGTCTGAACATAGACGAAATTTGTTGCGGAAGAAATAATACTAAAGATTGAATTTAAACAATTTTAATTTTATCAAGAATTAAGGATCTCATTTTATCGATAATTAAATAATTAAAGAACGATCTGACTTTTATCTTTTAAACACAGTTTACAAATGATTTTAAAGTTTTTCTCTACTTACGGGCACCCAGGTCTCTTTTTAGCTTTTCGTGCACAATTTTGAGGACATCACTGATTCTAAGTACTCACAGACTCTAAATGTTCACAGGCTCTAATTGGCGTTGTTTGTTAGTTGGTTTAACACAAATTGGTTGGTTCTCGATGCTTTACTGCAACCTGGATTTGTAGATCTCGTGACTTTAGTTGAAAATGGACTTCATTGGTTTGTCTATGGCCAGCATGATGAATCTACGCTCGACCACCGAATACACACTAGTTGCTCTGTCTCCTTCCCGACTGAATATTGCTTTACTTTTTAATATTTGAAAGCATGTTTGTGACTGGACCACATTCTTTCGTTCTGACTGCCGACTGTAATACTTTTCGTCTGATCTATTCGCTGTCTGCTGTCCGACTGTAAAGCTTTCAAACTGCTTGCTGTCCGCTGCCCGACTGAACTGTTCGTCTCGTAAATTTTGAGCGCGTAAAAACTCCCTCGACCGATCAACAATGCTTTCTTTGCCTTGCCGGTTTGTTGCGGCGTCCGCTCTATATCCACTAATAATGAGTCCTCTACAATTCAACTTTTCAATTAGAACAATGCCTTAATTACCAATTACTACAATATATATATATATATATATATATATATATATATATATATATATATATATATAATTGCAATAGTGGTACAGAAAGGTTGTTATTCAGTTCCTTATGGCGACACCGCACTTCACTTTCAGGTAAGCCACAACCTATCTCTTTTTCCTTTCCGTACCAATATTGCAATTATTTTTGACAATGTCATATGCTTACTAATATCTTTACACACACACACACATATATATTGTAATAATTAACTAATGATGATTACTTATTAATTTGCCCCACGTTGTGGTAGCCAAGATGTAATGATCAATAATGATAGGCTTTTAAATGAACAATTATAAACTTTTAGTAAAAGCAAAATTTTATTTAGCAATACTTGAAACAATTATACAATTTTAAAAAACATATCTCAATCTCTCAAAGGTCTTAAACAGGTTTGATAACGGCAGAACATTTAAACATAATCAAAGAACACAAAATTTAGATTTAATTTAAAAAGAAATATTTATTCGTCTAGACATAGACGAAATTAATTATCAACGAACTTATACTACAAGATTGATTTTAAATTTAAACAGTTTATTTTATCAACACTAAAGAACAATATCTGACATTATCTTTTAAGTCGGTTTACAAAAATGATTTTACTTTTCTGTTGCTATTTACGGCTGCCCAGGATACTTTTAACTTTCGAAGCACAGTGGTGGGGATTTCACAGCTTCTATTAAATTCACAGATTCTACTAAATACTGTTGGTTTGAAAAAGAAAGTTTGTGGTATCTTGACGACTTTACTCTGCTCTGCTTCGATGACGACTGGTTTACTGTAAATTTAACAAGTCCTCTCTCCTATGCTTTGGCTGCGACTTTAAACCCCCCCTGCAATCTTTCGATGACGACTCTTCTTAAACAACGTCTCTCTTAACAACATACTCCATCCTTGGTGATCACAGCACAACTACTGCCTTAAACAATGTCTCTCTTAACAACATCCTCCATCCTCGGTGATCGCAGCACCACTACTGCCTTAAACAATGTCTCTCTTAACAACATACTCCATCCTTGGTGATCGCAGCACAACTACTGCCTTAAACAATGTCTCTCTTAACAACATCCTCCATCCTCGGTGATCGCAGCACCACTACTGCCTTAAACAATGTCTCTCTTAACAACATCCTCCAGCCTCAGTGATCGCAGCTCAACTGACTCCTCAAAAGCTTATCTCCTCCCTTATATACGCCCTGTCTCCTACTTTTCCATTGTTCGAAAACTTCGTCGCAAATGCCAGTTGACAGATTCTTCCATTATCCCAAGATTTATATCATGCAGATGCAGTTCTGTAGTCAACAAATGGCTAACTACTCTGTCATGTCAAGCCAACAATTGAGACAGGACCCGCAATCACATGTCTTCTCCCCCCCACACGCACGTGCACGGTTTCTCAAGAGCACACACCCAGCAGTCCCAAGAACGAAGAAAAACTTAAACCTAAATAAACACATTACAAAATGCCCCTCCAACAGTCCAGACTATCAATCACAAGCAATGCCTCACTTAACAGGCATTACAATATATATATATATATATATATATATATATATATATATATATATATATATATATATACAATATTAGGAGAATCCATTTAAGGAATTAATTCACATTCGAACTTGGATAGTGAGGAAGGATAGAAATAAATAGGAGAAATAGGAGGATTGCGCTTTATTTGAATTCATATGCTCGGGCGAAGAATTACGCACATAGAAAAGCATATGTTCAAAGCAGAGAGAAGGATGGAAGAAGAAGGAAAGACTGAAAATATTTGACCCAGGCGGGACTTGAACCCACGTATTCTGCTTAGTACACAGACGCCTTAACCATCTCGGCCACCGGGTCAAGTTCCCGACCAGGCAAATATAGACAGTCTTATTGTGGACAATTAATAGTTTTAGTGGAGGAATGGATAGAGTAGAGGGAATGAAGTATTAGGAGCTTCCATTAAGGAATAAATACAATATTAGGAGAATCCATTTAAGGAATTAATTCACATTCAAACTTGGATAGTGAGGAAGGATAGAAATAAATAGGAGAAATAGGAGGATTGCACTTTATTTGAATTCATATGCTCGGGCGAAGAATTACGCACATAGAAAAGCATATGTTCAAAGCAGAGAGAAGGATGGAATATATATATATATATAGTATAAAAAAATATTAATTATTTTTGGCCCACTATTGGGTATCATTAATTGTAATTAATATTTTCTGCTCCACTACTGGGCATCAAATAAATTGTGATAATCTTTAAACCAAATTGATTAATCAACCAATTAAAAATTATGGTAAGTTATTTAATAAATAACAGGGATCAATTTTTAAAACAACTTTTATTGGGCGATGTAATAATAATAATAGTTTTTACTGGCTTTGAACAAGGAAATATATGTATCTCTTTCAGTACAGGGTATTGTGGTTGTTTTTGCTAGAAATAGAAATCTTAGTTAGATACCTCATTGATTGAATTTATTTATAGTTTGAAATTGTTCAAGTTTTTCTCACAGTTTTATAGTCCAATCTCTCAGAGCAGCCAAGAAAAACACACATAGTCCAAATAGAAGTACAGGTCTCAAACCAATCATCCGCATCCATTAATGTAATTCTAAGTTATATCAACTTATCAACAACAATAATTTGAATCATAAACATATGTTAACGCCAAACTAAATGAGTCATATTCATCAAAGTTATATTTAAAATGTAGAACTTTTTAATTCATATTAATTACAACATAGATTCTATGTCAATTATCACAAAGATCCAGCAAAGATGTTATATAGCAAAAGAATATCTATGCTGATATCATATTTTTTCCCTCTAATTTTTAAAAGATAGCAATAATTAGAAGGAAGACGACTTGCCTGAAAACAATGGTGCAAAGTCTGCCCTACCTTACAGCACACCACTATCATCCAGAATCACACAAAGACATACAAAATCAAAGAAAACATCACCTGCCTCTCCTCCCACACAATCTACCAAACTAACTGTAGACACTTCACTCCATTTTATATAGACCAAACGAAAATACCCCTCTATGAATGAATAGCCAACCACCGCAGCACTGTCAAATTTTCCAAAATTCAATTCCCAGTAACTGCTCACACTCAATGCTACAACATTTATGACCATCCTTAAAGATCTACCCCCTGATTCATCATAGGCGGAACTCCATCTGTGGGAACAATTACAGTTGTGGGAATTTCAAATTATGGAAAATCATCGTTAAATTATACAACACTCTGAGATAGTTGTATATTCATGTCTCGAAGAATAAATTAATTAAAGAAAACCAGTCTTGATAATTTCTTCCAATAAAAAAATTATCTTGCGCCCTATTCTAGGAATTTCAGGAGAGTTGAATGAGTCAGCGGCTTGAAAGCAGCATCAACTACATATTATTGCTCAAAATTGTGAGCGAAAAACTGAGCCAAGGCTAATCTACTACATGGTGTTGCAGTCATCGAGATTGTCTATTTCATAGAATGAGATTCTGGATTGCATGTGGTCGTATTTGGAGAAGGAGATCCAGTACGTGAGGTTAAGAAATTTTGGGTCTTCATCATCAGAGGAAATGTGAGTGACAGTGTTAGTGAAGTACTTCAAGCAAGAAGCGAACAGAGAAAAGCAGGTCATCAAGCACTTCTTAGTATGTCTTATGGTGACTTGTCTTCAGCTTAATACAATTGGCATAAAGTAAATAATCAATGAAAAAATTATTTGGAACAAAATTTCAACCAGCAAGGTAGTAAAGAATTTTCACACATCAGTAATATTCACGGCTTTCAGAAGAACTGAACATCAAGTCAGCCGGCCAACTGCACAGTGTCGGCCAGCACACAGTTCAGACTTTCTCCTGATGAAGGGGACTCAGGCCCTTGAAAAGATGTAATATTAGCCCAATTGGACCCAAATAGATAGAGGTAGCCAGCAGTGAGGACAAATATCAGGAAGGTTAGTATAAATCATTCATCAAAATTTTTGGTAAAATCAGCTGCTTCACTAATTGTTTGGACAGTCAATTTTTCCAATAAAGAATAGTGTGAGGGGAACTCTTCAGAGAGAAAACATACAACCCTTGAACAGAATGAAAAATGGAACAAAAAGTTTATGTGGTTCCATAGAAATGAGGAAACATGTTTAATAAAGTGAAAAATGTTGACCATAATATGTAGCTTAAGTAGTTAAAACAGCCTGGAATGAAATTAAAACCCCATTTTGAATTCCTACACATTATTTAAAAAATGTGCACATTTATTATATTATACAGAAGGGTCAAGAAACAGATGTTGAGGGTTTCCATTTATTAGCATATCTACAAAGAAACTTCCATACAAAAATAATTTCAACTATCTCGGGGAATATCTCTGTCAAATCTAAGTCAAAAAATGTAATTCTGAAATCAGTGTGTTGAAAGTACATTTTTTGTGCCATATGCTAGTCGCTTAAGTTGTGAAATGAAGTATAATTTAACTTATTTTTTAGTTAAAAAATGAGTGTACTGTATATCGATTGAATACCAGATTAACGAATTAATGAGAAACAAACATTAAACTTAAAAATCACTAAGTTATTCAGAATATTTTTCCAAATAATATTCTATAAAAAATTAGTAGTTTCTCTCATTTACTTGTATGACACAGGAGGCTTCAAGAACAAATATTGATCGAATACAAATAATGTTTAATTACATTCTTGTACTACTTTGATACCACTCAGCTGAAGTAGCAAACATAGGCTAAATATTAAATTATAAAGAACAATTTATAGACCAATTCCAGAGAAAATTCTATAACCACAAGCCAGTGAGGACATTTTAGGGTTTAGAATATTGGAAAGGATAAATAAGAAAGGTGGCATTTTATTTCATAAACAATTATTAAATCTAATTAATATTCATAAAATGTCAGAAAAGTTTAAATATTCTTATTTTCTATCCTTACCTGAATATTAACATTACATCTCCGTTTTACTAATGCTGCAACACACATTGTGTGTTGTTTGTTTACAGCCACATGTAAAGCAGTACACTGGCCCTTATTAACTGCATCTATATTGGCACCTCGATGAAGCAGCTGTTCTATTATTTCAGGTTGATTCCTGTGTGCAAGAAAATATATTTACCTAACTGACAAATTATGACCAATGAGACAGTACAAAATAAAATGTTTTCTTCTTGATTACTTAATATTTAGATTGTATTATTGGGAAATGAAGGATATTAGCTTCCACCCTACACAATAAATTGGAAAATACAAGAACTATTTAAAGCTTCGTTAGTTTTTTATATGAATTTGTATGTTAATCTAATCTTCTAATAAAAAAACAGTGTGTTTATATGTATGTATGTATGTTCCACATACAAATCTTCACTCGTGGAGCAAATTTTACCAAATCTCGTACATGTGTTCCTTATTATGAGAAGGAAACAAACACTATCAGGATGAGACACATCTAATACCCCCAGGAGCAGGGGTGGCAGGGGCAGAAATATTAAAAAATGCCAACATTTAAGTCGGATAAATATTTTCAGATGTCAAAGAGTGTCTCTATCATTGTAATCTGTGTATAATTTCAACCCCTTACAGAATGGAAAAGGAGTACCCTTAGGGATAGGGGTGGAGGGAAGTTACAAGAAAATAACTTGAACAAAACTGAGATAGGAGTCAAATCCAGGGTTATGGATGTCACTGAGTTTAATTGTGACAAACTGGGCAACATGCGGGGGTAGGAGTTGTGGGGTGGGCATACAAATTTTCAAACAATGTAACTGGCTGATTTTAACATCAAATAAATTGTGTGGTATTTATATACCACTTTTTGTCTGAATTGGCTAACTTTCTTATTCATTATTTTCAATCAGATGTAAATTTTTGCATTCTCACTTTTCTCAAAATATGTTGGCACAAAGAATAATAAAAATGTGTATGCATACTATGGTCTAAAGTAAAAATAAATTATGTTGAATAAGTTTTGTTTCATCAAATATGAAAAAAATATTTTCTAGTGTTTGGAAACTCAAATTTGAAAATATGTGTTTTTATTTGATAGATCAAAATTTTAAACTTACCCAAAGGCAGAATAATGGAGAGCTGTGTCACCTTCATCATCCTGAAGCTCTAAAGATGCCCCTGAATTCAATAGTAATTGAACAATGTTTGAATGACCTTGATGGCATGTAACATGAAGACATGTCTTGCCTCCACTTTTGCTGTCTACCTAAAAGTAAACAGTAACTTAATCAACAAGTGAAGCAACATTAGTTCCCAAAATAAAAATATATTTTACGAAAATAAAGAATAGTATTTTATGTACTGTAAATGCATCATTTTTCTTATGGATGCATTTTGCTTACAGATGATGTTAATGATACACACAATTGACCAAGACTAACAAAGCATCAATTGTACTGATCTCATAATGATCCAGGACCAATGACTTCTGAACAGGATTAAATACAACCAGCTACAACAAACAAGGAAAAGGAAGCCATTGTAGCTTACTATACCAAAAGAAAAGACAACTACTGCACAAATTTTAAATAGTCCCAATAATTAGTTTCTCAATTTCCTCATAAACTCAACTTGTTTTTAACTGGTTTGTAACAGAAGCATGTCTGACAAGTGAGTATCTGGCAACATTACCTGAATATATGAGAGTAAGTTTCAAAACTGAGATTCAAAGATGACAAACTACTCCAGTAAATTACTCATCAATAGTACCATATGGAAAAACTTCAAGAAGAGAAGACTTTTAGATCATAATTGAGTTAGAAATTAGAAATAGTTTTTAAAGAAAATGTGTTTGGACAGAATAATATTATTAAAAATATAACAGAACAATGGGAATTACAAAGAAAGACAAAAATGGCAATATAAAGACTGAATATTAAAAAGACAGAGAAAATTATAAACTAGAATTTTTTTAAAAATGTTTACGAACATTCTCAAAATTGAAGTTAGTGATGTACACTTTAATAGAATGTACAATGGCGGGTGAGAGCAAGGACAGAGATAGTGTGATCACTAACCATAATATTATTAACATCTTTTATTTACTTTTCATGAAAAGGTTAAGATATAAGAGAGCTAAATTTCATGAGTCATGGCTGACAATGAGAGAGTTTGAAAATATAAAATCAATAATAATGTTTGATTTTCAACAAAAAATAAACTTTGTGATTTCAACAATAAATAGTTACGTTCAAATATTCCATAATGCTTAAAATACTAGAGTATAACTACTAAGTGTACTTACTTTCTCTGGATATTTACTAATAAAATCCTTCACAGTTTCAAGGTGACCTTCTGCAGCCTCTCTTACTAATCTTTCAAGACTTCCTCCTTGGTCCTCTAATGTAAACAGTGAAGCCAGAGGATCTGAACAAAGAATAATAATAATAAATTTGTATTGTCAGCTTTCCTTGAGCATACAAGATTTTAGCATGGTCACATAAAAATACAATTTTTACTTATTTCCTAACAGAACATAATTACAGTTCGGATACTGTACCATACCATACCATACCATACGAAGATATGTTTTAACCTAATTATAAGTATATTAGTAGGTCGCTGGGATAGTTTCTATTGATGAAGGCGTTGAGGATCTGGTTGGCACTCCAATCTCTGCACTTCACAAGTTGCCACACACACCACACAAAACACTCCCTCCCATACAGTCTAGCCCCCAGAGGAGCACGTATTTGCTCGACATGGTATAGCCTGGCCTCTTACACCAACTGGATCCTCAACGCCTTCATCAATAGAAACTATCCCAGCGACCTACTAATAAAATGTAAAAATTGTGTGAATTGTATTTACCAATGCCTTTACTGCTGTAGTGAATATTGAAGGTAGAAGATTATTATGAAATGTGATTATAACTTTTACATTCACATGAGCTATATTTGCACTTTTTTCAGTTAATAATATGAATCAGTAATTTATAAGTAAAAGTAATGGTCTGATCTTCAAACAAAAGTGCATCAGCATTGTACTCAATACACTTAAACAGAATTAAAATAAATTTTATCAAAACTTACTAGCATGGTCTTGTCTCTGGCCATCAGGGTTGGACATGGTATTGTTCAGCTCAGTAGCTGACCCAGGAAGCAATGAAACTGATAATGGATTCAGAGTCCAAGTTTGACCATCAACACAAACACGAAGATCTCCATCTGGATATATCTTTATTACTTTACCCATCTTTCCTAAAGACTGAAAAAGTACATTCTTATAAATTATAGGGATTTTGTATAAAACAAATTTCCTATTTTTCTCCATAAATTTGTATAAAAAAACATTAAAGCCAAATGTTTTGCTCTGGTTTTACATTTTCAGATGTTTTCACAAAATAAATACAAACACAACAAATTTTACTAAATCAATTATTGAAGTAGCAGAATAATCTGCACATTTATTACAAGTACTGTGCATTTAAAATCTCAAATTGCAAAATAGCAACAAGAATATGAGAGAACAGCTTGTGATACTATTTTATTCTCACACAATTTATTTTTATAACACGAATAAAATATATATACAAGTTAAACTATTTAATGACAATTGAATTTAAATAAAATTTAAAAATATATTAATACCTAATTATAACATTTTTTTAAAAAAGGGAGAATTTTTGTTACTTACACCCTTCATAGCATCACTCCATTCACCATGTCCTTTTTGGTATTCCTTTACTTTGGCAATGTCCATTTTCACCCTCACTATATCACCAAGACTAAAAGTATTAGTTTTTGTTAATGCTCCTGGATGAAAAGTCCAACGATTATTGCACCCCTCATATTGGACACGAATGTCTCCACGGTCAGTAACCCGATGAACAGTTCCAACAGCACCAATATACTAAAACATATTAACAATTCACACTTTGAAAAAATAATCTAGTAAAAGAGAAATATTAAAAATACATTTAGTTTATTGCAAGTATTTATCATAATAGAATGATTGTTTTATTGGGTTTTCTCCATAAAGTACACCAAAAACTGGCATTGGCCACTACAATAATCTCTTATTAGCTTGATCTAATTCAATCGGCTTCAAGAATTGGACCTAAATATGATTTCATTAGAAATAACAAAAAAGGACATGCATTAGAAAATTATTAAAATATTTATATGCATTTATTGACCCGTTCATAATATAAAATCTATTGTATTTTGTTCATCAATAACTGGAAATCAACCTTGAAAAATCCACTGTCATCTTTCAGTTTTAATGTATACAGGAGATCACTGCATGGCACAATAGAAGCACTGAATAGCTTCACCATCTTTTCCTTTTTTGTTTATTTCTAAAAGCAAAAGAGAGGCCTGCATTGCTAACTCCCTGAGACATTTTGAGCATAACTGCCCCATGGCAGAAAGGATGAGATTCTTTGTTGTGTGGCTGTCCCTCAACAGACAAGGAACGTGAAATCGGGGCAGACAAGCAACAAAGTCCCACAAAAATTTACTTTCATATGTAACTTTATCATTATGAGACACTATCAAAATAATTTTAAAAAATTGGAAGGGAAAGAATATACTGATACCTCAGCCATTCTCGGATTCCAACCGCCATGACCTTCTTGCATATGCTTCAATGTTTCAACATCCATTAAAACCTGCACTTTGTCTCCTACATTGAATGTGAGGCATCTGGTACCCTGTGAAGGATTGTTGGCTGCTGCTCTACTCCCAACATGGTTTTCAATATTATGACCTAAAATCCCAATAAAAATTAAACAAGTTACAGTAACAACTGGACAGGTAAAACAGTTCAAGTTCATCAAAGTCTTTATTGACCAGCTCTCATTAATAAAACAATTACAATTCTTTTACAAATACCTCATCACAATTTACTAGGATAGTTTGTCATTTCTGACAGTATATGCAACTCAAAAGCAATAAGTAGTATTAGACTACATGAATACATGCCTCTATGCCCCATTGTGAGTCATCATCATGTACAAAAAATATTAGCGGTATTTGCTTTACAAACCATGTTTATTTTGGATTCTACTTATGATTATTTTGTATTGTGAAATAAATGATAGGGGTTATACTGATAGAGTGGCATGTGAATAGGTCTCCCTAATTTTCAGGAATCATTTGGATGTAAAAAATCACTTGAAATGTGCAAAACAAGGCTAGTCTATCAATGGTAAAAACATACTGAAAAATAGTCATATTTAACATGTGATACAAGTGAGGAAGAATTTTTAATAATTACTTAATAAAAAAAACTATTACAATTTACATTGCTAAACATTTGGGATTTTTTGTGAGATTAAAAATAATCAGAAACTTATGTGATTAGCATTTTGATAAGTTACGAGTACTCAAATATTATTATTACCATTTTTATTTTGTTATGTATCTCTTTGAACATACTAATTTACAGCATATTGGTTTTCCTTTGTTTTGTGCAAACACTGAAATTTTTCCATGTTTGGGACAGTAAAACAAAGAGTTTATAATATAACAGTAGGTGAGAAGCAAATATATATTTGCACAGCAATTAAAACATTTAATCACAAGAATTTTTGATTATGACTCACCCAAAACAGGTAAATGTTCCCTGTAGTAGGAACCACCAGATACTTCTTGAGAACATTTTAAGTCAACTTTCCCTTTATGACCTAGCCTATATACATTTGTAGATCCGGAAGTCCATGATACATTTGCAACTGAACGTCCAGATTCATTATCCCAGCCACGAATATCCAAAACTGTTCCAATTTTCCCTAAATTAAGAAACATTAAATCTCAATTTTCATTTGTTTTTCAATAAACAAATAACACAATAGCTATTATTGTTTCTTTGTTGCTTCTGAATGAAGAGTATTATATTATCCTACATTAAAAAATTAATATACATTCATTTAATTGGTAAAAAATCCAATATGGTTTAAAAACTATATGACACCACAAGAACTTTTCATAAACAAACAAACTGATTTTCTAATGTACACAATTTAGTAACTTCAAATTTTCACAGTATATATGCCAAATTAGAATGCATATATTGTGATAATATTAACAGGCAACAACTTATTTCATAGATCATTATGAGCAGAGGGTGCCCTCAGGTACTGTCATTACTCTTTTTTTTATCAGTTTTAAAACAAGCTCTTTTGTAACACTTTTATAATAATAGCCATCAAAGAATTTAAGAATGTGACAGATATGAATACAATCCAAACTTTCCATACTTACTTACAATTACTTGGAATATAATTTACTCCAAAGGATTAACATATTCACTGACTTATCTAGTGTTAATTGTTTCATATATAAATTAATTTTAATTTTGAAGTAAGATGAAAAATATTTAATAGAACTGGGGAATCAAACCCAGAACCTCTGTTTAGTATACACTTGCTCTGCCACCAAGTTACTACTCTGTACTAGTTTCTTCCACCTCTTTCTGCATATCACCTGTATTCCATCTTATTTTATACTACATTTAAATTCATCAAGCTTTCAAGCTTAACTTTAGTAAAATCATTCAAGTTTAAACCGAAATTAATTTTTTGATTAACAAGTTGAGGATCAAATACCTTATCATAAGGAACAAGCAAAATCAAAGATCAAAGGCTTTCCCGGTGTATTTATTAAAGAAAAAGTTCTCGGGTTTCCACCTGGGTAAAACAGCGATTATAACGTGATGTTTCGACGACCAAATGCATTGACGTTGTCTTCTAGATGAACCCGATAACTTTTTCTTCAACAAGAAAATGATAATCATTATTTTATTCCATTAAAATTTGAAGAGGTAATATAAAACGTCAAGTTAAAACAGTAATTAATTTGATTAAAAAAATTGTTTACACAGTGACTTATTTTAAGTTACATTCTGATAATTCAGTTACACCATAAAATGCATGTGTTGAACATTATTGTCACATAATTTTTAATAGTTCTGTAGATGTTATGGATTTTATATTGATTGGTAAGTGGTTGTATAGTTTTACACATGAAGCTTCATGGCTGTTGGCAGTTTTCTTCAGTCTTCAGAATGGCATCACCAGCTATTCTCTGTTATTATAAGTGATCAAATCTTTCTGTCTTTGAATTATTTTCCAATTGAATTATTTGAAACCACATTAATTAATATAAATAAATATGGCACGGTTATTATTTTGGTCTTGGAACAGGGGCCTACAGTGCTACTGTGGATCACCTTTTTTATATATTGGCAGTACCTTTGACTGTTTCATAAATGTTGGAAATTTACCTTGCTTCAAGCCCTGATTAATTATCCAACATAATGGGTTTGCTAGGGTGTGTATTATTAATTTTAGATGGCAATTTGAAACTCCAAATAACTCTGAACTGTGAGTGTTACTAAAATGTGCAACTATATAAATAATATCTTGACCAGATATAAAGCAAACACATCAGAAGAGATACTGTATGGGGTGTTCCAGAGGCTCAAATTTGTATACAGTGAATCCTATTTGTTCAATAATTTCATTAACACAATTGGTTAAGTACATATTAACTTCTTGTGAAGTGAGAACTTCTTCCACATTCTGCATTAATAACACTCCATGCTATTTAAAGAGTTTTTAATGTAGCTATTACTTTTTTTATTTTGACTTCAAGCTTTTTCTTTTGACAATTTTATAAATATTTGAGATTTCAGTTGTCTTGCTAATTTCTTTAATTCATGTAGAATGCACTTATTACAAATTGTAGTCACTTCCGGAGTTGGCGGTGTAAAGGTTGCTTTTCTTTTGAATGAATTAACTGTCCTTACTGGGATGCATATACAAATTAAATTTGATATTCTGAAAACACTTCAAGGGTTTCTTCTCCAGAGTTGTTGAATGTAATGTCTGTTCACACTGTATTCTCCAAATGAAACAACAAATTGGATATGCAATTTTCAGTTATCAGTCTTCAAATAATTTGTTAAATTGTATTTTAATAGGATTTGTTAACTTGACCCTATTTCAAGAGTGGACAGATATTAAATAGTCTATTACTCCTACAGAATAACATTCTTGACTAAAGGTTGTGAGGGTATTATCAAGGCATGCCTCATTTTTAGTTGGCTGAAAATTACTTCAATATACTCTTCCAAAGTTTTGGATTCTAGCAGATGATTTATTTATCTTAGTGACATCAATGTTGATATCACCAGCCAGAATGAGATTATATCCAAGATTGGTAACAATTTTAAAAATATGTTCAAGCCTCTCCAGAAAAAGAGTTTTACTTCCTGGAGGGGATCCTTTACAAAGTTACAATGCTAAGATTTTGTTCATTCGATTTAATTCCTGAAAATTCTGCATCTATTTCAACCTATAAGTCTTTGATGTTTTCCATGCCATTAGCACTTCCATTTTCCCTAACAAAAACAGTTGTGCTACCAATTCTACAAGCTTGTCATTTTGTAGTCTCCTATTTTGGAATACAGGGGAATTTCTTCTTCTGTCAACCAATGTTCACCAACACAGATGTAGTCATAGTCACACGTCTGTAAGAAAACTTCAAATTCAGTCATTTTATTTCTTATTCACTGAACATTAATTTGAAATAATTGTCTAGTGTCAAAGTAGTTTTGTTTATATCTTGAGCTTTTGGTTTGGCGGTGGCTGTTAAAAAATATTTAGCATTAGTATACTGGACTGATATAGGTTTTGAATGGTTGAATTTTTTAACTGAAATTCATTGAGGCCAAAATTCCATAGAGGAATATTAATTGAAACAAAGATTCTGGTACCATAACCTTAAATGAATTGAGTCATATTTCGTTTTCAGCTAAACACATTCACAATTTTGTTTCATCATATTAACTTGTATAGTTCCAGATTAACTGTTGGATCAATTCTGGAGAGAAATATTTCCAATTTTTTCCCCCACTATTTCAATTCCACATGACTTTTTTACTCCAATCATCATTTTGTGTTTATTTTGTTTCTGTATAATATTCAGATTTGTAGTGGTATTTTTAACTGCATTGGATGTAATTCGGTTGTTATGATTTTGTTATTGAGAGAATGAGTTTATTTCTGGTGATGTTTTTACTCATTTTAACATGCCTTTTTTGTTTACTGATAGTCAATTTAACTGTTCTTTTTTACATTAGATGCTGCTACCCGAGTATACATTTCAATTTCATTCTCTAGGCTTTCATTTTTTGGTTCAGACTTATGTTTTTTCCCCCTTGCACTATATTAGAAAAGTGTCTATTCTGAGACATGCATAAAATGTACATATGTTTATGTCAAATAATTTGACTGAAAGTATTCTCCAAAGTGGATTATTTGTTCTTTGATAATAAATTAATTATCAATTGAAGTTTTACTATTTTTTTAAAAAGTTTACTCATTTATATTAAAATAAACCAAAACAGTTTATGCACCACATCCAAATTTACCAAATATGATAAGAAGTACAGCAACGTACATTAGTTTGGGAACATTATTACAGTCAAGATTAGAAATAAATTATATTATGCTCTACACTTTCCAGTGATCCCAGAAAATTCAATTTAGAAGACCAATTAAAACTAATTACAATGAACTAGAAACTTGTTGAAGAGAAAACTACAAATTTGTCATTGAAAGTATATAATAATACTATCAAACTATCATCAAATATAACAATGAACATTTAATTAAAAGTAGCCATCAAAATACATGCATACCATCACCACCATCTTGATTACCCCAGTCCCAATCTGGGCCCCTGACAACTTTGGCTCCTATAAAAATTCCTTTCAACTCTACTTTAGAACACCCCTTGCGAGGCAACATGTCAACTCTGAAACAACATATACATTATTCAAAATATTGCCCACTAGGTACATTTATAACAATTTTGACACACAAATTGGTAAATTTTAAAGAGAGTTTACTTCATTTATCAGTTAATAGAAATTTGAAAGCACTGTTAACAAATTGTTATTTAATTTTATCCCTTAGACTCAATCATAGTAAGATCATAAATATATTAATAAAACTGTGAATATTATACTATGAAATGGACTGGATGTATTACACAAGTAAAGATCAAACTACAAAGATGGAAACTACATCATGAGGAATTGTCGCGAGTTTCAGATATAGCCAGACATGTACCGAGTGTGTACCACATGCAACTGATGAAAGAACAATAAATAATTCGTTGGTAGTAAATAAATGTGTACTTAATTAAAGAAAAAACAACCATAACATCATTGATAAAAAGATTTTAATTTAAACAAACAATGGTGAATGAAGGAGAATGGGGTTTGAAAACCAGTTCAATAAAATAGCCATATAATGCCAAAGTAGACAAGCTGATAAAAATTAATTTGAAGTAAATAAATGCAAACAAATTATGTGATTAGTAGATTTGGGCACAAGACAGCTGAGTTTAATTATGTTAATCAATCTTTTGGTTTACCCACAGTATAGAAGGTGGAAATTTTTGAACATGTGAAAACGGCCGAAATATTTGTCGAAAGAAACTTTTCAGGGTCAATGACTTTAACCCTTTGCAGCATGGTTGGGTGACACATTTAGGGATAGGGGTCAAAGTGCGTTACATAAAAATAATGAAAAAGCAACAGATATTGGAGTAAAACCGGGTGTTATTTATATATGACAACCCGAACAATGCCGGGCACCTAGGTAGTATTAATTACAGAAACAAGGAAGTTCAACAGATACACGAAATACACACACTAAAAGACTGTATATGGAAACGTGTTGATTGGAAAATTACAGTGTGCAGGTATTGCTTACCCAATTGAACTTGCAGTTTCAAAACGTTGAAAAAAATGACCTGTGTCATGTTTATCACCCATATAACATTGAGTACAAAGGTCATAATCATAGCACCGAACACATTTCCATCTCATACCAACAATACCATGACAGCGGCATCCGTCACATATGATATTTGGATGTTTAACACCTGAAAATAATCATTAAATAAATTGTTTTTTAAAAATTAAATAAATGTTAAAATGTCTATAACAGTTTAAATTATAGTTAATTTAAATTCTAAAAAAAAAACACTATTTAATTGACAAGTAAGACGTGTTCAATTTACTAACTTCAGTTACATTTTTGGACCAGCATTTTTTTCAGTTGATAGCATATCAACAAGATACACCTACTTGAATTTTATTAAGCAGATACAAAAATTTAAATTCAATTTTTAATTTATTACTTATAATATAGTTTTTACTGTTTGAAAAAAATGGTAGTTAATAACAAACTACACAAAATAACATTACTCTTGAATTAGTATTGCGAAGTAGATTTGTGCGATATATGAAAAGGTTTAATATGGAAAGAACCTAATACAAATGGTATATTATTTAATTTCTTTGTATTTATAACAACATCTGGATTTTATTAAATCTCCACACTGTTCACTCAAGATTTGAAATTTGTAAACATAATAAATATATATACTGCCAAAAATAATGAGTTATAAAATGAATAGAAAAGTACATTAATATTTCTAGGGAAGACAATCACACAAGATGCATAAAAAATTGGTTTTTAAAATAAAGACTGAAAAGTTTCCTTAAAACAATAAATATGTAAATTGTTTCATTACATGTACATTGTTTTCATTATAGCATAGTCATAGTAAAATTCAACTGCATTTACCAACAGGTGCATTATCCACAACACGCAAATCATAAGCGTCTTGGTATCCTACTCTATAATTTGTCCTTGTACCAGAATCCCAAAGAACTACAACAGTTTTCTCTGGTGATGTCAAGCTCCCATTTCTGCCTATTTCCACCACTGTACCTACGTGGCCCTCTCCTCCATCTTGAGCACCCCAGCGCCAATCAGGCCCCCTCACTACTCTTACTCCTACCTCCAACATGAGGGAGGTAGGAAGGGTTATCTGAATAGCATAGTATTCTGAAATGAGAACAAATAAACACACAACTGTTCTTAAAATACAAAATAATTAAATAAACTGATAAAATCATTAGTTTACATGTTAGAAAAAAAAATAGTCATAGACAAAGTTGTTAAATTAAATTTCATGTAATTAAAAACGTTTCATTGATGTTATTACATGTACACAACATGAAATAAAATTTATTTTCTACAAACCTCTCCCAAATTATTTCCTGACACAGTAAAATATAATTGAAGTAATAGAGTAATGTCACAGCTCTGTCAATGTTGACTTGATAACAATTGGCATTTGTTGATATTTGAAATACATTGAAATTTTGTAAATTTGTAATGTCCCGTTCTGAGAGATATCACAAACGATCCTAATTAAATATATCTGCTGTTTTTTAAAAAAATCTGCAAAATTAATCAGATTAAACTGAAATGATTAGGGGCTTTATTAACACGAAAACATAACACAATGCACATTATTTTATCAAGCATATGTTGGTTATATAAATGAAACGTAGAATTTAATGCGTATGAAATGTTTATTTCTTGTGATATGATACTGTCACTCATACTAAATTTTAAAACTTGAAAGAAATGCCAGAATATATTATGCTTTTATGAAATTCTGCAATACTTTTCGAGAAAAATATCCATAACATACAGATAATGGAAATATGTAAAATGTTCTTTTTCTTGCCGCTCGTGACATTAAGTAAATATGTTTAATTCGTTTTCATTTGCCAAGTTTGGTACTTCTGCATGAAGACTTTTCCTGCAGACAAAGATATATCCACACTAATAGAGAAAGATAAACCACTTTGATATTGACGACTATGCCATTAAACTCATAATATAATTGGTATTTAGTAAAGACTCGAACAGGTAAATATATTATTAATTCCGCATTACAGTCTGTTTTTATTCTTTCGAAATTCTCTTCTAATGTTGCTGTGAGAATTTATTTCCACATATGATTCATGGAACTGAACCTCAAAAAAGGGAAACATTGGAGCTTGAAGCCCTGCTTTACCACTTTTATTTTCTCAAGTTATAAATCCAATTCTGGAATTAAATTATTATTAAATGCTAGATAGTTTACTTGATAATATGCTAATGATTACAAAGCTCACAAAAATATAGAATGCCGACAGAGCGTCTTGAAATAGGGAAGGGGATACATTTGCGTAACTTGCTTATTGTAATATAGGAATAGAAATAACATACGGGTCACCAATGACCACGATGTCGACGCGACCGTTATAAACTTTGATTTATAAAAAATAGAAATAGTGATTATTATTAGGTTAAACACATTGATTCGCTTTATTTCAGGCCATATGATAAAAAGATATTTGAGGTAATTCACTGGAGAAGAGGAAGGTAAAAAAATGAAATGCAAGAGTGAGCGTTCAACTGCGATTGTTGCATACTACATAGTCGATGACCGACTCAAAAATTGATTGAATGTAGTAGGTTTATTTTGTTATGGAGTGAAGGTAAACAGGGATTTTTACTGTTAGATATATCTACATGTACCAACACATCATTGTAAACAAATTTAAAATCCAGTTTAAACAAATCGGTGTATAAAGATGTCTCTAGTTTTTAAAATCATAAAAAGTAATTTCTTTGCATTTAAAAATATTTACTTTTATATTATAGTAAGCAATATTCGTTTACGTCACCCATTTTCGTCTCTGAGCGACCTTTGAATATATATCTACCATCCTAGCAATTTCTTTTTCCACTACATCATTTTATCAGCATTCTTCAATCATAT
This sequence comes from Zhengitettix transpicula, assembly GCA_037074705.1. Lineage (NCBI taxonomy): Eukaryota > Metazoa > Arthropoda > Insecta > Orthoptera > Tetrigidae > Zhengitettix > Zhengitettix transpicula. Next base: position 46,286,725 of record CM073591.1, on the reverse strand, counting down.
GTCCAAAAATATTAAAATTTCACGAATTATATGTGTTTCACATTAATAAATTTAAGAATGATCGAAATTTAATGAATTTAGGGGCATCAGGTGGGAATAAGATTTCTACACAGACTCCTATTATAATAAACATTATTTGGAATGCTTGGAATTTTTTAAAAAATAATTGCGTGATAGAAATGAGATGAAGGTCAAGATGCAGGACCAACTGTCCACGGAAATATTGACGTCTGTTGGTCGCAGACTCGATTGTTCGAGCGAATAGAATTGTTACTGCTATATTATTGCTAAACTTGCGGAGACGCCAGGAAGGACCTTACAGGAGGAGTGAGTGATTAGAAAAGTATGACGGACTTTTACTAATAGATCAAGCATTCAATTCTTAACATTTCTTAAACTTAAGTCGCTCTTTGGAATTTTTTAAGTACTTTACAATTAGTGAAAAATGCAAAAAAAGAATCAATGCTGTCCATATACATTTAATTATCATTTTTTTAAATTATCACTTTTCATTTATATCATTTTACCACGGTCTTATTTAAAAATATTAAACAAATTAAGGGAATTTTTTTTCTATGGTTATGAAAATGTATTTGTCTGAGAAAACAATATACATTTCAAGTGAATTATAATTGTCTTATTAGTTTTTAATAATAATTTTTTAAAAAAATCTGTTTTAATTATGTAATATATATATTTCTAACATTTTTTCTTTGTCAGTTATGTATTAGTTATTAATTCTTGGTGTTTTCCCTTTTGTACTTACTCATTAATATTTTCATTATTTGTTTTTCCATATCATAGTTAATTTAGTACCATATCAAACACACTAATACTATCGATACGACAGTCCATTCTGAAAAATAACTTGAGAAAACAATAATTTTGTGTGAAATAAGGTAGATGCGGTATAGTCAATTACTTACGAACGAAGAAAAATTTATGATATTTTATTTTTAAAAAGCATGCCAATCGTAACTAAGAATATGAGGATAAACGCGAATAGTCACTTCCATTGATATGCTCAATAATACCAACCGACCCAAATCGGAAAAAAGCAAACACTGAAATTGTATGATAACCGAATAAATGACTAATCATCCCCTGTAATCGTGATTTTTCGAGCGCTCACTCAGATTCGGTAATAGCGTAAACTCTTTAAGAGTCTGAAACAGTGAAAAGGCGTATGTTCATTTCTTTGCTAACAATTTTTAGGGAAACGTTTCTTGGAACGTTTTTTGACAATCATATCCGTATTGTATGCACCTGTCACTCATGAAGAATTATATTTGGAATTTGATTGCAAATATGTAAACACATTAAACAGTCACAAAGTAGTGAGCAAATTTAAATGCAAACTGGAATATAGGGACAAAATGTCATGAGTGTAAACATTTTTCTGGAGGTTAGAAATGGGATTTAAAGTTACTTATAAGTCCCATTTGGGTCAAACATTAGTTATTAAAAACAAAAAATGCGCTACAGAATATGGTAATAACTATTATTATACATTTTTCATGAAGTGTATTTAATTTTTTAATTAATATCTGTTAAAATTTTTTAGTATGGCCTCTGATTTCTTTTACCCTAATATGGGAGGTGTGGAAGAACATATATACAATTTATCACAATGCTTAATTGCTCATGGACATAAAGTGATAGTATTAACACACTCTTATGGAGATCGTGTTGGAGTACGATACATGACGAGAGGTTTAAAGGTATGTTTATAAATATGGAATGGAATAATATTCTTGTTTTCAAAACAAGTATCGAGATGATTTAAAATGTGTTGCTTTTATATAAGTTGTTTTTGTGAAATAAATGGTAACATATTTATTTTATATTAATTGTTTTTGTGAAATAATTGTTATTAATCTATAACATGGCAAATATTACTTTCCATTCCTTAAACTGTAATAGTTACTGATGAGTAGTACACTACAAAGGTAATTTACAGGTCTTGTGATTTGGGTAAATGTACAATCACACTTGTCACTATTTTTAACACCTAAATGTGAATTATTATTAATATTAGATAACGGGTCACTAAATATAATCACAAGTCCAATGCCAGTGATACAGCTTTAATGTTGCTGTGATAACTTAATTCACAAAGCGACATTAGAAAATCACATTATTACAGGTTTTTAAAAGAATACTTAACGTCCTTGCTCAAATTAAAATTACATTTATTTTCCACAATGTTCATGTTAAGGTTTAATATTTCAATCAGCGGTAAGATGTGAATAATAGGGATGCAACACTTTATTTTTCAGTTATATGAATCTATATGATAAGTTAAAGCAATATAATTTAAATAAAATATACATTTTTATATATAGGCTAATGTCTATTATAATAAGAGTGCATTTCATTTTAATAAATGATTTACAAAAAATAAAAATGACAAATGATCGTAAACTATAAAAAAATACAAATATGTTAAGTTTATATGAGGGTATTTTAAAGCATTACAACTAGTTTTAAAAGTCTGTCTGTTATATAGTGAGCAGTTCTGATAAATCTACTCATAGGAGCTGTATATTAAACGTAATTATGTATATGATAACTTACATTAAAAGTAGGGCAATCTCTGACAAGACTGACTGGGACTTTGTAATTAACAATACAGTATCAAAATAACACATCATTAGTTTTTTAAAATCATAAAAGGAAGGTAACTTAACAAGTGACTTACAAAACTATATATAACACATTTAGATATGAAAGAGAGATGGCAAAGTCATCTTGTGTGGGATCAGTAGTTAGTCCAGTAAGGCTGAGGAAAATAATTTGGGTTTTTGAGGGCGTGGCCCCTCTTTGTGGGAAGAGAGGCAATTACTGCCTGGCCAGTTTGCAGTTCAGTCCTTCTCTCCTGACAAAGAGGGCTCAGGCCCTCAAAAATTTGTAATATTCTCTCACCTTAACCAGACTATTGAACTCAGGTTTCTCTTTCCTATCCAAATGTGTTATTTAATTTGACCATGTCAAACTATTTCTTTCTTTGCTGAAATAAAAAAAAATATTGTATTTAAATTAATGTTAACATAAATTAAAATCATGTAACTATTTTATTCAGGTTTTTTATCTGCCTGTTAAAGTATTTTATAACCAGTGTGTTTTACCTACAATGGTTGCATCACTTCCTTTGATTCGATATATATTAATCCGGGAAAGAATTACAGTGGTCCATGGACACTCTGCATTTTCAACTCTTGCTCATGAGGCTATGCTAATAGCTCGTCTTATGGGACTCAAGGTAAATTTAAGAAGTATATATATTTATTTTAATTTATCATTTCTCTTATTTTATTTTCACTTAAACTTATTTTTTATGGCTATATGAATTGTATTTTTTAAAAAATATAAATATTAATTTCAATATAAAATATGCATTAATTCATGCCTACTCAAGTTAAAATATAATAACAATTATTCATTTTATTAAAAAAAATTAGATATGAGTACTTCAATAATTGATTTCTTCATTAATTTTGTAATTATCTGAATAGTAATAAACTGCTATTTATATACAGTGTATGCTGCTTATTGTTATCACTTTTGGCCGCAGTTAATATGATAAAATTAACTGATTAATAATAGACGAAAAATTATAATTGAAGATTATCAAATTAAAAACAGACCTAACGGTACTTCTGTAGTTTACTACTTGGAATAAATCCATTCATAATATGATTCATTTATGCCTTTATGAAGAGATTAAAATTTATTTAATCAATAATACTTCATAGACTGTATATCGTAACACATTACAATGTTGGGTACGTTATCTATAATTTTAAAAAGTCCTCAATTACAGTTTGTTTCTGGATTTTTCTGAGGATTCCATTAATGTAAATCTCATACTCATAATTTTTTTGTACACCACGTGACAAAATTTTTGAAAAGCCAGCTGTTGTCGGAGGTTGAGATGTTGCCACAGCATTTTCGTAATTTTATTCTTCTTCATACACCCCTGCTGTCACTTGTGAGTCTGTAGAAGTAATGTCTTTATGTATGTCGTCTTCTGTCTGTCCAGCAGATATAATGATGTTTTCATCAACATCCATTCCCGAAATTTGTTTTCTGTCATGTTTGGTGGTTGAGTGTATAGGAAAATTCCCCATGCCGAAAACAGTTCTGAATTGTATTTAATGACACTTTATACCATGACATAGTAATAGGTGTACGGCATCAAGACCATTTGTTTTCTTAGCAAGATCATTAGCACTCATCCATTGTGTGTCTTCCATATTTTCAAGAAATATTGTGTGCAACTCCTGACGATAATATGCTTTTAAAGTTCAAATGATTCACTGGTCACATGGCTAATTTTGAAGTTGTATTGGCCAGTTGGAAAACAACACTGATCACTGATGTTATTTAATGCACAATTTATTCTGTGTGTTACATAGTTGTCAGTCAGTAATACTACTTTTCGAGTCAGCTTTATTATCCCATTTTCATTCTAGAAATATGGATGCTGTCATCTATGCATTCATATTTGCATGATAATCAACAGGAAAATATTTAAAGCGTCAAGGGTTGTTACTTTTGCCAAACACCATCAGTTATTTTCATTGCCATACATATTTGTGCAACACAAAAATATTAAGTGTTCTTTACTTGTTATACAACATTTAGCATTTTATTTCTTAAACAAGTATGTGTGCTGAGGTAGAGCATGGAAATACAGTTCTGTACATTGTACACACAATCGGGAGAAAAATCAGAGATATTTTTTGGCCACTACTGCCAACCATCTCTCAGTAGCTGCTGGATCAGCATCATTCTGTTCACCATGCATTCATTTGTAGGCAATGTTTTTCCTTTTCTTCCAATGATAAAACGATCCTTACTCATTTTCTTAGTAAGCTCTTCTGCTTTTTGACTCATCAGAGGGTCATCAACATGAACACAAGCATTAATAATGTCTATTCTTTAATTACTTGCCCAGGAAAGGTTGAGAAATTTGCAACTTCACTGCTTCATTGTGATGACTCATTTTAGGCAAACTGTCATCATGTTCAATAATCAAAACTTTTTCATTAATTGATGTCTTTACATTTGGAAAAACTTTTTACACTATCCATCACAGCTGTTTAACTTTGCGAATGAATGGGAACTCGTGACTCCATGAACCAAACAAAAACAAGAATTAGGACTCAACTTTAGAAGTTTAATGTATGTTTTATATTAAGAATAAGGTAAACAGATTATTCTGCAATGTTTTCTGTTAGTGCCTCTTGATACTGTGTGCTGGACTTTCAAAAGAATGATGACATAAAACAAATTCTGATCACAATAAACAACATTTTCTTTATATCACAATATTGGTTCAGGCAGAAAAATGATAATATTAACCAAGATTACTGTAAGCAGTGTCCATTGTATATATTCACATGCTTTGCTTCTATACTAATATTTATTTTTATTAATATTTTGTTGTCAGTCTGTATTCACCGACCATTCACTGTTTGGATTCGCTGACAGTTCTGCAATTATAACCAATAAGTTCCTTGAATTGTCTCTAGCTGATTGTGATCACTGCATATGTGTCTCACATACTGGGTAAGATTTGTTTTGTTGTCAAATATGTGATCAATATTTTCACCAAATACTTACCTGTTCAGAATTGCATCATTTCATGATTGTTTAGTTGCTTAAAACAAAATTTATATTAATACAAATTGATGATTACAAATTATATTAATTATCAAATTTGTTGCATCCACTAATTAAGAATGCAGAGCTTTTTTTCATTATTTAAAATGCTGTATGCCATGCTATTATAATTTTCAAAATAATGTCAGCCCCTTGAGAGAAAGTTAGGTATGTAAATTATCAATGGCAACCAGGTTTAAATTGGTTGCCTATGAAGTTCATAATTTAGTATTGATTTGGCATGAAAGAAAGAGGAAATATGTGAGTACACCTATAACTGAGAAATGCTGCAACTAATTTTTTAAATTAAAGCACTTGTTAAAGATATATATAATGCTTAAGGAAAGTGTGACAAGGTCAAATTAAATAACACATTTAGATAGGAAAGAGAGACAGCAATTCCGACTTACCTGAAACCAATAGTTGGTCCAATCTGGCTAAGGTGAGAGAAAGTTCCAAATTTTCAAGGGCCTGAGCTCCCTTTGTCAAGAAGGAAGATCTGAACTGCATGCCAGCCAGGCCCGAATTGACAAATTCAAACTAAGGTGCACCAGTCATTAATTAGACAGCAACAATTGACACCCAACAAAGTCAATAATTGTGGCAAAAATTTAGTTTTGAATATAAAAGAAATTTTTATTTTTGTATTGCTGTAGTAAAATTGTTGTTGTTTAGGCTATAAGTATAGCACTTGTTTTCAAAATTGTTGTAAATAAATGGATGTCATTTTTTTGTGATTTATTCTTTACAGTAAAGAAAATACTGTTCTTAGAGCAAGAGTGCATCATGCTAGGGTCTCTGTAATTCCAAATGCAGTGGATACGTCCATGTTCACTCCTGATCCAACTTGCAGAAAAAATGACAGAGGTAACAATATAATCACTTAACAAAACAGTTTATGTTAACATAAATAAGGTAATTTGGGACAGTTTGTAATCTTTATCTCAGATTAATTAACCTTTTTTGTTTCAGTTACAATTGTTATTGTTAGTAGATTAGTATATCGGAAAGGAGTTGATCTTATGGCAAAAATAATTCCTGAAATATGTTCACGCCACAAAGATGTGAGTACTACTGTACCCTCCATAATTTATAACATTAATGACTGCTGTAAGAGACAATTTTAGTTAATGTGAAAGAATTTAAATTCAGCATTCCAATAAATTTGTCACACACTTCTATCGCCATTACAAATGGAGCAATAAATTATGCAGTATTATTCATTGCATTATAAACTTCACTAGTTTAATGAAAATATTTTTGATTAGGTTCACTTTCTAATTGCTGGAGATGGTCCAAAAAGGTGGCTTCTTGAGGAAGCAAGAGAACGCTCAGCAATTCAGGACAGAGTCATTTTGCTTGGAAGTAAGCCTCACAGTGAGGTCCGATCTATTCTTGTTCAAGGTCACATATTCCTCAACACCAGCTTAACAGAAGCATATTGTATGGCAATAGTTGAAGCTGCATCTTGTGGGTGAGTCATTTAAGCTAACCTATGGTTTGGAATATTATTTTATATTATAGAATTCACACATTTAATTACTTGGTAAGTGTGATAATACTTTTCAGACTGTATGATAGCACTTCTCCTTCACTCATTTGATACATTCATTGGCCCATATTGGTAAGTGTTGCATACATATGTTATTGGATCAGTTGGTAACTCCACTGTTGGAAGCTACATTATCCACATATGTGATATGACCTACTAGTCCTAATATTAGTCATTCTAGAGTTTGATAGGTCTCTGCCCAACACATGTCAGATGGTTATCTGTATCATATCAATGCAAATTTCTCAGAAATTTCAACTATGTCATCTAACAATTTTTCCTTATTATTTACCCTGGATATGACTATCAGGAAATCCTCAAGCAAAATTGTGTCAAAACGTGCCTTACTTCTTTTCATTTATTGGAAAGGTTCTCTATTTAGGCTGAATAATAATGCAGTTTGGGAAAACAAGATCATAATTGGATTTTATCTAAGGCTGTGATCGTGGCACAGTTTTGGGATATGTTGTATAGGTACCTCCTTTCAAGTTTATTTGATTGTAATAGCAATAATTTCTGTAAAAATTTGAACAATATGATGATAATACACACAAGATTTTACTGTCACTAAGAAATTATATTATTACAGTCACATTATTTATTTAAAAGATATTTATTTTCTTTGATTGCATTTATATTCAGATTACAGGTTGTCAGTACTAAGGTTGGTGGTATTCCAGAAGTTCTTCCCCCTAACTTAATCTACATGACTGATCCAACTGTTCCAAGTGAGTGTACAGGCATATTTAAAAATATAGTTTCTGTTTATCTAAAAATATAATCATACTATATAACACACTTAACTTATCATTGTGCTGCTAATGCAGCCAGCTGGAAATCTATGTGCTAAGCATCTGGAATAAGAAATTTACTGTATTCCTTTACACAACCCTCTACATTCAATGTAAAGCTTTCTGTGCTCAGCAGCCCTGAGCACACATAATTGTATCAGCATATGTGATTGTTCCTAAAATTAAATTTATTTAAAATATGCACAAAAAAATACTACTGTGTTAAAATGTGTCAACATTGTTCTAAATTTTTCCAATTTTAAAAATTAGACAATTGCAAACTATTTATCAAGAATTAGAAATATAGCATATTACAGGTTATTTCATTTGCCCCAGAGTATTGGTAACACTACTGTTGATAGTATTATTACTATTTTACATAGTTATTCTTGTAAAAATTATTGTAGTTGCAATGTAGCACTCATGAGCCTCCACTGGCTTCAATTAAGGAAAAATTATTCTAATGCAAAAAGAAAAGAGAATCAAAGATTGAAGCCTTTTCCGGTGCAGTTGTTCAATATATTGTTCTTGGAGTTCAACCGGGTTTTGCATAATTCTAGGGGAAGATGACGACAGAGATTTTAGTCGTCGAAATGTTGCGTTCTACTATAATTATGCAAAACCCAGTTGAACTCCGAGAACAATATATTGAGAAAAGAGAATGTCTGTGTAATATATGATCATATTATGCATTATTATTACTCACCAATAATCAATACGTATTGTAATATATTTTAGGTCTTATTAATGGGATAGAGCTTGCACTGGTAGACTTACGATCAGGACTCATTTGTTGCCCATGGAACGCCCACAAAAAAGTGTCTAAACTGTATAGTTGGCCAGATGTTGCCAGAAGAACTGAACGAGTTTATCGTATGGTTGATAAAACAGTCAGACGTTCACTAGGCACTCAAATGCGAAAGTAGGTAACACTGTAATCTATCATTGTTTTAATTGTACTTGTAAGTAGCTTAATTATAGTAGCTGTAGGGAGTGTTTTGTAATTATTTGATAAGTTGAAATTGAACAATGCTCCTGAAACTTGAGGATATCAATAATTACATTTTTTGTGGAGCCTGTAAAACATCTGTGAAGTTAGTAATATACTTTCAATAGGATTTTTTTATTTAAATTGATTTTTAGGAATGTAAAAAGTATAATTTTTTAGGTCATATGCACATTAATTAAATTTTTGGACACATTTTAGCAAATAAATTTGATGTTTTATTTTACAGATATATTCCAAGTGGTGTTTGGCCATTTCTCCTAGTCATATCTATGTGCTACCTCATTTTGCAAGCTTTGGAGTGGTTGGTGCCACGAGAGGCAAGTCAATTGGTTTTATTTTATTTTTCATTTACTTATACTGAATACACAAAACTGATTAAAATCATAATGAAATTGAAATTCTGACTCCCCTTCCAAGGAAAATGATATACTTCATTTAGAGTTGCAACAGCTGCACATCCTTCAATAACACATTACACTTTTTCTTCAAGTAAATAGAACAGACTTGAAAATTTATGCTTTAAAGCACTTGGCTAATTTCATTCAATTCAGTTCTGGTTTTATGTAATTTTTTAATACAGGCTATTTAAATTGTTTTAATATAATGTATGTAAATTATTTCAACAAAGATGTCTCTCAGGATCATGTAAACAGTAGACTTTATTTATCAATTACAATTAATGTAGAAGTTACTCCATCCACTCAAGACCTGTTCTTTTTTTATTGTTTTCAGATTTTATATTTTTGTAACTATCAATTTAGGGTCAGCCACAGACACACCCACCATCACTGATACTTTAAAAGCAGCTCTATTCATTATGCTTCATGCGGGAGCTTGACTTGTCCTTGTGTAATAAAAAACCTGATCTCATTTTCAGCGAATAGATATAGCAAGGGACTACAACTTTTCATCAGAGATTCTTTTTAGCAGTAAAACTATGAGATGCCACACTAATTCAAAAAAAATGAAGAAAAGTTGAAGATAAATGGAATTCACAGAGTTAGATATCACAAAGCAATGATATCTATTCCAAAACCAAACAAAAATTTCTTTATGCAAAATGTTCCTTCCATAGTTTCTTTAGTATTCATGTGTGAGAATAAATTAAATTTTTAAGATCAAATAAAGTATTACATTTTATACCTTGCATTTATATGAATTTTTGAAGACTTTTACATGTGAATTAATTTTTATTTTAACTACTATGCCAACAACTTCATTGTAATCACGAGAAATATTGAGGATGTAAAATTGGGAACAAATTCCAACTAGTCAATACCTCAGTTTTCTCTTATTTTCAGATTAATAATTTTGTAATTATATATCTATAAAGACTGCGCCATTGTTCAAAATTTGCAACAGAAAACATTTAATATGCATTTATATCATTATGTAATTGTTGTGATAATAAACCATTGTTTTTAAATGTTTGCATATTTTCCCTCAACATTAAACCTTCTCACACCAACTGTGCTAAATTTGTGTACGGTATATCATTTACTAAAATACATTTAATCATATGTTCACAAAGTTTTCTATCACTACTGTTTAATATCTTGGCAGAAAATTCTATGAATACATAATTTGAAAGTAATTTTCAGTTGGGGAAGGGGGTACTAACTTCAGCATTTAGTATGTCACATACACATGTATGTCAACCCTCTATGTCTCACTGAAATTTTCAAAACAAATCGAAGAAGAATTACATGCCTACCTTCACAGACCATATATTAAATAAAATGCAAATACTGACCTGTATTCTATATTGGAAAAACCAAATTAGCATACATTGTGAACACAATACTCATTTTGTAACAGCTACTTGATATTAATGAAACTGATATAATGGAAGTAAAAATGCTCATTAATATTTAGATTTTTGTAACATATAGAATTTGTTATATTATTTTGTTATTGGAAAATTTTTCATACAAAATGAAACTTGAAGCAATCAATTTATAAACTAGAAATGAAACAATTTATTTTAAAAAAAAATAAGAAAAATGAAAGCAGGATTGAAAAATGGTAAGACAACATGTACTAGTGAATCCATTTCATTATAAAAGTTATGTAAGTCCCGTTATTTACTTTAACATTACATTGAATAACCTTAAAAGAAGTTCAATCTATTTTTGACCTATATTAAGTTAAGACAATTAAAATTGGAAATATTTTATTACCAGAATACCGATTTTCATAAATTTATCAACGAGTAATAAAATGCTGTTATCAAAGCAATATATTTCTTCTTTACTGAGTTCAATAATCTCATGTAGTAAGAAGAGAAAGTTAGGGGAGAAAAATGTATGCAAAAGTTATTCACTGTTCTTCAAAATATTTACAGTTATGAGAAAAATAAAGTATGCAATGGAAATTACACCAATTTTTTATATAAAAAAATAAAGGTATAAATTTGCAATACTTCAATGTATATATCAGTCCAGTTTATGAAACTGTATGTAAAACTGATCTCAGTTACAAGATAAATGTGTGTGTCACAATTCATAAAATACTGACAAAGAGGGAAAATTAGATAAAAATGTACACATTTATTACTTCTCAGCAGTAGGTATATTTTAAATAATAATAAAATATATATATATTTATTTACACCAATATTTTATGTATGAGCTTGCAACTTTTGGCAATTGCTTTAAACTCAAATTTTATGCTTTGAATATAACTGAGGTTCTTTCAATACCTTGAAGTAATAACACTCAAAATAATATTTACTTCAGAAGTCAATGTTATGAACAAACATGTTCCAAAACTATTTAAATATTTGCATATTAATCATGTTTAAGGGTTCAAGCTCAAACAAGATTATTTATTTTAACTTTGTTCAGTGTGGGACTCTATCCAGTTTCAAATATTGACACTTCTGATGCTTCACAGCAAACAGAACTTAAAAACAATTGTAATGAACTGTGCTGTCTTTAAGATGCTGGAAGACAAGTGCAGCCCAGAAAATGATAGAAAATAAACAAATCAGTAGAACAGAACACAGTGTAAAATGGGACGCTGACACTTTGCTTCAAACTCGTGCAGAAGTTCATCAATGTCATTATCCAGATCCTCACTTTGAGCCATCTAAAACAAGGGGAAGAGAAGATCAATAAATATTTTCCAATTTGAGTAACAGCTGTTAATTTGAATGCATCAAATTTAACTGATTCAAGCACAGACAATATACATAAAAATAATTGAAGAGCAATGTCTAGTTTTGTATGACAAATTGATGATATATTATCAGGTTAAGCTATTTAATTACATGGAAAGATTTTAAATTTGACAGTTTGTATGTTTCAAATTTTAATTCTAGTTAAAAATTTTTTGTTTTAAATATGAATAAACATTACCATAGCTAAATTTATTCCCGATATGATTTTATAAAACACAGAGTAGAAATTAACAACATAGATTAAATAGCTCTTAATACAAATTTGGATGAATTTGATTTTAAAATTGAATACTTACCATAGTCATCAATTCACAAACTAAAAATGCTCCTATAGTGGCTTCTTCATGATTGTCTTGTATATCAATGTTAATAACATGTACTGCTGTGTTTTCTGTAGAGGTTCTACTTTCTAAAGCTGTAAGGGAATAAAACTATATTGAATCTAGTTAATTTATCTAATATTATTCAGTTTAAAAACTAGATACCATTTTTTTTAATACAGAGAAATCCATCAAATGATGACAAGTGTTTTCTGATATAGTTAATATTGTGTTTACTATATTATTGATGTCAGCAGCACTAAATCAATTTCAATAAATTGATTGTACTGATATCAGCAGAAAAAGGTAATTATGGTACTTATTCACTTCTTTGAATAATACCATTTAGTGGTATCAAATCCTAATTGGTTAGGCTTCAGTTTCATGTGAGAAAATAACAGTAACATAATATGAAATTCCTATGAATATATGTTTACATTGAAATAAGAATCTGTGGTGATGCTTTAAGTTATTAGATATATATTTGGCTCCAAGATACTAGTAAAATTATGCATATAATGTAACTTAATAAATATATATGCATACATAAAACAAATTACTTTCTTAAAAAAAAGAAAACTTCTACATGCAAATAATTGCTGTTTGAAGTGAAATTTAGAAATTACTAAGCATGTAAAAAGAACTGAATGATACTAAGCACAAAGTTATTTAGATAAATGTGAGAAAGCTTCCTCAGAAAATTTGTAATTTAAAACTATTTATGTATAATGTCAAGTAGTATATAAAGTAAAATATGATTATTTAAAAATGTAAATATTTTTTTTTTTAAAAAAACCCACTAAATTACAGTCTTCATAATAAAATTTTATTCAAAAAGGCAAATAGTCATCAATTAACAAACCCTACACAAGCTTTCACCACTTACGGGCATAATTATCTGCTGGACAATGAAACATAGTCTATAAGTTACAATCACAAAAATAAATACATTCAGAAACATTACAATTTCAACTCCAAACCTGCTGAAGCCACAAACTTCAGACAGGGCCAACATTACACAGAGTCCCAAGATTTACTAATATAAACAGCCATATTAAGGTCAAAATGAAAAAAATTACATCTGATTGAAAATAATGAATAAGAAAGATAGTCAATTCAGACAAAAAGGGTAATATAAATACCACACATTTCTGGGATCGTTGTCCATTTCGTCAGATGCTAAGAGCCTAGAGAAACACAATTGCACTTGTCAGTTGACAACACTCAAAAGCTCCAGTGCAGTTGTGTTTCTCTAGGCTCTTCTTAGCAACTGACAAAAGGGACAACGATACCAGAAATGTTGTGTGGTATTTATATTATCCTTTTTGTCTGAAGTGGATATATTTCTTATTCATATTAAGGTCAGTCAACTGTTCAAATGTATGGTTGTTCACATTAGTAATCTCGGGGGACTGGGGGGATGCTGACCCTGTGGAGTGTCCTAAGTTGGTGGCTTCAGCAGGAATGGAGTTGAAATTGCATGATTTCAAATGTATAAAATTTTGTGAGTGGAAAAATCTTCTGCAGTGTTTGTTAATTAATGACTATTTGCCTTTGCAGATTTTTTTTAAGAGGTCTGTAAATTTGTGGTTTTTATTGTGAATTATATAAAGAAATTTTAAACAGTCTTTAACTTAATATAATACTAGAGTTTAACAGTAAATATCTTCCTTTAGATAGTTTTTTATTATAATAATGATTGACATTTCCCCATCGTTGTTGTTATCTAAAATCCAGAAAGAACAGACAAAAATGTTGAGATGGAAAGGAAATTGCATATGTCAATGAAACAACAATATAAAAAGTACCATCAAGTGGCCAATTAAATAGCATTAATCCATTATTCTAAATAGCAAATAATTGACAACTGAAGAAACAGTTCTTCCAGCATTTAGATTCATTAAATTGAACCATGCACAATAGATACAAATTGTTAAAGGATTGAAGATAAAAGAATGTAAATGCAAAACATTTGAGATCATGTGATTTTGTAAAGAAAGTAGAGAAGTAACTACCGTTAAGCTCACCTTCAACTACTTGGTCATAAACCCTTTCTTCACAGGTTACTAATATATCAAATTTATCTTTTGAAGTCTGAAAACGTTCTGGCCTTGGTTTGATGCGCCTGTTTCTGTCCAGCATATGAAGTAACCCATTCTGTGTGTAGCTTAATAAATTAGTCAAGGAAAAATTCAGTATGGTGCAATACATTTTACCATTAATAAAAATTTAAAGATAATACAAAAACAAGGATTTTTTATTGCTATATATACTAATATATGGAGGCCTCACTGTAATGTGTTTAGAATTATAAATATTGTTAGTTACAAATTCTCTCATGCAACTTTCTTGAATTGGGTGAAATTATTCGGTAATGAAATTATTTCCAAGTTCAAAGTGCATCACTTTACATCCTAAAACTTGTCCAGTGATATATAGCTCCACAGACAGAATGGAAAATCAGCAATAATAAATCGGTAAATAAAAATGAACTTGAATGCTCCAAAACTTGATCACAATGATTAATTTAATGTGTGAACATTAATATATATTATATTGGATGTTAGATTCCACATACTATCATAATCCTCTCCTTATATATAAATATATGAATAAGTAACAATAACTAATAAGAGAGAATAGTGAGTCTTACCAGGCAATTAAGATCAGCCACCTTGTCAGAATATGTAGACGACATTCAGACCAACTGCCCTGAGAAAGTGGGCTCGAGCCCTCAAAAAATGTTATTGCATCGCAGCCTAGCAATGACAACTTTAAAGGTAAGTCAACTAGCTGCTCTCTCTAACCTTCCTATCCAAATGAATTAATGTATATATAGAGGATAAAGAGCAGCTGACTTGAAGGTGTTACACCATTCTGTGCACTGGACAGCTGCAGACACTGCACGGAATGGTGTAACTGAGAGCCTTCGAAAATTTGAAGAACCACCTTCAGTTTCTCATGGCAAGACTGCACTTCACTTTCAGGTAAGCCACAACCTATCTCTCTATCCTTTCCATACCAATATATATATATATATATATATATATATATATATATATATATATATATATATATATAGAGAGAGAGAGAGAGAGAGAGAGAGAGAAAGGATAGAAATAAATATACTTTATGTGAATACATATGCTTGGGCATAAAATCATATACAAAGAAAAGCATATGTTCAAAGCATGGAGAAGGAAGGAAGAAGGAAAGACTGAAAATATTTGACTTAGGCAGGACTGAACCTGCATAATCTGGTGTACTGAGCAGTCTTTCCTTTCTTCTCTATGCTTTTCTTTGTGCATGATTCTATGCCTGAGCATATGTATTCACATAAAGTGTATCCCTCCTATTTATTTCTATCCTTCCTCACTATCCAAGATATCAATGTGACCAACACCAAATTAGTTCCTAACATTGTATGTATGTGTGTGTGTCTATATATATATATATATATATATATATATATATATATATATATATATACACACATACATACATACACTGTCCACTCATCTGGTACACCAGGTCCCCTCTCCTCATGAAGGAGGTTAATGAGTCCAAAAATTGGTCTTCCTCCTGTAAACAAGGTGATGCTGGTCCTCAATTTCAGGTAAGCCACCCACAATCTCTTTCCTTCTGTACCAATTATGACACCATATAGCATTCTAATTCTCATTATATTTATGTGATTAGGATAGGAAATAGAGATATAAAATAAGATTACAAGGCAGCTCCATAATATTAAAGAAATCAACATTCTTGAGTGCTGTTCCCCTTGTTCCTACACAGGGATGAACTGTTTTACACACATACCAGATAAAGCCACAACATTTGTTAAAGTAAAACTTCCAAAAAGGGAGAAAAAACAAGAAGAGTATATGTTCTACGAAGGCCAGATAAAATGATTAAAGTTACAGGATGCAGAGTCTCAGGTTTGACTTAGACTGTAGAATAACTGGGATAATTCCCAAGGATTGAGTTCAGCTCTTGAGCTTTTAGTAAAGTAAGAATGAAATATTGATTGAATTTACTTGATCCTAGGTAGGGGCACAAGTGTTGGTTGTAGAAATTGTTGAATGTCTGAAGGACTCAGTCATGAGGAAAGGATTTGACAGTCTACAATGAAATAGAAGCAGTAGGTTTAACACACTGAAAAATATTTTAAGTTTCATACCCCCATGTATGTCAATAAATTTTTCTCTATCACATCTTTTCAATTTGCAAAATCTAATTATATCATACACCAGAGTGCGTGTATATATATATATATATATATATATATATATATATATATATATATATATATTGTAATAGTGAGAATGTGACATTGTCAAAAATATTGGTATGGAAAGGATAGGTTGTGGCTTACCTGAAAGTGAAGTGCGGTGTCGCCATGAGGAACTGAAGGTTGTTCTTCAAATTTTCGGAGGCTCTCAGCCTCCTTCTTCAGGAGTGTTACACCATTCCGTGCACTGGCCGGCTGCGGACTGGAGGCTGAGAGCCTCCAAAAATTTGAAGAACAACCTTCAGTTCCTCATGGCGACACCGCACTTCACTTTCAGGTAAGCCACAACCTATCTCTCTATCCTTTCCATACCAATATATATATATATATATTCAGCAGCCAGCCGGTGCACGGAATGGTGTAACATTCCTTCCTGAAGAACTATCTTCGGATCCCTATGGCTGCACTGTACTTCATTTTTAAGGTAAGCCACAAGATATCTCTTTCCTTTCCATACCAATATCGTGTGTGTGTATATATATACACACACACAGAAACTATGACATAGTCAAATTTTATAAACAAATTGAGTTGACATTACAACTACCCTGAGGAAGGGGGTTTAGAACCTAGAAAATTTGACATGTTCAATGCAATGCCAAGGCATGGTAAGCGTAAATAGTTTAAGAAATCAAATATGAATGATGACACTGAATATATATATATATAAAGAAAATCTGGATAGAGCAGTGTTCATGAATGATGTTTTTTGATCAAATAAGATAGATATAAACCATGTTGAAGATGGATTCTAGAAGGTAGATTGTTATTGGCCATGTGTAGGTCTTCTCCTTACACTGATGTTTAAAAGCATAACCACCATACAACCTTCACACAAAAATGGCTCTTTCTCAGTAATTGAAGGTTACAATAAAGGGGATCATTTTCATAAATTGAAATAAGTGAGAAAATGTGTGTGTTATGCTTTTCTTGGACAAAAGCCTATGGTGAAGCAGAATTCCTACAACTGAAGTTCAGATTCAGAATTGAGAACTACTTTTCAGCAAAAATCAAGTGGAATTTATTTACGTGCTGATGGAATAGGGTAACATATCTGAAAATTTGGAAAGCCATGTATTGTGGTGTTTATCTTTCACACTCTGGTATACTTTGATATGCAACTCTCTTTTCCTATCCATAATTATTCGACAGTCGTATCATTGCATACATATATAGGGGCCACACAATTAATAGGCATAATGGACTTGAGTGTAGAATTTCTTCTCTCCTAGAGAAGGAGAGTAAAAGCCCTGAAAATTTACTAAATCTTCATCAACTCTGTTAACAGATATTTTTATTTATGTTAAATACAAAACACGTGTTTCCTATTTTTCTTATCAATAAAATATGTCTGCATCAAATTTTTGATTAGACATGATGTTTCACAAACAATATGATTTCTATGGCTCTGTGCCACCTAATATGAAAATGATAGTTTGAATAAATAATTAATTTGAACAAAAAAAAGTCTGTGTCAACAGTTGGTGATACATTTTTAAATTATGGGGGCTGTTATACCTATACAAAAGAATAATAGATATAGAGTCCATTAGTCTGCAAACTGGACAGTCCAGCCAGTAATAAAATGTTTGCTTTTTACACCAAATAAACAGTACAGCCATGGTCACATGAATGGTCTCAGCCGTTTTCACTGAGCAATTTGAACAAAACTTCCATGTTTCATAATTCCTCTCAATTAAAACTTTTAACCTTGTTCAGTTCAGAATTATTTTCAAGCAATTGACACTCTGGAATTGCCCACCAGAATCACACGACATTTTTGTCACTGAAAAACCAATCCGCCAGCTTCTGAACCTTCACTATACAAGCTAAGCTGCACAGTATCAATCCATGCACAAACCATATAAACTTAATATTTAAAAAATTATCACCTGCCTATCAACCCTCATCATCAAATAAAATGTAGACAGCATTATATGTCATATAATGCTGGAAAAACCAAAGGACCCCATCCCAATTACATTTCCAGCCACTATTTCAAGTTAAGCAAAACATTTTCCAATAGACACCATGCCCTTACCCAGGATCCCAATAACTTTGGCTACTGTTTTTGTAATTCTGATAAGTTTACACAATAGTTGCGAAGATGATGAACTTTAGTCTGGAAATATGTCTTGCAATCTAGGCAATGACAAAGACTCGATGTCTTTTAGTCTTGAATTTATTTTCTGCTTGTTCTTTCACATTTTTTCTTTGTTAAAGCCTTAAATTGAGAGACACATAGGATTCTTGTTAGGACTGGTGACCATAAATAAAAGGGTCCATATCTGCATGGACTTGGAATTGTTCAGTTTGCAGCCACTATGGAGCAGAATTACTGTATGCCATATTTTACCAATATAATTATGTGGTATAGGAAAGAGGATGCAAGATAAATTTGTTGAACTATCAAGTGTAAGGTATATTAATTACACATAATAATAGTTACCCTAATATTTGAACTTGAGGATTATGGCTAAATGTTATCTATTAAAACATAAATCACAATTTAATGCTAATGATTTATAAATTAACATTAAAGTTGGCATGGTGCAGAAAATGTTGAGAAAATACAAATTACATTGATAAGAGAATGGACCTAAAGAATCTACACAAACAATTAAAAAAATATATAAATAAAAAATCATTTATAATCGTAAATCTGTTTACTAATCATTATTATTTAAAAGTAATCATCAGGAAAAACATGAATGAACATCTTTAATGATACTGTATATTTAAAATCATATTTGTTTTTCATACTAATATTTGAAAAGCTGAAACATAACTTTCAGCTTTTTCTTTGAATGCAGTTTTGCAAGAAAATGTGGAAGAACTCTTACAGTTAAATGTGCCAAAATCAGTAATAATGGTTAAAAACCATCTTACTATTTACCCTTTCAAAGAAAGGAAGGAAACAACAGTTAAAACCAGCAATTCATTAATGGTTTAAGCTGAAGTTATTTCTGATGTTAGAACAGAACTGATAAAGAAATATTGTTCTATACGTAAATTTCATTTGAAAGTGTTAGGCTCTTTCTAACATTAACACATACTAATGAAAAAATTATGTCTGATTGAAAATCAATAATAAGAAATATAGCCTAATACAGACAAAATAAGTGATAATATAAATACCACACATTTCTGGGATCCTTGTCCCGTCTTTAATTATTAATTAACACATACTAAATTTTTAAAATACATTTCACGATTCATTAAAAAACTTAAATGGTGATTACAAAGCATTTAAAATCAGAAGATTACTATCATAAATTTTGTGTCTCACAAAAAGATGGTTTTATGTTAGTAAGTTCAAAAAAATTTTGTGTACTCCAATATGATCAATTATCAGAAACAACTGGTTAGCTCTATACAAACATTTAGAAGTTTAAGGAACTGGTCAGAAAAGAAGACAAGCTATGTGGAAGCAATATTCAAGAGATTAAAAGAATAGTACCAGAAAAATTACACAAAAAATAATACAATAAAGTGTGAAAGATCCTTTTTCTTTCACTTTTTATGAACCTCCTCTAACTTTCTTACACAAAGTTTGAAGTCATCTTTTTTTTATTTAAGTCATACTCTCTTACATTTAATAAAGTTACATATATTGGAATTCCACAAAAAATTCTCTGACATGTCATATGTGACCTAAAGGTGACATTCTATTTGATTCCTATTATTTTATTTAAATATCAAAACAAACAGAAGTGAGTAATATAAAGCATCATTTTACACAATAAAACCCTGTGTGGTGAAACAACTATAGCTGGTGTAACGTTATATCTGCAATAACTTTTGTTGTTAATTACTTTCCAACCTTCATTATCTAATAAAGATCTCCATGGAGGTGTGTATATGTATGTATGTATATATATATATATATATATATATATATATATGATAATCAGGAGAATTTGCATTAGTTTCCAAAATCTGTAATCAGCTTCTAGAGAAAATATTTTCATATTTTTTCCAGTATTGTAAAGAATTTGGAAATTATATACCATCAGGCAACAATTTGCTAAAGCATAAAAATAGTTACTTCAATCCTCATCTTTTATTTGGTTCAATTCAGCCAGGACATTGAGAGTTTGAAATAATGCATGTATGTGCAAAGAATTAAACTGTAATTTAAAGAAGTGAGAACAGTTAGGTAAGGGAAGCAAATATATATTCCGACAATGTAGACAATAAATATGAGATGAATTAAACTGATTTCAATGTTAGCTCAGTATGCATTCTAGCAAGAATTTTTATTTTTAGAGATAATTTTTAACGTGCTCAACAATAGTTAAATATTTTATTGTAATGAGTGAATTTCCCTTGGTATATTTTCTAAAATTAGACAGGAAAACCACCATTTTTATTTTTAACATATAATTCATGTTACATGTTAACATGAATTGAATTGCTGAATTTACAGAGAAAGAGTAACATGTAAATTCAGCAGAATGGCAAAATTAAGAAATGAAGAGAGATTCCACAGAATCGTCTACAGCCTTTATGGATAGGGCTTGTAAATCTTCTAAACTAATTTTTATTCTTTCTCAAATATGTATAAATAATCAACCAAATTGTAAACATTCAGACAAGTGAAAAGCCAACTTACAATATTAACCAAAGCCATAAAATTCTAAACATAAGGGAAAAAAAGGGAATCATTCATAATCAATTGGATTTGTAAATAACATTATCTCACACTTTAATTCAACTTAGAACCAGATAACCATTTTATCTACTAACAACTACACCTTCAGAACCAAGCTATTTTTAACATGAGAAAACACAAAATGCCACTTCAAGAATGCCTATTTTCATATATTTGAACAGATATATATAAGGATTATGCGTCAGTTTAACACACTTGCAATGAAATGTGATTCCAAACAGATACTCTGTTTGTTTCCTGTAAATAACTTTTTGGCTTTTCAAAATGTGCAATAGATTCCATTCTCATCTTTGAACATTGACTTAAAGGACTAGTCTAATTAATTTTGGTAATCCTACTCAAATATTTCCTATATAACTGAGAAGCTTATTAGTACATGTCTCATTGCAATATGAAGGGAATAACACTGTAAGATGTCTAAATGTAAAGAGATGATAAAACTAAAACCATCTTCAATTATAGCTGGAGAAAAATGAATCAAATAAATCAAGCTAGGAAGATGTTCTTTGATTAAGCCAGTAAGAGGTCCTTACAAATTCATAATAGGAATAAACTGGAGCTAATAAATTATTAAAAATTGGCACACTGGACATATTTTTCTTACGAAATCTACTTAAAACTTTTCCACTTTAAATATAATTTATCATCTACAACTAGCAATTTATAGTAAACATTATTTCCTCAAAATGAAGCTTGTTGCAGTTGATGAAAAAGTGAAAATGAAGAGAGTATGAGAAAAAAGCAATAGATGGTATTTAAATCATGGAGTGAAATAAATTAAATACCAGTTATTTAATATGCATTGACTTTTCAAGTCTGAAGTAATATAGAAAAAGTTATGAGGACACTTGTGAACTGGAAAATAGTAATTATCAACATTGTCAATATTATGTATTACGAGTTCTTGTTTAGAACAATATTACAAATTGTTTAAGACTGTTTGCAAAGAATAGTAGTCTGCTTGAAGTGTTTTAGTAGAGGACCTTCCATTTCCCCATTATGTCAGGAGTCAGGGATTTCATTTGATTACTTTAGGGAATAGTTTAACTTACCTTGTTGAAGTTGTGGTAAGCAGCTGTGCCAAAAACAGTCATTCAATCCAATTTTGAGATACCCGGTTTCTTCAGTTGAAAGATAAGTGAGCATAAGCTAAGCAAGTGGCTAAAATTCACTACATTCAATGAATTAAAAATAATTTTGACACACACATGTAATGTAAGAAGACAATTTAAGCAATAAATTCCTTTTATGAATTGTGTGTGTCCACTAGTTAAAGAATCCACCATTTACTCAATAAATTTAAAGAGTAGTAAAATATTCTCAATCCTTCTTGGAGAAATGGGAACTTGTAACAAAGCCACTTTGACTGTATGTAGATAATTAACTATGTATTATTAATTTTGTAACACATATGTTGCTTAAATCAAAGCAATTCAATGACTTGATTACACATTTTCATAAAATGCCAAACCAAAATAATTTCCTAGTTTACAGTAATTATTCTTAAACTTTACGTCACACAAAGTGGTATCAAAATAAATTTCAGTATAAAAGGAATTAAAATTTTATTGATTGGCATACAACTGCAAATTTTAAATATTGATAAGATTACCACTTTAGTAATATCCATACATTATAAGCTATAAATAAAAACAAATTTGTATCTAATGTTCTGAAGTCAATATCAAACTTGCAGATGCAAATTGGGTTCTGCAGATGCTGGTACACTGCAGAACCATTACCTAAAAATTGATTAACAAAGATTATTTTTTCATTTCTAATAACTTTATACAGCTCAAATAAAAACTTCAAATAGCAATATAATTGAAAATTTAAGAAAATAATAAAATTATTAGGCATACACATTAATCAAGTATACTTTTTCCAGTTCTAAGGCTACAAAGTTATGCTGAATGTTAGACCTATCAAACATATACATAAATGTAATGGATATTAATTATCAAGTGACAAAGTCACATTTGTTAATTGGATAGGGAGAAAAGATAGAAATATAGGACAAAGGTTTGGAATACACTATGAAAAAAGCATATGCTTTAGGCATAGTAGTATACTCAAAGGATACATATGTTCAAGGCACTGAGAGAGAGGAAAGGAAGAAGGAAATACTGAAAATATTTGGCAGGGCCAGGAATCGAACCAAGGTACTTTTGCTTTGTACCTAAATGCTCAAGCTCACTCTCTCTTGTTCTACATGTATATATAGGAAAGAGAGATAGTTTGTGGCTTATCTGAAATTGAAGCTCAGTGTAAACACTCAGGACAGTCTTCTTCTGGAAGGAGTAATACATATCATGTAGTGGCTGGTGGCGATATGTAACATTCCTTCCTGAAGAAGCACCCAAAAATTTTTAAGACTGTCCTGTTCAGAGTGACTACACCGAGCTTTAACTTCAGTTAAGCTACCATCTCCTTTTCCTTTCCATACCAATTATTTTGACAATGCCACATCCTTACTTGTATGTATATATATACACGAGTATATATATATATGTACATACTTCAATTGATATGAGAATCAGACTACTTCAATTATCATTATTCTCGACTGTCAAATGTGGAATACGTATGAATGAATTGTAAACAGATAGCATGTTTAAAATTATATTGTACCCTCAATTACATTAACATATTTCTTAATTTAATCAGAATAGTTTCAAGTCAATATGCGTAATACAGGTAGATAACAACATCTGTAAAACAAACAATAGAGGTCATTAATAAATTATTAGTATTTGATTAAAAACAGAAATTTACCATTAGTATTAGATCTAATCAAGTATCCAAAGCATTGTGGGCAATTTTTAACATAGAGCTCTATCAAATAAAATTTATTTATGTTAGCAAATAACATACATTACTTTGTGTATGCTTCATTCCAATCGGAGAGTTGAAACACATTTTTATATAAATATGATCCACATTAAGTCAATGGGGAAAAAATATTTCAGTGACATGCCATTTGGATCAACAAATTCGAAGACATTTTTGATAAATTTTTCTCAAGTTTAAAGGGAAAACTCAGGAGGATAAACAAATTATGCCAATACTTCTGAACTGAATGCCTCAACATTTCAGATATGAAAGTATGTATTTTGATGTGTGATGAAATAAATATACTAAAGAATTCAATTGGTCCGAACTGTGAATAGACAATTTGTGGAGAAAGAATACAGAAAAATTAACAATAAACTGTACAAGAGAACAGCTGACCACCTTCATATTAACATATAGTTTAATAAAATTATAATACAAACTACAAATAATTCAATATTTAACTTAAACAAGTTTTCCTCACCTCTTCAAATAAGATCAAAAGCTTTAAAAGAAATTAAGAAAATGTAAAAAATTAAAAAATATATATAGCGAAAGGATACAATGATTTATCTTTAACTAAAAGGTCTTGATATATTTCTTCATACGTAATACCAAACTCATAACAATTTGGCTTGTCAGGTGCGGTACCAGGTAATTTGACCTTGTCTCCAGTTCCAAACGACTTTACCAGAAACCCTTTTTTGCTGAAAACGAATAACATTATACAGGAAAATGTGGATTTTGATTTAAACATTGAAGTTAAGATTTCAGGACGAACGAAAATAAGGAAAGAGCCAAGAGCCAAGTATAACACACCTTAAGAATGCATGAGCTTCCATACTCCTATTCATATTGCTGGAACATATCACAGCAACCCTAAGTGGGCTACAAGCAGGCATTTTAAGTATTTGGCCTACAAGGCCGTATATTAGGTTATATACGAGGACGAATTGAAAGAAAAAAAAGACCGAAATATTATTGCATTACATATGCGCTGTCTTATTTTAAGCTTTCATGTTTAAGGTTTGCATATTTCCATAACTACTTATACGAAAAATCGACAAAAGAGAAAAATCCTTAACATCAACCAGATACTCGGAGGAAAATATGATATACTCCGTCACCAGTTTGCGTCTCCAAAGATAGCGTTGGTGCGCACAAAATGGCGATGATGATATGTTTCGATAAATCCCGCTCCCATTTGAAAAGTGTTCCTAACCTAATAACTACTAATTTATAAATCGTTTTCTTTTTTCAGAAAATGTACATTTCCATCCTTAAGAATTAAATTTTCAACGCAACTTATGATTTTAGACTTTTCTGTTAATAAAATATTAGTACATATTGGTACATTGATTCAATGTGTAAATATAATCAGTAATTCAAGTCTCAAAACTAATATTTTATCATATTCTCAGTAATTCGCTGCTAGAGCTTCTTCATTACTATGTTCCACATACTATTTATTCCAAGAAGTACATACCAGAACTAATATTTAGTATTATAATAAATTAAGATTAAGATGAATTATTAATAATAATATGTTTCATTCGATGATGCTCCACCATAGTATATTATATACTTATTTATTGCCGTAATTCAATAATATATAATTATAATTAGATGTTTTAGGCTTCTCTTAAAACTAATTTCTTTTATTTATTTACTTACACGAGAAAAGAAGAACATAGCATCTACAAGGCAATAGAAGCATAACTTAGTCCGGAAGTCCAAAAAAGATTGAAGTAAAATACTGGAGACTTTATTCATATATCGTGCAACGTTATTTTTCATCATCCTTTTAGTCTGGAAGAAAGGGATATCCATTGAGATTATATTCAAGAAACGATTTGCCGATTCAAAAGATTTTTTTTTACTAATCGTTTTACAGATATATGATAATTGGAAAATTTCTGGAGATACGCTTTTGGAGAGATATATTGGAAATTAAATATATGCCATGAACAAACTCGTAGTACGCTTGGATAAATAGGGAAATATGTGGGATAGTAAATTTTTTTAAGATGCTTCCTTATTATAATATCAATGGTATAAACGATATACACTATTGTACTTCCATAAATCATAGATGTGTCGAGGCAACATTATAACGGATCTAGTGTTGTGCCAAGCAAGGCGGATTATTCACGAGTTCGATTTAACATTTTCCAACTACATGAATTTATTGTTAGTGTAAAGGAAATTAGAAAACTAGTCAAAGAGATAAAGTTTCTCCGTAAGGAAATTTTAGTTAAACAAAACACTTTCGGTAGACGCAGTAAATATGACAAAATTTTCTGGCCGTAACATCATCCCAAATTCATTAGTTTATAGGTATGAATTTTATTTAGTCTAGTTGAAATTGATTACATACTATTCTTTGATATGAAATGGCTGATATTGAATTAGCAACAGACCTTTTGGAAAAATTAAAAGTCAGTATGAATAAAGATCATGGTGATGAACCGGTCGACTCCACCAAGAACCGGGCCTGGAATCAAACAGCTTTATTGGACGAACTACAAACATTTTTACGAATATCAAATGACAAGCATCGTGTTATGGAGACTAGAACGAAGCGTTTGGCGACTGAGATAAGGATGTTGCACCAAAAGTAAATATTTGTTACTAATAGACTAAAAGCGAGACCGCATTTAGTTCAGTTCGTAGTAAAATAGACATTTTGCTTTATCTGCTTATATGACATAATGCAATACTGACATCTGTAGACAAAGAATCTGTATTCATAAAAAATAACATAGAACTAATACATAATACTTTCAGTGAGCCGATCTTGGGCGATTTTTAGTTAAGTATAAAGTTGCACTAAAAATCTTACTTTAGATTATAAGTCTCTCCTATAAGATGATTGCAAAAAGTTTACTGTTTCAATAATTGTAGGAGATACGGACAATTGAAATTGCTAATGTAATATCGCATGCACAGTGACATTAATTATGCTACTGCGCTGATCGTTTGCCGATACATTGCGTACATTTCATTATTAAATCATAGCTAAAGTACATTTCTCTTCTAAAATATTTTCTATATCAGCAAAGATCGCAGGTTTTCCTGGTGTATTTGTTGCACGAGAAACTCTTGGGCTTCCAACCAGGTTGGAAGCCCAAGAGTTTCTCAATCGTATTCTATATTTTCTTATAAAATATCCATTTTCTTCATTTTTCCAAGAATTATATAAATAATTGAATAAATAATAAGATTATGATTAACTCCGACAGCATGTCCAGCCATAAAAATAGAAATATTTGAAAGATTAATAATGAGATTTGTATTATTCTTATCTTCGTTACTTATGATATATATATTTCGTCAAGTAATATTGCATCTGTATTGTAATTCCATCAACTAATATGCTATCTGTACAGATTTCTTGACGAGTAGCCATTAGCATTGATGACGTCACTACGTGCAACTCTTGGTCGTGTAATCATGTTAGCAATTTCAATAGCCCGTATCTCCCACAATTCTTACGAGCAGTCAATTTTATTTTGCAATTACATTTTTTTTTAAAAAAATTAGTACTTAAAAACTAGCTTTTATTAAAATTTTTGATAATAATCTTAATTATTTTTCTTTTATTGTCAAATTGCTTTACAATCTGTTTACAGACATTCAGTAAATAATATGCTGGAGGTAGTCAACTGATTACTTCTTTTAAAAAGAAATAAAGTTATGTTTAAGTAACATAACTACAGTTAAAATAATATAATAGGCCTACAATATATCTGTTATATAAGTCGATGTGTCATCGTTTTGGGTTGTATATTCGTGGAACAGATACTGTGTAAATTATAAATAAACAACAGCCTTTTGACGCCAGGAAAAGATATTTAGTGTCAATTACACAACGTTTCGTTGCTAATTTGAGACCTCTTCAGGTAAGACCGTTTTACAAAATTTTGATAGGATCATTCTCCGCTGACTGCTGAGGCCGAATAATTATTTTCGCAAATAAGCGTCGAAACGATGTGTAATTTCCATTAAATATTTTTTTCTGGGGTCAAAAGGCGGTTGCTTATTTATAATTTATCTTAAATAGTCAGTATATATATATATATATATACTTATCAAATAGATACTGTGTAATTTTGTTTGGGAGTGCACTAATCATGTCGCGAATATCGAACACTTAATTTATGTAACGTTTTACTTACATTTTCTGTTCAGAGATCACAAATGATAACGTTCGGAACGTACCATGGCGCGTTGATCAATGTTCTTAGCACTTTTTTAGTTTATTAACAATTATATCAATCTGACTTATTTTTAAATAAATGTGAAAAAAAGTCAGCATATTAGACAGATAATTTAAAACATAATTTAACAAAAGTAACGTTACATAACCTATTTTGAGACACCTTCAGGTGTTATATAACGTATTTAAATGAAATGTACACCTGAAGAAGTCCCAAATTAGGAATGAAAAAGTATTTGTTAAATTATAATTATGTAAATTTTAGTACCAATTTTATGACTAATAGGTTATTGTTTTTGTTTTTTTAGGATATTGTACTTAAGTTGCAGGCTGTACCGCAATTGTATCCCATTAGTCCACACTGGTTTTGTACCGGAGGATTTTTACGAAAAGAATCAATACAGGTCCCATGTAAATTAAGAAGTCGCGACAAATTCACATCATTCGTTGTATATGTATCGAAATGGAATAAATCCAAGCTTGAGATTTCAAGCGTCGGTCCCTGATGAGAATGGGAAAGCCATGCCCAGTCTCTAGTTCCGGATGGGTTAAGTTTCCTGTTCGGGATTTTCCTCTTCCCGACATTGGGACAGGGATTTAAAAATAACGTTCCCGTAAGCCGTGACACCGTGTCCGGGTTTGAGGGTGTATGTTCCGGTTGTTGCAGACGTAGGACATATACGGTAAGAGTTGTTCGCCGATCATATTGGACCAGTCGGCCAGCTGCCCATCAAAATATGATAGAGGCATAGAGGTAGAGTATGGAATACTGCGTCCGCACAGCAGACGTAGCTCTCGTTATCGGAAGGGATCAAATGCAGGTTTTCCCTGCATTAGTTTTAGACGAATGCCTGGTAGGATCCTTAAACTACAGTCCAGGCACCCCAGTCAACCAATGGCTACCTTGCTCTATCTTCAGCATCCCGTATTTTCCATCCCTTATTATTATATTAAAGGGGAGGCCATCAATCCGGATAAGCCTCATGTAGCCTGTCACTCTAAAAAGCTCCATGTTTTTTGTTATAGCTAGTAAAAATATGCAAAATGGCACTTTATTTAACATTAATGATGAAGTTTTTAGAATTAATAATATTGTTTTCAAACAATAAGCTAATTTTTAGGACTACTCGATGAAATCTGTTAAAACCAGTGGCGGCCCGCGTATAGGCACTGTGGAACTGCAGCACTCCAAATTTCCACTTGATATTATCGCTAACATTTAATATAATGAGTCATTTTTTCTTTATACTTGTGCAATGCAAAATTCTTAAGCTAAAACTCAGTAACTATCCCAACGTTTATGAAAAAGATACTAAATTAATAAGAAGAAAGAAAGCCAAAACAGCAAACGAAGTTATGATATAAGTACCACACAACGTTTCTGGAATCTTTGTTCCTTTCTTTAGGTGCAGAATAAATGCATGAGCATAGAGAGAGACAACTGACTCAAGTCAGTCGACAAAATTTAAAAGTCAATCAGATGTAAATTTTTCATTTTCTTCGTCTTCTGCTTTTCCCCCTTTTATAGGTTTGCCGTCTTCAATTTCCATTTATGTCTGTCGTTCCAATCCCTCTTCTAAATTTATATTTTCTATTATGGTTTTCACATAGGTTTTCCACTTTAATCTGGGTCTACCCCGATTATTTTTTCCAGGAGGTGACCATTGGTATATTTCTTTTGGCCATCTTCCATCTTCCATTTTCCATTCTTTATACGTGACCATACCATTTAAGGGTTTGTATTTTAAATTCTTTTAACGACAAAATCATGTTTTAAGTGCCTTATACAGATATTTATGTATTCAAATAATTTTTGTGAAATCAGTTGAATACGAAATTACTATGTGAAAGATAAATAATATAATTTCTGGGAAATTATTTTGAAATATATGATTTCATCTTTTGAAAAATTAAAGAAGAGTGTTTGCGATAAATTTATCTATCACTAAAATTAATGTCAAGTCGAAGTGTTAATACAAGAGCCTATTTATATTTGGCTCTGGTGTCTAAACAATTACATTCAGGCATTCGCATGGTTGAAAATGGTATAAAGTGGAATCAGTTTTATATTCTGTGCAAATATTGCTTCAGAAGAAATTTTATACATAGATACATCATGTAGATTATTAAGACTACTTACCTGTATTTATAATGTTAAGGAATGTAGAGTTGGTGTACTTATTGTAGCTTGGTTTAATATTGAGGGACCCACATTTATGTCGATTTGAAATACGATCAAACTAGCACTCGTGGGGTCGAGGTGCTGAGTTTTGTTAGTTCCATGTGTCCGACTTTATCCTGTCGCAGCCATGATGAGAAGCCGCAATTCACAGTAGGAATAATTAAATTAATCTCGCCAGGTATCCGTATTTCGTTGCATAATTTTGGACCTTAGAGCACGAATTAATGACTTTCTACTATGGTATTACAGTAAAGTTTGTTTAATTTCATTCTTTTGGTATTTTGCTTGAAACCACGAAGCTCTGGCGAGGCTTAGCAACAATTGGAAAGTCCTTAGCCAGATGAAATAATATTTGAAATATCTAATGTTCGTTGAGATGTTTAATGTTGTCATTTTGTTAATTGAAATATCTAAAGTTTGCCAGGCAGTAGAAAGTGAATGCAAGCTTCTCGTATTTTGTTAACATCCAGGAAAATAAAGCTGATATTTTATAAGAATACTCAATTTATCCATTGTAATGGAATTATTTTTATGCCTTTCGAAGTTTAAAATATTATATGTACAGCTATAGTTAGTGAAACTTAAAACTTTCATAAAACCAATTATAAGTGGATAATTAACCTATTACAGACTCGAAGAAGAAAGGAATAAGAATAAGTTACTAACAGACAAAATGGCACAATCAGCTACCAAAGAAATGGATTTCTTCTTCAAGGTAATAATAATCGAATTTGGTTTATATATGTAATTAATGCAACTACTTGCCTTGACGAGTTGACATTAAAGAAGGTGCGTGGCTAAAATTACATCTTATAATTTTACCTTACAAGTAAATAACGAAATCAGTCGAAGGCGGGGGTATTGCCTCATTTCCGAAAAACCGCACTATTTAGTGATCAGTCGGTAGGCTATTTTATTCTATTGATTCAAATTCTAACAGAATGAAAAAAATTGTTACTGGTGAGACGATCATATTGTTTTGTATGTTAACTTTTAGTGAATTTGCTGCCACTTACAAATATGTAGATTGTATAAATATCTTATTATCAAAAACAGGAGAAAGTGGTGAAGTTTCCGGATTGTGAAGAAAATAAAGAAAAAACAAGTCCCCCTCAAGAAAACAACGAAATAACAGCTGTTCCTCAAATTAAAGTAGACACCCGACCTGCAGAAGGAGATGCCTCGACCGTGGTGTCGACAGTGAAGCAGCCAGATGCAGCAGAACCATGTGTCTACATCACAAGGTAAGCGACAAATTGCAGTAAAATGTAAAACTAATAAAGTTATGTAAAATAGTTTCAAAAAACTAATCGAAACTGAAATATTGTTTAGATAATTGATCTGTACCAATAGGTAGCAGGATGATGATCATCTGTTCAATCATTCAACGTGAAATATTTTGTACTGAATCTCATGTGCATCCAGTTTTCGTAGTGAGCCTCACGTGCAATGCGATATAATAAATGAAAGAGCCTTTTGTCGGGATGGGTCTTATTATGTAATAAAATAAGTAATATCAAACGCTTTCTCTGTGTAGATAATTAATAAAAACTTGTTATGTTTCTAACGCAGGCGGAATAACAGACGTTCCGATGCATTTTACTACCAGTTTCCATTGGCTTAGTCGGTCTAGGCGCCTCCATTATATAAAGTGTTCAGGCCTTTGGAAGATCTACATAGATCAATATTTTCTGAGTCCGGTTCCGGCCTGCTCTACCGGTAAACGCTAGGCTCACGTATCTGTATCTGTTTTGCAATGAATATATCTGTCTTCTTATTTAACTATTTATCCCCTGCGAACAAAGGAACGCGATATTAATGGATAGTCGCGTTCCCCAATAATTTTGTTCTCTAAGTGATCCATTTGCGGATTTGGCTGGTTTCATGAGCCATAAAATTCACTTGGTGTTCTGAGATTCTAATCAGCATCGTACGTGTGGATTCAAGTCCACACTAATGTGTAGTCCAACTTATCTTCCAATGCTCCTCTGCCGCTTATTATTTTGATTTCTCTTCACTACCCTTCCGTTCCACCGCAACTGCCATTTCTCGACTATTTCTCTGTTTCACGTCTTCAACTCTTCAGCTGCTGCTTCTCCCCCGGTTAAGGAAACGTATCTGGGTTTCAGCTCAGAAGAATTATCAGTAACAATTATTTTATTTTATTTCAAGCTTTCGACTCTTTTTAGTTCTATTTATCTGCTGTACAAGTTCCTTCTTAACAATATCTTTAAAATTTTCGTTCAGTCCTATTCTGTGGTATTTAAATAAAACAATACATAATGAATTAATTATTAGTATTAGTGAAATTTGGTTTATTTTTAATATATATATATTTATTGTAATAATTAAAATAAATCATTAATAATAAACAAATATTTGGACTCGCGTGGTCAACGGCAGAAGGACGCAGGGTAGACATAAGTAGATAATGATGGAATAATTGAGCGACAGATGGTAATTTAAAGGAGGGTGAGTTAAATGTGTCTACGCCCGGCTCTGTAGTGTCGTGTGCAGATTTGCACACGATCTCTGAGTGCAACCGAACTGAGTGGGGGGGGGGGGGGAGAAGCGAAGGTTCACACGAACTCTCGCTCTAGGTACGCTCGAACTCTGTGATGCCGAGTGCAAAGACCAGCGTAGTTTGGACTCAAATTAACAGCGGCAGAAGGGACACGAGTGGTACACAACGACGAACTAATGCAGTATAATTGAGAGCCAGATGGCAAATTAGTCGAGGGTGTGGGGAGAAGTGCACACGGCTTCGTTGTAACGTGCGCAGAAGGAGGAGATATAAGGTGTCGTAAGGAGAAGAAAGAAAACAGTCGGTAGGAGTTCATCGAGAGGTTCAGTCTGTGAGCAGAGTTTGTCGGTGGTCCTTGAGACCGGATGGGGCCAAGTTAGGTGGCCGAGATAAATCGATAAGTAATAAACAGTCGGTAGGAGTTTCGTCGTGGAAATAAGTCTATCTATTAGCAGAAACAGTCGGTGGAAGTTCGTCGTGAATCGTCGTGAGAGTAAGGTCATCGTGGAGAGGTGGCTGTGGAAGTGTAAAGTGTGAGAACAACTTGGTTCTCTTTATGGCCTGTATAAAGTGAGTGCGTGCTAGTATGGGAGTGATCCAAATTGCATGGATTATCAGATAGGGTGTAAGTTAATTTTTTTCAGTATTCATAGTTGTAAACTTTTATGTAAAGGTATAATCATCAGATTTCAGAATTTAAATTTGGTTATTGTATGTGTTTTTCTTTATTTAATTGTAAAAGTTGTTTAACAAGTATTCGTTTTATTAAAGGCCCACTAAACGACCCTGAGAAAGAGTAAATTTCATTGTATAACATTAATTATTAACTGTTGTAAAAATTCATTAGATTACTTGTATAAATGTAAATTGTGTCTTAATAAATAATATTTGTTTGTTTAAACTGCTTGTGTCACGCATTATTTTAATATAAGACTGATTAT
Organism: Zhengitettix transpicula; assembly: GCA_037074705.1. Classification (NCBI taxonomy): domain Eukaryota; kingdom Metazoa; phylum Arthropoda; class Insecta; order Orthoptera; family Tetrigidae; genus Zhengitettix; species Zhengitettix transpicula. The sequence continues at coordinate 46,252,541 of CM073591.1, read as the reverse complement.
TACAAATTGACGCTCCGAAGTGGGGCTAAACTGGTAGTATTATTTGTGATTATTACAAATTGGCGCCCAACATTCAATAACAAAAGGTAAATAATAGGTGTTTACTACAATATATATAAATATATATATATATATATATATTCTAATAAATAAAACAGAGTGTATGTATGTATGTTTGTTTGTTTCTATGTTTGTTCCGCAAACAAATCAACACCCGTGGAGAAATATTCACCAAATTTGGTACACTTGTCTCTTGTGACTAGGTAACAACCACGTCGGGCTGAAACACGTCTACCACTCCCAAGGAGCGGGTTGAAATATTCAAACATGCTAAATCGGCCGATATTTAAGTCGGCTAAATAGTTTTAGAGGTAAAAAATTGGTAGTGTTTCTACCGATATTACATGTGTATAATTTCAACTCCCTACAGCATGGGAAAGGAGCATCCTTAGCTGTTTGAATGGAGCGGCGTTACAAGAAAATAACGCGAATACAACCGAGATTTGAGTCCAATCAGGGCTATACATGTCGCTAAATTTATTTATGACAACCTGGACAACGCGCGGAGGCGGGCGGGGGTAAAATTTTTTAAACATGTTGATCGGCCGATTTTTGCGTTTCATAAATATATCTCGGGATCAATGAGAGTCAAATAATTTGTGTACTTGTTCTCTATGTATAATTTCAACCGCTTTCGGGCTTGGGAGGGGAGCACCCTTAAGGGTGGGTGTGAAGTGGCATTACATAAAAAACGCAAAAAAAATCGAGATCCGAGTCGAATCCGCAGTTATGGTTTTCCCGGGGTTTTAATGACATTCAACTTCCGATTAACTCCCCTTAGTGGAGGTGGTCGGGGGCGGAAATTTTCAAATATGTCAAATGGCCGATATATATATATATATATATATATATATATATATGTGTGTGTGTGTGTGTGTGTGTGTGTGTTTATCAATACTATACGAATTAAATATTTCATAAATTACTATAACAAATCTTACGATTTACTCGATACTTACAACTAATAATATTAAGTTAGTGTAATTTTCTCGAATTCTCCAGATGTATAATTTAGATACCATTAATATAGTGATTTTAACTGTAAGGTCCGAACTGTGTCGACTGGAAGGTGATATGGCTGCGCTATTGGAAGTACTTCGAAAGCGCGAGCAAACATGGGAGAGAACAAAGGAACGCGAAAAAAACGCTAGACAAAAGTGTATCACTTTGGCTGCGACGGCAGCCAAGTTCAGCGACATGGCGACACACCAGAGGAGCGAGATCGAGACCAAGATTAAACAGATAGAGGTGAGATGCACAGCACGAACCACTTGTTACAGCTGGAGTCAAGTCTTGCAACTTAACACCTGCTGAAATTTCAGAAAATGGCGATAGAGTTGGCAAAGTACAAGGGAGAATGTTTAAGACTGAAACGCTTCATTTCCCAAGTGAGGAAGGATACTTCATGGTAAGTTTTGATGAATATTTTCTTATTAATGGTAACGTTCCAGTCGTTCGTCATTAAGATCTATAGTGGTGAGATTTTTTTTATATATTCTATGACCTCGTGAGAAATTTGGAACATCAAGGAAACGCGCGGTACCAAATATTAACGTTCAATATTATGATTGGCATTATTGTATAAAAAATGCGATCGAATTAAGATTTTTATACCAATCTGGAAATTCAATAATTATACCTGTGATTGCATTGTATAGCTGTATATTAAATCCCTATCAATTATTTACAGTGCGCAGGACTCCACGGACAGGGCAATCGCTACGTCTGCTAAGCAAAAGAAGACGATTGCATCACAGAACAAAAGTAAGACCGCGTCAAAGAAACAAAGTAAGGCTGTAGCTGAGAAATCCAACGAACGCGCTGGACCATAATAAAAAATACATTCGTTTCGTAGTTAATGTTCAGTCATATTGTGTGAAAACGAAGTTAGACGGCGAGAATGAAATGTAGAAATTATATTTGTGAAACAGCACAAAATAACACAAATAAAATTTTACTGTTAGATTACTACAAATATAAATCGCGTCTGTTTTTTTTATCAAAAATAATTTAGTCGTGTAAAACAAAGCTCTATAAACATAAAAAAAACTGTTGTAATATAACTTAGTATTTAAAAAAGTTAATATGAAATCAATGTAAGGTACATTTAATTAGAACACATTTTAAGATTCACATTTATGATTAAAACTTTAAAGATATAAATTATGCTCTACGAATAAATTGCTAGATGTATATTGTGCTGAATATGGATAAGTGGGTCTCTCTGCTAATGACAAACACGATATACTGGGCTATAAAACGCGCTGAAAGGATAAGCGAAGACGTTATGAAAGTATACCTGTACCAATGCAATTATTTGAAAATATATTCTGTATGTCAATACTATTTATGAATTATTATTTCTATTTCATCAAGTTTCAACTTTGAGTTAAATTTGAGTTAAAAAGTACGTTTCAAATGAAATATTAAACAATAGAGTATTTAAATAAGTTTTCCCGTGTTTTACCAATCATCATAAACGTGAAGAATAATTAAAAATATTACGAGTTAAATAAATTTGACGCAGAAGCATGACCGTTAAATCTTGGATAATTAATTTTCTTTTCTTTGCGGTAATGTATCCTTCGTTAATATATTAGGATAAAGTCGACCGTATTGGGAATCGAACACAAGATCACCACTTAGAACACTGCTTCTCCAACCACTGAGGTATCTTCGCCTACTATCGGTCAATTACACTGCAGAAAAGCCTGCAATAGGTCTATAATGTCACATTGTTGGAAAGCTTATAAAAGCATACATCAATGATCACTTCGATAATCCTGCAACTTTGGGTAATGCAAAAACGTTAAAAAGGTTATGGGACTTCGTAAAATTGTGGAAGTGAAATTTGGAATCTAACAGATTTACTTAGATCATTTACATGATATACTCAGTATTACTGAGAGCTTTATTATTTACAAAGTTTCTTTAAATGAACCTCATGATCCAATGATCTTTGAGGCACACCGCATCAATAATTCTTCAACTCAGCTGGCTTTATTGAATAAACCTTTAAAGGTCTAACTTTAAGTAGTGATTTCCTTCAATTGCTTAAGAGCCTTAAAATTATTTGTTATTGTACTGTGATATATATCACCCCAATTTACTTTTTGTAAAAATAGTTAATTAATATTAGCATATACTAAACACAAACTGTTTGATACACATATAATTATATGAATTTTTATGTATAATCTCAGGAATATAACTAACTAGGAAAGCGAAGGAGATATTTTTATTTAACGAGCAGTTCTCTGGATTCCAACCGTTTAAGAAGTCTGTTAGGTGACCGCTATCGAAACGTTGATTGAAGATGGTGTCAGCGATCGCAATCGAAACGCCGTGTTATTTCATTGTATTCATCCGGCTGGAATCCCGATATCTGCTTGTTAATCACATACACCGGGAAAGTCTTGATTCGATAATATTTTTCTTATCGAAATAATATTATTGTACTTAACATTGACTAATAACCTCCAAACTCATTGCTGAAATAAATATTTACAGGACCCAGATTATTATAACACAAAATTAAAGGTTTAGGAGCTTTTCCCAGGTGCTAAGAAAACTAAAACAAGAGCCTAGAGTGACACAGCCGCGCAATTCGCAGTTCTCAAGTCTGACAAGTACAGCCTCAGTCTCTACGAGTCAAGCGTTCATTATTCCGGTATCGCACTATTTAACAGCCTTCCTGAACATGTAAATGAACATCAACAACTACAACGCATTCGTCAAGGAGTATAAAACTTTCCTTGTCAATGGAACTTATTACTCCGTACACGAAGTTTTGAATCAGTCTCACATTCGTTGAACTGCCTTGCCTACAAAATTGCCGAATATGCTATAAATATGTAAATAGTTTTTCCAGTTTTCCCCTTTTGGTTCTGTTTTTCCTGCCTCTGCTTTCTGTTTTAGTAAATATCCATGACATCCCTCCGTACCTACGACAGGAGATGAATACCAGGAAGTGATTAGTGTCGTGTGCGTGTTTCCTAAAAATACTCTGTATGATTGTAGTGACTAGACAAATGTTAACAGATATGAATTTTTGTGTGTGTTTTTGTGTATTATAAGTTTATATGCAATTTATCTACTGTACATTTGTGACGAATCCTATTTCCTCTTAAGAGGGCTAATGGTGAATAAATCTATCTATCTAGAAGTGACAAACAAAAAGCGAAAAAAACGCAAAGGCACTGCGAAAGCAGGAGGGTTAACGTAACAAAAAGTGATCGTAGCAATTGTTGAGTTTCATTATATCTGTTTGTTCATTAATTGCTGCTATTTTGGATTTAATATGAAGCACCTCTCATAGTCTGTAGTGGTACCTAGTGTCAGTTTTGTCAACTGTATTATGCAATTGTGTCGCTCGAGGCTCTTGTTTTTTCGTCTTCTTACTACCTGAAGAAAGTCAAAAGAAACATTGTGTCGTATTTATATCATCACTTTTTTGTTTGTATTTGGCTATTTTATCTCATTATTAATATTAAAACGGACGTCTATTTTTCATTGGTAGCGTTTGTTTAAGGAAATTTGAGAATATAAATACCATTATATAAAGTTACAAAGGTTTTTATTTTTATATTCTAAAAACTGACATTTTTATTATTACGCCTCCCACTTTTACTATGCTGACAATCAGGGCTCAGTATTTATCTCTCTTGAGAAAGTATGTTAGGTTTCGAAATTTCATAGACTCAACCAATACGTGGGTTGGATGAGTTCTAGATGTACCTCTTTGCTAAAAAAGTTAAACGCTAGTAGTATCTTTGACTACTCAAAAACTACTTCACCAAAAATTGAATTGCTTTGGAAATGGCGACAACAACTGTGTCATGTATTAAACATTTGGGAAATAATGTATTCCGCAATTTATCAGTTAAAAAAAATAGACCGAATATTACGTTGATACGACATTTCTGTGTAAAATCAGATCTAAATGCAGGTGTGCTGATGTCTTATTGACATAACTAGCGATTCCCGGTATTTTATATAGGTTAAGTGGCGTTACTAATTCTAAATTATACTGAGATGGGACTTTATTGACTTCATTTGCCGATTGAATACTTGGATTAAAGTATCCCTTGTTTTTTAAAATCATCTAAATGTATCCTGATGGTATTTATAATGAGAACATTCAATATTTCGAATGTTGTTTCCTCCATTCCACACTTAAAAACCTCATCTCAACTGCAAAAAGATTTTCACCAAAACAATTTTTCAAGTTTCTTAAATGTTAAATGACCGTAGACATTGATCCACAATGATATAAAAGTATATAATTATAGTCAACATTGATTTATGGTTGTGCAGATTTTTATAATGCATTAAACCGCCCAATTGTATTTATTTTTCATAATTTCTTACCTAGGTAGAAGTCGTTATGTACTTTTGCAGGCCCATTCTTTGTACCACCATAAATAATGATTTTTTTATGTGTCATTTAACTCTTAAAAATTAAGAAAAATATTCATGATTATAACTTCCTGTTATTAGATGAAATGATTAAGTGGTGATATAAATTCCACACAACGCTTCTGGGATCCTTGTCCCTTTCATCAGGTGATTGAAAAAAACAGGAATGATATAACCGGGCACAATTACAGCTGACAACTCAAAAGCCTTGTCTCATGCTTTTTCCAATCACCTGATGACATAAACATTGTGTTGTATTTATATCACTTAATTATACTTTTAATTGGCTATTTCATCTAATTATTATATTTTATACCGATTAATTATATTCTCATTTCTATAACTTCATATGTTTGGAAATGTATGGTTTGCTTACTGATTTAGGTTTTTGTAAACCACATTATGCCCAAGAATTTTCTTTGCATTCAGATAGTTTCCTTTTGTTTATGGAAATTCTCATGTAGTTAACTTTTGTATATAATTAAGAATATCCATTCCCAGTGTGTTCCTAGGAGCATTCTAATAAATGTCATTTGTATGTCCAAAACACTAAAAATATGTTTTGTAGATATCTTCACATAAGTGGAGTCAAAATTCAGAAAATTGATATTTTACAAGCAACTCTAAATTAAAGTAATTACCTTTCTCGTCTTCTAACAATTTTTTATTAAATTATATTTAAGGCAATAAAAAATTTTATTACAGAAATTCATATGCAGATAATTGTAATTTTATAGGTGATAAGGATCCAGGTACAATATTTTTCAGTCCAGAGATTCAGCAATTATTGCGACACCTGACTAGAGTTGACTTAAGGAAAGTTTTCAGACCAAAACAATCTAATTTAACACTAGAAGAACCAGAATATAAGTTTATGACTTCAGAAGAATTGGAACAGGTGAGTTGTCCTTTTGTACTTGATAAATTTATGAACATAAATATTTAGTGTGAGCACTATTCTGACTTTTCTTTGTGTTTGATATTTTACTACTTTGGTTTGAGGGAAATTACATTTACAAATTGTGAAAGCAATATTTTTTGGTTAAACTAGAGCCTGTTGTACCTTCTTCTAGTAGTAAGTAATCTCACTAACTTTTAATTTTTCTGTATGGGTGCATAAGCTTTTTTTTGGGGGCAACATATGAAAGTTTGGGATGTGATAAACTGTGAATGTCCAACATTTACAGAAATGTGAGATAAGGTAACAAATATCTGGAAATAAATTGACCTGATTCCCTGAAAGGGTTTGCTTTTTAAATTGGCAGTTTATTCAATTAGACGATGCTGTAATATCCGGCAGTTAGACTAAATATTTAGCAAAATATGTCATCAGAGATGAAAAGGGTAGGTTAAAAAATGGTCTTTGAAATAAATTATTTTTACACATTTTCATAGGATTATGTCTTCACAGGCTACAGAATCTGCCATGAAGGAAGCTGAAAGAAGATTACAGATGCCACCTTTTTTAAAAGCAAGAATCGATGAAACAAAAATTATTTGTGAAGAACCTGAATTGAGAGGATATTGTGACAACAAATTTGTTTTCACAGATATTTCCTTTGGAATACCTAATGAGGTTTGTTCGTTGTTTCTTCATGATTTCATAAATAATCATTTTTTTATTTAAAATTTAATTATAGAATTTACATTTCACTGGTAGCGTATTTTGTAATTAACAAATATAAATACTTGTCCTTTGTTCAATTTTGTTCCTACATAAAATCATTAACTTGTTATAATTTTAATTTCTAATGAATAATTTTTTTCCCAGAAACGTTTAATTGTGACACGAGAACCAGATGGTACATTACGACATGCCAATATATCTGAAAGGTTTCGTATGAATCAAATTTATTTTCCAATTGAAGGTAGAAAGCTACGAACTCCTCGAATGTTTCAAGCAGAATATCTGAAGGTAATGAAATGTTAAGTGAAAATTAAACTTAAAATGCATCTGATTGAAAATAATTAATAAGAAGGATAGCCAATTCAGACAAAATATGTGATAATATAAATACCACACAACGTTTCTGGGATCCTTGTCCTTTTCCTCTGGTGCGAAGAAGAGCCTAGAGCAACACAACTGTGCTCATTAGGTGACAAAACTCAAAAGTGACAAAAACGCGACAATGGGAGAGCCGAAGGGTTAGCATAACAATAAGGGAGTAACAACAATGGGGAAACAGAAGGTTGAGTGTAATAATAAGGGATCATAGGTGAGTTTCATAGTGTCTGTCTGGACATTAATCGCTGTGATGTTTGATTTAAAGTGAAACTTAAACTTGTTTCACAATTTTATTACTTAATGGATGTGATTGTATTTAAATTATTACATCGTATCTAATTAACAACACATATGTCAGTGTGATTTTATATTACTGATCCCATATTAATAGTCTAGATACAGATCTCTGAAACTATTTACTCTAGCAGATTTGATTTGTTGTTAATTTATGACTTGGATGCAGAAATCTATCGGCTCCTGGCTGTTTTGGCTGGGCTGAATTGAGTTGTAAAAATTATGTCCTTGAGGGTTACAGATTCACATGCCTATGCACAGGACTGATGCTCCTTGCTGTATGAATACAAACAAAGATATTTTATGCTTGTAAGATTGGTTTATTTCACTCCTTTGTTTTTTATTCCACTTTCCTCCTTCACTTTAATTTTCCTCACAAAAATAAATTTTATCGAAAACCAGACACTGGAAAAGCTGATAAATTTGGATGTAAAAATCTATAATTAACATTTTATATAGTGTGTGCTATTGAGTAAGAATTAGGATGGATTTTGAATCCAGTTCTAGTCACAATGGGTTGGCTTAAAGGTCACTAAGCAGGACATGATACATAATACATGTGCTCTTGTGAAGGATTTTTTCTTAATTCAACATGTAAAAAATATTTAAAATATTTTAAGTGTTAATTGAAGGTAACATCCTTTGCAACAACGTGTGTATTCTGTATGAAAATGAAGTCACATTAGCAATTTCAATTGGTTGTATCTCGTGCAATTATCATTTGCCTGAAAATTTTTTTGCAATCTTTTTCTTTATTTGTGAAAGTATTATGAACATTTTGTGCAATCCAAATTCTACCCAAGAATTAATTCATTTACTGTTTGCAATGAGTATAAATTCAACTGTGTTTAATTTTTATGGCTATTGTTTGTCTTTTAGAATTAATATAATGATGAATACAAAAATTAAACATTAATTTAATAATTAAAAGACAATTGTAATCTCTTGTTATAGTCTGTGTTATATGCTTTTTATCATTTCATTAGTTTTTCCATAAATTTAGCATGTTTAATATTTTATATTGCCAAACAATTTTCATTACATTAGTTGATTATTTGTATAAATACTGAACCTACTTTAAAAAATCAGGAATAACATTTAATTCAAATGTAAAATATGTCTGCTTTGAAAATTAATAATAAAAAGATAGCCAAATACAGACAAACGAAATGATGATATAAAAACTACATATTGTTTCTGGAAACTGTGTCCTTTCATCAGGTGCTAAGTAAATTCAAAAGCCTTTGGCTTTTTAGTTTTGTCAACTGTATTGTGCAGTTGTGTTACTCTAGGCTCCTGTGTTTATAGTTTTCTTAGCACCCGAAGAAAGGAACAAAGTTTCCAGAAATGTATGTTATTTATATAATTTCTTTTGTCTGTATTTGGCTATTTTTCTTATTAAATATTTAATTTTCTTGAAGCATTATAATTTTTTTCTATCTCAATTTACAGCCTTTACTGGAGAAGAAGGAGTATGAATATGTTTTGGATCGAGCTTGTCTTCAGTTTGAGCCAGATTCACAAGACTTTGTTGAAGTTAGAGACATTATTTTTGACCATGTAGATGCATACCGAGAATATGGGTGCTTGCGTTCAACACGGCACTTTGGTCCTTTTGTATTTTATTTGTCTTGGAGTAAGAACATTGATGGATTAATGGGTGATTTATTATCTAGCAACAGGTTAAAACAATTTTAAATAATATGTTAAGCAATTATATATTTGAAATTGGTGTTAAGTTGCAAAACTTTATAAATTAAACAAAGATTACATTAATATTCACTACAATACTTTATTAAATGCATGCATTTATTATCATTATCAATCATCTGTATATACTTTTACTTATGTTAATCAACAGAAGTTATTGGCAATCATTTCTTGTTTGATATTTCTGTCAGTACTGATGAGTGTGTAAATGTTTCCCACACTTCTGTATCTTAAACTTACTTTCTTCATTAAACACTTAATTGACTTACATGTTCATATCTACAGAATTTTCATGTGCCACAGATATTAAATAAACTATATTTTCATTATATTTTTTTTGAATTGCATATTCTTTGGCTTTTTGCCATGTACTCAACCATTGACAACAGCTTTTGTGTATTCTAATTTACAGAATCTTAACTATGCAATGACATTAATTATACCTAAAATTTTATTCAATTAAATGAACAGTTAATATTTATAGTTGTAAAGTGCCAGGCGTTTACAGCAGATGGGAAATTTAAATTATTTCATTTTGTAGTCGGCCAATTTTAGTATCTGAAATATCTCATTTATTGAAAAACTTTTTTACCTTAGGTAGGTGGATAATTTCTTTATACCTCCATATAAAGAATATAAAAACACTCAATTGTTTAGCAATTTCGTTTGATATCAGCATTGATTCTACAATATTGTGTAACTGTACTTGGTTAAATAAACATGTAAAGTTAATGAAAGGTATTTCCCAACTATAACATGGTGTTTATTTATTTTAATTCACTTATTTTTAAATGTTCAGATTTATTTTTATGAATTATACTGTCCATACCAGGTTGGATGAAGCTGCTTCGCTCATTAAACTGTTCCAACGAATAAACCCTGAAAGCACAATTGCTCAGGCTGATGATTGCAGTGGAAATAATTTATCTCTTGTTCGAGTAAGTAAAAATAATTACATAACATTGTTGTGACAGTTAATGCTTTTTGAAGAGGCAATTTTTATAATTTATATCAAAGTAATCTCAGAGTAAAAATAAAAGTAATAGTGTGGTTTAGAAATTGGTGGTGTGCTGATTAAAACTAATATATAGGAACTGTGTTTTCTTAAATAATAAAACATTTTAACAATTAGAAAGATGGCTAAATACATACAAAAGAAGTGATAATATAAATACCATACATAATTTCTGGAAGTGTTCATTTCTTCAGATGTAGAAAAAACAAAAGAGCCTACCAACCAAATAGTCAGTTGTTTCGCTTCAGCCTCTTTCTACTGCACATCTGACATGATTTATATTTTGAATGGGTTTAATGATCTCAGGTTTGTAGTGCACACAAATTAGAACCATGGCCTTGAAACAGTTCCATATTTGCTAATATCTATAAAATGGCAAAATTGTATTTGAATATGCAAACATACACTCTGGTAGAGCAGATGCAACTTGAGTTTGCACTGTGCACTAATGTGTGATGTCATTGTGGGGCTGAACTATCCCAAACTGTTGTATTAGCATTGTTGTAGGAAACAACATAAACTTTGACAAAACTGTTCCAGCTTCAGTTATTGAAGCATCCAGACGAAAAACACTCTATGTAAAGATGACTATGCAGCATGAAAGTAAACCTTGTAATATATATATATATAATTTTAATTTCAACAGTTAAATAATATTTCATGTTATGTCAAAGAATATGTGGCAAATTTTCTTGGAAGAACAGTCGAACGGTCTGTTTATGTTTGTTACATTTAATTAAAATCTGTTGATACTTACCTACTTTTGTTTTATAAACTTACAAAAAAATGAAACAATAGAAATAGTTGTTTCATAAATGTAAATGAGAATCCATGGTACTTTGAAGTATTTTAATAAAATGTAATAGTTTGTTGATTAACATGGAACAGCGGTCTAAAGTCACTCTTCAATTGTGTACATATGATTTAAGTAATTATTGTCTCATATTGTTAATATAAATCAACAGGCACATGAGTAATGTGCAGTTGAGAAAAAATTCTGAGGCCAAACTGGCAGAACAATCAAAATTTAAACATCAAGTACATTTTTAAGAAGACTACCAGATACTTTATGTATCAAAAATGATTTAACTTCAGATAGATGACCACAAACACTTCAGAACAATGTTATGAATTAGCATGTTTTAGATTAATAATATGCTCTGTATGTTTATCAATATGAATAGTTAACATACATTATAATTGCTTCACCAACTTTATTACTGGGCTGCGAAGGGCCGGTGGAAAATGTTTCTGGAATGTGCACTATATATCCTTGACTGAGATCAGCTGAATACTTTACCTAGAAACAATGTGCAGACTTTTCTTGCTCCTACTCTAAACCTCAGCTTTGTTGTTATCATTGGAATGTTTACACCTGTGGATGATGAAGTGTCTTTTTTTTCTCCTTCTTCCCTATGGTTTTTGACTTGTTGAGATATGATTTTTTTTTGGTATTGTCATGGTGAAGAAGAGAAGTCATCCATAAAGCATTTTCAGTCTGATTGTACGGCATTGTTGGTAGCTGTCCAGCTGCTGTATTCACAGGCCATTCATCAAGACAGAACTGCCCATGGCTTTTACAATATTACAACTCTGGCTACATGGAGTGCAAATTAATATAATCCTTCAAAACAGTTATTACTTTTAGACTTAACCACCTTATGTAATCAATGTACTGCAAAATTTGCTGTGCAAATGAACAATACTATGCTAAATCCTCCTACACACTTGTTTCAATAATAGTCAGTTAAACCTTCAGAAAATCAAAGTTGAACACTATTTCTTTGTTTCGCCCCCATATTTTGAACAATTCACATATTACTGTGGAAATTGTTTTAAAACAAACTGTTCAGTATTTTTAACCGATAATTATATGACTAATGTATGTCTTTTACTGTTTTTGTAACATTGAATCAAAATTTAGAAAGAGTCCATACTTATGATCAGCTAAAGTTTTCTACGGAACATGTTATTAATAACTATATCTAATTTCAGAATTAATCATTATTTTATACCAAAAATGTGTTCATATACTGTGATGTAATTTCTAATGGCATATTTAGTCATTTTGTACATTATTAAAGCTGGGCTGCTGAAGCATTTATGCATTATCCCAAATATTGTTAATCATTGGATAATGTAATGATTACCATTTAAATTAGCTTGAAATTGTAAATACTGGAGTTAGGGAAAGCTTGTGGCAGAAATTTAAATTGTTTTTCATTTGAATTGACTTGTATCATTTTAAGCTGGCATTTAAATAAATCTCAACCTTAAACAAAGCTTTTGTCATATATAGCCAACATTGTAATTCCAAAAAGACATTTAGTTACCAGGAAGAATTAAAATTTTGGTCATGGCAGATCAATTACAATTTGTATATTATTCAAACAATGAAGAAATTATTCAAATGAAAACAATTTGGTACCACATGTATCTGTTTTTTGGAATCCAACAATACAATGATTTAGTCTATTAATGTTATTTAATGTTTGGATAACTGTTGTTTTCAGGCATACATCACCTCTTCTGACTGTAAGCACAAAGGGAATCTTGAACTTGCATTGCAGACTTTTGAAGAACTGCAGAATATTAAAGAGCAAACAGAACAGGCTGTTAGAAGGGCCCATGGTGCATCTGAGTGACTTATTTTGTCTGAGACTATATTAGTTAGAAATGAATTGTATATTGAAGATATGAAAGTTTAGAGTAGATGTTGTGATGACATCCTACTTTACTTAAGTCAAATAGGGCAACAAAAGTAATGTTTTCTTAATTTTTTGTCTTCTGCAATAATACAATTCTTTTATTTGTGAATTTTTATATTGTAAACAATAAAGTTGTCTGTGGAATAATATTGTGTAACACTTGATTTCTTATTCCAAATTTTAATTGAATATGATCTTTACTACACAAAACTCAGCATTTATTCACTAAGCACAAAAAGCAATTGAAATAGTTATTGAGAGCACATTATGACCTTGAACATTAATATTTCAATTACAGTACCAATTGATTAACTAGACTAATTGTACTATTAATTATACAAATATGGGGGTATTTATTTAATATATTTATTGAATTTTTATGAAGCTTGTTTTAATAAACAATTTACTTTGTTGATAAACCAAAAATATTTTATTAAAATCAAAACCCTGGGAAAGCCTATGTTATTAAATGACACTTACAAATATCTACAGGTTCCCATTTATTTTATTATTGATTTTAAATTTAATTGATGTAGATAAAAGTTCATTTTCATATGATTACTATATTAATAACGAAGTATATGAAATTCAAAATGACGTTTCGTCCTCTTCAGAGACCTCATCAAGTATGACAATTTTTAATAATCCTAGCGTAAAATTAAGTTTTACGCTACTTATTTTATTTCCAGCTTCATATTGTACAGTTTATAGAATAATTGCTTACCCTCCAGAAGTTGACAGTCACTTATTTTCCCAAACAAAACAACCTTTAGTCAAATTTAAGAACCTGATTCAGATAACACATGTAATAATTTCTGCTTGAATATGTTTTAAACTGTTTTATGAATAGCCGTTGCCAACAGCTTCTATACTTTATATAATCGACAACTCCTGTATTATTCCTTGTCCATCAAATTGTAAAATGTCTTGCATACCCATGAGTCTTTTTCTCATTTACATTTATTGCTGTATTTCTTGAAATATTTGTGCACAACATCTACTAGGAGGCTATCTGGAAGCACTGCAAACTGTGTCATTAGTGGCCTTTGTTTACCAGTGCCTAGCTTGAAATCTCCCGTTTCATAGCAGAATTTAAAATTGAAATTCTAAAATATCATATGCCTGAGTTACAAGTATACTAATTAGTTATATCAATAGCGTTTGAGTTCGTCGCCTGCCCATGCGGTTTTTAATCACCTGACGAAAGAAATAAGGATTGCATAAATGCGTGATATTTAATTTAGCACTTTTTTTTTGGCTATTTATGAATATGTATTAGAAATTATAATGATGAGAAAATATTTGACTTGTTATAATAATTTAAATAAATGGCATTGAGTCAGAAAAGGAATTATGTTTATTACGAAAAAATATGAAATTCAAAACGACGTTTCGTCCTCTTCTGGGACCTCATCAAGTACGACAATTTTTAATAATCCTAGCGTAAAATTGAGGCATTGACTCTTATTTTTGGATTTTTGCCATACATGATGAGGACCCAACGAAACGTCGTGAATTTAATATTTTTTTTTGTAATAAACATAATTACTTTTCCGACTCAGGGCCATTTATTTATTTATATTAAAAAATTTTCAGTTTCCTCTAAAAGTTGTAAAGCAGGAGCTTACTTGAGTCCCTCAATAACTTCCTTGTTCTTACGATTATTTTAATCACTTTAACAAATCTCTAGAAAAACAATGGAATGTAGAGAAAATACTGTGTTGGCGGTCAGTTTCAGTTCCCAAGGCAACGAAAATTCGTCTTTACTAGTTGTAACCATAAGAAAACAAAAAAATTAATGTACATCAACTGCGTGCAATTTCAAGACAGAATCTACCAGAAGAAATAAATTATCCAAGGTGTATTACCGCATGCACCTAATAAAATATTGTGATTGTATCTAATATTTGGAACTACAAGAAACAGCCTAGGTGTTTATCATCGTCGAATGAAGTTAACTGATATATCATGGAAGAAACATTTATTTCTCTCTGTCGAGTCCTTGAGATTCTCACGAAGCGGCGTGGCGCCGCCATATTTAGCTTTTCTCCGACTCTTATTGCAAAGAGGAATTCGGGTCGCTATGATGCGCATTCCTGAGGAGTGCGGTATTTCTGGCGGCGTCCCCACCGCCTCGTTACCGTACTACCGATAGCTATTTACCCGGCATACAAATTTCTCCCTAATATAATTTACTCACTGCACAGAGTTTAGGTCTACAACACAAATCGAACCTCGCTAATTCTTCTTGGCTTTTACATGTACCTAGATGCGACTATATATATATTAGTAAACACAAATTAAACTACAATTTTTTATAATGTTTTGCCTCACGTTTGAGGTCAATTTATGGTAAACACAAATAATACACTTTCATTTTTAAACTTTGGGCGCCAATTTGTAATAAATACAAATAAATTACTTAAATAATAAAATGATTAGATGTTTTAGTAAGAACTCAAGATTTTAAAATAGACAAACAAATCAATTTATTAGCACACAATTTACATTTACACAAGTAATCAAATGAATTTTTACAACAGTTGGAAATTAATGTTTTACAATGAAATTTAATCTTTCTCAGGGTCGTTTACTGGGCCTTTTATAAAACAGATACTTGTTAACCAAATTTTACAATGCAATAAAGAAAACACTAACAATAACCAAATTCGAATTCTGAAATCTGACGATTATACCTTTACTTAAATGTTTACAAATATGAATACTGTGAAATATTAACTTACAATCTCTGGTAATCCATGAAATTTGGCTTACTCGCATACTAACACTACAATTTTGACTTTCGTCAGTACAACTACGCAGATTGTTCACGTAGTCGCAGACTATTACCACATGACTTTCTTCTCCTAGCGACCTATAATTAATTCTCGTCGACTCTTTCTTACGACGAACTCCTATTTATTTTGGCCACCTAACCGCGCCCGATGGCTACGAGAACCACCACCGACGATCGCTGCTAATAGATTCTCCCTTCTCTTTCTTCTTACGACGCCTTATATCTCTTTCTTTTGCGCACTTCACCACGAAGCAGTGTGCACTTCTCCCCACACCCTCGTCTAATTTGCCATCTGCCTCTCAATTATCATCCATTACCTCGTCGTTGTGTTCAACTCGTGTGCAGTCCAACTACGAGTCACGACGGCCTTTTGAACACCACACCACAGGGTTCGGGCGCACTCAAAGAGAGTTCGGGTGCACTTTCGCTCATCCCCACATAATTTGACATCTGTCGCTCAATTATCCCATCATTATATCCTTGGGTACAACCTGAGTGCCTTCTGCCGTTGACTACGCGAGTCCAAATATTTGTTCATTAATTAATGATTTCTTTTAATTTCCTCAATATATATATATATATATATATATATATATATATATATTGTAATGTCAATTAATTAAGGCATTAATTGAGAAATTAAAAAAAATAAATTGTTTGAGAAATCTATTCTTGACGGCGGTACAGAACACAGCAACAATGTAGCCAGGTATTGTTTCCTTTGTCGGAAGAAGGAATGCGCGCTCAAAATTACGAGAGAGGGCAGTTCACATTATGATATGGTAGAGTTCAGGTCGCATTAGCAGGAAGGTTTGGTCGCAGGAAGATATTGAGAAGTGAGAATTGACAATCAGACACGACAGAAATTAGTCGTGTTGGAAATAGACAAGACAATTTCAAATATTCCAAGTAAATTTGCAGAGAAACATCGAGAATTACCAATCCGCAGCGTTGATTGGTCCATGAACATTTTGCTCATTTGAGCAGAACTACGAAACCTGCTAAACACAAACAGTCTTTTGAACATAGCCGGGCAGAATTAGCAGAGGTCGACCGAGGGAGAGACAAAAAGGAGGTTCATCCTGATTCCTGAGTTTTGAACTAAAAATATTAATTTTAGAATCTGTGAGTTTTTTTAGAAGCAGTGCAAAACCCCGCCATAGTGTTTCGTCAATTACAAGGTATCCTGGAATGCTGCCGTGAGTAACAATATAAAACAAATAAATTATGTAAACCGAATTAAAAGATAGACGTCAGATTTCGTTCTCTTCTTATTGATAAAAAAAATTGTAATTAGAATCCATCTTTTTAGTTTAATTTTGTTGACAAGTAAATTTCGTCATAATTAATTGACGAGTAAATCTTTTCTCTTTTAAATTGATTCACCATTATCAAACCCAGTAGAGACCCTGAGATATTTTTAAATTGTGTAATTGTTTTTTTAACATTGATAATAAATTTGTTTGTTTGTAAATTAAATTCTTTCATTTAAATAAAGACCACTCATTTTGTATATTACAATATATATATTGTAATGAACAACAATTTAGGGTTAATAAGTTGCCCCACGTTGGGGTAGCCGTTTATGTAATGATCACCCGACTCGCTCTTAATTAAAAGAATTAATAAATTATCAAAAGAAAGGTTAATTAAAAGAAAAGATAATCAAAAATTAACAAATAAAATAATTTGTTATTTTATTCACTTGTGACTTCGAAAATTAAAACAAATACAATAAAATTAAGATCTTCTCTCAGGGTCACAGCTGGGTTTGATAATTAACAGAAAAGTGATTTATAAACTGATTAACAATTCAAACATAAAAATTCACCTAAAATAATATGACGATAAATGAAATTAAAGAAAGCTAAATGTAAAGAAACTGAACGAAATCTGACTATTACCTTTCTAATTATCATTTACAAGTTTATATAGGTTTTGTTAGTCACGTAATGTCCGTCTGGTACCAGCTGTTTCTTTTGTAGCTTCAACACTACACTAAAAATGCAAATTTTTACACTGATTCTAACTTCCTTGCAGATTTTACACACACGCGGTCGAAGTGCACGTCCTCAGCTATCAGGAACCTCGGTTGTTGTCTCCCGTTTCTGGTCAGTTAGGCGTTACCGGATCCCTCAACGCGAAGATTGTTCAATTTCAGAAGCAAACTCCTGCTTCCATACAGGAACTCATGATTTGTAGTTTATGTTTGCAGACTTTACTTATCATATGCAGAGTCCAGACTTTAACTACTTTCTTCTCGTCGCGGATTTTAGGCTTTTTGTTTCTCCTTGCTCGACCCAGGCTCAGTGCAGAACCGTACTGTTTTTATTTCTCTATGTGGACCGAACTGCCACGTATCTCGGCGAAGAATTTTTTACTGTTTCACTTCTCGTCGCCGACCGCAGACTGCGATTGTTGTCTTTGATAGCACATACCGCTACAATTCAATTTCTTCGCTACAATTCAAATTATACCTAATCAATTTAATGGCCTAATTAATTATTGCTACAATATATATATATATATATATATATATATATATATATATATATATATATCGCGACGTTTCGTCGACCGCAAGCTCTGTCGACACCTTCTAGGTGAAGTGATTAATCGCTGTTTGTACACGTGTGAAACCCGAGAGCTCTTTCTGCAACACAGCTTTTTTTGTTGCTATATATTCGTTCATTGGGGATTTTATTTAGTTTGAGTATGTTTTTGTTCTGGCAGATACGATTAGGTGCGTTGACCAATCAACAATAGTATAAGTAATTAATACCAGTGTTTTATACGCCCTGTCTCTCACGACTTATCTCTTTGTTACACCCAAACCTCCGTTCCGCGTTAAAAGTATTCCCGGACTAGATTCATGATTTCACTCATGCTCATGTCCACTCTCTAAATTCTGCTCCCGAAAACCGCGCTTTCCACAAACGTGCAGCGGTCAACTACCACAGAATAACATATCAACTGGTGTGCAAGTTTATAGATGAGTAATTTGGATATGTCAAGTATTTTGTGTATTGTTAAGGTCTCATTTGGCAGTTAGACTCAACAATCGACTCTAGCTAACGCTTGAGTAATTTATGTTTCATGTCTCGATCAGTAAACCATTGAAATCATCAAAGTTATTAACTTGAAAAAATAACCTGGCACCCAAATGATTCATACACTATGCTAGACTCAGAAATTATTATGCATCACGGAAATAAAGAGTCGACATAGTACTGTCGCAGGGGGGGGGGGGTTGTTTGCCCCAAAAATGGTGGGCAAGCGAACAGATTACTACAATACATATGTGTGTGTGCCATCCAGTTGCGGTGTAGTGGTCAGCGTCATTGCTTCACATTACATTTGGATTTTTTCAGCTTTCAGTGTCTCGGTTTTTTTTTGAGTGACAGGTTACCAGCGGGTCATTCGCGACGCGGCCTTTCCCATTCAATAGCATAGGAAGGGATACCAAGTTAGTTAATGGGTAACTAGAGCTCCATGACTGTAGCTACCCGGCATTCGCACGTATGCGATTCAAGGACAACTCCAGAGAAACCAGTGAGTGGTTGTTCAACACAGGAGATTGGTGGGGTTGTTATTTGGTCGCAGCATTTCAGACTCCTTGCCTCGGTTTGGGTGCACCTGGTCGATTGTTCTCACAACAGCGAACAACTCTTTGACAACATACCATACATCCCTCAAACCCGACCTAAATGTCATGACGGCTTTTGAGAACCACGATTTGAAATCCGTGATTGAAAACCAAGAACAGGAAAGCCCAAAGGGGAAAGATTTTTTACGGGTTTCCTCCTATAGTCCTTATTTAGTGTGGAGCGTTACTGTCTGCTAATTTATATAGACGCCATTTTTTTCTGTCTCTTTATCGATAGCATCCCCGAGAAGCAAAAATAATGCATCTACCATGTAATTTTGAATTCTACAAAAATTGTTACCTCGCTAAAAGTCACCAACACATTTAAATATATTTTGGATATAATTGTTAAAGTTCATAGTTAGTGGAAGAAATATGTATCGCGCAAAATTTATAACTTAAAATACTTATTTTGTTTGTATGTTGGCATTTTGGTTGATTTCATTTTCATCTTACAACAATAAACCTCATCAAATTGTGGTACAGACGTTTCAATACAAGTTGTGTATGATGATGGTTAATGCGAGGAATTTCGGGTACACTAAAAGTAGATATGGAATATTTGATGAGAAATTCTTTGATATTCACAGAAATTTTTGATGACGTAAATAAAATTACAGATTTCTTTCGTGTTATATAATAATGAATTGTTAATTTTCTTTGATAATTATCAACTGTATCACTTCCAAATTATTTGAACGAGGGAAAAATAAATACAAGATCGTGCATTATGTATTTTAAATGAATACGAGGGTCACTCCAAAAGTAATGACCAGCATTTACTCGTATTTTAAAATTACATTTTTATCCTACATCTTTCCTATTTTTACAGTGTGTAGATAGATCCCTTAGGAACAAAATTTCATTTTGCCTCATAATCCCTATTCCTCTCAACTGCCATACGCCACCTTGAAACTAGGACCTGTAAACCCGCATGATAAAAGTCTGCCGCTGCGAGGAGTATCTCGAATATTGGCGTGCCCTCTTTCACCACGCAATCTGCCTGGCCACCGAATAACTGAAATGCGATTGACAGCAGCATTTCCATACACCTTTTTCAACCTTTTGTGGATGTTTCCAACTATCTCGTTCTCACAGCACAGGAATTCTATAACAGAACGTTGTTTTTGATGAATGTCAAGTGCAGCAGCCATCTTGACGACATGCTATGACAGCGCCACTCACGGGAACGGGTTGAAATAAATTAGAACACGAGCGGGAAGGATGTATCTATAAACTTCATAAATTGCAACGACGTTGAAGTAATAAATTTTTTTTAATAAAAATAATGTGCATTACTTTTGAAGTGACCATCGTATCAGAACCGGTTATCAATTGATGATAAAATTCACTGATTAACATCCAATTATTTAAACAATTTTATATTATATTTAATAACGTTTGATGTGTCCCCCCAAAACAATCTTTATTAACGTATTCTAAGTTTTACTAAATTTATAGATGAAGTTCATAAAATACAGAAACAAGCGTGGAATTACTCATCGTAACTGTTATTGAATTACTAAGGGTTTTATGCTAAAGAAACAACACTCTAAAGAGTAATAACGTCTGAAAAGAAGAACAAAGCAGAGTTTTCTAAAGATATCGAATAAAAAGCTCTCTTTGGTTATTTAGGCTACTTCCAAACCGTCGAGATAGTTTAGCTGGAATGAGGTTACTGAATCTAAAACTTCAAAGGTTCAGCCGTAAAGGCTAGACTGAGGCTTTATTGAAACTTTTACCTCGAATGAAGATCCTCTTAGTGGCAAGTCCGCCTTGAAACTAAATACGTACTGGCACTACCTTAACGTACATCCCGTGCCATAAATTCAAGTCCAGAAAAGTTGATGAATAAAAAGACTCCTAGCAACACGTATATCTAAACCATAACAACTTAATTGTTAAAGAATATTTCATAAGGTTACTACGGCTCCAATACATGACGATATATATTTGACTTGGGGAAAAAAATCGGCGATAAGAAAAGATTCTGAATAATAAATCACGTAGGTGGCGTCCGTAAGAGTTCATTGGTTGAGGGTGTAATTGTTAGCATTTAATTAATTGTCGAGCTGTTTTGCTATATGATTTATAAAGTTAGATTTAACATTTTACGTCAATTTATGATAAATATATTTTAAATAATAACAAGAGATAATCGAAAAGAGCATTACTCTTTATATGTCTTGTTAATACGAGGATTTTTTTTTCGTAACCAACGAGAGGAATAAACTCTCTACAAAACGTCGTATTGCTTGTTTCATTCAATTTTTGTGAAGTGGACAATAGAAACGATAAAAATCAAGGAGAAGATTAACAGATGAAAATTTATGCGTCTAAAAAAGTGATAAGCAGAAAATATCCTTGAAATGATGTAACATGGTGAAAATAGCAGTAGAAGACATTTGGAAACTAATAGCACTTTTTCTCAAAATATCGAAATAATTAGAGAAGTTTAAGTGAACATTTTGGAGTTAAAAAATAATAAGAGGAAAATGTGACATTTGATTCGAAAAAAAATATTGCGGAGTTGCATCGGAGGAAATCTTATTCATAAAATCCTTGCATCGAAGGGAAAGAAGAGGAAATTTGTCGGTTGTTATGAATCAGTAGATCAATGGAAATGAAGACAGTTTTAAGTTGATAATTAGAGAAGTGGAAGTGGAGAGGCATTAAGAGGTTCGTCACGAGTTCGATAGACAGAAATAGTAAGTTCAGGTACAAGCTATAAAGTGAGAATGTATATAATGAAATGATTTAATATTTGTATTGTCAGCGTAATATTATGGCCCAGGCATTGTTGGCAACAGTCAGCGTTGCATGAGAATGAGAATTCAGACGTATTATTGTCGACAATGTTAGAGGTGGAAAGCTTTGACGAGAGAACAGCCCAGTCGGCGCTGGATAATGCCCGAGAGCGGTCAAGAGTTTTTTAATGTGGTCTTGAAACTAGGCAGAGCTTAAACTCCAATACTTGGCTGGTAGATCTTTGGAGACGTTTCCGGTCGTCAGTTGGCCGGAAATTTAGCAAAATAAAACTAAAGTTAAGAAATATGATTGAGAAAAGTTGTTATAAATTGACGAGAGTGATATAACTCAGCGGCGATTCAAATCGGATCGGTTTATCCGCTAAAATATTCTGTAGGACTTTATTGTCTGTGGTAATGTGGAAATTTGGTTTGTTGTGTTGACAGGTTGTGAATTGCCGCAACGTGGTGTCTTTGTTTATATCTTTAAATTGTCTACCATATTATACAGTGACTTGAAAATTTATTGTTATTAGAGAAAGTCTGAGTGAGTCACAGTTAGGGCTAGTGGACACAACTGATAAAATAGTTAGGAGGTTTGTCGTAGCATTTCTGTGATCCATGTACCTGCCTCTGTAGCTTCTTGCAAGTGGATATTTGCCAGCAAAATTAATTTCTAACGAGTACTGTAGTGTTATCTGAAAACATTGAGCCCAAAATCCTACATGAAAAAGAGTTATTTATTATTTTTATACTGAGTAGTAAACTTGAATTAAAAGTGTAAAAGTTAACTGAGATTAAAAATTTAAACAAGTAATACAATCACCAGGTGAAGTAACGCTATTGATAAAAGTGAAAACTAAACATTAACAAGTGAAATTAACCTTTATTTGTATTTTATATTAGGAATGCGTATTTTTAAATTAAATTATACATAGGGCCTATTTCTTTCGCTGTATATACTATGTTTGTTAATTCACTTTACCTAAATGGCCATTTATTGTATCCTTACCGAATTCCTCTTCTTGGAGTCGAAACTCAGACTTTTAATGTTACTTGCAATTTTACTGGATTTAAAATGAACAATGTTTTTGTTAAATACCATTTAAATATGGGGTATCATTGTCTCAAATTTGTATGACAATATTATGAGTGTAGCCATGCAAATATTAATATGTAAGTGACGAACGATGCAGACAAAAAGTCATCACTGCGGCTCACCCTGATTCTTCTTGTGTTGACTGATGGAAGCTTATGAAGCGTGGTTTTACTGTGATAAAGATACAACGATCAAAGAACTTCAGTACAAGGCTAAATAATTTTTCTATGCAAACTGAAAGACTTGATTAGTCACCTATACCCTGCTGCTGTTTGTTACCCAACACTCAATGCGCGTGGGTTGATTGCACTCAAGTTTTGCTTTGATCAGTTTCTCAATTTACATGCAAATATGCTACGTACTGTCAAAACGCGGCTTGTGCATTGTTCATGTTGCAGGGTGACCTAAGGCTGACAATATTTCGCAACAACAGAGTAGTTAAATTGATTTACATCGTGAACTACTGAATCAAATGTTTACTCTACCGGTATTTATTTACTTGTTTTAACGAGTACGTAAAATGAGAAAGAACGTGGACTTATTTCAAATAATAAAATCAGAACTGAACGCGTCTCCGCATAATTGGAGTTTTTTTCATCTAATAGTGTTCAATGAAAATAAGTAATAGAATCAAAACTAACAAACTTCAACCAAGGATGTTTTAAACAACAGCAATAACAAGTTTTTAGATTAATTGTATATGGTCTTTGACGAGGCCCGATAAATTTAGAAACTTTTGAACATTATTTGAAATAAAAAACTGTGTATTAATGTTCCCATTCAATCTCAGCTCTAAAGGTTATGAGATAAAAGGAGGGAATCATTAGGCGCCGGAAAATATTATGTATGTAGACTAACTTTTCTAAAAAATAAGTCATTGAGCCATAAGGTCTGAGTGCGCTGAATAGAACCTTTGGTCATACATTGGCAGTTTGTTTTAGGGTAACAAGCTACATGAGGGAAATCCACATGGTGGCAACTCTCCTTTAATAGCATAGGAAAGGATTCGAAAGGGGGGATACGGAAGGGTAGAGGAAGGTAGCCAAGTGTTAACTAGGGTCCCCGGTCTATATTTTAAGGATCATACCCGGCATTCGCCTAAAATTAATGCATGACAAACCCTAGAAAAACCTGCATCAGGTAGGTTGGGCATTGGGTACTTGTCCCACGCCCTTCCGATAGCGGGAGAGGAGTTTTCTGTGGGGACTCAACATTCCATTTCCCGTTCCCCGACCAATGGGAACCTCTCAAAACACGACGAGTTGTCTCGGCTTGTGGGAACCTTAGTTCAAAAACGGAGAGAGGAAAAGGCATCCCCAAAGGTAGCCCCTTCCGTCTCCCCTACAAGGTTCTGCCTAAGATTGAACATCCCTCGCAGGTTCTGCCTGCGAGAGAATAGCACTCGCAGACAGATTCGTCGGCGAGAGAGGAAAAGGAGGACTCAGGAATCTCCAAATATAACTATTGTAGTTGCTATATTGGGTGGATGAGATGAGTCGCGGCGGGTCTACCACCGAGTGAAGCAGTTCTCAACGAAAGAGAGAGAGATAGATAGAGGCAATGAGAGAAGAGGAATAAAAGAGAAAGAGAGTATGTGTATAGCAAACTAGAGGTGAAGGAAGTCAGCTTTGAACGAGGTCTCAAAACATTTGATTATTACTGTCTGGGACTGTTCTGTGATCACAAGTACTGTACGACCACACACGATCCTCAACGCCGAGATCCAGTTTTAATACTGAAAAAACCGCCAAATTATATATATATATATATATATATATATTGTAGTAATGCGTCATTTAAACTACTTATTAAAATTTACTTTACAATTAAACCATTAGAATTTATAAAGAAAGCCACACGTTGAGGTGCCAATTTGTGGTAATCAGTAAGGAGTAAACGGTTAAATCGCCACGTTAGAACAACAATTTATAGTGATTTAATATTAAATAATAGAATAATAATCAAAATTTAAAAATAGACAAACAAAAATTTGTTTTATGAATGCACTAATAATTGAATTTACAAAATTTATCAAAGGAAATTTTACAACAGTTATCAAAATTAACTTTCAATTTTAAATTATTTATTAATATTTTACAATCCAAATTTACTCTTTCTCAGGGTCTTTATAAAGAAAATATTAGTTAACAATTAAATTATTAGGAAGCTATTATGGGCCCACTTCATCAATGTATTATTTACAATGCAAACAAACACATAAAATGTTAACTTTAAATTCTAGACAACACTCGAAATCTGAAATCTGTCGATAATTAATGGTTTACAAATATGAATTCAGTGAACTTGTAACTTACAGTTTCTGGTAATCAGGGCAATTTGGCTCGTTCATTTACTGACACACTCATTACACTTTATAACAGGCCATTTCTCACACTGACTCTAAATAACACTTTCTTTGTTTCACAAAAGTTGGTTCTTTGTTCGTTCAGGAAATATTATTCGATCGTTTTGTGATTATTAGATGCTGGATGCAGTGGCCTGGACTCCCAAAATCGAAACAATGTTCTAATTGGTCTAATTGAGAATAGAATAAAATAGACTTCAGCACTCAAAAGTTTATTGATCAATATTTGGATATTTATTTCGCAGACTGCAACTTATAACAAAAACTGTTCTACCTGATCTCGCTGTTCTACTACCGGTATCTGGACTCTTTCTGAATATTTTACTCTTCGTCCAACCACAGCAATCTTTCTATGACTACTGCTCTCTGCTATATTTCTACGAAGACTGGCCTACACACTCCGTTTAGCGAGCCAACAGCCTACAATACCCCAAACATGTTGCATTATTTCCCATTTTTGTGTGCAACTTGTGTGTTTTCTGCCGCTAACAATTCGAGTACAAATTTTTAATTATTAATTAATGGTTTCCTTTTAATTACCACAATATATACAACACCTATGGAAGTTGGCACTATATTATACATTGTTCCTTAGGTACACACCCACAGATAAGGATAATAAAAAGACGTAAATTTTGTTAATTGAAACTGTATAAACAATATTTATTTCGCGATCACATTGTAATATATATGGTTACTGCTAAAGCTTAGAGATAAAAATAAAATAATAAATAACTCGACTCTATAATAACAAAATAACTCAACAATTCATCCTGAAAATAAATTTTAAGCGCTGAACACAATTCAGGTTTAAAATAAATACTTAATACAAAAAACTCGAATGATACTGCAGAATGCAACTCTGATCTTCATAAAGAACAATGAAGTATTTTATAATGATAACATAATTAAAAACAGGCATATTATATATTATTTTAAGGAAGAAATAAGGATATAAATTTGGCAGGATATATGAGAATGATCAAATAAAATCAAGATATTTAATTTACTAATCCATGTTTTTCTGTTATATAATAAAACACTTCGTTCTGCAATAACTGTTTATAATCAGAGCAAATGAAAACTAAACGTTGGAAAATATATTACCTAATTAGGGTTGCTGCAAACAGTTTTAATTTTTTGACCTTGGCGTTCATTTCTAGGACATTTATTTGAAGTATCCATTCCGTTGTATCAATTATAAATGAATAATGAAGTCCAACGATCGCAGTTACTATTTCTGTAAGTTTTCTTTTATGTATTCATTAATTCAGTAGAATTCATTACAGTAACTTCAGTTTTGTGAGGCAACAAACTTCGACAAGTAGCCTTTCGTTTCGCAGTTATTTAATTAGCTCCAGCTTTGTTGCTAGGGAGGATCTTTAACTCGACTCTTTTAAATAGGGTTATTAATGTATTAATTAGCGCCAGAATATAAATTCTACTCGTTGAGCTGACTTGCTTAAAAATTGCATGAACTTTAAGTGCCTGAAAATATTACGCCTCGTTGTAATCTTTGACCGTGAAAATGTATTAATTATGGAACTGATAGGCGTGTGTTTCTTGCGAAAAACACAAATTTATGCTGCTTAATGTATAATACGTTGCCTTCAGGGAAGCCTTTTTTCCCCGTAAAGTTTGAGCACGTTTCATGTTACAGAAGAGCGAAGCCTTCCGTGGAAGCAAGGTTGGTGTTGCGGGCAAACTCTTCAACTTCCTAAGCATTAGTCTCTCAGCTTCCCACTTACAGGAAAATGAGGCGGTGTTATATCTCTCTATGTGCTACTAAGTAAAGATCGAACACATTAACACGAATTGAAGCAATTTTAACAACTCTTGTCATTCAACGGGTTTTCCAGTTTATTTTGTCGGGATAGGAATTAATTACACTACTTTCGATGACCATTTCTTCCATAATCTACGATTGAAATATTAAGTAATTATAAAAATATGAATACTTCAGATTATATAATTATTAAAATTCTATGATTAACAAAATGTTCCCATTATATGGTCACGAAATAAAATAATTCGTGTTATTCAATTCATATTCTTAGTAAACAACACAGAAATATGATTTATGTGATGTATATTGGACGTAGTAGTCGTAATTTTCTATAACTATGTTAAAGTAATGTAATCTACGATCATATATGGATGGCAAAAGTTCTTCGAATACTCCAAATGTTCACACTTGCTCATGACGACAACGCGCCTTAATGAACCTTCATCACACAGAGTTATATTCATATCGACGAATTTAAAATTGTGCCTATTTTTGTATTCTCATCTTACTTACATACTATAAATTTTAGCCTTTTTCCAGCAAAGGACACAACATGGTGTAACATTTTACAGTCGGGACGATTTTGCATAATCAATCTTGTGTTTTGTATTATAATAAATGGATATTTCGCGGATTAAAATGAGATACGTCTCAAATGTATTTCTTGGTCGTGATTGTCCGTATACATATTACGTAATTGATAAACATTAAGTATAATTTACATTTAAATGAGAATATAACACGTCTGTATAAAATATAATAATTAGGTGAATTAGCCAAATATAGACAAAGTGACGCTATTAATACTACAAACCTATCTGGGATCCTTGTTCCTTTCGTCAGGTGATAGGAAAAAAACACGACAGCCAGAAGCTACATAACCGCAGTTTACTCACTTAATTTTTTCTGTATTTGGCTATTTCATCTAATTATAATTTACATTTATAGGTTATTATTTAATTATGTATTAAAATTAAATTATGGTAGTCTTATCATTTATATCTTTCAGAGAACTTCATAGTTACTGTTGAAGTTCAGTAAACACACATCATTTACTTAATTTATCAACACGCTAGGCATTTCTGATACTGATCCTAACTGTTTCAGTATAATTAGATACTTTTATTTGTAACAAAACTTTGGGAAAATTATTCCATTAATTTCAGATTATATTCTTTGGTTTTATATTTTAGAAATGTAGTGTGATACATATGTACCTCCCTCCATTAATTTATACGTAAGCAGTTAACCATTAACATTCGTTCTCTGAGTATTTAATGTAACATAATATTTCTATGCTGAATATGAGGCATAAATATTGTAGAGATTACCAATGTGTAATTAAATGTTTTATTTAAATTGTTTCTTTAATTATTGGTGGCGTAACTTTGAGACCGGGCATTGTAATGAACAGTATTGTTTGGCGCAAGAGACTAAAAGGGTTGCTATGGATGATTGTCGTAAAGAGTACGCTCAGAGAACTTAGGCGAAAAACATTCAGTGTGTGTTTGGGAAGCCAGATCTGTATGTTGTGAGAAACAGTCAGTTATGTGAGTTCTGCGAGATGGAGGATTGTGTTGTGGAGAACCGGCCAATGGTGGCCGAATTCAGCAAAGTATACGCTGAATATATCAGCTTATGTATTAAAGGGATTTTCCGCAGCAAAACCGAGTGTGATGATACGTACGACAGTAAAGTAGAAAGACACCGAAAGTGTTGTAAAGTGTTACGACAAAGTGTGAAAAGTATAAAATCAGTGCTATGGCCTGTCAATAAAAATATTGTTCTATAAGAATTAAAATAATCACGAGTCCGCAAACAGGTACCAGACAATTCCAAAATAAAGGGTACATAAAAACTTTCTTTTTTAAACCTTTACGTAAATATCGTTTACCGCCAGATTTCTGTAACATTGTCAGACGTTTATATAGTTTTATCAGATTTCTATAGTTTTTGTTGTCGTTATATTCTTTGTATGAAAGTTTGTTATTGTAAATTAAATTCATATTTTGTTTTGGTAACTTTTTGGAAATTGTAAATCACTGTCTGTATTAGGGGACCTATAAGCGGCCCTGAAATTTAGATTCTCAAGAAGCTGAGGCATTCACTTAAAAACATAAAATGTAAAGAATTCAACGTAAATCGTATTTGTCAATGAAATGATCTATTAAAATGAAAAAAAATTATGTCTGGTTGAAAACAATGAATAAGAAAGTTAGCCAATACAGACAAAAAAGGGGTAATATAAATACCACACAACGTTTCTCGGATCCTTGTTCCTTTCGTCAGGTGCTAAGAAGAGCCTAGAGAATCACAACTGCACTGGTCAGTTGACAACACTCAAAATGGTTTAATTTCAACGTAAAATCCCGTAAACCTTTTTCCTTTTGTTTTATTTAGTTTGTATATTACATAATTTGACTGTCGTAACGTGTTTGCTTTAATTTTCATTGTTTGCTAATTTTCCTTTAAATTAAAAGTGTATACCAAAATATATTAAATTTGAATATATTTATTAGTGGAAGTTAAATGGAAGTACAACTACGTTTGCTTCATTAATTTACTATGAAATTAAATAGACTGCATTTGCAGCAATTATAGTACACTTCGGTAAAGTACACTTTACCGAATAAAAAATTCTATGAACCTTTATTCAAATTTTTTGCCAGTTCTTGTAAAAAGAATTAAATTATGATTTCCTTTCCGAGGTAAATGTAACTTGTAACATTTATTTGACTTCGGGCAACTTTCAGCTTAATATTTCTGGCAGCGATTGGTTCGAGAAATTCTAAGTGACACCTGTGGCGAATTGTGACGCTTGACCTGTGCAACTTTTTCTTGTCACGCGCTCGTTTAATTTACTTTTGTGCAGGAAAAGTAATTTCGTCTGTTCGACCCGCGAAGCGCAATACAAAAACGTTCATCCCAATGTGTGCTACGAAAAGTTTGTTTCGATATTGCTCCCTGAATAATAAAAACGCGGCTCAGATTCGGGCACAGTTCTGAATATCTTCTAGCAGGTTTCCAATTACGGGTGGACGTGAGGATGTAAAAGTTAAACCGTACTAAATGAAGTATAAATATTTCTTTTATATCTCTCCAGATTTACCATGTTTAATCTCCAAAGGGGGAGAAGTTATTTTTAATCACAGTCAATTTTATTTAAATTTTGGAACATAAATGAATCTCTTCTCAATCACTGTGTTTAATTACTATTTGTTAATTGCAAAACATTTCATTTTAATTCAGAGTTAATTTTAGAAGAAATAATCATAATTAACATCGGCTGAAATTAAACACATGAAATTGATTATTTTTCGCTTCCTAATTTATATTGTTTTATTTGTAAGTGAAAAACCACTGTGTACTTTTTTTGCTTCAGCTGCGAATTAGTCTGATGATTCATTTTAAGGAGGAATACGATCATTTGGGTAAACTCGGGTGCTTTCGTGAAGCAGAAGGTCTATACGGTAGGATTTACTAACTAAAAAAATCATTTGGGTGAGTATTGTATATTAACTACTAATATAGATAGATTGGCTATCAGTACTGTAAGATTAAGATGTTTTATGTGAAATAAGGAGCGATTGGTCTTCTATTTATTAGATCATGAAATATATTGTAAACTCTCTCCAAATAGAGTTTTTCATGGTAACAAGTGTCTGTCGGGATTTTGTACCAGACCCCATTATTGCAACATTTTGTTTTACAACAAATGTTTAAGCCTTGCTTCATTAGTTTTCAATTTTTCTGTGTCCTACAACCTCTTTACACTAAATACAGTGCCCAAAGAAGATTTCCACATTTATCATCAATTTAATGAAAATATCGCCGAGACGGGTTAATACGCTTCATATTTTTACTATTCAGGTAACATCAGAATTAAATATATTGTAATGCCAATTAATTAAGCCATTAATTTTTTAAAATAAATTTGAATTGCTAGCGAACAGTTTGTATTATAGCGAGAGCGAGCAGAGCGACAATGAGTGGTGAGCTCTGTTCCTATTATTGAGAGCGCGGAATGGCTGTTACGCGCGAAAAAGCATAGTCAGTTGGCAGTCAGCAGCGAGGAGCAAAAGTAAAAAGTCTAATTCGAGGAGCGAAAGAGTAAAGTCTACAGAGAGGAGTGGAATAGAGAAGTCGATGTCTATGAGTAGCCACGAAAGGACAGACATTTTAAAATAAATCTTTACTGAGCTATTTTGCAGTTTCAATCCAAACCGATCAGTAAATCGGTAAAAGACTATAAAAAATCTGCAACTCGTAAGATTCCTGTAAGCAAGCAGTCATCAGATAGCTGACCAATTTGGAGAGGATCATTCGAGTTCGTGGGAGCCTAGAAATTCCATAAGTGTAGAATCTGTGAGAAAAACTTAGAATCTGTGTAAAGATTTTGCAATATAGTGCACTTTTTGAAGCGCTAAAAGAATGCTGGTACCAGCCGAACAATGCGTAAGTAACAAAAACCTTAATAAGAAATCTGTAAACGCTAACTAGAAGATTAAAGTCAGATTTCGTTAGTTTTTCTTGTAGTTTTTCTTTCATTTATCATCACATTATTTTCGAGTAAATTTTAATTTGTATTGTTAATCAGATCATTCAATAATATTCACTGTAAATCATCAAACCCAGTAAAGGCCCTGAGAGGACAGATCTTAAATTTTGTTTGTAATTATCATTTACCATTGAAAGCCACTATAGGAAATTAAATTATTTTGTTTGTTAATTTTTGATCTTTTTCAGTTAAATAACCTCACATTGTTAATTATTACAATATATTAGATAGTTTAAAGAGTTCCACAGAATAAATAAATAACTTAATTATAGTGCTCATACAGAACGATGAATTAAACTACGGCCGCCTCTGTATGTTGATAACTGGAACTTTGAATCACAATGCAATAAAATTCTCACACAATTTACATCACAATGAATGCGGTGTGAATTTTTAGGCGTCAATTGTGAGGGTAGTCTTTAGTAACGAAACCTTTTGTCTTGCAAGCTGATGGAGCCGCTTGGGCAACTTTGAGGAAGTAATGTTTCACAGAACAAGAGAAAAGAGCACTAATATTTAGCGGAAGTGGCAACCGGCCAGATTGAACTGCCAGAGGGGAAAGTGTTCACAAAATGGCCGCGTCATTTATGAGTCATATGTCCGGGAGAAGATTTCTTTCCTGCTGACCAAGACATTTCGATGTGTTGGTCCACCAAATGCCAGCCTTATTCCATCAGTTACAGAAGTATTTGTTTCCAATGTTACCCTAATATATAAGGGTGGCCAGAAAAGTTACCACTGCATTTAATTATTTACAGGACGAGTTACTTATTCGTATGATATAATGAAGGATATTTTACTCATAGACAATTCACGCATAAACATTCAACTCAAAGAATCGACCGACGTAAATTTTTGTTATTTTCTAATTACTTTATAGTCATTGACAATTATGCTTAAACAGTTCTCGGATTTGCTCCGGGTGAGTGGAGAATTGAAACCCGAGAACTATTTACGCATCAATCATACCGGAAAAGTCTTCGTCCTGTTATAAAGATAATTATGTTATTGGTAATTATATCAACCTAATTTATTTTCACCTTCTTGTTTGTTTTGATTAATTTCTCCGAGTAAAATGTGTTTAAGTTTATTTTAAAGTAAATGTATGCAGATTTCAGTATTTTTTAACTTAAGAGCACTTCAAATAGTATTTTAACATGACTTCAGTAAAGTATATTTCAGTAATGTGATTTATCTCTCATATTATCTCTCAACGACGTCTTGCATTATCTTGGGATTTGTTAGGCGAGTGGTAGCTAACATTCCCTCAGCACATGTCAGAAAATTCTTCAGCGCTTCGAAATATTTTGTTTCCTCATTCCTACATTTATTTAATTCCTCAAATTCAGATAAAAAAGCGGTTACCACCGAAAACTCTTTTTGGAGGACACTCTTAATTCTTTTCTAAAACTAATTACTTCTCAATTTGTTTTCTGATTCATATCCAATATCCTATTTCCCTAAGTCGTACAAAATGGTCGTTCCGCTTTTTGTGAGGTGTCTAATTTAAAATATTTCCCGCGATAGCTTATTTCAAGTACGAAATAACATGTAATAATTAAATTGTCTCGTCTACTTTTACATTTATATATTTATTAGGAAATACAGTGACAAAATACACAATGAGTAATTACATCAACAAGAAATATATGACGGATATAATTTGTAAATGGGAGAAACCGTACACTACAAACTCCATAAATGAAAAATAATACTAATATTTTACATAAAAGTTTATAACATAATTGTTGAAAATATTTTACGTAAAAAAAATAGAAAAATGAGAAAAATTAAAAACGTAATATGAAATTTTAGCTTATATTTCATCTGGGATTTGAAATAAAACATATGGGAAATACAATAGTAAAAGCATTAAAAGCCAAATATTAAATAATTATAACATAAAATACTGATTATTCGCAATATGTTGCAAAATATTCTTCACATTATAAATGGAATATCGAAACAAATATTTATATTAGTCACAGGGACTACAAAAAGAAATTTATGGCAAAACGTCGAGTGAAGAAGTCAAATGCAAAGTAATGTTATTAAAACTGCAGCATGGAATTGACAGGTTCGTGCTTAAATGTGACAAATGCCGGGTCTGTATGAAATGTATACTTCGATTATTTCATGAAAGGGACTAGAAGAGATTATATCTATAGACAAACTGATTCTGCTCCAAAAATATAAATAAAAATCGCTTGAGTTATATTAAGCATGTGTCGCCTCCTTGTGATGTGCTTCTCCAGTTGAAGTTGCAACAGTTAATCGAGGCTGATAAAAACGGGTGGAGATTCAAATTATTACTCTACATCTACACTAAAGGTCATTGAACTTTAGTTCGATATATTACGTTGACGGTGAAACCATGAGAGAGATATGTCAATATTTTTGCCAGCTCCACTTTTTTTCTCCTACAAACCGCAAACTCATTATTTGGACGAGATTTGGATTTCAAAATTGTTATTGATAGTTTTATTCTCTTCGTTTTTCCTTAAGTAAATACCAACAATCTTACTCCAATCATTATATATTATAAATCTAGTTTCCGGTGTTTCTGTCATAGACTTGCTTTGAAAAATTGAGAAAAAATAGCTGGCCTTTTAAAATTTATTTATTTATTTATGATATTGATAATGCCATTAACTAATGTATGTAATGATTGAGATAGTAAATTTAATTAGGCATAAACAATAAAAGTTAATGCAGTATGTAGCCTACAGTTTTACAAGCTAAGGACTCATAATTGTTTGTAAAGCGATTTTTACTTATCTTTTAACTTTTTTCCTTACACAACTTCTGTTTGCGGAGGAAAGATAAAGTAATTTAAACTCCGTTTTTAACAGAGGAAAACAATTTTCTTAGCGTTTAATATGCTCTCGAGGAAGAATAAATAATTTTCATTAAAAACCAAAGCAAGCCCGCCGGCTTCCTGAACGTGTCTTGCAATTTCATCCTTCGTACGTCTCTGGAAACCTTCCAGCAAGTATTAACAAGGTACCACGCTTTCATGAATACGTAAACGGCGATCATGAATTTAACCAATCTTAACGTTTACGTAATGTCGTCCTTGTGCATAGCTGATTTTATCATAATTTTGATCTCAAGAGCTCCGTTTTTAGCATTAATAAATTATTGCAACAAAATTCTAGTACAAAAATTAACTTTACGAGTTATTGGTAAAATTACATATTAAAATAATGTATTACTACGAGACTTATGACGTAAAACTGTTTTTGAGGGGGAAGGGTTAGAAAAATGATAAACCAAAGCTAACTCCAGCATTCAAGATCTTTCACGAAAATGAAATTGCTTGGAATTCATTAGGAAGTATGAATATTTTTAATTTTTTGTATAAAAATGGAAATAAGATATTTAAGCTAATTCTGAACGATTAGAAATTGAGATTCATTCAATTTTATTCATAACCGATTATTATGACAATATATTGTAATGCCAATTAATGAGGACATTAATTGTTTGAACATAAAATTTTAAAATCTTTGAGAAATCTATTATTGTGGCAGGCGCTTCTATAGCGACAATGTAGTCCAGCTCTGTTCCTGTGTCGGAAGGTCCGAAAATGGCGTATGCGCGCTTAACGATAGTTCAGTTCACGGAAAGACATCGTCAAGGTATAACTGTTAGTTGGAGGAGAATTCAACAGAGTCGGCGATTATAATTTAACAGAGTTGTTTGGTGCCTGGACATTTCTGAGGACAAAGTAAAACATTCACGAAAGCATAACGTCGAAACTTGCTAAGTAAAAGCAGTTTTGTGTCCATAGCCAGCCACAAATAGTAAAATTTCAGTTTGAGTCCAATGCAGTAAAGACTGGCAAATATACAGACCAAGGAATTCACCTAAGGCAAGCAGTCAACAGATAGCTGACAACAAAAAGAGAGGATCATCCGAGTTCCTGACATCATATAAAATTTGGGCTAGAATCAGTGTAAAATCTGTGAGTCTTAGAATTAGTGTAAAATCCCGCAATAGTGTATTTCGAAAACGAAAGGTATGCTGGAATGCTGGACAAATGTGAGTAACAAAATACAAAATAATTAATTATGTATACGTAATTGAAAGATAGAAGTCAGATTTCGTTCTCCGTTTAAATTGTTAATACGTTCTAATCTCTTTACTTCTTAATTTCGTTCTCATTTTAAATTTCGTTCTGGTTTAATTGTCAAGTAAATTTCTTTTCTTTTAATTGTGATTGGTTTGTTAATAAGATTTTTAAACATAATTGATGTGTCCATTATCAAACCCAGTGAAGACCCTGAGATCTAATATTATAAATTTGTAATGGTTTTTAAATTATTGTCACAAAATAAATTCATATTGTTTGTAAATTTTATAAATTCTTTTATTTAAATAACGCCTTCCAGTTAATTATTACATAAATAGTTTCAACGAGAATCAAATTTTATTTAATTAAAGCTCTTTTATGAATATTTCAATATATATATGTATAAATATATATATATATATATTGTGGTGTCTATAATTGAATAAATTTCTAAATTGTTAAATTATTCCATTCGTTGTGGAATATTAAGGCCACATCATTATAAGTAACAGTCAGTGTGACGTAAGAAACTGGAGATTGGAATGATTCCAGTCTCTATTGTTGTCGGCAGCAAACGTGCCGGAGTTTGTGATGTTGAAAAGCTGTATGGACAGTCTGCATGCAGAAGTCACAGGAAGGAGTTCGCTTTTGCGACATGGCTCTGCTAGTTTTCAGTCGACGTTAATGATAGATTATCAAGGTTACTTACTGGCTTTTCTAGATATTGAAGGGAACACATGAATACGTTTTTATAGGAAAAGTTGTACTAGCAGCCGTTGGGTTGATTTCAACGGTACTATTTATTGGGAATTGAATCGGACTGGTATTTGACAATTGTAATTCAATTTTCGTTGCTGTTGACATTATTACTGTTCGCCGAATTGTTAGAAATCACATGTAATGATCGTATGTGGTGTGTTAGGGATTTGTTGTGCTGACTGAACTGTTCTGCGTAAATTGTGTGCAACTTACTGCACATCATGTTTTTTTTAAAGAATAAGTGATATCACGTATTTAGTTGTTTTCTCAAACGGAGAAAATTTTAATTTTAATGTGATAAAATTTGGGTAGTATAAGAATAATTCACAAAATGGTATGTAAAATCATTTAACTTTATAAACTTGTTGTAAATATAGTATAATTGTTCTATACCGTCAAATTTCTGATTTATTATTCCTTTTGGTTATATTTTGGACAGATATATTTGTAAAACTTTTAAAAATTAATATTAGTTTCCTTTCTATTGATTATTTTATAGATTTATTATTCAATGCAACTGTCTATAACTTCTTAAGAGGTTCGATAAGCGCCCGAAGAGATACACAAGAGTCTCATAATATAAAAGCAGTGAAAAATATTTTATAAATTTGTAGAACAACAAAAATTTCGTTGTAATAAATTTGCATAACATATATTAACTAATTACAATCTCTTTTTTGAATTGGAAGATATTTAGGCCTACGATGTATATATTTAATATAAGAATAAAGGTGAGAAGAGAAAATTCGATTTAATAAAGTTTGCAAAAATGTAATGTGA
This sequence comes from Zhengitettix transpicula, assembly GCA_037074705.1. NCBI lineage: Eukaryota > Metazoa > Arthropoda > Insecta > Orthoptera > Tetrigidae > Zhengitettix > Zhengitettix transpicula. The sequence continues at coordinate 46,214,719 of CM073591.1, read as the reverse complement.
TGGGAAGTGTTTTTTCTTTAATAGCCAATTAGTGTTGATAAAAAAATCAAACCATCGGGGCTTTTCGTGCTGCATTATGAAAAGTCTGTTCAATTTTTTTTGTTGAGGAGTGGACATAGAAAGTTTACAGCGTCATATAGAACATAATTTGCTAAGGATATCCAAATATTAAACTGAGTCCTATAAAAAATGTTGACAAAAATGATTCAAGGAATGGGAAAAGAGTCCCTAAATTTTGACGTCAAGTGGTTTCTATATAATCACGTATCAGTAAAGATATTTTCTGTGAAATTTGGCTGGTTGAACTGGAAGTCCAAGGCAACCTTGTTTCAAACATTACGTCGCGCTACCCAATACTTCAAAATCCGCAAAACGCTGTGACTCCCCTAGAAATAATATGTGGCCATCTTTTTCGCCCTGCAATAACACACTGAAACATTTCACAAACTGTTCTTGCAAATTAAATAAAATATATAAATTATTCACATGTGTTACGCCCAGAGATTACGCGAAATCGTAAACATGAAGAATGTAGCAGTGAAGGAAGACTAGAATTAAATCAAGGCAGATAACCATATGTTACGACGTAAATTTTTTCAGTTTTATTGGTAAACCAGGATGTCTTAACAATGTAATCTTTTTCAGTATATTATTCGGTTGCAATATCATTGGACTCAATTATTATACATTAGTATTTTAGGCATAATGAAACGCTTTTTTTAAGGTATTCAGATACTGGAATATATGTTTAAAAATCACCTTAGGAAGCATAAGGAATGTTGGGAAAGCAAAGCAAGGATGTTGGAGCAACTTGTGCCAACCATTGGTGCTGTATTTGGAGGGAGTCGAACCCCGCGCTGTCCAGGGTCATCGCCACTGAGCTCGTACGAAACGCAATAAAGGAAACGCCCTTTTTTCAATCAGAAGAATTAAGTTTTAATTTTATATAAATTCTGAGTTAGTCAATTAATATTCGTGAAACGCTTGATTAAAGTTGGGTACAAAATTCCGAAATCGAGCATCGCTTGGTTTATTTGAAATAATTGTTTTACTACAGACATATCACTGCATCATTGTTTCTCTCTCAAATATTAAAAATAATTGATTAATAATGTCAAATAACAGTATTAAGGAAAACAGAACCAACATTAAGCTTCCAAATGATAAATAATCTGTAATTTCCAAACACATTTTAGACACCAACCGTACTTTCAACTGGCACAATTACCAAGTTATCGATAAAGACAGCAATTATACTATTTATTCTTTTTATTTCTCCTCTTTTTTATATAATCTTTGACGATCTACTAATACTTTGACAATTAAGTATTTAATTTTTGAAATATTTATTGTTAATCTGATGATGGTCCACTTATGGACAGAAACATGTTGAAGTAACTTATTATTTCTTTAATTGTCTGTTGTTGGACTTTATTAATCATTTAAATTAAGAAGTCGGAAATCATTATTATTAAAAATAATTTTTAAGATTAAATAATTTATTGTTGACCAACCCTTAAATTTTTAAATAATCGCACGATTTAAAATTAAATAAATAAAGAAGAATATTACAAAGATAATTTATTGCTCTAATGTTTTTTTACACAACGCCTCTTGATATTTTATATTATTATGTACGCAATTTCCTTGACTTATATATTGTATTTAGGATCTTTGACCCGACATAAAATTTCTAACTTTCACTTTCAGTAAGGATATTATTATAAATTTTAACGATATACATACTAGCCGAATACCAGTCACAGTGTTTAACTAATAATAAAACTAAAATACAGCCGGTGAGATTTAAATTTTTAAAAATTAATTGAAATATAAAAACTATCACTATTTAGGTTTTGGTAATAATTTTCGTCCTTTATTTGCGTTGAAACATTAAAAAAGGGTTGTTAATCTATAAATTCAGTATAAAATTCATTTCATATTTTTTTTACGGTTATGAATGTATAGGGCATAAATTTATAAATAATTCACTGACTTTTCCTCCAAGCTCGTTATCGTTTTCCTCTGTTCGTTGTAACGAGAAGAACGCCAATCCAGTATGACTTTTACGTCTTTCGGAGAAACGACTGTAACTTTACCTTAACATATTTTATAAAGAAATTGGTTTTCTACTTTCAATAAGTTCCTTAATTAATTATGAAAATAATAAAACTGTTAAATAAAGGAAAAAAATGGTAAAACTTGGCGGCCATTCGTTTATATTCGCCGTCGAAGACGTTGTTGTACAAGTTCATACCTACTTTACAACATCTGCGGAAATGTTTGGTATTTTTTAAATTTGTAGGACTGTGGGTTATGGATGATTTAATTGTGGTAAATAAGGTGTCGAATGAATGTTTTGTCCGTGAAGAAACTTTTTCTAATGATTTGTTATTCGTCCATCCTGAAAGTACTAGAGTGAATTTATACTATGACGTTTAGAATAACCGTTAGGAATGGGTGTAAGGTTTCATTATCAGTTTTACTTGATAGCCTGTCTGTTTATCCTGGTCATTGATCTAGTTTGGGCATTATTAAAGGTATGGTAAAGTATACTTTGTATACAATGACAAATGACAATTTTGGTTTTGTTATTTTCACATCTAAACAAGATTAATTTGATGTAATATTTTCTTTCAGCACTTCTGATCGACAAGATCAGTCGTCATGTTCTTTGTAAAGTGTATCACGTACATGGTACAACACATGCAAAGTGCCGTGTAACGGTAAACACACAAATCCAGGCAACTGCGTTTAATGCCGGTATTGGCCGCGGTCCAGGAGCGGAATATCTCCGAGCTTTTATTTTTTACGTGTAATGTAGCGTGGAGCGCTAAGCGCTCTTACTCGCAACTTCCAGAAATATTATCTCCCTCACGTCGAGGCAATATTGCCGGAATCTGACTTTGCCGCACTTGATGCTAACCCAGCCTGAAGGAAGCTGCCTCGCGTTTTCCGACCACTGCTTTAAACTCCCTTTTCCCAGGCTAAAGGCAAGTCTATCTTGCAATTGTTTTCCCTAAGAATTTTTGTTTTTTAACTGTGTAAAATACTTGCAGAAACAGAAATGAGGGAACTCGTTGGACTGTACGTGCAGCGTGGAAAGAAATTAAATTTCAGCAGATGATAAATAAGAAAATGGCTTACAAATCCTTAAAGAATATTCAGTTCGCTGAACAAATTGATTATACTCGTGTTTGTAATAGAAAAAAATTCCAAAAATGCCCAAATACTATTCCTCATAATGATTAGCCTAAATTAAAATTAAAATTAAATTAATTAAAAGGTTCTTGAACATTTTCTACTGGAATTGAATAAAAATTATGAAATTTTGTAGTCATTGGCTTTGCGCTACTTGCCTAATAAAATGTTCGAATAATAGCATTGGAATCAGAGCCTCATTTAGTTTCAAGTGTATTAATTTGAATTTTCCAATTTAATTTAATACCCACAGATAATACTAAGGATCTTTATCCTAATTCTGCAGGTTCAATTATTTTATAAAAAATTGTCACATTTTTTGTATGAAGTTTCTTAATGTTTTTTTTTACAATTAATTGATAAACCGTTTTCCGAAAACCAATGCATTAAATGATTAAATACAAATGCTTGTAAATATGTTTAAAACGTTTATATTCGGTATGAATAGCTACTAATTATCATATATTCGGAAATGAGAGATATTGGAAAGCACTATGCAAAAATTTTTGATATGGTATAATTTTGAATTTAAGTTGAAGCATTTCCAATTATTTCGGTCTCCAATCAATTTACTCGAAACATCGATATGGAAGTCGTTGTTGAAGATGTAATACGACCGGTCAGTGGTAGGCCAGAGAACATGAAAGTAAACAACAGAAATTGTCAAATGAACCATGTCTGGTAATCAGTTGGCCTACGTAAATGATTTAATTTAATTTATCAGGTATGAAAAAATAATTAAATCTCTAAGACATATTGTATTAATATACATACACATAATTTAATCTAACCTTGTACTTTATAATTTTAGTGATAATGTCAAAATTAAAATTGCAGGTCAGCTCTCGGTTAATTTTAACATTATTCATGTTTTAATGTAAATAACATTATAATAAATTTTATGTGACTATTAATAGTTGGTTTTATTATTTATGCTATATATTCTTTTATAAATTGCATAAAAAACTTAAAATAAGAAATAAGCCACTATTTTGTTTCCTTCTTTTAGTATTTACTGGAGACCGACTTTCTTCTTGACTTATTATTTTGATTCTAAATGAGAATGTTGTCATATATTTTCAATTTTCGGTCTAAAATTAATATTATTCAAGAAAAGAAGATATTCTTTCAATAAAGGTCTGCTCTGAAGCTATGATAACGAGTTAAAATATTATGATAAAAAGATCTCGGCAGGATATTTATATAATTTTGTATTACACATATTTATTTTAATCATTTTTCTATTACAATTTTTATGTTACAAAATGATTTTTTGTCATAGTCGTCATAAACATTGAACAAAGTATATTATAGTAATATAACGGGAAAATATGAAATAGGAGATAGGAGCGAGAAAAGACAAAACGAAATGAGCGGTAGTGTTGAATTACAGAAACGTTGTGCTGCAATAAGGCGAGAGAATGGAGAAAGAAATTGGGACAGTGCTTATTACCCTAGAAACGCAAAGCAGACATAAACTCACCTTCTCTATTGGTTCGCGATAATGTGAAAATGGCTTCCTCTAAACATGGTGAAACACGTAATTTCTGAATATACTTCATTCTTATTGGTTGAAGACCATGGAACATTATACTCATATTCAGTGTCAGTATCGCCCTGAGTCATGTTTTTTTTATTCGCAAAAAAATTCACAAACGGGACTAGCTGGTTTACCATTCAACTTCTCAAGCACTCTTTACAAAATTTTAATAACGCATTCTCCAGCTTACATACCAATTTTCCATCGCGTGTTCTGTATCATGACAAGTTTAACCAATGTTTACAATCAGGAGTGGAACTTTGTCATTATATATATTCAGAAACATTCGTCAACCTTCACATAACACGTGGTACAAAATTTTTACCGATGGCCAAACGATCATGTGCAGCTTCTATGTAAAATGAGCTGCCTACGAATTTGGTTGTAAAGCCAAATTACATACTTAAAAAATAAATACAATCTAATGACTATCAGGACAAATTCAGACAATGCTGATTATCCTCAAAGTTTTTAGGTCTAAAGAATATGTCGTAATTAGCCGAACAGAAATCATAAGTAAGTAAATGAAAAGCAAAAGCAAAGCGAAAACGTAAAAGAGTTAACGGTTAAAAATATATTTATTAACATATAATGAATGTCGTACTAAACAATTATTAGTTCTTAAATAGTTCTTTTTATACTTTTGTACAACGGCTGAATAGTATTTAAACAAAGATAATATACATTGTACTTAAAAGGAATTTATTACTATTTTTTTAAACATCAATTTAACCAATTTATTATAGTCCTGAATACACGAAACATACGATAATTTATAATACAGGGCATACTTATTAGGTAAAACATATATAATCGTTTAACTATTTAAATCAAGTTATTACCATGAGGGGAGAATGTATCTGCTCTAATTTAAATTTAGAATGGTTAACTCTCCAAACATAAAATATTAAAATTTGACGTAAACGTAATGGGAAACGTGAATGACATCAGCCGTAGGCCATTTTAAGTACATGCCTCGAATCTAACAAGTTTCTCCGCCTCTCATCCTCCTCTTCCGCAATGCAAACCACAAAAATTCTCTCGCTGGTCAAATTCACGCGCGTGGCTAAGAAGAATTTACGAGGGAAACAAATAAAATCTGCGTTTTGGTGTTATGCATCGTTGCTAGGCAACCAGTAATGCCGGAGCAGACCCACATAGCGATGGGCTGTCACGCGTCGCCAAGATACTCGTATTTTCCATCCCTGACCCTCCCGAAGGGTCCGTGTCAATAAATTTTATATCCCAACATTGATTTATGGCTTATAGTGTTTGCTGTATGGAGCGTGATAACGGGACACAACTTTTATGTCTGGTCACATTCGAAAGTTACAGTTTTAATGGTATCATGTTATTTACCGGGCTCAGGAACTAAAAGAAAGTGTATAATAATCCAATAAGGCTTTTTAAAGCTGAAGAAAAATATGAGAATGCTGTTATGATATTTCCGTTACTGTTGCGGATTGTGAATGAATCAACTCTTTGTATAAAGAATAAAGGATTGGCGAATATTTGCCAACTATAATGATTAGAACTACCTTGTTGCCTCATCTCACAAAATGTGATTAATGTGGGAGCGCTATAAACTTATAAACAATTTACTTCATTTAAATTGCACCAGTACTTTAATTTTTTTTGGATGGAATATTTGCCGAGTAAATCTTCTCCTAATAGAAGAAATTCTCTTCCTCAATTACGTCAGTTGTTTAAAATTTTATTAAGTTCACTAAATTTAGAAAAAGGGTCTTGGGCACACAATTCACTACAGTGACTGTAAAAGGTTCAAAAATGATATATCAAGACTAATTATGGATTAAGTTGTCTTCAAAGTTCCAATGCATTTTAAAAAGAATAATTATTATTTCGTATATTATATTCGGTTGGTATTCCTGTATTGATCGTATTATTCAATTTGAAAAATACTAATTATGAGAATTATAATTAAAACGTAATATTTTTCATTTGGCAGTACTAAATCTGTTTCAATGATACATGATCAATGTTACTCATTTCACATATCCATTATTACAACGTTTTGTGGATTGTAATAAGTAAAATATTGGAATAAATTCAAATGCATATATATTTATGTTCTTCACGAATAAACAAAGTTATCTTCACACGCACATAAAATTTAGGGAAATATTACATTCACAAATTTTCTAACTACTTGCTTCAATATTGCTACAATGTCACCGTCACATTTCATGCGAATTACTCTATAATTCTTAAGAGAAGTCGAACCCCACGTTGGGAGCCAATTAATGTAGTATTCAAATTGATAGAAAACAAGCTTCAAACAGAAATAGGAAACAAACAATGAATAACAAAATTTATAGAACAAAAGATTACAAAATAGTGAATTAAATTAACATGCGAAATTAACAAAGGAAAAATCGATAGAAATCTGAAGAAATTTGATGAAATCTTAAGAAATTTAAGGAAATATGACGGTATGGTACTTTATACTAGGATTACAATGAAAATTTGGTTCGTACCAAATCATCAGAGCAGCTGTCATATAATATTACTTATCCACTTCACCAATAATTTAAAAGATTTTAATTAACAGGCCATTGTATTTACAACCTACGTCAATACACGTTTGAGTACCTATCACCACAGACGATCAACAGTCGATTTACAACACTTCAATACCAGTTCAATAACATCCAGTACTACGTTCTTTACAATTGACACGTAACAATTTTTCATTCCAATAATTTTTATAGCTTTCTTTGCTTTCGTCGACTTTTAATTTTACAACCTTCAAAACTCCTTTACTTCTTCAACACAATTACGCCCACTTCGCAATCGGCGACTTCTCTCCTCCTCGAAAGCAGACTGTACTTTACTGTCTCAGTTCATATCGCAGACTGCCTTGTTTCTTCACCATTTTCCCCATCACACATTGCCGACAATAATACCGTCTGTAAACTCCACATTCTTACGCAACGCTGACTGTAGGCTACAAAAACCTGGCCCACAATAATGTGCTGTCAATACAAATGTTAAATAATTTATAAAAATCCTTTCATTACATATATTGGAGGTCACCACAATATTTATATTTCATGTCTCGGATATTAAAGTTATGAAAAGTATCTTTAAGTTTGTTAATTTTTCTCTAAATATTATTTATACGATTATAAAGACTGAGCGACGCTGGTAGAAGTTAAGAAAACTTTACTATTTAACTACGTCAAGTTTATTGTGCGGTTCTGTCGTAGTCACGGCTCTTGTAAGAAACGAGAACTCCAGAAACTTCGTGTCTTTTATTTGACTATTTTATCAAATTAGTATAGTTTTAACACAAACGTATTAAATTTTAACCACAATTTACTATATTTGGCATTAATTATATATCTGCTTTGAAATTTATTATTCAAATTTTGATTATTGTTGTTATTAGTAAATTTTTAATTATACAACTATTTGTAAATATTATTGTAAATACTTACGTGTTAATCCTATTCTTATTATAAGACCAACGAAAAATATATCTGCCAATTCATCTTTCCCTGATACAATTCCTTAATTTTTAAGCACAGAAATTATAACTTTTCTTTATAAATTTTATTGTAATAATTTTTTTTATATATCGTAATTGGTTAATATTTTATTTGATATCAAATCAGTGTATGACAAGAATCGCGACCAAAAAAATTATCCAATAAACGTCATAAATATGTTTAGGATATTTTTCATTCCATTATGTGAATTTTGATAGTAATTAGGATAATATTTATTTAATACAATGGTATATTGTAGAAATTTGGATATATTCAATCCTATCCATATTAATTTATATTTTTGAGCTAAAGTTAAAATTATATCATCTACGTATAATATGTATTTAGAAATTAAAACAAATTGTTTCTCACAAAAATAAATGTGTTAATAAAAGCTACTATTTTTAATTTTGTATAACAATTACAGTACGAGCAATTTATTACATAATATGAAAATGTTGTAATTAACGTTGGTGGATACTTAATTCGTGAAAATAGAAAATTTGTGTGTCGCCGAGAATGAATAAATGTTGTAGATGCAGTGATATAATTTGTAAAACTGACTTATTGCCAAGAATAGGAAAATAACAGCACGCTTAACAGCGAAGAATAGATACACAATTAAATATATACTAAGAGATGTTTATCCCCTTCAAGTAAATCAAATAACATTAAATTAACTGTCTATATTTATGTTTTCTACATCTACACACACGTTGCCGGTAAAATAAATGGAGTTCAGAGATGATTTGCAATGCCAGTTATGCGCTACAAAATAAATTCCACTCTAGACGAATTATTTATGGTGCAATAAGTCGACGTAATGTTAAACAATATGCGTTATTACTCCATAAATAATCCAAATACTGTGATGAAACTCAGTAAAGGCGAGTAACGGACAAAAACGAGTATGTACATGAATAAAAAACTAGGTTAAAATCAATACGAAGGTAGGGAATTCTAAACCACTTAAACGTTTCACTTATTGTTATTATTATTACTGTTCATTAAACAGAATTTAAAGTAACCTCAAAGACTAAAATACTGAGCCTAGAAATTAAACAATTTATTAAACTAATCGTATTGGTATGATGGAGACCGTACCAAATGAAAGAGGTAATACACTCGTCAACAACGATTGTGAAACAAATATTGCAAAAAATAGAACTTGGGTTTGATTCCTGAAGCAGACGAATTGTTGGCAGAAAAAAATAATTATTATTGAAATAACATTGAAAATAACGTGAATTATTTTACAAGAATATTTTAAGAATAGATCATGTCATAAAAAAAATTCTTCAATAAGATATGTCCATTTCAATTTCTTAATATCACAATTTACTCTTAGCCGAGAAACCAGTGAATTTATTGGCGAGTTTTTAGATCATTTGACATAGCCCTCAGTTCGTGAAAGAAGCTATTAAGTTTATAGTCATCGTTCTAAGATTCATCGCATATTACGTAATGTAACCTTGTTCTGTCTTCATTGTCTTAATAATGAAAAGACTGTAACCATGTTTCTTATTCTCTCATAATTCAGATATTGAATTTAAGATATTTTTTTAACACATTTCATGCATACTGTTATATAAAAAAAATTTGATCGAGCAGGCTTCACAATGAATATTAATAAATTATCTATCTTGTGCAATTAGAGAATTAATTAGGGAAAAATATTGAGGAATACTTTGAATGACTTATGAATAACTTAAATTATTTTTAAGGTAGTATAATAATTTCAGAAAGGATTTACCATAATAAAATTGAACTGACTGATATAATGTGGTAAAAGTTAGCAAAGGCCACAGCGCGCGATAGTTAACAAATAATTATATTTAATTCCGGATTCTCTTTTTTAAATTTATTTTAATTATTAAAGAATTTCCTGCTCTGTGCTACGATCGCTACTGCAGCGTATGAAATATTTTTTTCTTCCAATCACCACTCGTTAATAAACAATCAGTTTCATAATCCTGGAAGTACCAGATTTGATCTAGATGATTGTCACTGATTTAATGCGATACTTCATTGATACAGCATAGGAAAACACAGTCATCTATTTTCTTTTAAACATATGTAAACTGCCCTTTACAATATTTTTTTTTGTTGTTGGAAAACCCTCGGCCCTCATTGGATTGTTTTAGATTCTCATTAAAACAGACCTATAGATATTGCATCTCATACTCGATAATATTTCTAACTCTAACTTCATAGTCTGTAACCAAAACAAAACATACATTGACGATTAAAATTAATATAACCTACACTTTGACCTCAATGAACATAATTTTATTAAATTATATATAAATATATATATATATATATATGTATTTATGACCCGTACCTTCATTATACTTATGAATACTCCTGCATAAGCAGTAATTAATTTCCTGGCGTCCAGCATCCTCGCACTGGGTAGAAATCAGACCGAGTGCTGCGCCTGACACAGATGGTATCAAGGAAGCTGAAGCTGAAGCAGACGAGGGAAGGAGTCTCCTGCAGTAATTAATTTTAATACCAGAACGAAGCAAGAGGGGTGGCCTAGATTCCATCACAGAGGTAAGAAGAAGGCGAGCCGGCAGAAATTGACATTACTGAATAATTAAAAGACATCGTCCGCAATTTCGCCTTAATTATTTATAATGAATGTATTGCCCGTCGATTCATATTATGCGACGCGAAATAATTTGAACCACCTTTAAATCAATTAAAACCTGTGTGAAACAGCAGCCAAAAGTATAACAAAAAAACGTTAAATTGTTGTCTGTAGTACATCATGAATTAATTACTATATTAATATATTAATTATATTCAATATACGTAAATGAAAAAATATTCGAATGAACCAGGTTGTTATAATAACTCAATTAGACCAGTCGTCATTCTCTCTGTGTTTGTAGGTATGTTCAAATTTCTGCAGATGGCTTTATAGGAATGTGGTTTCAATACAATGATGCGGCTCGTTCAACAATTCTTTACTTTATTGTAGGAACATATGAAAAAATAAATAAATAGAATTTAAAAATATGATAAAATAATTGATTTTAAACAAAATAAATTAAAAATCATTTAGGGAAATTTTATTTAAATAATTTATTTTATTCAAAATATATATAACTTTAACTCTATATTCGGTCAGTATTTAATCGGAACAGTAAGACGAAATGAAAAGGCCAATTTAAAAGAACATTTGACAAAATAAAAAACACAACGTTTCCTCCACCAATCGGTGGTCGAAATAAAGATCTTTATTTTTAATTGCCAACTGTCTGTTGAATTGGCCATTTCATTTCGTTCGTAAGATTTGTCAACTAACTTTGTTTATTAATTTATTTGGAACTGTATTTCACTTGCTGAGATATATTAATTAATTGGCTTGGAAGAAAGTGTAAATAGAAAAAAAATGTTTTAAATAAGAAACTTGATAAGTAAGGAAACCCCAAGCTTGAATACCAACAAATTTGCGTGTCAACGAATTGAGAAGTGGAACCGTTAATTAAATAAAATGTCAAAATCATCGACCTTGGTTACGAAAACGTAAAGTATGCGGTTTCAGCTTCACATGTAAATGCGTCACTTCGACGTTGATCTGCTTCCGTGATAGACATTCAAATAGCTTCCTCTTGGCGGCTGGATCCAGATTCTCTGTCGTAAGTTTGTGGTTAGCTATTTGCTGGATTAGCCACCTTCCTCCAGACTGATTATTTATCTCCTCCTTCTCTTTACTCTCTGTATTCTTCTGCACTATCTGTATTTTTATACTATTTTAACTGTCTCCTCTGCCGGATTCAAATCTTGGACGTTTAACCTGATGGGGAGGGTTAAGTAGTTTTTGTTAATCTCTGGATTATTCCTTTGCCCTTTCATTTGCCCGTCCGCACAGAAATCAAATTCAATTTCAATCATTAAACTTAAAAAGTTCTCGATGGTCCGAAATAATGCATTAAAGTTCTTGTAATATTTTTATATATTATCCTGTTAAGCAAAGTCTTAATGAAGGAAGTACGTTTTCTGAAGAGAAACAAACGTGTTTCTAATTCTTTCTTCATTCTCATTTTAATTATATGCGGCTTGCTCATTAACTTAGGTTGAATTTAATTATATTAATGTCGTCTGTCATTACTTACATCGCATCTTTAATTAAATCTTGAAAAGAAAACTCAACTAAAATATTATTTAAAGAATAGTCCTTCAACTTGTTGAAAGATATTGCCTATTAATTTATTTTGTTAGTTCTCTTTATTCGTGTAAATAAACTTATAAAGCACAGCAGTGTTGAGCCGTATGGGCGTGATGAATTTCCATGTAGAGAGAGTTCTCATTTTAAGGCGTAGTTAAATATGCAAGCTTCGAGTAAAATATTCAAGACAGTCATCTCTGTTTCCCAACATTTTTTAGAGGCAATAAAAATAGTACCTGCTTGTCATGTTCAGTAAGTTTGAAGAGCACATGTATTCAACAATAAATTTTATTCAATCATAAATATTATATTTTATAATCTTTTTCACACATTTACTCTTGTTTGCAGCCAACATTCAAATATCTAAACCTTTTACTGAAAACGATAGATTTAGGTGCTAAATCCATTTACTTATTTATGTAAATTAAATTAAATTAAATTTATGTGTATTAAATATATTAAAAATATAGTATCAATGGGTTATAAATAATTTTTTAAGTTTATGATTATTTAGTGTAGTCGACATTTGAGAAACTGTTATTAATTTGACTCTTTCACATAGTGAAATATTCATCTTAAATGAACCTACATTCATTACTAAGAATTAAAGCTCTATAATTCCATATTTACATAAACGATAAATATCAATTAAAAAACTCAAATGATTTTTTTATTACATTTTACAGAAGTAAAGAATTTTAATATTCTTGTTTAAAAGTACATAATGTCAGAAGCATTCAATGCATAGTATTATAATTTTTTATTTCATCTTTTATTTTATTCTTCGCATAATATCATTAAGATTACACTTAATTTGCAAGTACTAAAATATTAAATTAAAATTTGGAGCATTTTAAAATTTGTTTATTTAATTGAAACACGTTATTATACTTTCTCTTATACTTTCAAGACAAATTTCATTTCCTAAATTAAACGAACTATTAGATTCTGTATATACATTCAGAGCAGCAGCTTCTACACTTAATACACCTCTTTTAATTTTTTTTGTATAATGAATATCTTTATTATAAGAAACACAGAAGAAGAGGAAAGTAATAGTTGTAATTGTATTCAGTTCTTTATGACATGGTTTTCTTGATACTATGAAAATCATCAATAGCTATCTATGATCGCTTGATAGTCTACGTTCTTTGCTATTATATTATCTTTGCGTTTGAGTTCATCTACGCGTTTTTACGATTTTGAATCACCTGACGGAAGCAACAAGGGTTACAGAAGCGTTGTATGGTATTTATATTATCACTTTTTTCCGTTAATGGGCTACTTCTTTATGTCATAACTATACATATATATTTTTTATTTCCAAAAAGATAAGTAAAATATGTAGAAAATAAATATTGAGAAATGAGAAAATTAAATACATTGCTGCGGAACGGTTGGATATCACAATAATATGGAGATTTGAAGTATTAACATAAAATCAATATAATCATACATTTACCTCATTTTACTTTTAAATTTATAAACAATTTAAGTACCATTATCAATTATCGAAATTAAATAAGCGTTAAAGTAAAGTATTATTAAACATTGAAAGCAATTTATACCCGAAAAGTCAGTTAATATATAGAAAGAAAATTACGTATTGTGTTTTGTATAGCAATAAGCAAGTTGTAAAATACTAAAAAATTCATTCATCAGAGAAACAATTCCTCGAAAGTTTGTTGCGGACGTATCCCTTTCTTTGTGCTCAAAAAACGAAATAACGAAGTTTCGTCATAATTTGTCTCGTTACACGCAAACTACCGCATATTACATCTGGAGGGCAAAATCACATTCGCCGCCTTCTCTCCCTAACTCATAAACCCTTGTCGCGACTTTAAACAATCACAGAGTGGCTTGAATATTCATCACAAGAGCACCAACAAAGTTAAAACATGTTGTGGAGGCTGCAGTTAGGCCACCAAGTTGCTCTCGCAAAAGCAAACAAGCCTCGCTAACCAAATATCGTCCCAGCTTCATAACTACATTTACTTCTGGCAATTTTAACGCTAGCTCCTGCTTAAATCCAATACAGCAATTTCTCAGCCTTTATCGACTTACCTCCGCAGTATTTACTAATAAACGTGCGAAGTTTCCCTTGAAAAAATACTTGCTTGCAAATAAACGTAGTTTGTCATATTGACTTGTAGGTTGCTCGGCTGTAAAAAAAACAAAGGTCCGAACAAAAATATACGAACCATAGTTATTTTAACCTTTACAACATATAACCTCAGAAAATTAGATTCAAAAGTAATTATATATATATATATATATATATATATATATATATTTGGAATACTAATTAATGAGGCCATTAATGACTTTAATTATGATGAATAGTTTAGCGGCACTGATATCAAAGACGACAATGGAAAACACAGACTAACTTTGTTGTGAACTGCGCGAATTGTACGAAAGCTCAGTTGGTTGCAGTCTGGCGAATCTTATAGTGGAGGGAGAGAGCAGAATTTAAGAGTACGAACAACGTGGTCCAAGCATAGAAATTCAACTGAGAGACGTATATGTTTTAAAAATCTAAGTAAAAGGGTCTGGACGGAGAGACAAGTTATAAAAAACCTGTAAATCTGAAACAAAAAGTTAAGCACCACGTTCAGATACATAGGCGTTCCGAAATAACATTTTCCGCTGAAAGGCGACTGTTGACTGGAGGAATAATACAAGAACTAAAACCGTGTGCTTTGATAAGTGTAGAATCAGTGATTAATGGTCTTTTTAGTGAATTGTGTCCCCAAGCTCTAAAAATAAGTCTGGTACCAGCAGGACATTTGTAAGCATAAACCAAAAACCAAAATAATTAAATTCTGTAAACGGTAATTAGGGGTATAGTCAGATTTCAGTTCTTTTCATTTTGTTAGATTTCGTATTCCGTTCGTTTCAATTTGGTTGAATTGTTAATTATTTAATTTATAATTGATTGTTCTTTCTTATCAAACCCAGTTAAAGACCCTGAGAAGAAGAGTTATTAAATTTGATTGTTTGTGAAATATAAAATATTGTATTTACCTTGAACGCCACAAATTATAAAATAAAAATATTTATTTTGTAAATTTTTAAATTATTGAATTCGGCGTGCCAACCTGGGGAAAATCATTTGTAAAAATTTTGGCAAATTAAAAGTTTTTTTAGTATTAATAAATTTTGTTAATTAATATTATTTAATTAACCTTTCTATATTGCTCATTACAATATATATATATATAACATTCACTAGATTTCTAGAGTCGTCCTTGTTGGGATGCTAGAGTTATTATCATTTTATCCCCCGGTTTCTGTCCCGTAAATAAGTACGGGAAATTTTATATTGAATTACAACTGCACTATCATAGAACAGGTATTCCAGGATTTACAGGTTGGTGAAATCACACCAATGATGACATCGTCCATACCAAAGGGATAATAAGATGAAATAAGTGTGGATACGATTTGAATCTTACACTAGAAAATATTTAGTATCCAATCATATAACCAATTCTAAACATTCATTTGATTGGTAAAATGTGAGATTGGAGATGTTGATTCTAGGTAAAATTCCAGAATTATTTCTGAAGTGCTTAATATTAAATATAACAGCACTACAATTAACGTCAAAACTGATACTATGAAAATCAGAAATAGTTATATCGCTTGATAGTCTACGTTCTTTGCTTTTGAGATCGTTTTTGTTTTGCTTTTGAGTTCGTCTGCGCGTTTTTACGATTTTGAATCACCTGACGGAATCAACAAGCATTGCAGAAACGTTGTATGGTATTTATATTATCACTTATTTTTTTCCGTTAATGGACTACTTCTTTATTTTTAACTATACATGTAACACAGACGTTTTATATTTCAAAAAAGACGATTTTATTTAGCTTAATAAATGAGACAAGTAAAAAATGTAAAAATTATATAATGAGAAATGATAAAATTAAATACATTGAAAACATTTGGAAATCACAATAATATTGAGATTTGAAATATTCACATAAAATCAATATAATCATACATTTACCTCATTTCACATTTTAATTTGTAAACAATTTAAGTACAATTTCAGTCTTCATATTATCAATTATTGAAATTAAAATAAGCGTTAAAGTAAAGTATTATTGAACATTGAAAGCAATTTATACCCGAAAAGGTAATTTAAAGTATGATTTAATTTAATTAAAACGCAAAATAACCATCTGTTTGTTGAAGATTTCTTGAAAGTCATGTGGTGTCATGTTACCCCTTGCTTGCAACGGCGCTAAGGCTGTGATAGTGGCAATTCCAGTGTGAAACTCGGATGTCATTCACGGCGAGCGCGATAATTCTGGGGCATCGCGGCAGATTCGTTGGTGCAGAATGGAGCGCGTTGTTGTGAAAGCGCCCATAGCAAACAGCTAGGAATGTTTGCCCATGGATCTAATGAATGTCAGGTACAAATGAACTTTCACTCCATACATCTTCCTATTCCCTTTATATCAATTCATTCGCTTTGATGTTGGTATTAGTGTATTATCTAATTTGGAATCATGACGGATTAATGAAAAAGTTCACATTTATAAAAAAAATATATAATTGTTTTATTTTATTTTCCCATTGGGAAAAAATGTTCAGCATGCACAGACAAAAACTTAAAAACACGTGATTGTGGATCTGTACATTTATGTGGAGAGAACCGTATTATCCCAGAAGAAAGGAGTACGAAGTGGTATGTTGCGATCTTTGCAAGAGTGAAAATTTACGAACCACACAATTGGAATCCTCGTTCGAAATAAAGTTTATACGAACAACAATTTCTCTGGAGTGATAAATAAAATTACTAGTTCTCGTATCCGAATTTAAAAAAATGTGCTAAAAGGTAACCGATGAAATTTCTGGAGAAATATTCGATTCTGGGAATACTATTCGGTGTCGAAACAGTTATTACCCGAGACTTGCAAGAAATAAAATGTGTTAGATAATATGTACAATATTGAAAATAGACATTTCCCATTGACAGAACAGTTTAAAAATTATTTTCAAAAACATTACTTGGGAATAAAATTAACCCACACTAAGCAAATCTTAAAAATCTGAGTATAAGAAAAATCACTGAATTGACTAAATAGTTGTAATATTATCAACAAATACATAAATTAATTTTGTACAGTTCTATATTAAATATGTAATATTATTATTAAACGTTATCCTACAAGGACGGATAGATTCTGGATTTGTTTCAGGAGTTCGTAATAAATTAAAGTATAATAATAACAGTCTCTTGTTTTCTGCGACAAATGAAAATCGTCTCAATAATTAATTTTCAGTACATTTATAAAGACCGACAAAAATAAAAACTCCAATAAAAAAACTGAAAATGCTTTTTTTGCCTTCCATATATTATTAAATAATAGCTTAAATTTTTTTATCACGCAATAGTTTTGGCGGTAAAATTATAATACATAATGTAATTTTAATTACATAAAATTTTATTTATTATTCATTAATTTAATTGCAGACTTGGCACATTCTACATCCTTCTGTAGGGGATCTATGGAACATGACATTATTATTATTACCAAGAGTTTTCATTTATTTATTACTCCTTATAACTTCCTACAATTTAAGAAGCAAGATTATCGTTAGGTAATGCTCAATTTCTCCAGATAAATAAATAGCCATCTAAGCTTTCACAATTGCAGATAACGTAGAAGTTTAGGTCTATTTTTTCTCGATGATGCATGTACATTAAAATTTTGAAAAATTGTTTTTTTAAACAAAACAATAACATTTTTGCAATATATATCTTCCCTTGGGGTTTAAATTAACTGACTGTGATTTTATATAATCTGAGTCTAAATAAAATATCAACTAGTTGTCTGATAGTCGTCTGTCTTCTGCGTTCTTAAAAGATAATGATTAATTTACGCGCTGTGTGCTGCAAGATATTTTGTTGCTTGAGGATATCAGCTAGTAAAAGTAAGAATAAATCTCTATTCCTTATTTAATAATAATGTGTTATGATTGCACGTAAACTAAATGTCATTTGGAACTCTGCGCGTATAGTTAGATCTGTTTAAACTCAAATTATTGTTGCTACGGCAACGCTCGTGCGGGCGAAATTAAATATGAACCAGAGGCTAATGTAGTTCCATTTAAAACGCCAGAGAAAAGATAAAACACTATCAGTCTTCGTATGCGGATAAAAATAAATGATCTACGGCATGCATGGACGTCGTGTATGCATCACATAAATTTCAAGGGCCGCTACAAAATCGCGTGACGGTCAAATTGTTTTCAGCATGATAAAGAAGTAACACGTGATCGTTATGACAAGAAGGCACATTTAATAATAAAACTAATCTGTTAGCTAAAATGTAGCATATATTTTTATAGTTTATGTTCAGAACCAAGCGTTTGTCATACCATAATTTTCAATCCTCAGCGTGATGTGAAACGCACAATTACGGATTTTAACTGAAAGCATTGTATTGTAGTCAAATGCTTTACATATTCTTACAGATACAACATTTTAAACATATAGTTATAATATGTTAAATATTATAGCATGATAAATTAATGCTTATTAACAGAATATCCTGACGAACATTAGGCGCACAAGTTATAAGCATATATTATTAAATATAGATTGAAACATTCATTTCCTGATTAATATAGGTTAAAGTTATGGTTTTATAAAAACGGTGAATTAAACAGACTTTAAGCATTGTACAACCTGAGATCTAAAATGTATTAAAACAGAATTCATGTGTAAACTGTTACTGTTGAAAGATTAATTATGACGCGGTTCGTATTGGCGGTTGATAATTTGAGACCCATCCATCATTCCGTTTATAACATTAATTTCATTTTATACTTCCACTTTACGGCACAAATTGTTTCCATGTACGATACACGGTTGGAGACTGCATTTTATCAGAGTTTAATAATTTAATTATTCTGTCATACGAGGTGCACTCAAATGTATCAAGTCCCAAACTTTCATCGTAAATAGAGTCAATAATTCGAATATCCATACACACCAAATGAACGTGACAAAAATTACGCGTAATATTTTTATGGTAATTAAAATCACACGGATATTTATTGATTTTGTACTGTCAGATAAAAATAGTCATAACAGCACCATCATATATTCTCTTCAAAACTTGTAATATATGTTTCTAGATAAAACGGAACGCGTGGGCAAGTCCTTAAATCCGGCAGAACTGTACCCTTTAATCATTCCACACAAATTAGTCAACCTGTGTTATGTGAACGCAAAAATAGTGTTCTTTATGGAATAGCCGTGTAACGAAAGATACGATAGTCGCTGCCATTATAATTTAAGACCAAAATATGCTACTTAATTTTATTTCTCTAATTTCTTAGAATATATATTTTTTTTTAGTTTCAGAAAAATTTGAGTAATTAACCTCTTATACTAAAATATTATACGTTCTATTAATTATATAAATAATCTTCAAATAAATACGATATGTGCAGATGTGAATTCTTATTAGGGAAAATGTTATTACGTAGTAAGGCTTTAATAACATTCCAATCTAAACCTTATTTCCAATTCGTAGGCCTCGGATTCCCTCTATACGCCTTCTACATATGCAACCCACGTATCCCTTCCACTTCTCCGAGATTCGTCAGGTGATTGATCTGGTTAAGTACGTTAGCTAGTTGCTCCTGCTAACGAGGTGCATGAGATTACGAATTTCTTCTTCTACTGGGCTTGGAAACGACTGAAGAAACTCCCCAAAAGTGATAGATACTAAGTGTACTAAGTGAATTATACATCTGGTTCCACATTCCTTCCCTTCGTCTCCATTCTGTCTATCCTTCTATCTTGTGATGGATTTTTCAAATCACGTATACGCTTGAGACCAAAGTCTTAAAAAAAGGGTTTTTATTTTAATTCATATAATTGGAGAAGTTAAAAGCCAGTAATTGTTCCTTTCTATTAAATAAATATCGTGTTTAAATTATGCTTCTTGTTTCCAATTTTCTAACTGTTGTTTGTAATCTTCAATAAACTATTTTAATTCTAAAGTAAAATAAATTATTGTATGTATCTATTGGTACCGTAGTAATGTTAACTTCGATAAAAGTAAATAGATATCCATAAAATAAAGTGCATGACGTCTCAGAAATGTTAAAACTTGATTTTATAACATTTCTGTCTACTCTAAAATCTATTAAAAGAGGATTTAATCACAGAAACAGTAATTATAATTATCTGATCTGAGATATTTGAATTATACAAGAAAAAATTATTAAAGGTTTTGATAAAACATAATTTATGAAACTTTTGTCTTTAATATAAGACTTAATCAGGTGTACATTGACGTAATTTAGGACTTTGTTTATTATAAATAATTTGTGTACATTACCAAGTTCTTCTATTAATATCTGCCAAAAATTTATATTATAAAAAGTCTAATGTCAAACGCACTGTCAAATTAATGATAATTTAATGATATAATGAAAATCATGTAGGTTAAACTAAGGATGTTTCAACTCAAAAATATATATTCAAATCGATCAATTATAATCAAATCATATAACGTCACACCTGACACGCCACGTCAGACAGTTGCGTAATGTTTGTCTATATAAGAAGAAGAATTGCTTTGCCGAGGCGGAGTAGCCCTGGTGGAAGATTTGTTTGAGTCTTGGCTTGATTTTCTTGACACAAGTTCCCGAGATGGGTTCGCTGGGCCTATCTTTATAAACGTGCAGAGCTTAATTTTCATATTTTGTCGTTAAGCACAGATTATAAAATTACGCGTCATTCCTTAGAGCTCAGATTGACATTAATTTATAATGTAAACCCCATATTACTAATTTTCAGGTTCACTAAGTTCCAGTTTATAAAAATCGGCGAAGCTGGTTTCCTATGCATGTATTTCTTACATGTGTTATGAATACCTGGTGCACGGAGAAATGAGCTCCATGAAATGTAGGATCAATAGGAGAGCAGTAAGGAAAAGATTATATCTTTTTCAGAGTCTTGAGTAATAGGCAATATATATATTTGAACTTTTTATAAACAAATTACGAGTCCTCTTAATATTTTCAGTACAATTTTAAATAGGTTCAGAAAAACCTGTATCAGAAGTTCAACAGCAGTTATGTGAACATTAAAGGTTCAAAACAATTTACCAAATTTTTATTGAACAATATTTTAACTATAGAAAATAAAATCTATTGCATTTCGAAGATGATGAATGCATGTTTAATAATTTATTATTCACAACTGTCGGCACCAAATGTTTAACTAATGTTTGTTTCTACTTTATTTTCCTATTTACAGTATTAAGTGACTATAGATAATAATTTTGAGGAGTTGAACCACTGATAATATTTATTATGATTATTTATCTATAAACAAATTTTTATATTTGGTTTTTTAAATTTATGGATAGCGTGAATATAAATATATTTGCAAAACGTTATTTCCCCTTAAAAGTCAGTAAAATAATTATGATAACAACCTACGTAAGTCTGTTTGAAGTCAGTTGCATTACTATATATTTCCTGAGCTGAGGAACAAATGAAAAATAAAAATAATATAATTAAAAGCTGGTAAATAAGTTAATGTAAAGTATTTTCCAAGCAATATACATTGTAATGAAACTTCTTGGGTTGCTTTCAACATTTGTAGGATTGATGTGAATATATATGTAAGAGGATAGAGACACGCATCTTTCTTCGGAAAGGAACGTCGCAGGTGCAGTCTTGATCGGATGCCGTAATTCGCTTGTGACAGAGTTCTCCTCGCATAAAGCAGCCCTGCCAAAGGGCGGTGTAAACTTCAGTCTTTCTTCTTTCTTATTGAAGCGAGTGAGTAAGTAACGAGGTTCGCTACACGTCAAAAACTCAAACTTGAGGTAATGAGCTTACAGAACTCAAAAAGTTTATATTAATGGACAGTAGTTTCAAATCAATACGACGCTGCAAATACTTGCGACAATCATTACACCTTACGATTCTATAACAACTGTTTATATGATCAGTATCTCTAGCGTAATGTTAACACTGACAGAACGTGCGAAATGTAAATTAATCGCTATTTTTAAATTTTACGTCCGTTATGGCTTCTGCCATCAGACTACAAATAGTAAACGCGTGTATCGAAACATTTCAAAAAATTTATTAACTACAAATGGCCCATCACTTCTGTTTTCGGAGTGAAGTGTATAGAGAGGGGAGAGGAGGAAGGGTGAGGTATCGAAACAGTGACCGGGCGAGGAGTGAAATATTTTGCAGGGCGGAGTGAAGTGGAGAGAGAGGCAAGTGGTGATAGTGATGGACAGTGAGTAAGTGAGGTGTGGAAGAGAATGGCGTAGTGTACGTAGGAAAGGGGATGGGAAACAGAGAGTGTGTCGTGAGGTGATGGAATGAAATTGTACAATACGTATCGATACCCATAAAAATAAATATCTTCTTGTTATTACGATTGTTATTAATTAGTTTTAAATAATCTCTACATCATTTTAAATATTTTGAGAATGCGTAAGCATATTTTTAGCTCCGCTTGCATTGTCATTATTGACATTATTTATGCATACGGCTACTTAAAAAGATTTCTTTGTTTTGAAGTAAGCGAAGCGATCATGGGAGGAAAAAGGATAAGCGACACAAATAAATAACATGTGGTAAAATGTATACTGTCGCTGGAATGCATGCGGCCACCCTGTGAGCAGACTTGATGGATATTTATCTAACAAAGTTCTATACTTGTTTTCAAAATTGGAGGAGAAACATTGAGAAAGTGGTAAAATAACGAATGAAGTGGTTAATTACAAGATCGTGCAAAGTTATAAGTAATAGGGCGACTATATATAGACAGTGATTTTTTTCAGTCACACAAAAGTAGATGGAAAACTATTTTTATACATACTGAAACTAAGATTAGCAGTTAATATTCACTATCGAATGTCTGTAAGACAATAACAAAAAATTAACGTCCCGTATAATAAACATTAAACAAAAATTAATTTTCAACAATAATTTTTTTAAAAAATGTAGACGTTTTGATCAACTGTTGTGATCCTTGTCAATACTAATGCTAGACTGAAGAGATATAGCCAAATTTACAACACTTTGCAAATAATATGAATACAAGAATTAATAATAAGAAAGATCGCCAAATACAGACAAAATAAGTGGTATTATATATACCACACAACGTTTCTGGAAGCCTCAGTTTAAATGATAAGTGTCCTGTCGTAATATGTAACATTTATGGTATTAATCTTTTATTAAAAATTATATTCCTTAATTTAAATTGTTGTTTAAAAATTTAAATATCTCTGTAATTTTTAAGTCTGTTATTATTATTTTGTAAAAAACACAAAGCTTAATACTTGAGAATTCCATAATGTTGCACATAAAATCAGTTGTAATAACTTCTTATTTTGTTATATCGGCCAGACCTAACGATCTTTGTCAGCTATAATTAAGGAACATAAAACAAATGTTAAATTATAAACATTATCTAATTACAAAACATTGCTTGGATCATAATAATTCTTTCAATTTATTTAGTATTATTATTCCAGATAAGGAAACTAATTATAATAATAGGTTAATATCAGAAATGCTACATTTTTAGAACAACAAATTTTCTTTAAATGTTAAACAGGACACTTCTCATTTAAACTGTATTTATAATGGCTGATTAAGTAATATTTGATAATTTATATCTTGTATTCATATTCTTGGTAAAGTATTGTAACTATGGCTATATCTCTTCAGTCTTGAAATAATTCTGACAAGAATCACGACAGTTGATCGAAATATCTACAATTTTTTCAAATTTTATTGTTCATAATTAATTTCTGTTTCATGTCTGTTACACGGGTTGTTAATTTCCAATGTAATATATTGTTATTTTAAAAACATAATGTATATGAATAAAATGATAACATGTCTGCCAGTCGTTCGATTTGGATAAACTCAAGAAATGCTGCAAAAATTTAAATGATATTTTATATTTGTGTTTTTTAATTTATGAACAATAGTTTTCCGATTTTGAAGGGAAAAAATACGGGTGGGGATTACAGGAAATCACATTTGAATTATTGACAACGGATATCTACATTGTCTTTGGATTAATGACACCGTATTTAGGCATATTCTTAACGTAGTTTTATGTTAACGACGAATTTGCAAGCTAGCATATTTACAAAATATCAGGTGAAATAAAACCCCAGATAACATAAAAATAATTAAAACCTCTTCAATGATTCATCATTAAATACTGTCAAACAGATTGATAATTAAAATATTTTCTATACAGAATCGGTTCCTCCAGATGATGGCAGAATTAGAATCTATCTGTGAATTATCAAAATATGTTAACAGTTGTCTTTAGTTAGTAGATACAACTACGTAATTACACACTAAAGAAGTTTCTCTTTAAATCATATCTTGAGTATCTCCCCATAACTGAGTAATATATTAATTCTGTCTGAAGATTAGTAAGGACCCCACAAAACTATAGATTTAGTGGAATATTGTTAGATGTAAAAATGATACGCATACGTATGTGTTATTAAATAGGATGCTTAAAGTCATTTTCAGTCTGGATGACTCAGGTTTTCGCCATCTCCTCATAATTCGTCATCTGTTCCAAGAATTGACCAGAAACAATCATCGGGTTGAACATTTCGTGTTCGGGTTTAATTATATGTGAAATTAAAATTTCAAAACTCCAGAGAAAATTTAGAAAAATATTTTATATTAGGAATTAAACTAAAAACAATGAAATCAAACTTTGCTCTTGAAAAGTATTATTTCGTGTAATAAAATCTGTCTCTAGTAATTACGTTTCACTGAAACGTGGCTAAAACGAGAAATTAATGGATTTTTCAATAATACTTCGTTATTGTTTACCGTCATAAACTTTAGTAGTCCAATAAAGCGATGGAGGCTGCGGATAAAAGGTTGAAAATTATTCTTAGCCTTTATTAAAAACCCCCATTTCCCCTCGAGCCACCTGAAGCTAATTAAAAATGAATTAAGCCGG
Source organism: Zhengitettix transpicula (assembly GCA_037074705.1). Classification (NCBI taxonomy): domain Eukaryota; kingdom Metazoa; phylum Arthropoda; class Insecta; order Orthoptera; family Tetrigidae; genus Zhengitettix; species Zhengitettix transpicula. Next base: position 46,189,271 of record CM073591.1, on the reverse strand, counting down.
TGTGAACAAGGGGATTCAACAATGGAAGGTGCCAAGACCACTTAATCTCGCCGTAAATAAGTAACCTTGGCTTTCTGTGAAAGATAGAAATTAATTTTAAAGCCCCGGACGTGACAGTGGAGAATCGAATGTCAGAGTCAGAAAGAAGACGTAGAATAAAAGCGAGAATAATAAACGGTTTTCATTTTTGTAAGTGAAAATAGTTGTATGCTGCAGATAGGAGTGAAATTAAATATTTATCTGTTTCATGAAATCAATTACTCATCTCGAAATGCAATACTGTGTTTCAGGATAATAAAATGACTCGTTGAAGAACGCGTTGAAATTCAAAAATCTGTAAACTATCCTTACTTTGAGATACAAATACTATTTATAAATCAAGGAATCAATATTTTCTCTCTCTTAAAGGCGTAGAGAAAAATCTTTACCTTTTCAGCGTGAACGTATTTGCTTTTACCCAGAAAACTGAACGGAGGCCTGCGAGGGCTATTCTCTCGCAGGCAATACCTGCCAGGGATGTTCTGTCGCAGGCAGAACCTTTTAGGAGAGATACGAAGGGGCTACCTTTGGGTATGCCTTTTCCTCTCCGTTTTTGAACTAAGGTTCCCACAAGCCGAGGCACCTCGGCCTGTTTTGAGAGGTGTATGTTCCGGGGTCTCAGACCTTGGGCATACGGTAAGAGTTGTTCGCTATTCCCATTGGAATAGTCGGCCAGCTGCCTCCTAAACTGGTCGAAGCACGGAGAAGGGAATGCTGCGTCCCCACGGCAAACTCCTCTCCCGCTATCGGAAGGGCGTGGGACAAGTACCCAATGCCCGACCTACCCGATGCAGGTTTTCCTAGGGTTTTCCCTGTATTTCTTTAGGCGAATGCCGGGTAGGATCCTTAAACTATAGCCCGAGGGCCCTAGTAACCCTTGGCTACCTTCCTCCACCCCTCCGCATCCCCCCTTTCAAATCCCTTCCTATGCTATTAGAGGGGAGTTGCCCAAAGTGGATTACCCTCATGTAGCCTGTTGCCCTAAAAAAAAATGCTTTTACCCACGATAACTTCATTTGGTTAATAAATTCTGGAATTATTTAGTCTTCCCGAAGACGGTTTTTATTAAAGAATTTAATTTCAAACGGAACAAAAAGTGAATGATAAGTCATTCTATATATTTCGTATGGATATTTTATGATGCTGAACGATCTGAAAAATAGAAATGGAAGTTAAAGGTGACGTTTGGCATACAAAGCAATGAATAGCTGTGTTTACGATTTACTTATGTGTAATACGTGAAATACCATGAAACGTCCATACTAGCAGGAAAATATAGAAAATTGAATTCGAAATTATTGGTTATTGCATGTTCAATAAGGAACGGGCTATAAATAGGTGCTTCATTTATTTCTATTGTTCTTTTGGATGCATGCCAAGTTACTGACTGTTGCAAATACTTTGAATGATATAAATGTCGAATAATGCTAACATGACGGTGTATACACGTATGTAATAAATTAGCTCACGCGGAAATTATTTCAATATCTTAGACACTATTTTCACATGAGCCAAGAAAATAGGTTTGATTCCAGAATAATTTCGAAGGGTCAAAAGCGTTTGGTTATGGTAGGATCTTAAAACATAATATAATACTGCGTTCCAAATTATTTTTGAAAATTTATTTGATGTTGAACTGACGTTTGTAATTTTACTTACTTTAAGGAATGTACACATAGAGACTCAAAAATCGCTGTATTGTTATAGGCTGTATTATTTTGGAATTTAAATTTAATATTATCTGGGAATAGGTGACCAGGAGGGGAAGAGAAATTTGAATTGGGAAACTGGGGAAAAGTGAATTATTTTCTAGATTCTGTAATGCAGGAGTTATGTTTTTAGAACAATTAAAGTCTAATAAACCGTTAGAAACAAAGGTGAATTGCTTGTTGTAGTGCGTAAGGGGCGCTCAATTTCTCTGACGAGGATTAGATACCTTATTATATTCATATTTCAGTGCTCTCGAAGTGATATTCAGAAATGTTGTCGGATATGTTCATGATAAACATTTGGTTAATGAACGAAGAACAAAACTTTCGCGAGGTATTTATTAATTTATGCGTGTCAACCTGATGGATGAAACAAATTTTCGAGGATGGCCGGAGTAAGACCTAAAGGGCGAGGCTCTGGGCTACAATTGGATCAATATGAGCGTCTCCGTGGTGCGAGGGCAGAGTTAGTATGATAGCGGCTAACCACAATTTAGCTTGGCTCTTGTTATTCTGGAGGAGGACAGGACTTGGTGTCTAAGTTCAGCGCATGTTACGACTCTCCCGCAATCCAACCCCTTTCACTTTAGTTGAAGCGAGTCTGAGTTATCCCTCGTAAGAGAGATGCCCAGAAAAAAAAAATTATGCTTCAACGTCTGACACAGTACTATTTTACTAGAAAGAATTTTCAATGACAAGTGTCCAGTGTTACCATCTTTGGCTGAGGATGAAGCAGTCGTGATATCGAATTCTAACATAACAAGGGATTATAACTATAACGAAAATGCTTTCGTAAGACTGTTGGAAAACTTTCGACGGTATTGGTGACTGCAAATCTGGCTTCAGACTTCCGTCAGATTAGAATGAAATTTCTTTGAAATTTTGTATCAACAGATTGACTACTTTTCAAGTTTAGAATTTGGCAGAATTTAAATCCCCTACGCATCCCACAAGTTGTGCACGAAGATGAATTACGTAATTCGATTCATTTCAAGTTTACACAATAGTGGTATTAAAGCTATTATGCCGAAGAACAGTATGGAATATAAGGACAGCGAATTACCTTTGTATAGTAAACAGCATATGTGCCAGTATTTGCGTATTCCCAGATTTCTGTTATATAGTACAGCCTTTACTAACGGTACGTAACACCGCCATGAATAGATGCTTAACTAGTAAGAAGCTTAATGGATCCAGCCATTACGTGGACGCAGAACAAGTTGAATAAGCAGATTGGCAGAGACCTAAGTAGAGAACAAGTGATTTGTGTTAGCTACGAGTTATTTGGATTCATTCAGTAAATTGCTTTTCTTTATTTTAAAAAAATCTGTTCAATTATCTAAAGGTCAGGCAGTAACAAAATTGATAACAGACGTTGTGTTCAACATATCAATAAAGATATATAGTTTTCACAAACACAACACTTTTAATAACCTGCTGTTAAAAGTTCATGGGCAAGATGGGTGCCGCGTTGCTCACAGAGGAAAATCAGCACAATCGTGTGATTTTACTCTCAATCCTTACAATACGAGCTGATGAAACATGGAATTACCATTACACACCAGAAACAAAATCGTGGGTTTCTACAGACGAACATTATCTGACGGTGAAATCTGCCGGGAAGGATAAGCATGCTTAATTTTCCACATCAACTATTTAGAAAATTGGAGAACAGTAAATGGAGACTATTTTGCGATTTTACTGGACTTATTTAAACAAAATATAAATTAAAAGTCCACATTTGTCCAAGAAGAAAGTGTTACAAAAGTTTACAATTTCGATTAATTGAATTTTTAAATGTTGCTGCACGTACCGTATTCGCTAGGTTTGGTCCCCTGCGATTTTCTACAATTTACTAAACTGAAAAACATGGCACACATGAATACATCTAACGAAGTCAACCCTGAAACAAACTGTAGTGGACAAGGTCAGCCAAGTTGCTGAAGGTTTTGGGTTTAATTCCTGGTCCGGTATATATTTTTCTACCTTAATCCATTAATTTCAGTTTCCTATCCTTTAGAACTGAGATTTTTTAAAATTTATTTAATAACAGTCGTATCAACATCTGAGGTAATTCGGGACTCATTGGGTACTCAGTTGCATTTTATCTTTGTTGGGGACTTAATGACTGGAGTTTCTCAGTATGGAAACATCCTGAATGGGAAGCATCCCCGCTATTCGAACCCGGGATCTTCTATAACAGTAATGCTGACCCCTAAACCACAGGAAGTCGGCAGCTTATATTTATTGCAAGAATTTCTTCTTTTTTTGAATAAACGTCTACTTTCTGACGTGTGAATGCAAGGCGAGAGAAAATCCTGACTATGTTTTTAGCTTATGGAGACTGTTTCTTAATTAACATTATTCTTTCTCTTCATTAAATGTCATCTTTATACTTCAAGTGTTGTGTTCTATATACATTTCCAGTTTCTGAGCCAGAGTGCCAAGGCATTCACGAACCCTAATTCTTTCCTATTTCCTATCCTCAATTTTCCGTTTCGCTTTTCCGTTCTCCCAGAAGTATCACGATAATATGGAGAACTGAGAGATGTTCGGATAAAGAAATGAATCAAGAAAATGAATTTTTTATTTCTGTCTAAATATTTACCTACCCTCGTAGTATTTATGTCAGAGAAGACAGGACGAGAATTGCTTAATATTAATAAATTTTAAGTAATGACGACTGATAGAGAATTACAGGGAGAAGCAGTAATGACTTAGGCCACATATATTTAAATTCTAGATTAAAGATATAAATATGGAGTAACGTAATTTTAGTAAATAACGCAGTTTGAAACAATTATTTCTCTCAAGTAGTCCAACCTTCAACACCAAACCAACATACATTACTTTTATGGGCCAGAAAATATAAGCTTTATTTCTTGCGAAGTACTTCTGTGAGGTTTCGGATCATGAAGTGTATTTCCAATAACTCAGGTCCATACTGAAACTATTTAGAGGTAGAAAACGCCAAGTTGAGATAAACCGCTTCTGGCGCACAATTATAGCAATTATGACCTCTCGGGAAAACACGTAGAAATTTTGGAACAATTTCAAATGTATAGGAAAGAGGCTGTGAACCGTGGAATATAATAAAGAGAAACTCTAGCATAGAGAATTAAAATGAATAGAAAGCTTAAATACTAACTTAATGATCTTTGCGGAAAGGGACCATAAATGTAATCTCTCACGAAGTGAAATTAAAGAGAATTAAACAGAATTTCATTAAAATAAATAATTTTTAATTAAATGTATACGTAATGTTGAATTAATTGTTATGTTTTGGATTTAAACCTACCTTTGGAAAAGAATTAATAACTTAAAAGTCGAAAACTCAAGTTATGATTTCTGTAATAAAATTTTAGATCAGAAGAAAATAATTTCAGCTTTGTCGAAATTGCACAACGGAATAATATCCGGGTTAATAAATTATTATATAATTCAGCGGCAGGTTATGATCTATGTATTTGTAGAATATTTAGTTGGTAGATCTATAATTTAATTTACCGGAATGTTGGAAATCTGTGATTATTACTTCGTTATATTAAAGATGGGACAAGGCTAATGTTACTTTCTATACAGAAGTAGGTCTCACTTTATATTAAAATGTTATTTATATATACATTTTTATATTAGTACACAGAAAAAGTACGGTTTCTGAAAAGCAATTTGTGACTGGAACGATTTTTTTCAAAAGAACTAGCACAACCATTCATTAATACTATCTCAAAAGTGGAAAAGATTTATTTTTTGGGAGTAATACATAAAGAACGGAATTATTTTCGTTGGAAATGGTCCATAGTAGAGCAACAAAAATGTGTAAATCGTGGGACCGGTTACGGAAATGGAAAAGTTACGGCGTTAGGATGGAAGCCGTTAGCGAACAAACTATACGGTCTTTATATAGCATAAACTGAGTACAAATTGTGGCTGGGTATAAAAGAGCTAAGTATTTTATTTCAGCACAGTGTAGTTTCTAAATCTGAACGAGGATGTAGAAAACATATGTAGTTAAATTTAGTGCTTAAACTCTTATGAATACTGCATTTCAGAAGCGTCTGGGAACAGGATTTTCCACGACAATAGATTTAATATTTTTACATTGTTGTGCTGTTGTATGAGGCATGAGTACTGAAAATAATTAACGGTTATTTATTAATCCTTTAAATATTTGATATTCTCTACTCAAGTCTAGTTGCGGCTGGTGACGAATTGAAATACAATAATTCTCATTTATAGTGAGTGATGCAGTTGCCAGTTTAATTGTAGCTTTTATGGAGTGAGCTATTTCTATTTACCTTGGCAAAGCCGCAAACACTTTCGCTTTCACGCGAAGATGACGGGAGATAAACAGTGATGATGCTAACAAATCAATGTACTCGTTTCTTCGGCGCACTACCGCTTATCCTACGATGATGTTAGCAACGGTTCCTATTCACCTCAAGTAGCCCTCCGCATGCCACGAGTGGATAACGATTCAATGTGTAAGTTACAAACTACATCGCTGCAAATTCGATATAATCGCCCACAGTAATCCTTATACCGTATTTGCTATTAACAACTTTAGTTGGCTCCAGCTAATTCTAATTGTATATATATTTGATTTTTTCTAACTGATTAATGTTTTATATTCTGCTGTTCTTTCCCATTCCACTGAGACATCTGAGTACTAAATATTTAAATATTGGTACATTGAAACATTTCTGTTTTAGTAAACTTGTATTAAAGTTCCCAGTTGTTAACAAAACTAAAAATTAAATAACGACAGATCTTAAAAGTTTTATACTTATTAATTAATATTACGTATGTATTTAGTTTTTAAAGTATTGCTTCCAAAATTAAGAAATCTAACATTTATAGTTTACGACGCCGCTTTAAAGTTGCAACAACAGATTTTTATTATAGCAGCTCAGAACACGGAAAATATTTGTAGCGGAAAAGAAATCATATTGTAAAAAAATTTATTTCCACTTTTATGTGGTTGTCCCCGTAGTTTCCACGAAACATTACTAATTTTTCCGGGATTTAATTCCGAGGCCATAACGGGAATGTCAGAACGGTAAAAAAGTTGTCTCATTTGAGGCGCGCGAGAGAAAAGTCGCAGTTGCCAGTGTAATTCACCTCAGACAGTAAAACTACAGCAAAGATTCACTATTACATCTAACCTCGCTAAAAAATTTTATGTCTAAATCATCGATTTAAGAAAGCATAACAAGAACACAGAATGTGAACAACGCAATTAATGGGTTTAATATGTAATACCAACTCTGCTTTCTTTATATTTTATTAGACTAAAATTAGTAATGGAATTGTGAAGTTTATGCTACATCAGTTTTCCCTTCTAAACTGACAAACGTCATGAATATTCATAAGAATATTACTATACAATACTCATCAATTTCTATGTATCTTTGATCGACATTGTATGAATGAACAATTTATTGTGCCGGATTAAGAATTACGTAAAAAATCATACCAAAATGCAGAGGAAATTTTCGTAAATTATTATAGCAATATTCTACATATTTATCACATTCCCTATTCTAGGTCATTCTGATGAGCTCAGAATGACAGGGGCGTTTTCTAACAACTTCACTGGAATAAAGGAATAAAAATTCTTCTCGTTTCCAACACAATAATAAGATAAACTAAGAATTGTAATTGAGACATTACAATTTTTTGTTAATATGTTGTTTCTCTTTAATTATGGAATTGTTTCAACTGACGCTGAAACAGAAATTTAGCGCAATATGGAATAACCGCAACTCTTGGGTCGGAAATATCCATGTTTAAATCATGGAGCTGCTGTAGAATTATTGAGGCTTACACCAAGAAAGAAGGAACCATGAATCGTAGACTAGCTTCCATGAAATGCATGTTGCATAAAAGGAAGATCAAAGTACGCAATAACGTCTGGCTTCTACCGAGTTCGATAAATAAATAAGGACTAAACTGGAAGCCAAGCGATAAAACAGGAAAAGCCTATTTCCTTCAGATTTTGAGTTCCTTTGTGTAAAAATAATAATATGTTGATACGTATGAAAATGGTAGTTTTAAATTAATAATTGTAGTCATAAACGGGATTAGAAGTTTCGCTTATACAATAACGTATTAGCTTACTAAAATAAGAGTAAGTTCTAAAAATATACGAAATTTGGGTACACTAATACATAATTAGACATCCAGATTTAATTCACTCAGTGACTGAATGTACAGTGAGGGCAAGTTCATGGATCATATAATTTGGAATGACTGATGCTGTAAATACTGTCATATGACGAGTCTGGCCCAGGACAGATAAAAGAAAGTTCTAAAAAGATTACTATCCTCTTGTATAACATAATTTACAACTGGATCCAATATTGAAAATAGAGTATGAAACTGTACTGTTAGAAAAGTAAAGTCTGAACAGACAAAGAAAACTGGACAACCAAGAAAGGAATAGAAGCATATTTATAAAGTTATTCATCTTAAAATTAAAATCAAGCAGAAATTTTTGGAAGTGTACGTGAAATATTAAGAAGTTTTTTGGTATGATGGAAAGTCAGTTAATTACTTTTCGCTGACAACATTCCATTCATATGCACATATATGAGCATGTTTACAGTACAATATGCCACTAACGCCGGACTAGGTCCAGACAATGAGATAAGGGAGATACTGAAATAACCCAAATGGCCATTTTCCTCCTTTGGTATTTTCCTGTCCAAGTCAAAGTTCCCATAAGCCGTGACACCTAGGATGAGGGGTAAAGAAGTGTGTATAAAGTCTGACGTTAATAAAGTCATGTACAATTTGTAATTATAGGATAAGAAGAAAAAAATACAACTGTGAAATAAAAAGGAGGTAATTAAGTCGTTCAACATTTCATGAAGTTGCAGACCTTGAAGTACCAGGAGGGTTGAAAATTTAATGTGTGATGTAGAAAAGTAATGAGTGTTCTAATTTGACAATGGGATATAACAACTCATAGAATAAGATTTGTTGTAATTGAGATTGATGGAGACATAACCCGTTGCAATTAGAAATGTGCAAACTTTCATATACAAAAATTATTTCACTGCAATTTGATTCTAAATAGATTTTAAGAAGTTGAACAGGTACCTCCTTGAGTAAGAGGTTATTCAGGACTCTGATTTATCCGGACTGTGGAGTTTGGGTCCAAAAAACTCCAAACAAGTCGTTACTGCTTCTTGTGAAAGGAGGCGGGGAGTCTGATTCGACGAATTGAGGACAAATTGTGTCCAATTTGTGCGAATTCGGGGAAATTGGTGTCCCAATTTGTCGTTTAGGGAACTGACATCTATGATCCGTCAGTTAACGGTATAACAGAGTTAGCAGTGTTCCAAAAATTAAAATGTAGTATTAAGTTTTTGTATTATTTATTGTTCAATTGCAAATTACTGGGAATAAGAAGACTACATGAAATGTTTGCTTTGAAAATTGCAGAGCTATAACAAAATTCTTCGCAGAAAACACCTGAAAACTACGGAAATTGGTGAGATATAATACCGGTGTCACGAATCTTCAAAGTTGTCGTGGAGCGTTTACCAGATTTCACATCAAAGTTTAGAAATTTATGCACCATTTAAATTTCCTGTATTTCTAACAATGTGTTAAGTTGCGTGGGCTGCAGGCATTTGCAAATTAAAATCAACAACCCATAGTAAACTGTAACCGGTAGGAACAAATATATTTATATATAAAATCTACAACTCTCATTTCTCCAAATATTGTAAATTGAATGGGGTATTCGAGCGTATAAAGGTTCGATGTCTGAATTTTGGAAATAAAATTCGAATAAAATTTTTCGCCCTCAAAATAATTATAACAAAAAATGGTTTTGTTTCCATAAATGTCGTGATAACCACTTTTAAGTCACTAAAAATTAATGAACAAGTGAAGAACAGAATAAATGCTTTAAACAAGCTCAGAGATGAAGCTATGAAAGTGAACTAACTGATAATGATAGAAATATATGCTAATCCATTTTATGAAAGTACATTTTTCTTTTATTGTAACTGAAATACATAAATGTACCTGTAAACACCTATTTATGTCGTAAATCACCGGAATTTTTCCGCAGCTCTCTAAAAGGAATAGAATTGTACGACGGCAAATTATCAGTCATCACTTTAAAAAAGCAATATGGATTATCAGGAAGGAATGCGAACCTCTTTTTTACAATAATTGACGCTTTCTTTGATTTCTGTTTAGAAATTTTAAAATTTATGACACGCAACTATAATCCAGTTCTTATTATCGGGGAAATTTTGAAACGTGGATTTATATTTAGATATTACCGATATAAAAATAGTGACAATTTGAACACTTTGGTAGTGCAAAACTTATTAATAGGATCTTTTGTATCCTTTGCTGAAACCAGGAAAAGAAGATCTAAATGTAAAAATGATAGAAAATTGTAGACTTATATCGACCAAAAAATAAAATAAATCTAATTTGAAACCATCATATTGTAAACATAGTCGTATCACCAAACCTTGTATGAAATTTGATTCACTGTTTGGATTTTGACACCACCTCCAATTTAGACAGAGAACCACATTATTGGAATATATTTATTTTTGAAGCTCTATATATTAAAAATAAAACAAATACTTAGGCATGACATAGAAGGTCTCAAAAATTTTAATTTCTTTGGCTCTTATATATTTATCTTTGATTTTAGTTCTTTGTTCAATTTCCAGTTTTAAGTTATTCTCCGTTAGAAAAAGAAGCTAATCCAATTTTTAAATTGAAAATTTACTTAGTTTATATTTCTCTTTATCAAGTTTGTCTGTATGAAGGTCGTTTTTAGCTTTATTATTTTCAAGTGACATTAATTTATTTGTATATAATTGTTGTTTACTCCTCAACCATCATTACAGTGATGTACTATTTGACCATATGAATCTTTAAGAGGCATAAGTATAGCCTTATAAATTACATATTTGTATCCGTAATTTATATAATAACGTACATATGTGTTTGTCACTTCAAATATAATGTAAACTCGTGCTTTATCTATTGACCCGGGCATCATCTAGAAATTATATTACCATGGCTTGTTGTGACAATGGACAATTGTTACCAAGCATGCTAACTACGTCTCTTGTAAATTTAGTTACTTTTCAGTAATAAGTTCAACATAATTATGGCATGCTCTGAAATGTTCCCCATATTAGGCAGTTAGTTATTGTACACTCTCCGAAGGAACGACATAGTGTTATATTATTTACTGTAAGGGCGCTTGGGATTCGCCGTACAGTTAGGATGCAGGCCTGTTTGTCCGAGGTAAACTTCAGAGGGCTCATCGTTGTCCAGTCACGACATTAGTAAACAGAAATAGAAAGTGCTGTGAAGGATAATATTTTACAGGGAGACATTGGGTGTAAATGTAATTAAAACCTCTGATTTGTTTGTAAATGAATAGATAGTACACACCTGACAACATCATCTAATTAATTAAATCTAGGTTATAAGTGGATATTTGCTTTTATATATGACATATTTTCGTTTATGTATCAATGGAAATCAAGTATAAATAAAATTGAAGGGAAGTAGCGAAATATATTCAACTGTTTTTCTGAAAAGATTTTTCGACAATAATAAATCTGTACTCAATTTTAGAGAATTTTCACTAATATGGCGACTGCCAACGCGCTGTTTTTAAATTTAATATTTACACGTTCTTAAAATAATAGATATATTATTTTAGACTCGAAATTTGCATACAACTGTCTCGACTACAAATTTGAATGTTTTTCTTCGACGAGTTACTTAAAACAAAAAATATTTGTATATATTTATTTATTACTACAGACGGGAATTTGAACTGTGGCGGTTAGAATAAAATACAAGAACAACAATAAAAAACTATAAATAAAACATGGCCTTTAAATTCCATTTCGACCTTAGCCGACAAGGCTGAAATATAAAAAGTTTGTAAAACTTCAAATACCTAAAGATGTCGCAAATATCGACGAAACGTTATATTTTTTAAATTATATATATTTTTTCTGAATTTAATAAGTTTTGTTGCATTTATAATTTACTCTTAAATAGATATGTCATTAATAATAATAAATAACCTTTAATTGTCGCTACTTGCATTCCTATCACATCAAAATATTATTTGGAGTCTATTAATGCTATTAGTTTATTTAATTCAATCTATTATTTTTATATATACTAATCGTAATTATTACTATTCTACAACATTTCAAATCGTATCACTAAATTCTTTCGTATATTGAGAGAAAATTTCTAGAAAATATAGAGCTAATTTTTTTCCATGTCCTTATTGTCATGACCGATCTACCTGATGCAGATTTCTTTACTATTTTACCTACTTCATATTTGAGTGAGTATTGTGTAGGATCATGAAATATAGTCAGGACGTCCTATACATTCCTTTGCTACCTTGTCCTTTCTTCCGTATCCACCCTTTTTATCCATTCCTAATCTATTATGTGGAAGTTGCAACAACGTCGATTTTCTCCAAGTCCCTCGTTTCTTTAAAAAATTAGTTTAGCACATAGTTTATTTAGTCATTTATTTATGTCACTCCATAAAAATCCGCAATAATTAACACTAAAAATATATTTCTACACTGATACTTGAACAAAACGCCAATCCACTTGCTCACTGACTCTACCCAATTCCAACAGAACTCGATAAGCAATAATATCCCGAGGCAAAATTCTGCAATCTATTCACTCAAGGCTGTGAAGTTAACAAAACCAAAAGTACTTCAGTTCAACACAGTCTAAATATTGTTAGAGATCGAATTGCCTAACCGCTTCTGCGATGGCCACTCCTTCAAAACAGCTGGAGTTACCAAAATGGCGTTATAGTACTAAATTGTTACCAAAGATATCTGTTCGTCACTCGATCCAAATTTTGAAAACAAAGGTCGCAAATTGGTCGCATTAATTTTTAATGTCTAAAATATTCACTACAAATACAACAAAAAAGAAAATTATTTAAAACCAACAAATCAGATCCGAATTATGTGACTGTAAAGCGTAAATAAATTAAATTATGAACTACTGAAATTAAATAAGCAGAGAAACCACTTAAAATAACACTACCACACAATTATTGAAATAATATATTGAGTTAATTGACCGTTAAATGTTGACAGTTGAAAGTGGAAATATATAACTAAATTTTTTGACCAGACGACGTGTTGTAGAGTACGTGAATATTTTTGTTACTACGACGTACACTGTACTGATTATTTTAAAATTGTTCTTAGTTTCAATATCTTAGGATGGTTATTGAACGTTATTTGCCAAAATCTACCCACAAATATATTTATTTTAAACGATTGGACGTCAAAATAGGTTGTATTTATACTTTCAACTGAAGTAATATATTAATCTACTGAGAATACTAACCTGGACTCCACAAGTAGGTCTGTAGGCACTGAATTAATCGACTGTCACTACTTCAACGTTCGTAGTGGCGGCATTTGAAAGGCCGTCCATCTTCGGGACGTTCTGGATTAGCAAATTTAGCAGTCAATGTATTAGTTAAGTAAAATGTTCAATAAAAAATCAATTCGCGATACGAAACACTAATGTATATTGTAATCTTTAATTAAGGAATCTTCGATTTAATACCATAGGAAATACAAAAGCTTGTTCGTACAACGTTTTTGGATTTCATTGCATTACAATCGATATTTATATTAGAAACAATTCCTCGTAATTTTGCAGCAGATGTCGTTAGGACAGCGCAGAATTCTTATGAATGTAAGTTTACTACCAAATTTGTCATTTGAATGAAGAACTATATTATCATTATATACACAATGATTGACACCGGTAAGCCATGAATGTTAAAACAAAAAATGAAAACTTCAAAGAAATTTATTCAAAGACAAAAATGTTAGAAAAATACAGTGTATTGCTTACGACAAATAATTGGTTAAATAATTACCATCCCTTTCCCTTTTGTCGCTATTTCATCACTTATGCTACACTATACGGCTTCAATCCACATTATTAAAATCTATGTCTTGACGTATCGATGGTTTGATGGATGTGCTGTATGATGGATGGCTATGGAACGACGGGCCCATAAGGAAATGGGGCGTGATGTTAGGAAGTCGTTGAGCTGACGAAGTAACAATGAACATCCACGCGACCGGCCGTAATGCCACTTGTGAGAAGAACAAGAGCAACTTCAAGTGAGAGATAATATATTGCAGACAGAAATATGTAAAATTATTAATTATATTTTATGCCCACAAGGAAACGATTAAACTCAGCATTTGATAGAGTGATCAATGTAATATTATTTTCTCGGCTTACATGTAATTTTCCTAAACCACATGATTAATGAACGATGGATATTTTAATCGATAACTGTTCCTCTTGCAAGGTTTGACTATTTGTGATTTTTAATCGCTTCTTTGAAATAAAATTTGTCGAATAATTCACAAAGACAATTTACGATGCAAAAAACGTGAATTGTATTTAGTTGAGAGTAACGAAAAATTATAGTCTATTTGTTGATCTTGGTCAAGTAATTTCTGACTGGTCACATGAGATTAAATATACGACTACGTTACTTTTATCCCGCGCAAGGAACATAAATAACAATATTTAAATACGACACAAAGAAGAACGTATCCGAAACAAATATCTGTTTCTTTATTTATTTATCAACTAGTTTATAGAAGACCTTATTCCAAGCGCAATGCGTCTAACTGAATCTATAATCTAAGGTAGATATTTAAACCAAATGAAATTAGTCCTTTAAAACTATTCTCAGTTAGCGAATTAACAATCGTCTCCGCTAGACTCTATATTGATCTATATGCTCCTTTGTAAAATATTTCTGTTTTATAATAAGCTGTAGGAACAGAAACGTACGTTCGCTTTTCAATCAGAACCATTGATCAAGTAAAATTGCTTATTTCCTATGTTGCATAAGATTTCACTCAGCTTTAAAAAACGATATATATGGTATTGTCAAGGTATTGAATTTTTAGGATAAACCTATAATTTTTTAATTTTTCCAGTTCTGAATAATTAATTAACAGTATAATTTAAAATATAATTTGAAATAAAAATATAATAGATCTATAGTAAACGACAACACTGTTTATAACATCACTTCATTTTGTCTGCTTCATTTAATTATTAAAATAGAATTTATTAAGTTACAAGATAATCATAATATCAAGTTTTCTTAATTTTACAGAATTGTATAGGTGAATGTTGGGATATTTTGTTGTCTGAGTCCATTTCAGAATCATGTAAAATGTAACTGATATTTTTGTAAATGTGAAATAGTAGACATTCTATTAATCGTATTAGGCGTACTACTCGTCGAACATCGAACTCATTGGATCCCCATCCAACGAGTTCGATGTTCGACGAGTAGTTGCAGAAATTTTAAATAAATAAATAAAGTAATTAAATTATGAGTTCAATACTATTTATACGTTACTTATTTATATCTACGAAAATCGTTTTTAAAGAAACAGCAATGATATTCATTCAAATTACAATTAGAAAATATTGTTTGCAAACACTATTTTTTTATTTTAATTTAGCCAGGTAAATATCGACAGGGATAATTTTTAAACGGACAGATAATTTTGACCATGTTAGAAAATTTTATGGGTAGGAAAGCTTTTAATGGTTTGCGTAGTGGTTTCGTTTCATTACAATACCACTCATATAAAATATATATTTATCATTCTCGAATTTGTAAAGAAAAACATGTCAAGAAAATTGACTATATCTGTGACAAATTACAAGAAGATATACAACAAAAGAATTTTTTTCTTAGAATCAATAGCAATAAGAAATGGCACTGAGGTTGAATATTTCTTATTAACAGCAAACTTTTTCTGCTATTTAGCAAATTTGCAACGTTTATTCACTTTCTCGTTTACGTGTTGGTTGATGAAATTATTTCAAATATTAATGTATTTTATGGTTGAAAGAAATTTCCCTTTCGAGAATGTGAATTTTAGGGAATATAGATGTTTTAAGTTTTTGTTATTTCCTCAGTCCGAGATGTTTAGACGCGCTATAGCAGGCTGCTTGGCAACGTTTAGCACTTTATTTGCAACTATACGAACGTTGTGCGATGTATGAATCTGAAATATATTTATTTTTAAGCTTAACCAAATCACTCATTCTGCATCTAGATTAGCGAAATAGCGAAATAAACTTACAATTTTATTAAGCTTTTATTTATTTTGTTTAAACACAATTACTTCTTCCATACGCAAGCACCACACATTATTCTTTTAATTTCCGGATAAACAGTGTAAAAATGTATTTAACAAGAAGAATAAATTATAATTTATTTTACGAATATAATGATATTTATAAAGTAAAATTGTAATTTAAACAGAATTAATTCTTATGCTTTAAATCCAAGTTATTTTGTCAGGATTTACAAACTGATTGGATTTCCGAGAATAACAGCTAAATTTGTGCAACTTTGAAATTGCAAAACAAACTCAACAATTCCACCCACCTGATGCATTTACATATTGTATCAAAAGTATTCTTGAAACATCTACGGCATGCAGAACTTTAGTAATGTGATGAAGGGAACTTCATAGGCAAGTTGGAAATTGAAACGGATTTTCTTCTTTGAACTTGCGCTCTCTGAAAATGTCGCTAGACCAATATTGCACAAAATAAATCTTAATGTGTATTCCGTGGTTTGGCTAATGTTTAAACAAGAAACATACTAATTATTATTTACTTATGAATTTCGCCAAGCTGACCTATGTAGTGACGGTAGTATCAATCCAATTTCTGTTGCCAATTATAATTTTACTATCATCTGTCATGTATTCACCAATAAATTTAATATAAATGTTCTTTTTCTGTTCTATACTCCAAAATATATAGCAATGTGAACAAAATTAACTGTATTAAATTAATTTTTGTGTCTCATTTAAAAGGTACGGTTTTGTACTCTTCCTTAAGTGAGTTTAAGTTGTCGGTAAAAAAAGTTGATACAGTATTTTAAATATCAAATTTAAATTGACGCTTTGAGAAACTAACGAATATATCACTGATTTGAGTTATGTTTTGAGATAACAATTTTCTGGATGTTTCGATATAATTACAGCAAGCCAAGTCTTGTGCTTGCTGTATAAATCATATCAATGAGCTCTGCGCTACGATCATTACACGTCCAAAACTACGAACTAAATATAACAGAGTGGATTACAGTCAGGCGAGAGTTGCACCATCTGTAATAAATTAAACAGCTTGCGCATATAAATAATTGTTCCACAAATTACGGACACTCACGACTATTAATCTCGGAACCATTACATCAGATGTTGGGCGACAAATAAACAAAATTTACCCCTTGCTCGTATTTCAGTCCAATCAAGTCGTCAATACAAATATTTATCAAATTCACCATATTATTTCTCAATTCATGTCTTAAATAGGAGTTTCATTAAATAGTGTCCATTTGATACAAACATGTTCATTTTCTCTAAGAAGCTGTCAGTAACAACATTTAACATATAGAAGGGTAATGAAACTGGTAATAATTTGTGGCTTACTTTCCACTACTTTTTTTTTTTTATAATTCCAG
This sequence comes from Zhengitettix transpicula, assembly GCA_037074705.1. NCBI lineage: Eukaryota > Metazoa > Arthropoda > Insecta > Orthoptera > Tetrigidae > Zhengitettix > Zhengitettix transpicula. The sequence continues at coordinate 46,171,929 of CM073591.1, read as the reverse complement.
AAGTACCGATTGTTCTCAGAAAAGTATTAATAAGACATTACATTAGCCAAGTAAATCTTCAATGATTCTAGTAGAAAGTAACTTTATTACGGTGAAAACAATTTCCAAATGATAAGGAAATCTGTGAAGCAAAACCGTTACCCAATAAATTAAAATACGATATTGAAATGAAAATTTTATACGTCTGTTTTAGAATATTAGAATCAGATAAAATGGTTTTTATATCATCACTTCATTTTGTCTGTTATTTGGCTATTTTATATAATTATTACTATCCAATTTAGTAACACTCGTCATTTTCTCTCAATAAGGCGGATTATAGATAGGTTTTGATAAAAACATTCTTTCGGAACTATATAAAACCGATTATAACAATAGAATCCTGTTATAAAAATAAACACGTCGAAATCATATTCATTCGTGTATATTATTTCAATTTTCGTTTAATTGCTATTTTTATATTAGTATGGAATGATAAGTAAATTGACGGTTTTTCGGCGTGGCGAAACACAAAAATTAATATATTCCTTCTATAATTTATTTGGGTCAGGTAATTGAAATAAAACTTAATATTCGTTGACATACAACAACAAAAAAGAACGTTGCTGAAGGACTCCCTTCTATCAGAAATTCATAATCTTAGCAAATTTTAAAGAACTTGCAGCAGTCCGTATCCCCAGCAAACAATATCTCGCTATAAAGTTCGTCAGCAAATACAGTGGATGGCAACAAAGAGGAAGATGAAATATTGAAAAGGAAGCCGGGACGTGCGATTATTCTGGCCCTACAGAAAGGACAGGCCAATAAAAAGTCTAGTAAACTGTTGACTGTAGCGGAGATCCTCTATGCAAAACCAAAATGAAACAGTAAAAAACTGAGAACTAACAGTCGCTACTTAATATTTATGATACAACAATCTTTATAAATATTATATGTTTATAGCCCCGATGTTAAATATTTGAAGTTACTCTTGAAAGAAGAGTAACAATGACTTTGAGCCTATTGTGTAACAGATCAAATTTAAAATTCATAAGAGGCTTAAATTTATTAAAAGTACTAATGGTTAGTGTCATGAAATAGAGCAGAGTTAACGGATGAAGGAACGTATTTTCTTTATTCCTTATTAGTTATATAAATATTGTGTTTCATAAGTAGCAAAACAAACTAGAGAATGCGTAATATATACACATGTTTTTAAAATACAATGACGTTCATTACTAGTCATGAAGTAAACATTCTTATAATTTATTTTCACAATTCATGGACTATTAGAGTCTCGCTGTGTGGTTGACAGAAAAAATAATATTTTATGTATATACTTACTACTGGTTTCAAGATCTGCAAAATATAATTCATAAATATGTGTAATATTGTGGTATATAGATTATGGTGTTTTTTTATATAGTTCTTCTACCAATTTCACAATAGTAATCATTCACAGATACATTAAATGACATACCAAAAGAAGATGCATTACAGGAAAAAATTGGTAAAAGAAACACGAAGAAAAGAATATATTGACGTTTGGTTGTAATTACATTATTACACATTAAATTTAGTGAAAAGTAGTAGACCTCGTTTATTATCAATTTATTATTTTAACTGCTTTATTTTCCAGGAACTTTTTCCGGCGTTTTTATTTGTTTTTATTAGTACGATGTTTTCATTTATTGTTTTCTATGATTTGTAATGAGTTTTTTTCTCTCTTAACTTAAAGGTATTTAAGGAATATATTTAAGAATATGAATTGTATCATAAACGTGTAAATAATGTGTTGTGTTCTTACTAATGTTGTTCAATGACATATTTTGTTTATATTTAAGAGGTATATTTATTTGTATTTTACATTATATGTAAATAATATTATGTTGGTCAGTGAGATTGATGTATTCGTCAATAATATTAATGGTAGGTTACGGTATATACATAGGGTATAGATTTGTCGTATCTTAGCCTATATCCTCATCCGTGAACTTACGGAATTATCTGATTTTTGAGAAGTGACACAATAAGTCGTTGATATGAAATATAATGCCTCAATCAAAGAAACAACAAGCCAACAAGGTTAATAGTTTTCGAATACTGGATGAAGGATCCCTAACACATTAAACAACAATTTTTTGGAGTCCAAAGTAATATCCGCGAGAGTTAAAAGTCTGATGTTAAGATTAATTCGAGTAAATACATCAACCAGTGTTTGGCAGAATACCTATGAAGAATTAGGTGAAACACTCAAGAAGTTAAATGCCAAATTTTTTATACGAGACTTCTGTAAATTGGAAATTCAATGTGGAACAACGATTTGTTCAACAAAATGAGCGAGAGAAAATTAATATCCAATCACATATTGCGGCTTCCATAGAAAAATTGTTTTATTTACAAAATATGGACATGAACAAACATTATGAAAAATACAATCACACAGAAAATGGTCTCACGTATTTATGATACTTAACTGAGATTATTGACTAGATTGGCAGATAGAGACAGTTTAACTAGAACACGCATACACGTGTAAGGCTATAAAATAGAAGTGAAGAACTACTAATGGAGGAGTAGTGGCTAATGGACTCTGCAATGAAGTTAAGAAACAAACGATGGCAATGGCTAATTTTACAAATAATTACATGTAAATGGAGAGAATTACAAATATACTTTTATATTGAAATGCATGGAAATACGTATACCACGCACTTTAAAATTAATTTAAAGATATTACCTAAATAATACAGGAAGAAGACATCATCACAAATTTTATGGCGGCATATTTCAGCCTTTCCATTGTAATAACTAGAGATTTTATAATTTATTTCCTACGTTTGCGCTTCGGTTATCGAAAATGGGGGTTGTGATTTAACTCCAGTGAGGCTCCACATAGTTTGATATAATTAAATATTGAATAGTTTATCTGAACATAGTTTTGCTTCGCGAAATGTGTTGAAATCCCTTACACGTTAACGTATTTTAATGTTGTCACGATTCGTAATCGGAATATTCCGTTCGACTGTCGTGGAAGACAGAACCAAGAAAATGGCGTCCTCCGAGACCTTCAATGGCTTGATTTTGTTTGCACACTGTCGAGAAATGCATCGATGCGGTGATGTCGGGGGGAAGATGCATCCAGCCGGAGCTGGGCACGTAATCAGTGTTCGCTAGCCAGATAGTAGAACAGAGAGACAGCGGTAGACTGAAAGGCGTAATTTACGAGCAATAAAGTGTAATGGCCGGCGCGTTAACGGCCAATCGCGGAACAGCAGCGCCTCGTGATTTAGGATAGCCGTCGGGGCGCGTCGCTACGCTCGCATTAATTGCACACGCTCGTGACTTCGTCTGCAGGTACTCAGCTTACACCTACAAAAGATCTTCAATTGTTCACGTGTTACCGATGCACTGACATGCCAACGATACTGATCTTGTTTGTCTCCGTAGAGAACTATTACCGATCTGGATGCCTTAATGTTAGACATGTAACTTCCGGACAGCCCGCCTAGGTGTGTCGTCAGTTTCCTAGTCCAATTTTCTACAATAGGAATTGCAATAATTTATCCTTTATTAAATCTTCACAATTAACCTTTAGCTATGATTAGGAGAAATCAAGGAAAATTCAAATAAGGATGCGAGGAACTTTTCTCGGGTTCACAGGGCGACTTCTTCCATCCCACCATCAAGAATGGATAAGAGCTTACGAGAAATCCAGGATAGATCCAGGATAGATTTGTTCTACAAATCCAGTTTTATTATAATACTAGTGGTGGTGGTGGTGGGGGGGGGGTAAAGTTTTGCCCAGGTATTTATTCATATAATCCCAAAAAAGGTTCCACATTAATCTATTAGTCAAGAAGTGATTTAACGTACATATTCAGAGGGAATGCTAAATTCATCTTAATCCATCAGTACCTTTAGAGAAGCATCAATACTATCAGTACAAAATATGATCAAAAATAGTCTTCAAAAAATATTCTCGGTACCCTAATACAGTCAAAAATGCACGCACAAACTTAAGAGAAGTAATTATACTCCCGGTACCCTACGCGAGTTAAATTTTCTTCAAGTAACTCAAGAATGTAAAAAATACTCCAGGTACTATTAAGAGTAAAAACACTCCCGATAACTTAAAAGAATCAAAATTATTTACCATATTTGAAGAGAGTAAAAAATGAGTAAAAATTACTTTGGGTTCCTTAAAATAGTTAAAAACACTCCCGGTTTGGTAAGAGAATCAAAAATACTCATTTAAGAAAGTAAAAAATAGTTAGTTTACGTTCACAGACCTAATAGAGTAAAAAGTACATTAAGAGAGCCGGAGATACTCCCAGTAGCTTACGAGAGTGAAGAATAGTCCCGATAACTTCAGAGGCACTAAAATACTCACGGTACTCTAAAAGTCTCAAAAATACTCCCAGAAATTTAGAATTATTGCCACCCCTTCTACTCCCACCTCTATAGGTGATAGAGGAGTTTTACCGATGCAGTGTTTGTTTTGTAAAGTAAGTATATTCTGTACAAAAATATGACAGAACTAGCTATCGTTTTTAAGATTATTATTGAAGATTTGGCCTCCCAGACTATCATCTTCCATGACACGTTGTGGAATTAGGAGTGACACGTTGTCAGCCTACCGTTTGTTCTGCAGCCGTAACACCAGCTTTCATGACCGTGACTAGCACAAAAACCCATGCCCATGCCGGGATTCGAACCTTTAATACGAGTCGGTCATGCTGACTGCTAAACCACAGCAGATCGACGCAAATAAAGTTTGTCTGACTGAAATAAAGAAGGGAGACTCCACATTTAAGTATGTTAATTAACATTTAAGATCAAATCTCTGGAGAATGTTGAACATTCATATGTTGGAGTGCTGTAAATTATGTTATGCAAAATCTTCGCGATTATTTTAATATGTGATTCGAGAAAGTATGACCCAAAAATTCTTTAGAACGTAGAATTTATGATAAATTTACAATATTTGTAGGCCATCTTAAATGAATTACGAATATATCGTTAATTACGTGACAATATTATATTTCTACTAAAATAAACCCGTAGATTTTATTTTAATGGAATTTTCAAAGATGTATTTTTCCCCGAGACTTGTAAATCTCTGTTAATATATGTTTCCGTTTCCATTCTGGTGTTACATAAGGAAAAATAACTCAGAAAACTGCAACTTGAAAGGTATTTGAAAGTTGTGGAAATGCTTTTAACAGATGCTCGACAAACACTTTTCGTGCCTTGTGCAGTCTTAATTACTTTACTCTTAACATTAATATTAAATATATCAAGACCTATTTAATTATTCCTCTTTAAACAGAACTAAATTAAAGTTTCCTTGTAACATTTCACATCTAATTAATTATCAATTGCTCAAACATATTGGTTATATTAACAAGAGATAGATAAAAGAAGTTAAAATTAGGTGTAAATTTTATTATAGAAAATATACTAATTTTTTTCCTTTAAAAATAGACGATTTTTTTTGAGTGTAGACAGGCTATGTATAGGGTAATCCACATAGTGGCAAATCCCCTCTTATAGCATACGAAAGGGATTTAAGGGGGGATGCGGATGGGTGGAGGAAGGTAGCCAAGGGTAACTAGGGCCCCCGGGCTATGGTTTAAGGATCCTACCCGGCATTCGCCTAAAAGAAATGCAGGACAAACCCTAGATAAACCTGCATCAGGTAGGACGGGCATTGGGTACTTGTCCCACGCCCTTCCGATAGCGGCAGAGGAGTTTTCAGTCGGGACGCAGCATTCCCTTCTCCGTGCTTCGACCAGTTTAGGAGGCAGCTGGCCGACTATTCCAATGGGAATAGTGTACAACTCTTACCGTATGCCCAAGGTCTGTAAGCCCGGAACATACACCTTTCAGAACAGGCCGAGGTGCCTCGGCTTGTGGGAACCTTAGTTCAAAAACGGAGAGGAAAAGGCATTCTCAAAGGTAGCCCCTTCGTATCTCTCCTACAAGTTGAATAGACGATATTTTTATGTTAGATTTATGTAGAAAGCTATTACATAAACGAACTGCAGTTTATAATATTTTTGCGTCACAATTTAATAAACAATGTAATTGGCATAAAATACAGTAGATTAATAATTACTTAATTTTTGTTATCTGGAGTATCAACACGAAAACAATACGTTGGCTTGTATTAATTTATTATTATGAACTGATATTATTTTAATCAATAAATTTTTCACGGTTAATCACCAGGTTCAGATTTCTCGATCTTGACGTTTCGTCGGTCATTCTCTACCACTGTCGTCAGACTATGTCGCTGCGTGACGTGTGCGTCATATTTATAAGGCTGGACTCCAAGTTTCCATGCTGCGATCTGATTGGCTGTTGAGGATCGCCTGACGACAGTGTCAAGGACACATGTGTTTTCATGTCGTGTAATATTTTAATAATTGGTTTCCACGCGTTACTGATTTGGAAGCCAGAGTCTTTGTTTAATAGAAATGTTACGGATTTTAATTTCTATGGCTTCCAAAATCACACTGTCGTGCCAATTTTCAGGGTGTTTTAATTGGCAGTGTCAGAAAAACCCACCTTGTGTCCCGTGATAAGAGCATTCTCGGCTACAGCCGATTTGTCAGGTTTTTTTAGACGAATATATCTTTCGTGTTCAATAGCAGCGTTGTTCGATGGTCCCCAAAGTTTGTCGGATATCAGTAACGAGTGTAATCCAATTATTTAAATATTACGCGACACGGAAACACATGTGTCCTTGACACTGTCATCATTCGTTTCTCAGCGGCCTATCAGATCGCATGGTGACTTGCAGTCCGAGACTGTAACGACGCACACGTCACGCAGTGACATAGTCTGAAGGCAGTGGTAGAGAATGACCGCAGAAACGTCAACATCGAGAAATCTGAACCTGGTGCGTAACCGTGAAAAATTTATTAATAATTTACACCGGGAAAGGTTACATTCATTTATATTATTTTAATTTGTGTATCCCCATTTAACTTTTTACTAAGTCTTTTAGAATTTTTTTAATATAAATTAATGTTTTTTCCTGAATCCACGTGGTTTACTATGGTGCTTCACAAAACCTCGACGTCAACCAACCAATGAGTCGCGATCGCCCTGTGGAAGTATTTTGCTATTTTTCTGTAGTTTGAAGTTCTCTCTAGATGAAATAACGCTTATGCCGCCATTAGAAAAGTCGGAGATTGGTCAAACCTTGGCTAACGGAATTTTAACACGACTGGGAGGAAATGGTGGGTTATAATATTATATGATTATATTTTATTTTCCAGCCCATGTAATAACTACTAGTTAGTTGATTGATTGAAATACCATGAGTGATGAATTTATTTTGACATAGTTACCCTCAGAGACGATTTTATTTTAATTATTGCTGTTTTTGGAGTCAATAATTTATTTTTGGGCATGTTAAATCGAAGCTATGTATTTTTTTGATGAATATTGGCAGCTCCATGATGTTATAAGAGTGTGGACAGATTTTAAAAAAATATCTCATAAGAGAAGGTCGTAATTCTGCTGTCTTGGTGGGAATAGCCTGTTAGATGTTTTACGGAAGTCATTGTGATCGTGTTAGCGATGAAAGTAATTTGTTATTTTTACCCTCAGACTTGCCGTGTTCGCCACAGTCATCAAAGTCTTATCTAAGGCTACCAAAGCTTTGTTCAGTAATCTGTAAATAACTTACTGTTAACGCAAGTTTATATAAAGAATAGCTGAGACGTTAGCACTGAAATATTATTTTTCCATAGATGGGCTTAGTTCTGTCTTTATTAACAAGTGATAAAACTGGGTTTCGGCTTTAGTGAAACTATATGAGATAAAAAAAATTTTATTGAAAGACAATTCGAGAATTCAGTAGTTTATGATCAAATATATGAACGCGAATGATTGCTTAACAAAGAAGAACATCCCATAGGTGAAATAAAGGTAAGAGAAGATAGAAAAATATGTGTATTAAAAATAAATAAAAATTTATTTAGAAAAAGCTACATTTTTTTAATCACATGAAATTAAGTATCTCAATAAATTATTCTTAAATGTACTAATTGTATCACACTTCCTAATTTCTGCTGACAAGTGGTTCAATTGACGAAATACCTTATCAAATATGCTATTTCATTTAGAATCTAACTTAGCCTTTGTTGTGTCCAGCTCTAGCTCATTTCTAACATGGTTTATTTCATACGTATAGCTTCAATACTTATTAAAATATGTTAATAACAACTTGTTGATGAATTTATACATATATCAATACTTGACACATGAACTTTTACAAAATATCGAAGGCACAATCGATTAATTTCTCTTAACATTAATTTTACACTATAACTCTTATTTTTGCTTAAGATACTTCTTAAAGCTCTTATTTTCAACTTTATAATCCTATCAATATCTATGATTGTAACGCCATACAAAACAGAATAAAAGTGACAGAACAACACAATTATGTATTATCGTTTTAATTACATATTGAACTAAATGGATAATAATTCCGTACGACGTATCACTAAAGCCGTTCAAAAAATAAAGCAGTAATTTAAAATAATAGTTATGTTGTATGAAGTGAATATAGAACTAAGAACGATTGCATTCAGAAAATATAAATTTATAATAGAAGATGCATGTTTATTTTTAATTGTCACTATTCTGGTGCGCAGTTTAATGTCATGTAAGTATAGGTAAATAATATTTAAAAATATTGTAAATAATACAGAGGGAATAACCGTTATATAATTGTACAAGCAAACTAAAACTTCCTTGTCTTCTTTAATATTGATTAAATGTCAGGAAAATATGATTTTTTTCCCTAATTTTATTATTTTTCAGCCGGTTTTCCATTAATATTTCTGGCGGTGACTGTGACGAAAATTTAGTGTGAACTTAATAGATAGATAAATCAGCAACTTACGTTCTTCGTGCCTATAACACAAGAGTCATTGTGGACTAGGTTTATGGAAAGGGATTATGTAATTGTTTCTTCGACATGGGTTTTGTTCTCAAGGTTCCAGTTTTATCTGACTAGAGGGCCACTAAGCGCAGCAATCAGTTAGTGTCCCGCAGGGCCGAGTGTTTTTCCTCGCATTACAACACTTTCTCTCTCGTTACTTTGACAAAGTCGAGCCACTTACGGGAATCGTCGCAGCTCAGCCATAAGCGCCGCCATGTTTCTTAATAACTGCTCCAAAGCAAATGTTTAAGCAACGTTCTCTTCTCTCTTATTTGAAACACTCAAAGTAGTATCAAAGAATTTTAATTTTAAACTTTTTCGCTTATATAGTAAATAGGAAAATCAATTGTAAGCATTAATATTTTTTGTGAAGTTACATGTGTTGTTTTAAGTAAACACATCTGTGTAGATATGATATTTTTTACTCATTCGAACTGGAGAGGTTCTACCTAAAAGTTTAGTTTGAATTCATTCGTAACTGAGGTTTTGACAAGATTTATTTTTTTAAATTTAATTAAAGTGTAATATGGTAAAACATAAATCTTAACATTCTCATGAATATTTTGATATTTTTTACACCAGGCAAACAATCACTAAAGTCTCAAAATAAAATACACGTCGAATGCTTTACCGCCAGTGGAAATACAATTTTTGAAACACGGAGAAACTGGTACAGTAATAGGAAAATGCTCTTTCTAAGTTCTCCAGCTGGAATCCTACATTGTTTTCATTGTACGATAAAGCTCAGAGGTAATATTCTTCTGTTCTTGCGTATTATCTCTAAATTAAAATAAACACTGCCAACAAATTTCAATTTCAGTTTTTAATTATTTGAAAAGACCCAGAAGTTCGTTTTAGTCTGAGAGAAAATGTCCGGAATAATAGTGTCTAAGGAAACTGAAGGATGTGCTCGGCATTCACATTTTGATAAACATTATTGTGCAGTCAAGTTTTAGTTTTAAAATAAAACCGTTTACTTATAAAAGTTTTAAAAATATTTTTATAAAACGACTATTATATCTTGTGCTTATATTTATAACGTATGCAATTATTTGTTAGTCTGATATAATTAAATTGGACTAAAAATTACGTTACTCTTACACTTTGTTAATTGTTTTTCAATCTTAGTCGTTTAAGAATGTTTTACATTGTAGTCAAAAGGATAGAATGACAACTTCTGTCGACGTGACAACAAAGATTTAATCAGAGAACGTATAAAAACATTTTACGACCCGACAGGCGGCACAGAGTGACTTAAGAAACAGATAAAATTGGGATAACGAGGGATTCGTCCAATAAAGAAATATAGTTCTCAAACTGAGGTTAAAAATTTATGTTATTCTTACCATATAAGTATTTTCGTGAAACGATTAATGTTCCGTGGATGTGAATATTATTGCGTGAGAATGCGTGTAATGCCATTTATAAAAAATACTTTAACAAGAATTAAATACAGCGAGACAATGAGTAGGTTGAGAGAGAATTTCTTACAACTTCATAAATTTTCAGTTATGGACTACATTATTTTGTAACTTTAGTTTAGTATTTACATAGTACGTATCATGCATATCGTTAAAATAAGAGACTAGTGAATATTCTAATTCGGAAAGGGAATTTCACCTTGTACTGGGAAGAACTAATTTCCTTCGTGAGCAATAAATGTCGATCCTGCTCTCCACACCGAAGGTGTACTGCGTGTTGCATTCAAGAAAGGTAGAGAATATTTTCGGCGGGTTAACAGTTCTTAATCGATGAAGAGCAAAGCATCTCAGTATATCGCCAAAAATCTGATACATTACAACGCTGCAAACTCTCGCTTTACTTTAATGTTTCATACAACTAAAAAAGCAGTCTTAATTAAATTGTTCATTGTGTTACTGCAGATTACCAGTTACAGGATTAAAGTAATTACACAATGCATTTGTGTGGATCATGACTTTAAATGTCATCTCTGAAATGCTTCTGTATCAGGTTTGAACTTAAACACTTCATCTTTGCTAAACAAAAAAGTACCTTTAAAAGGATACGTTGCAATAGTACATATAATTTTTATACTGTTCAGAATACGAAACAATTCGATTTTAAAGAGGAATAAAACCATTTTTTTGCTGTGATAATATTAATTAAATGAATAATAATAATACTCAATAGCTTTCGAGTATGTGCGGATGTGGCGTTTTCACTGCGATTTTAATCACCTGAAGAAAGCAACAAGGCTTGCAGAAACTTTGTGTCATATTCATATTATTACTTCTTTTTGTCTTTTATTTGGCTATTTATTTATCTAATTAGTACACTTTTAACACAGACGTATTATATTTCAATTTCTATAATGCTTGTTATTGAACACGTCAAGTTGAATGAAAAGGAATTACAATTTCAATAATTTCATTTATACAATTAGTTAAAAATAAAGCATCGTTATTCTATTCAAGTCAGTAAATGTATCTATTTTTACACAAAGAAATATTACAAATAACATAAAATAATGAGTAAATTTTATTTCTCATTTATCTCCATATCAATCCTTATTCCGAGATCAGTGTTTAATTTTACTACTAATCTTGTCATTTATAAGTTAAGGTACTCCGGTTAACAAAAGATTTAATAGGGCTATGAGCCTCGATTTAGATTCATAGGTTCTCTAATCGCTATCGGAAAAATAGAATTTGCATAAATATAAGCTATTAAAATTAAATTGGGCAGGGTAAGAAATAAAAATAAACCTTTATTAAAATTTATAGCAGAGATTTCTTAGGTAATTTTCTCTTAATAAAAGAGTTTTTCGTACTGTTTCTTTCTTGAAATGTGATATTATTCAACGTAACTTGAAAAAATTAAAATGATATCCCATGATCTTCATTGCAAATACTCATGACGTAATGATAGTCTGGGAAATAATTAATAATTTAACTATAATTAATTTTTAAATAGTATAAACAAATATTTTTAAATTTTCTTTACGTAATAATTTAGTAATTTTTATTAAATTACTGCTACAGACGTATATTAACTTCATAGAAGGTTTTCCAGTTTAGAATTTCTAAAAATCGTTAATATCTCCAAATTTAATTGGTATGAGTTTCTAAAATATGTATTATAAACATGGAGTTATCACATGATTATTTCAGGTGTATTTTTGATATTATAATTTGGTAGACTTGTAAATATTTGTAGAAAGTGTTACATTCAATCACACTTCAGTATTACTTAAGATTTACAAAATTTTAGGAGACCTATATGTTCCTCAGTTTTCTTAATATCTCAATATTTCTCCAGTAAATAATCAGATTGTTTTCGCCGCTCGGTTTTGGGTACTTCAAAATTAAAGTTAGATACATTACACCTGAAACACCTGTGAAAAAATACCTCAGAAAATGTAATAAGATTTGAGATGTAATGTATTTTTAATGCTTTACTTAACACGTATAAATGTAAACAATACTTTCGTATTATACAAACAAATTGAAAATTACATTTACCACGGTTGCATTTGATGTGCGACTCTGAATAATTTTATAATATATTATTAGTATTTTAATTATAAATAAAAAAAATCGGGTGAACAGGTACAGTTATCGCTGGAATACTTATCCTTGAATCGTATTATATTGTTCAACAGTGAACTTTTCACTTCAATTTTCCTAGTTTCAAAATTTGTTAGAAATATGCATAATTGTTTCAAGTTTATTGAATGATGTTTTCTGTTTTCGTCGATTTATTTGCGTTACTTGTCACATGTATTCAATCAATGTACCTTCGAAAGAGATGAACCTAATTGAACCATATAGTAATTTGTCCCTTCTAAATTTCCCCCTTGATGATGTCTAAACTACAATGACAAATTTTTATATTGACCTAGTCGTTTATTAAAAGGTGTTCTGAATTTTGACCTATATAAGTGTTTGGACCACTTTTACTCAAATATAAATATTTTAAACTAACATTAGGGAAAACGACAATACGCAATGCATGTTTGGATATATTACGGTTATCTGTTGCTATTAATTAAGCGGATGGTGTTGGTTGAACCCTGCAGGTGGCTGCAATGGTAATCTAGACAATGGAACATCCCGCGCCCGTGCTGCGCAGCTGTCACGTCGCCCGTTATTAAATAATGTGTATGGTATAAAATATAATTACAAAAACTGACAATGAGTCTCTGGTAATGTAATATTATATTATATTTTATGTATGAAACGGGGAATTTAATACATAATTTCATACTCAAGAAACGATAACTCAGCAATAAAAACAGTTCCTAATGTTGTTCATTAAATCAGATATTTACAATTTATTCAATATTCAGCGTGAACAACAAATGATTCTTGTAATGAGTGCCAATTTGTGATAAGCGTCTTAAATAAAAATAAATTTAATGTTTTCCTTTATGTAAATTATTAGAATATATATATAAAACCGAGTAAGGTTGTTAAATTATTATAATAATTAAAATAATACTTGACAGGAGGAAGTTATCAAATTTTCTAAGGCGTTAACCTTCTTCTTCAGGATATCTCACATGCTGAATGGCGACGTACAACTTAAATTCCAGGTAGTCCACCTTGTTCCTCTTTTTCCTTTCTATACCAAGTATATGGTCTATTAATTAATATTGTCAAGAAATAGGGATAGAGAGCGGATGACTTACCTAAAATTGAGAGACGGTATCGCGACATCGGGTAGTAAGCATTTGAAATTTTAAAGGGCCTAAGCCCCATTATTCAAGGCAGGAATGCAGCTCGTGTTGGAAAAATTAACTAATTTGATATTTTCACATCGTCCTTTGTTGCTGCTATATAGAAGTTCAATATAAATTTTATATAACTTACTTAATAAATAATCTATATTTTACTATATTGAACGTATTATTGTTATTTAAGTGAGATGGAGATTTAATTAATTTAGCAAAAGTTATTTTCTGTCGGAGTCTTTTACACCAATGGTAATTATTTATATTAGTATCTAAATCCCTCGTCCATAAAGTCTAAAAGCTTAAGAAACATTTAATGATCTTACAGCTTATAACTAACGCGTCAAGACATAAATAATAAGGGGATGCAGTAGTGTTGGACAACCAACGGCGGAGTGATTTGTTTCACAGTTGCGTGTTGGGCTGGATTCTAGCAAGAGCCGTGAAGTAAGTTTATAAATCTAGGGCCATAAAGTTGATCTCAAGTGCCGCTAAACGTATTGCCTTCCTTTAGCAGCTCCGTAATAAACGACGTACTGTCCAAGGGAAAGTAAAAATATACGAGAATGGTCAATAAAGCTGCACAGAGGCAATTCATTATCCCAGAAACATCATTTCGATGCTCCTAGCTGTTGAATATTGAGTAATTCCCTGACGTACTCAATATTACAGTACATTTGTCCGATTTGGGGTTTAGCTTCTATAAACAGACTGCAGCGAATAATTCAAAACGCTGGCCTCGGAATAATTGGAAGAACAAAACACACACACGATATTAGCTCGATAAAGGGCTATGTTTTGGGGGCTTAATGCGCCAGCAGCACGATCATTTATTACGTGCATATGTCCTCATTCGCGTCGTGCGTTCGGTTCTTCCGTCTTTCCTAACACGATCACTCCCGAATACCAGTTACATTGAAACACGTTGCAAATGAAACGTCTGGTATATGTTGAGGCCCAAGAATATTAAACTTTAAATTTTCATTTTTTAAGACGCAGACTTTTAAATTATTTATGGAACAGAAAATATAGACATTTCGTTATAAAATTCTAATATATTCACCGTTTTCATATGAGACAGTATAAATTAGTACGAGTAAATGTGTCAGAATGTTGTCAAAACAATGAAACAAAAAATATCTCATCATTTGTTAGAAGTCACATGGTGTGTGAATCAGAGCACTGACTCATAGAGCAACAAATTTCAAATATAATGGCTATATATTGTTAATATTACCATCAAATTAATGAAAAATTTAATTTCTAAATAAATTGTAGGGAACCACGACACGAAGACGAGGCTTTAGAATACCCATAAAACTTGGCACCTTCATGTCCTGTTGATGCTAGACGGAAGTGGGTTGGATTAAAAAAGTCCTTTGAAATGTTGGAACAGAAGGGTAACAACCCCACAAAATTTCTGAAGGTAAGCTCCCTCCACTACCGAAACCTGACCTCCATAGAAATGTGAAATCAAAAGTGATTGGCGGAGAACGATTAGGTGACTTGATTTCTATCCCCTGGTTGGAGAAAAACGTCGAGCTGGGAGGTGGTAGAGGATCCAAAGGACAGTTTGACAGGAAGATTTTGGGAGAAAGCAGTTAGACACAACATCTTGGAGAAGTGAGTACGATATTGGAGAGAGAGACAGTTTTAAGTAAGATCTTGGAGAGGACAGTTCGATGTAGTACCTGGACAGGAAAGTTAAAACGTAGCATTAAAGTTCAACGTAGCATCAAATTTAAAAGTAGGTTTTTAGTGAGGAGAAAATGTATCATGCTACACGACGACCTGAGAAAAATACAAAGAGATTAAGTTGAGTTCATTGCGTCGGAATTGAAAGTCACCCCCAGACATCCGATTAGTGTTCCCAGAAATATTTCGGAATATCCGGAAACTCACCCCGTACAGCCGTCATCTAAGTTCAGCCGAGATATATAAAACGCAGGCAATAAAAAGCAGGTGTCTGCGTATTGAACTGGGACGAGTATCATGAACTTCGGCTACACGATACCCAAAAGTTATGATCCTTTGATATAAATTTAATAATTTTTGAGTCTCATATAAATGAACTGATGAAATTAAATGCCCCTGGTCATAATAAATGTTTGTCAGTGCCCTGGGAAAAGTAAATCCCATGATTATAATAAATATTATTTAGTTCCTATTTTTGTATTATAATACGTCCAAAAAACTCGGTTAACTACGTCCCTCCACTTATCGTTCGTCCGGGTCCCCCAGTCGCAGTGGACGGTAAGCACGTTCTAACATTCTGGGATTGGTAGAAGACCACAGTGGTGTGAGAAGTTGTTTTTCCATTTTACTGCATCTGATTTTGATGATTTCTTTATAGATATAACTTCCAGAAACCTCTTTACAGTAAATAACTTCTTACGTGGACGGACCTTAATTTCTGGTAAATATATATTTGTGTTTATGTAAACTCCTATTTCTTTCCTCTTCCAAATTTTCTGAAATTCTTACCATGTCAACATTCTAAAGCAGAACATTTTGAAAGATTTCAATATCTTTTTGGGTTTTACACTTGTGGATGTTCAAATTTCATGTAGTTATAATGAATTCCGTTAATATAATTAAACCTGCTGCGTAATCCAAATGCAATCTTGTCCCTCCTGTGAATTAATAACATATTGACCTCGGATGAACTACTTTTAATTATTTTTTGCTGTTAGAAGCGTAAAGAATTTTCGTTTCCTTTTTACCACTTAATATTTCTGCTATTCATATATCGCCTTACACTTTTAACTCGCAAATTACTGAATACTCGAATTACAATATTATTAAAAATGTTCAACTTTGTGTTTATACTTCAAAACAAAGTTAAGTTTTATAAACTGTGAAAATTCCCTGGTCTAATATTTGTACGGGAGGTTGGAGAGTCGGTTACCGTTTGGCTTCCTCAGCACAATGGTAGATGTGGAGTGTTACTGAAAACTCATAAGTTGAAACCTTACGATGCTATGTTCAGGCTTCATTCAACCAATCTGGTATTCTGGGAAAAATTGTACTAGACTGTCAAAGCAAAATGGAGCAACCAGTCGTTATTGTCTTCCTTAGGTTCTATATTGCCTTACAATGTCAATATTTTATTGATTCTATTTAAAAGCTAAAGGATTTCTCCAAAACATAACATGAAATTGCTTACATGAAGTGAAGTTTTGTTATTATTGGATTGCACAAAGATCCAAGAGTTTCAATTAGTAATATCGAAAAAGTATCTAATATAATAGAAAAGAGTTTTGAATAAAATTTAAAGAGCAAGGTTTGGCTTACATACCAGTTATATTCGAAAATAATCCATAATTGTATATTCCGCTACAATGTTTCGACTTTTTGCTGAAATGTACTTTATTTTTTCACCCTACCTATGGATGTATTTTTTTTTAAATGCGTACGGAATACAATAGTTTCACAATTTACATGAAAATGTATACCAAAAGCAATAATTTCATTATTTTCGTAAAAATTTAATATTTGATGAATAGAATTGAAATATCAATCTACTATCATCAGATTCTATAAAATTAATTCTTTACAAACAGTGTCAGTTTAATTTATTATGGCATTAATTTAATTTTAGCAACGGTTTTAATTGCAATAAAGTTTGCAATTTTATGGGTTTATTTTTACTTCGACTCAGCTCTTTTGCAAACCATATTAATTTAATATTGTTCCGATTCAGTACCCATTTATAATCCACAAAGAATCTAGTGATAAATCATCTGCATTATTAATTATTAAATTGTGTTTGAATTATTTGGACTGATATAATAAATAACTCGGATTTTTAAAAAACCACTTCTATATTACAATGAAAACGTCGTTATAAAATGATACAAATGCTAACATAATTTAATCTGGAACTTTTTATTTATATTAGCTGAACGGATGTTATATTATCGACTTTTAATTGTTTTGTTAAATTTTCGAATAAAAATTGAAACAATACTGTTGTATCGTGTATTTTATTCTACGAAATGCAATATTCTTTTTATTCAATGAAACGGTGGAGCTTATTCCAACCTACTGACTTTATTGCTAAAATTTTTATCTGTAGTCTATCCTGTAATGAATCCAAACAAATTCTTTAATATATGATAGAGTAAGTTTTATTGTATTATAATTTCACTCGTGGTAAATTCTTTTAAAACTCCACATCAATGTGGCTTTGTGTCAGCCCATATATATGTCTGTATTAATAGATAAAAAAGTGAAGAGTAGTTACAATACACGCAATGTTACTTATTTTCATATATGTTAGGATAAAATGTGTTAATTTAACGAGTTAGCAGTAGGCAATTAATAAATAAAAATGTAACTTAGCATATAATTTTCTACATTTTTCACTTAAAACGTTAGAGAATAATGTGTTAATTTTTCATAGAATAATTACTATAGCTAATTTTATAAGAATCCCATTTAAGTAAATAAAGTTCAGTCCATTTTGATCGAGGTACAAATAATTTATTTCTGAGGTAAAATAAAAAACATGAGTCATTCAAATTAGTGAAAAAGGCTCCAGCTTTATAAGTTAATTATGAACTGAAAAAAATGAATCAAAGGTAGCTTATAATATTCAATTAAATTTAATCCAAAATAATTTGTTTAATTACTCTGCGAGTTCGGGAAAATATTTATCCAATTTTTTCCGCATTACAAATGACGACGTACTGGTGGTAATTAAATTTACATAAAATATGATTTTATTATTTAACTAATTATCAGATAATAAAATGGAGAATTTTTAAAAATTTCCCTGAGCTAATGGTTTGCAGTTATTTTCGTTGTTTATTAAACTACCCTCCCTCATGTTTGTTAACTGATGTTTACGGAATTTGAAGACGTACTTACGTACTTTCAGCAAACTGAAGCTTTGTTCGTGGGAAAGCTGTTTGCATGGGATGTTCACTGAGGGCCCTCGCAGCCAGAGGGCGTAAGTAACCTGCATTTCAACTTCCACGTCCACACGTTAGTTCATTTCAAAACGATTCCCTGCGTCCCTTGTGCGTATAAAAGACCGGGCAGGAATGTCAATCCTAGGGTTCAGTTTGAATGCTCTCATTTAGAGCTCCCAGGAAATAAACACTCAAATGACGGTCCCAAAATTGCCTCGTCAGAGATGCGGGCAAATAGGAAAAAACGACGGAAAAAAAACCCTGGCGTATTGGGAAACATTTGTAGCATGTTATACTGGTGACTCTGCTTTGGGTTTATAACATCGCAATTAAACTGTCTGGCTCTAGGAGCGCAACTGCTGGCATTAACTGTCTTAACAAGAATATCATGAGTTTGGAGCAGACACATACTGTCCTAATATATTTCTTTATCTGCCAATTGAATTTTACTTATAGGTGAAAAAAAAATCATGTACATTTTCCTAACATTTGAATGGATTCTTCAAAGAAACGTAGTTTAATCATTAACATAAATAGTTACCTTGACATTAAAAAATAATAAGTGAATATTCAAAATTTGAACAATTTAAATGGAACACCAATATAAGAATTTCTGAAAGATTGAGACGCCTGAAATCTTAACATGCACATTCTGTAAATATTGTATGAACTACAGGAACGCCAATTTTTATTGTATGTAGATATTTTTACACACTTCAATATTTTATATCATTATAAAATATTTAGAACATTACAGGTGAGATGAAGAATGCTGGTCTGACCTTTATCTAGTAACTAGTTTGTATGATTATTTACGTAATGCCTTACTTCGCCCGTTGCTTACTTGGAATTCATGTAAAAAACATTTCAAATAACTGTTAACTAATCAATTTGTGCTGATATATGAAGGGTTTTGAATGATTTCTCAGAGACAGTGGGTTGTTAGATGCATTACTAATTTCATTTCTTTAACAGTCATTTGGTTATGTACCAATTCATTTCCCGGATTTCTGTTAGATATCGTTATCGGTCGGTAATATTCTATTTTCATAGGAAGTAGTCTTCTGACTTTTTTTAATATTATTAATTATGCTAAAATCTAAGTATTGTGCGGTTTTTTGTATTTGCTATACTATACTCATAATTTTTGAAATGCCACTGTTACATTCGATTATCCTGGGAGTCTGTTTACTTGAAATACATATTTAAAGGCTGCTAATTTTGTGGGACATGACAGAGTTAATTATCTAATTACATTTCAAAACGTTCTTCCTCATGCGCCTACACACCAATATCCGTTTTTGTAGTTTTAATTTTGGGTAAAGTAATAAAGAAGAGTTGAAGAGAGAAGGTGAACATAATTTTTTAAATGTAAAGTGAAGAGAATGGAGGGTACTGATTAGTAAATTTCTCGTTAATGAGAGTCAACAGTAACATAATTATTACCCGGTTCCTTCACAATTTTAACAATTACCAGGAAATAAGTTATATAAAAATACGTATATATATATATATATATATATATATATATATCGTAACAAAATTGAGGAATTAATAAACAAATGAATAAAATATTCCTTCGATAATTATATTTTATTACTATTTCGGAAGCTACTGTATATTATATTTACTGAGATATTCAAAATGATGAAAACAAACATATTTTGTTGAATTTATAATAATATAGAAACATGATAATAATAACTGTATTTTGTGTGCATCCGCCGTAATTTGATATTGGCTATAAATTTCACCGAAATGTAATGTAGAAACACGTTAATGAACACAACAAATCCTTTGTCTCCCCTTTTTTAAGCCTGAATAAATAGAATCCCTTTCTACTGTGCTATTAGACACAATATTGACCTATAGGGTCTGTAGAGCAACCAAATTCGAACACGGAAGCTTATGTTCGGCTGATGATTGTGTCCTGCCGCAGACAAACAGCCCATAACTGTTAGTTTAGGCAGATTAATTTAATAAATTAATTTTTAACAGGATATAAGTTAAAAAATTACATTTTGAAATAATTTGATGCCTTTTAGAGCTGAGGGATGATTAAACTAATTTTATTACACAAATGTCTCAACTTTATTTGAATGAAATACAAATTTCTTGGTAGGCTTATTCAAAAAGCAAAACGTACTTACAATTTAATGTAAAAAACTCTGGTACTAAAATTACAGCTAATTACTAATAAAACTTTGTTTATTTTGGTCCTTGGAATGGAAAACATCCACTTTGCGGTTATTAAATGTGCGAGAGCACAATATAAAAGACATCATCTCGGGCCCGTTCCTCTCTCAGACTTTATTCCCGGGTTTTAAAAATACGCGTGTTCAAGAGGTAGGCTTTCGTTGGAAAAAAAAGCTTGTTAATATCAGTTTTAAACATTTTTCAGTGAAAACGGAAGTGTTTTTCTTTATACGTATTTGTAGACATTCTTTTATTGAGAAAAATAATTAATTTCTAGTTCTGAGATGTTTTCTGAATAAAGTTTCCAGTAAAGGTATTCAAATAATTACGTTTTAAACGTTTTTGTAATACCTTAAAATAATGGCATTTTATAATTTATTTATCGACACAGTCCGCCGTTAAACCATATGATATTTTTTCTTTTAAAATATGGCGTTTCACTTATTATTATTATTTCTGACTTGATTAAATGTTCCGTTTATCGGTAGTGCAGTGTTTTCTGAGTTATTTCAAGGTAGAGTCTAAATTTGCATTAGAATTAAGGAAATAATTAGTCCGCATTTACAAATCACAATATTTTAAGTTAACGAGACTTTGAAATTGTTTTTAAGTGGTCTTATGTGGTTTAAATTTAGAATTTATTCTACTGTGGAAGTATAATAAGTCGCATCACCATTAAAAACATGGATTAAAAAATACAGCAATGAAGAGTACACGACTATGAAAATACAACGATGAGAAATAAATATAACACACACTCAAATAAAATAAGAACAATATACAAAATAGTTATAAAAAGCATACAGAAATAAGAAATACACCTTACACACACATATATAAAATTTCCTGTTCTCTGTATGTAACAGGAAATTTGTAAATCGCAAATAATTAAAATAGGAAAAACACCTAAGTGAGACGAAGAATAAACTCATTACTTAAATGTTAAAACCTTACAAGCCAATCCATAATTCAGGTTGGAGATAATTAGCGTGGTATTACTCAAATTATATACATTATGTTTGAAGAATTTTGATTTCTAATTTCATCAAAACAACATGATAAAAATTACAATATCCGATTTTTCGTGGGCCGTGTTCAAATAGAAATTATATCGAGGCAGAAGCTACAGAATACATGAAATACACGGGTAAATTATTGGAAACAAAAGACGGGAGTAAAGTAAAAGTGAGTCATAAAAATCATAAGAACTCATTGAGTTCGTGGGAGAAGAAGGTAGGATAATTTACGTTCAAATGGTCGTTGCGAAATGTGGTAGTTGAGAGCAACGTTTGTGATCGATCGTTCGATCCACCATTTGATTCCTGCAACCAATCCAACCGTTAATTAGTAGGATATCAAAACAGATAATGGAAAAGTTAGTACCAGCTCTCTACAGCAACTCATAACAACAACAAAATCCTTTGATAATGGCAAGAAATCCTGTATTTATTTGTCATTGCCTTATTATTAAACGCCGAAATGTACATAGATTAAATCATGGCCATATGAATTGAAATTTGATTCTCTAAAATAACTGAAAAATTATATTATGATTCCAGTTAAAATTATTGCTGTCTTATTATTACCATAATTTATCTCAACAGAAATTTAATGTAAACGACAATAATTATTTAAAGGCGTCTTTAATTTAAGTACTTTCAAAGAATTGTAGATATATCTGTAATAATCATAAAAACATCTACTGTAAAGTTGAAAAAAAAGAGAACTTCGTAAGTTCATACCGGTTGGTCGTAATTAATCAAATTTGGTTCAGAAAAGTATACATAATGAATCTATAAATTACATTTCAGAATTTAATCACAATATTTGGAATATTTATGCAGTTATAATGTTTAAGTAATCATGAATTTATACATTCTAATCTTTTTATACGTGGTTTTAAATAATTGGGTTGTTTGCGGAAATGGTAAATCAAAATGAAATAATGTACCCCTAAAGCGAGGCTTTTTAAGTAATTACATAATGTATTTTTACTGTGTAAAACCAGTGCCTCTAAATGGCGTTTGAATTGAAAATAAAATAAATTAGGAAGTGGCGTACAATTGTGATTCGTTTTCATATAAATATTTTATTATGATTTAATCTATCCATTGTAAGAAATGGCCGACCATTAGCTATTAACTTGCATGACACATTCTGGCTCTTGGCCAGTATGTCGATGTTCCTCTCAGTTGTATCCTCGATTTACTCAGCCATGCTTTAGGGAACAGAAGGAAACGGCCCTGTCATCGTGTATTAGCACTTCAACCCATCACTTGCGTGTATAATTGAGGGACACAAAGAGAGAATAGTATTGTGATCTTTAATTAATTCTTATCTGAATAGATATTTAACAGAAACTTAATAAACTTACCATTTTTTGGTAAATTAGTATTTTTTTATACACGACCTGCCACATTATATATTTATTTTTAGTTTCATGTTAAATTAGTTTAATTTTTAAAAAAATTGTAATATATAAAAACTCAGAATAGTTGGAGTCTTACCGGAAAAATTATTTTAACTTATTCCTTTAGTAGCAGATTTATTCCATCAGTCCTAAAAAAATATAAATACCTATTTTGAAAGCACAAGACGTACGAGAAATATTTACTTTGTCGGGATAAATGTTGGTGACGTTAGCATTTGTTTATTTACTTGTCTCAGAAGGCGACGCCAGAGGTTCGTTGAAGCTGGTGGTCACGTTCACGGCTTCGATCCTCAACGGGCTGTCGTGTTTTTTTCTTCTTTGAGAGAGCCGAGACGATGCGCTTTTGTCTCTGAGCTGAATGCTTTGTGTAATGTACGATGCCATTGCGCGCAGAACTTTTCCAGACACAACAGTGGATAGTTAGAATTTACAACTGCAGAAGTTTTGAATTTAGTTTTACTTTTGTTAATATGATAATAGCACCATCAAAGATAACATTTTTCTGAGAAATTTGATTAATTGTTATCGAAGGACCGGACGATTTGCAGCATAATATATTTGTTAATTAAATTGATTACTTATCTACTTATAATGATCGTACGATGTTCCTATTAGCTGCTGTAGTTGAGCTATTCGTCTGATCGTAGACACTTTGCACGATTGTGTGTTCTGGGATCAAAGAGCTTTGCATGGCGTATTAGCCGCCCTCCCATTGGGTCAGTCAACCCTTAGAATCGGCCCAGGTCAAAGGTCGGTTCTGACCTTATTTCAGAAGCTTGGGACTATTTGAAATTCCCGTCAATGAACAAATAGGGAGGGAAGTGGATAACCTGAAAAATTTTTTCCACACGTTTCCTAAATCATTTCCAGCCCAGTACAGAATAAGCCACTCATTATGTTTTGTTAAACTATTGTACTATTACCCTAAAAAGCTTCAAATTACTGCTTTGCTGATTTAAGGCAATTAAAAAATATTATTTTTAAATAACTGACTATTTAATATACACAAGGAAGTTTATGAAAATAATTTACATAGTCTCATGGGAAAAGATACTAGATTAAAACGAGCGAATTTATTTGGTTATAAAACCTATAAAGTTCTTTTCACCACGTTCTTTTCTAACACACTTTTCGTACATTTAATAATCGTAGGTTTACCAATCAATTCATTATACTGAACACGAGATTCATAAATAGCATAATTAAATAAGTGAATTGCATAAATAATGGAAAATATAATTACGGAAATATTATAGAAAATTGGAACTATTTAGAAACATCAATGTATGAAATGAACACAAAAAAAATTAATTACTATAAATTGTCAGAGAAAAATTGTCAGACGAAGCCGTATCATTAAAGTTACATTGAATGTTCACCAATTATCTGATTTACAGACAAGAAGATCAATTATTTCGGATTTTATATCTTCATGTTTTTAGAATTTTAGCGTAATATATTTTAGTGTGAACTAAAAGAATTGGCAAACTGCTCATAAACTTGGACGAAAAATTTCTCGATTGTCCACAAATGCTAGTTTTTAGGGACATAAAATTCGAGCATTATAAACAACAGTAGAAGATACATATGAAGAAAGATTAAGTTACAGGCATAGTGATACAGCAAATTAATTTAAAAATGAATAAATATGATGGAAAAAGAGTAAATTTTTCAGTAATTAAAGGACCACGAGTGACGAAGAGGATTGTAAAATTGTAAGTAAAGGAAAATGAGCTGAAATAATTGTAATTAGTCTCTCTCTCTATATACGTTTATATATAAATATATATATAGGTTACCACAAGTCGAGGCACCTCGGGAGCTGGAACCTTCCCAGAGAGCTCTGGCGGGGGCTACCTTTGGGGATGCTCTCACATCTCTCTGGTTTTTTTGAACTAAGGTTCCCACATGCCGAGGCACCTCGGTCTGTTTTGAGAGGTGTATATTCCGGGGTCGCAGACCTTGGGCATACGGTAAGAGTTGTCCGCTATTCGCATTGGAATAGTCGGCCAGCTGCCTCCTAAACTGGTCGAGGCACGGAGAAGGGAATGCTGCGTCCCCACAGCAAACTCCTCTTCCGCTATCGGAAGGGCGTGGGACAAGTACCCAATGCCCGACCTACCTGATGCAGGTTTCTAGTGTTTTCCCTGCATTTCTTTAGGCGAATTCCGGGTAGTATCCTTAAACCATAGTCCGGGGGTCCTAGTTAACACTTGGCTACCTTCCTCTACCCTTCCGCATCCCCCCTTTCAAATCCTTTCCTATGCTATTAAAGGGGAGTTGCCCAAAGTGGACTACCCTCATGTAACCTGTTGCCCCCCAAAAAACAAAAAAAACAATATATAAAATGTCTACAATTCGAATTTAATTTTTGTATGATACACACGAGTACTTGTCACATGTAATGTGAATAACAGAATGGAATCTGAATTCCAACATTACTCTACAGTAGAAATGTATATAATCTAAAATAAATCAAAATTAATAATAAAGCATTTATATCATCTAGTAAAGTATGTATTTATATAATATATTGATATAAATGAAATGTTTGTGTAATTGGGAAAATAATTCTATTTTATATAAACGTATCCCTATTTTTCTTCCAAATTCATGTTCGTAATTGTTTAACTATTATTTTTATGAAATTTATGTTTTTACTAACATATTCTCATTTAAATTTTTTTTTGTATCGGAACATGACACAATTTCGAAATGAAAAAATTTACGTCCGATTGAAAGTTAAAAATTCTTCAGGATCTCAGAAACGTTGTGTGGTATTTATATTATCACTATTTTGTCTGTATTTGGCTATCTTTCTTATTGTTATGGCACTATTGCTCCTAGGGATTAGTTGTACCCGCAACACAATGTCAACAATATCCATGAAAAATTTTATTTAGAAATTATAAAATATAAAAAGACAGTCTTTAAACAAAATTTCATATTATTATGAGTCCTACAAGAACGAATAATATATTAATTTTAAATTCACTGCAATGCGGAGTAAATCAAGCGCATTTTGTAAATTTATTTGTATAACAATGATGGTATCAGAACGATAACTACATTAAGATTATTTGTAATTTATTGTTTACAATAACATTTTGCATAGGTCGTAACAACTCATTTTATGGAATGTGTTATAAAGGCGGATGTAGCTGCTCCTGCTATGATATTCTTAAGCTTTTGTGATCAAACCCGCGGGCCACCTGTCAGAGCAAATACCTAGTGTAGGAAGCGCGTTACTGATACAGAAGGCTGAAGTTGCAGTTCTCAACTTACATGCCACGTATTTACTCAGCTGCTGCAACCCACGCTCCTAGAATATCGTCTTAGGTAGGCGTATCGCTAGTGCCTTCCTTAAGTGTGCACAGGGGAAGTAATATCTCTTGGTGTTCGAAAGACGGGGGCAATACTTCAACTGCCCTTACTACACGCAGAAACGGAATGAACGAATAATCAGGTGAATCGGCTGGTGTAAAGCTCAGAGAACGACTTTTAATTCCCTAAAACTGAAATCTTTCCGGGACATAATTTTTTTTTAAAAATAGAACAAATAGAAACGAGCTCACGTCAGGGAAATGTGTACTTATTCTAAATTTCTAAATGTTTAAGGATTAAATCACCAAATCCAACGTAGAAGCGCATACGGTGTTCATTTGCTTCGTATAATCTTCGTAAATTCAAAACTAATTAATTGATATATTTAGGGGAGTGAGTAGCTTGAGAAAAATTTCTCTGAAATAACTATCAGTTTATTAAACGCCTGACGATTTGGGTTAGTTCTGATTAGTCACTGAAAAATCAATAGATAATATTATTTATGTATCAATGTAGATAATGAAGTAGATTTTATCCCAACTATTGTAATTCACGTTTAATTTAATATATCTCAAGAAAGTAACTCAACTTAATTTATTAAATGTTTTAATCATTTGAATTCTTATGAGTCTTGACGAAATGTATGAATGGTCCATAGTCATTGTTGAAATAATTAAAGGTTTGTTTAGAAAAGTTACAGTTTATATTTTATCTAATATTAAACATATCTATTCCATTTCTATGTTTCGCCGAAATGCTCTTAATTGATTTCCAGCGTAATCATGATCGAAATTCGTCTATCAATAATGCCAGTTGATTTAAATTTTGCTACGTGTAAATTAAAATTATCTGTATTATTTCATACAAAGAGCCCACCGGTATTGTTTCTCCTCATTTTAATTAATTTATGATGAATTTTTTTCTTATTACTATTAATTATTTCATATTCTGCGGTAAGAGACATGCGTTGAATTTGAAAAACGAAGAATCTGTAATTAGTATAACAAATTTACTTACCTATTAGTTTTATTTCAAGTCACTTATTATAAATTAATACTTTTTAATCTCTTCCAGAAGGCATCGTTTCCTCTAGTTTCGCGTCCATCGTACGCCATAAGCTAACACTTTTTAAAGGGTTGCGTTGCACTTACTTCCTAAATTTTTTCCCGAGCTATTTTCAATGACTTTCGTGTAAGTCGCCACGTCTGTGCGAGAGCAATTGAGAGCGGAGTTTGTATTTGCCTTCTCGCACACATTCAGGCTTGTGCTGAAAGGAACCCACCAACAGCTTGCCGACGAGGAATCCCTCACAACTGTGTTCCAGCTTTAAAACTGTTTGTTTACATTATTAAACCTTTGCTGCCAAAGTGGAATCTTTCACTTTCTATTGCAGCACGTAACATTTCAAAGACTGGGAAGTTCAAGTGATCCGGTGAAGCGATGTGCATGGAAAATGAGATGCTCACGCGGGGAGGTGTTTCGAGTCTGCGGCTCCAGAAAAAACACAATACGAAATAAGTCGAAGCATAGTCGTAGTAGAAGGATATAAAAGATGAATTTTATACGGCCAAGAATTTTAAAATTGTTAAAATAATAATATACAATTGCTATGTATTAAATAAATCCGTGTTAAATAGGAATAATAATTTCATAACAAAACTTCTTATTTTATTTTGATTCACTTCAAATATTATGAACACGTTAATTGAATTTTTTTTACTTAAATTTTTATTTTACTTAAATTTTAGTCTTTCTCTCTGTTAATGACTTTTTAAAACGACAGCTTATACTTATACGTGAAATAATGAATCTGAACGCTTCACTATGCAAAACATTCTATTCTTTGCTTGCTTTAAAATTATACACTTATGTACTTCTATTTTTCTCGTATTTTCAATATAATTAGGAGTTATGGAACAGTATTTTAATAATATTTACGAAATAAGGAGAAATAGGATAGATATTAATTTCTTGATGTTAAATATTTAGAGTGAAAAAAACATTTTAACAATAATTTTTTTGTTGTCACTGTAGATAAAGTTTGACTGTTTTAATTAGTGTAATTTGTACTGAATATGATAACATACCGTTACTAATTGCATTAGATTTCCGACCTCTGTTGGAAAAATCAATTGATGTAATTTTTTGTCTAAAAAACTGATGTGACAGTTTCCAAGTCCGTGACGGAATATAATAGTTTCTTGTGTTCCTCATAATTGTCTCTGCCACGTTATACGATATGATAGAATTCATTGTCTAAATCACTCCTCTGTTAATTACTATTTAGATAAAATATGTTTAGTTTCAAGTCTTTTCATGTATTCATCAGTCTCTTCATATATCCATATCTTGAAACCCTATAGTCTAAACGCTGGAAATATAATGATATGTAGTGAAATATAAAGTTGTACAGAGACTGGGACTCCGAGTTATTGCGTAACAGTGTTAAAATATTACTATTACATGTTCTACCTACTGACATTCCTTGGACCTGGGCCGTTAAATGTCCTTCTCCACCTTTCCCAGTCCTTAACGTCTTCCTTCATAACCCTAT
The DNA here is from genome assembly GCA_037074705.1 of Zhengitettix transpicula. NCBI lineage: Eukaryota > Metazoa > Arthropoda > Insecta > Orthoptera > Tetrigidae > Zhengitettix > Zhengitettix transpicula. The sequence goes on along the minus strand of CM073591.1, from coordinate 46,142,871 downwards.
ATCTTATTCTTTGTCCCAGAAAATTGTCTGACAGCAGCACTTTTCTTTTTCCACGTGCTGGACCTTCATCCATGTGCCTATCGATGATGTGCAGTAAAGTAATTGTCCTAATGGTGCGTCTCATCCAGTTTGCTTTTATCATAAAAACTCATTAACGATGGATTTGTCCTAATTGACTCTTCTTAGAATCTCTTCATTTTGTAACATATCTGTCAACTTTATATTTTCCGAAACCGCGTTTCAAAGTTTTCCAGGAATTTCTTCTCCTCTTTCTTATTCTCCATGTTTCTGATCCGTAAAAAACCCTGTTCCAGACGACTTTATCAGATTATTCCGCTATTCTAGAACCGAATTCGTCAGTTCGGCTCTTTTCTTAGTGACCGCTGTCTTGGCCATAGCGATACGTGACCTTATTTCTTTCGTGTTGTAGTCATCAATATAATCGGTAAAAATAATATTGATAAAATTAGTTCCCTTAATTATATCTCAAAATAACAAGAGCCGCAATAACCCGAAGAAAGCGGTAAGAGTTGCAGAAACGTTGTGTGATGTTTATTTTGAAACTTAACTTCGTCTTTTTATTAGCTACTTCTTTATCTGATTTGTCTACATGGAACATAGACGTTTCTACATTTTCTTTTGTTTATTATACTTATGAAAATTATAATTATCCTTATATAATATTGGAGATGTTTTCTAATTACCAACTCTTCTTAATTTTCCTCATGTTCGAGTAGCACGCGCCAGGTTTGTTATTTAATTAGATGTACAATTTGAGACATTGATTGATAACCACCCGATTCAGACTAATCATGGAAAACGAAAAATTTATCACTTTTAGATTGACTGACATAAGCTTTTAGTTATAGATTATTGTAATTTGATCGCAGAATTAAAAATTATTTCTCTTCCGCGGAGATAGGTGTTACCTGTCTTATGTTGACCGGAGTTAAGGGATATTGATAGTTAGGAAAGTATAGTTGTGTGAGACGATATGAGACCATTGAGGGCCTACACTGTGTAACGTTCTGGTAATTTAATTATTACTACTAACACACATGTCGTGAGTAATGGATAAGTTGTTTCAGGAAAAAAACATCCAACTCTACCGGCGAGGCAGAGAGCTCTAATGCTCTTCGACGCGCTTCTACGTCACTCCCTTCAGGCAAATATATTGGCCTCGACGTTCTGGTCTACTCAGATTATCCCAGATTTACGAAGTTACGGTTGTGCAGAACCTGTTCCCAGAACGACGGGTGTTTGATACGCATAAGCCTACTTGAGGATTTGCAGCAGAACGCAAAGTCGGCGGTAATGAGTAAGCGGACAGCTGTTTTCGCAATCCGGTCGGCTGGCGAGCTCTAATGCATAGGGCGCGGATCAACATTACTTCGCAGTCATAAATGCGGAATTCGGGCTACCAAGAATTATATTAAGTGTGTACGTGGTGGCATGGTTGCCGGCGTCGCCACCAGAGCGCTGGTCAATGCCGCGCCGAGGGCGTCCCAGTGCAAGTGCAGCGCCCAGAGTGCAGGGACCGGCGCGGCAGTACTCGCTCGTGGAGATGTCCAACTCGTAAGGTCAGTACGTCGACACATCTTCGTCACCGACAAAAACAACTCTTCTCCACGTTTAAATATTTTTGTTAGTCGTTTTCAGTTTCTGATGAAATCAGGAAAGTAACAGCTCACGTAGCCAGTACGAAACGACAATTATAGCAAAAGATCTGTGGAAAAAAATCGACGTGAGCTTCTGTTGGGGTTTATAGCATTAAATAGTGCCCAGAAGACATCAAGCTGAACAGAAAAAGAAACACTACACTTAATACTCCCAATTGGGAATTACTACTTGAACTTAAGTTGTAAGCAATCAACTGGACACTATATTAGAGTAAAACATTAACTTTTGGAACAGAGACGAATTGACATCTGTTTATTGCATAATAAATTTATTAGGTATAGATGGAAAAGAAGCAATCGACTGTCACTAGTGTTTGATCGAAACGAACCAAGGTCCGCCCATCCTAACAAGATTCTCGCGCTAAGTTCTTTTTGGTGCATTCTGTGCTTTATAAAATTCATAAAATGAAACTTCAACTGGAATAAAAAAAATAATCTATGAGAAAGTTTCTGAAAAATTCGTTTAAGTAAATTTATTTTTGATGGAATGATGAGAAAAATAAAAGAAATCCATAGTTTCAGTGGTGGTATATGATAGACGTAATTAATTTGTGTTCAAAAAACTGTCAACCATAACAGTTAAGGATTATATTTAACGAGCATACCACTTTTGCTCTACTACAACACTGCTATTATCGTTTCGAACTTTTCACATACTATTTATTGTGTACAATAAATATTAAGGAAGACAGCGCTGTCGGAATGTTACTTAACTGAGCTCATAAATTTGACCGCAAGATTCACTACGTTAGTTTAATATGTTTTCTCGCTCACGGTTTCGTGAATATATTCAAATTTTGAGGTCGGTGGGGTACGATAGCTATCATAAAACATTAATTATATCTCTATTTGCAAAACTTTGCGTAATTCAGAAGCAGTGTAAAAAATTCACCAACCAATGTGAAACCAGGTCAAAGTTAATTATCGAAGTTTTAATAGCTGATACTATCTTTTAATAGAACATATTTGGAAGAAAGTTAATATTGACTTTGCTATTCGATGATAATCGAAGTGCATCTGTTTCTGGGGGAAGGTGTAAGACAGATCTTTTCTAACGATGCACACATTCAAAGCGTTATTTCAGGAGCTTACTACGTAGTTAGGTTGAATTTAAGAATTTATTTTTTAAGATTCAAGTGACTTCGAGCAATTTTTTGACAATGTTTTTTCAATTATTTTAAAGGTTGTTATATTTAGATATTATAATATTCATCAATAATGAATGAATTTTCATGTATTGAATTCGTCATATGTTGGCGCCGAAATGTGTGAGACTTCAATGCACACTTCAATATACAAAATAATTTATGCAAATCTGAATATTCATAGAATATAAATCAACATAAATTTTGAAGTCATTTTCACTAAAAGAAATAGATCCTTTAAAATTAAGTCAGAAATTTATTTTATCTTCCAAAGATCATTTACAATGATAGTGGGCGACAACATTGAAACGTAACATAATTATTCGTAAGTAATGGGTTGAATTAGAAAATAAATATTTTCTCAATAAATAAGCAAAATATCACTAAGAATATCCAGTTTTATAATATATTAAAAAAAATTATTTTCACATTTACAATTTTGAACAAATATTTCAACCTTTATAAAATTAAATGGCTTAATAATATTAAACGATAACGTCGCCATCTTCCGTCTGATAAACGTAATGTACTGAAGTATGGACCACAGTCAAGTTGCCCAAAATTTATTATCTAAACTTAAAAAATACTCTAGTCCCAGAATGTAATTATCGTTATTACAAATAGTTTTAATAAATTGAACATACTTAAATACATAATTTAAATAATTAACCATGTCATTAATTGTCGACATCAACTAAGTATTTAAATTAATTATATATATTATAGAAATTTGGTCAATGATTTTTGAATTATGGGATCGTTTATTCTCTTTTCTATTCGTGGAAAAATGTGAGCGCTATTTAATTCACTATGTGAAGGAATCTGTTTCATGTAGACGTGACAACCGGATATTTTTAGCTATTTATTTACTCGTGACACGTTGCTTTGCCGCTTGCATGAACAACTGCGACACTGTGCCGCAGTGCAGTATAGCTCGTCCCTTCGCAGATGTTTTAAGGTAAAGTTAATAACGTATTGACGCACATAGTTGCGCCAACGCACGTTATATGATCTGTTGACAATTTTGCCTTAATGTAAATTCAGTGCTAAACGGTGTCAGCATTGTGGGATATACATGAACTACAAAAAATATCGTCAAAAAGGGCGCTCTTCGAATATATTGAAATTGCAGTGCGTTCTTCTGTGACCAGGATAAAATACATATGTAATTGTGTTTTTGACAACAGTAGTAAGAATGTATTAAATACACTGAAAACTAATAAGTATCTATATAATTCACTCATAGAAGTTTTTATTAATGGACCCCCTCATTAGTGATAATTTTTAATTGATATATGAATTTCCTCAATACGATTTGGGATTTTGAGTTTTTCCGAGTTAAAGTTTAAAATAAATAATTTGTATAAATATATAATTTGTTAGAAATGTAAATATTGTATACCAAGAAGTCATTTAGCCTATCGTTTCTAAATATAATTTACTTGATGTGTTAAAATAATTAAGAATCATATACACTTCAGAAAATAAAAATGACGTCCTGCGGGCAAATGTATATTTTTTGTTACTTTTTAATTTCGTTAACTTGTATGTTAGTTATTTTGATAATATAAATAATTATTTGTATGTCCCATACAACACTATACATACACACACATATATATATATATATATATATATATATATATATATGCGTTTGTGTGCGTGTCGATGAAAGGAATAAAAAAGAGAATATATTGAATATAAAATAGGAATAATTACGTTATTATTATTCATCGAAACAACAATCAGAAAATTTAATTTTTTATAATGTAATGTGCTGTGAATGTTTGGAATTAAGAAATATTTAGACATATCGTGTAAAACAGTCATTCAACATAAGCATAATCATTTAACATCAACTTTATTTAGTTAAGAAACCAATAAACATTACAATTCTGTTTTTAAATTTTATTTTTTCTATCTAAATGATTTTCATATCTAACACTCTTGAATTTTTTAAAATATTTTTGTGTGATGTTAAGTAAAAATTTTTAAATAATAAAATAATAATTTTTTTTAAGCAAGTGTGTTATATGCTCTTTTATATAATTTGAAAATATTGTTTTTGGGATATTAAGTGGTTTCAATTTGAGATACTCATATATGTCTTAGTTATTTATTTCACAATTCTACTGTTATTGCAGAATTATTATATTTATGAGGAATTCTCACACGAGAGAGGATTAATTTATTATATTATCATTTTATTTGTTGTTTTACGTTAATATTAACATTTTACGTGGATAATTTCTGCTTTGTGTAATATCTAAGATTTGAATTTATTAAAATTAATTAAGACTTTACGATAACCCAATTTCATAACGATTTTCATCGGGGCAATAAGTTTATAGCGGTAGAAGTATTTAATTAGAGTAGTTTTTCGAAATTTAATATAAAATCGGAGTTATATATGTGAAAAATTTAATCACCCTAATTGAACATATTATTTTCAAAAATTAGTTTTTATGACTGCCAATTTGCGTTAAGACTGAAATTATTCGGAAAAACTTTAATTATTTCTTTTAATTTAATAATAACAAATTATATTTAATTAGATGAAAATGTATATTTTTTTGTTAGAAATTAAATGTCGTGTACTCTCATGATATATTCTGCGACTTATAATCGAGGCAATGATTATGTAATCTATTTGAATATTCTGAATAAAATTCAAAATGGACTTTTCCGACACCAAACGAAAAAAAGTTTAATCAGTATACTCGTACGTTTCGTATAACATTTTGATAAGTTAAATAATTCTTATTCGCATATGTTTTACATATGTTTTAGGTAGTTAAGCGGTGAACATTCGGTCGATAGTGTTTGAGTGCTATTAAATAACAATTATAGTTATATTTCTCCTAAAATTGCGTGTTATTTTTTTGGAACTATTCTCTATTTCTATAATAAAATGAAAAATAAATTTTTAATTACAGGTGGAGTTACAGTAACCTACGTAAAATTGAATTATATATTCGAATATTAAATAGTGACGCGCGCCATTGTTTGATAGAAATCCTTAGGATTACTGTTCTACGATTATATCATGACTGAATATCTCTGGCGTAACGAACTTTGACGTGTTTGTCGTAATTTGAATGCCTTGGAAAATTAACATTTTTAAACATAAAAACGGGTATCCTTGAAAGTATATTAATAGTATACTTTTACGCAATAATACTTGCATCTCTATAAGAATTATTAATAAATTATAGTTACTATTATTCGTAAAATAATTTTTTTTGACTATTCGTGCTATTCGAAGTATTCGGAAATACTTATTTTATATAATTTAAATTTTTTTTCAAGAAAGTTATGAGTTTTAGATAACGTGTTCGTTAACTATATTTAAATGTACTGACGGAAACAAATGAGTTTGACAGTTAATGATTAAGTGGAGTCCAATTCGAATCGATACCTGTATAATTAATTCTTTCTAAATTTGTTTGTTCAAAAATAATTATCTGTTATAATTAAATGTACGTCGCTTTCAGTTAATTTCTAACGGAACTGTACATATAACAAAAAGAAAACAAAGTACTGAATAGCTCACAGAGTATAAAAACATTACAATCGTGAAATAAGTATTTTCGAATTCGTTTAAGTGAATATTGGCTGTTTTCACTATATATAAAAGGTCTTGACTATCTCATGAAAATATATTTCTGAACGAATTGTTCTACCATCTTATCTCAGCATAAAGCCTGTTAATCTTTGTAAGTTTTTTTGAATATTTCTTCCTAATGGCAGATAGAGAAAGTTAATACATAATGACAATGTTTAAGCACGGGACACTTCTTTAGATATAATATAACCACTGACCAATAAGAAGGATAGCCAAAAAAAAGTGATAATATAAAAACCATATTTCTGTTATGCAGTCCGAGGTTAAGGCAAAAGTCTTTCTTCATGATAAGTCTTGTATAACATATGTCAAAACTGTAAATAATTGGTGAAATTCAACAGTCTGTAGCCGAAAGCCCAGGTACTTCTTACTTGCATGAAAGAGAAAATTTACGTACTCCTACATCATTGAAAAGTCGTTTAGCTTCGATCTCATATGATTCTGGGAATTGCAAAAGTTTTATGATATTTATTTTCAATTATAATTAAATTACCAGAATATTTCCAACTATCATTTAGCTATTTATTTATAACGAAATATTTTTCTATTAAGGACGGTGCAACAATTAGACGCACTGAAATCTTCATAAAAATTACTGTACTTTGTGGAGCACACGAAGAAAGTGACATACGTTTAATTTATTCTATCTTATTTGTATAAAATAACATAACATTAATTACTTTACTTCACTCCATCAATTTGTCTAGTCTTTTGTAAATTTTTTGAAGCTCAACATTTATCTACATTTGGATATTTTGATTTTCAATCACAAATTCGCAAATCATATGCAATTGATCTATTATTGATGTTAAAATGAAAAATTTACGTCTGATAGAAAATTAATAATAAGAAAAATAGCCAAATACAGACAAAATAAGTGATAATATGAAAACCACACAACGTTTCTAGATTTCTTGTTCCTTTCTTCAGGAGCAGAACAAACGCAACTCGAGAGCTTATGAGTGTTGTCAACTGACTTGTGCAGTTGTGTCTCTCTCGGTTATTACTTTTTTTCTGCACCTGAAGAAAGGAACAAGGCTTCCAGGAACGTTGCGTGGTATTTATATTATCATTTCTTTTGTCTGTTTTGGCTATCCTTCTTATTAATAATTAATAAACATCTGAGTTTTCTCCTATGTTTCCTGACGTTATATTCCAACACAAACTTCAGTTATAGGTGCCAATTTACTCCAATAATTAATTTTCTGATAAAACGCTTGCTGGTTTCTTTGGTTGTCTTATCGTAGCTCAAAAGTAAGTACAGTTTATTCAAAGTACTAAAAAATACACACAATTTGTTTCAACAAAATATATCTCAGAATAAGGATACACTAATTATGAAAATACGAATAGATTTGTAATATTAACGTAGAAATTTAAATATACGTTGGCGTCTTCTGATCCTCCAAATCTGAAAGTTGGCGTATTATAGTGGGTTGCATACTATAAATAGGCTGTTATATAACTTCCATAGATAAGATTACTAGAGCACTCATTAATCAGTTGAACAGTAATAAACATATTGACAAATAATAATAACATATTTCAAAATATTAAAAATTAAATAAATTAAAAATTTCTCCTAAACTATTATAAATGAATATCAGTGTCGAATAATCGATGCAACGGGAGACGTAGTGGTATTATGGACGTCGACTTCAATTGGCCGTTGTGGCTATCGAGGAAGAAAATATTTGACGAAGAATGGAACTTGACTAGGAAAGGACCCAGCTATTTGACTTCACAATTTCACATTCCATGGAAAACTCAATTTGGGCCTCCGGAGGGGGTATTCGAAGACCTATTACCCCATTACCAGTCCCGCAGTTTACCACGGCGCCACCCGGCTGTGTGTTAATTAAAATTTAATGTTACTGGGAGTCATATAAAATATATTTTTTTCTTTGTTTCTTACAGTTCTCTAACCCAAGTTGACCACACTGACTAGAAATTAAATAGCACAGTAATTTATTTCAGCCCTCAGCCGTCCTAATGGGAAACATCGGTTCATTGCACCTGGGTAGTGCGTTTTAGGGCATCGTTAGCGATTCTTTGACGTCATTACTCAAGTGTTCCCTCCCATTCCCAATTGGCGCTTTGTGATGTCGGATCATGTTCTTTCACTGCTGGTAATGGTTACTGTATCATGATTTGCAGTTCTCCAGTTGATTTCCTTCTTCTATAATTTATATTACCTCAAAAGTAACATTCTTCATTCATATGAAAATTTGGAAGGAGTGTAACACCTTCATTTTGATGATTTATGGCCAGCGACGAGTTATTTCGGGACGTGTTAAATTATATTTTTAATGTATAGTGAAAACGTAAGTCTTAAAATATAGCGATCATCAGACTAAGCTATTGCTTGACTTGGAAGGGCCATCAACAAATCTGCACGGTTGCGTGAACGAATGGTTTATTAGCGCTGAATTATTGCGGGACATATTTTATGTGGACAGCAGAGAAGTGGTACTGCAATTCATATTTTTGTATTTGTTGGGGAGAAAGAGGTTTCGTTCTGAGCTGTGAGCGAAAATGTAAATAACGAGTTCATCTTTATTTAATGCGCTGTTCCTTGTCTTTCCGCTATTACATAAACTTCCTGGAATAAATACCAGCGGTTTGGGAAGACAAAACGCTTATGTATTTTTAATAAATGATGAATTGACAATGTTTGTGTGGAAATACTGTACTGTATCTTTGAAGAGATACAATTTCACAAGTAATTTTATTAGCTATTATTTGTTTCATAAAAACAGGAGACGTGTTCTGTGTTCAATACTTTCATGCTGGAACAATAATTTATTGGTCACAGAAAATTCGTCAGACTTCCGCCATTTATTTTGTTTTACGTAATGTAAAGTAAGAATGTAGTTCTAACCATTGCGGATAACTTTTAAATAGAATTAAAATTTGTAGCGAGATTTGTACGCAGCGACAGTATCTGTTACTTCATATGTTTTCATAATCTTTAAAATAAATGAGCCTTTATAGGACATTGACAAAATTATAACGTAAAATTGAACAAAAAGTACATTTACTTGAAACATATATATATACATATAAATTATATCGATGAAAAAAATAGTTCTCAGGTTTCCACACGGGACACGCAGCGATAAAAACCGCGACCAAGAACTAGTTCTTCAGCAACTACACCGGAAAAGACTTCCATTCTATTGATATCTTGATATTTGCAGTGTATCAAAAAAACATTTTTTAGTTTAAGAATGTAGTTAATGAAAAAATAGACAACACAAGAAATCACATATTAAAATATGCAATTAAATTAATTGTATTCGAGTGACCCGTTCAATCTTTAATTTAATTTTTATAATATTTTAATGAAATTAAATGGAACTAACTTACTTAAAATAAAGTGTATTCTATTTTTCATGGGGATTATAAGTTTATCAAAATTAATATTCAATTTCAAAAAACCCTGAACTATAAATTGGATGATTACAAAAAGTTTTCGTATAACTCTAATTTTGAAATACAAATAATTAAGGTTATAAAAAAGTCAAACATTTTCAGAGCAAATAAATTAAAACTATAAAATTATTAAAAAATAGTAAAAAATGTTGGTAGTATTTTGTGGAGTATAGAAATTTGAAATGGAAAACAAATTTTATAATACATTCAGACGTTCGTTTTCCGTTTAAAATTAGGATTCTCAAGACCTGTTTGATTAAAAACAAAGAATTTGTGTTTAATGAACCTCTGAGGGATTGAATTTAATGGAAGAAAAGGCAAGGCTTCCATAATGCATGTCCCTAGCTTATTTCTTCAAAGAACGACGGGGGGAGAGATTTGGTGTATTGATTGATGCTGGAGAATGAGGCGGAACGCGGACAGTATAAAGCATTCAGTATTCCATACAAAATGAAAACCCACTAATAGCAAAGGCTTGTCCTTGCAGGCGTTGTATTGTTCACCTACAATTCCTGAATTAACTATCCTTAGCTTATATCGATGCTTTTCTAAAACTGCTGAAAATAAATATGCACCAAAATTAAATCAAACATATTTAATGCATCAGTGACATTTATATTTAGCCATAATTAATTGTTCAATAGCCAGTTCGGTGATGAAAGAATTGTTAAGGTTTGTTCAAATTTTTGATTCAAAACAACAATTGAAAATATTAAAATGTGTCTATTCTACTCGGACAGCTGTTAATTTAATTTTTAATTCAATTTTATCATTTAATTAAAAATAAATTACGGATTAAGAAGAACACTTAGACCAGATTTATGGTACTCAGTGATTATTAATTACTCTTCATTCAGATTATTCTTCTAGTTTGCTATAATTCACGTAAATGGAGTGAGAGAAGTTATATTGGATTTTGATACATTCTGATAATAAAGAATATTATGTATACTTCGTTGGGAAACATTTATAACAATCGATCAAGTGCGAGATTATTTTTCCTGTTATCATTTATTTAAAAAATCGTAATAATCACACGAAGTGCTTCAATCTAGAAATATGACGTTGAAACTAACATGTAAATAAGACATGATTAGAGAATCAATTACATTAATAGTTTCTCTCACAATTTTACATCATTGACTAATATATCATTTGCAATAGTTCGGGTTATTTTTCAGCAATTATTTGATAAACTGATGTTTTAGTATCTTATGATGAATATCTATTTTTTATGTATAATGGTAGAAATTACAGGATCTTCTACATTATTTGGTAAAGAGAAGAAATTGGAAAATAAAATAATTTTCGTTAAGTTTTATAAGAGATATATAAAGAAAGGGATAAACTGAATTTTAGAAATGTGGGAGTAGACAGTGCAATATTGTTCGTCTTCAGGGTTGGAGTTCACCTTACTGCGCGGCACAATCGATGACGGTCCAGTTTAGCATTCTTCTTGACTGGTGATACCCCTCCCGTTGTGTAACCTTACAGCATTAGTAAGCGCCTAGAGGTTGACCGCGTTAGATCGGTGTCGTGTATGTGTTTCTACCACATGCATCGTGGCTACGTTGTACTGGCTTCCCCTGTCTCAATCCTCGCCATCGGACATCGTCCTTTCGTTCGCTATAGTTCAGCGCGTAAGCATGACAGTCCAACAAAGCTTACAGACATGAGGCGGCTATCTCGACTTTCATTGGGTCGACGAAACGTCATGTCCGACTCTTTACTACTGATTCACGTATAACAATTTTCAATAAAACAGAAGATAGCGTTAAAACCGAAAAATTTGTTTCTATTTTCAGCTCTGCTAAGGAACAAGTGTCGTTCTCTTAATCTATAAAACTATGTGAAGGGAACGTGCCACGAGATAGAAAAATATTACGTAATATACCTGGGCGGAATCTAAAGAACTACGTATACAGCATATATACCGAGAAAAATAATTGATAAGGCAGTATACTATTTATATCCTCATCAATCTGTCACAATACCAGTAACAATAAAGAAAGATGTTATTATACACAAATTTGTGTGCACATATGATTCTGAAATATATGCTTTACTTAACAGATATTTTGTCACATTAAATTATTCTGGAAGTCGTGTGCAATGTGTTGGGCGCTACGTTGTGCATAACATGAGAATTACTGACGAAACTATAACGGAAAAACTAAATAGACAAAGCAGTCTCAAGGTAATCACCGTAATAAGTACCAAATTTCATACTTTTGTCAGTTTTATATTTTGGGAGAATATTTTACGTTAAGTCAATTAGAAGAAATTTCAAAACTTCATCCACACTTTGGATTTTTAAATCTCCATAAACTATAATTATTGAAATCGCCAGATATTTTAGAAATTATATTATTTTTGTTATTTTATCACTTAGCCCTCTTATGTACACCCCCCCCCCTCCCATCAAGCAAAACTTCTTTGGAACGGAGCTCTCTGATTAGAACCTTTCTACTGAATTGACCACATACAATGCACAGTTAAATACCAGTAATAATTTTAATATTACAGTAGACCCAAAATATTAGATTTAAAGAAAACGTAATGAGAATTGAACATACGAATATGTGATTGCCATTTTGTTACGTTAAACCTTGCGGCAATAGTCGGTTTGATTGCGTCTTAAATTGATATTGTCTTCTTAGGTCCTCGCAAATCGCTGTTTCGTTATAGGCTGCATTATTTTGAGGATATAAATTTATCATTTACGGCCATTTATAACGCTTATTTTTAAAATAAGGACGGGAAAGGCACGCGAATATTTCATTTGGGAAACTGTGCGGAAGCTTTTCAGACACCTTATAGTGGGAGGAGCTATATTTCTTTCATAGTCAATAAGAATAAAATATTCTGCCAGTACTAAAAGCTGTATTTCTTTTTGTATTAAGGAAAAGGACCTAAATTATTCTGACGACGAAGCCAGTTTAGTGAAAGTTTAAACCAACAGGTCCCGAAAGCCTATCTCAGATACTTTCGTTTTGAGATGGGTTTTTACCGTCACTTTAAAAGCGCTTAGCATCATATAAATATCAGTGCATGACATACTTGGTTATCTCTAAACTAAACGTCAATAGCCAAACAAAGATGCTTTTCATTATTTTCTTTAACCAGTGAACATATTTAAGAGTTGTAGACCATTAGTGACATTAAAAGTTATAGAATTCTTAAAGTTATTTTTAACAAAGTTGTACATTTATTATGCTTAATGACAAATACCATCATAGGAAATGATTCCTTCAGTTGGAGGAATGTACCCATAACAAAAATGAATATCTTCAGATTATTTCACACTTCATTGGCTAAGTCGACCAATTCTTATCATAATAAACATGTGTGTTTTCAGTCTTATTCTGAAATTTGGACATTGACATCATTCCCCGAAGCTTAAAAGAGTGATGTCAAAAAGAATAAATCCAGAATCTCAACTAAATGAAAAACTTGTAAAATACTTATGTGAATAATATTTCTTAATAAACTCGAGTTTTCACTAAAATTCGAACGAAAATTACATTTATAACTGCAACTCATAGTTAATAATTTCTAAACATTTTTTAAAATACAAGAGACTGACATTTATTTAAGAGAATCTTCCCAGAGAGCTCTGGCGGGGGCTACCTTTGGGGATGCCCTCACATCTCTCTGGTTTTTTTTGAACTAAGGTTCCCACATGCCGAGGCACCTCGATCTGTTTTGAGAGGTGTATGTTCCGGGGTCGCAGACCTTGGGCATACGGCAAGAGTTGTCCGCTATTCCTATTGGAATAGTCGGCCAGCTGCCTCCTAAACAGGCCAAGGCATGGCGAGGGGTAAGCTGCGTCCCCACAGCAAACTTCTCTCCCGTCATCGGAAGGGCGTGGGACAAGTACCAAATGCCCGACCTACCTGATGCAGGTTTTTCTAGGGTTTTCCCTGCATTTCTTTAGGCGAATGCCAGGTAGGATCCTTAAAATATAGCCCGGGGGCCCTAGTTAACCCTTGGCTACCTTCCTCTACCCTTCCGCATCCCCCCTTTCAAATCCCTTCCTATGCTATTAAAGGGGAGTTGCCCAAAGTGGCTCACCCTCATTTAGCCTGTTGCCCTAAAAAAAAAAAATTATTTAAGATAATGTTATTGTGTATTTATGATCTTAAATATTAAATGTTTTGTTATCAATAATATGAATAAAAAATAAAATTCAATCAAAGCGGGTAAAAATTTATAATTGTAAATGTAATGAGGAATTACTGAACACAGGTTTTTAAAATGGCTGGAATTCTTTACTACTCCGGCGGATTATATAGCACGTAGATATCATTAATTTTACTTTCAGGGTTGGTGTAAAATAATTAGTTAAAATTTTTGGGCAAAAAAAAGAGAAAACTACAATTATAATAAAAAATTCCTTTTGTCTTCGAGAAATAATTTTTTTTGTATGGCAAGAGAATTCCAAATGAATAAAAATACAACTTAAAATTGAATTATTTCAATATTTAAATAAATAAAAAGCCGGTAATACTGAAAATGAAATATAATCTATATTAAAAACCCAAAACACAACTTTTCATCCCGCGTTTGGAATTATTTTTGCAAATTTCTCACCTGATTGAGTCCCAAAGACGGGATTTAACGCTGTATTTTGAGTTTCTAATACAGATTATATTAATTATTCTGACTTTTTGGTCCGTTTATTTGCTTATTGATAATTAAATGTCAGATAAATATTTAATTTGGATTTGAAGCTTGTTCTGAAATATTCATCTCACTCCAGCTGTTTTTATCCCATGGTAAACAAGCCTCAAAACAATATTAGACGTTGATAATTTACAAAAGGTAACAAAAATTATGATTGTTTAATTTTAGGAAAACCTGTTGACATTATAAATTATCATCACTACGTTTCTCTTTGTTTATATGAGAACAGCTGCATTTGTTCTCATTCATTAGTACAATACTTTTAATATGAAAAGAACTATCGAACTTTCTTTTCGGGACTTTTCCTTTTTTGAAACTTTTGTTTAGATTCGAAATATGTGTAATATTATCCCGGAATATTTACTTCAAGTCGTTCGGTTTTTTTTTACAAGAAAACCTGTAATTTGTAGGAAATTACTTTTTAACTGTCTCATCATGAAATGTAATTTCTTATCTCCCAGAAGTGAGTGCGTATTTTGCTCTGGATGCCATCCTATAAAGAACTAGCAAAGCAACGGCGCAGATACGCACTGTGCACAAGAATAGAATCATCTGAGATGAGTTGGCTATTTAGTTACTGTTATTGCCGGAAAGTACGAGGGAAAATGTCATTTTGCGGGAGCAAACATTTTAGCCTCGTGGCTCCTCTGGAATAATAATAATGCCGATTAAATGTGCGTCTTCCGAGGTTAGCCTTTGTGGCGCAGTTAATTGTACGTTTATTCAGAAGTCAACTCGTACCAGGATATTATTTAAAGGCCTGAATCGTGCTATGAAAACTGTGTTTTTCGGTCTAAAAGATACATAATCTCTACAATTGGTGGCGAGGCATACAAATTTGTTGATTAAAACTCGTGAACACAATTGCAATTATTTGTTGTTTTACGTATAACATTTACTGATTTCGTAAACCCATTCTGCCACAGTAAGCAATTATTCAAAAATGACTTTTGCAATTACAAAATATTTCTTTTTAATTAAATTTGAAAGAGAGAGAATGAAGGGACAATTAAACTGTAGGTCATTTATTTAATTTTCTATTAGTTTTATGTACATACCATTGGGCTGTCCTCGCTTTTCTTAAAACGCAAAGTATTCTGTAGACTTGAGTGATATTTTTACAGATGTTATTTATTTTCATTAACCTTTTAACTGCTTTCATTTCGCGGAAATGTCAGTTATAAAAATTTTTGAACTTCTAAATTACATATTTTTTTAAAAAATGATTCACTGTATAAATAATGGGGTCTAAACTTACTTACGACACTAACAGTCATACAAGTAATAACAGCAGAAGCAAAAAAAATAATTTATTCAGATATTTATTTGTAGTAGAGTGGTTATATCGACCTGTTGTGATGTATTGTCCAGTTTCATTGGCCCTCAATCCCACTGGAGCTCCCGCTGTCTAAGTTCGTACGGTGGAGTACTGCATTGGGTACTTCATCATTAACGGCGTTAAATGATTAATTAGCTTTCAGGAATAAATATGTGACCTTTTATTGACTTATAAAAAATTTGAAATAACAATTTTAGTTTTGTAAAAGCAATAATTGACGGGACATACTTTTTCACCTCTTGTAACCAATTTTTGAGGTTGGCCTCCCAGAAATATAAATTTACAGTGAGTACAGACAGTCAATTAAGATTTTCCATTCCTTTCAACTTTGGGAACTTTTAATCATTTGCGGCGGTCATTCTTTAATCTAATGGACGTTCTCTTTGTCAGTAATCGTTTCGCTTGTCTAGATAATATATATATATATATATATATTTAAGGAAACCAATAATCTGTCTTGTATTAAAATAAAACAAAAATGTGTCAGTTTGGACGGTATGAACTGAAAATGAAATGAAACGATTTAAATGAATTTTCATATTTGTATTCATACTTTCTCAAGGTAAAAAATAAGGTGTATAGTTTGTCAAATTTTAAGGTAAGAGTCGAAGCTTAGATAAAATTTAAACCATGAATAAATGACTATGGATAACTGCAGTGTCTTTGGAATAATATCACTTCGTTTAGGGATATCAGTGGTAATTCTTTATATATAATCAAGGACGGATACACACAGTTATTTAAGTTGGAAGTTACTCTATAGAATTGCGAATCATTGCGCCATTGGGTGTGAAGAGTGTTATCATTGCGCCATTCTATTTCTAGAGAACGATCTTGAACATTACATTTTTATAACAATTTGTAACACGGAATAGGTTGAAAGACGTAAATAGAGTTTTGCGTGCAGATTTTATTTTATTTATTCCATTAGTCCTAGAATAAGGAACTAGGATACGTCATTACATAAAATATAATTATTAGAAGCTACAAATAATGACAGTTATAAGTTAAAATGCACGTACCTAAAATCGGGAACACAAATTTCTCCGTCTAACATAACTAAAAGAACTATATAGTAATAATAAGAAATAATATTTAACGTTACTAAGGGTATAATACTATATTTACAAAATTTAAACAAATTTAATACGCACCAGATAAAAAATATTTAGAGAATTAACTATCATAAAATGTTTTACACATCACACGAGAATAAAAACCAAACTTGACCCACGAACACTAGGAAGAAACAAAGGACGGACAAGTCAATACATGAAACTGAGCGGCGAGAAATCTGCCTTTTCGGTAGAAACTCCAACATTTTTGCAGTGAATTGCAAAATTAAAAAATTAGTAGTTTAAAGAGTAACACATTAAACACTTTTACAGTAAACACAAAAACGTAATTATTTATTAGGGGAACGATCAAGAAACATCTGTACTGAGTAAAATGAGCCATTAACTGGAATATTTTTGGCCTTAATTCAAAAGCTCTTATTGTCCCTTACCTCTGGAGGAAGACTATTGCAAAAAAAACTATTCCTGAATGGTGAATACTTCTCTGGTAAAGAGCAAGGCGATACTGAGCAATTTCTATTCTCATAATCGTGAGACTCGTCTGAAACAAATTCATGTTCCGCTTTACGAACTTCAAAATTTCATTAATAACTAACTGGGTAAAGTTTATAATAGGAAACTTTCGGAAAACGATTTACAACTAGATTTATTACCCGTATTAGATGTCACGCTTTTGCAACTTAAATATTTCAATGCTCCTGAAGCAATTTCCCCAATTTTCGATGCCATAACACATAAGGGAATGAAAATACTCGAAGTAAACCATTTTCGTTGTGTTGATGTTCTGAGAGTGTAACATGCCGAAATGAGTTTCACAGCAAGAAGATTTATGTGGTGAGTCCACTTTAATGTGTTGTTAATCTGAAGACCTAGGAAAGGAGCCTCTGCGGAGAACTTGTCTTGAAGGTTGTTACCACCATCCGTCGAGAACTGGACGAACTTTAGTTTGTCCAGAGTGTTGTCTACGTTTCTAAAAAATTCTTCACATTTTCAACTGGAATCACTAAATTTGTGACATCAGCGTAGAGAAGGGATTTAAGAGGATGTACGAATCCTGGAAGATCATTAATATAAAGAAGGAAAGGTAATAGTCCAAGTATAGAGATTTGACGAACAGATGTTTCCCCGTACGATATAGTATTATAAATTTATAAGTAATATTTCATGATCAACTGTGTCGAATGGTCAGCATTAATCAAGCTAAAATGCAAAATTTACGTTTAATTGGAAATTAATAATAGCAAAATACAGACAAAAGAAGTGAAAATATAAATAACACACAACGTTCCTGGAAGCCTTGTTCCTTTTTCCAGGTGCAAAAAAATATGTAAGAGCCGAGAGTGACACATCTGCCGGGGGGGGGGGGGGGTAAAGTCAGTTGACAAAACTCATGAGTAGTGCCCAGCAGTTGTATCTCTCTCGGCTCTTACATATTTTTTTGAACCTGAGAAAATGAACAAGGCTACCAGAAACGTTGTGTGGTATTTACATTACCACTTATTTTGTCTGTATTTGGCTATCCTTCTAATTATTATTCCAGCTACTACATCATTCATTTTGAATAGATTCGTACTTTACACTATTTGTGTTTTCCTTTAAGGAAATGTTTATGGAGAAACTTAAAATATTAAATTTTCTCAAGAAATTAAGTAATTAAATGTGAATACTTATTTTGAAAAGTTTGGAAAAAATAGGAAGCAGAGAAATGGGACTATTATTTGATACTTCGAATGATGGACCTTTCTTGAATAAGGGATTCACAAGAATGTGTCATTAAAGGACCAAATATAAAGACATATGCTTGATAATTAAGTTGGACTGCTAAAAATTAGGAGGAATACGAGCACTGAATTTGATTTGTGAATCGGTATTAAAGTGATCTTCTGCTCATCTTGAGTAACAAAACTTCTAGAATAGTTTTTATATCATGCCTGCGTCATCTTTTAAGGTATCGATTAAGGTAATTAAATACTCGTGCTTGTCAAAAGTTAATGCTACGAGCAATATAAAAAAAGATACGTTCCAGAAAAGAACTGGATAACTTGATGTGAAATTTGATGCCCCTCCGACGCGCAATTAGGATGAGAGCGTAAACCGTCGGTGCCGCATTAGGGCTTATTCGAGCAGCTCACAGCACGTACGATAATTTCGGCAACTCTATCAGCGCCGTGTCCTTTGTAAGAGCATACGAGGCGTAATGAGGTTGGCGGCGTAATGCGGTCCCATGAACGGCGCGCGAGCGAAGCGCTATTAGGTGATATCGCCACGAGGACTGTCTGCAGACAAAAAAATTCTGCACGGGGAGGGTTTACCATTTTGCAGTGGCAAATATCTGCACCAAGCAAGGGGCTGTACGGCTGATATGGCCAGACCGCCTCCCGGGCTGAACAAGTGCTTGAGGCTTCAGCTACTAGGGAATGAAACTCATGAAGTATTGCAATTAATACTTGAAAAATAAAATTCTTTACCGCCAGTGGTTAATACGACTATTTGGGATTAAGCTCAGACGTACTTACACGCTACAGACATTTTTTTAAATGGAAATCAGAATTAGCTGATAGCAACGGAAGCACGATGTTTGAGCTTCCGCCAGCTGTAGTTTTAGGGTAACACACTACAGAGGGTAATCCACATAGTAGAAACTCCCCTTTGGTAGCATTGGAAGGGATATGAAAGGGAGGATGTGGAAGGGTAGTGGAAGGTAGCCAAGAATTAATCGGGGGCCCCGGACTATAGTTTAAGGATCCTACCCGGCATTCGCCTAAAAGTAATGCAGGACAAACCCTAGAAATCCTGCATTAGCTAGGTCGGGTATTGGGTACTTGTCCCACGCCCTTCCGATAGCGGGAGAGGAGTTTTCTGTGGGGACTCAGCATTCCCTTCTCCGTGCCTCGACGAGTTTAGGAGGCAGCTGGCCGACTGTTCCAATGGGAACACCGAACAACTCTTACCGTATGCCCAAGATCTGTGACCCCGGAACATACATCTCTCAAAACAGGCAGAAGTGCCCTGGCTTGTGGGAATGTAAGATCAAAAACGGAGAGAGTAATGTTGTACTAGAAAAACCTGGATGCAATATATTTAATAATCCTACAATAGTAAAATATGTGGACTTAAACGCTATATATTTTGTTGTTGAGGCCCGACGAAATATTTCATAAGGAATAAGGGTGAACAGTTGTCAATTAATTTTTGCAGTCCAGAGAAATTACGGCTGTTAGCAAGTAAACTGACAAAAGACGACGTAAACAACACATTGATTTTTTTTGAGACTGTCAAAATTACCTGAGAACTGTTTACCGACGAAATACAGCAAAACTCGCAAGTAGTTTGTAAGAATTAAAATAAAATTCAATATATGTTTTTACAATTGATGTTTCCGAAAAATTTCACTCTATTATTCGTAAGACGCCCACAACACATCGTAGAGAAAGAGTTTTTAGTTTCTATTGAAGTAATTATACATTTGGAGCAAATTGTACCGTTTATTTATTTCGCTATGTTTTTTTATTTACGTTTTAAGGTTAAATAGTCAAATATTTCTGTTTAATGTACTCATTAATTGGGATTCATGAGTATAATAAGAATATTCTTGCATGCAAAGAAAACGTTTATTATATTGAGGTTTCTATTAAAGATGTAAATTTGTCTGCTTAGAATATTTTATAAAGAGAAAATTAGATTTCCTGATAGGTTGAAAACTCGCGAGCTTCTGTTTACCTTGTAAAGTGTAATATTAATGAATCCTATTAAAAGATTACAGTTTGAAATTTTTAAAGCCTGTCGATATCATTAAGATTACCAAGAAATATTTGTAATGTTTTATTTTAATATGTTCGTCATTCCTAGAATGTTACAGAATCTGTGAAACGTGACCTGTCACATGCGGTTATTTCTTTTTCTCTGACTTTTTTTAGTGCTTCTTTTATGTTCCTTTACGTTAACCTGAAATAAACTGAATGTTACTCGTTATTTAGAAATAAGCTTGTATTAAATATTTTTAAGCATCTGTTTTGTCGGAATGAAATTTCATTAAAAGAAGAATGAAGAAATTTCAATTTTAAGGAAATATGTTTCTGTTACGAGAGAATTTCTTAAGGTAGTTAATACGAGTGGTAGAAATGAATTTATAATATGAAAAAAACTCACAAAATACAAAAGAAATTATTAAACCAATAATATATTTATTCTGATCACTACAATATTGTTTCAATTTTGTTTATAAATTATCCAAATTATTTAATACTTTAATCCAATCTACACAAAACGACCTCTTGTGGTGTTGTGGCCAATGTCATTGTATCGCATCATGTAGGTCTTGGGTTAGAATCCCGACGAGGGAGATGGATGTTGTGTGAGTGTCTCCTTCAATATGATCATGCGTAGCTTCTAAATACGATTAAACAGTCCCTTCGCCCCAAATTCCTTTGTAAATCGTATACTAAAATTTTTTTCATTAAATTTTACATAATGTCAGTAAATCTTATCTTCCGTCATAATAATAATAATTTCACGATGAATGTAGTGATTCTTTATAACAAACCGGCATTCAAGATATAATCTTAACAGACAATGAATCTGAGACTAAAATTAAATGTATAGGTAATATGAATTAATTGTAATAATTTCATGTAGTAGGTATGGAAAGACGCCAATGACTTTTATTTTGACGCGACTACAGAAAATAATATTTTTTAAAAAGACTGAGATGTTGTTTTCACGCCTTACAAGCTTAAGACGACATTCAATGTTCTTAAAATGATCTATACTACAATTATAACGACATCTACGGGAAAATATTATTTAATTTTTGTTTTTCTTGCAATATATTGTAATGCCAATTAATTAACACATTAATTGTAAATTTGAAAATATAAATTGTTTGAGAAATATATTTTTACGGCGGTACAGAACACAGCAACAATGTAGCCAGGTATTGTTTCCTTTGTCGGAAGAAGTAATGCGCGCTCAAAATTGCGAGACGGTTGTTCAGTTGGATGGAAGGTTTGGTCAAGTACACGTCGCATTAAGAGTTCACGTTATGATATGGCAGAAGGCACGTCGCATTAAGAGTTAACCTTATGGTATGAGTGAGTGCAGATCACGTTACGGTAGAGTGGAGTTCACATTAAGATACGGTAGAGTTCAGTCCGTATTTCGAATCCTCAGCGATCGGGTGGTCGTGAAAGAACTTTTGGAACTTGGAAATTAAACACGTACCGAGAGACGAGGACGAAAGCGAAAGGCGAGAGCGAGAATCGAAACGAGCTTGCAGGAGAGCATAGATAAAACATTCACACACAACCTGGTAAGCACAGACAGTTTTGGTGAACATAGCCAGGCAGAGAAGTAGCAGGAGTCAACCGAGTGAGGAAGAGACGAAGAGGAGGTTCCTGATTTTTTATCTAAAAATACTAATTTTAGAATCAGTGAGTTTTAGTAGAACCAGTGCAAAAACCCGTCATAGTGCTTCGTAAGTCAAAAGTATCCTGGAATGCTGCCGTGAGTACCAATATAAAACAATTAATTATGTAAACCGGATTAAAAGATAGTCTTCAGATTTCGTTCTCTTCTTTTGATAAAATTTGTTAAGTAGAATCCATCTTTTTAGTATAATTTCGTCTTTGTTAATTGACGAGTAAATCTTTTTATTGAAATTTGTGTTGATAAGATTTCAAAATAAATGATTAGCCATTATCAAACCCAGTAATGACCCTGAGATAAATTCTATTTGTAATTATTTGTGTAATTGTTTTAAAGTATTAAAAATAAATTATTTTGTTTGTAAAGTTTATAATCTTTCATTCATTTAAAAAGCCACTCCTTTATTTTGTATATTACAATATCTTGATCCATAATTAGAGATTTTTTGAAATTTTAGAACGTCACAGTAAAACCGGTAACTAACACTATAATGGAAAAAAGTTAATTGTTTTATCATTTTCCTACTGTAGTGGATTTATAGAAATTGATAACAGGTTTTATGTGTAGGTGATAATCGTAGTATTACTCTTTTGAAATGTAAGATAAATCATGTTTTTACACATTTTGAATGGGAATTCGCCATCTGTAAATATGATGTTTGCGGATACCTTCAAACCAATATTGACTGTAGCACTGCGCAAATTAATTTCCAAGTACAAAAGAAACACAGTATTAACATTCATTGAACTGATTGTGGAGATCCGTGAATAGACCGGCGCGATATGCAATTCATTTTATATGACGCACCAGATATTAGTCGTCGATTGCATAATGAATTAAAACGTTAATTTGGTATATTTACGTATTGGAAACTCGTAATGTTTGCGTTTAACGCAGGGCCGTGTTCAGTATAGCACAAACACACAGACTGCAGAGTCTTTTGCATACTTGTACGCTTCATCGGCTTTCAATGAATGTAAGATGGCCTCACTGCGAGCAACGCCACTAAGCGTTATCATGTGACAATGCATTCCGCTTAGTGGTTTCATTGCGGAAACTTTGCGAATGACATTCCATTATCAGAAAACTGTAACATAATGTAACAAATCTAGCTGTATCGCTAGACTTTAATAGAACAAAACGCATTGCTGTCTAGCAAGCCTACATATTATTTTATATTATAACGTTTCTTTAACACCACTATTTATTTTAGCTTTTTTTGTGTTAAAAGTGTAATCTGGATTTTAATATTAAATTAATATAATTTAATATTAATTATCATAAAAGAACAAATCAGCGAATTTTTCGCTATCAGATTGAAGTAATTCGGTAATCAGTATTAATTTATTTTAACGTGAAGAAGTGGTTTAATTTAGTGTTTTTGTCAAATTATCGTTTAAAACTACCTTGAATATTGTTGAGGTATGCTTTATGTATTATCTTCCAATAGGCGGGAATTAGTTAAGGATATATGACGGAAGGACGCAAACTACGACACGCCAAGGAAACAAGTAAAGAAAACTATGCTCATTTCTAGTGCGAATCATTAATGGTAATAGCATGGTGCTATTAATGCCATATACGCAAAAGCTTACTTGGTTTCCTTTGTCGGTAATTAAAGTGGTGGTTTATAGTAAGGGATGTAATAGGTAGGATGTCGAACGGATAGTAAGGTAGACATGGGTTAACTAATCCCCCTTCTCCGACTGTAGTTTAAGGATCCTACCCAGAATTCACCCAAAAAGTGATGTAGATAAACCTGCATCTGGTAGGTAGGACTTTTTGGTAATTTTTCTTACGCCCTTCCGAATACTCTTTTATTGTGAGTAAATGAGATGAGCTCGATCTTGACTACAATTTTTAAGAGTAAGGCAAACACAGATCGTGTAAGAAGAGGCGACTACTAGGCGACTTTAAGGAAGAAAGAAAAATAGGTAATGAGGGAAGAAGCTAAAGACAGAGGAAGATGGGGTAAGAAATTTACAGACCAAGTTCAATGACGTGCCAGTGGGCAGAACAATAATAATAGGATACGAGAGGCTCGTCCACGGTTTGAGCTCTCGCCTTTAATAGCATAGGAAGGGATTTTAAAGGGGAGATGCGGAAGGGTAGAGCAAGGTAGCCAAGGGTTAACTAGGGTCGCCGGGCTGTAGTTTAAGGATCCTACCAAAATTTTCCTATAAGTGATGCAGAACAAACCATAGAAAACCAGCATAAGGTAGGTCGGGCAGTAGGTACTTGTCCCACGCTCTACCGATGACGGGAGAGGGGTTTGCTGTAGGGACGCAGAATTTTATTCTCCGTGGCTCGACCAGATTAGGAGTCAGCTGGACGATTTTTTCAATGGGAATAGCGGACAACTCTTACGTCTGCGACCCCGGTACACCTCTCAAAACAGGCCTAGGTGCCTCGGTTTATCGAAATATGCATCGTATTTCATCTGTTGTGGTTATAAATCAACTGTCGGTAATTCACTACCTCGTTTCTGTTTTCATAAGTACCTGGGTTTAATTCACAGAACGTAGCTTCTTAATAACTTGCTAGTCCTTAAAGTACATGCAGTGTAGAAACTAGAAACTAGTTATCCACTCTCTAATCATATAGAAATAAAAATTATGAAAAATTCAAAATCTATGTACTCTTTTAATCTTGTTGGCTATGAAGGAAAATAGCTCTTGCCATTTCGAGGAGAGATAGGGGAATTACACAGTTGAAAAGTTTCAAAGTACGGAATTTAAGTTGACAGTGACAATGTCGAAAGGTTTTTTACAGCATCAGAATTAATTTATTCGCAATCCATCTAAATAAGTAGTAGAAGTGGCAACGTATCAAAACACAGAACTCTAGGACCTAACTCAGCCTGCCGCGTAGTATAAATGTTTTTGAAAATAATTGCATAATAATTATATATGGATAGAATTTATGACACTCATATCTCGGCTATATTATTGAAGTTTTTAAAAATATAATATACTACTCCGACATTCTTTTGTGTGCCGTAAATTTGTTGCGTTCCGTTTCGCGTTCATTAAATCGCAAAATGCTTTATTTAATTTAAACCTACAATTTAACTTGTATAGTAGTTCAACAAAGCAAGAGGCATAAAGAGATAAATCGTCAGATAACTTTTAACTCACCGCGGTTGGCAGCCCTGAGCCGTCCCGAGATACCTCCGTCGCTTTCCAGATGCAATTTCGCGATAAGTGCTGCAGGGCTTTTACCTTTAGCACCCGCTATGCGACGTCTCCGTTGTGTTTGCCTGCAATTTTATGACAATATTTGCCACAGTATCAAATACCGCGCCAAATGTAATCTGAGCGTTCTCATTCCCCATGTCTACATTGCCAGATAATTAGTGAATTGATGATGAGGCCCTGGAGACCGAGAGGAGTATTGCTCGGGCACGGTGCCTATTGAATATGTAAGCAGCCGGGTTGCTGCGTCACCACCACAAATCCCGACGAAGCTATTCACAACCTCGTTGCTGTTTTCATAAGTACCTGGGTTTAACTCACTGACCTCTGCATGCACGAAAAACTCGGTTGCGGCAAGCCTTAAATGCTGGACTTTGTATGAATATTAAGTTATTATGCTTCTCTTTTCTCTAAACACAACTGAAAAAAACAATTTACACTTTTTTATTTCTTTAGAGAAAATGAAATTTATTAAAATTGGCAATTAGAAAAAACTTGTTTTTCCTATAAGGTGAGACCAATAGATATACCCACACTGGATAATAAAAATAGTTCTCTCTGCTTAGGTGGCACTATATGTCCATGGCGTGGCGGTCTTATGACAGCACAAACACTTCGTCTCATCCCTAAGAACACAAGGACGACACCTTGACGGCGGTGTATTAGATTTTGCAAACAAGCCACGTTCTTACTTTCTCAGGGATTAAACTAGGCATGGCAGTTGTCACTGACTCCCGAGAGAAATTGGACATTTGTCATTGTCAGTGCTTTAGCAGGACTGCGGGTAGCTCCGTTATTGCCCAAGGCGTCTCAAACAGATTATCTCACTGCGAATCTTCCATTACTTCAGATAGAACTTAAATTATTCCCTTATACGGAGGCAATATACGATGTTATAGGTTTTAAAAATCGCGGCTGCTGATTCGTCTTTTAAATCTTTTTGAGTTATCATTGAAAACTTTATACATACATTTCTTCTTCACACTAAAAAATTAATTTAGATAGAATTGTGTACGTCTTTATTAAGGAATGTTGCGATATGAGTGAGGATATAAATTAATACACTGTTTCTATAGCATATATACAAAGTAAACTGTCCCGTATTGTGCTGAAAACAAATAATTTTCTCTTATCGTATTCTGTGCGTCAACCTCCAAGTAAACCACCACCAAGATAAATAAATTGTCTGAAGCTAAACAAAGGTAAATATTAAACTTTTCTATTTTTTCTTCAATTTTCCATGGTTCGACAGACCATTAAGGACGTTGGCCTACCGAGACGACTGCCAGATTATCATCGTACATGACACATTCTGGATTTAGAAGTGACACGGGGTCAGATCTCTTAACCCCAGTTTTCGTGACGAAGACGAGCAAAAACCGTCCATGCCATGCCGGTATTCGAACCCGGATCCTCTGTGACGCGAGGCAATGACGCTGGCCTCTACACCACAGTAAGCCGGGAGTAAATACTGAACTACGAGAACTAAAATCTATATATAATCTATGAAACGAAATAAATACTCGCGATTGCAGTGCCACCGCACTCTTCCCGTCTCAATCGGAAAACGCGACGTAAATTAGATAGCTCCAAATGGCGCTCTGCTTATAATCTGAGCTTAAACTATATCAGTAATTCCGTGGATCGCCAGAACATCTTTATAAAAGTGTATTTCTTGTATCGAGAAAATATAGCATTCATAATATTTTTATGTTTTTTATAATCAGGCGTGATCGGCGTTTCTATGATGACAATTACAGACATGAAACTACCCTTAATATTATTGCTTCATAAAAATTATTATTTTTGAGTAGTGTAAGAACGGATGAACCGAATTTTATGAAATTTAGAATGAAGCTAATAAAAAAAATATACCAAATTGAAAATTGTCCCTAAACCTCCTCCACTCAAATGCCTATGTCCGCTGTCGTACTTAACCGTTTCTATTCTCCTCTGTTTTTTTGTGTAATAATACTATTCATGACTATCCTTTAAATCATCTTTCTTAAAATAATTATTTCGTTACATTTATTTAATCTAAATATATACTTAAATGTTCTATTACCCACCCCTCCACCCCACACACAACAATCTGGGGTACAGATTTGAAAATAACTTACAAATTCCTAATTTTTTTTATTACCAGAATAACCTTAATATAATCATGTGATATTAACTGGTAGCTTAAGAAATCTCTTTTATAATTTTATTTCATCTATAAGGTTTTTATATAATTTTGTGCAATGCGTTTCTGATAAGTTCTTTGCTGTGTCCCCATTACAGACTGTTACTCGCAATTTTTTCTGTAAAATATGGACCAATTTTAATTAAAGGTTAACCGATGGAGATCCTCCATTATATGTTATCCAGGACATCATTGAAAGGAAAACGAAAGATTCATCTCCACTGATTTGATTTTTGAAGCAGTAATTTCTTGCTGACTTCTGCACCTTCATATAGCTCATTAGTTATACATCCGCATTTTAAGTTCTCTATACTTAAGTCCAGAGAAACTTTGGATACACCTTTCTTTCCATTAATATGTACACAACAACGTAAGTACTGTTCCTAAAAGAACTTTTTAAACTTTTTTAGTCTTTATACAAAACAAGTTGAAATAAAGAATACCACGTTTTTAGACGTATTTTTCTAGAGATTGCTCAGAGTATTTTCATTACGTGATAAACAAACGTATGTATGAAAAGTTTAAATATCTGCAGAGATTAGGTATAAAATCTTCCTGATATTAGAGACCAAAACATTCTTCTGGTTTTCCACACTTATTTTTATATAGCAATGATTTATATTTTAGTTTCTGAATACGTTCCAAAATTACTCACGCTTAATTAGTTTTTATATAAAATATTATCTTTCCTTCCGTTCCCAAGATTGAATTTTGTTTAAGACGAATTAAGAAGAAAACGGAGAGAGACAGGCAAAAGAATTCGCAAGTTTCTTACGTGAGAATCCTCCAGATTTTTGATAATCTGAATGCAGGTGGAGCTAATGAGCTGCGGTTCCTGTCTCCCAGAGGAGATTGCCGTTGGTTAATGCAACACGAGCCGTCGGGCATAATCTTTAGAGAGTGCTCATAATTCAATGAGAAACATGGCCCGCTTCTACTCTATAATTTCTGCAATCATTTCAAATTTCGTCCGACAGCCAGCCATTTCTTCCTAAATTGCAGTATAAAGCTTCATCCTGGCTGGCAATACATTGTAAACAGCGTCGGCAGGACCGCACAGCTTTTCGGAATTTCGGCGCGCAGGAAGTTCAAACTTTTAAAATAATGTTCACTATAAAGTATCTAATGAAATTCTGAAATATATGGAAATTAAATTTATAGAGTAAATAGGCTTTGGAGGCCACATGCAATTCACTACAGGATACGTAACACTGCGCGAAGTACTTTATGAATAAAACATGCCATGTACATTACTCTGAGTCGATGAAATTCGTAGAAGCGTCTAGACTGCGGGCAATATTCATATAAATATGCTGGTTAAATTATATAATTAGCAAATCAGACCAAGGCTGCCAATTTTGTTCAAGTGCTGTAATTAAGTTAAACTACACTATATTTAATTCAATAAAATTCATATTATGCCAACGACGTACCATTTAGTATATCCTTATTTAGAATAGAACGTCAATATTATTTAATTATATATACAGGATACGTAACCGCTATTTTTATTAAGGTACACCGCCCGGAAACCAGCTCTATAATATTTTATTCGTTGGGCACCAGATAATATTTACGCAAAATTATTAAAACGAAATTTAATATATTACTTATAGTGCTTAGTAGAAGCATAAAACTGTCTTTATTCACTCAGTTGTGTATATTTTTGTTCACTCACAATCCAAATAAATTACATTAAATTACATATCTCTTTTTTTTTTTTACAAAACCTCGTTCTCCAAAGTCTAAAGATAATAATATTTCACAAAACAAAAACTGTTGCTTAGCAACGAACCTTACTTTTCTTCTTTTACCAATATATATCCTAAATCAATTACTAGAATATATATATATATATAAACAACAGAAATTTGAAATCATAAAAAATATAATTATTTATGGAAAAATAAACTACGTTTCGCTGCTAGCTTTGCGACCGCTTCAGGTCGATTTTAGGCCACGTCCTTCATGGGAGAATGACCTGACTATCAAAATTTTGTTAAACTTCATTCTGAAGAGGCGCAAAGTTAACGGCGAAGCGTAGTTTAATTTTCCATAAGTTAGTATTTCTTTTCTGACTTCAAATTGGCTATTTTTTATTTATAAGTTGACTCAATAGTCAGAATATATATATATATATATATATATATATATATATATATAAGACAATTGTTATGAATATTGATTCAGTAAACAAAAATATGTTTCTCTGTAAAGAAAGAACAGAATAATTTTTTATTAAATATGTACAACAATTAATTACATTATTTACAATTACATTATTTACAAGCCTACCTGTAAAGAAACGACAATTAAAGTTTACTATTATCAGTTCTTTACGAATTTAAAATCTATCTCGTTTAAAATCTCCTTCGTTCTTTTAATAGCCGTCAGATAGAGTGACGATTCTGGAACAACTGAAGAACAAACAGCGCGCGGAGCAAAGAGGACCGCTGCATCTTTAAAACTGAAGAATGTATACTTTCTTTATATCTCCCGCTCCCGGGGTGAAAATTTTTACAATTTTCAGCATTCATGTCCGTCTTCTGATCTTGGGAGTAATTTCGTTACATGGAATAATCCCGTTTCTTTCTTTCCGTTTCCAGTTTTTATTTTATATATTGAATTTGATATTTTTTGTATAATTTCGTAAGGTCCAATTCTCAGTTCGTCTAACTTCTTTCTGTTCAGCTTGTTGCCATGTTCTATATATACTAGATCTCCTGTGTTGAACTGGTGGTTAATTCTATTTTTGTCAAATATATTTTTGTTATATACATGTGATCTTCTTGTTCTTTTCAGAGCTTGTTCTTTATCTCTTATCCAATTTTCTTTATTGTTTCTTGTTTTTAATTCTTCGGGTAAAATGCTGGTATCTGTGCCATCTAATAAATACTTAGGTGTAAAACCAGTTACCGTATGCTCTGTTTTATTGTATTTATCAATACATTCTCTGGCGATCGTTGTCCAAGCTCTTTTCTTTCCTTTTTCATTTATATGAAGGTATTTTTACTCACTAGATTTTCACACTTTCTAATTTCATGTAGCAGTCCGGTTGAATTTACACAATTTTCTCTATCTATTTTATTTCTAACAAATTCAGGTAGTCCTGCTGCTATAAGCATCACTAGAGTCTTTGTACCAATATCATTGTCCATATCAAGCAATAGCTTCTCTTTCTTCATTGTGTATTCCATTAGTGAACCTTCTTTATATTTATAAGATATAGCATAGAAACCTGAACTCCATCCTTTGTCTGCAAATGACTCTAAAAATTTCTCTGTCCATGCAGACCATCCAGCTTCCATTGTCAATGTTGTCAGTGTTGCTGAGTGCCAATTTAAACACGATTTGTCCATAAATAGTCTTAATATCTCAATCTTTGTATTATCTTCACTAATTTCAAATCTTCTACATTCTCTCTCAAATATCTCCAACCATTGCTTTGCGTTTGAGTGTTTACATGCAAATTTTTCTATCATAAACCTCTCTGCTATGTTTTTCAGATTTAATTGAATTTCTTTCTTCTGTCTGGCTTCTGGTATACTTCCTTCCACTATCTGTTCTAGATACAAATCCTTAAACATTAAATTTCCATCTTCATCGAAATAAATTTTTTCCATTTCCTCTGTGCATGTAATCCATATTATCCTTTCTTGGCCTCTTTGATTGAAGCTTTTTTTCACTCCTTTATAGTTCTCTGTTTTTTTTAATTCAAAATGTTCACTTACCGATTTTTCGGCTTCCGGCAGCACATACTTCAAATTGCCCTCTGTTGTAATAGAGGTTATGGTGATGATATTTGTCTTTTTGTCTTTTGATGCTACATATTTAAATGCAAATTGCAGTTTTTTTGCCATTATAAACAAAAATTGTCGTTTTATAAGACAATTGTTATGAATATTGATTCAGTAAACAAAAATATGTTTCTCTGTAAAGAAAGAACAGAATAATTTTTTATTAAATATGTACAACAATTAATTACATTATTTACAATTACATTATTTACAAGCCTACCTGTAAAGAAACGACAATTAAAGTTTACTATTATCAGTTCTTTACGAATTTAAAATCTATCTCGTTTAAAATCTCCTTCGTTCTTTTAATAGCCGTCAGATAGAGTGACGATTCTGGAACAACTGAAGAACAAACAGCGCGCGGAGCAAAGAGGACCGCTGCATCTTTAAAACTGAAGAATGTATACTTTCTTTATATATATATCATTAAAATGTATTTATATCGATATATCAAGGATAACAGTTATGAATTTGATTTATAATCGAGACTGAATTATATTCAGCACTA
The DNA here is from genome assembly GCA_037074705.1 of Zhengitettix transpicula. Lineage (NCBI taxonomy): Eukaryota > Metazoa > Arthropoda > Insecta > Orthoptera > Tetrigidae > Zhengitettix > Zhengitettix transpicula. The sequence continues at coordinate 46,110,778 of CM073591.1, read as the reverse complement.
TGTAAAATTTGACTAAAAATTCTGAAACAAAAAATGTTTGAGATAAATAGTGAGTTGAGGAAAAGCTAGACAATTTCTTTGTTCGGTGTAACTTTAAGGAATTTCGAAATATTTTCGTGTTCAGTCTCTCCAAAGATATGTAATATTGGAAAAATGAAATATTAAATTGAAGATTTCCGTTAGAGGAAAGTAACAAGAAGGCACTGGAAAATAAAATCATGCTTCATCGCTTCAAAATGATACTCGACACACAGTTTGTAGAGTGATTACAGGTAAAGTTCGGTGAATTGATTCCGCCGAACGTAGTGAAGAAGAAATTTCTCATATATGACTGAAGGAAAAAGCAATTCTTCCCTCAACGTAGTCACGCTAACTCGGCGAAGGTTTGGGAATCAGCACAATACAACATCGATGTTTCCGTCAAGCGTTCCTTTTTTATAAAGTCAGTTCTATAGGAGGCGCATCGGAAGTTCCAATCCCAGCCGCGGCCTCCGTAAAAGGGCTGGGCAGAAAGAACTGCCGTTAGCAAACAACTGCAGAGAAGAGAACTTGGTTTCTTGTTCGGACTTGGATAACAAGATTCGGCACACGACTTCTACGACGTCGGCGCTCGTCATAACCTCACGCACGCTTCGTTAACTTCCCTCAGTTCTGACGCCTCTCATGCTTGTGTGCTTACTTCTACGCATTCTGAGCGATTTCATTCCTGAATAATAAGAGAGCTGAATGAGGCTTCTTAAAAACTAACAAATACATACGTCCATTTGGGTATTTTATACTCCCGGTCGGAAAAAAATGATGGAACAAGGTGACGTTCTTTATGGAATCGACCCCGACGAACACGATCCCGTTCTTTTTACGTCTGAATACAAAAAACAAGTATCACTTATGAAAGATATATTCGATTTTTATTCAATATAAAAAAAACTGCAGCTTCCATTACAAGGTGTCTAACGTGTGAAGCACTTTTTCCCATTAGATTATTCACTTTCATCCCTTGTGAATATTTTAGAGATATGAAACATACATCACCGGAAAATTCTAAATTTTCTTGAAAACTAATACAGTCTACAACAGTGATTTGTTAGTTTGTTACGGGACCGATTATGAAGTGCTAATAATCAGCTCTCATCCAAGCTACTGTTACTGTAGCTAACTACTGCGAGAACGCATGCAGTAGCTCGGAGGTTCAATTCTTATCGCGAAAACAGTTGCTTTTACTAGTTAAATATATTGGAGAAAAATAATTGTTATCCATTTTAAAATAATAAGTATAACATTAATTGGCAAAATTTGAGGGAAATATTTTCCATGTGAATTTAAAATTTTAGACACTGAGATAATTGAAAATCTTCACAGGATTATAAGAACTAAGCACGACATTTAATTTTATACAATAAATAGTTATTTACTGCCATATTTAAATTAATAAAAATAATATTTTGGATATATTATTTTTTATCATGTGTAAGTATATTAAAATCATCATAAAATGTTGCAAGGAAAGGAAACATTCAATGTCAATTTTTGTTTTAGAGAGAGGGTAATCCACGTAGAGGCAACTCCCCTTTAATAGCATAGGAAGGATTTGAAATGGGGATGTGGAAGGGTAGAGAAAGGTAGCCAAGGGTTAACTAGGACCTCCGAGCTGTAGTTTAAGGATCATACCCGGCATTTACCTAAAAGTTATGCAGGAAAGGCTCTAGAAAACCAGGTAGGACGTGCATTTGATACTTATCCCACGCCCTTCCGATGGTGGGAGAATTTTCTTCTCCGTGCTTCGTCCAGTTTAGGAGGCAGCTGGCCGACTATTCCAGTGGGAATAGCGGACAACATTTACCGTAAGCCCAATGTATGCGACCTCGAAACATACACCTCGCAAAACAGGCCGAGGGGCCTCGGTTTGTGGAAAACTTAGTTCATAAGCAAAGAGAGAAGAAGGCATCCCCAAATGTAGTCCTCTACTTCTCTCCTAATATGTTCTGTCTGCGAGAGGTAACAACAGCTCCTTTTTAACCGTTTTTCAGCCTTTGGCTAATTTAAATAATCAAAACAAAGTTTGAAGTTGAATTCACTTCATTATATATATATATATATATAGCGCGTTTGTAAAAATATAATTTTTTGTGGGATGTTTTTGTTTATATTTTGAGTTAATAAAAATTTCCAATAGTTCGAACGATAACTAGGGTTAATTATTGAGGTCGGGTAAAGGAGGAACATAACATTATTATGAAGTGTTCGTGTTCTCCACCTTCGTCGAATTCGTGCTTTGGTTTTCAAAATGCTTATTTAGGCAGGATGAATGTTCCACACTATAAAATTAGTTCTTAGTATTTGTTTACAAAGATCTGTGTTAGGACCGATCAGAATATACGACGTTAGGATATTTTTAACGACTTTAACCTTGCTCAATTTTAAATCTTCTTCTTGACTTAATCTGGATTAATCACCTCAGTTTGATACTAAAAGCAATGTGAAAATCGCAGCATGTTAATTATTGTAGGAGAAACAAAATAAAAAATAAATGAGAAAAAATCCTGAAAAGGTGCTGGCAAAGCAAAAGTCGGTATCAAGAGAATTTTCCAATTAGTTAGGGAAATATATCCGCCGTTGAAATTACACGGTAAGGGATAGAGATGAAACTGGCAGCGGGGAAATGGTTTCCGTGTACTGCGGCAACAAATTTTATCACCATTGCTAAAATGCGTTTGATATTGCAATATGGCTCAACCAATCAATTTTGCATTCTGTTGTTCTACTCGTGTATTGGGCGTGACATGTTGTGATTTGTGTGTTGCATGGACTTGTTGTGTGAACTTCGACTGTGTCGCACTTTTTCAGTCATTTCCAACGCCATTTACAAACATGTCATCGAAACATACAAGCTAAGAGGGGCAGCAGGTAGTTCAAAATTAATTAATCGCAGAACACGGTTCACATTTTAAAGTTTTCCACATCTTTCTCATTGTATAAACAGCTATTTCACATTATCCCTGACTTTTTGATGCTGGAATTTAAACGTAACATTGTATGTCGTTCACTTTAAAATTTTTAAGCTCACAAAAAACGCATTCAGGATTAAAACATAGCGATCGTTCGTAAATAACGTTATAATAGAGGGGACTACAGTAAACAGTCATAAATAATTATATTCAACTAAGATTACTTATATGAATAAAACGCTAACGTACTTATTTTTTTGGGACCGTTTAGGCGGAATAAACGAAAAAAAAAATACTGAACAAATTTCAATGAATTTGCAGTTTTACTTTCTCCAGATGAAAACCAGAAAAATTTCAAGTCAAATGAAGGGGTTTGAAAGGAAGTCAAAAGCTTATTTGAATAATGGACTATGGAAACTTGCTCAGGTATAAAAGTTACTCTTTCTGAAATACTTTTTAGGTGTAAGTATTTGATATACAAGTACTTCACATCATAGTAGTCGCAACAGAAAACAACTGAAATGATTGTATTTGATTTATTTTTACTTCGTCATTCAAGCACCTCGGCCTGTTTCGAGAGGTGTATCTTCCAGGGTCATAGACCTTGCGTATACGATACGAGTGGTTTATTGTTCCCATTGGAACAGTCGGCCAACTGCCTCCGAAACTGGTCGAGGTACGGAGAAGGAAATGCTGCGTCCGCACAGAAAACCCCTCTACCGCCATCGAAAGGGCGTGGGACAAGTACCCAATGCCCGACCTACCTGATGCAGGTTTTCTAGGGTTTGTCATGCATCACTTTTAGGCCAATACCCCGTGAGCCCTAGTTAACTATTGGCTACCTTCGTCTACCCTTCTGCATCCCCCCTTTCAAATCCCTTCCTATGATATTAAAGGGGTGTTGCCACAATGTGGAATACCCGCAAGTAGCCTGTTCCTCTAAAAAAAACTTCGCCATGACCCCCTCTATTTACAATTCATTGGCTGCTTATTAATATGGTACGAAAATTTACCTCTCACGTAAATAATTTTCATTGAGGATTTTTAATTTCCTCTAAATTGACAGAATTCATCTGGAAAATCAACTGTTCAACGTTTTTATATTAACGCTATGTTAGAGAGGATAACCAAGTAGGGATTTCTACAGGATGAGTTTTACAAACTCTCTTCTCAAAGGCAATGGGATTACCAAATATCTGTGTTTCACCTGAATATTATAAACCTCAATAAATTTAACGAGCTGTTGCCCGCGGCTTCGCTCGCGGGGATTTTGGTTATTGCAGACAACATAGATATTATCTTTGTGATCTATTCATAAGCATTCCGCGTCACTGCATTATTCATAAAGTTCATCTTTATAATAAACTTCCAAAACAAATGCAAACAAAAAAAAACCAGATGGTGCCACAAAAATTACTGAAAGTATGCGAAACAGCTGTACAATTATAATAATGAAAACGGTTTAATTTAAAATGAAGAATGTGGTAATGTTACTTACCGGGGAAACAGTTAAAATCCACAAAGATTCAGTTTATGTACCTATAATTATCTTTAAAAATTATTGACTTTTGCGAAAACACAAGGAAATCAACTCACGATACTCTAAGGCTTCTAAACAAATTTATATGGTTTTCTCATGCTGAACTTCGTTGAAACCTAGCTTTCTTTGGAAATCCTTCATCTCTCTTGATCCCTCGTTGAACAGTTAATACATTAATTTCTTCCTGAATTGTATTTATATTTTAGAATATAATAGCTTACCTAACCGAAGATATCTTAGCTTTTGTTATACATTGCTGTTTGCATGATTTTAAATATTGTCCTTATATTATAGATCGAGAGTTTATTTTAATTCTCACTTGGTCATAACTTTCATGTCTGTCAGTAAAATTACCTTCGTTCCTCGTTTGACTTTTAAGTCTTTTTAGAGTTCATATTTTCTAAACTTTCTGCACTTTATAGTTCCAATCGTATTATATTTTAATCTTTATTTACGAGGGTGGTTCAATAAGTAATGTCTCCTATTTTTTTCTCCTTAAATAAGTTATTTATGTTAAAATTTAGAATTTGTCGCGATTCTCCAATCCACTGTAGTAACAACTTCCTAAGTCTACTGGTGGCAGCACTGCTCCTTCTTGCAAAATTTCCGACATTAACGTACGCATTAGACAGCGTCCAGTGATTGAATTCTTAAATACGGAAGATAAAACGCCCATTCAAATTCATGAAAGGCTGAAAATGATGTATGATGATGCAACAGTGGATGTCAGCACTGTTAGGCGATGGATTCGCTGTAACTAAGCTGAAGGGCAAACACTGTTGGCTGATGAAAAGCGAAGCGGCAGGCCTGTTACTGCAGTGACTCCACCGTATGGCCTTGATAAAAGGTGTACAAAAACGGTGGAAAAGGTCGCAGACTATATTAAAAATTGAAAATTGAATCATTAATGTTGTGGGTTAATGCTGTGTAAATTAAATTTAATTGTATTGAAAAATAATAATACGTATTGCTTCACCCCTCGTATATTAATTTTATAATTGGCTATATCAAAATATATTTGAATTTGAACTACTTTTATACAACGCCCTTGTCTTATGTCGCCCTTATCTTCACAATGCATTCTTACATCAATGATGATGTCACAATAGATCTGTCTGCAATCTGTGAAGTAACCTTTTAATCTATTTCGTACATCGTCTAGCATTCTTCTGATTCGTCTTCTGTAACAGAAATATCAGTTTTTATATTTGAAGATTATTTGCATAATATTAACTCTGTTCGTATTTCTTGGAGAACGGCAAAATGACTGAAAATTGAGAAAAGATTATATATCATCATGTTTATTCTAATTTAATAAGTCTGGAAGAAATAAGAAACTTCTATTGGGTGTTTTTCCCTGGTCTCGAATCATTCACCACTCCAAACAATCCTGCTTGTTCATATCTAACGACCGTCTCCTGGAACATTACCGACCATCTCCAGATGGAGATGTCCTCGGGTTCTGTTTTTTGAGTAATCAGTCCGGGAGCATAACTGGGACACCTGCAATTCGTCCTGAATAAGGCTTTTACGCCGGCGCGTGCAAACTGCAGACTCAGACCCCTTTGAAGAACTGGGACACGCAAAATCTTGAAATGCGACAGATTTCCCATGCATTGGCAGACAATATCTGCTTCCACTATCGGAGCCACACGTCTCCAACTGGGTCCCTTTCTAGTTGTCTTCCTATTCTACTCTACCCTCTCTCTTCCTTCACCACTTACAGCTAGTAAATACTACTGTTAACTTTACATTTGTCTTTTGACAGGTAAAGCTACCAAACCTCGGATACCTCCCTGATAAGCTTCAGGCGAATCCATCCTCCTTATTACCCTCTTTCCTCTACTTGTCTACACCTTTAAGCCTTCGAGATCATCCCAAGATCTCCTTTACTTTTAAGTCCCAAATCAGCATCAACTCCACGAGATAATGGTCAGGTTTCACTGACTCGAAACCCTTAATTCATTGTAATGGATCTCAGTCAACCTATATCGACGGACGAACGCGTTACAAGATATCTAAATACGATCATCCATATTTAGTGATAAACAGTATGATAATACATAAAACGTGAAAAAATAATTTCAGTTAATGAGCTGGGATATAAATATATTCGGAACACATTACGCGTGTAAAAGTAATCTAAACCGTTTACTATTATTATTTCATTTGTGCGCAGTCTTTTATAAAAGTTTTTGTGTCTCAGTCGTCTGCCTCCTGGCTCTTGCGTGGCGTTGTGTAGTGGGTCATAAATGCGGCAGTAAGCGAAAAGGCCCTTGCTTCCTCGGTTAGAATTAGTTTCTCCTTGATTTAGAGCAGTGGCACGGATGAGCGGCAAGGTACCGACTTTGACACGCTCCCCATTAAGAGAGACAAAGTAAATCCATTCAATTTGTCTGCTCGCCCAGCAGCTGGGGCTAATTCGCTGGAATAGGTGATCTGCGTTGCGTTTACGGGAACCACCGGCCACATATAGTCAATTTTATTTGGCCCTGGGTCCTGCTGCGGGTCTTTACCCTTCGCTCTCCAACGCCATCAAACTTCGCAGAGAAAACGAATGGTTTGTGTTTTATGTGACACACGAATATACTAACCAAATCATTTTTATTATCTGGCCTGCATAGCTTCCTAATACTCTTCCAACACTATGGGAAATAAATTCGTCTTCTTTAAGGACATGCTGATCACTTCATATTACTTTCTGTTCATATACATTTAATGAGCGTGCCTAGGCATTTTAAGAATTAATTAAACAAAATAGACTTTTCACGGGATTTTAAAATTTTAAAATCAATTGTTTTTATAATTAATACACAATTAAAACAAAATAATTTTAATGCACAGTATTGAGATTTAAGAAAATTCATTCAAATGGAAATTATTTGGCTTAATTATCAGGCACCTATAATTAACACATATGTAAACAATTTTTACGTGTTCTAATCTGAATTGCCAGCAGGCAATTTCCAAGAATTCGGCAACTAGCGGAGCCAAAATGCAGAAACCGAACTGGTCGAAATATTGGAGAGGTATAAATTAGCGTAGAATTCCTTTACAAATATTCATATTTGAAATTACGTACACAGTAAATATTCTCTATTTACATCTGACCCGTAAGGTAGCTGTTAAAATGTTGAAGGAAACAGGTGTGATTACTTATTAAAACTTAAGTTGGTAAATAGTATTTTAATTTCACTGCTCATACAGTAAACGATTCAAAGTTCTCTGAAAATCAGATGTGAATTTCTTGATTCCTGAAAATCATATCGAGTGCAGAAATCTTCATTTTTCTTTGTGGATCTGTGACACTAACATTAAAATTATACTGAGAGATATTAATTTTCATTGACTTGATACAATTCAAATTTACTTTACATTCTGTATATACTTTATTATGAAAATGCTTTCCTTTTCAGTAAGTTCAAACATTTAAGTTATACGTTTATTTCTTTAAGCAAGAGCGACTGATTGCTTCGTCCCAGTTCGCAGACATTGATCTGACTTCTTGGAACGACTCCTGATTCATTTAATACTTGAGATTTTATGTATTCTCTTCCACAAGAACACGTTTTATGGAACTGTTCTGGCATACATATTTAATTTTAAACATATTATGATGAGTGACTTGTCATATTAGGATTAGATGCGTAATTTTAATTAATTTAATCTTAGAATCGTTCATTTTCTTTAATTTATTAATTAGTTCTTGATGATTTATTTCGTTGTGTTTCGCAATCACATTTATATCCGGATAGGTTTTGTGTTTACTTCTAAGAATCTTATATTAAATACCATTAATTTTAAAGCAAAAGATTACAATATTTTTGAATTATTTTTAAATGGCAGATTATGTAATTATATGGTTAATTGAAATGAAACAAAATCCAATATCCTACTGTAAATAGTCCCCAAACACCTCAAGACAAATTTTTTCTCGAACTTTAATAATCAAAGAATATCAAATATAAATCATTTACAGATTCACTAGTACTCTTTCCTACTTGATTAAAAACGAGAATGACCCACTTGACACCTACAGAAAACATTGTGTTATTTACAAAATACCTTGCTCTAATTGTAATTCCTGCTACATAGGGCAAACAAAACGTTCCCTTAATACACATATCAAGGAACATATATCAAATATCAAACTTCCAATTGATAAACAATCTGTAGTATCCAAACATGTAATCAATTCTAAACATTTGATTGGCAAAATACTAATATTTTAGATATTGACACCAGATACAATTCCAGACTCATTTCAGAGATGCTTCACATTAAATCTAACATCACAGCTATTAATGGACAAACAGATACAAGGAAACTCAAGAATTGCTATGATCCCTTATTATTACGCTGAACCTTCTGTTTTTCCATTGCGGTTGCTCCTTTATTGTTACGCTAACCCTTCGGCTCTCTCATTGTCGTTGCGTTTTCGTCGCTTTTGAGTTTTGTCAACTGACAAGCGCAGTTGTGTCGCTCTAGGCTCTTCTTCGCACCAAAGGAAACGGACAAGGATCACAGAAATGTTTTGTGGTATTTATATTTTCACTTTTTTGTCTGAATTGTCTGTCTTTCCTATTAATTCCTTTTATAGTTATTTGCTTCAAAGGAATTCGTAAAATAAAATACTGAGTTATTTTTATAATTTTTTCAACCCTCATGACACTTAACAATTAGACATTGTAGGAAATATATAAATAAATGATAACTGTTAATTAATTATTGCCAGCGTTTTTTTATATTCTTTAAGATAATTTCGGGATGCTGAATTAGTTCTGTATGATTTGTGAAGTAAGTAGTTTTACTGTCACTTGCCATTTGGCCGATAAAATGAAATTTGAGTAGGGATTGTAAAACAATATATTCTGGAGAGAAATTATTTACGGGACAGTTTTTCCTTGGAGAAACAACATTTAATAATTCCGGCGTTTCGGTGCCTTGCTTCTCCTACATTTTCAAGGAAACGTGAAGTACCTCTTCCGACGGTAATCAAGCGCTGTGCTTGTTAACGACTGTTACTCGGATGGAAACTCGAGAGCCCCGGGGCATTACGACTAACACGAATTTGTTATAATTAAGGGTTCGACAGGATTTAGCAACGCTACGTTAAGCGTTCATGTAACCTGGTGAAACTCCAGCGTCGATGATGTTTTTGTGTTTTCTTAATTACGTTCGACAAATCCGTGACGGATCATAATGATTTGTATTTACATACTGGAGAAAATCGGGAAGTGAGGAAATTTAATACTTCTACCCAAGTCAAAAAGTAGAGTAGGCCGATTTTGTGTTGTTTTGTTTGATACAGTTTATTTTGTCTGTCTGTGGCGAGCAGCGCGGATAATATGAATTTATTATGGGTTTACGCCGCGGCCATTGTGCTTTTTACTCGATACGCTCGTCATGTGTATGACACATCTTATATTGAAATCAACATGTTTATATTACAGCCTGTTCAATACGAGTCGTATACAAATATAGCGTTGTATCCAACGTAAAATGTGAATTCAAGAAAAATTATAAATTTGCACTTAGAGAATTGCTTGCTCATTGGTCTGAAAACTTAGTTTCACGATATTTTATCTAAATTGTTAGTTGACGATATATTGAAGTTTAAAGATCCCATTAAATGTATTTTTCTCAAATTGAAATATGTAAATCGATAATAGAAATAGTTAGATGAACAATAAATAATCAATTGCAAATTGAGGAACGATGTTTCCTTTCAATTGACGTTCTTTGACAGATTGTGAAAGACGTTTTCTGTGCTCGATAGCGCAGGAAGCTCTGTGCATATTATTTTCAGAGTCTGGCTGAAGAACCGTAACGAGGTCAGTGGATCTCCTATCTCCGCAGACAAATTTACTTCCACCTTCTTGAATTCTGTGTAAATATTCCTTTTCAGATAGAGAATTGGCGAGATGCCAAAATAAGCAATTTCTTTACAGAAAGCAAAGTAACTGCGAAAAGGAAAAAAAAAGCTTAGATAACACACAAAAAAGTGAAAATAAATACATGAAGTGACATCTTTCAGTTGTTCATTAAGAAAAATATTTCTTCATAGCTATCATTAAGTAGTTGAAATTGATAGAAAATATTAGATCCTTAAGAAAAAGTAGTTTTAATACGAGACAATTAAGTTAAAATATTTGCTATATTCTGTACTAAAATTAGAATAAACTCGTAGATATAAAGGTGGACAAGTCATATGTGTTCTATATCTGAATTGCCAATGAAGGCTCTAATTAAATCAATATCTATGTTGCTATATGAATAAAAAAGTATGTGTCTAAGTGTATATGTACATCAAGTATAACTTACTAGCATAAATAATGTTAAAAAAAATTAAATTTAAGTATCAAAATGGAATAATGTCGACCGGACCAGGAATCGAAACCGGCACCTCCGGCTTACCACTGCTCTAATCGCTATCCCTGTCGACTCCAGACTCTGTGAAAAATTTATTCATCCATTAGACCTGACACAATTCTTCATGGCCTAAATTTTAGGACTTCAAATGAAGAACGGATTTTACGTAAATTGATTATCGGTTTTTGAATTTTCGATTCAAGAATATATGGGTAGAGAGCTTTCACAAGCCTCAATCCGTAAACGCCATTGTTATGTTGAATTAAAGTGTCAGGATGGAAAAATGTCCTCCAAAAAAAACGGTATTATATAGGACGGTAATCGGGGGTCCCGGATTCGATTCCTGGTCCCGTCGACATTTTTCCATCCAGTTAATTTAATTCAACTTAACCTCAGCCTTTACGACTTGTGAAATTTTTCTATCTATATATTCTTTAATTGAATATTTTATATTATTTATTCGAATCATGCAGTATCGATCAAATTAGATCGATAGTGTATGACAGTAAAACTATTGTAAAGACGGACTCACAGTCTTATACACGACGACGTGCTGTCAACGCGTGAGCTATTTTTATAACAAGTACGCAGTATGGCATAACGCAACTTTTAAAGTATAGTATATTAGATTTATATAAACATAAAATCAATTTTATCATTGTTTTGTATTAGTATAATGTAAAAGAGCTTAAATAATTCTTATTCATAAATTATTTTTATTAGATGAAACCAGGGAACAGATGAATATGAAAAACTGAAAGCCGAAAGCTCCTATACAGTATAAAGTTTCTTATATACTAGTGACCGTCATAAAGTTATTTAAATTCAACATCCACCACAAAACGGTCAGATTAACCTAATGCAGTAATATGTATTTTAAATAGATAATATGATGTTGCGTGCTGAAGTATTTATTAATTCTAGACGAATTAATGTTAAAAAATTTCTTATTTACATTTCACTTTGTGTCCGCTTGCATTTATGTCTTGTAACTTGCAATGTTATACAGTTCTATTTTTAAAAAAAGAAGTGAAGCTTACTTGCGCTTTGCGTCTAATTAGTATGTTCTCTAGGAAGGCAAGGAAGAGAATACGTGTTGGCAGCACTGGTGCAACTCAGACATTATTTGTAGACACCGGGACAATATTTGTCATGGGTCGTCGAATAGTACTCTAGCTTGCTTACTAGTGAAACACAGGGCGTTCAGAACGACGTCACATTGAACACGGGTTCAATAACAACTCAGTATAAAGTGGAAATAATAAAAACTTAACAAATGTAATAAATATATGTTTCATGATATTTTAATGTTTATAAGAAACCACAGTTTTTACATAGTAAATAATTTCTGCAATAAAATTATTATTGTCTTACCGCTGACATAATAATATTTATTACATATAATAAAAACTTCTTGGTTATATGTTTAATTTTTTTAAAAATAGATAACTGTTTGAGCATTTTCAAAAAAAAGTAAATGTATCCCCGAAACACGAATCAAAATTCACTTTTGTAAGTAGAAATGTTTGAGATCTCTGTTTATAAGTGGTAAACGCCAAATTTTGTATTTTGTTAGAATGTCAATGTTTTTATTGATACCGGAATTTAAACCTGGATAGCTTCGAATACAAAAAGGATTAAAGCTTTTCTTTTAGCTCAAAGTTAGAGATGAAAAAGCTTTTTACAAGCTCAAATTCGAAGTGTTAATGATCAAAAAATTTGGTATTGAAAGGCTGGTGATAATATTACTAGTGAAATGTAGGCTTCTGCAACTATATACATAGTTAAAATAAATCACAAACTATCAAACTTAAAAGTAGTCCTAAACAGCAATTTTGAAGTACGAACTGTGTACTTACTCGAAAGTATTATTTAACGAATTACTTGTGTAAAACACCGAAAATTAATACCTTTTTAATCCCTTACAGACCTTTTTTTTTCAGACGATTACGTATACGAGAATGTAATGAAATGAGATTAAATTAATTGTAAGATTGAAAGATTTTATTTCACTAAACGCAAGATAACTTTCAATTTAGTACATTTGAAATCAACCAAGTTTTTTAACTTCATTATTTCATTGTAATAATGTGATAAATTAATTGCATTAGTTCTATTATTTTTATGAATTGGTTAGACATGATTTTAGTGTTTTATGAGTTCATTTTCTTATGATTCCAGGATTAACGAAGTAATGCTTCGCGATGCTATTGCAGATCGTGGTGTGCTGTCTTCTCCAGGGCCATTCCGCAACAAGGGACAGTAAGTATATAATTACAATATCTAGTAAAAATATAGAATGTTTCTTTAGAATTTTATCATTTATTAATTTCACATAAATAAAAATGTAAATTTTAAAATTTAAATTAAGTTAAAACAAGGCAATAATATAGAGTTATGCATTTACACTTTAAATAAATTTGCTACGGATCGGAGGTTTAGAAGATTCATTTTCTCAGGAAATAGTGGGCTCAAAATTTCTGGTCATAATTTAATACAATTTTCGGTCTTTTCTGTTACTTTCCTCCGTCAAACTGGTTTTTGATAGCATAATTGTTATTTTTGCTATTAATTTTTGTAAATTTATTTGGCTCCCAGAATACTCGTCAGATGTGATATTAACATTAGAGCTAAAATAAGTAATTCGTTATTATGCATTGCAAATGTTTTTAGTTAACGACATAAATTTATTTCTTAGTAACACCGTTAATTATAACGGATCTTCTTTAGACTGCATTTCAAAAAATTCCCTCCATTTTTTAGCACCTGTAGATGTTTGAATAATTACACTTCGCTTTATTTCAGACGAATTATATTTCTTCCTTGAACTAAGGTTCCCACAAGCCGAGGCACCTCTGCCTGTTTTGAGAGGTGTATGTTCCGGGGTCGTCGCAGACCTTGGGCATACGGTAAGAGTTGTTCGCTATTCCCATTGGAATAGTCGGCCAGCTGCCTCCTAAACTGGTCGAGGCACGGAGAAGGGAATGCTACGTCCCCACAGCAAACTCCTCTCCCGCTATCGGAAGGGCGTGGGACAAGTACCCAATGTCCGACCTACCTGATGCAGGTTTTTCTAGGGTTTTCCCTGCATTTCTTTAGGCGAATGCCAGGTAGGATCCTTAAAATATAGCCCGGGGGCCCTAGTTAACCCTTGGCTACCTTCCTCTACCATTCGCATCCCCCCTTTCAAATCCCTTCCTATGCTATTAAAGGAGAGTTGCCCAAAGTGGATTACCCTCATGTAGTCTGTGTTGCCCTAAAAAAAATTTCTTCCTATTCAGGACAGAATTTGGAAAAATATTAGCAATATGTTTCCTATTTTACAAATCTATATCTCAGAAAACCGGGGTCCAACAAATAATTTGTTCTCATACCAATTATTTGTACAGAATTACAATTGGTTTTAGAATATTCTAATTTGCCTAATTTTTAAGCATAACCCAAGTTTGGTTGGATGGTCAACAAAATTATTTCATAATTCAAATCAAAGTCTTGAGTAGTATTAAAAATAAGAATAGTAAAATTCTGGCTTCTTTTATATTAGTTCTTTACTATTATTATTATTATTACTATAAGTCTGATACAAATATGTAAGCCAAATGTCGGATTCTAATTTGAACTAAAAATTCCATAAGCTTTGTCAATATATGAAAAGCTTATCAATGTTACTTGTAGACCGTTTGGTCAAAATACATTTTATTTCTTGTTACCTGGTTGCCTACTTTTGTTTTCAAATTATTATGCCAGGTGAATGGCAAAAGCTTCTGGCTTTGGGATTTGAAAATAAAATAACTGTAGACTGGAAGTTGTTTTTAGTGTTTTTATTATTAAATTGTTTAGTGAACTGCAAATATGATTATTTGAAATTATATACTTATCAAATTAAAATAAACGAAAAATATACACCCAGTCACATTCGACATAATTGAATCATGGCTTTTATACAGCATCTACGGAATATGACTTTATTATTATTGTAAAGAAACACGTACCCAAAGTCTAAGACATTAGAATTTTATTTTGCCTGCCATTGATTGACAGATTTGGTAAAGTTTAGTTCTTTTAAAAGACATGTCTATACTTCGTACATTTCTTCCCTCGCATCCTTTCAGAATCTATAACATTATTCTTGACAACTTGGTGAAACTAACATGTAAAATAATTTTGTGAGCTTAAACATTGCCATGTTGCTAGATTTTTCCTCCCTAGATAACGAATAATATGCGAAAGAATAAAAAAAACAGCTTTCATATTTAGTCCATCACGCTTTGAAGTACTACACAAAATATGTGGCAGGATAATCTGTCGAAACTAAAAATGTGGATCACACAAAGTTTTGTAGAAATTAACGGGTGAAGTTGAGTGAACGTTCCAAATTAAGTGAATAAAATATATAGTTTCTGTTTCCTAACCTTTAACATCAGGTAACTTTAATTTATTTTTGAATGTAATTATTCAGCACTTTATTATTAACAGTGATTTTATTTTAACAATGAATCTGTTCGCATTCGATTAAACTAAAATAGGAACTCTCGTGTCCTCGAGCTAGAAAAATTCTCTTCTGAGTTGTTTTCGAAGTGCTCAGATAATACAGTAAACATATTGCTGATAACAGCAGTCGTGTTTGCAGCTGTAAGGACACAGATGTAGCTAACCAGAGGATGAATAATGGAAGAACAGGAAGGAAGGATGCAACTGGCTCCAGGAAGAAGTGATATCAATTATTAATGACCGATTCCAGTTACATCTACGGTCGTCAGTCCGAACACGGGACTCGGAAAACAGGGATCTGGTTATGTGGGAAATTAATTATTTTATTTAAGACTAATTGCGCAGCATTATATTCAGCGAATTATTAAGGATATACTAAACTTCCACATAATATAATCAGAAATTGAGAACAGGTTACTACGTAGGAATATAAGAAATATTAATGAGTAATAGACTTGCCTTCATAAGTTTTATAAAATATCCCTTGCTGACTAAGTAAATGATTATGCCTTTTTGACATCGATGTCAAAATTCTGGTTGTGGATTGAATGTAAAATTTGCCAGAATTTCTTCTTTCCAAAATAAAGCACTGTACATTTAAAATTTATCGATCTCAGATAAATTTGTGAAACGTTTTTAAATTATGAGTGACTCAGAATGCAGTTCGACTTTGGAAGCTGAGACCTGTTATTGATTCGTCCACTTTCATTAACTGGTCGCTCATATCTTCGTGTCTCATCGCACGATTTTCCATTATTGATCTATTACGATATCATTTAATCTTTCTTGTCGCCTTCCTTTCCGTTTTCTGTTTTAAACTGTAGTTTCTTCGCACCTGACGAAAGGCACAAGGATCGCAGAAACGGTGTGTGGTATTTATATTATCACTTTTTTTAGTCTGAATTGGTTATCATTCTTAATCATTATTTTCAATCAGACGTAATTTTTACAATTTAAACTGTAGTATACTCATTAATTTGGCTATTTTCCGATTTTACTGTAAAAATTCGTTTATGTGAACGCAATGAACAATAAAAAATAGTATCACAATGTGCTCTAATAGGCATAATTACTCACGCCAATAAATACGTCAATTTATTTATTAACTGAACTCAAATAGCATAAACAAATATTTCATAATATAGGACGAAACGAAATACCGCGCATTATCCACATGACTTTACATAATTTTTCAAAACAAAATATTGGCAAGTAGAATAGAATTTGAATGTTTGTTTGTGAAATATTAATATTTACGCGGATATGGAGTTGATTAATGATATAGCAACTGACGAGTTCCAGTCCATAAGCTATATATGAAACAGGTATTGCTACTGCAATATTTGAATAATATTTTTGTATTTACGTACAGAAGAATTACTGGTATATAATTAAAATGAGTACAGCTCCATAACTAATTCCCTAGTGTTATGGAAATAATACAATTATTAATATTTATGATTGGTGTAATTAATGCGCAAACATTGGGTCCGTTACTTTTTGTGAGGTCTACTACACGCTGATTAGTAGATTGTGATTCCTAAATTGAATTAGAGGACGACGATTATTACAAAATCACCTAATAAAATAATTTATTTTAACTAAGCTCAATCCGGACGTCTCGTAGTATTACGGGAGAAATCGCAGTTCCATATGGTGGCACTTTTAATCGTTGCGTTCCTTGGATGACACGTTTGGCCTTTATAGTATATGGATTATTATCTAAAGTCTTTTATCACAGACATGAAAGACAATTATTTGTGGACTGATTAAGAATTATAAATTTATACGTCGTTTTGAAGATAAATTATATGAACTTTGGTGCTTTCTTTAGAGTTTGAAAATCTGTTGCTGAAAGGAATTTCTGAATAGTAACGAACTTTTATTCAGACGGTATAATGTGGTAAGAGTGATAGCTACTTTAAAAAATTCACACACTTATCACCAGGAAATTTCTGTCGCACAAAAAGTGACTAAGTACTAATAATATGTAGTCTACACTTAACGTAGGCATTAGGACATAAGCGTTAATCAAAATTGCATGATTATAAAAAACTAAAAAAACTAAAAAATTGAAATCTTCAGGAAAAGTACGGAATAAAACCAAAGAAATTTGCTTGACAAAAAAATCGTAAGTGTTCATGAAAGTACAAGTCTGCTTACTAATCTTTCAAATTTATAAATCCACATAAATTTTCGTTGCTGGAGATTATTTCTCGTTTATCATTGTCTGAGTGCGCGAATCAGAAGCTGCGAAATGAGGAAGGAAGAAAGAATTATGAAGGTATAAAACCAATGTTTTTAAAATTAAAAACTTGATCTGGTTTTAAGGGTTGCGGAACAGATGGGAATCCGAACACTGCTTCAGGCGTGGGATATACTTCATTCAATTCACGAGAGCCGGATTTATTCCGTGACGCATCTGAAATATTGTTTCCTCCACGATACTCTCTTTTGTCCCAAAATAGCCTCAAAATTTTCCTCTTCCGTTGCGAGCCATCTTAGGTTGAAACAAAAATTTTAAGGTATAAAAATATAATTTTAACTAAAGAAAAGTATGAGATTACGGGAAATGTGGAAGATACTACGACACATATTTCTTTTGACTAAAGACCGAAACAATTCTGAAAATTATCGTTTACCCACTTCACATTATAATTTATAATCAAACACTTCTAACCAGAACACTGTTATTCATTTCAAGTGTATGATCATACTTCATTTATTAAATAATTTATTGAATGAATTATTCTCGAGTTTCCAACCCGGTTGTACAATCAGTGACGTTTCGAAGACTGACTTTGTCTTCAGTCTGAAGAAGACAGTAAGAATAGTTGAAACGTGACTGGTTATCTGTACTACCCGGTTCGAAACCCGAGAGAAATTCTTTCATATTCACCGGGAAAGATCTCGAACCTTGAAAATAATTTACGTTTTTATTTTCTTAAAATAGATTCATAAAACTTCTTATGCCAGCTTCAGTTACAGTAGAAGACTTCTGTTATTTTACATAATCAAATGTCATCAAAATTATTGCCATTTAGAATTGTCTTATAATGTTTGCCCTTAAATAACACCCACGATTTTTATTAAATATAATGTACATAATAAATCAAATTATTTTCTCTGTGAGAACTGAACTTACAAAATGCTTCTGCCTCATAGGTTGGTTGAGGGTTAAATTGTTAGTATTTCCAGCTATACACTCCAAAATTTCTGTTTTGTTAGTGTCTACATTCTTTTGGAAGATATATGTAGAATGTTTGTTGTATTTATGAAACATATATTTAAAATAAGATCTATGAACGCAAGTGATTGTTTGAATTGTAAAAAAGTGTGAGAAGTGCATTTCTAGTTAAATACCTTGAAATGGGGCGAACTATTTTCGTTCACATCACTTCCAATTCTAATTCCAAAGGTGTAATGCTTGTTGCATCTTGGAAGGGGCAATAATTTTTTCTGTCTGTAATTGCACATGTAGGACCATATCTCTAATTCGTTTATTCAAAATCTGGTTTTTTAATGTTCAAAAATATCTTCTGTCTACTGTTCACCCATATTTTCCGCAAATACAATGAAAACACCGAAAAATCTTTGTGTGTTGTTCCAAAGCTGTTGCTGCTAATCTTCGAAACAGGAGTACCGAGTAAGTAACCAACAAAAGATTTTAGTTTTAAACTATAAATTCCTGTCTGTTTCATCTGAGTTTCATGCTAACTTTATAACATCCCCAAGAAGAAATACTTTAAACAGTTTTGCACTATTTTTAATTAATAATATCCTGGTGCATTGTTCACGAATTTAATTACTGGGCTGGATTAATTTATTCGTAGACTGAGTCATAAAACTTGCTTTCCTCGAGTTGTCCAAGAACGAGCATTTGTGGTCACATTTATATCACAATGGCTACACTCGGCGCGCTTAAATCATACAAACGACCACTCGCTATTTTAAATGCATTGGGCACATTCGAGTTATATAAGTCTCACGCACCAGGCTTTCTTTATTTTTGCCAGGAAATTTCTTGTATCGCTTATGAATTCCATTGTAGTAAAGTACGGATGAAGTTACTAATATTTTAAAAAAAACATAAAATGAATCTAATCGTAATAAAATATAAATTAGTATTTTATTAATATGAAGATAGAACAGCATATTAATACATCAAATTGTGTTTAGGTGAAATAATAAAAATATATAAATCAAGTTTTGACATTTTAAAGACACTTTAGTGTAACTTTAGAGTTACGACGTTTCGATACATGTTCGTTCCTTCTTATTATATTAATTATTATAACAAATTAACACCAAATATAAATAACATATGAAGTTCACTAAATTTAGAAAAAATGGGTCTGAGGCATACAATTCACTTAAATAGAAGAAAAAGTGAAAAAGATACGAACATGTACCGAAATTTTGTTTCTCTCTAAATAAAATGAAGCGTCCGTAAAAGATCAAAAATTGATTTATTAAGATGTAAAAAAATTATAAATTCAACTATGCAGCAGTAATTCATTCAGTAAGATATTATGTTTATTATTGTGTATATTATTTTTATATAATTAGCAAGATAAACATACTTCATTTCTCAGTTTATAACATGTGGTGTAGTAATTTGAATTTATCATTTTGTTATGACAATAATTTTATTGCTATACATAATATTATATTTCGGAGTACAATATTTTTCCGTTTGACTATTATATTTGTCACTATAAAATATAGATAATTCGTTTCAATTTCAAATGAAACTATTTATATTAGCTAGGAAGTAACTAGGAAATTATAGCGCCATATTAGATTAGTTGAAATGTCATATTAGATTACTTTTATTATATGTGGCACAGTTTTATTAACAAAACTGAATTATTTATTATAATTTAAAAATATGTTCTCTAAATGGTAACATTTATTATGTAACATTTTACTCAAAGTTGATTATAGTTATATGTTTCTAATAACTAAATACTTTAGGAAAGACAGTAAGCTCTACAGCTAGTTCATAGGAATAGCGAGTAAATTAGGAGAACTACGTGTCGAATTTATTACGTAAACGTACATATTTCTGATTGTGACTCCTAATTATTTATTTGTAACCACATGAAACAGTTTCATATTTTTATTGTGGGGATATAAAAATCAGACTGTCGCGTATTAAAGTGTAACCTGCAAGCGAAATTCTATTTATTATTTTATTTATGGCGTGTACCATTTATACTCAGATCATAAATAATATAAACCAAGCTTAGAATTGTTTGAAAGTAATCTATATTATTAAGTGCAATCTCCCTTATTTTATGTAGAACGAATTTTTTTTCTCTTTTGGTAACAATAATAAATTTAGGATACGAAGTATTTTCCGGTGAATAAAATTTTAATAATTTCAGTTTCTGTTGAATTAATTTCTGTCGTGTCATACACCAGCCAATTTTGATTTATATTTAATTCTTACAAAAAATTATTACGGATTCAATACTCGTTTGGTAGCAGGAAAACGTATTACGAACCGCTTTTTTACTTATATTTCCTTTTATTAATATGGCTATTGAATTTAGTCCCGAGAATAATCAGTCAAACAAATTAGCTGACTCGCCGAAGGAATTTGTTGCGCTCTGTAAAAATGGCCGTGCACAATAAAAGTTCATACGCCTTTGATCTAGCGTGTAATAAGGTTTGTATTTCTGCAAATGAAATATATAAAGGATATACTGGAATGTATTCCAATTACATTTATAAAGTAGAGTCAAAGAATTTAAGCTTTGATGGAAATTAATTGCCTGAATAATGAACGGCAGTAATTGATTGGTAAATATTTCAATTTAATTAATAAATTTCAATACTAACGTTTACAGTTACTTTGACATATTGAAATTACCATACAGGAAAACATAATTGTGCCCGTGTAATCATGAAATTCTGATAAGGCTCGCGTCCCGTGAAAACGTTGGCTCTCGAAATCAATGTCGTGTCCTAGTTACAGCGGAGTCATTATTTATGTTTAAAACTGCAGTGACAGCGTGTGCAACGGCCAAACAGTTTAAATCGCAGCCGGAAGAATCGGCGGCGTATTTCATGGGAACGTGTCACGAGTGGGATCAGGACGTGCAGTAATTCATTTGGTGCGACGGCGGCGTCGCTGGCTTTGACGTGACGTTTGACGTCTTGACTGCGACAGCGGCGTCCGACCGGATAACGACACATGACAACCAAATAAAAATACGAAACTGTGGTCGCGGCCGACGGAACATTCTGATACCACACGTAATCGGACATAATTTAGGCTGAAAACGCCGTTCCGCCGTGAAATCTGTATGGACCCAGTTTTAAATGTGTCGCGTCTCTTTGTAAACATATACGAGCCAGGGCTGGTAAAAATGGTGAGACGTATTGAATTTGTGACTTGAGTTTGAATCATTGATATTTGTTTCATAATTTAGCGGACAAAGTACCAATTATTTTAATTGTGAAAATTTTCAGTTGCTCATAGTCGTAAAAGTTACGCGAGACGCGAAGGCTTCGTTGAAGAAGGTGATCGTCTCTCCTATTGAGATCTCGTCTTTGCGGATTGTAAGTAGTTTCGATTCGACAGATGTCTCTGCTGTATGACTCTACATCTGATGAAAGAAAAAGATCAGTGGCGGTTCGTGATTTTTTTTAGTTATGCGCTACATCACCCCATTTTTTTATAGGGCAACAGACTACATGAGGGTAATCCACTTTGGGCAACTCCCCTTTAATAGCATAGGAAGGGATTTGAAAGGGGGGATGTGGAAGGGTAGAGGAAGGTAGCCAAGGGTTAACAAGGGTCCCCGGGCTATATTTTAAGGATCCTACCTGGCATTCGCCTAAAGAAATGCAGGGAAAACCCTAGAAAAACCTGCATCAGGTTGATTGGGCATTGGGTACTTGTCCCACGTCCTTCCGATAGCGGAAGAGGAGTTTTCTGTGGGGACGCAGCTTTCCCTTCTCCGTGCCTCTACCAGTTTAGGAGGCAGCTGGCCGACTATTCCAATGGGAATAGCGAACAACTCTTACCGTATGTCCAAGGTCTGTGACCCCGGAACATACACCTCTCAAAACAGGCCGAGGTGCCTAACAATTTTTACGATGATAACAATGTAAAGCAATAATACGACAGCGACAGTTTTACCAGTACTCTGTGGCAGATGACCCGACCCGTAATACGCTACATTTCTAATTTCGTCTACATAGTTTCCAGTAGTGTCTAATTTTTAAAAGCGGAATAATTTAGCACGAAGTTGACACGCATTTGTAACACGAAAGAATTGTCGTCCGTAAATATTTTAAATAAAGTTAATATTTGATTGTTAATATCGTAGGACCAAGCGATAGGTTTTCTCATTATGGCGCGAGTCTTCAAAATGCAGCCTCTTAAAAGTTTATTCTTTAAAATTAATTTTGATTGTGGTTTTACGAATACTACATGCGTATTGAAAACATAAATTAACTTAAAATAATATTTTTAATTTCTGCATGTTTCAAATTTAACTATATTCCGCTTCTTATGCCGCCTCTCTGTATAGCATGGTACGGTACTGATCCGTTCTGAAATAAGCAGGGCGAGGTGGCAGTTTTTTGAGCTTTACGTATGGTGCAGGGGGTCCTGCGCATGCGCATTCCTCATTCCAGATCGAGATCCTGTGCTGCTGAAGGTTAAGCACAGATAGCCAGTAGGCTGCATTAGCACGAGCGATTATGCGCAAGGAAGGTAGTTTAAAGTCTTTAAGATCGAAGCAGAAAATCAATCAGTTAAACATACAAGTATTATAGAGCTTCTTAAAATTATGAAGTAATATTTTTCCTCAATTTATTTATCTTTTGTAGCACATGAGCATATGTGCACTAACCGTCACTGTATATGATTGGTTTTTTTAATGCACACTACTGGTTATAATTATTTTATGCTTCATAATAAATGTTTTTATATTTGTTTGAAAGCATTTCTTATTATGAGAAGGGTATCGTGTAACGTACCATTTAATTGATTTCATGCTTATTATTTATTGAATCTGTGGTTATTATTTATTTGAACATATCTTAAGACACTAATCTTGTGTTTATAGCTGCGATACATTCTTTCGCAGAAGATCTCAATTAAAGGAACGCTGAATATACAAATTATTATTAGAGTCACGTAAATACGTTTTTCTTGTTTCTGAGCATGCAATTAGACGCAATAATACTTTCAATTACGGCATTTTAATGGAAAGTTTTCCTTTAACAGGATAATAGTTTTCAACTTAACAGTTTGTTTTATATCCGAGACACGTAAGTGTTCATTTACAAGGTCGATGACTGCAGCAAAAAAAAATATACAGATAGTGAAAACATCTGCGTATCTTACACTTATACGTGAATTTCTCAAACCTTATTAGTAGCACACTTTCATTTTATTTCTAACAGTCAAATATTTGTAAGACATCTGAAAGAGGATATTAATTTAGATTGGTACAGACTCTGGTGAAATACTTCCGTTTCTCACACAAACTTAGATTTCCATTCATTCGACCAAATTTTCGCTCGAGAAGGAACTATTTTATTCGTTCCCTCTGTTCTGAAACTTTCGGTCAAATTAAATTCTGTCTTTCGCGAGGAGAAGAAGATGGTAAAGTTGATATTCCTCACACAGTACTGTGAAAGCCTTGAGTTCATATAAATTGACCTGGAATTTCATTACAGCCACAGCTTTTGGGGTCTAAGCTTAGCGCTTGAAAATAGTAATACTTAATTTAGGTAAGCTCAAGCAACAAAGAAATTATTATGCAGAGTCTTCATCTTCATTAAACTTTAGTAATATATGGAGAATTTCAGAATAACTAGCATAAGAAGATTAATTTTTATTTTTATCGAATTTATGTTTTTTTGACAAATTTATGGTACATAAAGGTTATTCTTTGATGAAGGTGTTTGAAAAATTAATATGTTTGTAATTATTTTATTTAATATTCATGGATACTCGACGATAGGAAAGGTTTTTTAATTTATATAAATGAAAAACATTTAAATAATTGCTCGTGCACTGATAAAGTCACAATTCTTCGCTTTAATAACTTTTTGTTACTATATTTACTTTAAAAAAAATCAACTTGATATATTTTTCACTAAAATATCTGCATTTTAATTTCAAATGACAAGGCAAATATAAAAAACAGCATTGTAGGGGCGTAAATAGATTTGAATATTATATTTGTAACGCGTTTTTCCTTTTCTTTCGGTTGCATTTAATAGTCGTGTAATAATATTTTATTTTCTGTATCTCAAAACTCTATAACACTTACTAGAAATATTCCATCTACCGTCAATTTGCTTCTTTGGAAAATTATATTTCGGCAAATACACGAAGTATAACGTTCATGTATTGGCGAGTTTCAAACTTCGCTAATCAAATAACTTAGCTTTAAAAATATCAATATATAATGCTGTAAATCAATGCACATGGGTCAGTCTATTGAAAAATGGAATGACACAAACATGGTATTTCTACACTCAGCATCTAAGTTTAATTTTCTCTCAGTTATACATATAAATTTTACTAACTTTATTAAAGGATAATGTTGATTTCATGCTTGGAAATCGCTTGGCCAGTTTAAGTTCTCAACCCGCAATTTTCCTAAAAATAATATAAATATTGCCAAATAAAAAATCTTACTTATTATATTTGTGAAAAGAAGATGAAAAATTAAAACGTTATCTACCAAGCCTTGATTCCAAATAGCAGTTTTGTGCACAGAAAAATAGTTTCGGCCTAAATTTTGGCTCTTTAACAATTTTCAAGCACAAAAAAGAATCCCTAACCCATAATACAAAATTAATGGCCAGAAATGAGAACCAGAAAACCAACGATATCACAAAATCAAATCATAGGAAATACAAATATGTTCGATATCCAGAAATTTTGTGATTTTCTAGGAGGTTTTTAAAGTATGTTTATCGAGTATATTTCCTTGGTGGAAAAGATACTCCGCGTCGGTAGAAAAGCTGAACAATTATATTTTCGAAAACTGTGTATTTTACGTATAAAACGTGGTTTTTGGCACAGATCACGGACAATCTTAAAATGAGCCATTTTCCTTTAATTTTTGTTAAAGTTACGCCTTAGTAATTCATCATCATTTGAACTATTTATAAATAAATTAAAAAAAATTCTTTCAAAAACAGAAAAAATGCTATTTAAACGAAGGTCTCCCATACAGGCTATCAAACTGAATGATAAACGGTCGAGAGTTTATTGCGATTGACATAACTCAATATACTAAATAATATTTGCAAAATTTCCTTTCTACGTACAGTAGCTCGGATTTTTTTTTATGTATCAGTTAGTTTCTTCTTTCACATTTATGTAAGATTATAGTTTTATTATCTACATATTGGAAAAAATAGTGTGAAGTAGGTAACATGTTTCAGTGAATACTTAAATTTATAAGCCGTTACGTCATGTAAATATTAATTTCTGGAATATTTAACGAAAATATATATACTTATCGAGAAATTCCTAGAAATTATTGGATATGCTATAAAAATACTGTGGGGTGGACTAGATACGTAGTCATTGCGTATAGTTTGGTCGCAAAGTCCGACAGTGTAAGCGTGATGTTTTAACCTCACCTGTCACACGTTCATGTCACAAAAATAAAATAATGTTCTATATTGAATTATAATATGTCGTACAGGATTTAAATTACGAAATTCGCTCAACACTAACATAGGTATAAAACGTTTTGCTAGCGTAATGTTTCTTTTACATTGAATTCTATTAAATAAAAAATTAATAATCACAATTATTTTAAATGGGAAATGATTTCTACTCTGGTACGCCCCAATATTTTCTACGAATTTCTCGATGATTATTCCAGATTATCATTAAATATTCCAGATACGTATTACTTATATGAAGTAACAACTGATGAATTAAAAAATATATCGAGACGCGGTAGAGTGGAGAAGACTGAGCCAGTTAGGAAATGAAAAATCATAGAATTTTCAAGAGGTATGGATTAATTTGAAAACTGATGAAGGGCACAATGTTAAATGGATGAAAGGTTGGACGAGTTATTAAATATATAAATATTATAACCAGATGAATTTATTTCTGGATAGGGAATACATTGTGATTGTAATTACTTAATAACGAAGATGAAGCATCACGTCGAACCAGTATTGAGAAGTATGATTGTAAGTAAAAGTATATAGAACATTAATAACATTGGATTTATAAGGGTACGCACGTTATTGAAATGAATTGTCATTATAATATTACATTAGTATAGATATGTACGAATTGGTTTTTTACGAATACCGAAAATAAACTACTGAAAATCATATAAAGACGAGGGCCAGCAGTAAATGTTTTATAATAAAATTAGTATATATATATATATATATATATATATATATATATATATATTATGAATCGTTTGAGTGTATGTAAATGCTGACTCTTGATGACACTCGCGAATAATTTGTAAAATAGTGTTTTCAAAAAAGATTATAATGGTTTTAGTAATGTCAGGCCAGAGCAGAAGATTTACTTTTCCCGCCTAAATACCTGTTTAATCGGGCATTAAACAGTTTTTCTTCATTGGAGATAATCTCAGTGACAGCTCCCTCCACGCAACATTTACATTGACAATTACATTACATGTCGTTGGCGACAGCTCGATCGTAGTTAACCTGGTCGGTGACAAGCGTATAAAGGTCGTCGGTATCACAAAGCGTCACATAAATTACGGGAACAGAGTGGCAAACGTATAGGGAACAGTCCACAGAGCTGAGTTTGTGGAGCTGATTTAGGATAATCGATGCAGCTCGACGTGTGAAGACAGGTCGTTCACATCTGCGCTAGTGTCACACAACTAATTCAAAACCTCAAAGACCTTCATATTGATATGTTACAGAATGTATATTACAACGTATTTCAGCTGTTTTACATTGCACATCCATATGACTATAATTCACGGAATTAATACTGAAATATAAAATTATCATTATTGGAGGCACTATAAGACTTTGATGCTGAAACGTATTACGGATTCTGATAAATAAATGCATGGCTATTCAATACGAATGGTAAACATAATTCTGATTATAGTTAGAAAATATAATTTTACTGGAGATTTTGAAGGATGATTCACTTTCAATT
The DNA here is from genome assembly GCA_037074705.1 of Zhengitettix transpicula. NCBI lineage: Eukaryota > Metazoa > Arthropoda > Insecta > Orthoptera > Tetrigidae > Zhengitettix > Zhengitettix transpicula. Next base: position 46,083,267 of record CM073591.1, on the reverse strand, counting down.
AATTTTTTTAATGACTCCAGTGTATAAATATTTATATTAATTAATGGGAACAAGAAATTTTACTTTACATCTTTTCGTATTTAATATATTAATACTCGGTTAACTCATAATTATTTAAAAAGTAATATCATTTGTTTTTATTCAAGCAGTGCATCACTGAGATTGGCACATAGTCACGGCATTGATGAATACTACCCAGAATTGTTAAAAATAGAGGACAATGACGTACCGACGTGGACATCAAGCAGTGAATTCATAAGCTGTAATTGTTAACCAGACATGAAAACTGTTTACTAGAAAGGTAACCATTACAGCTGACATTCCTTGCCAAATAATGATGTTACAACATGTTAACAAACAACCTCTGAACGCTAATTTGTTTAAGTTGTTACTGAGAAACTTTTTTGGGACGGAGCGAGAACTTTCCCCGTTAAGGTAATGAACAAAGCAGTACCGGGTTTCCAACAGGCTTAAATATTTATTAAATAAATTCTGAAACCGCAAAAAATTTCAGAAAACCACCTGAAGAATGCTATACTTATTGGGAGGCCTTTTCAAAAGAATCTCACTTCCACTATCAAATTTAACAAAATGACAAAATCGGATATATGCTGGAAGTATACTTTATTTTAGTGTTACAGGATACATTTCCACGTGGTGGAAGTTTACCTTTAATAGCATAGGAAGGGATTTGAAAGGGTTTTTCGGTTGTGTAGAGCAAGGTAGCTGTTAACTAAGGATCCCAGGTCGTAGTTTAAGGATCCTATCTGCATCAGGTAGGTTGGATACTTGGTACCACGACCTTCAGATGGCGGGAAAGGGGTTTGTTGTTGGGACGCAGTCCGTTCTCCGTGCCTCGACCAATTTCGGAGGCAGCTGGCCGACTAGTGGAGTCAGAGAACAACTCTTACTGTATGACCAAAATTTGCAACTCCGGAACATACACCTCTAAAAACAGACCGAGGTACCTCAGCTTGAGGTAACCTTATTTGAAAAACGGAGAGAGAAGAAGTCATCCCCGAAGGTATCCCCTGCGTCTCTCCAGAAAGGTTCCGCCTGCGAGAGCTGTGACCTGCTCCTACGTGCAGTTAGAGAAATATACCTATAGAAAAGGCCAATTCTATTTCCTTCCTGGTCCTTAATATAGAATATTTCATGGCTGTGCTGGAATGTTCGTTTCTTCTAATGTATATTAATTAACTGAGGAAATAAAATTTCAAAATATATAGAAAAGTACACTTTTGAGTTTAAGAATCATGAATACGAAAATTGTAAGCAAAATTGTTTAAATAATTTTTTTTGGCAAAAATAAAAATATTTATCAATTGTTTTTAGAGTGACAGACTACATGAGGATAATCCACTTGGTAGAACTCCCCTAATGAAATTAGAAAGTACCTGAGCGAGAAAATAGATTATAGAAGTACATAAGTATGAAACATTATAATATTATAAATATTTGAGATAAACTAATACATAATTAATAATTGTTTACCATTCAACAAAGGCAATAGAAATATTTAAAATTTAATGTGGATAAGTCTGCATAAAATATGAGTATAATAGTGCACTTAGATGCTGTATATTGCAATGAATAAATAATAATAACTTTTAAACAACACAAACAAAAGATGATGCAATATAAACTACATAGAGTACAAGTACTGTGTAGAGACATTTAAATATAGAATATATTTTCATTTTCAGAAAAACCATAGTGTTGTACTGAATATAAAAATTACGTTGATTCATGAGATGATGTATAATGAATGAAATAAAGGTATGGATACTGTTTTAGGACTAATAACATTGAGCTAATTCTTTTTTTATCGACAAAACCTGAAGATATTGATAACGCGACTACGAATGACCGAAAGAAAAATAGTAAGCAACTTTATTTGGTCAGAGGACTTACTGTGGCAAGAACAACTAAGTAAGGAAGCGTTTTATACGAGGGATGCGATCATGGAGGTGACAGCCAATATCTGGAACAAATTGGAGAAAGGAAGACCAATGACAGGTGTTTTAGGAATCAATAGCCATCACGAAAACCGCACAAGGGAAAACGTCCCCGGAATGTCTCATTAAACGAACGCTATAAAACGAATAAAATAGAAGATGCAGGTGCTTTTTAGGGATTTGCGTAAGAACTGAAAATGTATTCATGTTGAAACAATAGAAACAAATATTTTACGACTTTTACTAATATTCAAGTAAAATAAATAAACTACAAGCATAATTACGAAAAAATCACTCTGAAATTCTTATTACGTAATAATTATCTTTAAACGTAACGTATCCCAAGGAACTATATAGGCGCTCGTATAATTTGGAAAGATAATTATTCAGTACCACCACTACAAATAATTTAGTATATAAAATAGTTTGTTCTATTTGTAATTCACGTTGAACAGGTTAAACCAAAAGGGCATTGATTATGAGGATTAAAGAACTTACAGCCAGAAAACTCAACAAAGTATTGAACGCTGTTTTAAATATAATCAAAGCAAGAAAAGTAATCTCAATATGGTAAAATAATAATTTCAGAAATGTCATTCATTAAAATTCATTCAAACCGTCAATATTAAACTAGTCAATGAAAACCTCAACAAAGTATCATTTTTTATATTAAGTTATTTGTATTTCTGTACACATCCTTGGGTTTAGACCTATGTTTTCCTTACAATACTATATTAACGAAGTCGCAAAGTAACTGAGTTTAAATTTTTCTGTGTAGTTGTTTCTCATTTTAAATTTCCCTTGAAACTAAGGTCTTATTACTTTTTATCTGAATCAAACGTTAAAGCTATGCTTACAATTATTTTTACCTTCGGAATTATGACGTCCTACGTTATTGACGTACTGCAAAAAATCCAATAGGGCTTAATATCTTTACCGTAAGTTGGGTGATTTATTTATAAATGTGAATATATTTGAAAATTATCATTTAAATAGATGACAAACAGTTTTCTCGGCCAATTTTTTCATTAATAACAATAATTTGGTACAGTGTTATTGCAATTTATGTAACATATATCTGACATTTTTTTGGAATATTTATTGTAACGTAATTATTTAGGTGGATTTTATGGAATAGATTATTTAATAAAGCAATTAATTTATTTGATTACTAAATTTTAAATCAATTAATGCTAATTAAAATTTGGATTATTTGGGTAATTAGCCCAGGGTAATTTTTGAAAGAGGATTTAAATTATAACTTTATTTAGTTAAAATCAAAGGGTCTTGAATTGTGGACGTCGTATAGCGAAATCGCATCAAACGCATCACGATGCGGAAATACACATTGTTTTTCTATCGTCGGCCAGCAGCATGGTGGCTCACGGATGCTACTCAGAATATGAGGTGACGCGTGCAAGGTTCCCTCGGGCTTCCTTCCTGCTCAGCGACGCATAGTCTCGAAGTAGGGTGGTGAACTCCGTTTCATTGGTTGTGGAGTTCCTCAGACCTGTGGCTGTTCTCTCTCTATCTCACTCGAGGCTGGTTACTTAATTCGTGCATTTGACTTGCACTGTTCTTACTTTGGATGCGATGATAGACTTTCGATCTGTCCTTTCTCTCTGATCAGATCAAATACTCTTCTCTCTCTCTTCGCTAGCCAATCATTCTTTATGCCTTTCCGAGATACAAAAATTTCTTTAACCAACTGACCTTTCTCCGCCAATCTATTTAAAATATTTTACTTTACGAAGCCCATTACTGAGTTGTGGAACGGTGCCCTTAAGAATATATAAAGATTGGGTGAAATTTTCTCAAGTAACCCTACTAATCCCTTCCACATGTATTTTGGCATGTACGTATCCTGTCTTCCCGTCATGGTGGCGACAGACAAGGGTAATAAATTCCAATGTCTGAACTTTTCCTGGCTTGCGATCAGGTTACAATAAAATAAATGATTTAATAATTGGGCAGAGAGCTTCGTCGCTACGTTCTATTTAAAAGTTGCAATTAGACTTCCAGGTTCTGAAACATTATGTCAATAAATAATTTAGTATTCGGAGATCCATGTATTTAACATTGTAATTTATAATTTAATTATCTTTCTTTTTGTTTTACATATAAGGTTTTAATTTTGTATAATTTAGAATATAAACTATAACACACCAAACTTGAAAGACCAGTTTCTTAGATGCGCATTAGTGTAGACAAGACTGTAAATAGACTCTTGTAAATAGACTCACTAGACTTGTATTTTGTGTTGAGAGATTTATGTAGTTTTTGAATAATTAAAATAAACATGAGTCGGTACGAGCTGAGGCCCGGTTTCACTGAAAGCCTCCTGCGGGGCTTTTAGTTTATTATGCCTAACTTTTGCAAAATAATTGGTATGATCTCGGTGTAAATACTACAGCAGCATAGAGGATGGGAACAGCCAGCGGCTATTGCATTCCACAACGTTTCCCTTGATCGTGCTACTAGTTTTGCATGAGCATTAGCATATCATAACGACGTGCATTCATTCCAACGCAGGCTCCTAAATCGCATATTACTGACATTTTACGTGAAAACGTTATTAGGTTACTTTATCATTACGGCCTCAATGTTTTAAAATGTCACCGGACTCGTTAACCTGGCTTCAATAAAGGCCATGAGCCGCCGGTGTTTACTACTAGTATGCTGCCATTTTTTTGGAGTTAAAAAAATAAAAGAGCTGATGTCATAGTTTTATGTTATTACGCGAAAAAAAGGCTTTGTTTTCATCGTATATAAAAAGGAATTTTAATCTATAACACTAGGAAGGATTATTGGAATTTGGTCAACTACATTATATGAATAAGAGTATATGAATGATTGAAAACCGTGAGCTGCATATCCAAAATGTATCTAACGTAATGCGAAACGGTATTAATTTTCTTGGCCACGTCCAGTTACCAGACCTCAAATACTTTAAAAATAACAGAGTAAGCTGAACAGGACACGACCTACATGAGATAGAGATCACCTGTGTGATCCGCTTAAGAGAAGTCAAGGAAAGTCAAAGCTGGAGTGAGGAAAGGAACGAGCAACACCGGAAACGGAAACGGAAGCTGCTTGGAGGAAAGATACCTTTTCTGGCCTAAACGTAACTAAAAACAGATAAATTAAGATTTTATGAACAATTTAAGTCGAGGATGAAGCTTATCGACGGTTGTTTCGAATTATTAGCATTAATCTATAATCACTGTAATTTTTTCTTTGATTACTTCTAATAATCAGTAATGATGGTAGCCCATTTATCTCGTTTTAGCTTCGTTCATTTCTCCTTCAATATAACTAAGTCAGTAATTTATGACCAGTTGAATTTTTAAAAAACGGCTAACCCAGAAAGAGATTTTAATCTGCAATATTTTGGCTTTACGTGAATATAAGATGTGCTTTAATAACGAATTAGAAGCAAAAATAAATAATAAACACAAAATGACGCACAAAATATATTCAAATAACTTTTAGATAATTTTTTAGAATAACCGGCTACATGATGGTAACCCACGTAATTTTACGCTACAGAATTTTCAAACTTTTGCATAGGTTTTCTAAAATTTTACTTTATTTCGTTCTAAGTCGTAATTAATTATTAAATTTCAAATTATTAGAAATTATTAAATCATATAATCTCCCTTTATTTTTTATACAGACACACAAATATTCTAATAAATATAATGGACTGTACGAGTGTGTTTGTATGTGTGTATGTTCCGCATAAAAATCTACATCCGTTGCGAAAATTTGACCAAAGATCGTTTACGTGTTCCTTCCAAACCGGAAACAAACACCGTGGAGTTAAGATTCGACTATTACACCCAGGGGAGGGGGTAAGAATTTTCAAACATATTTGATATTTGCGTCTTATAAATATTTTTCTGGCTCAAGTAGATTGACAGTTATTTTCCAGATAATATTAAGAAACATAGCGAAATACTGACAAAAGAAGCGATTATATAAATACAACACAAGGTTTCTGGAAACCTTGTTTCTTTCTTCAGGTGCAAAAAAAAATAAAAAGACACAATAGCCTAGAGCGACACAACTCTACAATACAGTTAAGAAAACTCAATGTAATTAATTTAATGGCACAAAATTTATTTGATTGACTAATTCTTGATGCCAAAATACACAATTCATCCACCCGTAAAAAGTGCGTATATACGAAATATTGCAGGGTGGAATGCGAAACATAATAGAATGAAAATTACAATTGAACATTTCTTTAGAAATATAATAGAAGAAAACCACTGGATTTGCTTATGTAAAATTCAGCAGGTGTTTCATCTTCTCTTGTCTCCAACAGAAAATTCTCAATCATCATATGTGATATCCTCTTTCTCAATCGTCCAGTCAATTTTAGCTACCGACTTCCTCTGCAGGATCGCTGCAATTCGTCGCCTTCAGAGCTTATTTGATCTGAAGCTCTGAAATCGTAAACCATACGGATGAGAATAACAGCATATATTTTCCTAAATCCAGACGCACCTTGCCAAACTCGGTTCTCTCTATCCGACCATATAGTCTGTTTTCCAAACAGCTTCTTTGCTGTGTCCAAGCAACTGACCCTTTTCAGCTCTTACCAGTGACCACCGACTGCGCGGTCGGGACAAAAAAACTGCCCATTCGAATCCACTTTCATGGCATCCTGTTTTGTTTACTAAAACCAAATTCGTGTTCACTTGGTGCGCAATTTGTATCTGATGTTAATGCCAATAAGTTCCGCCTAGTTCGGCAAACACCCTCGGACTGAGAGCCGATGTCGTGACTCCGACCCAACACAGGAAACAAATTTGTCATCAATGAGTTGTATTTTACGTTTGCTCTGCGTGGATATCTGACTGAACCACAAATATAAAATCCCTTAGACCTACATAATTTCAATCTTCGAAGAACTGTAGAAAAATCAACATAAAAATTTCTAGATTGATTTTCCCTCATTTTTGCGAAATTTTTCTAATTTATATCCATCACCATTGTGCTTGTGTAAAGTTGATATGTTTTTTGTTGTCATAGTGTCACTGCCGGCTAGCTTCTGGCACGACCTGTCACCGCCGCCTACAGAGCCCAGCTACGATGATCCGCCGTTGGAGCTGAGTTCGACACCCAGCGAGCCGCCTCCGCCGTTCTTCGAGCCTCCGGATGTGAACTGCACCAGCGTCACGGCGCAACTCGGCGCCAGCGTCTACCTGCCCTGCCGTGTCAGGGGCATGCGGACGGGACTCACGGTAAGGGAAGTCTGCCTAGTCTAAATTGCATTTATTTTCAAAAAGGTTCAACGTGTCAATTATGACAGATTTTTGTCGGGATTAAACATATCTAACATACTATATACTTACCACCCTTTCATGTTGCACCTCCATTTATTTGTTATTGGATAATCGGACTACCGCATGTTGTCCGTTTTGCTATACCATTATTTGAATACTTTTCTTGGTGGTACTTTCAGATTATTGGAGACAGCTATAGTAATTCATTAGTAAATAATCATTATGTACCAAAAAATCATAGAAAAGTACAGTTTCAAGGATCTAAATTATATCCAAACATTAATTTTAATATACTCTTGTTTAATTCATAAAATTAGTCAGTCTATACTTCTTCATATATACTTATTATATTCCATTTAATTGTGATTAGATGTAAAATTTGAAAATTTACCCTCAAATATGCTTAATAAAAACTCTATAATGCAAATGGAATTCCGTCTCCAGGATTAACTGTCGTAGAAGTAAATATGTGTAACCTACTTTATTTATATCTCGCATTTATAAATAAAGTAATTTTTCTCCTATCTTCTGCGTTGAGCGGATTTCATCGATTTACTCTTATAAAACTCCTTTACCCCTTCAAAAATGCATATATAATTGCAGAATGTTTCAGTTTTCTGGCTTTTTAGATAAAATATGACAAGTATAATTTCATATCAACGTTTTCTGGTCTGTTGTAAATAATTGTTTCCATAAACGTTGTCGTTTGAGATTTTGTAAATAAGGAGTTTTTAATGAATAGAATCCTCCGTTTTTCTGTCATTACTTCCATTTGAATTTGTTACTATGAAAGCAAATGGTGTTAGTTTCATCACTGTAGGTTCGTCTTATTCGAGAAAAAAATACGTTTACTTGTAACGGATTACGTGTATTGAGAAGGAATTTCAGATAACCAGGCAAATTATACTTTTAAATGAACACTATTCTAATGTTTACTCGGAAACGATCCAGAGTAAAATTTCTTTTGAGTGTATACACAGTTTTAAATCCAGTGAAGTATAAATTGGTTTTTGAGAAAGTAAACTTCATTCTATAAGTATAGCGTAGTATGCAGTCTGCCAACATCTCTTTTCTCATAAAGTTTATCACGTTTTATTCAAAGAACCGGCCAAAATGAAACTTACCTGAAGGCAGATTTTATAATGGAGGCTGGAATCGACGCTTGTTAATGGATACGGGCTCGAAAAAATTGGCTTGGTTTAGATTTGTTAACAAGAGTTTGAAAGTTTTTCTACTTAAGATGAAAACTTGATTTCTCCTCATTGATTAACTCATAACATTCATCATGGAGAATAATTATTTTCATTTGGAGTTATGTTTTGGCAATTAATGGTCGGACCATTACCTCAATTTTAGGAATTTAAAACTTTTACTTTTGCCTCCGCGGTCCCTAATATTTCATCTCTACACATCCCTGCGGCAAATATATACAAGTGTGTAACTCCCGTTTGGAAAGTAATTAGTAGAGGTCTCAACTTTACTCGGCTGAAGATAAATGTTAATTCAATTATAATTTCCTTAATCCTCATTTGAAAATGCTGATTCTCTGTGAAGAGTGGCCAGAATAAAAGTATTGTTTTACAGGTTTGCTGGTAAGTTATAACTCTTGTTTATTTTCTCCAATAATGTTGTTATTAAATGTTTTCAAATATATGAGAAGTTCCGGAATATGTGGTGTTCGGAATATTTAATAGCTACTTCTTTGGTAGATAAATCATTCCCATTAATTTAATTCATGCCAACGGAAAATCCCGTTTCCTTAAATGTATTTATTCCGCCAATATTAATAAAATATACAATCTCACATTTATATTATTCAGTTGAATTATTTATGAACTGCGCACGAAATACGCATGGAACCATTTAATGCCTGCGTAACGAGTCACCGTTATATATCATGAAGCACATCGCCACAAACTGTTTGCGTTGAGAATGTAAATCAGTTTTATAATAAACTACCTGTCTTGGCAGACTATTAATTATATAAAACCTTCACGAAGAAGTACAGATGAAGTTCTCAAATAATAATAATATCAAAAAGTAAGTGAAATTAATTCAAAGACAATTGTCAATAATTTAAATGTGTCGTCAAATTCCTCTGAAACGTTTATTTTGACTTGAAATTCGGAGAACTGTATGATCTTAACTATAGTTTGAGACTGATAAATACGAAACTTATATTTGTTTAATGGTTTCTGAATTTATCCCGTTTAAATTGGACGAAAGTGACGTAAGAGTTTTATTTGAATAAACAGAACTTTCAATTACGCGATAGCTTTTTCACTGTTATTCCTCTGTTCCGTGAAAAACGGAAATAAATAATACTAAAATTCGAGTTTCAAAAGCTAACTCGATGAAATTTGAATGGTGTGAATACCTTTCTTACCCCTGGGCTCTACGGCCCTCTCAGAGCCGTGGCATATTTAAGGATAATAGAAATTTCCCTGAGTCCACTGATTTCCTTCTCCATCTTCCCACTTTCAAGTCCCTTACGTCGTCTCCTATATTCTCTAACCATCTCATTTTTTTGTCTTCCCTCCCAGATTCACCATCTATAACTTGCTTTAATAACGTACTATTTTCCATTATAATCATTTACCCCTGCCATTGCAGTCTTCTTATTTCCATATTCCAATTTCCTTGCAAATTTCCAACTTACCCGGTCGAAATCCTTTTGGCAGTCAATAAAGCAATTACAGACTTCTTATTTCACTGCTAGAAGTCTCTCTGTATGAATATTTAGCATTCCTATAATTCCTCTTCCAAACCTGGAACCAAGCAGATCTCCTATCATAAATTCTAGTCTTATTTTGAGTGTAAATACGAAAAATTATCACGTGTGTTACACGAAGCTGAGAGTTCTCTCATCTTTAAAATTCTTCTAGTCTTTCTGTTTCTTATTCAGTCTTATCGTTTACAGATCAAAGACAATCTTCTGGCCACTATCCAGTTTCTTTATCACTCGAGAGTCTAATCCTTTCAACAAGTATTTCATCATCACCAGTGACTTTTATCTCTACATATTTTTCATAGTATTTTCCATTTCACTCTTGCAAGATCTCTTCTGTTCTCTATTTAACAGCGCTTCTTCCTCCATCTCAGTTACATGCGGATGTTTTTTCTGATCATAGGGGTCTATTATTATTTCCAACTTTTAAACTTAATATCATTATTACAGAATTTTGCATGAAATTCCCAATATCGTCGTGAATATTTCATAACTGGGTACAATTTCGCTGCTAGCACGCCAATTTTTAGTGAACACAGAAAAGACCTTTGACCTGGCAATTTTGCACGACGTATTTCACCGTAAGTACGTTACGGGCGAATGCCACTTTTGATGCTGCCGTTCCCCATCATGTAGCACTTTGAGGATTGTAATAAAATACCGAACGGAAATTGAAGCCGCCTCGTCACCTTTGGGATTGTAAAAATGTGGTATCTAAATGCTGAGGCATTAGGAGCGACGCCAGATGGCGCTCTCAATTAGCACGATGATCGTAAGCGTTCTCCAGGGACCAGCTACCTAATTGCCAGAGTCACTAATAAGTCGCACTACCCTTCCCTCCCTTTCGTCTTGTCATCCCTGAATTGTGATGAGATAACAAACAACTCCTGCGCCTCCACTCTTCTCTGTTCACTAAGGATTTACGGCTAACCATAAAAAAAACTTTTCCAACGCATTAATTAGCACAGTAACGTGACGAACACAAGGAATAGTACTAATTAATGAACTTGTAACTTGAAAACAACGTATCGTGCGTTTGCGGTAACGGAGATCAAATCTCTAACGAGGCGCGTTTCGATTTCTTATACGGATAACAAATATTATATTTCCTTGAAAACTATAGTCACATCTCACTATCTGAAAATGATATAATCTGGAAACTTTTTATTAGATGTGCAAAATATTTTAAATGCTGTTCAATTAAAATAACTTTCAATTGACACGTAAAAGTTAAATAAAACGAATATGATTAAATTAATTTGACTTATTCTCTCAAAAGGAATGGAAGTAATGTTAATTACATTTACATTTGAAAATATTATGTTTCCAAAAACCGGAAGAATTTAAAAGAAAACGATTTTAATCACACATTCAAAAAACAGGTCTTTTTGCCATGTTTTCAAGAAAATATAATTGTAACCTCATAATTCATAGAATTTTTTAAAAACAAGTAAAAACTCCAGGAATGAAACATTCGTATTTATACGCAGCTTAGTTACCTATTGTATATTAATACATACGAAACATTTTCTTTTACTGTAAATTTCTTATTGTTATATCATCAATAAATCTTCATTTAATACGACATTATAAATAACACATTTAATTATCTCTCTTTCTATGCTATTCCTCTTTATCCTCTCTTCATTTTCATCAGTCATAGGTGTTTCAGTTTATGGCCCAACAATTCATTTAAACTTTTGTTAAGGATGCTTCAGAGTCTCCTTATGGAATCCATAATTTTAAAAATTCTTAATTTATTCTATAGCAATAGAGTAGAAATTCTATTGTCTGGATTTATATTGTCGAACCGAATTCTCCAAAACCACCCCTTGGCTTTATCTTTTACATATTTTTATTTTATTTTTCAATATATAAGTCAGCGATAGTGGTGATGAAGTTGTTATCTCATAGAGAACATTTCTCAAAACACGTTTTTATTTCCTATTCTCATAGAAAATAATGAGGTTGCAGACTATAAGCCAACTTTTACTATATTTCGTACTCCTGAAGGATTTTTCCAGCTTCACAAATACCGTTATCATATTTTGAAGCTAACCTTGGATTACAATCGCGTATGAATCGGAAAGTTCATAATCAGACAAATTCACGTGCTACAGTGCCGTATCGCCGATCAAAGTCACGATCACAATTTATATTTCCTCTGCAATAAAAAATATACAAGTTTCAATTACATTATTTTTGATTTAAGAATTTTTGTTGCATCTAGGCTTGATAGTCAAGATTATTTTACCTTACAATGAACGTTCCTTAAAAATAAAAATTTTAATTTCAGTATTTTAAAATGGATGATGCCGATTTAAGTCATTTCAAAAGTTATGTACCACTTCAGAAAATACTCAGTCAACAGGTTTTTTTTGTTAAGGGAACAAAATATTTTCCCAAATAATTAAAATAATGCTTTGATACGTTCGTAATTATATATACTGTATAGCAAATGGCTGATTAATATATTTAAGAACATTCTCACGCTTTATTAAAACAAAAATATAAAGTTTCATCAAATCGGATGGTCGTTTTTCAGTGGAAAGCGAAGAAAGAAGGCTGACGGACAAGAATTTACAAGACAGCGGCTAAAGAAATCATTTTGTATGACTATTAAAATAACCCATTATTTGCTATGCGCAGACAAAACTTCTATTTTCTTTTAATGTATTTTTGACTGAGAAAAGCTCTGGATTTTGGAGCTGTTTTCCGTTGGGTCTACTTCGTCGATGGTTTTTACTCATTTTCAAACACCTAATCACGTGACTACTAAAACTTAATTACATGTGGGTAGGAGAATTTGAAAGAGAATAATTTTTCATATATTATTAGATGTAAGGGTTAAAGAATGTGTTAAGAGTCAAATAATTTAAACAAAAAATGATTTGGAATTGTAATTAATCAGGCAATTTAAAAGGAGTGTAGCTAATTATGGGTATATAATATTAACATATTATTATCCTTGTATCTCTTTACTATGTAGGGAATTATTCATTAAAATTGAATTGGTGATTAATTATTATAATTAATAATTAGCCTTACCATAAATAGTAATAATAATTCTTTGATTTTATAAAGATGAATAAATAAATTATTTTTGACTATATTATATTTTATGTAAGTTCAATTCCACGAGAATTTAATTTACTTTATATTTATCTGTTTAGAAGGTATAATAGACGAACTTTTGTGATTAATCATGAATCAAAATTATTTATGGTGGGAGAGTGACACTAGCTAACGTCTAGAAAACGAACTCTGCAACATTTTTTCGATTTATTTTAAATTCATTAGCTATTTCTACAAAATAAACAAATTTTACCGTTATATACAAAAAAGCGAAAATTTTATTAATGTGTAGTACACAATTAAATAGTTTACTGAACGACTTTCAGATTTAATGAAGGAAACGTCGTTAAGTTTTTTTTCTTGGCCTTCTGTATAAATATTTGTAAAATATTCCAAATATAGATATATAGCTTATATTATTTTCTTAAAGAATATACTTAACATTAAAACGTAGTTATTGTTCAATTTAGTTTCTATAGTAATATTTATTTGTCTAATTAACTAAAATAATATTTTTTAATCTGAATCGTAAGCATCAATAACAGCAAGGACAAAAGTGTGTATCAGAATTTCCTTGAACTGTTTTGCTTCCATATAGTGTCATTTCCCATGTACAATAAGTAAGTTTTTAATAATAAGAAAAATAGGCAAATAGTGACAAAAGAAGTGATTATATAAATACTACACTTCTTTGCAACAGAAGAAAGGAACAAGGTTTCCAGAATCGATTTGTGGTATTTATATCATCACCTCTTTGGAATGTATTTGGGTATTCTTCATTTTAATAACAATGTTTTTGTTATTAGTTAATTAATTTTTGACTTTATCAACTGTAATTGTGCGGTTGGGTATCTCCTGGGTCTCGTGGGATTTCCAATCACCTGACGAAAGGAAAAGGATCCTAGAAACAGTGTCAATTTAAAATTTCACCTTACATGAAATAGAATTCTCTACAATTTCTGTCGGAGACGAACGTTAATGTTGAAGTGATAGTTTGAGGTTTGTAAGCGAACTGTTTCATGTCTCGGTGGTGATCAAGTTTATATTCCCATGTGGAATTATCTGTGAAACGAGGCTTGAAATGTTGCCACTATCACACTTCGCTTAGTTAAGGTTAATGCAGCTACAATTTTGCATTATGTTTAAATGTTCATGTAGTGAATGTAAACATTATGAATATTACAACGACGTTCAGCATTGTATCTTTACAGGTTTTGTTCACCACTTAAATGAATTTGATGAAAAATTTAAGGAAATTTAATGTAACTGTAATTTATATTTTTAAATTAAGTGCGTATTGTTTTTTTATGACGATAATATTTTAACAAATTTATAACATTATAGTAACGAAAATAATCTTTCGCAGAAAAGGAGTAACTATATATAAATGAATTTCTTGATAAATATAAAAGGAAATACTTATAAGCACTTAGTGAAACCTTTCCTAAGTGACGGATTATTTTCGTAAATTTTCTAAAATTTATTTCCATAAAGAATACCTCAGATGAAGAAATATAAAGTTGGTTTTTCATTTTAAGCACACCATAAAACAGCATAATTTTATATCAGTCGGCAGCTGCAATTGTTGTCAAGTAGTTGATGACTAAGATGGCTCTAATTTGTAAATATTAACCAATAAGTTGAAGTATAATACGTATTCGATAAAAATATACTCATTAAATAAATATATAGCCAAATAACAGACAAAATGAAATGATAATACCACACAACTTTTCAGGTGATTACAAACTCAAGAGGCGTGGACGACACAACTAGCTTATGAAAGCTACAAGACAAAAATGTTGATTGGTAATTACATTACCGCTTCATTTTGTTTATTAGTTGGCTATTTATTAATCTAATTAGTTAAGGAATACGTATTCATGGATAAAATGCTTTCATTACAACTTTTTGCTTTTACAGACAAATTATGACATTAGTCGCCAATAAATTGAAAAGGAACAACTGTGAATTTAATTACTAAAAATAATCTATTGTTGAATATTTTCTTGGGTTCCGTTAACTATTGTACCTAATTTTGGTAATTACATTACCGCTTCATTTTGTTTATTAGTTGGCTATTTATTAATCTAATTAGTTAAGGAATACGTATTTATGGATAAAATGCTTTCATTACAACTTTTTGCTTTTACAGACAAATTATGACATTAGTCGCCAATAAATTGAAAAGGAACAACTGTGAATTTAATTACTAAAAATAATCTATTGTTGAATATTTTCTTGGGTTTCGTTAACTATTGTACCTAATTTTACGACACGCATTGAAAATTATTATTATGTACAACCTATATACATATAAAATTCATTTTTTGACACCTATTCGTAATAGCATTAATCAGCCGCAGTAAGCTGACAACAATAAAATTAATTTCATTTAAGCTCACGTCAGTGGTATCTAAGTCAGTGTAATAATAATAATAGTGTTAGCAGGAGTGATATTAGCTCGGAGCGAGGACATTAATTTTAATTGGAAACGCAGCCGAAAGACTGCGATCGTTTCGCGCAAGTAGATGAATGGCAACGTCGAAGCAAACCCTGAAATTGAAACCAGTTGCTTGTTAGTAATCGCAGCTTCGATGCGGTCGCATAAAATCATATGATAAGTAAACCCAATTTAAATTTAATTATTCGCTGAAAGCTGCTTCGAGGTAATAAGGACACGGCATAGTTAATAACCGAATATCTCAGACGCGGAAAGTGCCGCGGTGGAAGAATAGTGACAGCAAAGTCGGGAAGATTAAGATACAGAGGGAGGAAGAGACAATAATTTAATTTTGGAAATATTACGTATACTAAAATGAGACAGTTTTAATAAGCAAGTACTGGTTGTAAAAGAATAGTTACAGAATTGGAACTTTTATCTTTGTAAACAACATGATGTGTATGTAACATATGAAATGTGTTCGATTTATAGATCCAATTTCATTAAATAAAATTTATTTTCCAAAATTTCTAGATTTTTAATGTTTATTTATAGTATCTTGTCCATTAGGAATAAATTATCACATTAAATTTTGAGGTTCCTAAACGCATGTATGTTTCAGTTATATATTAGTTATTTAAAATAGTGACATTGACGATAACACATTAAAACTCTAAACAGTTACTTTGAAAATAAATTTTGTTTTCATTAAACAAGTTATTTCTACGAAGTAATTATGTTTTACATTTGTCAAAGAATATTAGATTCGGGAAAACGTTATAGACTACCAATAATAAAAGAATTTATACATATTAGTGGTCGACTAAGTTCGGATTTAGTAGAAGGTAAACATTTCTATTGAATGTTCGTTTTCTACATTAAAATGCAGGTATCTTTAATTGGACATAGTTTAAGGTTACAGAATTAGAAGACATTTCCCAGAGCTGACTTACTGCCTTCAGAGAATGAACTGCCGTAAGGCGTGAAATGTCAGCATTTGCTATTCAAAGAATGAAAACATGTAAATCGCTCCTTTGGAGTGAAAGCCTGAGGTAAATGTACGATACAATTTTAAGTAATTAATCAATTATTATTATTTATAATATAATCCTCTTCTAGGAACATCGGATTTGTGTTCCATCACTATATATTAACCGCTAATGGAGTTATCTTAGCAAAGTGGTGAAATTATCTAATCTATCTATCCAATTTCTATCTATCTATCCAATTTCTTGGGTTTAAATATTTTTGGTGATTATAGTTATATCCACAAATTAATTTTTAATATTTGAGTAAAATAGTCTGTGTACCGAGAGCTGAGCGGTCACTTTCTTAAAATTACGGCCATAAAGTTTGGCACCGAGGTGGTGGGGTGTCGAGGCGGAACCGTGCCTTCAGACAAAGGCGGGGGATTATGGGAGAACCCTGCCTCAGGGGTATTGACCTAACCAAAATCACCGAAGGAAGCCGAAGAGTAAGCCCGCGAAAGTGTAAAATCGACGCAGATTTGGCTGAAATTAAACACGTGAAGAGGTTTCCATCCTTTGGTGGGGAACGAAGGTAGTCCAGTCGAACTGGATGGTGAACAAGCGAGGAAACAAGACAGTTTCTATCTTTCTCTCGGGAAACGAGGAAGTCTGGGAAGGGAGAAAGTGTAGGAGTAAAAAAACGTAAGAGTTCTATAGCTGTTCTTGGAGAGGACAGTTCATCTTGGAGTGAAACGTATGCGTTTATCTGTACAACTTGGATACGGAAAAAAGTCCCGACCGACGGAAAAAGAATCCATCCAGAGATGCTAAAAATTGTTACTCCGACGAGGAAGTGTAAAGGAGGAAGCTGCCAGAAATTTTTCGGTTAGCCTGGGAAAGACGACTACAAAAGTTGTGTGTTTTGTCTGCGACGTAAATAATGAAGATTTCTGCCGCACGCATATTCCCTCACATACGACCCCTTTCCTTTTTTTGGTTTATGTTGCGAGTCTCATAAAATCGTCCTAAGGTTTCATTGTTTAACGTATTTGAAATTTATTGGAATATTGAATGTAGTTAAAGTGAATTATCTTAAATTTATACTCAAGAGTGAGTTAATTCTAATAACCTTGATGCAACTGAAAAGGACCCTGTTGAATTTGTGTCAACACTTAATTATAAATAAATTTGAGTTAAAAATATTAAAATAATATTTTTATATAAAATTAAACCCCCAGCATTATATTATACAGTAAATGATAGTCATTATAATTTCCTTATTATAATCATTGTTATCAAATATTATTGAAGAATTGATTTAATTAATTTATATGTTATTGAAATTAAAGGATTCTAAAAAATAAACATTTCTGTTTATTTTATTTTATTTATTTTTATATTATTTCTCTACCAAATTAACCCTAAATTCCTGTCCATAACTGTAATTACCTCTGCCCACCCACGATGTTGTTTACATCCATGTAACACGTGAGATCCGGTGTGCTCCCCAGGGCGTCCATCCTTCATGTGGAATTATTGGTACCTTGTCCCCGTTAATTCAGAGACTTGATGCGTTCCACATCCTTTATCAACAGCACATTCTCAGTGGCTTCAGCGGTTCTGATAGGGTAGATATTGGCAATTCACAACATATTGCGCTCCATAGTTCAGTGCGCAACCTGCACGTAATCTACCAACCTGCCATTCACAAGCAAGAGCGCTTTACTAAACTTGAATACTCTCACAGGCGGACTCTCAACGTATATCTGCATGGTTTATTAGTCTCTCTCCCACAGTAGTAGCAACTGTACCGAAAAATTTTGAGCTATTTAAAGTAGCAGTATTTGTTTAAATATATATTATACATTTTAGACTAAATATTTATCGTTCGAATTTGAAATTGCATTACTAAATAAACAATAGGATGTAATATAAAACCATGTCACAAAAAGTTGGACTGAGGAAATATTTTCATTAAAATATCAGATATTTAAAATATAATTACATAATTTAATTCCAATGATGTACTTAAGAATTTTCCAAATTTTACAGATAAATATGGTTAGAATTACTGAAAGCTCCTGACGAACTATTTTAAATCCTGACATTTTAATGTAATTTACATTGAATAATTTTTTTATTTTTTTTTTATAATTATTTTTAAAAAGGTATAATATATATAATAAAATACATACAGTTCTTTATTGCTTTATTGAACAAGTATTACTAAATAACTTGAAACTCAGAAACTTCCCACGATAATTCTACAAAACTTTTTATTAATAAATTAAAGATTTTCAAATTTTGGATGTTTAAATGGGACTATATTATTTCTTACTGAAGCAAGGAAAAAAATTCATGAAAGCGACGAGTAAGAAAAGATCAGTGTTGTGTTGATAAAATAAGTGTTTAATTTACATCTAAATTAAGTTTAGTGACTAATCACTGCTTCTTGGGATAAATTGTTAGTGCTCACATGTACTAGAGTATGTGTTACTTTACATTTAGTTACCAGTGTTATAAATTAGGGAAGTTCTCTCGCAGGCGGTACCTGCGAGGGATGCTCTCTCGCAGGCGGCACCTGCGAGGGATGTTCTCTCGTAGGCAGAACCTTGTAGGAGAGATACGAAGGGGCTACCTTTGGGGATGCCTTTTCCTCTCTCCGTTTTTGAACTAAGGTTCCCACATGCCGTGGCACCTCGTCCTGTTTTGAGAGGTGTATGTTCCGGGGTCACAGACCTTGGGCATACGGTAAGAGTTGTTCACTGTTCCCATTGGAACAGTCGGCCAGCTACCTCCTAAACTGGTCGAGGCATGGGGAAGGGAATGCTGCGTCCCCACAGCAAACTTCACTCCCGCTATCCGAACGGCGTGGGACAAGTACCCAATGCCCGACCTACCTGATGCAGGTTTTTCTAGGGTTTTCCCTGCATTACTTTTAGGCGAATGCCAGGTAGGATACTTAAACTGTAGCCCGGGGGCCCTATTTAACCCTTGGCTACCTTCCTCTACCCTTCCGCATGCCCCCTTTCAAATCCCTTCCTATGCTATTAAAGGGGAGTTGCCACAATGTGGATTACCCTCATGTTACCTTAAAAAAAATTACGCAGGACATCGAATTACAATTTTAGTATGACCTATACGTATAATTTTGTATGACACATCCTATTTCTTCTATAGAGGACTAATGGTAGAAACAAAAAAATCTAAATCTATTATGTATAACTTGCGAAATTTACTAACACGCTTTAATATACAGTTTTGGAATTATTCTGTTCTCTAGTCCAGTTTAATAAAACTCTAAAAGCATCTTATATCCTTACCTAGGCCGTTGATTAATAAATTTTGTATGTCCGTTCTGCACTTTTCCCCGAGGATCGATCAGACATTTGCTGTGTTGTGCCCTATTCTCTCATTGGTCGTAAAAGAGACTTATAGGCAATAATGTAAGATTCAGATGCTACCCTAGCATTCTTCTAGCGTAGAGTGATAATTTCCTCACCGCAGTCTTCGTTGGTAAAGCAGCGGTGTGAAGGAGAAAGTTTCCCGCATTGCATGTAAATTTCATGAGTAGAACTGAATATAAAACAAATTCAATTACATGCATTAAGAAAAGATTTTTTAATCCACAGTTGAATAATCGCTTTATAAACTTTAAAGTTTGATTTTCTTCGATGCAACCTCTACAGCAGTTCATAAATATTCACTTAACTTGTAGACATGTTAAATATAGGATCAATTAATCTTTTTCTTCGCAGAATCTGCGAGAACTTAATTGCGCTTTACAAATTTATGCATTGAAGAAGGTAACTACAGCCGAATAAAGCAGACAAGTAGCCGCATACTACTGAATTCCATACCAAATAAATATTGAATATGTTTTGTAAATCTCTGCACATTTACTCGTTTACTTTTCATCTGAATGTCTGAATCTCTCTAATACAACTAACATCAATCGATGAATCTTATAATTCATTCAATAAACATTATTAAGTTTTATCAAACAGCGGAATATCTTTGTTTTAAAATTAACATTTGTGATTTACCAAATAAATCAATCTCTCTAATATATGCAAAATATTGAAGTGTTCTGCTCAATTGTATAATATAGGAAATTTACAAATATATACTTTATGACATTGCGACATTACGATGAATTGAAAAAAAATTATTAAGATCAAGTTTTATTTTAGTGTTCTTGTCTATACAATTTCATGAATAATAATTGTGTTTAATAAGAAAGATTGCCAACTCAGACAAAAAAGTGATAATATAAATACTACACAACGTTTATGGGATTCTTGTCCCTTTCCTCAGAGCCTAGAAGCGACACAACTGCACTCGTCAGTTGACAAAACTCCGAAGCTTTTATTAAACAAGCATTAATAAATAACTTAAAAGTCATAATCTCCCCACGATAATTCTACAAAATTTTTTGTTAATACATTAAATATCACTTTCAAATTTTGGATGTTTTTCGCACATGAGGAAAGGAACAAGAATCCCAGAAACGTTGTGTGGTATTTACATTAGCACTATTTTGTCTGAATGGCTAACGTTATTATTAATTATTTTCAATCAAGCGTAAATTTTTTCATTTTAATAACTGTATTTATTTCCATTAATTACATGAAAATATTTATTACCATTTTTTTGCAGTCTAGTTTGGATATGAAATATAATAATATACTGCAATGGCCCGAAAATATATCCCGGGGGCCCTAGTTAACTCTGGCTACCTTCCTCTACCCTTCCGCATCCCCCCTTTCACATCCCTTCCTATGCTATTAAAGGGTAGTTGACACCATTTGGATTACCCTCATGTAGCCTGTTACCTAAAAAAAAACAAAAAAGGGCCCTAATTAACCCTTCGCTATCTTCCTCTACAATTCCGCATCCCCCCTTTCAAATCCCTTCCTATGCTATTAAAGGGGAGTGGATTACCCTCATGTCACCTGTTACCTAAAAAAAAAGACGCATTAACAAGGAAGCTTGTGAGAGGTGTTGTTATCTCTCGCAGGCAGAACCTTTTAGGAGAGACGCAGAGGGTTACCTTTTCCTCTCTCCGTTTTGAACTAAGGGTCCCACAAGTCGAAGTACATCGGCCTGTTTTGAGAGGTGTACGTTCCGGGGCTTACGGTAAGAATTATCCGGTTTGTTTCCATTGGAATAGTCGACCGGTCGAGGCACGGATAAGGGAATACACCTCTCTCGCCATCGGAATGCGGACGAGTACCAAATGCCCGATTTACCCGTTGCAACAGGTTTTCTAGGGTTTGTTCTGCATCACTTTTAGGCGAATGGCGGGTAGGATCCTTAATCTATAGCCCGAGGGCTTTAGTTAACTCTTGGCATCCCCCCTTTCAGATCCATTCCTATGCTATTAAAAAACCACGTGGATTACCCTCATGTAGCGTGGTACTCAACATGAGTTTAATTAATTAGAAATTTATAACGTACCAGTTTAGGCTGTTTCAGAAACTTAATTTAATTCTATTCCGATTTATTTTCTCATAGAGAAAATAAAAGTTATATAAAAGAGATTCCTATACAGCTACGATGTTTCGAACTAAGAGTTAAAAATATTTACAGCTGGACGCAGTACAATATAAAGCAAATTTTTCAATTTAAGTTAAAAATAGCACAAATATGACACAAATATTATTCATTTTATTGTCATGCAAAACTTCTTGTTGGCATTAGTGTTAGTGGAACCCTCTTCCGAGGGCAGGGAAAGTTTATTTGTAATATATAATGCTAACGAATACCATTGGATAACTGGAAAAAACTTGAAATTAGCGCTTTGAAAGTCAGTCAAAAACCGATCAATCGTTTCTTACTTGTAAAAATTTCAGTTTCTTCAATCACTCAGTTGCATCCTTCAGTGAATTCGCGCCGCGCCTCGTGGACACTAAAAATTGAATTTGATTCTGGTCTAGAATTATTATCAACACGAACATGCTCGCGCAGATGTTTCATATGGAAGGCATTCATGTTGTCCGGACTTCCAGCGCAAAACTCATTGCAATGGGATCAAAGGGCAGGAGTAACCGCAGACCAAAGGTCTTTCATCCCTGCAAGTACACTTCTGAATACTGATGCTGCCATCCAGGATTACGAATTTGTCCCTTCATACGTGACCTCGTAGTTGAATGACAAGGATGAAATACTATTTAAGTGTTGTCTAATGCTATAATCACGCCACAAGAATAAGTAACCATTTTACTCGTTTCACAAAAACTCAAGGGCACATGGAATCTACCCAAAATATTGGGCAGATTGACTTTACTAATGGAACATTAACCCAAATGAATGTTAGTAGTAGTGCAGGGTGAGAAACTGCAATCAATTAATATAATTCATAGAACCCTGAGTTCCGTCCCCACTACGATGATACCTGGCCGTCGACAATCCAAATACTATAAAATATTAAACATTTAAGGAATTCTTCTATAATTAATTGGATGTTAGTATTGGACGGCAAAAAGTACGAAAAGGTTGAACGCATTACGCTATTATTCTGCACATTTATGATTTAATTTCGATTGGTAGATTTACATAGGAGCTTTGATTTATTCCTGTTCTTGCTGCTGATGTCAAATCATTAGTTAAATCATAACTAAGGCTAGTTTCACACTTACCCGACAACACCTTAAACTACATTTTAGCGGGCCACAGCTCCGAGCTAACTCTCTTTACATACAGACAGTTGTCGGTCCGACTTGCATTCAGTCATTCTACGAATATGGAGCGTGATAACTTATTCCCTTGCATAGTCTTCTATATTGGAAGGAAGCCTGCGAGAGTTTCTCTCGCAGGTGAACCTTCCAAGAGCGCTCTGGAGGAGGCTGCCTTTGGGGATGCCTTCACATCTCTCTGGTTTTTTTAAACTAAGGTAAGGAACATGCCGAGGCACCTCGACCTGTTTTGAGAGGTGTATGGCCGCTATTCCTATTGGAATAGTCGGCCAGCTGCCTCCTAAACCGGTCAAGGCACGGCGAGGGCATATCTGCGTCCCCAAAGCAAACCCCTCTCCCGCCATCGGAAGGGCGTAGGACAAGTACCCAATGCCGACCTACCTGATTCAGGTTTTTCTAGGGTTTGCCCTGCATCACTTTTAGGCGAATTTCCGTGTAGGATCCTTAAACCATAGCCCGGGGACCCTAGTTATCCCTTGGCTACCTTCCTCTACCCTTCCGCACCCCCCCTTTCAAATCCCTTTCCTATGCTATAAGAGGGGATTTGCCACTATGTGGATTACCCTATACATAGCCTGTCTAAATAAAAAAAGTCTTCTATAGACGTTATAAAAAACGAAAAAAATTAATGATGCAATGGGTTTATCCATAGATTATGAAAAGAGACATGTTGGGGGCATTATATGCTCACTTTGAGGAGTTGAGAAAATTTGAACATAAGTGTTTTAATTGTTTTCATACGGGTATTGAAAAATTTCGACAATCTTCTTACACGGATAGAAAAATCCATTGAAAGCCACAACACATCATTCAGGGAATGTATTCCCCTACTCAAATGTTGCAAATCACTGTCGCAAAAAAACGTAACCTGTATTTATCTGATATTTATTAGTATAAAAAATATATTTAGAATACGTCAGACTCAAAAAATATACAATAACAATTCAACCACCACCATTCATTTCATCTCTACTTTCAGATGGATTCTAAAATTTTAAGAAAAATAAATATCAAGATCCGACTGTTTAGTGGACACTGAATGTCAATTCTAAACAGAGTTTTAATTATTGCGTCTCGAGAGCTCTAAATTTTGTATAATGTGTAAAAAATGGAGGATTTTTCTCAGAACTATAAACTTACATCCTTAATTTATATTGTAATGCCTTGTAAAGTTTTACATAATTTTGTTCTTGAAAGGGGCGGATAGTTTGTCTATAACTGGGATTAGAAGTAAAACGAGAAGTGGATGAGTATGTGGAGGAATTTCAGAAAATAACGTAAGAAACGCGATGATGATTACTTTATAACTCATAAGGGCTCAGTAAAATGGCATTTGTCTTACATTTAATGTATGGGAAACAAAACTGGCAAAATAATTATATTTTTTGAAACTACCAGAATTTCCAAGCTTTTGAAATAAGTTTTAACAAAATCAATATAGGTATTGTATTGTACTCTCCATATTCCGTTATTTCTTTATGATCCATATTTTCAAATCCATTTCTTAATTATCTGTATTTATGTATTTCTCTACTTTTGATCCACAAAACGAGTCTATCATGAATTAAATTAAGAAGTATCTGTATATCCTCCGTGATAATAATGGAAAAAATTTAAGTACAAAAATATTTTCCTTGAAGAACGCAAAAGATGAATCAGGAAAAATGTAGACTAGACGAATCGGCCGGAGAACCTGGACGACGGTCCGACTGTCAGCTGCTGGGTGAACGACGACGACATAGTGTGAAACGTCTCATAAGTTTTTAAACCTTTCTGTAGTGAATTTGATGTCGTTTAGCCAATTGTCGGGTAAATGTGAAACGAGCCTATGACGTAAAATTGCCTGTGCATTTCAGCGGTCTTTAATTGGGCATTTCAACTTGTCTCCACAAGTATCGCCACAAACTAGTAAACAAATTTCAAAAATCCTGGTCTATTATTGGAGAATCTTCCATTAAGACTTCATAAGTTTCTACGCAATATTACAAGCATTCCACAATACAAGCTATTATATCGCCTGAAGTTATGTTAGATATATTATTTTATGCAACTGTTTAGAATTTTCTGTAGTAAATTTTATATTAGTGCTGTAAGGTTAGCTCAATTTTCGTTTTCATTGAATCGACGGGAGATTAATTAAGACTATTAAATAATAATTATTTTTTCAAAAATTAATGCAAGTATGCGGTTATTAAAAATATAGTTCGATTTATTATGAGAACCTTACCGTATTTGATAAAAAAATATTATTCTGCAATGATTTTCATATACGTTAGGAAGAAGCTTATGAAGGACGCTACGTTTCGCTCTGCATTCTACACAAATCAAAATTTAAAGTGTGTTATACGATGTAATTATGTTTTTTTCTTTTCGTTTAATGGGTTGTAAAGACAATCTCCTTGCGTTTAATATGGAGATTAGTTGATGAAGTTATGAGCGCTAACAGCCAACTAACGGACGCTTGTGGAACTACGCATAACTACAATAGTCTACTTCTGAGTCTCGCATTGTTTACATACACATGCTTGCTTATAGTGTTACCTAATGCATACATAATGCAGTAAAGCTTTGTTTCCTTCGAGGGCGACGACGCGACGCTGATAAAGCCGCATGGCCACTGGATGCATATTAACGGTCAAAAAACTAATGCGTAAATAAACACTGAAAATAAGAGACGATTATATTTACATATTTGAAATAGATAATTTCCTGCATAGCACCAAACTATTGCAATGATAAAATGAAGTGTGATTTTTGACACAATTATTATATTAATATAATATTTAAAATATTTTCGTATGATGCTAATGAATTTTACAGGCTTTATAATATTTAATTACACTTATTTAAAGAAAGATGAAACATTTCTGATAGTTTATTAATTATTATTAACAATAATATATTATAAATAAATAAACAATACAGAAAATATGTCAAAAAAATTTATTATGACAAAAATTCATTTCTTTCTTACTTTTGGAACTTTTTCAGGTAATTATGTGAAAATAATTTTTATTTAGAGCATTGTCTCAAGACGTTTTTATTTTTCAACTATTTTGGGCTACACCCGTCATAGAATGCTGTCCATGGCTCTCAATTCATAATTGTACTTCACATAATTACCTAAAGTATTCCCAAAATTATGGACGAAACGTTGCATTCAAACGAATTATTGGTATGTTTTTTTACATATTCTCTGTATTGATTATTTATAAGTAACAAGAAGATACAGCTTAAGATGTTTTAAAATAAAGATGATAATGATATGATTTCAAAAATGAAATACATTTTATCAAAATATATAAAATATCTCAAACTCAAAATGAAAATACAATACCTGTTTTTTTTACAAATTAAAGGGATCTGTACACGCGTTCCTATACTGAGTTTCATACTGTGTATTACATATAATTGTATTCTCTTATAAAATTACTGTTACATATAGTATATATTTTCAAAAGTCACAGGATGCTAACTTCCAAGAAGTCATTTCACCATAAACTCCTTAAAACGATTCGTGATCCAGTTATAAATGCGCGAAGTCAATTTTGGAAAGTAGTTCTAAATAAACTTTGTCTTTTCCAGTGGGGATACCTTCTTCTTTCACTTGATTTTGAACTAAGGTTCCCATAAGTCGAGGCTCCTTGGTCAGTTTTGAGAGGTGTATGTTCCGGGATCGCAGACCTTTGGCATACACTAAGAGTTGTCCGCTATTCTTATTGGAAAAGTCGCCCAGCTGCCTCCTAAACTGGCCAAGGCACGGAGATGGGAATGCTGTGTCCTCGCAGAAAACCCCTCTCCCGCCATCGGAAGAGTGTGGGACAAGCACTAAATGCCCGGTCTACCTAATGCAGGTTTTATAGGGTTTCCCTGCATCACTTTCAGGATAATGCCGGCTAGGTTCCTTCAAAGTACAGGCCAGGGGCCCTAGTTAACCCTTGGATACCGTGCTCTACCTTTCCACATCCCCCCTTTCAGTCCCTTTCCTATGCTATGAGAGACGGGGGGTGGCTACTATGTGGATTACCTTATGTGATTAGCTTGTATACGCAGACTTCTTCTCTCTTCTTCTCAGTAGAAGGGTTTGAGGCTATATTAGTTGGTTTCTAAACTTTCTAACGATTAATCTTGTCCGATTGTACTACTAAAGTAAGTTTACTTTTCACCGAACCAAAATATATAGAAAAGCATTAATTGTCGTAAACCAGCGAACTATACATATATGTAGGAAGGAGTGTTAGTAAATTTAAATGTTAGTAACATAAAAATAATTTCCATCCTGAATAATTTACTGCTGGTTATATCCTTTAAACTTCAAGGAAATTACTGTAAAATTCTTAAATTCAATTACAAATAAATGTTTCATTTACTTTACATCTTCATATGAGGGTCATATCACTTTAGCGACTGGTATATGTACAAAAGTAATTTTGACCTACCGAGTCACCTTTGAATATAGGAATTCATTTTAATTGATGCTGACCACTGAAATCATTTATATATATTGTAATGCCAATTAATTAGGACATTAATTATTTGGACATAAAATTTAATTGTAGCGTCAGGAGAATCCAAAGTGACAATGGATCCAAGCAATGTTACTTTGTCGGAAAGTTAAAAATGGCGTACAAAGTTGTGAGTTGAAGACAAAGTAAAAACATTCACGGGAGCATTACATCGTAAATATTGCTAAGTAAAAGCAGTGTACGTCTGTAGCCAGCCAGGAATAGTAAAGTTGCAGTTTAAGTCCCAAGCGGTAAAAAGACTAGCAAATCTATGAATCACAGGATTCATATAAGACAAGCAGTTATCAGATAGCTGACAGAAAGGAGGATCATCCGAGTTCCTGGGAGCCTATCAAGGTGAACTTCAAGAGTGTAAAATCTGTGAGCCAATATTAGAATCCGTGTAAAATTTTTGCAATAGTGTACTCCCGAAAACAAAAGGAATGCTGGAGCCAGCTGGACAGATGTGAGTAAAAAAATAATGATTTATGTAAACGTAATTAAAGGATAGAAGTCAGATTTCGTTCTATTTTAATTGTCAATCAGGGTTAATTACTTTTCTTTTAATTTCTTCCTATCGACATATTGTCCGGGTGAATTATAAACTGTGTGTTAATTAGTTTTTTAAAACAACTTGTTATGTCCATTATCAAATCCAGTAGAGACCCTGAGATCTAAAATTTTAAATTGTAATTGTTTGTGAGTTAAAGCAACAAAGTGGAAATAAAAAAATATTATGTTTTAAATTCTTGTTGATTATTTCATTTAAATAACGCCTCATTGTTGATTATAACATTTTGGCGCTTCACGTGAGGTACATTTAATTTAATTAACGTCATTATTTGATTATTACAATATATATATATATATATATATATATGATTTATATATATATATGATTTATATATATATGATTTATATATATATATATATGATTTATATATATATGATTTATATATATATATATATATTGGTAATTATTTAGTTGAATTCAGTGTTGGCGAAACGTGACAAAGGCGAGATTAATTCGCGGACCGCTCCGGTAACCTACGACTTATGCGCGCCACGGTGGACGTGGAAGTTTGCGACTTCCTTAAATTAAACATTCTTAAAGTTTGGAGACGTTTGCGAGATGGATTTATGTGCATACGAAATGCTCCTGTGGAGCGTGCAAAATTGTTGTATGAAAGTTGGAATCGCGTTTTAAATAACTTTAGTCATTATTATTCAATATGTCTCATATGAAAGTAAGCTTATGCATAAGGTATACCTCTATGAAGGAAATAAAACAGAGCAAGTCGTGACCTCATAAAAAGAACGTGTGCTGCATTTTGTTTCCTTAGCAAGATCTCAATCGTGTTTTCTGTATGAAGAGGAAAAAGTCTCGCAAAAATAAATTGGCCTCCCAGTATTATTTTAATTCCATTTTAAGTGTATTAGAAGTGATAGGAATGAACAAAGAACTTACACAAATGCACAAAATATATTAACATAATTTAGCTAAGCCTAATTAATGAGCAAGTATTTATCTCTTAATGCTAACAACAATGTATTTTCCATTGAAATTTTCCATGTGAGTTTCAAAATCAGTCTTACTTGAAAACAAATGAAATATTTTGTAAGAATACGATTACCTCCTTCCGATTCCATAAATTGTATATGAAATGTTTTATTTATTTTGCTTCTTTAATTATTGAGACTGAGAATTATAAAGAACAGCATTCCAAATCTCTTTTTGTCTATAAGCGGCCCTGAAATTTAGATTCTCATGAAAGCGTAGGCATTAACGTAAAAACATAAAATGTAAAGTCAACGTGAAACAAAATTGTAAATTAAATAATTTTTGTTATCTCTTTAAAAATTTTGGTTTAATTTCCATGTAAAATCCCGTAAACTTCCTTCCTTGGCTTTCTTCTAATTAAAATTGAATACCACATAATTTGGCTACAACATTCTGGCATTTTCTTTATTTAATTTGAATACCACATAATTAAAACGTGGTAGTTTATTTTATTATTTAATTTTTTACAATATAACACTATTTGGTTCTCCAACGTGTAACTTTTTCCTTTATATATTTAGAATATTACAATATATATATATATATGTATATATATATATGTATATATATATATATATATATATAAAGTGGAAATAGATTAGTAACATTCAGGAAATATCAGCTCCAAATTATATATATATATATTTTTTTTTTTCAGATTTACCGTTTTTGTATTCCCGTACCATAAATTTATTTTCATAGGATGAATATTTATTTGTAATTTAGTATTAAAAAGATTTCTTAGAGAAAAAGTTGAAAATATTACACATTTAATAAAATTAAGTAATAATGGCCGCCATGCTTGTCGGATGTGTGAAATAAAAATCCCAATCTCACGTTTACAGTGCTCTAACTTTTCTAAAATTTTACGTGAAGGGATTTATGTCTCGTATTACCTCTCTACGATACCTTGTAACGGGAGATAGTTACATCATTCTCGTTTCGTTTCGCGAACGAAGGTTTGTGATGAGGACGAGTTCTAACAAACGTTATCCGTAGTTAACAGTATTACCTGTGTGTAATTCTCCATTACCTTTGTCGCAGGCGTGTCACTGTCATACGTGCTAGTTGTCGACATCAAGGTGTATCCGCGTTGTGTCACAACATGCAGCCCTAATTCATCGATTTGTTTGTGGGCTTATTGTGTCTTTGTTCCGACTAAGCTGATTAATTATGTGGATACTTTGTCCTTATCGCAACAATAGTGTTCGCCTGCTATCATTTGTGATACCTGAACGGATTTTATTATTCAATTTACAAATTTTTGTCAAGGAAATAATCAGACTTACACGTGTTGTTTTTCTGTTCCCTTCCAGGAATTACAGAACTTTTGGGGTTTATTATTAAAAATAAACAACAGTTCTTGTAAAATGAAAACCATGTGATTGGAGTTGTTTAATACTGCGTATGAGCTTATGTCGTCGAGATTAGTCCTGTCAGAACCGCGTGCTGCGAGGAGCACCAATAAGTACTTACAAAGCAAGAGAAAAATACATCATTTTGGATCTATTCATTTTCTAATTCTCAACATAATATTGTCCGATGGCCTATAAAACATGAGCTTGACTCGATAATTATCTTTTTGTTCGGCGAGCCATTTTTATTTGTTTTAGGAAATAGGAAAACGTCGCAGGAGGCCAAATCTAGCGATTACAGCGATTGCGGCAACTGTTTCAACTTTCATTCAACAGTTTTTGACACAAAAAGTTCACAAGTGTTCACCAGAGGTATGCCTTGATGGAAGAGCACTTTCCTGAGGGAAAACGTGGGTGGTTTTTCTTTGTTTCATGGCTGAAGTGTTTCAATGACGACGCGTAAGTCCCCATTTATCGTTCTACCATTTTAAGTCAGTGAGAATAATTCTCCGTGCATTCCGTTTTCCAAAAGAAACAGTGACAATCAGGTTCCCGGTCAATTTCACCGTCTTCGCTTCCTTCACCTACAGAAACTCACAGCATAAGTCTGTTTTTTCATAATCAAGTAGTATCAACGTAGAAACAAGCAGAATTGCAACAAAAAGCACCCTGAATTTACCATTCAATTTCGTTTATTCTCCACAGTGAGAAAACGCGGCACCCATCTGAGGGATATATTTTTGAAACACTTTTCACTGCAAAGCCTGAAAATGTCACGCAATTAGATTCGTCGATCACTTAACAACATATAGAGGCGTTTGAGGATAATTTAAAAACATGTGACACCTTGGACATCAGGGAGCTCATTATAATAATCATATGTATTCTTAAAAATTTAAGAACATAGTACCATCAGAAACTTAATTAACTGGAATATATTTGTCTTAATTTGTCGAGATAATCTATTAGCGATATATAATATTGTATGGACGAACAGTCAAGCCCCAGAGACATTTATTGAATGCAAGTTTTCGTAATCTCCCTTGAACAAGTTGTTATTGTCCCTTAATCCTATAATGTTCGCACTCGGAGAGTTCCGCTAACGTAATTTTCGTGAAACTTGTCACGAGACAGTTTAGTGATATATTGCAGTCCCAGGGTTCCTCTTAAACTCCTTCCTGTATTCTGTCCCATGCTCCTTATCTTACTATAACAATGCCAGGGAAATATTTAACATAATCATTATGGAAGAACATTTAAGTGAAAACAGAAACAAATATTTTTGACAACAGGATACTCACTAAATTACTTACAGTTTGCTTCTCAATTACCTTGTCTTATAATAGTCGTACTTTCGACTGCTTGTTGGGTTCCCGACTGGCTTGCTTATTGGTAATTTTATTATACTTTTTAATGAATGTGGAAGATGTTTTAATTTATTTGTTCAGCAACCTTGTGGAATTATGTTTATTGACGATGTAATATTTAATGAGTAAGGATTGGGAAGAGACTTTTTTGGTAAAATATTTAAAAATATTGCTGGCCAAGCAAGAACTAAAAAAATAAGACGCGAAATGTTTACGATAAAATCGGCTGAGAAATAATTCGAGTGCAAAGAGACCCATATTGTACTCGTAGAATAATCTCATTATTATAGTCAATTCAACAGTTAATTTAGCAATGGTATATTTAGGGAGGAATATTATCTTTATTAAGTATTACAGGGAATAAGTGATAGTATATGGCATATGGAAGGAGAATAGATAGCCATAATCTTTGTGAACCTTTTAAGAAGTGTTTCATGTTTCAAATTGTCAGAGAACTGATTGTGTGTCCCCCTTTAACGTCGTAAAAAAAGGAAACGTAGAGATTAATTAAATAATTATCAAATTAGGAGGACATGGCGTGCTTATGTTGTAGAAGAATGTTGCCAATGTAATACGTAAGTATTACTCTTAGTTTTGCGCGGCAAAAATTATTTGAAAAATAAATTTATGTTTTAATGATCAAACTCTGTAATTGCGATCAACGAAATGCGGTTATTAACAATGTCAATTTAGTTACAAAATTGTTAACCGATATGTTTAAATCAGATTACCTTCAAACAAATAATTATATCTTTATATCGTTTACGGACTATTGTATATTTTGTCCATTGCTGTTTCTCTATTTAAAATCATCGGTTTATAATTCATTTGTCCAATACGTTTATAGAAATACAAGAACAATCACCCTTAAATATATAAAATAGAAAACAATATATTATTTAGAAACCTGAGAATACAATCTCACCATACTAGTGAGAACTATTTTATTTTGTTATTTCCATGGATTATTTTACCTACCAGTTACGTCGTTCGTTTATTTTGCCCTTGTAATTTATATAAAGATTACTGGACTTTATTATAACTATAAGCCTCTTCCTTTCTAACCAATCTACTGAAGTGGTGAGCCCAAAGTATTTTACACAAGGCAAGCCAATTTGTTAAAATAGGAAATATTCATGACGTAAGACGATGTAAAGATGAATTAATAGAGTATAAATTAAAATGTAGTTACTTAAAACAGGATCAATCATATGACAGTCCATTTATGAACAGGTAAATAAGCGTCAAGACACTAAACGTTTTAGCATTAAAATAAAAATATTGGGTTGCAGTTATGTAATCTTATTCCATTTGAAAAATTATATATTCTTAGTAATAAAAGCTGAAGAAATGTTAATTTTTTTATACAAATAAAATTACTCATATTATTGTGACGTGAATTTGAAGTTATCAATGATTCGTAATTGTTCTCTTGACCCATTTCATTTATAGGAATGTGTAATCTTTCGTCGGAAGATATTTACCATCGTCACAACTCAATAAATTATAGCGTACTTTTCTGTGGCTATCACGGAATCAATCTACAGTGAAGCGAAATAATAAAACAAATAATTCTTCGAGAGTGGTTTATGAACAATGCTGAGTAGACCAACGTAGACTAACGTAAAACGTTTAAAATTATTTGACAGATTAAAATAAACACACTCGACGTTCCTTGATTAAAACACGATAATTATTAACAGCGCCTTATATTCAGAAATCGAAAGTTCTGTTTATCATACCCATATTGTTTCAACAACGGAAAGAAAATAGCACCTGGCAGAAAAATTCATAAATTAAATAAAACAATATTACACAAAATGTAAATGAACAGAATATTTAAGCAGTTTAAATGTTAATACAATGTAAGTATTTTAAAGTTATGTTAATATATAGCATATAGCTATTATTTATTTAATTTTATAAAGGTATGAAAATGTACAGTCGTTAAAGACAGACGTTAGTGTGACTGATATTATTAAGTTAAACGTTTGAACCGTTCATATTCGCGGTAATCATCTCAATGTGCCACAGAATTTGCTGGGAAACATTATTGATTCCTTTAAATGTCGGGTACTTTTGTCTGGAAGGAACATAATACAAACATTAAATATATTTCGTGTAAACAAATTTATCTACTGTAATTTCGTCTGACATGAACTATTTTCCCGAGACAAAATAAGGTGGTCAATATTTTCCAATTGTAAATGTCACATATAAAGGTAATACAGAACATAAAAGTTCGTCCTTTCTTTTTCCGATGTCATTTGTTATTGATTTTATGGACAGTCTCGTAGAGTTGATTCTTTTACAAACCTTAAAAAATAATTCTACGCTCAAGTTTTAGTGAACCTGATATTCTCTGTAAAATTAAATACAAATATGAACATGAAAATAATTATTGGGACCATAGTACCAATATTTCGTATGGGTAATATAAGATATATTTTTCTTGAAGAAAATGGTGCCTGTTAGTTGGCCGTGCGTTTTAAAAACTTTGATGGTTTCTGATTGAATGATCCAAGATTTTTGTATTCAGATATACGATAGACATAATTTAATTATTTTGCTTTTTCAATGACAAATGTGAGGAAAAAACAAAAGTACGTGAAGATCCACTGGTATACGAGGTCTTTTAGACGACTAATATCGAGCGAAACTTTCGTTCGACTGTGCCTAAATGAAACCCCCCCTGGTCTCATTCCTAAAATCCAATAGTGGAACTGCAGCAGACACTGCCAAAGGCAAGTTGACGGTCCGAGGTATTCGCTTTCCGAGAACAGTAGATTCATCTGGATGCACTTTTATAAAGTGACTAGATACAGTCGCAACGAGAAATTGGGAATAACTGTATTCAACCTTATATATATGAATAAAACTGGTTAAATTAAATAATAACTAGTTTTCAGGTACAATAGTAAAAATTTGAGCTAATTTACCATTTATATTGAGCACTTCAAATCTTTTGGGTCACAATTTGTAATTTATGATTGGTTAGAAATTAAATATAGAACAAAATAAGATATGAGTTTAATTATAAATTTATGTGTACTTAATAATTATCAGTGTATATTTTAGGCATGTATGAAAGTACTGTATTTGTCGTTTAACATGAGCACGAAATCAACAACGTTGCCCTCAAAAACCTTCAAATGTTTGAATTAAACATGGAAATTAAAAATGGAAATAAATTTATGACATCTCAATTCACTTCTACCCTATAAAATAATTAATGACCAAATGCTGAACTTTTCTCGTTAACATGAAATTGCAGACCCTTTTCGTTCGATAAAAATATTTACGTAGAGAATTATTTCACAAAAAGAATGTTTCTGGCGTTTCTTCTTTGATTGCTGTTTTCCGTTTCGACAGTTTGGTCATCTCTCGCAATATATGCAGCATTTTTCATCTCAAGACTATCCACGAAGATGAATTTTCTGTATATAGAAGAATAAAGAGAATTTATCATTGAATGAAGTTTTAATTTCTTTTCCAAACATTTACATTATAAATTAGAAATATTAATCTGCTTCGCTCTTCGTTAGCTAATGAACACCGCTCCCTAGTGACTTGTTTAATCCGTCGACAGAATTAAGTCTTAAATAGCAAATTATATTTTGGGTTTAAGGTTTTTGATATGGAGATAATTCTTAAAAATAATTAGCATTTTTGATGCACCGATATACAAATTAAATTCGTGTTAGTATTGAAAGCGAAAACATTCGCTAGTGAAATATTGATTATATTGCTAATTTTCCTCTATTAAATGGTAAAAATATATTCTTAAAATCGCAGTAAAATATTTTATTTTTTTTAAAACAAATCACTAAAATTCAATTACAGTTCATTTATTTATATAAATTATGGATTGGAAAAGTTATTTAATTGCTACTACAAGATAAATGACATTACAGTTAACATAATATCCCGTGTTTTATTGAGGTTGTGAGTAAACATGAACGGAACAAATATAGACGTAGTTTTTCCTGGCATATCTGTTTTAAAATTTCTTGAAAACAACTCGCAAGGGACTTTAATTAGCCGTATTCATCAGGAAAATTGAGTGAAACAGAAAAAGGCAGAAGGAAACAAGAATAATATTAGAATGAAATAAATAATATTTATAACAATTGAATGCACAAAGTTTTTCTTTAATTATTTTCTGATTTTCTAGAAAATATTCTATCAAATTGTTTGTTAAAAAGTGAGGTTGCATTTCAATTACAATTTATATTTTACGTTGCTCAACGAAAATTTGGTATAAAAATTGCGCGATTATCGGCCTAATAATTCCTGATAAATGAATTCCTTATAATCATATAGCAATTTTATCAGTATTTACTTCAGATATTTATGCGTATTCCTGTAATACTTGTGGAGATTTTATTTTCCACCTATAATATTACATTAATATAAAAATAATTACATCAATTGACAAAAACGAGTAGTATTTTTAATTATTGTTTAACTATCATCAAGCGGAATTTGTATGTCAAATGGAAATAATTAATTTCAGAATGTTCATAGTTTGCAGCCAGTAAAACCAGTGAATTAGAAGCGCTGTAGATAGTTAGAAAAAATTCAAAATTCTAGTGATATATATATATATATATATATATATATATATATATTATGACTATTTAATATAAATTATAAATAAATAACGGCCTTTAGAAAGTCATAAAAATAAATTTAATGAAAATTACACTCCGTTTCGTTGCTAATTTGCAACATCTTCAGGTACTTCGGCCACAGCAGTCAGCGGAGAACGACCCTAACTATCAAAATTTTGTACCTGAAGAGGTCCTAAATTAGCGACGAAACGTAATGCAATTTTCATTAAATATATCTGACTTCAAAAGGTTGTTGTTTATTTATAACGTCTAAGGGACTAAAATACAGACTGATTTGTTTCGCCTTCATCAGTAAGTAGAAATGCCTTCTTTTAGTTTAGTGAGAAGTAATGTTAATTAGATTTCATTACGGGTATACGGGCGAAGCCCTTATTTAAGGAGATTTGTATATTGGAGAACCCTTATTTAGTTTACAAATAAATTATTAAGGCGTATCTAACGTCGTAGAAAGAATGTATGTGAATTGTATTTGATATAATAACGATATTCGTATACTATTATTTCAGTTTTAGCATCTAGGGAATTTTATATGCAACCTATAATTTAAATTGCGTAATAAATAGAGGATTCGATTGTTTTAAGCTGTATATATATAAAATTAGTAACAATATTCTTCAAAATAATTTAAATCAAGGAAAAAGTCAAGTCCATATAAATCACTAGTTTCTTAATTCAAAATAAATATTTTCAATTCTACGTTAAAATTACGCGGCCAACATATGGAGCGGATGCTTATAGGCCTCTACAATAGACGTTTCTTAGTAAATGGATAATGACGGGACGGCAGCTAGGTAATTGCGTCTAGAGCATGGAAGTCATTCTGAAGGTCCTGTCCGAGTCCCTTTGTGAGGCGGCATTCCGAGAGAGCGCGTGGCAGACCGGACCATAAGCTCCGGCTGATTATGTACCTGGCCTTTGTGTTGCCACCGCCGAATCAATGATTTAGCGAATGCGGAGCCTTGTGTACGGAATCTTGCAGCTGCCTACTTTATTATTAATTAGTTATTACAAGTTGGTTCGCGTATGTAGGTATTACTAACTTTTGATTAGCCTTAACTCCCTGTAAACTTTGTTACGCATTCATATTTAGCTTTCGAATGAGGGGTTGTAGATTGTAGCTAACAGCATTCGACCGTCATTAGTAATTCATAAGTGAGGTTGCAACGCGAAGATTACAAGTTGCATTATTCACGTTTCGAAAGTGAAAGTCTCCTCATTTTTATTACGTTATCTAAATAAAAAGTAAACATGTTGAAACAAACGATTCGCGGTGAAACTTCTACGACAGCGGGAGTCTGTCCAGCGTGCAATCAATACCAGCTAATTCTCATCATTAATGGAGTGGCTCACATGTTTCAAGCGATTAGGTAGAAATCCCAGACGGTAGACTCAACGATCGAACGACGGTGTTGACTGCACATTACCTATTTTGATTTATTTGGTTTTAAGTTTAATCATTTATAATTTTAATATATATTGGCTCCATTTTATACGCAAATCAGTAAATGATTCTGGTAGTATTACCATAAAATATCCATTCTGGGTGAAAATAAAATATTGCCAACTACGCTAATTCTTATCAAATAATTTGATATTATTATCAGTAATCATATAATCCAATTACGTAATAATTTCTGGTGTTACTTCAAATGCATCGTGTTAGTTACAAATAGTAATATGTGACATTTACAATTGGTAAATAATGACGTAATATTTAAAAATTGTTTGTAAAAAATAAATCAATTGAAATGAAAAATAACAGTTTAATGTTTCATCGCGACAGAGAGTCCTTAAAATAGGGTTTTGAAAATATATTTTACTTAACTAATGAATATTTTTAAGGATTTAAGAGAGTTTATGTAATTTCATCGATGGCGCCAGGAACCCGGATCGTTAATCTGCGGACATTATCGGCAGTCACGAACAAGACATTGAAGCAAAACGACCGTAAAGCTAGATTTCCGATGGCAAGTTCATACCCGACGAAGTTGAGTCTGATAATTCTGATGGGGATGATGACCACCTCCCAGATCAACTAATTTTTAGCAATCATGTGGCTACTTGGACCGAAACTGGAATTACTGGTTCAGGATCTTGCCTTCAAAGAAGCGAATGATATTTGTAGTAGTTAGTGAGTATGGAACTTGCAATGTAGTCTGAAATAGGTGTTTGAAAGATTAGTAGGGGGAATTCTGAAGGTGATCCACTAACGCAGTGTTGCAGATGACCAACACCTATAAGGACTCTGTACCTGCCACAGTTCTCAACCTTTGATGTTCCAAAATTGGGTTAAGGATGGTTAACGTGTGATTTAATAGGGGCGCGTCATTTTTCTGAGTTATTCGGCAGTGAATACGTGATCTTTCTGTATCTCGTAATATGATACCAATTATAATAAAAGTGATAATTTTTATGAAGTAACTATTTCCCCCGTTTCATTAAATTTCTTTAATTACTTTAATGTTTCATCTCCTCTCGCTACAATATCCACGTATTTTTATTTGACTACTGTACTGAACCTTCATTACTGAAAAGTAACAAATTTTCTTAATGATATTTCATATTTTATTTTTATTGTTTTCAACATCTAATTTTGTTTAACACTGCTTTCAGTCACAATTGAATTATTGAAAGTTGTTCTAACGCAAACTTGTTTTGTGCTAACGTTGTCTATTTAGTAAAACTCAAAATGGACTAGACTTAATTATTTTTGGGGGATGACAGTTACGCGTATATCAAAAATGTCTCTCCCACATAATTTCGGATGACACCAAACCTACCTTTTTTTTCGACGGGCTTTTTCGCACGATTTTATATTCAATGTCTGAGTATTCCCTAAAATATCGCGACCAACTTATTGCCACTATTTTTCCCGTCCACGTTAATGCAGTCGTAACTCTAAATTAGTGAAAATATATACTAGGAACTATGACACGAGCACATATATTCTATTTTATACATGATAACTCACTTTCGTAATTCTAGAACAAACCATGTCGGTTCCTTTCTTCAAATGTAAAGAATTCCTTCCCGTTTCGGGGAATGCAATATTCTAGAAACAATACAACGCGTTCCGCGACGATCCTCAGAGAAAATAAACACAATGCAAGTAACCGAAGAGGAGAAAAAACAAAAGCGCGAGGCGTTGGAGCTGTGGGAAATAAAATGTTATAGGTATTCATGCTTTTTTCCAACATTTTTTTGTTCACAATATGCCGTGTCCGCATTCGTTTACTGAATATGGATATTTATAAAGTCTGTTTAAAAACCGGCGCTAGAATATTCGTTTCAGTAACAACGCTCGTTTCAAAGTTATTGTCTTAAACGATCAATATATCTTTGACATTTTTACGGTTGCGTCAGATTATATCACATACTAGTTCAGATTGAACTTTAGATATTACTTTTGACTATTTGTAACTAGTACGATGCATTTCAAGTAACACTGGAAATTCTTACGTAATTGGATTATATGATTACTGATAATAATATCAAATTAGTTGATAAGAATTAGCGTAGTTGGCAATCTTTTATTTTTAATTTACTGATGATTTGAAATGATTTCTTAAAATGCAACAATTAAAATTTCAACTATTGTTGACATTTATGAAGTTTAAAGAAACGAATTTACTACTACTCCTTAACATGGCCGTATTGTTTTTTTTCTCTTCTGACGAATAATTTGTTTCGTTAGCTATTAAACTCAGGTTATTTTTATTTTCTCTTGAAAGGAATGGATTAATATACGTCGATACTGGATTATTGAGTAGCTTTTGAGATTCGACACGAAAATCGAAACCATATTTCCCTTCATCATGCTGCATGTTGAGTTCTAGTTCCGTTTTAAAGGAATTGTAATTGATAAGGAAATAGATTTCGCATAGATATTTCTAGGGTTCGCTTTGAACTGAAATGTGAATGACAACATTGTTAATTTTGTTGTAGAAAATTAATAAATATCAATAAACTAAAACAAATATCAAGTTTCAAATTAAATACATAGAGATAAATAATTTTTATTGCTTTCTGAACTAAATTTCATACAAGGCGTATTAATCTTAATTAACATTTACTTGAGTCCGTGTTACGCTTACCGGAAACTGGATCTGATTCATGAACATTGTCGAAGCGTTGATCAATGAAAATAAAATATTAATGTTAATTTAACTTTCACCATTGTGTATAAGATATTCTGGACTCTGCCACCTCAGACTCTTGACATTCCATTAACTCATGTGTCAATTTGGACTCAAAACAGTCTAGGCAATATTTGTTTCTGATCTCAAATTAAGTTCCATGGATCCATCTCGCACGAATTTGCCTTACTTATAAAATTACCCTCGTATTACACGCTTGTCGTAAACACAGTTTGACTTTCATAAACTTTTCCAGAAGACGCAAGTTAACGCTTCGATGTTTGCCTCAACCGATAACACCGTCGTTGATTTCTTGGCGTTAAATTGACTTCAAACGGTTTGAATTTAATATGAATAATATATAATTATATTTATGGCTATTCATAAAATGAAATAATTATCAACATATAGGTCAGAAATTTTAAATGTCCCTTCGTGAACGCAACCCGCAATGCACCTTGGTTATGGAGAGTCTATTCGACTCTATTCCCATTACAAAATGTCTAACGCGTAATGCACCTCTTGTATAGTCGCTTGATTTCTTTTAATTTAAAAAATATGAATGAAAATATCAGAAAAATTCTAAATTTACCCTGAAAAATAATATATCACATACGAAAACATCGATTTGTGAGTCTCTAAGAAGAGTATTACCCAGTCTAAGTTAAAATTAATTAATGAAAATGAAATCGGTTTTTTAGTGTCTTTTTTGATTAATGCATATTGAAATATCTTAAATATTTATATTATACAACACACTTGTC
The DNA here is from genome assembly GCA_037074705.1 of Zhengitettix transpicula. Classification (NCBI taxonomy): domain Eukaryota; kingdom Metazoa; phylum Arthropoda; class Insecta; order Orthoptera; family Tetrigidae; genus Zhengitettix; species Zhengitettix transpicula. Next base: position 46,041,781 of record CM073591.1, on the reverse strand, counting down.
TTTTAGGGACAATGATTTTGATTAACTATTTCACTTGGAAAATAAATATTATCTCTGTAAAATTGAAAGTGCAAGTATGTGCGGTTATCCTTGTTGCTTTAACCCATCGAACTATCCGAAAACTCACCTAGTTAATAATTGTTAAAAGTTCTCCATTTGGAGACATTATGTTGTTTTAGTATGCATTAATTTCGAAGTTAAATTATGAATTCACCGAGTATTTGAAATGCATATCTTTAAGAACGTAGCAAAATGACGAAATGAATTAGAAAACTATTTGAAAAGTCAGACGAATTTTAATAGGAAGATCTTCAACAGTCGATAAGTGTAGAATAAACAAGGCTGAAACCAAAGGGCGTTTAATTTTTTTCATGAGCAATGGGGTCTATTCACTATTGAAGAAATTAGTTTGGTTTGTTGAAGTAGATTATTAGATGGTTATTATGAAGGAATAAAGTCTGGGACTTAAATAGTCTCGTCATAATTTTCGTTTCACTTGTCGAAACGATTGCTACTTTTATTATCATTTTAATATGTCTATTTTTTTCCCCCTGAGAGCGTTCGTCTATTTTTAACCCGAGCGGGGGTTGCGCTTTCTGTTGGCAGGTTTCGTGGGTGCGTCGACAGGAGGGCGGAGGTTTGCAGTTGCTGACCTTTGGTCCGCACACGTACAGCAGCGACGACCGCTACGAGCTGAGCTACGACCCTCGCCAAGGAGACTGGAGGCTGCACATCCGCTCCGCCACGGAGCGGGACCAAGGCAACTACGAGTGCCAGGTCTCATCGCATCCACCCGCCGTTTTCAGGGTCTCGCTCACCGTAGTCGGTAAGGACCAATTTTGCTTCCATACGTCGCCTTAAATTAAGAAAACCTCCAGTATTAAATTTTCCGAAAGTTTACATCGCAAAAATTTAAAATTATCCTGAAACGTAGGTGTTGAAATTAGCCTCAGAAATAGAACACAACAAACACCAACGTAAAAACCTATGTACAAATATATATATGGTTGGAACAGACTGGAAGAGTAACTAAAAAATAATAGATAGAGTGCTTAGTGAGACACACGGAAATTCTTACGACAGACTTATTACATGTGATTGAAAGTGAGGAGGAATTCAAATGGGTTAAATTTCTGTGTCAATTGATGGAAAACCGCTGTTTGTAAAATAATAGCTACAACAAACCTGAAAGATCGAACTCAATTCTTCGGTCATGGGACAAATTTTCAGTACTTTTCACTAAACCATACATTTTTTGTATGGGAATGTATGGTCGGTAGTGACGCGTTGAGGCATGAACACAAAAATTGAGATGTGAAAAGAAAAGCATTGCTTATTTACAAGATCATCGCAAGGTGCTTCTTTCCAGCAATGTTTACAATAAATGTTCAAAATTGCACCCTCGATCAGTAATACAAACTAGGCATCATTTACGAGACTCCGTTTTTTTTGGGTGAAGACAGGCTATGTATAGGGTAATCCACATAGTGGCAACTCGCCTCTTATAGCATAAGAAAGGGATTTGAAAGTGGGGATGCGGAAGGATGGAAGGAAGGTAGCTAAGGGTTAACTAGGGCCCCCGGGCTATAGTTTAAGGATCCTACTTGGCATTCGCCTGAAAGTAATGCAGGACAAACCCTTTAAAAACCGGCATCAGGTAGGTCGGGCATTTCGTACTTGTCCCACGCCCTTCCGATGGCGGGAGAGGGGTTTGCTGTGGGGTCGCAGCTTATCCCTCACCATGCCTTGGCCAGTTTAGGAGGCAGCTGGCCGACTATTCCAATAGGAATAGCGGACAACTCTTACCGTATGCCCAAGGTCTGCGACCCCGGAACATACACTTCTGAAAACCTAAACAAAACCAGAGAGATGTGAGGGCAGCCCCAAAGGTAGCCCCCGCCAGAGCTCTCTGGGAAGGTTCACCTGCGAGAAATCCTCTCGCAGGCTTCCTTTAAGACTCCGGTTGACTCAATTGAGGACCTCGTTGCCCGACTATCCATTGCGACTGCAAGCGTGCGCGAAATGCCTGGTATATTCGGAACTTTCATTCGACGCTACCAAGCATGTATCACTATTACTGTTTGTAATATCCAAAAAACGTATGTTTTACAAACCCTGAAGTTACAACCACCGTCTATTTTGAATTACTTTGTTGCAACAGCGCTTCCAAAATTTCACTAACAAAAAATTAATTTATTTTTGTTTCTAAAAGAATGAACTGGATAGAGGAAAGTCATAGATTAAAAATTATTTTAATGTTTTTTATTATTCGAACCTCAAAACAGGAAGATGGTAACGTCGTTAAAGTTATCCGAATTGATATTGTCCATCCATATTTTTAAGAATTAAAAATTAAATTAACTACGTGATGTCAGAGAGTTACGAAATTTTTGGCCTTCATGTGAATCCTGACGCAGCTAGCATGAATTTAGAAAATCGGGATTGCTGAGCTCAATCTAAGTTTCTGAAATGGTCTAATTTGTGTATGGACAAGCACGTGCTGTAGTTATCTTCCACTTCACTTGTAAACGTTCATTATTTATCTTCAAACTTTGGCAAAATTATTTTGTAGAATGAGAGTTTTGGAGTTAATTAAAAAGCATTCAAATTTAGCACAACAGAAAAAAAAGAATTTCCCGTAAAATTATTGAGAAATATAAACTCTTGCTTATAAAGCAACCAAAACGATCCGCATTGGTAAATAATATCGTTTGATTGGTGGATAGTATTTGATTGATTATAAAACGGTTTTAGTGCCTACATTCACAAACACGCTGAACGTTATGGATTCGCTCCAGTAACTTCCTATTTATTAACAGAAGAACATACGGTTTCCAAACAGTTATTAATAGCGAGAGTCAAAATAAACATGAGCATACTGGGAACGAGTGGTTTTGCAGGCGGAACTAATATCAATGAATTACCACGGATGCAAGCCACTGAAGCGTGCCCGCGCTGGGACAAGCAGTAGTTGATGCATGATGCAACGTGGTTAATTCTCGCTGGTCTAATCAAATCAACGCAGGTGCAGCTGTTCTGTGGAGATTGGTATTGCATTATGTTGGTTACGGTTGCAAAATCGGAGCCGAAGCAGTACCAATACCTCTCTCAGCAGTTAATCTACGGACAAATCGCCAAATCAATAGGAAGAGGATTCATTCTCAGTCAACAGGCACGTCCTACCGATAACAGGGAAATGGCTCTTGGTGGAAGGATTGGTGTTCCATTTCAGAGGAAATGAATGATGTAGAAACGTGAAATGAGATGAATGATTCTGACAAAACTCAACAACTCCGTTAAAAGAGACTTCCAATTGCATGCTAATATAATTTATTCTGAAATTATGAAATTTAAAACACTTGTGATAAAAGTATACTAATTACATAAATAAATAGCTAAGTAACAGACAAATATTAAGTTCTAAAGTAAATAGAATTAAATAATCTTAAAAATGTTTCCGTGGACATTGTGACTTGGAAGGTTTCACTTCGTAGTGTGGTTTTTAATTTAGCTCATATTTTTGTCTCCTACTTGGATATTTATTTATATAATTTATTCTGGTGCTGTGAAAGTTGATATTATATAATATTATAGACTCTGTATTTAATTTTAAAGGGGATTTAAATCCAGTATCTTATGTCACATTTTCTCTTTTAATTAACACTAGTGTATTAATTTTCTTTTTGTCGTCCTCCTAATGTCCCTTTTCTTGGTCACTTGACCAAGTGGGTTTCACATCGTAGCATTATTCGTTCATTCCTGCTTTACATTAAAATTGAAGCCGTAATAAGTAAGAATAAATTTTCAACAAAATTTATTCAATTCTTTGTAGGTATGGATAATATGGAAGTAGAAAGACATTTTATTTCGTGAAAAATTAAAACTCAAAGATGTCATCTACTTTATTCGCCTAATTTTGAGTCACCCACTTCAACATCTTTCAGATTATTTCATGATTAAATTATTTTTTTGATGGGCTGGAATATTTTGTTGAGAACTTATTGTAGAAAACACTTTTGCACTTTATTTGGTATCTATTTATCCTTAATTAACAGTATTGGATAATTGTGAAAATATATTTTTATTTTATTTTCCGCGCACAACATTTTTTTTAAGAAGCCTGACGAATGCGTTCAATAGTATTTTATATTACAATTTTACATAATTATTCAATAGTTGACTATGGGAGAAAAAATGTTCGTCCGTCCATTTGTGTAGTTTCTTGAAATTTGTAAACTCTACTTACACTAACTGGATCATTCTAAAAACTTTGGAAAGTTAGCTTAATTTCTTGAGAGCAGCAGAAGGTAAAAAAGAAATCGCTGCTCGCTCAGAACTCTATATGTTAAGTTTTTGTGGTCCAGCGGAATAGTGATGTTATTGTTCCCTCAGTGCCCCGAGTGGAAATCGTGGACGAGCGCGGCGATCCCGCGGTGCAGGACCGATTCTACAAAGAGGGCAGCACGATCGAGCTCAAGTGCATCGTGAGCCAGGCGCCGGCCACGCCCAGCGGCTACGTCACGTGGCGCCACGGCTCCCGCATGCTCAACTACGACACCTCCAGAGGCGGCATCAGGTAAATACCACATCTAAATGGAAATCGCCGGGATCCGCCCCCCCACAAAACGAAATGTGACCTTTGTGAAAGTGTACTCCGGTTGCCAACCGGGTGTATATTGAAGAATATCACGTAACAGTGCTTTGAACCTCTTTCATCGCAAGGTGGACAGTGTTGTAACGCAGATTTACTGGGATTTTACCATATTCATCCGATTGGAAGCCTTAGACGATCTAAACGTTTTTTTTACACGGCATGATATTATACTCTTTTATACATATTACTTGCTTTATAACTTTATATACTTTCAACCACTTAAGCATTTTCACAAATTGTAACAGAACAGTCGGTAACAAACAACCACTTTTTTAAGTGAAGCGTAAATCATCGGACCATTAATAAATGTTTTACTGGGTTTCCATTGGGAATAAACGTAATTAGGCATTTAGTGATTGACCTGGGTACAACGATGGTGCTATCACTACATGTGTAATATTCAGAAATCCCGATTATACGATTTTGCAGACCAATCACACATAACCAACCTGCTTTAGTAGGTTGGTCTGTGACGACGCATATGTATGTAAATCTACCATCGTGACGCATCGCCGGTCACGGCCACACTTTATACGATCTTATCCTCGATAAATCATATTAAAATTTACTATATTAAGTTATTAGTAATTGAAGTATACAACTTTAACATAAATATCTGGGGTCTTATAATGCATCCGAAATTACATTATATATTTGTTTTTTTTTTGGTTCCCTCAAATCTCATCATGTCCAGAAATGTTCATGCAAATATCATTCACTTTAAATCATTTCTCAAGGTAAATTTTACCACGTTTATGCACCACAGTCTCCATTTTTCTTAATTTCTTGAGATACGAACATGTCAGTCTCAATCGATCAAGGTGAACTTAAATGAAGTGACATCATGTGGATAGATGTATATTAACTTATAAGTAATGAGAAATATTGCTTAGTGTTCCTTTCTATCTATAGATGAAATACGTAAAGTCAGATAACTAAAAGATAAATGATATATATTAGAAATAAGTACCCAGTTTATTTTTAAGATGATACGGGGCGATATGTGATTGCAAATCGTCAGGATTCAGCCATTTTTAGTTTATATCCCTGAAAAGAAACCATTATTTTTATCTTATCATATCAACCGCTCTTTATTAATTTTGAATTCAATTCCATTTACAATTTCATTACTTTCTTGGAACTGTTTGAGAGTAAAGTATTTTTATTTCTCAAAATTACTGGACATTGCAGTGGCATTTTATGTCAAACAAAAAAAATTAAGTTGATACTGGAACCAAGGGAATACTTTTGGAATGTGTTATTATATTCGATCTTAAGCTATACTACTGCATTACAACTCGATTGATTGACTCAGTTCCAGCGGGGAAATATCTGATACCAAAAGTGATCTTGATCTTGAATAACAAGTTATGTATTTCCCTGCCGTCATGAAGATCCGGACTATCTTTCTACTGTTAATTTCAATGTTTCTTACAGTTTCCTTTCAACACTTTTGTCCCTAAGTAAATTACTAACTGAAGATATGTGAATAATGTATTAAGCTTTATCGAAAACTGTAGCCTATAATACTTAAAAATAGTAGTTGAGCTGTTACCTCTTCTAATTTCCGCAAATATTTCCTTGGCTGTCTTCATTTCAGAACTACAAGAAACGATGACAGGGACTAATGATTGACGTGAAACTGGTAATTGTAGTAAATAGGATATTGAACGCCTAACGGAGGTTAATGGGGCTGAGATAATGTTGAAATTGATATGGATAATAGGTTGTAGAATAGGGATAGAAAATTGTATAATAATAAGTATATAATAGCTATCAAGGCAATGAAACTCTCCATTAATTTAAATAATATGTTCATGCGATATGAGGAAAACTATTTTGGCCACCTGTTTCATGTATTTTGCGCACTAAAAGCAAATACGTACATGTTTACAGGTCACAGTAAATGTAGACAAAATCCGCTATTTACATAGCAGATTCGGAATCCAATTTCGATCCTTCGTACCGCGAACCCCACATCGCATCACAGGTTTGCATTATCAAATGTAGCTGATTATAGACGTGTAAACAAAAGTCATATGACCCGAAATATTTTAATTTAAAAATGGTACCCCTAGCTGCATCATTCGAAACGTTTGTGTATCGCGGTACAGGTAATTCAATTACATCTCGGAAATGCAACAATAGTATGGACTTTGGCTGAACTGATGAAAAAGCATTCCATACCTTTGATGCAACCAAAACAAATTATGAAGATAATTAAATTAATTAATATGATTATAGTTATAGTATTCGAAGCAACCAATATAGTTTAAAACTAGGATATAAGAGACTTAATAAGAAAAAATTAATAAGAATTTGTTTTGTAACTATTATTCACAAATAAATAAGTTATCAATTTACTGTTAAATATTACCACAAACTTTATTATATATATATATATATATATAATAAAGTTTGTGGTAATAATATATATATATATATATTAAAAAGTGTTATTTTAATTTACTTTGAAAATCGCAGACAACCATTGAGTAAAAACAAATTGAGAGCAAATTTTATTTTAAATTAATAACGGATCTATCAGTTTCCGTTCGGAAAGGAAGGTTTTCATTATATATTTTCGCATGTACTGTGTACACAACCGATCTTCTGTGTTGTACCGATATACTCCAAGCGAAGAAAACAAAGGAAACAAGAAAAATAGAAAGAGATGCAGTGTGCAAGAAACAAGATGGGTTAAAGAGATGACGAGAAAAATCGTCAGGAAATTCAGAAAAAGATGTAGAAAGTACAACGTTTCGAACAGTACAGAAAAACTCTGTTCGTCACCAGTGTAAGAACAATACTCAGATGCGCAACATGAGAGTCCGACAATTCGGACTCCATATACTGGGACAACTGTTCCTCTAGAACCAAGCCGAATTTAGTACTAATGAGTGTTGCGCGTCTGAGTGTTGTTCTCTCCCTGATGACGAACAGTTTTTTCTGTACTGTTCGAAACGTTGGAGTTTCAACATCTTTCCCTGAATTTCCTGACGATTTTTCTCGTCATCTCTTTAACCCAGCTTGTTTCTTGCATTCTGCCTCTCTCTTTCTATTTTTCTTCGTTCCTTTGTTTTCTCCGCTTGGAGTATATCTCTACATCTTTTTTCTGACCTTCTAGACGATCATTCTCGTCATCTCTTTGACCTGCCGCTTTCTTTCTTTTTCTCTTGTTTCTTGGCTTATCATTACTTTTCTTTTTTCTTTATCACTTTTTATACTCCAAGACAATGGAATATCCGAATAATCTCAATAATTGCCAATTGCCAAAAAATTTCAAATCCAAAATACTCATAGAATTTACAATCGTAAGAGAATGAGAAGTTCCTAAATTTTTCTGTACTTGTGGCCGATATAGTGGTCATGCAACCGATATTTTGGAGGCATTTTTAATCAAATGGTTACGTTTTTCCTTAGATTTCCAACTTTCTCAACAGAAATTCGTTTCCGCGTCAGTTGTTTCAAGTATAATTTCCTTCGACAATACCTGTCACCGTATGGCTATTTGAAGTTGATTGATTTCGAAAATGTCATGAGACCGAAGGCTTTCCCTAACAGAATTTGAACTTTAGGTATTAAACCACGCATAAAGTCTGCGGTTTTGTTACCACACGTTCGCTAAAGTTTGCGATTAATTGCGTCTTCTGTAATAAGAAGCGACGCTAAACTATAGGAAAATGTTGCCACTGAACGCAGTGCATAATGACACAATATTAGAAAGAGGAAACCACATCATATATGCTAAACACCTAATATTCACGATATAATTAAGATGTCAAATGCTAATTTAGATTATGGTAATAGTAATAACGGTAGCCAGCAGTCTAAATGAAACACAGAGTTCTTGTACACACTGATTTATCGGTATCGAATGAGTTTAAGAAGGTGACAAGTTCAATTGAAATATTACGTTACGTTATGGTACAACATTCAAGCTTCTTCCTTATAAAAGTATAAGGATTCATTTTTTTAAAAGCAAATCAACGCAATTAGAAAAACCAAATAACGTAATAATTTTTATCAATAAAATAGGGGGGTGATTTGGCTTAAGAAAGTTTGTGATTTTATTCTAAGTAAATATTGTTTCCCGGTTATTAAAAATTCAATGACAGCTCAATTTGTTACATTTTTAATACCTAAAGTTGTTCGAGTACATCGAATGAGATGAATTAAACGTAGGTGTACACTTTCTGGACTTTGTTGCAGATTTCTGTAATAATATTTAATTTTCCTTCTTCTCTATTAAAATCAAAATAGTTTTGTCTCATTTTTAAACTATTTCGATCATTCTCATGCCTCCGCAACATTTTATTTTATTGCCCTGTTAAAAATTTGCTTTAATATTATTTTAATACAGTCACATATAATTTTTTTAATGTAAATTACATTAAAATGTCATGTTATTAAATACATCGTCAGGAGCTTCCGGTTTTAACTAACCATGTTCATCTGAAAATTTAATAAAAATCTTTCTTTAGGCCAACATTTAGGTAGTAGTAGTCATAGGAGCTTGACCATTAAACACAAAACATGTTACCCTATTTGCAAATAACACAATATGATATGACTATATTTAAAATGTTGCCCTTAAGAAATATTTTAATTAAATTATCAGATGAATATGGCTTTTTGAAACCGAAAGTTCCTTACGATCCATTTAATAACATGATATTTTAATGTAATTTACATTAATTTTTTATATGTGACTGTATTTAAACAAGCGTTTAATTAATAATAGTATTAATAATTTATATACATACTTATCTTTAACGTTTTTATCAAACAAATATGCTTTAATTGAACATTTATCTGACATTCATTATGAAAAATTTAAAACATTATAATAATACAGTTTTTTTTATTGAAATTTACAACACATGAAGGGGTCCCAAAAATTGTGGATGGAGCAACGATTCTATTTTATTATAATGTTTAAAATTTTTTGTAATAAGTTTCTGACTAATAAGCTGATGTTTTTCCATATATTTAAATAAATCAGATAAATTTAATTGTTAATATTTTTTAAACGTCTAAACTAAACATATTTGTATGTTGTGAGAAATTACAAAATGTTCTGAATTAAAAAGAGACTTTTTGTTTAAGAACTGGCATTGAAACAGGGAAAATAATATTTTCATGTACAGTCATTTCTCGTATTATTATAATTTAAACCGAAGGTAATGCTAATGCATTTTTACAATAGAAAAATTGTAAATATTCTCGTGATATCCACTAGCGTAACTCAACTGCAAACAAATAAGCACATTTCCATAATAGTTAAATGAGATTACAGTTTTCACGTATTAGGTTAATGAATGCATTTAGTAAATGTTTACGCTATACAAAACAATACCACAAATAAACGAATCCGAATTCCATTAACTTTCCCAGTATTTACTAGTTCAATGTATGAATTATTTCCGGTGTACTCGTGAACCGCGGCTGATCCTTTAAAATGAATTTATTCACATTTCAGGCGACCGCGATATTATAGGAACTAGTACTACGTGAAATGAAACTTGATCGCCTTCAGGGGTGTCGTAAGTGCAAAGAGCGCGCTATTAACTCTATCATTCTTAACATTCGCTCTCTGCTAATAGATATAGAAAATGAATAGCTGGAACGAAATTACTTTCTGTGGGGTACTTGTTCAATTATACGGTGAATTTGAAGTAGGGGAGGCATCACACTGCTGTGGTACATGTGGATCAATATTTTATGTAGTCAGGCCCGGAACTCTCGAGGTTAAAGCGCAGGCGTCCGAAATTCAAGGCTGCAGGTTCAAATCCTGCCGGGCACGGGACACTTTTCGGCACACGTTTGTCATTCGGACGTTACCTTACGTGATAGACAATATGTAAGATTACTACACCGTCAGGACATCGTTATAGTTCAATTTTAAATTTTAATAGGCACGGAGTAGTGCGCTGAACGCAACTCATCTATCACAATACCCGCATAGGTTTTCCCTTAATATATATAAAAATTATGGGCAACTAGAATCCTAAAACGGTACATTATCATTGTAGCTAAACGTATGTGTATTTTTGCGTTCTAACACTCAAATATAAAATCTTAAATTCATAAATTAAAAGATATATAGTTTAATTATTTATTTAATTTACTATATTTTTTTCGGCTCTGGTCGAAAATTAAACTCTTGTACTAAATTTTCCACAAGTATTTTTTCATAATTCCTAATAGCCTAGTGATCAAAAGTTTATTCCTATATCCTGAGTGGTTTTATATCGACCACCGTGGTCCTCATTTTATGTAGGAAAATCGACCAACATTGAATTTTTGAAATTTATTTTTAGTCAAGTATGAACCTGAAGTTATATAATAGTTTAATTTTATATGTCGATGGAATACAATATTTTTGTTATAAAGCTTTAGGAGCGCTAAGGAACGCGGCTTAATTCTCTTGTAATTTGATCTTTTAATCAATGCAACGCAAAGTAAATTGACGAAACGTAGTTAGGGTAAGATTTTGAAACCAAAACTAAATATACATAGAGTATAGGAGAATAAATTAAATGCATATTTAGCAATGTAATTCTTGAACGTAGTTATTAATTTCACGTAGAATACACTACTGAGAATGGTTTTCTCATTTAAATTGTATATATTATGCAAATAATTCTATTTTGTTTTATTTTATATCAATACTTTAAATTATTTTCAAAAATTCAATCAAGAATAAATCAAAAATTTATTTAAATTAATTAAAAAATATCAAAGTAATTTAAATCCACTTTTTCGGTAACTGCCACTCCATGAATAAGTAATTATTTTGCTTGAAAAATCACATCGAGATCCTACACGATGACGTAATAAAAATAAAGGCAATAAAACAACTATTGCCCTATAAAGTATGCGACAGGTTTTGAATGTTAAAGTTACAGGTAAAGAAAAAAATTTCGAAGTACTTACATTTCGGAGTATTTTAATTTATTACGTCCACATCTCGTTGTCATGAAAGAAAAACGATTCCACACGTCTATTGTTATTTTAAAACATGTCACAAACAGGAACGACTGGAAGGTAAATCTATTAAACGTTCATAACCCTTAGAAATATAATGCAGAGAACAACACTGCATCAGTACGGGTGAGAATGAATGCGCGTAACAAATTATAAATGGAAGAAAAATGCAGATGAGTGAAACAATAAAAGCGGGGATTACCATGCTTTTATCTTGTTTGTAGGTAAACGGCGCCGTTCCTCTCACAATTCCTACGAGGGACACAAAGAACGGACTATTCTTTATCATCGTTTTGTCATAACAGATGCCAACAACAGCGCCTGAGCAAGCACGAAGTTTCCATGCATCACCCATAAATAAGGGATTAGGTCGAAATAAATGCTCAGAAATGGCTGTGTAAAATTTGTAAATGGAAATTTTTAAAATGATGTTTGCAGTAAGCGCAAATTAGAATAAACCGATAATATTTCTAGAATTCGACATACCTAATAAGAAGTATTACTTATTGTGTTCCTAATGATTACAAATGAGCAGAGTCAGATAATATTTGTAAATATATTTCTAATACAAATATATATATATATATATATATATATATATATCCAATATACATTAATGTAATATTTTCATTTACGCTTCATCGTGTACTGTATTGGAAATTTCATCTCTCTTAGGACTATTTAATCATTAAGAAAAGTATCTGTGTGGTATGTTACGTTAATCAAATACGCATAAGAGATTCCTGTTTGTCATTTTAATTAACAAAGTGCCACTTGATATTTTTAGATCAATAACATTGATATTTATCGCAGTTAATAACAACAAATATCGCGATGGGTCTTCCGAAGCAGTTTATTCATAGCGGTAATATTTCAGTGCGCGAAGGAAACGCCTGGGACCGGATGTCTAATGGAACAAGTAATTTTCCACAGTGACTGTAGAACAAATTAGTTGTATACATCATCAGCATCAGAATTGAACGCACACGGTAATACGCTGACATAAATCTAGGACTAATTGACTGAAATTTACGAACAACTCTGGAACACATGCGTATGTTCTGTAGGAAATTGAATAAAACGAATTTATCAGTCAGAACAATTTGTTGTGTAATGAAATTTAGGAAAGCGCTTGGAGCTAAAGTAGTAACAAGTTTTAAATTTAGCATATAAAAACAGAAATTTGATCAAATTTCGACTAGTTTAAGTTTTAAAATTCAATATGGTAAATATTTTCTAATTAAAAACACAATTTACGGAAACCTATTTGGAAAAATGTTGTTGAAAAGCGTTTTTAAACAGCCTGTTGTAATCGTGAAATTAGTTTCCTTAGTAATGGTAATTAATTAGGTAAACTAAAAAATTTTGTCCTTCCATATATTATTATTATCGAATTATTATTAAAGTAATAGCAAAAAATCAATTTTTTGCGAGTATGACTTTTTTTTAAAAAACTCAGTTAGTTGACAGCAGCATTTCCATAATATTTACATTTCTGAACGGCTATAATGAGCACATCGTTTACCTATGTCCGAAAATATCCACTTTCAAATTTCAACTGATATCTTACCAACTAAACAAATGGTAAATATTAAAATCATCTTCAAACTTTGATTAGACAATAATTTATATTACTTGATTAAAGGATTTCTTTGAATTAAAAATTTCTCTCTAAATATTTCTCATACACTTGCTGCGTATATTGGCCAATTAAAAATTAACATTTTTAATGTTATTTTAATTTATAACGAAGTTTTTCATGAAAACTTTGAAGTGATATTTAAAATTAGGTGATTATGTGTTAGAGGTTAAATTAACATACATAAAAGGTTAAGTTAACAAATAAAAGATAATAGTTTTAAACTATATAATGTGTTATTTTTTTCATATCCAAAATTTATAAAACGGTGAATTTCAAGGAATGTCTTGATACGCGTCAGCAATAGTGTTAACAGACGCAACCTTCAGGCTTAACAGTTGAACGGTAGTCCGTTGAGAAGCCCAATAAGAAAGCTTAGGCGCTCCGCGACTGATCCGCAACACAGCTGACAGTCCCTAAGCCTGGAGCGGACCGACACCCAATATCCTGTCTACTATTAAAATTATTATAATTAACATCTTGACAAAAAGGGTACAACTGATAATAATAATCATTAACTTAATCATAAAAATATTGTTTCACCGAATAGAAATTTTGATGAGTAAAGCAATAAAATTAGTAATTACTTACAACAGATTCCAAATAAAAATACTAGTATTACTTTTCACAAACTTATAATTTATTTTTTGTCTATACTAACATTTTATATCAGTATCAATAATTGGATGGGACCACCAATAAATAAAATCGACTACAGTTTTAAAGCTACGAATTATTGTGCTAATATGAATAAACATTTTCCTATTCATACACAATGAGTGATTTGTCTTACAAAATATATATATATATATATATATATATATATATATGTATTTAATTAAAATAGAAAGATCAAAGGACAGTCGAGTCTGGTGTGATTTAACTAAATATAAGTTAAACAAATTATTAACAAACTTTAATTAAAACCTAAAAAGAAAATATAAAAAATGGTTCATTCAGAGAAAAACGTAATTAAAAGTTTGTTCCACAAAATTATTATACAAGATAAAATTGAAAGTATAGCATTCGCATATATTATAAAAACGAATTGTTTTAAAATATATAGGCTTACTTTTTTCTATAAATAATTATTTGACAATATAGATCATCTGACATTTTTGCCAATCATATTGCGCCTTTCTGGTGGTATCTCGAAAATCTCCACCAATAAAATATGTATTTTTCAATTCGGCGCGATAAAATTGATCTCGGCCGCACGGCTCAACAATTACACCCGGCAAGATCGCCTCAATAATTGGCTTTATCATTGACATTCAGTAATGAAATGTGGTTATTTTTAATAATATGGCTGCTCCCACAACACAACAAATAATAATAAAAATAAAACAAATTAATTAAGTGTGATTAATTGAATACAAAGGAAATTTAATATGGAAAGCGATACGTGTTAATCACAATAATGCACTTCTCATTAATATATTCAATTCAATACACCACGACCGAAAATATAATTAAACACCATTAAATTGCAATTGTTAATTTAGTCATGATCGTGATTTGTTGAATTTGGAATAGGATGCGTTTAAACTGTTTTTGCCTTTGCAACTGAATAATAAGCGAGTGTAGAGAAATGGAAAAAAGTCAACATTATTCGAAACGAATATACCATTGGAACTGTCGCTCCGATCTTTGTTTATTCTCGGTATTGACATTGGAATCACGCCGATGATTTGCATAACTTTTATAGTTAACATAAAAATCTATTATATTTTTAAATATTACCCTTGACTTTTTTCGATATTATAACCAGCTGTTTTCAAAATGTATGCGCTAAATAACAGAAAAATCTGTTTTGTGGCTTCGGTGTTTCAGACGGATAGGTTTTCTCCAACTTCCAGTCGTTATTCTCAGCTTCCACCAATCCGAATTAAGATAATCATGCAAACTCCAACATAATAATTACAACAATTGACGATTCAGAATCGTCAATAACAATGTTTAAATTACTTAATCCGCATCTTCATTTGAATAATTCGAATTTTCCCAGGCACCTCAAAAATCCTTCTCTCTTTAGGATTTTCACCATTTAGAGTTTCCATTTTCGTCCCCTTCTTCATATATCAGATTGTAGGGTCCATTTTTTATCTTGCTAAATTTTTCTCGCCTATGATGGCATTGTCTGTGACTTAACGGCGGCAACTCTTTATTGTCATTGGTCGGGACTTTGTTTGGTGCCAACTGTCCCCGACAAAGACGCTCGTAAAACTTCCACAAATTTCTAACGGTAAGTCTGTAAGGCATTTTCCGTTAGATATTTAAAAAAAATTATAAAAAGCGATCCTTGAAAGTTTTACAGATCCGTTACAATACATTTTATAAATATGTATGGCCGAAACCCAAAAAAAAATATGAACATAACTCCAGTATTCTGAATTTCTTTGCATGATTTCTGTTGTAGCGTTAAAACTGACATGGGTCCGGGTGTTGCCACAAGTAGACTCTACATAGCGAACGCCAACAAGAGAGATTCAGGAAACTACACTTGTGCCCTGGCGGCAGTGGCCAGCACCACGGTCTTCGTTTACGTCATTAGCGGTGAGTGGATCACTATACATTGTGATATTAATTATATCCTAAATAGTTATCAAAATAAATCAAATCATTTCAGTCAAAATTTGAGACTGGGAGGTCACTGAGATTAATGGTTCGATATTTATTTGGACAGACAAAAGAATACGTTCGTTGTTCAACACCATGTTTTCATGTCACCTGTTTAGATGTTTCGTGTAACTAAGTAATCGGTTTGCGTAGGCGAGACTCCGGCCGCCATGCAGCACGGGGGCGGCGACGGAGGCTGGGGTCGTGCCGGGGGCATCTGGAGGCGTCTCTCCTTCTGCCTGCTTCCGCTGATGCTCCTTCCGCCGAGGTGACGGCTGTAGAGCGGCACAGAGATCTCCACCTCGACTGCTACGTGTCATCAAGTTGATCACATGACGTTCAAAAGTCAGTATTTGTTTCGTTTAGGTTCTTATTGTGACTTCAGATGCCGTGATTCAATTAATGTACATTCACTATACATTAAGGTTGTTTACAGTATTCATACGTACATGGAGATAAAGGTCATAGATATAAAATATATAATAATAATAATAATGTTTCGATGTATAGATCTCTTTATTGAATATGTCATATATTTATAAATATTTGTAGAAAATAAAATATTTATTGAATTTTAAAAGTGTGTATCCGAATGTTTAATTATTTATTTCAAGATTATCCTAAATATAAAATATAACCATGTAAATTAAACGCTAACGTGTGAGTTTACCGGACCGCTTAAACCGGTTGAGCTCGAAAACAACTGAAAATTTTCAATCAATTTTCATACTTATACTTTCTCAGGGTTTTAGGTTACGAATTTCAAGTCAATGATGCCGGTTTAGAGGAAATTACCATATTTTAATAGTTGGATATTCATAACATGTCTTTGGATTATTAACGCTGAATGCCAACGATACTATAGAAATGAACAAAAAGATATTGTGGAAAACCCTTCATCTTCGGTTCTCAAAGTTAGACTCATATTTGGACTATAAGATTTACCTAAGGTGTACACTATATTCAGTTTAAGTATATTTTTGTTCTTTGACGCGTTACTTAAAATGTGCTGTTCCAGTATCAAGTTTTTGTATTTAAAAACTTCTAAGCCGTATTTAGAGGATTATTTTCTAGTCTACTCTTGACAACATAATTTATGTTAACATATTCTTCAAAAAGAAAAAAAAATGGACAGATTGAAAGTTAAGTATGAATGTTTTCAATTGGTTGATGGAAATTTAAGATTGCATTAAATTGGAATAATCATTCAGCTGTTTTTCCTGAAGCGAACATTTCTATCCAAGCAGTTAAAAACAGGATAAGGAACGAGCGCCATTTCATATGGGACCTTGATATTGCTCAGACCCTCATTACGGTTCCGAATAAAAATGAAGAAAAATTTCATGGAAATCGGTTTTACCGTTTTGTTGATAAAAGTCAGCGTGACAGACAACTGGAATCCATTTAGAAACCACTAAAGTATGAAATATAAACATGATCTAAACTCGCTAGATTATAAATAAAGCACAGAGAAAATATTATTTTTTATATAGATTTCATGCAGATATCTGCGATACAAGTTTCCCCCATTCACTTTGATATTAGAATTCTGTTTTATTTTCCGTCTGTTTTACTTAATATTAAAAATAAAAAATATACGGAGTAATGTTTTAAACAGGCAATAAAACAAATTCTAAACTACACCTCTACCTTTACGTCCATACTTATTTTTATCAATTTCCACCATCTAATTTAAAATCTATGAAAATTCGTCTGATAAATATCCGAATTATGAACGGATAAATGTAGTGTTTACATTAATATTTTTTATTGTTACTTTAAAGTAAAGTATTTGGCTAATTTTGATTCATGTAACATTAATGATTTAAAAATAAATTATCTTACTTTTATTATTTTATTTCGTAGTTATTTTTTAACATAAAGCACTATAATCGAGCTTATTTACTTGTGAATAAAGGGTTAGCCAAGAGATAATGACATCGACTTTTAACATGGGTATAAAAGTTAGAGTTGGCAATACGAGATAAGATGTACATTTTTCAGATTTTGAGTGTGTTTACGTCTTATGTAAATAGAAATAATTGGTGAATCGACAGGGAAAATTATGAAAAGTTGATAAATAATTAATAAAAAATAAACTTATGAGTTTTTATATGCTCCATACATAAACAGAAATTTTCTTAATTGAAATTACTGGCTAAATTTCTTAATTAAGAAAGATGCATAAGAGTATTACTTATTTAAAAGTGTTAGTTACTTAACACAATATTTACTGTGATTATGGAATCGAGATAAAATTTACAAATAAAAGCGAATAAAGAAAACCCTCAAAATGAAGACAAAAACGCTAATAGATTGTATTTGATAATGGTAAGTATTATTTTTGTATGTTAGTGTTTGTGAATATTATGTACCAACAAGAGATTCCTTTAAAATTGCCACGTTACAACAGGAAATAACAAGATATTTTCGTGGAAATAACTATTAAAATTTAACTTCTAGTCATTGTTTTTCGGAGAGTTAAGATAATAACTTGATTAATGAAACGTTATTAATGCACGGTAAAATAATGCATGGAACAATAAAATCAATTTCCTATTGTGCTAGCATGATAGTTATTTCCACCTATAATTTAAAATATTTGGTATATGTGTTTTGACATAAATGCATTCAGAGTGAATTTTTAAATTGACGACGAAGGAGCTGGGTCCGGAAAGAAGATAAGTTAAATGATGGAGTTGGCGTTTCAATGTAACCCTAGCGCTATCGTTCATTTTCTATTTTCTTTGTAAACTTGGCAACCTAGCCAAATGAATCTCGAGAGCACGTACGACGCCTTCCTGGAGGAAAGAAAAACTTTGTCACAAAGATATTCTCCTTTTTTCCTTCAACACGGCCTTATACAACTATTCCATCAAACACAAAGTCACAGTGATCGTTTTAAGTCCGATGAAGCTTTCTCGTAACCGTTTCTTTTGTGTTCACAGCGTGCGGAATTCGTCTTTACTTTTTCTTTTCTAATAAAATTCATGATAAAATGAAAGAAAAAGTGTATAAAAGTAAAGTAAAAACTGGATGTGGTGAAGCATCTCTGTCCAATATTGTTACTAATAAACCGGATTGACTGGCTCACCATGATTTTAACAACAATTTACAATTTTACATCTCATTCTTGTCATAATAGTGTTTCGTTGTAGAGAAGGAACATAAATTTGAATCACTTCACCGCTACAACATTTTTAGGGCAACTGCCATCAACTTTCTTCCAGCTGATGATCTGAAAAAAATTTGTCTCTCTTCTTCCAAAGCGTTTATATTTAAAATATATTTATACTTCTTACGTGAATCAAGCTGATAACAGCATAAATGTTTCTGCCTTCAAAAATAATGTGTTTGCATTGCTAAATTTTTGGTTTGGAAAGAACTTTCCAACAAATGTATTACCATAATTCATATGGGATAACAAACGAATAATTTCTCATACATGCAGTAGGCTTCAGAAATTAACGAAGTCTTCAGATAATTTTTATTGGAAGTTGAATGGATTCACCAACAAGTTAACCGCAATAAAAATGAAATTGGTAACTAAAACAAAATGAATTATTATTAACCACGAAGTCTCTCCGAGTAAATACTGTACTGATTCAACGGCTATGGACAATTGGTTCCCATTATCTTTTATTCACAAATTCGGAACAAATTTAATAATTAATGCTACGGAAACGTCCTTGTATGAGGCTTAAACCAGATTATGACATACGTGTGATGTTAGAAGGTAGTCAGCAAATTCGTAATCAGAATTATCTGATTCTCCAGATCATGATGTCCGTAATACTTTTAACGCAACTCGATTGTCCAGAAACACAATTTTTAGGCTTGGTGTGGATTTATCCCTGGTGACCGAAGCCGGGAGAGGTAGACGTTATTCCGCAGAGACGAGCACCTGGCTTCTTTTCTGGACCCAGTGGGATTTGCTGACAACAATTACCGCATCGACAAACATTTCAACCCTGAAAATATAACTTCCACACAACGGAACGATTCAGCAATTTTAACGTAAAAATAAATTGACGTCGGCGTTCTCCTTGTGAACGCGTGAAATTACGCTCTTCACTAATAACGTCTACTCCTCATAAATCAATAAGACTAGTTTCTGCAGTTACATTATCCACTTTTGACATAACAGGACGATAAAAAATAATTAATTTGAATAATGATTGTAAAGAGAAATATTAACAGATAATGTACTGAATTCTGATAATATTTTATATTTATAAAAGGATATAAGTTAAAATATGTGACGTTATAATCTAGAATTTACTTACATACAGCGAATAAAACAATATTCGCATTTATAAATACCAGTTATTTTCTTTGTTAATATCACAGTTAAAATATGAGGATGTATTAAGTTGTTGGAAGCACATGAGTTCGAAATAGGGCTCCGGCAAAGATTACAACTGGGACCTGTCGCAGATTGTTAACCCAGAAAATTTAATCTCAAACAAAATCCATGGGCCACAAAAACTGATTACAAAGTCGTTTTATGATGCTGATAGTCCGGCAGTCGGGACTTTTCGCATTTGTTACTTCGCTCATTACCATGATGGATGGGGCCATTCTAACGATTTTCTCGATTGTATGTGATCTTCCATCCGCTGTAAAATTCTGGAACCGATCATAAGCTGAAAAAGTACTCAAATAAGTCGACATTTATTGCGTGTTTAAACTTGTCATAGTATTTAACGTAATTAATGTTTCGAGTTGGCTTGAAAATCAAGATATAACTGTTCTGAGAGAAATGCGAATCGGAATATCGACGATATAACAAAATATTCGATTGGATATCGTCATAATGTTATATACAATAATTTATTTAATTTGTCGTTGTATTGTGTAGCGTTTTAGTGAAAAAAAAGGATGTAAGCTATAAAACATCTTCACGAAACGTTTCTGTTTTCTCATCTGACTGAATTTGAGACTGCTGTCAAATCGTGCCACACGCGTTTTATATTTGTATTAAGTTATCCATCACTATGTGATAAATTTCCTATAACATTTTGTCTAAGAATTTATATATATAGAAATCTTTAACAAGACTCAAGCCGTAAAGGCAATTGTTAAATTGAAAAAAAGGATCAGGATGGGAAAATGTCGACCGGGCGGACGCTTGAAGTACTGAGATATTTATGTATCCCTGTCGACTTCAGGTCCGAAGTGAAATTCCTCAAACCATTAGACCTGATGCAGGTTCACCTACAAATTTTTTACAACCACACTTATTCATTGCGTCAAATGAAGATCGTAATTTTTATGTAAATTGAGCAACTGTCCAATCTCAATTCTTCATAATAAACGGTTTTAGAAATTTAAATTCCTGGTCCGGTCCTCATTCTTTCATCCTGATACCTTATTTGAATTTAATGACTTGACGCTTGTAAAAGCTTTCTATCTAAATATTCTCGAATTGCAAGTTCTAAAACAGTTGATCAATTCACATAAAAAGTACGATCTTCAGTTGTCACCATGAAGAAGTGTGGTTGTAAAAAAATTGTAGGTGAGCCTGCATCAGGTCTATTGGATGGAGGAATTCTCACACCGGATCTGGAGTCGACAGGCATGGCACAGTGGTCAGAACGCCCACCCGGTAAGCGGGAGGTCCCGGGTTCGGTCGACATTTTTCTATCCTGGTAATTCATTTTTATGTGTGTATTGTACATTACCCACATTGGAGTTTTACTGATTATATTTAAAATTACGCGTCGTTTCTAGCCTAGAGGGTGAATTGTCACGTTTTTTAGAAGTGTACAACGCTAGATGAACGGATAGTTTCTGTTTACCTGAAGTGTTAACGATAAAAGTATATACACCTCAGTTGGTTCAAAATGCGAATCAGAATACACCGTCGCGAAGGAAATGACATCAAGAAACAGATTATTTCAATTTTACAGGTAAGATGATTAGGAGATATTTCAAGAAAAATGAATTGTTTATTCAATATCACTGGTAAATACGAGAATCTAGCAGTTGCCCAGAATTTGTCAAGAAAATAGGTTCAACGAGTAGTCAGTTTAAATTCCAATCGTCCCGGCAGAACTTTTATAAATTGTATATTACCGCTAGACGCTTCTTACAAACGTAAGAGAAGTATTATTCATGACTCGGTAACCTCAGCTAAATTTTCTGTTCATCAAACAATGTACATGACCAAACAGAAAAAGCTATAAGATGCGAATAACCTAACCATATTTGTTTTTTTTTAGCTGGAGCACTTGCGTAGTAAAAATTAAAGTGCTCTATTTAAGCCTGGGTGATGCATAATAATTTTATGATGGCCACGTCCGTCAATATTAAATTTGTGTTAGAATTCAGTCACACAAAGGGATATGAGATAGGAATCTCATTGCTCGATAACTGGAAGCGATAATTAAATATTGAATTAAATTAAACCTTCTCTTTTGATGGTTTTGGATGATATAGTAATAACGTGAAAATAATTATTTATTACGAATACACAGCAATAACAAAAACGTGATAAGTATCAGGATAATAACTTAAAATTAAAAACACCGCCACGTTTCTATTCTCTCAGACTAACTGAACCTAGAATTCTTACGCAGAAAGCATTAAATAATTTATGCTTCTAAACGACTTTTGATACTCTTGAAATTAACTTCGTTCCTCAAGCTTATTTGATACTTGTTGCTTAAACATTAAAGTTTCCTCATAATTCATGTTATTCTACCACAGCTAAACTATATCATAAAATTTATTGAGGACCAACTTGACGAACTTGTCATATTTGAAACTCATTTCCACAAAATGAATAGCATTCCAGGTAGTGTGCTTAAGCCGTGTAATTCAAATTTGCTGCTGTTTGGGAGTAATTTCGCAAGCTGCAAATGGTGGAATGTTCCGCAGTACCGCGTAAGCTCTAGAGAACCTGCGATTACCTGCAGCATTCATCTCTCTACCAATTACACCGTCGAGGGCTGCTCCTTACTCTCGCATAACTTCGCAATTAAACGCTCGCGGGAGATGTTACCGCAGACAATTGCCTTACAGACGACACTCAGCAGAGTCCGTTCTGAAATATCATACAGCAACATGCTGTGGCGTCATATTCACGTTCGTCAATTACACATTAACGAAACTGAATCAGACGGAAAGGTTTCATGTAGGCAAAACGGTGAATGTATTAGGTTGTTGTGGAATTTGCAAGATTCAAGTGTTTTTTTTATTACTAAGACAGAGTGGAATTTACTGTAATATTATATTATATATCTCTATAATTGAAGTGTTTTGCTGACATGTTGATCTGACGCAGATAGTCAAACCAGTTTTTTTACCTGTAATAAAATACACCCACCGCCAGCCTTTGTGATAGAGCATTATTAATATATTCGAGGACATTCGGGAAATATTAATATAATTATTTTTACGCCATTAGTGCCTCGCAGATGTGATTTCCTGTAGGTACTCATGATGTTTTCTCATGTTATTTCAAAGAGCGCCTGAGTTGTTTCCAATACATGTCAATAGTGATGGAAAGCAATTCGCTAAAACGTTTCACCATTTGTTTTCCACTAGCGCGGAACATTGACTTCTTTGAATGCACTCCAGATTTTGCACTGGAATAGTCTTCGTAGTAGTATGATTATGTATAACGCATATCTTATACCCCTAAATCCATTCATAATTATTCAAAAATATATTCTAATATTTTAAAACCATAAATATTTACGAGAAATCAAACTATGCCTATGATAGGACTAGTTGGAACATAGCGTGGGGTATGTTTGCACTCACTAGTCAAGATTTTGAATGCAAAAAATGTATTAAACGCACAACCTGTATCAGAAGAACACACGAGCACTACTTTAAAGATAGGTGGGCTACAATAAAATAACACTCAACTGTATTGCCGCAACAAATTGGGGCGTAGACGGAAGAATCTTAAACCTTTCATATAATGCTATTATACGATCGAAAATGGTATCCTAATTTTTCAGACAGCAAGCAAATCCTTTCTGAAAAAAATTGCCACAATAGAAAATATAGCCGTCAGAACTATTTCAGACTGCTTGAGAACTACAAACCGAGAAAAACACCTATTAGAATCGGGACAACCCAACATCTGGTGCAGGATGAGCCTTACAACTATATGTTATGCTCTCAGGGCACAGGAGTCCAGCTGCTCTCTAATCAGGAAAATTGCATCCCCTAAACAGCAGCATCAGGCATCAGAAGCAACCAATTACAGACCCTTTAGGGAATCCTTACACACCCTGATCAACCAACTACAGCTGGAGATCCCGACAATGGACAAACCTAATCCTCAACAAAACAGCCTAAATGTCAACGAGAAAAGTAGAAGAAACAGACTATTTAAAAATCTGCTATAAGAAAAGTACTTGGCAAAGAAATTACTCGAGAAGATTGATGAATCAGCGTATACAAAAATCACAGCATTCAAAGGAGCAATATTCCGAAAACAGGTAAACCGAAAAAACCAAATAATCCTCTTCCGAATAAGATCAGAGAATACCAAATTAGCCCATAATTATATATTGTCCAGAACAGAGCCACCACTATGTTCCCATTACAACGAGAACTTAACCACGAAGCAAATCCTGCAGAGCTGCAAGTACTACTCAAGAATGAGAACCTAGCGACAATGGAGACAACGATCTTAAGGATGCTGAAGTTCGTAAATGAAGCCATCTTAAGCAATCTAATTTAAAACAGAATCATAGTCTGATAGTCTTAAACTATGTAAATGAATTGTAGGAGTCTCTAATGTCATTTAAGTGAATGCGACAATAAACTCCTATTAAAAAGAACTCAAGTTACACAATTTAATGAACAAAAGCAAATTACAAAAGTGGAAAGTAACCAAACAAATTTCTATCATTAAAACGCTATTCGCACGATCAGAACATAGACACACCCTCATTGTAAAGAGGTGACTGTCGTGAAATCATGACAGGAGACTCCAGATTTTTTCTAACATATTTCTTTTTATACCACATTCCGTCTGTTTGTGCCAGCCATCTACAATCAATGTTGTCACCAATAACTCATCCTTACAAATGGCTGTGATCTTCCCAGGGCAGTGAAAGTTGTGTTGGTAACATTAGCTGTTAATCTTCAAAATTCGTCACATGGTTCGCTGAAAGTTTCGTATATACAGCTATCTTCACTTTCTGCGAAACTGATTCATTCTGACAGATCGTGAGTTGATCTCTCAGCTCTTTTTTTCTTTGAGAGTAGTGTGGTCTTCTTTCCAACAAGCTTTTTTTATTGGCTTTATTCGTTTTCTTCCATTTTACTGTATGCTGCTTCGTTTACGTTGATATTTCCTCATTTTTCGAGAAAAAAAATAGTTACCACAATAATTTTTTACTGAGTCCCTTCTGAAAAACGAAAAACTCTTGGCATACTTATGGCTCCCTGTGCCAAATAACATCTTCTTCTTATTGTCAAATAATTCATACATTCTTTTTCCGACAAACATGGCGGTCCCATGTAAATGTGATGGGCTACACAACATACGTGTTGTTAGGTCACACAACCAAATAATTTTAAATCCATGTGTCACTTGATTTTAACATGCTATCATGTGGCAGTCAAAGAAAAATATACGGATTCAAAATTTTACTTGTAACAAAAACATCCTCTCTTGAACTAACGACAGTCCCCATTATACTGAAAATATTTTGGCAGGTGGGCCTTGTGCACATCAATTAATGTCAACACCAGGGCCCAAGAGTGACCGTGGGATTATTAAGGACCACAATGCGAACATACCCCTTGTGCCAACTAGCCCTTGTCTCCCGTACCCTTTTCCTGTTTTGGTATACATATAAAAGCAATTTTCGACCTCCTGTGGTGTAGGGGTCAGCGTGAATGCCTCACATCACAGAGGTCCCGGGTTCGAATCCCGACGAGGGCATGGATGCTTGTGCGCGTGAGAGAAACTAGCGTCAAATCAATCTCCCGACAAGGATAAATTAGTTCCCATAGTGAGTTGCTAATAACCAGAGCTGTTGATGCGACTGTAAATAAATTAATATATATATATACCACTGCGAACAAAAAGTAAGGTAAATTTACTTATAAAATATAAATTCTTTATTTATTCTTCCAAAACAATTTCATCCCCTTCAAAGTAATCGCCGTCCGATAAAATACGCTTTTTCCAGTCCACGAAACAGTCGGAATAGTCTTTTTCCAGTATAGCCTTCAAGACCTTCTTCGATTCGGTTTTTAACTCCTCAATCGTGTCAAAACGGCGTCCCTGCATTGGCCTTTTGAGTTTGCTTAATAGCCAGAAGTCGCACGGAGCCAAATCAGGCGAATACGGTGGTTGCGGAACGATATGAGTCGAATTTTTGGCAAAAAAGTCGCGAAGAACCAATCCAGTATGACTTGGTGCATTATCGTGATGAAGGAACCAAGAGTTTTTCGTCCATAATTCCGGCCGTTTCAGACGAATAGCTTCACGCAAACGCCGCATAACGCTCAAATAATATTTTTTGATAGTTTGGCCCGGCGGAAGGAATTCATAGTGCACCACACCGCGATAATCAAAGAAATCTGTCAACATGACGTTGATTTTCGATCGACTTTGCCGTGGTCTTTTTCGGTCTTGCTTCACCTTTTGCACGATATTCGGTGGATTGGTTGGTGGTTTCAGGGTCGTATGCGTAAATCCAAGTCTCGTCACCGGTAATGATGTATTTCAAGTGGTCCTGATAGTCAGACAGCAAATTTTCACACACATCAACGCGACGGGTTTTTTTTGCAAAAAATTGAGCGATTTTGGCACTAATCGAGACTTGACGCGTTTGAGACACAAAACATTTTTCAAAATGATATTCCAACACTATCAGCGAGATCTCTAATTGTCCATCGACGATATTCAAGCACCAAATCTTTGACTTCTTTGGACGTGGCCCTCGTCGGTAGACGTTGATGGTCGTCCAGAGCGCGGTTCGTCTTCAACGCGTTCTCGGCCCTCTTTGAACTCGTTGTACCACTTATAAACGTTTTTTTGGGCCATAGTTTGATCACCAAAGGCCTTCCGCAACATTTTCAACGTGTACGCACAAGAATATTCGTGGCGCAAACAAAATTTTATGCAAGTTCTTTGCTCAACAAAATCTCCCGTTGTAAAAATCGAAAAATTCATTTTTGGTTGTTTACAAAAACACGAGTAACTCGGAGATAATTAAACCTTTTAACAAACAGACGCTTGACAAATATTATAGACAGTCCTGCCAACCTAGGGGAAAAAAATTACCTGCCTTCCTAATACCCGGGAGTTTTAAATGATAATTTCACCTTACTTTTTTATCACAGTGGGATATATATAAAAAGGAATTTTCTGGCCACCACATATTAAACCTCTATTGTAATCATAATTATTCCAAACATTTCTGTTATATTTCGATTTAAACTAATATTCTTGATATTTTAACGTTTATTTTGGGATAAACCCAAGCTGATTGTTTAGGAAAAATACATTTTTGAATTATATTTTCGGGTTGAGTGAATTATACGGAAAAATTACTGAGAGATATGTGATAAACTGAATTTATTTACCTTGCATTCCTCACTAGAATTTTTTTTGTACTTGGTGCAATTGTTTCAAGTAGCATTTCATCCTTAATTAAACTCAAACAGTGAATATTTCACATTCTCCTGTTTGCCTTTGTAATCACAATTTTATGCGAGCATTGATGGCAACATACCAGGTCCCCTTTTAAATTGAGAAGTTTTTATTTAATTTTCAGTTGTGA
Source organism: Zhengitettix transpicula (assembly GCA_037074705.1). Classification (NCBI taxonomy): domain Eukaryota; kingdom Metazoa; phylum Arthropoda; class Insecta; order Orthoptera; family Tetrigidae; genus Zhengitettix; species Zhengitettix transpicula. The sequence goes on along the minus strand of CM073591.1, from coordinate 46,014,114 downwards.
GAGCATGAAGGCATTTTTATAATTTAATGTGGGACTCGAGAATTTTGCATGTGCAGGTGTATATAAATTTTGTTCAAACATTCGTAGAGTTTATTATCTGAAAACTCTGCGCGTTCTCTATAACATTTATTATATCCATGAGCTGGTGAATAACTCTTTAACAAAGTTTATTTGAAAACTGTAATATAATATGTTGCAGTTGGATTTATTGCTTGCAAGTAATGCAGAGTTCGTCTATAGTTGTTTGACTGATAAGGAAACTTCCGGGTCACCGTCAGGCGTGAGATAAAGTTGTAATATTTTTAACCAAAATTTTGCATTATACTTATTGTTAAATGTAAAACAGAATTACTCATAAAATTAACTGTGTGGAACGTCTCGTGCTCCCGTGACATTCTACCAAACCCTTCGTCGCCTTGGAAAGCTCAGGTGTCAGGAAGGTTGCATAACGGAAGGAGTGATCATTATTGTCGCAACAAAACTGTATATAATCTGACAATGTGCCGTTCATACTTATCATATCTTCTAGTGACATCAAGAATTTATTCATACAATAAAAACAAAAACGAACACCTAAAAAATCGTTACTATAATTTAAACTGCAACTTTACGCTATATATTTATTGATATTCCAGCAATTAATATATTGTGAATATATACGCATACTTTTAGAAGTTAAAATTAAATTAAATATCTCTATTACAAAATCTTCCCAATAAAAAGAGATTTTTATTCTAATTTTATGGACTTTCATAAAATATTAAACGTGTCTTTTGTTTGACAACTAGAGCAGTAAGTACACTTGTCACGCGCTGTAAACAAGAACTCTACATTATGTTCGTGATTCTACTCACATTGGTTTTTATAGAACATGATATACATTTATGAATCCAAACTATGCACTGGACTTGGCCAAACCTATATGACACACGTATTTATCAGAGACATTTTTATTTGATTTGGTATGTAGTTAAATTTGTCAATACTGTTTAAAGAAATCAATTACTTGTGGTATAAAATTAATTTTAAACTAAAATGTGAGTTACTGTCTCATCGTGTCTGAAACGGGCGTATCGAAAACTGTCACATAACAATTAAAAAAAATTTCACTTTGTAAGAAACAGACTGTAAGGTTAATATATATGTAAAAAGGCCAATAAAACAGTCTGAAATATCCTATTTGTTAATTCAACTGCGTCATTAAGAAGCTTTCTACATAACGTCATCGTCAGCTGTAAAAATTTAAAAAAAACAATATTACAAGAACATTCTCATTCTCAAAAGCTCACCTGTTATTCAAAATTTTACAGCTGAGGATGACGTTATGTCGAAAGCTTCTTAAATAAATGACGCAGTTGAATTAACAACTAGGTTAATTGAGGATGTTTTATTGGCTTTCTTACATATTTTGGAATTTTTATTAAAAACTTTCTAGCACGCTTCCATATTGTATTCAGAGCTTTGCCCCGTGGTTAGAGAGAATACCACATGGACGTATTTAGGTTCGGACTGACCATTTGGCAACTTCCAATTCAATCTCTCACATATCAGATTCCATGGTGGTCTTGAAGTGACAATTAGTCTTACATGCTTCTATAAAACCTTAAGGATCACATTTTCTGTGGGTAGTTAATCCATTCACCTCCATCACATGGTTATGTCTATTAAGAAAAAATAAAATCAAAGTTAACCGGGAAAGCACTTTGCGATAAAAATGAGTATTAAAGGCCGAAAGGCTGGTTTATATGTTCTGCAGAATAAGGATTTGGCTGGTAACATTTGAACTAACAATATTGTATCTTTTTGATTGCCCTGAAGGTGAAAGTTATTATATATATATATATATATATATATATATATATATTGTAGAGATTACTGAAGAATTTATTTTATTCAGTTTAGCAATACAGGTGATGTATTTCCTTTACGTCCATTGTCTACGAACATTTAACCCTGGGTCAAAATTTGTCCCGAGGTAAAGCTATAAAAGCCTTGATAAGTAAACACAGAACGCATTCGAGCGCCGGCGCAGTAGCTGAGCGTCAGTTCAGTCGAGCGGCTGGCAATGTAGTTTATATTCAGTAGTGAAGTGTGAGGCAGTAGTGGATAAGGCTAGCCGGAGGGAAGTGGGGCAGTCTTAGTCGAGTGGTTGTTGGTGTTATTTACGTCTTGTCTGAGAAAGCTCAGTCGAGTGTCAGGTTTTGGGCCGAGTAGAGTAAAGTCGGGCATTCCGTACAGGAATATATTTTGCCCCACAAACGAGGAGAATTTTTACTAGAATACATAATGAATACTACATAATTTGACACGCGAAGGACAAAATTACTCCTAACTAAGAGATTACTACAATATATAGGGAAGATATACAACGACATGAATGACCAAATACAAAGGAGGCGGCCCAAAGCTTGACATATTGATTTATGCGCAGGAATCCCTCGGTTTCCGAATATATATTTAAAATGAGCTTCAACTCATGATAATTCATAACATAATACATATATTTTTTTGTTCCAGGATTTATTTTTGATTTCCGTGCCATTAATTTGGATGCTACTTACTATCTGTATCTTTTACAATTAAACCGAAATTTTCCAAGATGTTTTAAATCCATTACGTTGTCTTGTTTCTATGGAGTTTGTTTAATTTAATAAAAAGAAAGATTGCGAAATAAAGACAAAAGGAGATGCTAATGTAAATATCACACAACGTTTTTGAAAGTCTTGTCAACTGACACGTGCAGTTGTATGCCACTTGGCTCTTACGTTTTTTCTGCACTTGAAGGAAGGAACAAGGCTTCCAGAAACATTGTGTGGTATTTATATTATCACTTCTTTTCGCTATATTTCTTATTATTAATTTTACCAATAGCGGGTGAATGGTATCTTAGCTGCTCTCAGATTTTCGTTTTGTTCCATTTTGTCGATAAATTCTAATTTCTACGTCATAATGTTGCATATTCATAATTGGACACATGCGTAATTGGCGTGGCATGGAGGGCAAACGGAAGTCTATGTCACACGCCTGCATGCTCGTATAGGCTAACATTGGACTGCAAATATTTCCTTTGTGGCTGAATTTGAAAATGGAAGGGTAATGCAAACAGAGTGCCCTGAAAGGAAAAACAAAGTCTTAAACATGTTACCAAGAAAAATGTATTTTACGGAAGGTAAATGATACTCAATGTTAAATTACTTGAAAACGGTGTATTCATGAGTAGAGAACATTCAAATAATGTAAGCAGTGAACATTTTATCGTAAATGGACCTATTTTCAGCTAAATAGAAAATTAGAAGTAACAATTGCTTTTTCTCCGTGAAGCACAAAATCATTTTAAAAGGCTAATGGCATAACGAAGAATTCGTTACATTGTATGAATCTGTTTACGTGAAAGAAATGGGAAACATGGAGCGACTGGAAGAAAACTCATGGATGAGGTGCAATTAAGAAATAAGAATAGTTCGGAGGGAGGAATATCATACTTCTCCGAGAAAATATTTAGAAAATAGTAGAACTAAATTTGTGAGTCACTAAAAATATGGAAGGTAACAAACTATTATTTTGAAAGCAATTATTCCGAATTAGTGTACGTTCAATATTTCGGTGGCCACAAGTTCGTAATTAACTAAACAATTTTATATGAATTTCATGTATTTAAATAACTTGTACATTATTAATTTATTTTACAATTTATTTGATAAAAAGTTACTTGAAATCAAGAAAGATGACAAATAGTAACGTTATAACTTATCACTACATTGCGTTACAGTATTATTTTGGAAAATTCTTCTTCTATATATATATATATATATATATATATATATATATATATATATATATAAGTCTATGCTTATTTTATTTGGTTTTATAATTTTGCATCACTTCGAAATTGAAATAATTTTTAAAAACATTTTTATTACACCGCAAGGAGAGTCCAAAACCACGAGAGCGGGTCAATACAGATCCATCAATTTCCTTCTACAGCGCCATCACGTCATATACAACAGGAATTGTCCACTACCAATTCCAGCTATAAAATTAAGTCTTGTATTTTCGGTTTTTATGAATCCTGGACACCCTCAGAACTGTAGTTATGATATTCCTCTTGTTCTATGAACAATTAATAGCACGAATTTGATGGAACCATTCATAATTTCAAAGTTTCTAATTATTATTTTCTCAGTTTTTGAAAATTTTTTACAAGTATTACTTAATTAAGTATTACTTAATTAATAAGACGTTATGACACTATAAGTGTTTGACGGAAACTAATAGATGTTTTTTTATTTTGGTCAGAACTGTCTGTTCACTTGGTTTACATATAATTTAATTGTTTTAAAAGTTGTTTTATCTATCTAATATTTTCTGTGGTTTCAGGAATACGCAATCGTTAGATGTTTAAATTTTGTATTGTAATGTGAAATGCAGTAGCCGCGTAATTGATTAAATTTACATAACATTATAGTGTTACGCGAAGTCGTGAAAACAAGTCCGAATGTTTGAGCAGGATTTAGCGGAGAAGTTCAGAGATACGTCCTTCTAAGTGGAGGAGCAATTATGTGCAAGAAATGGAACGTGATCGGAGAAACAGCTGGGCTACGAGCTACGTTTCACATGACCAAAACACTCAATCCGAGGGAAGGATCGAAGCTGAATTATAAAGGTGGACTTAGTATGAGTCAATATCAAAAAGTTTCATATACTCCCATAGGAGGATGACAGCAAAAATTGACAAATATGGTTTTTGTACGAAGAAACAGGTGAAATATATGAGATGATGCGGCAAATAGTATGTAGCGACTAAGCAAAATCTAGTGGAGTGTTTCAAAATTTTAATGATATTTAGATATTCGGACTGATATTTAAATTGAGCTTTGGACTTGCCTTCAACTGAAAGCTTCAAAGTCTGCAGACACGCCCTTTTTTTTTGTAAGCAGCACCACTGCAGTGATATTTGCCTAGCAATTGGAGGCAGAGGTGGGAGGGAAAAAATATAATTTTAAAAAATAACCTACATGTTTTAATAATTTAGCTTAATAATAATTAAAGAAATGAAAATGGACTTGTAATAAAAACTGATATTAGTGTACCTTAATATAAATCATTTTAAAATTTAAATATAATACATCTTTGTTAAAAGAATAGCAATTAGAAAAATATATAGCCCAATAACAGAAATAATTAAGTGATAATACAAAACAGCTCACTCAAACATGAGGGAATTTGTCAATGTTTAATTTCGTGTTGCTAATCAAATTAGAAATTTATTTGGGATTTTATATACCTACTTTCTAGAAAATTATGATTTTAATTTGCAATAATATCATTATTTCAAAATGTCACAGGTTTAAAACTTACTCTGCACGATTGGTATTATCTTTCTTGACATGGTTCTGAATTTTCGCTCCCTCAGTTCTTTGGACCTGTAGTGGACCACAGCCCCATCATTACTAAATATTGCTAATTTAACAAATTACTTATTTAATTTTACTCGTACGGTTCAGCAGCTCACGAATGATTTCTAGAACGGTTGAATATCCCTTTGTAGTTCTGGGAGGTTAAAGCAGATTAAACGCTGTTGGTAACCAGTGTTTTCAACATTAGTAATCGGTTGCTTCCCAATTTATAACGTTCTGGTATCAGGATTGGCTAGTCAGCATTATATCCGGCTAAAAGTAAATGTAAATGGGATTTCGGAAGTTAGTTTTGCTGGAGTGAGGTGTTTATGGAGTCCTGTGGGCTCGGAGCCAGCTGCAGAGAAGCTGCTCATTCGCGTCACGCAATTACGGCCAATTACCAATATCTGCTTCAAGTAATAGTCACGTCCATATGGCCGTGGCGGAGCGCACAGCAAACGCGACAGAATCGATAACAGCCATAAGCGAAAAAAAACAATTCGGAATGCTTGATCTCAGTTGTCTTCATGGAGAATTTAAATTTCCACACAAACCTAATAAAACAATGAAACTAATGTACAATTCTTTTAATATATTTGACCATTATATTCACAAATAATTTTATCAGTTTTTATTTACATTTAAAATACTGAAAATTTTTAAATTAACATTGTAGCTATAAAAAAATAGCGCTAGTGAATATTAATATTTTATGTATGTGTATGAATGTAATTATTAAGAAAAGAAAGGGCATCGAGCACCTAAGCGGGAATTTGGTGGAGTCGAGGCAAAGAAACATAAGCCGTCGTTGACTGACAAGGGTCGTAAAAGCCAGACAGGTCGCCACCCGATTAGAATGTGAAGGGAATATTGTGGTGGTAAGTAGGGTGGGTCCCACAACCAGGTGGACAGATGATGATTGGAGACTGTTGGAGACAGTTGAGTGAGAGAGACGAATTTTGCATTGAAAGTAGACTAGCTCATTTTTCACGTGAAATAGTTTTTGTCTTGGAAAACTTACTTTCTTGGATGCCTCAAATGGAGTTGAGGCTACACGACGTATCAAGGGATACTTCCAGTTGCAATTCGTCTGGATTTGGTACACTGTAACAGGGAAGCTGAGGAGTGCGAGCTGGACATCGCTGGTTGCGGAACCTGCAAAATATGCTCAAAGGTATTCTGAAATCTGAGGTGGATTATATTTTGAAAACCATATCAAATTTGCCTCAGGGCTGCCAATTCTTAGATAGAAGTTCGCGATATTATTTGTAAAAATTTTGTTGTTGTTTTAGTTATTACTGCTATATGAGAAGGCTCTGAAGACCCTTAGGTAAGCTCTCACGTTCTTTTTATATTGTTAGATGGAATTTTTATTGCATTTTAATTTATTGCCATCCATAGTTTATACTAAACTGGCATAATTTAATTTAAATTAAAATGAATAGGTTCATGAAAAATAAATATATAGTTTAATCTATTGTTTTTTTCTATGACTACCTACCATATAATAATAATTATTTAAAACAGTAGATCTCAACAACCAAGGTATGTTGCAACATATTTCATGATTATTAGTTCTTTTATTTCCATACTTCAAATATAATTTATTTATTACGTGGATATTCACTGCAGCCTTAAACAGTATATTTTCAATAAAACCAAAGTGTTCCGATTTCTCAGAATCATGTTGAGAAAATTATTTTGTGTGACGGAAGAATGTGCAATATATACACTCATACCCTTGTCAGAATTTAATTAAATTACCAGCTAATGTAACGGTGGCAGGTAGCTGTAAACAGATGCGCAAGCATGTAATATGGTGAATTAGCTAAGAGTTTTCTTGACTTTCGAGATATTAAACAGTAACATTTAAAATATATTACCAATTAACGCTTAACTTTGTTGGTAAACACATATTACCATTTACATCAATATTATATATTTTCGTTTATAACTCATCAAACATTTATAATATAACCGTAAATATTTGCGTGACAAACAAATTGGTGGTTATTGACATTTTATTTCAAGTGAGCTACAGCTCTCGACACCACGATGGGAAAGTGGGTTGATTATGCGCATCGGCTATGCCCCGTTGTCAGATCGCCAAAGCAAGCACTTAGAATATATGGTATAGCGGTCGTTACCCTCCAAAACCAACAAAATACTAAGATTTTTATTCTTAGTGGTGGTAAACAGCTTGAAAATTCAAACCACGCATGAAACAAATTATAATATTTAAGAATAACGAATATATGAGTAATGAAATTCGATAAAAACGGATAATAGATATAGCCATAGAAATTTCGAACTTCTATACTTAAAAACATTTAAAATATATATAAATAAAATTTAACTTTAAAATTTCCACAAATTAACACAATATATTTATATTTAAATCAAATCCTCGTTGTTTATAAAATAATAGAATTATTTTAGCGTGACTATTTGCAGAACTTTACATTCGACCTAAATAAACGGAAATTATTATATCTTCTTGTGTAACTCGAGTATGTGTAATATAATTATATGGACCTAAAAGGATCAAGAGGAATTATTACTATAATGTTTCCAATGTCTGGAAGTTAAGGAGAGTAATGTTGCATTTCACAAACGAAGGTAGACATTTGAATCAGATATCGTAGCCGGATATTTTGTTGGTCCTCATAAAAGCCACGTTCAGCCGAAACGCTTAATCTTGTTTTTGTATGTCTCGAAAACGGAAGAAGTTGGAGCGCTGGTTCATTTATCCCTCTTCGTCCTTGTAATCAGATTTAGTTGACGTGGTTGATCTATAAGAGTAATTTATCTGTCCTTTCTGCACTCGAAACTCTAGTTTCTCTGTTTGTAATCAGGCGGGATACCTAATCTTACGGCAGAATGAGATTAATTATCAAGTTCGTTTGTAACGCGATTGAAAATTCGTTTTCGGTAATGCTTCAAATTTCTCTGAAGTTATCGACGTTGCAGAAGCGATTATGAGTTTTTTTTGTATGTACCCTATAGTTAGTAATATATTAATTCATATTCAGAGTTCAAAGAACAAGTTGTGAGTTTAAGCAGAGATTTATCTACTTTAGGTTCTAGAAATTTGCTCGCTGAGTTGCTACAATTAACTAAAAATCTAGTTTTTTTAATTATGTATACACTTATGCGGTCCGAGTTGAGATTATTTTTAAAAATAGGAAAGAAGGTGTAGATAGGCTATGTATAGGGTAATCCGCATAGTGGTCACTCCCCTCTTATAGCATAGGAAAGGGATTGAAAGGGGGGATGCGGAAAGGTAGAGTAAGGTAGCCAGGGGTTAACTAGGGCATCCGCATAAAAGTGATTCAAGAAAAACTCTAGAAAAACCTGCATAAAGAAGATCGGGCATTGAGTAACTTGACGGGAGAGGGAAAATATGAAAAGTTTGAAGTTGATAATACGCTCTGGGAAGCTATATGTGACGCTAAGAAATAGCGAAAAATAAAACTACTAATTTTCAATTAATTTCTTAGGTCTTAACATACTGAGCATTTTATGATGGATCATACATGCGATAAAATGTTTCCATTTCAGTCTATTTACATTCATTTTGTGTATAATTCATACATTTTAATTAAAATATTCCTGCATATTATTTATTTAAAATGAAGCAATTGTCTTTAATTTGGGGTTTCTACCTAGCTTTAATAGTTTCTCTTCGCAAATAACTGGCGAATTTTCGACACAGATATGAACTTTAATTTTTAAATAATGTTTTGGCATATGTGTCATACGTGAAATAACTATGTTTCCTTTTAATATTTTACTTGTGTTTGGTAATGCACCATATTTGGACTCTAGTGGTTTTCTGTGAGGAAGGACACGTGACTCACATTTGAGCCGCGTCGTCACCAGAGATCTAGTATAAATTTACAACGGTCAGATAAGCCTATTTTTGCTGTTTAGCTTTGCTTTGCTGATCTGCTGTTTGTCGCTAAGTGTTCCGTGTCTCTGTGCGGTGCAGTTTACTTCGCACCATTGTATTTGTTGCATCGGCTCAGTTATGTGTTGTGTTACGAGCTGTGACTCATTGTCTGCATACGTTGCTGGTTTTTGTCACTTGTTTTAACCGAAAGAAGAAATCTTAAGAAATTGTGTGCTTTGGCAAAGAGACAACTTGTACGCTTCTGAAGGGCAGTGATTTACCTTCCTATTGAGTGCAGTGGTTAGGGTAAAGTTGCCAAAGGCTGGTATAAGGCCTCAGGAGTCTTGAAGTGTTCGAGACTGAGTCCTGAGAAAAGCCATCTATCAAGGATAGCTCTGCCAGGAAATACTATCTCCACATCACCCTGGGGTTTTGGGCAATGCAGCTTGCTGTGTTGGAGAAGGGTGATTAGTATATCGGTTGAAGGTGATCGGTTATGCATAAACTTGGCACCAAGTTGATTGCATATACGAACACCAGGTGTGTGGTTCTTCTCAAACCAGCATTGCTTTGTGTCCCCCCGTGGGACTACACGGGGTGCCTCATATAAATTGTTCAATTACAACTAAATCTTATATTTTTCATAGCTGAAGGTCATTTCCGAACATAAATATGAATTCTGTGTGGTGAAGGAACGCAAATTTTATTTATTGTTGTTGAATTTTAATTGTGTTAAAAATCTGTATTTTGTAACTGTGTTTCGTCCAATTATTCCCTGAACAATTTTTCTATATTTGAGTGACCCCTCTCAGGTAGCTAATGCAGAGATATATGCCCTAATCTTTTCCCTACTTACATCATTACATTTGAATTTATTTATTTAATTCGTTCTCTATAAATAAAGAGTAATCGATGTTATTTGCGTCAGTCACCCACAAGGCATTTAATAGAGATATTTTATACAAATTATCGTTGTAGTTGTTGTTTTTATACGTCACTGGTTGCTTACTTCCCTCTTCAATATAGACTATGTTTCGTTCTACTTAACAGTCAATACGTTCAATGCATACACAGATATTAAATTAAATATTACGAGCACATTGCACTAGTTGCGGCGTCCGTTCGCGTTGAATTATGCAGCACGAGATCTTGGACACTTGGGGCGGAGAGAAACGCATACAAATTTCAGAGTTATCTTCCGTGTCTTCCACAAGTAGCGCTGGCCTAGATCTATTCTATTTTCAAGGGTCTGTTTCTCGCATACTTTATGGCGAAATTATGCTGTATCGTAAAACTTCCGAGTTAAATTGGCCTCATTTAGAGAACAGTGTTGTGAAATAGATGATTTTGTTGAAGCTGTACTTTTCGTGCCTAAAATTATGGTCAATATACTGCAAGTGGTCATAAATAGCCTAAAGAAGTATTACCAATCATATAGAAGGAAGATTGGGGGATAGCGTGAGAGCAGTGCATTAGTGGAGGGGTTAAATAAGAAGTGGCGCGCAGGTTGCCTACAATGATTATAAAAATTATTTTTTTTAAAATGAAGAGTGACCTTTTGAAAAAAAAAAAAACAAATGGAAGATAATTCAGAATGATTTCAAAAAAAGATTTCAATTACAATATTTGCTTACTTTCAACGGAAACAAATGTAAGAAATAAGTACGTATAACAGTTAAGGGAAGAATTGAAAAATTCTCGAGGTGATGAAGGAAAACTAGAAGTATAATAAATTATTAACCTTCCCAGAGAGCTCTGGCGGGGGCTACCTTTGGGGATGCTCTCACATCACTCTGGTTTTTTTGAACTAAGGTTCCCACATGCCGAGGCACCTCGGTCTGTTTTGAGAGGTGTATGTTCCGGGGTCGCAAACCTTGGGCATACGGCAAGAGTTGTCCGCTATTCCTATTGGAATAGTCGGTCAGCTGCCTCCTAAACAGGCCAAGGCATGGCGAGGGGTAAGCTGCGTCCCCACAGCAAACTCCTCTCCCGTCATCGGAAGGGCGTGGGACAAGTACCCAATGCCCGACCTACCCGATGCAGGTTTTTCTAGGGTTTTCCCTGCATTTCTTTAGGCGAATGCCGGGTAGGATCCTTAAACCATAGCCCGGGGGCCCTAGTAACCCTTGGATACCATCCTCTACCCTTCCGCATCCCCCTTTCAAATCCCTTCCTATGCCATTAAAGGGGAGTTGCCCAATGTGGATCACCCTCATGTAGCCTGTTGCCCTAAAAAAAAATTGAAGGAGTTAACCAGGAATGGCGAAAAAAATTCGTAGAAATTTTGATAGGGATTGTATTAGGTAAAGTGGACAGGGGAGAACAATGCATAAACAAAAATACATTATAGATTTAAAAAGTAAAAAGGCAATATTGTATGATCATCTGAGAAACGTTTAAGTGTAAATTTATATATAGTCTGACAGATATATAGAATGTGAAAGCCAGATAAGAACTATTACAGTTAATATAGAGAGATTCCGATCTGGTTCCTGAAATTATCCCACGCCGTATTCTTCTGGAACTTTAAGTTCTTCAAATTTTTATTACTTTCATTTCAATCTATTGTTTTCTATGATAATACACTCGGCCACATCTTTGTAATTTTGGATGGCTTTGAAATATTCGTAATTATGAACAAACTACTAAACCGAAAAATATTTGTTAGATTGCGAGATCGGTGCTTGTAACCGGTAATAAACAACATAACCATGCAGTATCGAATGATAAATATTGACTGAACATTTAACAGATGTTTACCTTCACACTAAATTTATTTGACTTGGTGTCAAAACCTCTTCAATTGTAGAAAATTGTAATATTTTAGCAAAATTAAATATACTATTCAATTGTGTAGAACCAACGGAACATTATCAATAAATACAAGATTTTACGTTCATAAAAGTACATTTGTAATGAATTACATTCAAGTATTTTAATTTTCAGATTTTTTAATTGTGATGTATATTGAACTCATGCTTTGTGTTTAAATGTATATATAAATATATATATATATATATATATATATGTATACCGTAATTAAGTAACGAAAACATTTATTTACTTACTATATTTTATGCGGAAAAACATTCCGCCCTTTATTTAGTATTTTGAACAAATTGAAATTAGCCTACATATGGCCAATAAACTAGATTTATATAAAAACTGGGACTATTTCTCATAAAATATTTAAACACTTAAATTATTCATACCACAAATTCACTACCTACATAAATTAGAATCGCTTCTATTGACTTTTGGCTGAATATGTTGCGTCATAACGTCACGTAACCGATTTGATAAAATGTTAAATATTCGGGATGCTTTTTCATTCAATCCAATTAAAATGCCTGCAAAATGGGATTTATCAGTTTTAATTGAAATTAACTGCGGCTATGGAAGCTGTTGTTTAACACAAAAATAAATTAAATTCATTTCCTGCACATGTAACCGGCGTTAAATTTAGTAGTCGCGTCCTGATTGGCAAAGTCCATGAATGCGGTGAATCTTTCAGTTGAAATTTTTCGCATTGTGCTAATTATTTAGAGGTTTCTGTATATCTATTCGAAATATGTACCGAAATAAATATAATATTAAGTGAAATTAAATTCCACTGAATTTATATATTTGAGCATACAAACCGACAGCACACCCCCCCCCCCCCCTTGTGTAGGGAAACTAAAAGAAGGAATGTATGTAAGTCATAAAATCAGTGAATTAATGAGAAACACACAGTTTTAACGGAAGTTTGTTTGCAAGAAACGGTTACATGGTTGTTTTCCCACGTGTTCTAGGAATCTGCACGTCTCCGATTTACAATATTTTTTCAATGAGCTCTCCCCGTCAATCAAGGCTGTGTGTTCCAGGAATGTATTTATTTATCCTTTTTGGCAACTGAAGTTCCGTCGGATATTTATTCTTTTCCCGTAACAGCTAGTTTTTCTAGATAAGTTGTCAAAAGATGAACTATTTAAACCGAGGTAGTTTTAATATTTTCGGATAGCCGACAGAACGTATGCATTCATTAATTCAATATGTAATTTTCTTTATAATTTTAAGTATAAAAGCAGTATTCTCTGAAAATTCAATTACAAAAAAATGTTTACAGAAAAGTTGATCTTCAGGTTAGCTCACGACAATCCTGTAAGCACTTCAATCTATCTGCATATTCCCGGGAATGGATGTGGAATTAATACAGTGTTGACATTCATGCCGAACCCATCCAATCCTTCACTACAGTTTGAACACAAAACGACCTCTCCCCTTCCACAAATTTGCCAATAAGAACCTCCTGGAGATAACCTGAATCATCCATGACATTGACCACAATTCAACCTCCAAAACTCCCCCGTGGAAATTAGCGGAACTCCCCATTGACATCTCGCAAAATTCCAAAAAGAATACTCTGAGAAAAGACCAACGACTATCTCCACACCATAATCGAGAAATATGGAAATCCTTCCGAGTTGTATAATGATGCCTTAGAAACGGAAACGAGAACCACAAACGCGTTCATACACGGGAATCATAGAAAAGTGGTCCAGATAAACTCATCTGCATCCATCACGACAGCGTAGATCTACGAAATACTCATGGGTCTCGAATACTGCACCGAATCCCAGCTAAACTACGTAATAATCTTCTCTGACTCTCTGGAAGCATTAAATGCCATAACGGACCCAAAAATCAGGACTGGAAACATTAACAAAATCAGAATACTTTTATAGAACATATCAGCAGGAAAAAAATCAATCTTCATAATTTGGATCCCCGCTCATGCCCATATAGCTCTCGCTACCGTAGTACAGCATGAGCATCACCCTGACACATGGACAACCTCGGACATATACAAGGAGCTTAAGAAGAAAATTGAATCAACCTGGAAAGCAATGAGGCGTATTGGAAACAACGTACTCCATCAGGAAATAACATCACCATCAGAACTACTACTCCTCAAGAACTTCCACAGAAACCAGCAGATATTATTCCCCAGGATAAGAAACCAACATTACAATCTCTCGCGTGCTCACCTCTTCTGAAAAACACCCCAAACAATATGTAGTCCCTGCAACCAATCACTCACCATTCAACATGTGCTCTTTGAATGCAAAAAATAAGAAGAAAAACGAATCATGACAATAGCCAAATTCTGTACAAAGGACGTCTGCACTGATCCAGAAGCAATCGCTTCATTACTAGCCTTATTAACCAGTGCCAAATTCGACCATCTAATTTTAGAAGAAACTGAATGCAACCACAACCATCGCACTAGAATAAATAAAATATTATGTACCCTATCAGTTAAATAATGTAGAAGGTCGCCAATAAGATTTTGGTTGACGCGACCTTAAAAAATTTCAATAAAAAATTTTTTTGCGTACGATCACTCGCAAGGGGCTTTCCACAGAATTTTTGCTGTTCCTTGGTGTGTGGTATAAAGCGGCAGTACAAAAACTACAATTGAATTTTTGGAAGAAACTATAAAAAAATCATCATAATTAATCGTAAATTAGGATTTTTTTCATGTACTGCCTTGACAAGCATTTGGCTATCTTTCCTCACAGTTCATAAACTACTACTTCATCATAAAATATAATTACAACGCTAATAAACGAGACAAGAAACGGTATTGTCGTTAGTGAAAGTCACGTCGACATTATGAATGGTATTTTTCCACATAAAACTCAACATTTAAACAAATTAGAAATAAATAAATATAGTTAATCAATCCTTTAATTAAAAAAAGACTTGCGAAATTTAGAAACCACTACCATTGGATCCAATTTTTTAATGGATGACACAAAAAACTTGAAATATTTTCTGCCCGCAACGTTCCTTCTGCATCCAGAAATAACCGTAAATCTGCTGGAGTGAATGATTTGTAGGTCCCTGCGGAAGCGATACCAATCAAAAACTGTTGTGAAAGCTTCAGTCTAACAAACATGTTTTCTTTCATGCATACAGTTCAAACCAACCAGTACTTAAAATGTTTGGTAGATCAAAGAAAAATATCTGTTTCAGCCTCTACAAAAATAAAAATTTAAATTAATTAATCTTTTTAATATAGGAGTACGACTTTCTTTGATTAAATATTTATTAAAAATTTTGATGAATTAATGATATTAGTAATGTTTTTTTGCACATTGACTTTGGGTATAAAATATAAATCAAGATAAAAGGTCTGCTATAACTGATAGAAATTTTTATGGTCTGTTTGATCAGTATTTAAATTCCAACATAGGCTCTTAGAAACAAACCAACGCCGAAAATAAACTCACTGTGCCTAGAAGTATCCATGTCATGTCTAAGGTTTTTTACTCTATGGTTCATCAGCGACTTCCTTCCTCCAGATGAAATCAGCTGAGATTCTCCTTTCTCTTGAGCACCCCTAAATTTACATTTCGCCTGGCTCCACGCAGTTTGAACGTATATTTTCTGCCAGACGCGTCCTTTCTTTCTTGAAATTTCCTCTGAAATTGGCCGAATAACGGTAAATTTGATTGCTAACTTTGCTATATTTTACCATCGGCCTTATGTTGCAATAAACTAATTCACGTAGGAATATCCATCAATTTCACTACAGAAATAAATATATAGTAATTGTAATATTTAAAATTAAAAATTGTCTGACAGTTTATAAATTAAAACAATTTTTCATTCATGATTTAGTCGGTAAAACTGAAGTTTATTAATAGAAATTGAATTTAATATTTAATAAGTTACATTTACATTGAAAATTTTTTAGTACAAATAAAGCAACGTTTCGACCCAGCATTTGGAAAACATACAGTAGAAATTGATCGACATATTCGATAAGTATAGCATTAGGATTGTATTTAAAACAATATAAATTTTGTAAAGAATGCTAAAGATAGATTAAAAAATATTGAAAACCACAATGTAATTGGTAAAAGAGATTGTTTGCACGTTAAAGTTTGTTTTATCGGTCGCACAAAACGAGCATTTTCCGACTCTTAAAAATAGTATTGTTTGGTTGGCTATTTAATCATCGTATTATATAATTTTTGATATATTTGGATGTTCCACAGTATTTCAACATATTGTTTTCCTTTTGTACTTATGAGTGATTAAGTTACATCTGATAAATGTATTACTTTTACTAAAATTTTTCAATACAAGCGTAATTCATTAAATAATAAATGTAATTTCTATTAATTAATTAATTTTTTCACATTAAATTGTGAGAATTATTAAATGACATATAAGAGTTAATATTTGACGAGATCGTCATGAATTTAAGATAACAGCTGTGATTTATTTCAGTAATTTTAAATGTTAATAACTGATAAAAGTATTGTCGTATATTATTTAAGAAATTCACAACTTCGTCTGCGTATTGAAGTGTAGTCTTGCTCTTGTAAACCTGGAAACGAGTGACGTGTTCTCAAACATATGTATTTTATGAAAAAAAATAGGAATAATAATCTATTAAATATATTTTCACTGTAAATAGCACAATTGGGTTTTTGACAGTCATGAAATTTTTTTTACCTTGTCTATTGATAAATTTTCCTTCAACTCCAATCCCCTTTTCATTATGATAAATGTTTTCCGCCTAAACACCGTAATTTAATTGTTGTTTAATTATCTGAAACTCCCGTATTCCGATGCGACATCGATAATTCATATTATAGACTTCGAGCCAAACTTGCAAAGTTAAACGAGGCGAAACGTTTACGGTGTCACAAATTTGTTACGTGATTGTATATTGTAGGAACACAGTGATTTCCTAAACGGCTCTTGTATAAGATTTACTTGAGAAAAATTATATACTCATTTAATTACCGGGAAACCTAAATAACAGAAATAAATATGAAGTACAAACTGATTATTATTATTTTATTAACAAGTATCTGTATAATATTCTATTTTAAGGGTTCTCAATCGAGAATTCGTAAATGAGTTTATGGAATCTAAGGCAAAAACCAAAACCTTCTCATATATTTCTGTATTTATTTCGGCAAGAAATTCAATTCAAGAAAATAATAACATTAACTCGTTATTCTGTAATCAAATATTTATTAATTGATGTTGGTAATATTCCGTGCGACTCTGATATGGGGTGAGATTCTTATTACTTCTTCACTTTTCATATATATTTTCATCATATTAACACATAATGCTTGCTTTGTATTCTCTATAATGTTTCTCAGATAATGTACCTTCGAAATAAATTTTCGAAGTCTTTAAATATATTACTATATAATAGTCCCAACGAAAGTTTTCAACACACATTGAGTAGTAGAGACACTTCCTTGTCCTGAAGTCAAATTATACTTCTTGGATAGCTTCTTCAATTCTAATTTTAATTTTCTATATATTGTTCCCATATTTTCAAATCAATGAAACACAATATTTATACCATTTCTCTATTACTTATCACATCACTGATAGGAATTATTTATAATCTGATGTTCATTTCAGATATTATTTTAAACGCTGTATTACGATAACTTCTGGTTGACTTCAGTGCCAAATTAATTTCTTTTGTTTGAATTTTCGACAAATAATTCACCGCCTTTTTCAAATTTTAATTGCAACTGGATTCAAAATTATTTAATTAATATTTGAAATATATAAATGATCGTTGAATTAAATATAAAGTATGCCCTTTGGGATACAAATTCTGTATTTTATTATTGTATATAATTATATATTTAATACAATATGAGGCCTAAGAATAAAAAAGGATTTTCCAGTTAAGTGCTAAAATTTACCATATGTACGTGAATAAAAATATATATTATGTAATTCCTATAAAATTTCATTAAATTATACAAATAACGATGATCCGAACTGAATCAGGACTAATAAATAAAATTATCTGATCGAACTTCGTGAATGAAAACCATATTACAAAGGTTCATGTTTAGTTTTGAAAAATTCGGTATAAGTATAAAATGTTTTTAATTCGTGTTCTATAGCCTTGTTTTAAGAAGCTATAGGGAGCACAGAAAAATAAACGAAATGAGTGAATGAGGGACATAGTATTAAAGAGGGATTGGTGAAATAAACCGACGTTTCAAACAGTAATAATGTATTTTTCATCAGGGAATCATGTTTAACAGTTCATAACATAGGCACGTGAGTACGCAACCTTTTAAGACTCAGATGTAGACTGAAAATATATGTGAAACATTTTAAAAATAATTACAATAAAATATTTATATTTAAAACTATGACTAAAATAATTGACTTATATATACTTGAATAATAATAAAAAATATTTGAAAGTATAAAAGTATTCAACAATTGAAAATGGTACATATTCTAGAAGCTCCTTCGCAGAGACAGGAGGGAAATTGGAAAGATGATGGGAACGTGGCGAAACGCATTTCATTCAAACCCATGCATGATATTGGGAGAGGTTTCAACAGCTGCGAGAACAGGAAATAGAAAACCTAATCTTCAGAATCAAGTTCATCATATTCAGTATTCATTTTCCTTTGCAAGAGGAGAGAAAGGTATAAATTTGGTCCAACCTCTAAAGGGGGAAAATGTAGGTACTAAACAATTTTTCAGTATTAACGTTGGTATGTAGCCGCGTTGTAAGATCAGGAAGGACTAAGTTCGTTTGAAGTACATTTGTTAATTTAATTAATATCAGTATGCCTCATTTTCATTAATTTATTACTAACCAATGAGGATATTTTTTCATTGAGTTTCCATTTTTATAATTTACATGTAAAATATTTCCATTCATTATCTAATTTAACCGTTTAGTTTTCTTATATTTTAATTTAGGACTTTAATTTATGAATTAATTGTTACAGTACGTGATTTTATCACTACTATATATTCTAATTTTTATGAAATTAGACAAATAAATGAAACTACCAAATATAGAACTGAGGTATGAGAATCTAGGAACTTCCTGATGGACTGAAGTACTAAATCCAGGTACATTCGTTTTAGATCAAAAAAGTCATATTTACCAATTTAATTAATATTGACGAAATTGAGAATTGATTATAATTTAAAATACTTAGGTTTTTCTCCACACTTTTAGGTTCTAAATTTACTAAAATCCATCCGATTTGAGGTCAGTGTTATAAAATAATTACCGTGTAATGGATTACGTCTTGATAATTTAATTTGCTTGGTTATTTAAGTTGAATTTTAAGAATTAATAACAGCCGATTTTACCGTTCATTTATTAGTATAAAAATTAAAATGGAGAATAAAACAATAAATTATTAATACACTATTTTCGAGAATATTTAAATTAATAGGACCTTTTTTATTCCTCAATAATTATTGAATTTGGGCTTACCCCAAACCAAAATTGTAAGTGAAACTTCCCCCAGACAAATTAATCTGCTGTCAGATTTTTTTACCGTCCCCAAAGTAGTTTTTGTGTCACCTGATTTCAACGTCATTTGTTGACACATGTCAATTGTTCGCTACAGTTAAAATTTACTTTGTTGCGGAGTTGCCGTTTGTCAATAACAAAAAAAAGTCACCAAGCCACAAAATAAAATAAAGTTTACCAATAATTTCTCCATTTCATGTATTTATCGATCAGTATTCCGTGAATTACCACAAATAACGGTTGGGTTTATTTTGGGTCACATTTCTATTACGACCATTCTGTATTTTAAATGCTTTATAACTTATGAATGTAAAAATTTGTATTCTATCAAGAGGACTAATAAAAACTGTGGAAATAAAGGAGTTAATACGAATTCCATTAGTTTTATATATATATATATATAAGTTAGTGGCTAAAATAAATCCCTGAATCAACCATTTTTGGACTGTGTTTAGCAATCACATCTTATTATCGTAAACAAATGAATAATGTTATCCAAGGGTAGTATAGTGGATAATTTGCTTGACTGGAGCAGACGTGACAGGTTGAGGGGAAATATATGCGTTTCATTAAATTTCAGCGTCACCGGACACCCTCTTTCCTTCCTCCGCGAACCACAGTTAATTACTGGAGTAAGTGCAGCAGGTTCCACCTCGTATCAATATATATGCAAATTTCAATTTGTTAAGTGCCAGACGACTCATAACGGTAGGGATTATATCTTGAAGAGCGCTCAGTTTATCAGCGTGTGAGCAGACTTATAGTTCGAAAAACCTGATAAGAGAATACACCATAGTTGACACATGCTTCAAATTATCAGCAAACAGTTTACATTATCCATTACACCCAAAATACTTACATCAATACTTAGGGGCTAGGAGTATCCTCGAAGAAGGCAGGGAATACGAATCAATCCCATTCTATTTTTGACAAAACTGGGCGTGATTATTCAATGCGAAATTAATATGATAATTTATTAATTATTTTCGTCCTTATAGTTTAAATTATTAGTAAAGACTATTAAAAATTATAATATTAATTAATAAATAAATATATAATTTTTAATTTATGGCCCAATAATAATTAATTGATGAAAATTTAGTTGTTATAATGACATTATGATAGCAAATATTTCATTTCAAAAATTAATAAATGAATTATTTTGCATGTACCAGCTGTAATTTTTGTCCATTTTAAGTTTACATTGGTAATATTTTTCGGGATATTTGGTGAATTTTTATTTTAAAGAATAAATTTTATTAAGTTTTAATTAGATTAGAGATAATACATTTTTCATTTTGTGAATTATTTGAGTGCGTAATTCCTAGAATAAATTCTCTGTTATTATCGAAAGATAGTAAAAACTCTATTTTACATAATAATGTACCTATTTTGTAAACAAAGTAAGGAACTTGATAGAATTGAAAGTCTTGACTAAATCACAATAGGAAATGTGCCAAGAAGATAAAAATTATCCTTTGGTATTTATATTAATGCACATAAACTGGGAATTATTTTTCCAATTTATCTATGTAGTCGATGCGACTTTTTTAAATAAAGGGAAAAAAAATTAGAAACATACGTTTCTGAAATAAAACATTGTTAGGATACTGCTTAAAATATAATGCAAAATGAATTATATTCTTTTATGAACAATTTACGAAATTAGTACAGCCAGTGGTTTACTGCTTGAGAACATTGCTATGAGGCTTTTAATGAACGTCTAAAACATTCTCTGAATTTTCGTTAATTATTATGAAATTAATATAATAATTCAAATCGTACTAAGTTATATTATTTGGATGAGAATATCCTAAAAGTAGAAATCTGAATGTCAAGGAAATTTTTGGTAGGAAATAATTATCAGTTTCTTCAAATCCCTGTTGAAAAATTTTACTTAAACACGTCTTCAGCCGCAAATAATACTTAATTTCTGATGTGTAAGCAGAAACTATAAATTAAAAGCTGAGCAAGCCTTCTCGCGTTGAAGACGTGCCATGGGTTACATAACTGCCAGGCACTAAACAAACATCTCCTAGAGCTCTAATTTGCCTTCACCCAGCGAAGGACCTAATTTAAATGTTTGCTCTAAGAATTTTAAAAACCGTCTCATTAATTCAGTAGGATTTAACAGTGAATAAGGAAAATTAGCGCTTTTCCTCCACGTTAAAAGTTGATCTTATCTTCATTCATTTTTCTATACAACCGTATCCTTAATTACATTATTTTCGCAGATATCCAAACATCACAAATTACTATTGCCAAATAAGTTTTAAATGAGGCGAACGTATTTAATATCTCGAAAAAATATTTATAATTTCTTAAAAGTGCGAATGTTTTTTCTGATCAGAGAAAGACAAATATTGCTGTTAAACAAGTAGAACTATTCACAAAATGTATCCGCTTTCTAATAACAATTAGTTTTGTGGTTTCAGCTTGAGTTCCATTTCCTCACTTCCCTCCAGCGGACGGTCATTGATGAATTGACAGCTGCAAGGGAAAGCTGAGGATAACCTTCATGTAAATCAGTATTGACTGGAAGGATGAATGACTCCTCCTCAACCCGGATCAGAGAGAAAAAGTGATGTAAGCCCAGATGACGGAATGATCAAGAGGCGAGATTTTGTGCCAAGACTACTTCATTTCATCAAACCTAAACAAAATTGCAGGGGAATAGATCATCAACAAGGTGTATTAGGATTTATATTTTTTTTTCAGGCTCCACGAAGCACCATCAATGTAGTGATTATAGTGTTGGATAAGCAAACAATTAAGATGCATTGTAAGACAAACAGTTGTGTCGTAAAATATACAAGAATAAAACTCAAATTATCAAAATAAAATTATGGGAGTGTTTGGAATTAAAATACTCAAAAATCTCATAACTATTCAAACCGTAAAATTATAATTGATTAAGATTCAAGATATAAATCAAAAGTGAGTGAATGATTTTTTGAAGGATATATTTACGTTTTCTCCTAAAAAATAATAATAAATATCACATTAATAGTCCATTAAGAACATGTGCAATCCGGTACAGTATACATCAGGGAAATTATTTTTAATTCATATAATTTTTTTGTTAGGAAGTATAAATATGGTACATTATTTCCATTACAATTTTTTTCAGACATGAATCTTAAATCACAATTATTCTGATATTAGACTCAATAATTTCAATTTGTCTCATGGCGTATATAAAATTACAACTCTAAGTTAAACGAGATTTTTCACTATTTCTTTTACATGGTTCAAATCGTAATTTCTGACTAAAATTCTGTTAACATGGCTACGATATTAAAATACTACGCTTGATAGAACCTTTTCGCCACCATCTATGTGTAAGTCTTACTTTACCTAAAAAATGTTTGATTTCCAAACGTAGAAAAGCTCTACTGATGCATTGATACATTAATTTGGAAATTCGGCCACAAAAAACTCAGGATCTTAATGACTTCTACAGACACGAAAGTGCAATGTAGAAAGATGAGCAGACCATTTTTGTGACGTCTGATTTTATGACTATTCACACACTTTCGAGTCCATCTTTTTCGTTAGAACCATGCTAAATTCACCGGATGGTCTGTTGTTTACTGAAGGTGTCAATACGTTAACAGCTAACCGACCGCTCGGTACTCAAAATGAAATTTTGAATTTTATTCTTATTGTGTACATTTACTGCTCATTTTAAATTTTGCCTCACGTTTTTTTTCACTGTTATTTCAAGTTAACCGGCCTTTGTACTGAAAATAATGAAAAGGGAACTGGATACTACATTGAAGAACAAAAGAAAGGAATATCCCGTCGAGCCAGCTTTTTTGAAGTTGGAAAGTCGCAGTTATTTCATTCGATAATATTTATAGTTTCAAATTCATAGTCGTCCATTAAACGTATCGTACTGACCTCTGTACTAAATTATGAAACGTAAGGTGGCACGACTTCGATCATATCTGACGGCATTGCTCCAAATTACAACATTCTGCGCTGAAACCCCGGCGATGGTAATATTTCCCAATGACTGCTAAAAGCGCCATTAATCTGACGTCGATTGCGGGGAAGATAAACTGCCAGATATGGGTGGACGTCCCCTCCTGATATCCAATCTCTGGGCGATTGGCGAGCCCATAAAGTGTCGCTAAGTAGCGCGGACTCCCTTTCCCCGTATATCTTAAACATCGACCGTCGGAGCGTTCATGCTGAAGTGATCGCTCCGTCTGCCTCTTCAGCTACCTGTTGGCGAGGCACTGCGGAAATCCGCTATTCCATTTATCTCGAGTTAGTTCACCTGTCTCAAGGACCGCCGTAGATTTTCGTCCTCCTCACTCTCAGTTCGTGTCTATATATCTGAGACGCAAGGGAACCGCGTAAAATTGTTATTGGACAGCTGATTGCTTTGGAAAGTAATAAAAATCTAGCGAACTTTTTCATATAATCTGTCTTTTCTTGGGTCAGATTGAATTTTTACCAACCTTCAGGGACACAAAATCTTCTACAATGATCACAAAAAAATTATTTTTCAAGTACAGTACTCAAAGAGCTTCATAACTTGTTATATAGTCTCATAAATTTATTTTATAACTTAGGATTGTTGTATTGGTTGAAACCGTTGTTTAAAAAGTGAAGAAAACCAATATCTTTATAACATTACGTTTTAGTATAGTAAAGCAAAAGCTTTCGGCTTGCTGCCATTATCAACTATGAAACCATGGAATATAATTAAGTTTTTTTTATACATTATGGTCCTTCGTCATTCTTTTATTGTTTTTATACATAATGAATGTAGGATCTTTTTTTATTTTATTTTATGGTTTTTTAGTTGATAATGGCAGCGAAACGGTAGATTTTGTTTCCCTATAATGGACATTAAAACGTGATGCTATACTATATTAGTACTCTTCACAATTTTAATTCTCACTACTATTAACAGACTCGAATGCTGTGAATATCAATAAAGGAACATAAATAATGCGTCTCTATACTGAAGTATTGAATTATTCAATTTCATAACTCACTTATTATCTGTTACAAATAACAGAAGCTCAAATAAACGTTTAGAGAAACGTTTATGGAAAGAAAATTCACCTTAAATCAATTTTGGATTTAAAACTGTCACCCCTGCCCCTCACCACGAAAGAAATCTAACAAACCAAATCTCAGTCTGTGTTTAGTAAATTTATCAGAGTTGGGCACACGAGTCCGATCACTCGTTAAACAAATAAACCTACTAAATTTAATCCAAATTGAGTCTCATGTGATAACAGTTTCTCTGTCGCAGACTAAATTGAGTAGGTTTAAATTTCAACATACACTGATTTCAAGCCGTCTGTCATTTTATTTTTTCCTACGTGTAGGTTTACCATAAATTGACGGAACATTTATCAGATATGTACGCAGTCCATTGGAATTTTTTTATATAGATTATTTAGATATTATGAATTTTAACGCAATATTAATGATAAAATATTTATGTTAATTGTCCAAGTTATGCAGGCCGAAAGAACTGAGAGGCTCTCGTACATAAAGTAGAGCATCACATTAAAGTATAAAATATTTTTCATTACTATTAGATCAGTTTTGATAAAACGCTCGAATTTTATCATTTCACCTCGAGGAATTGAGTTGCGTTCGTATTTATTAGTTAAAAAAACTTTTACCAACCAGTAATCATTTAAAAATAGTCGCAGTTTTTATTCCGAAACTGTCAGTGTAACATTAAATGGAACTTTCGTCCCTTCAGGACAAAAATTCGTCGGAAAAAAAAGGGCCCGGTGTATCATAGGACATTTTATAAGCAATTACATTTGTTAACATTACATTTGTACCTTCACTACGAGTCTTGGCGGTCGACATCAAACTAAAATTGTCTGTGAGTTGTTTAGACAACCACCTTTTTTAAAAAATTAAAGGTTTATAATGGTAGCGTTAATAACTTGGTCATTGGCGACCCATAAATAAATTACAAATAGTGCTTGTTTACGTAAGTATGCGGCGATTAACATTGATTCCAATAATATACATACAATTGAACAGTTTGAAAAATTAATTATAAATTTCAAATGTGGGTTTCTTACACTTACATTTTACAATTCGCATTTGTTAATCATTTATCATAATAATAGGATAATTAATTATATTAAGTTATTTGAAGCTGCGACTGTTGCAAATTTTACTGTACTGTAGTTATAATTAGTTTTTATTAGGAAGAGGCGTCTGCTTCTGAATATGTATCACTCTCTTATTTCTTGACTATATTCATGAGACTTTTTATTCTACTTTTTGCCGTTTTATCATTTAAGTGTGGGTACAAAGAGTCGAATACATTTATTAATGATGTAGAGGATATTTGGTAATCTCTGATAATTGTTCTTGGGTTCTTTGAGTCCGTAGCGTTTAGTATGAGTCTTTAACTGTTCCAAAGGGATAGGTGGAGCACTGGTTTCTTCTTCATATAATATTTTTAGTGGACCTAATGATTGACTAAGCGCCTTATATTTATGATCATGAATGTTTTATTTTGTTTTCTTGGGTGAATTAGTGCTTGTCTTATGTTCAATATTATTGATATTGAGGGTTAATTATTTGATTTGCGGGTGCCGGTTTCTTACACTGAATTTTGTCATAATTTTCATTTGCAATCAGATTATTATTTATTATTGCATCTCTATTTATCGCGAAATGGCCGGGACTTTTACAATTATAGCAGTTATCGTTCTCCGCTGCTAGATACACCCTATAACTAGTTTCTTCATATTGCACCATTATCGAATCGGGAAGGGAATTTAGATTATCTGGGTTGATGAAGAATTGTCTTCTGTAACTTTTAATGTGAGAAAACCTTCGGTCACGAGTACTTATTCTAATATCCGATATTTTAGAGTCTGGAATTATATTTAGCTTTTCTAGTTCTAGCACAATAATCTCGTTAGGGATTACACGGCAGTATTTTTGCATTAACGGTATTATATTTACCATATCACCCTTTATTTTTATTGATTTATGAACTTTTATTAGGGTTTCGACATCCTCCTTAGATGTTAGAAACGCGCATATTCTGGAATTGGCTATTTTAGAGATGTACTTAATTCTGATGGGGTCAATAATATTAGCTAAACCTATTACGTACTCATCTGTATTTAAACTTGCAACAGCGTCCAGAATTATGGCATGCATTTTATCCGGTTTATGCTCCGAGGCCATCACCATCGAATACAATCTAGCCTCCATTTTCTGTGTGGACGTCATCTTCAGGTATTCCTCTTATTTACACTTTCTGGGAGTAGTGGACTTTCCTTGATATAGCTTAGATATCATGTACTTATACACTCCTTTACACGATAATAGCTAGCCTGAATCCGCCGGGGCAGCCCCGCTTGAACCACCGGCTACTGATGTAAACACACTCGGGTCCTGGAAGAGTTCTAGATACCGTTTACCTAACATGGCTGGAAGGGAACTGACAACCACCTTATATTTAACAATTTCTTACCACCGGTGTTACTATTGGTGCTTAACTACGGCCGAATTTCTCTATTCCAAATTTATACAAACCATTTATTTCCAGTGAATAACAATTATAATTGTATATATTCATTACAATAATTGTTATTCTTATTGATATAGAATACCAACATTTTTATACAAACAAAAAAATTACAGTTAGGTACAAGTGAAAGTTTTTAATTCAATTCAATATTATTATTCTATGTAAATAACCACTGGTTTACATATACAGCTGATAATTTTATTTCAATTTCTGTTATAATTTTAACCGGTTTGAAATATTAGCATATGTAATTTTAACCATATCAACTTCATATTTACAATTAAGATCTTTCGCTACATTCTGATATATATATATATATATATATATATATATAACAGAAACTAGTTGAAGTGCTTTCTATATATCTATGTATTACCCTATACTTAGCCTATATAACCACACATACACGGTAACTATTTGATGACGGCGCCTTGCATACATGTACATGTTTCATTGCTCGATAAGTAAATTGTATATTTAAAAATATTTTGGTAGTTTGATATACATCTGTTGATAGATATTTATTTTGAATATTTCTTCAAATTACTTTTATGATAGTAAATCCTTCATTCATCATCCCTGTTCTCTAAAGAATATTTTACTGTTGAAACAGTTTATTTTATAAAATAACGTCAATTTCTGTAATTAATTTCTAACTACGTATATATTTACACAATTTATTAACAGATTTCATTAATTCATAGAACCCACGTTCTATAAAAAGTTTGATAACTTTCTCAGTTACACCACTAATAAAGGTAAAACTCACTCATAATTGGATTGATTACAAAGTTAGAAAAATGTAGTAGTAAGTTTGTTACGGCATCGATGTTTCCGTTGAGGCAAGGGTTTTGACTCATTTTTATGCATTCATTAAGTAATCAGTAACGTTAATTCTGTGCAAGTAATTTAGATTGAAAGATACTTAGTTTCCTGACCTCATTTTTTCAGGCGAGCTTCAGGCTATAAGGCCCAGAGACGTGTCATTTATCATCTATTCACAAGAATTTTTACCTCATTGGGGACAGTTGGTAATGGGTTACTGCTGGTCTAATGACCTTCCTTCCTCTCAATCCAGTTTAGTGACAAAAATATCGTCTGCGATGGAAATCGATGGGTATTTCTTATAAAATATATTCACAAATGACATTAATTCTGCTTTTATATTACAAGTTATCTAATGAGAGCAGTTTTATATACATAAAATATATATTTTTTAAGTCTCAGTCTTCTCCTTTCATCGACCGACATATTATTAATATTTTTTTCTCTTCACTAATTTTGAAACCGTGTAACAAAATGTGATAAACTTAAGTATATAAATGTGTACATCTATAACTATCTGAACATAAAATGATTTACAGTCACGTTTTAGAGTAACAAATGATTTCATAACCGTTCGTGATTTTGCAATTTAAAATTTATGGGATAAAATATAACATTGTTTTTATTAAAAGCGTAATTATTTGTATTAGAAAACCACATAGAAGAAAATCAATAATTGACCTTGAAAGCACGGAAACATAATATTCTTTACA
The DNA here is from genome assembly GCA_037074705.1 of Zhengitettix transpicula. Taxonomy (NCBI): domain Eukaryota; kingdom Metazoa; phylum Arthropoda; class Insecta; order Orthoptera; family Tetrigidae; genus Zhengitettix; species Zhengitettix transpicula. The sequence goes on along the minus strand of CM073591.1, from coordinate 45,985,412 downwards.
TTGTGACGCTCAGTAGGAATGTGAATGCAGGTCTGAAATTTCAAACTTCCAACGTTAAATGAAGGACCGCTGTATTCGGGACCCGTAGTTAGTTAAACTTCTGATTTCCGAGGATTCCAAATCGTTCGTGATTTGAAGGGCTGCTAGCGCTAATTAAAACTCTCGTAGGCCATTAAAGGAAAAAAATCACATTCCCAGTACATGATTTGAAATTGAATGTAACATTGAAGCGCATAGCAAACGAGACTAACTTAATATGTTGTTCAATTTATGAAAAAAAAAGCGATATGAAACAATTTGAACTATTCCTTTAGACAATTCTTAAACGCACAATACTGAGTAAATTCCTATAAAAATATATATTAGTAATATAAAAAGTTAATGATCTGAATAAAACTAAAGTAAAGAGAAAGCCGAAACATCAAAATTAATTACAGTTACCATATATATAATCGAATATGGTAATGCATACATAGTATTTTATTACTTTTGTATTCTGTAACCAGTTTAATGTTACATGCGTTTAAGTTCTATCGTAAATTTATGGAAATCGGTAGTTAATGTTTTGCCATAATACACATTTTAAGTTAATTCTCATTCCATTTCTTAGATATTTTAAATTGTTAATCCAAAGAGGAAAATTCAATTTATTAAAAATTGCCTATTAAATAGTATTGTAGTGTCTTTTCCGACGAATAGCGTATTGAATCAACAATATTTTGAATCGAAGTGGGGGCTGCTTCATGGAACGGACACGGACTTAAGTGCCGGAAATTCAATTTTAGTCGTGTGATATAATACAAACACTAATAATCAGATTAACAGAATAACAGGTTGAGTGCTTCTGGTAATCCTCAAACTCATGTCGAAGTTTTGAAACAGATTAAAAATTCCGTTGAATATAATTGTATGATAATAAACTATATTATTTTTCATTAACCTAGATTATATTCAGAATGAAATTTTTTTTCAGATGACATTCACAATGAAAAATTCATGAGGAATATTTTTTAAATTTAATAGTTGTCGCGAGTGTTCCAAACTTAATGTATTACTGACTAAAATACTTAGCGAAATTAAATAATTCTAATTTTAATCATTTATTATTTTAATATCCACACAAATGGGACACATGTAATATTTTGTTAGAATTTGTAATGTACGCAGGTGGAGTAAATTAATTGGGCTAATTTTTTATTAATTACTTATTTTATTTTACGTAAAAATGATGAGCAATTTCTCTCGTCCTGTCGGGCCAGGTCATTGCACGGAACTCGGTAGAGAAAGCGCCCAGAAATTATGGTTGGGTCCCAAAAGCTGTCATTCTTGTTTGTGGTCCCTTCAACATCTATCCAATTTGCGATAAAATCTGGCACAACATTTCTCTGGTCCCTAGATTTTACCACGTTCGGAACATTTTCCCCGCCCATGTTGAACGTTTGTTTCTAGGGTCTTGAAGTTATGTACATAACAGCCGTTCAGCCGTTGGGTGAGTGGCTATCGAGAATATTGAGATTTGGGTACATAGGTCGTACATATTTCAAAATCTTGTGGTACGGAATTTTTTCTCACCGAGTTGTGGAACTGATCTGCAGAGATTATTTAAGCATTAGTCGTGAAGTTTGGTAGTTATTACTGAGACTTGAATTTATTCATGAGACAGGTAGTTATTCAGTAGTCTTGAAGTTGTGTAGTCATCCAGATGTTGTGAAGTTATTTGGAAGTTTCTAAGTTATTCGGAAATGGTGAAGTTGGAGAGTAGTTAAATATAGATTGATGAAATACAGTAAAGTTGTTAGTTGTAAGTTGAATTGAATTTATCGAGGCCGTGATTACAGCCAATGAGAAGAAGTAAGAAGACTGTGCCGCCCTCTTCCTGGAACGCGGAAACGTAAAAAGATAAATTGCGGCTTTGCTATCTCAGGAGCAGATTACCAGCAAGATACGGAAATGATATGAGCTTCAAAGTCGCTGATATAAAAGTCACAGTAGTCAATATTTACAAAGATTTATGACGTATTTTGAGCACACTACCAACTGAGAAAAAATGTTATTGTTTTGTTTTGTGTAGGTACATAGCTGGTAGTAATTACAATTTCTGAATAGAGCAGGAAAGTTATTAAAATATGTACAATTAACGGTTGTACTATACAATTATAACCTGCTGTGATATTAAATATTTAATCAGAATTGAATATGTAATTAAATTTCAATATTTTCGCTTCCGGTGGAGAAATAAAGTAAAAATCACCCTTACGGAAATATAACAATACAAATTATAGTACCCATATTTTTCATTTAATTAATTAGCAATTATATCATGGACTAATGAATATTCCCAAATATTCTTTGTTCTCATATTACTAAAATTTATCCAGGGAAATATTTTGTTGCCTTACGCAACGATATTTCAAATGTAAAATCATTTCTCCGTATGATGATCCTGACTTGGCTTGCCTATTTTCCTGTTCTTGAGTGCTGTGCCTGCCTGCAGGCGAACATCAAACGCAAATTTAATATAATATTGGAGAAAGCAAACTCTTCTCCCCAGTAGAGGCCTGCGAGTGCTATTCTCTCGCAGGCAATACCTGCGAGGGATGTTCTCTCGCAGGGAGAACCTTTTAGGAGACATACGAAGGGGCTACCTCTGGGTATGCCATTTCCTCTCCGTTTTTGAACTAAGGTTCCCACAAGCCGAGGCTCCTCGGCCTGTTCTGAGAGGTGTATGTTCCGGGGTCACAGAACTTAGGCATACCGTAAGAGTTGTTCGCTATTCCCATTCGAATAGTCGGCCAGCTGCCTCCTAAACTAGTCGAGGCACGGAGAAGAGAATGCTGCGTTCCTACAGCAAACTCCTCACCCGCTATCGGAAGGGCGTGGGACAAGTACCCAATGCCCGACCTACCTGATGCAGGTTTTTATAGGATTTTCCCTGCATTTCTTTAGGCGAATGACAGGTAGTATCCTTAAAATATAGCCCGGGGGCCCTAGTTAACCTTTGGCTACCTTCCTCTACCCTTCCGCCTTTCAAATCCCTTCCTATGATATTAAAGGGGAGTTGCCAGTATGTGGATTACCCTCATGCAGCCTGTTACCCAAAAAAACTATAAATAATATATTAATATGAAAGTTAAATTTAGTATAAGCTGGGATTTATAATATACATGTGTTTAAAAGAAGTTCGAAAAAACAATTGAATATTCAAATAGGCATAGTGTATTACAAGTTAGATTCATTGAATTGGGCAGAACTATTTCTTTCTTGTTGAATTCAGTAAGTAGAACTCAGTTTTTCTGTCTGGGATTGCACAGGCTTATTTTATCGTAATTATTAATTCATTTGCGCCTCTTTACCTGTATAAAATTTTGTCTTTAAGCAATTGACGTTTTAACAAGGTAATAAGCTTGTGGGATACTAGATCCGTCATACACGTGTTCAGAGTTCGGCCATGTGGTACGGCAGTAATAACTCAAACACACAACTGGATATTAACGTTTTATTCAGCACTTCTGCGAAGGTCGCCTCTAGTCGCTGGACCAGGAAGAACTGCCATCCGTGCGATCCGCAGGTACGGGATGGACTGGGGACGGAGTTGACCTGAGGGAAGTTCCGTTAGCCGAACAAAGGAACAGGTGTTGGAAGAACAAAGGGAGAGTTCCTATTGTCCGGAATTATGGACAGGGGACGCTTAGAGGATGGTGAATACCATCCACAGAGCCGCCCCCGAGAAAAACGGAGTGTGGGCGCGACGTAAGCGACGTATTTAAAAAATTACAATTGATATATACATATAAAAATCAAATACAAACATACACATATAGTTCAAATGAGTTCCTGAAAGTACACGACACTAAACCAAATCACCGCCTTGTCATAGCTGAAGACGCTCGACGCCTCGGACGCGGCGTCCAGATCTGGTGGTGACAGGATGCTGAACCGTGGCGGGAATATGTGGTGTATGGTGAGATGGTTGATCGGCGTCTGCAGTGACGTACGCCGGCTTTAATCGGTTTATAGACACACGTACGACATTGTTCCGTATCCGTAACGTTGCCGTCTCCGCGTCACGTGCAATTATGACATGGGGACCGCTGTACGGTGGCTGAGTGGGCGTCGCACTGCATCGTCACGCAGGAAGGCGTGGCTGCAGGTGGCCAAGTCCCGGAAAACGAATGTGCCGGTTCGTGCGTGGCGTGAAGCGGGCGTGGGGCGGATGTTTGCAGTGATACGCCGAATTCTGTCTACCAACGATGTAGAGTCTAAGGGATGTTCCGAGTCCATGTTGGGGTGTAACATTTCCCCTGGAAGCCGCAGTGGTTCCCCATATGTAAGCTCCGCGGCGGACGCCTTCACGTCGTCTTTGATGGCGCTGCGTATCCCCAACAGTACCAGTGGCAAGGCGTCGTACCACGAAGTCCCCGTATGACACATGATAGCCGCTTTTAACTGGCGATGTAGGCGTTCTATCATGCCGTTGCTCGCTGGATGGTAAGGAGTAGAGCGGTTTCTGCAAAACCCGCCGTAGGCGGTCAGTGATTTAAACAGATTGGACTCGAATTGTCGCCCTTGATCTGTAGTCACTCGCTCTGGACATCCGAAACGCGAGATCCAGCCTCGTACGAATGCGTTGGCGACCGATTCGGCAGTGATGTTCTCCAGAGGAAAAACTTCCGGCCAACGCGTTGCACGGTCGATGGCCGTCAGACAATATTTGAATTGCCCCACGGATGGAAGGGGGCCTATTAGGTCAATATGGACGTGTTGGAACCTGCCGGTTGGCGTCGCGAAATTTCCCATTGGAGCTACCGTATGTCTAGTGACTTTGGATCGCTGACACGGTACACATTCGCGACTCCATAGACGGCAATCACGCTGCATGTTGGGCCAGACAAAACGTTCTGACACGAGACGTGCTGTTGCCCTGGCACCGGGGTGACTGAGACCGTGGAGCGACGCAAAAACCTGATGTCTGTGTGCTGCTGGGACGTACGGTCGAGGGCGTCCGGTGGCGACGTCACAGTACAACTGGACGTCGGATCCGGGCAGAGACGCGTGTTGTAGTTGGAGGCCCATGTTGCCATCAACGAATAGACGAATTTCCGCATCGTCGCGCTGTGCTGCTGCGAGGACGGCCAGGTCGACAGGAGATGTTATGTTTGCAGGCGGCACTGACAGCTCGTTTACGCGACTGAAAGCGTCTGCGACAATATTAGCCGAGCCGCTGAGATGCTGGATGTCCGTCGTGAACTGAGAAATGTATGACAGGTGGTTTGCCTGTACTGGCGGCATTTTTTCGCGTTGCTGTTTGAAAGCAAAACAGAGAGGCTTGTGATCTGTAAAAATCACTGTATGTTGTGCTTCCAGCCAGTGACGAAAGTGGCGTACAGCCAAGAAAACTGCGAGCAATTCGCGATAGTAGGCGGCTTTTTCTTTGTAGGCACCCCGACGCCGCTACTCTGGGTTGCCGGCGTCGTTTCCCGTCGTGTAATTACACGGGGGTTTGCAGCGCTCCGCCCTGTTGCCAAACCGTCTGTGATAGTAACACATTCCTGAAGGCCCTCTGGTTCCTTGAGTGGTCCGTTGATTAGAACTGCTACGGGATTGTTGGCCCATGTTACGCTGGTTTAGCTGAGCCTGTAGGGCAGCTACTTGACGGGAAAGTTCCCGAACCTGGTTGGCGAGCTGCGCCGTGAAGTCCTTGGGGGCTGCAGCCGCGGCGTCGACGGTGGTCGCCGCAAACACGGCAGGGCCAGGCAGCGAGACTTCTACAATTTTGTCAGCCAATTCCGCAATAGTGTCCAATGGCAGAGCAAGTTGGCTTTGTAGATTACCCTGGACGGACGGCGAGAGTCGTTGGAGCCACAGCGTTCGCAGAACGTTCTCCGGCAGCAGGGTGGGTCCAGCAAGGGTTCGCAGGTAGCGTAGGAATTGTGATGGCGTCCTATCTCCCATGTCTGCTACTGTGAAGAGATGCCGCATGCGCTTTTCTTCCGAGGATGAAAGACGTCGTACTAACGCTTCCTTGAGTCTAACGTAGCGGTCTTTGGCTGGTGGGCTGATTATAATATCTTGGACCTCTGTTGCCCATCTCGATTCCAGGTGCGCCGCGACGTAATTGAATTTAGTTTCGTCCTTTGTGATGCCGGAGTTCAGGAACTGGAGTTCTGCTTGGGCAAACCAAAGCTCCGGGTTGTCCGGCAAGAAAGGTGGCAGCCTAGGCGCGATTCCATATACTTGCTCCTGGAACGTCGAGTTGCCGGGGGCGTCCATTATGTCCTTTGTTGGGCACCGTAAGATGGAGAGTTCCTGCGTGTTCCCATCACGTCGGGGTCACCAATGTGGGATACTAGATCCGTCATACACGTGTTCAGAGTTCGGCCATGTGGTACGGCAGTAATAACTCAAACACACAACTGGATATTAACGTTTTATTCAGCACTTCTGCGAAGGTCGCCTCTAGTCGCTGGACCAGGAAGAACTGCCATCCGTGCGATCCGCAGGTACGGGATGGACTGGGGACGGAGTTGACCTGAGGGAAGTTCCGTTAGCCGAACAAAGGAACAGGTGTTGGAAGAACAAAGGGAGAGTTCCTATTGTCCGGAATTATGGACAGGGGACGCTTAGAGGATGGTGAATACCATCCACAAGCTTTTGGAAACGTGTCAGTTTTAAATTTAGCTGCTGACATTCGATCATAAGAGTGAGAATAAATGACAGTTGGAAGGAAACTTAAAAACAATTACCTGGTTCGTGGAATGTAACTAAAGCCCCTTCTCGTTTAACAACTGCTGAAATTTCATCCAATGATATAATCGAGTATTCCACTTTGAAATTGATTCCATATCCATGAAATATCCATCAGCTCTATACGTTCGTCCGTGTAAAAAAAAGACGTTATTACTAAATTGCTTGTGATTCCAGCTACATGTATGTAATTTTGTGCTAGCGCGCGACAGTGCTGGCCAGTCATCTGTATTTTGGCAAATGATTTCCTGCTTTGATGTATTTTCGGAACCGCGAGCGTGTAAATCATCTAGAAAGACCTTTGACACTGTATAATGAATGGCGAAACCTAATTGCGACAGAACACTACCATGATTTCTAACGTATATACTTGTTCAAAACAAATGTGTTTATTAAAAATTGCAGGCTATTTATTTTAAAAAAGAGTTAAATTATGACGTTTCAGTACATTTTTTCCACCTTCAGGTTTTAAGTTAACAGATAAATTATACAGTAATTTATCCAAAAAAAATAGGGGAATTACAATAATTTAATTTTGAAAAATTCACTATTCTCTAAGTGACGTTAGATTATTATGAAAACATATATTTTTGTGCTTTCTACACGAGAGAAACATAAATAAACGTTCTAAACACATCTAATTTTAAAATAATCATATGCATACTCGGAAATTATTTCAACTTCAGTTATTCATACTGAACGTGAGAATGATGAGTAGCACTTATACCGTACGTAAACTTCGATAAAAGAATTTAAAGAACTTCAAATAAAACTTATAAAATTTTACCTGCAAATATTTCAAAAATAATTTAACAATGACAAAGACAAATTTTAATGATGAATACGACAGAACATAAAAGAAAACACTTAATTACAAACGAAAATCCTGACAGTTGATTGTTATTAATGACAACTAATCTGTTAATCTTACTAAAAATGTAAAGATGTTATTGAGTTTGTTTCATTAGGTAAAAAATTTAACCTTCACAAAAGTAAACGACATAAAAACCTAAAAGAAAACGTAACTCCGAATGATAATTCGGAAACAGTCAAATAATAATGCCCCAAATAAGCGTAAAATAACTAATCATACATCATTTTCCAGGAAACAACTATTTATTCCATTTAAATAGGCATTTATCGTTATTATTGTTTTTAGTGTGACAGACTACATTAGGGTAATACACATGGTGGAAACTCTCCTTTAATAGCATTGGAAGGCATTTGAAAGTGGGGATGCGGAAGGGTAGAGGAAGGTAGCCAAGGGTTAACAAGGGCCCCCGGGCTATATTTTAAGGATCCTACCCGGCATTCGCCTAAAGAAATGCAGCGAAAACCCTAGAAAAACCTGCATCGGTTAGGTCGGGCATTGGGTACTTGTCCCAAGCCCTTCCGATAGCGGGAGAGGAGTTTGCTGTGGGGACGCAGCATTCCCTTCTCCGTGTCTCGACCAGTTTAGGAGGCAGCTGGCCGACTATTCCAATGGGAATAGCGGACAACTCTTACCGTATGCCCAAGGTCTGAGACCCCGGAACATACACCTCTCAAAACAGGCCGAGGTACCTCGGCTTGTGGGAACCTTAGTTCAAAAACGGAGAGGAAAAGGCATAACCAAAGGTAGCCCCTTCGTATCTCTCCTAAAAGGTTCTGCCTACGACAGAAAATGCGAGAGAAAATCCCTCGCAGGTTACCTGCCAGAGAATCCTCTCGCAGGCTTTTGATAAGTGCATTCACTTCTCCGTACTTCAACCAATTTAGGAGGCAGTTGTCCGACTGTTCCAATGGGAATGGAGAACAACTCTTACTGTATGCCCAAAGATTGATTGTAGGCCTATAGATGATGGATTACCAAGAATGACTAGTGGGAAAATAAATTAAATAAAATCGACAAAGATGAGATATTTCTCGAAATTATTGTATGTTTTGGCATAAATAATTTTGTGTTGTTTTTCCGCATTTAGATTTTTTGTGATTTAATTCATTTGTGATTCGTTATTATTGATAACATTAAATTATTATATACATTCATTATATAAATAAATAACCAAATAACAAACAAAATATGTTCGAAATGAAATAACGCACAACGTTTCGTCCATCCTAGTTGCTTTCGTCAGGTGATTCATAAAGTGCAAGATCCCTAAGAAACACCCAAATGCACAAAACCAAGCGACGAACTTAAATGCTTTTGAGTTTGTCACCTTGTTTGTGTTTTCGATTTTTTGAATCACCGGACGAAAGCAACAAAAACATTTAGCACTTATTTTGTCAGTCATTTAGCTATTTAGTCATATAAATAAAATGCTAACACAGATGTTTTATATTGTATAATATTATTATATAACTGGCTATACTGTTGGTTAGGGATTCGACAAAGAAGGCGGAAAATTTGTTATGCGTTGTTTAGTGTTTGTGGAAATGTGCGGTATGAGATTTCTTGAGTTGTTACCCGAGACACGACAATCCTACTCAAACTTTGTTAAGTTAACGTGAGTTCCACCTTAAACAAGGAAATAGCGGGTGTAAAGTACACACGAGGCAACAATAAAACGGCTGTATTAAATTGAAGCTACACGGCGGGTGTGTACCCAGCTAAGCCGGCAATACATCTGCGGCTGTGCCTTTGAGAGAACCTTTAAATATTTACGTTGCTTTGAGTTTACTGAAGGAAGAAGCTACGCTGCTGAGATAATTCTGTCTCTGCTAACATGAAACTTGTGTTTCTTTTGGACTGTCTAATTAAAAGCTGCTCCCGCCATCGACGTAATTAAAAACAAATCTGGCATAAAGCATTATTCCTCTCGAACTATTTGGCTATTTTAAAAAGCGCAAATCTTTAACTTTCCATTGCAAACAGACGATTTTAAGTGCACCAGTAGTAACGGAACTTTTACCAGAAATCTGAAGCATAGCTTTGAATATCGTCACTTACTGCTTTTTAAATTAAAAATTTCAGATCCCGTAAAAGTAGACAGATATTTTATTTCATAAATATACTTAACTGTACTGAGAGAATATGGTTTAAGTGGTTCAAAACTTTAATAAAAACACGAAATATAGCAACGACGTATTATAAAATTCAATGGAAAGATACTTTGAATAATGGAATTTTTATAAAACGAAATACAATATTTCCTGGCCCTTACTTCATTTATATTGATTGAGACTTTAAAAATGATTTAATAATTTGTGAATTTTTTTTCATCATAATTCGTAAACATTTTCTCAAACTAATACAAAACTAATATATTAAGATAGAAAGTTTTCCTTTCATACACAATTATTTCTGGTAATCTTGGGTATGTCTTGTAAAGACTTTGTAAATGCTGCTTCGCAGCACCCAAGGTTATCTGAGCACATGTCGTCGTTGTCGTTCGCCGAAAGCCGGCAAGCTCCAAGTTTAATCCAGATTCTGATTACGCAACATTTTAAGGTATATAAAGTGCTGCAAGCGGTTGGGTATTCGAATGCCTAGATCTGCACGGAAGTGTTTGCACAGTTAATAAAGATTTGAAACTTCGCTTTAATTTAATGCGAAATGAAAACGTGACAGAGAATCGTATCCTTTGTTGCACAACTATCTTTCACAACGTGTCCTTAAAAAAGAAACCTAACATCAGAATATAAATATTTGGACGATATAATGTATACGTACGTGAAGGGTCTTCTACTAAGTTATATATACGATAATCGTCAACGTATTTTCTTGGAATGTTGTGGAATATTTGGAGCTGTCTTTTTTTAAGTGTAAGTTTACTCTGTTTTTTCTTTTCTTTTTTACAGTTGCTTATACGATTATCGTATATATAACTTAGTAAACCCTTTTTTTAAGTGTAAGTGTAAATGTAAGTTTACTCTGGTTTTTCTTTTCTTTTTTACAGTTGCTTATACGATTATCGTATATATAACTTAGTAGACCCTTTGCGTTCGAATACATTATATCGTCCAAATATTTATATTCTGAAATTAAGTTTCTTTTGTAAGGACACGTCGTGAAAGATAGTTTTTGATAACAGGTGCAACAAAGGATACGATTCTCTGTCACGTTTTCATTTCGCATTAAATTAAAGCGAAGTTTCAAATCTTTATTAACGCTACCGATGAATTGCAATTGGAAACTTAGAGAATCACGCATAATGTCCAATGTGTCAGACAATATATGCGTTTTGTACGCAGCAGTGAAATCGTTCCCAAAAAATGCTCCTTCTTTAAAGTTAAATCCAAATTCTTCAATTACTTCGTCTTCCACATCATCTTGTACAATATCCTGTCCATCACGTGGATATACCTCTTGAATAACACCTGACATTTTTACTCACACACAGTAAAACAAAAACTTACGCACAAGATCCCAACAGACTGTGCAAACACTTCCGTGCAGATCTAGGCATTCGAATACCCAATCGCTTGCAGCACTTTATATAGCTTAAAATGATAACCTTGGGTGCTGCGAAGCAGCATGTACAAAGTCTTTACAAGACATACCCAATGTTATCTGTACACATGTCGTCGTCGTCGTTCGCCGAAGGCCGGTAAGCTCCCAGTTCTATCCAGATTCTGATTACTCATCACATTTGGTAATGACTTGTTTGTGCTGACCTTTTTAAGTATTTGGTTGGGTACTTGAATTTGCGCACACTTTGGCGAACATTAAAGTTTGCTTTATGCGCAGCGATAGAGATTATATAGTTATACAAAAGGTTATTCCGAGGATCATTTGAAAGTCAAGGCATGCCTCCGAAGAAACGTCTAGATTACGCAAAGCTTGCAGTTATTAACAAAAGAGGTCGTGCACGCGTGGCTCGTGGTTGGCCGTATTTTAATCCTCGTCGAAGTGTGGGACAACCTATATTCGAAACACCTACCAGACCAAACCAGGTAGTTGCAGAATCTTCTTCCCCGTCATCGAGAGAACGAGAAGAAGATAACGAAGATATTGAAGAATTAAATCAACCCCCTTCAAAGAGGCACGTGGAGGATCCTGCAAATTACACAACATTCAGGTGCTAATAAAACCAAAAACGCTAGATCCTAGAGCGACACAAACGCACAATAGCGTGGACAAACTGAAAAGCCTAATAATTTATGTAAACGAGTGTATATACAACTATTATTAATACTTAAAATAAATAATATTAATTAATTTATGTAAGTTTGTCATTCATTTGTTTAAGATATAACAAGTGTTATTGGCTTATATGATAATAAATATATATATATATATATATATATATATATATATATATATTGTAACGGATTTCTACATACAATTCTGTAATTTAGTTTATTTTTATACATTTAGTAATTAAATTTATTTCAAACATTTTGACGCTATTGTTTCTCATACAGTAACTCGATTTCGCGCACTATGACGTAACTCAGACAAATAAGACCGGAAGTTACATTTGAGACTATAGAAATTTATAAGATATAAAATAATTTTTAATTTCAATTTCAATTTTATAATTACATTAGGAGATTTACACTAGTATAGTTTAATTAAAGTTTTATTCTTTTTTTTACTACTAAAAATTGTCCTATTTTGAGAAATAACATTTAGTGAGTGACGTATGTGTATCAAAGAGGGAAATCTAAGTCAACTGTTTTGCTAGGAAAATGGTGAACAAAATAACAAAAGTAATCAGTAAATAACTTTCGGCAGACACAGCGATGAGACAGGACGGATCCACTAGGATATATAACAGGATGTCTTTACATTTGCATATTAATATTCCCTAATATAATCATTATTTTAATGGTATCATTCCTAAGTAGAAATAGGAAACATCTGGAACGATTTGGTGGCCTGTGGACTCCGACGACTGAGCGCCAGTTCCAGTACCAATGTGATATACTGTATCGGACTTCTTCCGTTCCTGCCTCTCATTCACCGCTATTTTCCTTAAAAGAACGACCCTGGAGTAAGTCATGATGCGAGGAGCGTCAATAGTAATAGGTGAAAACGTTTCATACTCTATGTTAAAGATAAAACTTTTGAATTTCAATGAAAACGTTGTGATAAACTGGCATAAAAAAACGTAATATTTCTATAAACTTCTTTGTGTAATATATATATCAATTTGTTCTTGTTATACAGTAACTTATGAGGCTCAGTAGTTATATTGTTCCATAGTTTCACACTTGAAATTATATTCAGGACGAACTCCAACCATTGCGCTCTACTGATTGGCTTAAACTGGGCTGAGTTCGAAGCGACATCGTGAAGTTTCGGACAATATTTTTTTTAAAAGGGTATCGCCGAGGGTAGGAAAGTTACAATATATATAATGAAATAAGCAATACATGAAGACTTTTTTTTTAGCAAAGGTATTTTTCTTCTCTGTGTGCGATAACGGATAAATGCAGAGAATACCAAATTGTGAAAGAGATTTTGATATTTGATAAATAAATAAAAAATTAAACTAATATGTAATACGACAAAACGCCTTCCGATGACTAAAGCCGTGCATTGAGAAAAAATCGGATACAAGTAGTAAGTCTAATTAGAGGTTAAAAATGACGAATGAAACCTTTTCTATTTTGAAGACTAATCGTGGTTATTATTTTCCCCTTAAATATTCTGATAGCAGTCTTGACAAATAAAATGAATCCTCTAAGATTCTTTTAACATGAGGGAATAATAGAAATTATTTTTAACACTAATGCAGACTGATGGAATATGCAAAGTAGAAGTATTTATATTTAGAACTAAAAATATAATTGTTTGCTGTCTAATGGGGTAGTTTAGTAAGACCTGTCATATTTACCGGCAGATTTTGAAAAGTGAACTCGAATCCCAACAAAAATTTTGTCATAGTCCATGGTAATTCACGTTCCAGTAAGAATCCCTAATAGGGTAAAAATAATGACTAATAGTGCTGATAATATAAGTGATAATTGGTGCTAGTTCTACTCTACGAATAGCAAACAATCCACTTTAATAGATTGTATAAAAGTAAAAAAGTGTTTAAACTTGATATGTATCTGACATAATATAACACAATAAGTTAGTCAATAAGTTAGAAAATGCTCATTTAATATATTAAGTTCAATAAGTCGTATTTATTTTATTACGTACTTCAGCTAATCCATGGTAGATGTAAAAATTGATGTTTAATCTCTTAGTCCATTTTATGGGAACCGTATTTCAATATTTTTGTGCCATGACAAAAAAAAGTGGCAGAAATGTTTTCAATTATTAAGTCAATTAAAGACAGTTGATAAATTTATGACAGTGTATTTTTTTATTGTACATACACATTTGCATATTGTCAATTTCTTATTCAACGGAAAAAATGAGTTATCCTTCGTCGTTATGTACTATTGTATGTTTGAATATTTCAGTACTGCGCTTAACAAAAGAAAGAGTTCTGTTTGCTTCAAGCACGAGGTAAGACAAGCTGTTCGGAGCCGTGGAAGCGGAAATAAAACTGCTCGTATTTATTGTTCGAATATTTGTACAACAATTCACGTAAAACTTTCTTCCGGCTGGTTTGAATAAGAACGACGAAGTGCACTTGGTTCAGGGAAATTGGGAACGGATAAAGTTTTATTTAAGACTAGTGTCTGGAAGTGGGCAGAAAACAGCAGGTTTTCCCGGGGGAAATTACCTGGAGACTGAGGTAAATGTGCACTACATGTCCTTTACGAGGAATTCTACTCTGGAGAGCAGCTAATTGCCGCTTTTTATGCCTTTAGGTAACAAGGGCTAGGATTTGTAATTTCTAACAAATTTCGTCTTTCAAGAGAGACGAGAAATATTTCAATTGTCTGATTGTCCTCTTGTTTTCGAAAAATATTGCCATAATAAATAGGATTCCAGAAAGGAGTAGCAAAAAACTTCAAAAAATACGCATTGTATCACTCACTTTACCTTCAGCTGACCGTCATAGAGGCATCTGAAAGAAAACTAAAGGTATTTGAAATTAAAAGTGTTTTCCGACTTATATATTGAAAAGTATTATAATAATGATATTTTGGTTGACTTTTATCTGTAAAAGATAACGTGGATGAGGGAAAATATTTTTTTAAGAAGGATTTATTTGCGTAAAATATACAGTATATTGATTAATAAAGCTTTTCAAAATTTTCTGTCATTCAAAGAAACGATATAAAAAACTAAATAAATTTTAAGTTCATCGTAAATTGACGTTGGCCTTGGAATTGCTATTTGAAATTTTAATAACTAACTTCTGGTAAAATTAGGGTGACATCAAAAGAAAAGATGCGTTTTAGTCGGAGTAGTCTCGAAGATATTTATAGTCAATCCGTAAATAAGTTGGTCAAGTGATACGACGTGCCGTAATGGAAGTGATAGTTTCATTGTTGTTGAAGCAGCAAAGTAGAAACTACATAATAGTGAACATTCATGACATGTAAAGAGCATATCGCGTTGTACGGAGAATAGCTGCACGCGCCGTTCAAGAAGAAAACATCCCCTACATTTACCTGTAAATATATTTTATTAATTAAAATGCGTTATCAAGTACCGTGTTTGAATAGAGTGTTCTAGTTTTATTCCCCTACGTGTTATTAAAATCTAGATACATATTTTGGACGAGTTGCATCCTCTCCGTTTTTGAACTAAGGTTCCCTCAAGCCGAGGCACATCGGCCTGTTCTGAGAGGTGTATGTTCCGGGGTCACAGACCTTGGGCATACGGTAAGAGTTGTCCGCTATTCCCATTGAAATAGTCGGCCAGCTGCCACCTAAACTGGTCGAGGCACGGAGAAGGGAATGCTGCGTCCCCACAGCAAACTTCTCTCCCGCTATCGGAAGGGCGTGGGACAAGTACCCAATGCCCGACCTACCCGATGCAGGTTTTTCTAGGGTTTTCCCTGCATTTCTTTAGGCGAATGCCGGGTAGGATCCTTAAAATAAAGCCCGGGGGCCCTAGTAACCCTTCGCTACCTTCCTCTACCCTTCCGCACCCCCCCTTTCAAATCTCTTCCTATGCTATTAAAGGGGAGTTTTCCAACGTGGTTATCCTCATGTAGCCTCTTGCCCTAAAAAAAACCGACGTTACAGGATTTTTCCGAATAGAATTATATATTAAATTGATATTTAATTATTGAATCAATTAATTGTACAATAATATTTAACTTTTCTTGTGATTTTTAATAATAATATAATGCAAATAAATTGACAATTGTTTTTACGTATTTTAAAATATTTTATTCAGCACAATGACGTTGCAATATATTTTTGTACTTTCATCAGAGCAATTTTTTTACAAATATGGTGAAATAAAAAACAATATTTCAAATCATAAATTCAAAACATTTATTTACAATATGAAAAATATATGTTTTAAAATAAATTCATAAATTTTCAGCATTCTTGGATTTTAACAATATGTTTTATCAATAATAAACTAATTATGAACATAAGTTTTTGGGAATTAAGATTGAAATTCATACTACAATATTTATATATTTTTAAAGGATTCTGAATTGTTAAAAAAATGAAGTAGTATAAATATTACTTAATTTTAAGGTATCATTGTGTGGATTTAGTGTGTATTCAGTTGTTTTAACATGGAGTATCTCTGGTAAATTACGTTGTAATAAATTTGGCTCATTGTCTACAATTTTAAAATTATTCCAATGAAATTCGTGGTTTTCTTCTAATTTATACATAAATTTGGTTCGTAGCTTCTTTATGATTGTTAACATTTCTCTTTAAATTACAAGAATGTTGTAAATTATGATTTTTAAGTTAATTATTATATTGTTTTTTATTTTATTATAGAAGAATAAGAAGAAATAAATGTTGTAAATTTGTGACTCGAAATAGTTTGTTCTTTTCACCACGAGTGACACAAAAATGTGTTATTGTTG
The DNA here is from genome assembly GCA_037074705.1 of Zhengitettix transpicula. Taxonomy (NCBI): domain Eukaryota; kingdom Metazoa; phylum Arthropoda; class Insecta; order Orthoptera; family Tetrigidae; genus Zhengitettix; species Zhengitettix transpicula. Next base: position 45,968,829 of record CM073591.1, on the reverse strand, counting down.
AATTATAAGGACGTGATGAAAGTATAAAAAAGTACTGAAACGTCGTTATATTGAATAAAATATATTCTTATACAATAAAACAATTAATTTACTATTGTAACAGAATGGAGGGGAATTAATAAGAGAATATGAATCATTTACTATGTAGGAGTTATATTTTTTAAAGCAAATGAAAAGTAACAAATGGAGGGGAATTAATAAGAGAATATGAATCATTTACTATGTAGGAGTTATATTTTTTAAAGCAAATGAAAAGTAACAAATATATATACTTTACTAAAGTGCCATGAAAAAAATTGGGAGTACTCAAAATATTCAGCAATTTTAAGACCACTGCAAAAAAGGAGATTAAATAACCTCTGCACATTTGCGCTAAAATACACTCAATATACCAGCAATATTTTTTCCAACTGCTTGCGATCGGAAGGGACCACTAAGTAATGCAGATAAAATATTTTGAAATTCTTTTGGCTGGCGAGCCGATAACTTCCGAGTGTGCAAATGGGAAATTGTATTTTTCAGTGAGGACCACGCCCACCCAAGCCTTTGACCTCAGCTCTCGCTTTGCCGGTCCTCGCTACAGATATTTGTGCGGCATTGATTCATGTGTTTGCATGGGAAAAATCACAACTTAAAAAAGCAAACTTGTACTTTTGGTGACGTACGTACCGTTATTTTTTTCATGTCATGTTCATTTATGCTCAAGAAACAGCAAAGTTGACCTTTTCAATACAGGGGAAAAATTACTCAGATATGAATTTTTATATTTCTGTGGTTACTACATTGGATTGCTGAATTATGCTTGTTTTGTTGATTCTAATTCGATTCACGGGAAATCAAAATTTCAGCCAACTTTTATAAGGATCATTCCTCGTCAAATAAAGTGACAGAGGGTTGCCTTTCCTGAATGCAACCCGGGAAACATCTGCTGTGCTGATTAGTTATATGACATAAATTTACTGAAAGAAAATAGATCCTCTGATTACTGTGTGTCTAAGGAAAAATGTATTTTTCTCACAGTTTCCCTACTCGAATATTTAATTGTCACCTTAGTTTTTATTTTTATACTGTACATCATAAAATTGTTAAATTTATCAACCAAAATATTAAAACGTATATGGAAACACCGATTTTAGAGAGTAAATGCAGACAATTTACAAAACTATACAAAATTCTCTCTTAATTAAACGATTGTTACTATAGATACATGTGTTAAAGGAAACAATGGTCTTCACAGGATTTTTTCTAGTGAAATACATTAAATCAACTGCTGTATTTTAAAGCAAGCGTTTTGTAATACTGACTGACAATGAAAATGTGTGTATAACACAAAGGGCTCCTATTGCAACAAAAACCGCCAAAGTTTTTCGATTACGAGAGGCTTTATTGTATATTACTTCAATAAAAAAATATATAGACGCACTGAACAGAAAGAAAATTTTAGCGACTGAATTTAAATGTAAAAATAAATTTCCATTTCATTTTATTTTATCTTTATTGTCACTACTGTTAATGCAAATTAAATAAACGTAGGCTTGTAAAATTATAAAGATTACAATTTAAAAGTTATAGCTTGAAGGATTATTTTCTTAAGTAAAATTTGTTTACATTCCCAAAGTTACGATTCCAGTTCCAACTTGTCTAATACATAGCTTACAACTCTGAAAATAAAGAATAATTAAGGGTTAGGCACCTGTTATAAATAACGGATAACTTATGTTATAAACCTAGAAAATTTAAATTCATGGAAGGAATTTCATTCAGGATATTATATCTTGGCCCAAGGTAAATTTAAAGGTACTTTTATTTTTACATTCTATTCTCTATTACTCTCCACATGTTAAATACTTTACTCTCAAACTACGAATTTATTTTAGAAATTTTATTTGTTTTTCATTTAGAAAGGCGAGTGTAAGAATTAAAATTAGTACAAGTTATCTAAATCTCTTTTAAAGCTTGACATATTTTTAAAAATACTTCAATTAGGTGGAACTTTCTGACTAATTAAATGTAGAGGATTGAACTGTTGCGTTAATAGGTCAATAAAAAGGTAATTCTGTTTGCAACTCGTGGAGAATAATATTTATCAAGCTTCTCTTTAGTCTCCTGAGGTGAATCTCTCAAAAACAATATTTATTCAGCCCGTAAACGTCTCTTTCTGCCGTTGAGTGGAACGTCAATTAGAGATTTATGGGATGGTTTTAATTACTTTACGGATGTCCTTAAAAACATTTATTTCGCACCATACGTACATTTGTATTTTACGTACGTCACCTACATGAAATTTACGAATTAAACAAAGGTTGAATGAAGGATTTCTAAATATGTCAGGATTCTCTCTAATATTATCTATACCAACTCTATTACATAGTTTAACGATTTTCGTTTCTGAGGAAATAATTAGAATAGATTTACAATTAAGTTAATTTACATCGTACTTAATTTTCCCCGTTTGAAGAAAAAAGTTGTTATCCTGTTTTGACAAACGCATTGTATTTGTTTCCGAACGAATGATCTATTTACAATCTTCTTTGACGTTTCTTTTGGTTCCGTTGTTTACAAAGCGTAGTCTCTTCACATAATTATATATTTTATGCATTATAAAATTATATGGGCTAATAAAAATAAAACTTATCCCATAAAATATCAGGAATACACAATATTATTAAAAACGAAGAAGAGAGACAGATATTTATTATTAAATTGATCCAAACTAACAAGTACATATTAAATTCAATGAGACACTGAACATGAGATTTATTTCTAATGTGGAAATACATCTATTTGGTCCAGAAATAAACTCATGAAAAATATAATTGGTAGAGGATTTATTACAATTAATTAAAAAAAATTGTTTAGTCCCAAGCCTCTTATTTTATAATAAATATATTATCCGTATCCCGCCACCCACACGAAAGCTGAACATATTACGTGCGCTTCTAACCACTTCCCCTAAGCTCGTTACTTTATGAAGACAGGGCATCGCATATTTGCTATGGCGTGGAGAGTCCTATGGGAAGCGAGTGTCTGAAATGTAACGAATGGATCGGTGGGGCCTTCAGTCAAAAAAAGTTAGTAACCTCTGCTCCAGAGCCGGCGGATTCCATCGATCGACGACGTCGGATTTGTCTCACAGAGAAACTGGGCAATATTAACACCTTATTGGAACTTTTTATTGCATATTAAAACAGCTTTTATATTAATCAAAAATACTATAGAACTTTCACTTTGTTATGACGTAGTTCGTAAGACGTCTTGGATTTATATAAACGCATGATTCAGTACATGAAAGATTAGTTAAATAAAACTTTTTTCGGGTTTATAAGACACACTAATCGAGGAGAAAAAAGTTGACAAAAATAAATAATTATTAATGACTTAAAAACTATTTAAATTATTTCATAATTGTTATGTAAAATTTTAATTTCACAACGTTATTTTAAATTTTTCAGCTAATTTTGTATCGAAATCCAGAATGTAATAAAAATTCGGTCATTATTTATGACATTTTTGTACTTGACGAATCTAGAAACCAAATAATATGGACAAACAAGATTGGGCATCTCCGAGAGTTACTGCATCGGAACAGAGTTTTTGACAAATAATATAACGATTGGTAAATATGATTCAATAATATTAAAGCCAATGTTTATGGCTGTAATTAAGAAAATGCATCCACCATTACAGTTAAACTTTTTTGTTCCTGTCAGGATGATTCCTTGCGACGTCTGCGGTCGTAGTCGTGGGCCGTAACTGATTGAAATATATGTTCAAAAAAGCGTTAAATGTCTCATCTTTTAATTAATAATGGATACAAATAGCTATCTGTTAAAATTATTTGTTCGGTGCAAAAAAAAAATTCTTAATAACATAATTTCTTAAAATTAGAAAAAAAATTCTGTGTAATTCTACATATTTGCTTGTCTGCACTATGATTGGAGGCGTCGAGTATTTGAAATAAAGGTTGCAGGTAAACAAATCTATCAAACGGGTTTCTTTAATGCTCGACATAAAATGGTGTCAGTTGCAATAATCATAGTTGGCAGCAAATCAATTGATTTTCTTGTGTCGTTTATTACACTGTATTTTTTTAGCAGAAGCATTAAATAAATATATACCGTAATAGATTTTAACTAATTGCTATATTTTACATATCAGTTATTTCTTCCAACAGCTATACTATTAATAAAACATTTCTGTAAGTCACGAAAACGAAAAGTTTGCCAAATATAGACAGAATATCCCAAAAGAAACGTTCCGTCTGTCATTCCAGAATTCAGTTGCACTAAAAATTTTGCGAACTAACACAAGTAAATCAGAATTACTGGTTTAAAAATTTTCAAAGAAATGATGAAGGCAATTAGTATTAGAGATACTCCTCAAAGAGTTTGCATCATTCTGAATATTGATAGATTAATTTTATTTGTAATATCATGAACATATTCTTACTAAGGAGCAATGATCTGATAGGGTAGTTAAGATATCCTTGAAATATAATAAATATGTCATCTTCTTGACTTCCTCGGTAATGTTTTTAAACTTTTCATCCTGACTGGCTTGTTTCAGCTCGTACGTAATTACGTGATGAGTTTTGCAATGTTAAAGGAAACGTGGTTGTTTCATTTTTTTCAATTCAGAAATGATTTTTCCGAGCGTAATGCTGCCAATAAACGATAACACTACGTCATGTGTTTCACAGAAATACATTTCACGTGATAGACACAATCGGGGCAAACATTTCGCAGAATTATGAGACTGCTCGCGATTCAGTAAAAAAAATTTAAAAAAACATTGGAGAATGAAAACCAGAATCCAATATATTTCAAGTTAAAAAACTGTTAAGCAACATACATTTTCGTCTATTATTTCAAAAGGGATTTCTTTATAAAGTGAACCTTTACGTCTACTTTCTGGAAAAGATTATTGACGATGTGAATATTAGCCACTAAATGTTCAAGAAAAGTATTTGTAATAAATATTTCTAAGAAAATGAGTAAATATTTAAAAAATCCATGAAAATACCCTGAAAAGCCGCAGTAAAAAAGCCTACATTAAATAGTTAATTTTTTCATTATTCATAATGTTAAAAATATTAAAAATAAGATTATCATTATAAAAAAATTTAAAAATTTTACCTACAAATATTTTAAGAAATATTTACTAATCACAAAGACAAATTTTGAAAAATCATGATGACCATGAAATATATCAAACAAAATACTTTTAAACCTTATTATAAATGAAAAAACAAGACAATTAGATGTTAAAAATGCAAATTTGAAAAAACTAGTCTGTTAATCGTCGTTAAATATGTATGATTGTAAAAAATAGACAAAGTAAAACATTAAATGGTCCTGTTACGAATAAGAGAATGAGGGATTATAGGGTTGACGAAACGAAAATCACAAGGTATTCAAGAGGACAGCCATGGTCGAGCACACCTCGAATAGACAATGGGGCTTCTCCCCAAGACTGGTGTTGACACCAGCGAAACAAACAATGAGCAACAAATCCGATATGAAACTAGTTGGCACCAGCTGCAATCCCGTACACAAGTCAATGAAAAGCAGCACCACCCGGGGGACGCAAAAACCACCCTTACAAAAGCCTCTTTGCGGACAATGAAGACAAAAAGGGCGACTCGGGTCTTTCAAAAGAATGCTTGAGCGACACCTCGGCGACCACGGCTCGGAGGGTATATAAATCACAAGTAAAAGCCGCCAAACGTCTCTTAAACGTTGCACTAACAAGCACGAAATTTATCTTGAAAAATATTAAAGCTACCTCAACAAATACTGCTCTTAGACTCCTTCTGGTCCATGTCCGTTTCTCCAAACGACAGAAAATTTTAAGCATTGTATGAATGTTAAAAGTTTTAACGTGACCGACTGTAAAAATACTTCGTCTACTTGCACTATAAACTGAAAGTAAATAATTTCAAATAACTAAAAATGTGTAAAAGTTGCAATGAAAGGCACAAAATGAAATGGAGTAAAAAGTCAATATACTAACATTCTTAGGCTGAAATAGGTCGTACTAAAATTTATAAAAACTGCACCGTTACAAACGAATTATCTTTACACTTTATAAGATACTAAATTTGTTAGTAGCAAAATATCTAGTTCAGGTTATTTATTAATGAACGGGTCTAAAATTAATTATCTTGTAGATTATAACTTTCATGACAATCATTTTAAATAATACTAATTTTATATTTATTATATTTACTTTGGATGAGATGAAGATGACAATAAGATAGTCCTAAAATATCAATCTAAAAAGTTCTTTTTAAAATCCATTGTCACTCAGAACATCAGAATCTTTCAATCATCCACGTAATATTAATCTTCTTACTTCAAAGGATTAATTATAGTGAAATTAAATAACTGTAATATACAACACCAGTTCTGTCTGTTAACAGAAAAATTCTGACTTTTACATAATATGTACGCTCTATTCATGAATATTATAGTACAATAAATACTGAAAAATTAAGAAACGAGCAGTGCACGTTGAAAAAACAAAAAGGATGACCATTGAAGTAAGGGCTGGACCGCGTGAGATTATTCAGAATAGAAAGACTATACGTAAACTTCGTACTATCAACCACTACAAAATATTACTTAAAAAGCTATTTCAAGGAAAGTATTCAATACTCCAGTTTGAATTTTTTTTTGGTTTGGGGGTAACAGGCTACATGAGGGTAATGTTATGGTAGCAACTCCCCTGCAGTAGCATAGGAAGGGGCTTGAAATGGGAGATGTGGAAAGGTAAAGGAAGGAAGCCAAGGGTTAACTAGGGCACCCGGACTATGGATTAAGGATCGTACTCTCCAGTTTGTCTGAAAGTTATGCAGGGAAAACTCTAGAAAAACCTGCATCAGGTAGGTCGCCCATCGGGTACTTGTCCCACGGCCTTCCGATTGTGGGAGAGGGGTTAACTGTGAGAACGCAGCATTCCATTTCCCGTGCATCCAGCCAGTTTAGTAGGCAGCTGGCCGACTATTCCAATATGCATAACTACAACTCATACCATATTGTAATATAATAGTCTACACGTGCCCTCTTATCATAACGTCTCTTCAGCATAGCGGACCTAAGAGGGCGCAGCTGCAATAACGCTGATGCAGTTAAAGACATCACTTTAGATATAGCGAGTAACTAAACACAACACATAAGTCTTCACCCCTTCCGCCTAGGCAGCTGTGATGACGCTGCGTCTAGACGGACGTCAGCATTTTAAGTACTTTATGCAGACATGTACATGTCAGCAGAAATCTCCACCCTATAAGAGTTTTTCTCATTGGAGACTTAAAATCATCAGGGAGGGGGAAAGGAGTCTTCGAATAGTTCAGAGCTCTTGGGGAAAGTCAGTCGTGATCCAACCTCCAGACGGGTCGGTGGCTCCTGGTGCTATCCGCCAGTTTGTCTTACTTTATTTTATTTCTAACTATTAAATCTATTGATTCTTCATCAGCTCTTATTTGACTGAAGTGCAGCGAAACACCAACCACTACGCCTAGGTTCAATTAGTTGAACCCGAACCCTCACGTTACCGACTTTTCTATTTCCTGTTCTTAATTCTTCCTTTATCCTCTAGATCGGTAGCCAGGTGAGCTAACGGAGGTATAGCTCGGTTGGTGAACGATCTATCTGGACTTCCCATTTCCAACTGCTGGAATGTTACATGTTCACAGTGGTGGAGTGTTACATGATGGCAAGCGGGATGTTACATCGCGGCAGCGGTTGGAAGTATGTTACAATATGCCTAAGGTCTGCGACCCAGGAACATACACTTCTCAAGCTTCGGCTTGTGGGAAACTTAGTTCAAAAAAACCAAATAGAGAAAAAGGCATCTCCAAAGGTAGCCTCCTCCAGAGTTCCCTGGGAAGATTCACCTGATAGAGAAGCTATCACAGGCTTCTTTAGCGGGCCCTTGAAATTTTTTGTTTACATTGGCCCTAAATAGACAACTGATGCTAGCGCTGCTGCAGATAACCAATCACAGTCTTCTATACAGTTTTACGAATATTTACCCTGGACGCGACGTTTTCTGTTATCTCACACCTGTTTTGAAATTGTGGTCCAAAACATTTGTTGGTATCTAGTCTATCTTGAATAACCCTCCATCCGTTATGCCTCGTATATATTTCATAAAGAGTACAAAGCCCATCCCTTTGTTTTATAGAACCTCCCACGCTGCCGTGGTGACGTTTTCATTTCCGTGAACTGATCCACGATTTACAAATATTGCTGCTCTCCTTTGTGCTCTTTTCAACGCGATAATTATTTTTTCTTCTACTAGTGAACCCTACAAATAGCACCGTGCCCCAGTAATGATCGCACCGATGATCAATCTGTCAGTGGTGTCGATTTCGGTGATCTATAATTCAAGAATATTAACATAATAAATTTCAAATATTTTTCTGCCCTCGTTGACGCTAGTTCCATAACCCATCTTACTGATTATATATGTTCTTATACAATTTTATTAATTGCCACAGATTTTAACATACATGTTTCAATACTTTTTTAAATAAATTATAAAGAACAAGTTTCTGTTTTTGGTCAAGGACCATAATCAATCGGAATGAATTTTCTGGACTTTTAGGTTCTAGCTAGGCATGGGCCAGAACATCACTAATATATATATATATATATATATATACAATATTTGGCGCATATTATCAGATTATGAGCCAAAGCAACGAGAACCTTAACCAGACGTTATCCGTGATGTTTGTGGCTTTCTCTGAGCAGTGGTAAAATCATCTTGACGACATAACCAGATGTTCTGGAATATTAAGCGGTAAGTTACAAAAAGGAACATGTACTATGGAAAACTTTCGATGTTACGGCTATATTTTTCGAACTTCCATTCAGAAATTACCAATCAAAAAATTAAACAAATCCAAAATATTGATCAGTCAAGTATTAACTTGAGAATAGTTACAGACTCATTAAGTAATATTTAGGCAATTCTTTCTTATATTAGTTTTATTAGTTTTATTAGCTTCAGATGTTTTATATAGTAATATTTTAGTGACACTTTTTAATTTTGCTTAATTGTTTCACACGTTATTTGGTGATGATCCCAGAGCAGAGTGTAAATATTTAATCTACACATTTTATATTACATAATGAGTTTAATAAGTCTTTTAATGAAAATAACAGACGATAGACAAATATTTTGTGATATTATTATAATTTTTTATTGAGCTATCTATTTTTAATAAATCTACTTCACATTACATTGAAGTGATCTTTATGCTCGTTGCAGTGAAAAAATTCTACAAAAATTGCAGTTCTGAGGAAGAACTCATAAGCATGTGTTTAAACATTTACAAGTGGACTATCAATTTAAATCTCCGTGTCACCAACGGATGAAACGATCCTCTCAGTTGATGTGGTTTTGTGGAAGCTCGTTTGAACACATCTGATAACTTCCACATCTGATTTGCAATCTATTAGTAACGTTCAGTCCTATTTGCAACTGTTTACTCGATTTGTATGCATGGTAAATTGAAATGAAAATTACACAGAGATCCTGTTTCGGCGCATCAAACGTTGGCGACTCTTTTCAGAATATATCTCTATGAATTATAAGCATTGTATTTTATTTTTCACGTTTTATTCATTGTCACTGAGTTACAAAGTCAGATGGTCTGAAAAACTGGTACACTGCTGATGGATCAGTGATCCAAATCAGGAATTTTATCTTATGTGTGTTCCTGTAATACGTCAAATAAAGAATAATTAATTAAAATATTCCATGAATATATCAATTAATGATGGAACCTAACAGTCATTACGTCATCTTTGCTTAGAAATAATTTTTGTAATTACCTGGAAATAAATGTAAATAGATCAATTTGGCATAAAATATGGACGTATGTTTGGACACAGAAAATAGATCAATTTGACATGACATATTGTCTTTTCTTTGTACCCAAAAAATAAACTTGTTTTGATTAAACTGAGATATATGTAAATATAAAAGACAAATTAAACACATTGTGGTGTATTGACTGTGGGAAATATGATTATATAGGGGAAGTCACTTGTAGAATAATAATGCATTTATTTTTTCTTCCAGTGTCGCATAATGTATTCTATTATGGATAATGGAATACCCTATAACATCTTTACCAAAGAAATGCTTGAATTGCAAAGCTAACTCTGGCTGGCTTATGCAATTGCGTAATATGCGTAAAAGACTCAACTAAGTTTGGAGTGGCTGCGCGAGCTTGTTAACTTAAATTGGAGCTTAGCAGAATACAATAGAATTACCTCGACTCAGAACCAAAGATAACTTGTCTTTTCTATTGCACCCTAATTTGCCAGTTCCACTGAAGCACAGCTGTATTTATAGGGGATGTTGCCATATTTCCAATATCTAAGGGCTTCCGGATATGCAAAAGTTAATTAGGAAATTGACCAAGCTGCTAATATATACAATTTTCAAGAAGTGGCTTATATTATAAATAATAATTGGCATTAAACGCTTCATCGTGAAGATTTTAGAAAGGGAAAATAAGTTGTGAAAAATTATTTTTTCATGAAAGCAAATATTTATTTTCTGTAATGTTACTTTCAGTCTTAGGGTAGTGCAGGTCTAGCAGCATATTAGAAACACTGGGTGGACAATACATATTTTAAACTGAGTTGTCCTCACCATCGTTGATGGTTCCCAATCAGGCGTTCCTGGTCAGCTATTCAAAACATTTTTATTGATTAGCGATTCAGTAAGTTTGAGGAAAATAATTTTTATGAATAAATAACAAAACTTGTATGCACATACCCTGTACACTTTTAGCTAATATTGATAGCTAAACTTCAGATAAATACTAAATCGTATTCAATACAGTTATAAACGTTTATTAAGACCGAATGCAGAATAAAATCAACAACGATTGTCGTCGTGGAAAACCCAGAGATCATAGAGCACCGCGATGTAGTACTTCAAGTATGCATCATCTACGGTGTATCAACATTACGCTATCTCCAAATTGTCCACTTCCTAACATTTTCTTCCGTTGTCCGTCTTCATGGCTGCCACTTCTCTTCAGTGACAATAAAGAGGCCCTCACGCTACGACGGCTCACTCTCAAACCTCCAAATTCAATATATTTAACTGGAAGCCACTGATCATGAATAAATAGTGCTAGGGCCAATCATCATCATGAAGAATGATATCCAAATCATTCCCAAAAAATAAACAAAGATTTTACTCTGCATATATCAAAGACACACGACTACATTCAAGTAAGTTATCATCACAACACATCACCCCTACACGCCAACAATGACGCACATTCAAAGAACGAAGTATTTCTTAATGCAGTTACCCGGGTACAGCAGTGACTAATGGCCTGGAACATGACGGTAGAGCTGTTGGTCGACGAAACGTCGTGTTGTACCCGGGTGGACGTTCGACTGCTCTTTCTACTATCGAACACATTAATAATAATATCGCTAGAACCACGGATCCGGTTACCGACAGTTAATACGCACATAATTAAATATATAATTTTTAATAACTATGTTTTAATTTAGCATTTAAATATTTAACACAAACTCAATAATTTTTATTAATCCTCCGTGAGTGTGGTTGTAGAAACGTCTGATGTCTTCCTCTCTGCCTGCATCACAAAATATACATTGATTTCAGTATCTCCCATAGTTACAACGTTACTAGATATCTTTAGCTGCCTCCTAAACCGGTTAAGGCACGGAGAGGGGAAAGCTGCGACCCCACAGCTAACCCCTCTCCCGCCATCAGAAGGGCGTGGGACAAGTACCAAATGCCCGATCTACCTGATGCATCAATTTTAGGTGAATTGCCGGGTATGATCCTTAAAACCATAACCCGGAGGCCTTAGTTAACCCTTGACTACCTTCCTCTACCCTTCCGCATCCCCCGATTCAAATCCATTCCTATGCTATTAAAGGGGAGTTGCCACCATGTGGATTACCCTCATGTAGCCTGTTACATCCACCCCACCCCCCTGTAAATAGTACGCAAGCGCCTCAAAACTTGTCAGAGCAGTTTATGCCACGAACAAAATTGAAAGAAAACAAGAAATATTTTAAATAATTTTTCACAGAAACGTTGTTTTTCTCCGGCATCAGATAATAGCTCAACTAAATATTGTATTTCCCTCTCCTGCAAGAACAATTCTTGCAGGTGGCGCCCAACAAACAGCATATCATTAGTTAAGGTGACCTAAAGCTCACCACAGACTTACGATTATTATTTAGAGAATGATTAGTTGGCCTATCCAACTTTGATCACCTTGACACGTGTCCGATTCCATCGCCAGAGTTCATACTTCTGTCACCGCAAACATCGCTGAACCACCCGTTTGCGTCTACTGGAAAAACCCTGAAGAAATCACTCGTTGTAGCAGAAAAGACCAGAAGACCAACTGGTGGGACGATCCAATTTCTGTTGCTAAAGTACCCCAAGACTCTCACCACTAACAATTTTAATTTTCGTATATACTCACTGGATAATGATCAAACATTGGGAAGGCTCAAGTAGAACGTTTTTAAACTGATGGATAATATTTATGTATTATTTTAATGTAAATGCATTTGCAATGTTTTTATTGAGAAATAAAATTTAAAAATTTTAATTTCCCTCAATATGTTAAAATAGAGGCTAATAATGTCGCAAATGAATTTTTTTTTAACACGGACCCGATAATTTAACAAAGACTATCAAGCTCTATGGCTTATTTTCCAACGCTCTTTTCATTTAAGTAAATTATTTTCATTTGACTCATGAAAATTTCTTACTGAAGAAAAAAGTTGTTTACATTTCACATAAAGCCTCTTGTTACTTGACGTTCTGGGAAATTGCCAGACTGTATTCATTTCTAAGTTTAGTAATACCTTAGAATTTTATAACGTTGAATTAACTATTTACAATTAAATTTTAAAATAAAATTAATATGATTGTTCTATATCTTTGCACATAAGCGCGACTTTAATCAGCTTATGTTTGACTTTCGATTAAAAGCAAAATATTCTGCTTAATTAATATTTATTTTAATTAATATTCGTCCATGATTTTAAATTATAAAGTTTTAGAGACAATTTTGAAGTTTGAACGAATATCATCTGCATGTTGTTTATTGTAGAACAAGTCGTGAAACTGATTCGGCTTGGCAATGTGCTCGAATTGAGAGCATGTTTAATTCTGGGAACGGAAATAACACTTTGTACTGTTTTTTGAAGCCCGGAGCGACCTGAAATAAATGTGTTGGCGTTGAGAAATCACAAACACAATACACATCGTGATAGCTCTGGGCTACTGAAGACGAACATTAATCATGTTGTCCGCGATACGAGTGTCAGCGGCAGAACATTTACGCTAAATTAGGTGCTAAGTTTTCTTTTTCAGAGTTTGTGAACTAAGGAAAATGGCTTCCCCGGTTTTCCCAATCCAGTCACAAGAATTAACGACCTTGCGCGACACAATTTCCTTAGCACGATGTGAACTTTTGTTTTATTTCAGTGGAGCAGCATTTATATGAAGAAAAGATACTTTCCTTTGTTTTTGTTTGTATTCTTCTCACTTTATGTGAATGTCTTTCTGAAACAAATTCTTTTAAAAGAGAGTAATATTTTGTAAGTGTTAACTTCGAAGTTTCAATAAAAAAGTCAACTAAATATTATATTTTTATGTTGACTCCGTGGGTTAAAATTCAACCAATATTATTTATAAATACTTTATCCTTTTACCAGAGTCTGTTTCTATTTTTAGACATATCAAGAATGTATATTTCTTTTTAAAATTTTTCTATATACTGTTATTAAAAAAATTATTTAAAATGCATCATTATATTTTCAGACATAACCGTAGTCCATGCACATTTATTTAATTGAATATTACTTTTTATTGTCCGTTAAATACGCTGGTCCAATTGCGGTAAATAAATTTAACCGACTTATTTTAAAGTAAAAAGTTTATAGAAAATACGAAAGTCCCCGTGAGCTAGCAAACGGCGGAAAATCAAGACTGACACCTGAGAGGTATTTTGGCCTGTAATGATTATTTTTAGAGTAACTGGATACATGATGCCAACTCCCCTTTAATAGCATAGGAAGGGATTTGAATGGGTGGATGCCGAAGGGTAAAGGGAGGTAGCCAAGGGTTAACTAGGGCCCCCGGGCTATATTTTCAGGATACTACACGGCATTCGCCTAAAAGTGATGCAGGACGAACCCTAGAAAACCTGCATCAGGTAGGTCGGGCATTGGGTACTTGTCCCACGCCCTTCCGATGGCGGGAGAAGGGTTTGCTGTGGGGACGCAGCATTCCCTTCTCCGTGCCTCGTCCAGTTTGGGAGGCAACTGGCCGACTGTTCCAATGGGAACAGTGAAACAAATCTTACCGTATGCCCACGGTCTGTTACCCCGGAACATACACCTCTCAGAACAGGCCGAGGTGACTAATAGAGAAATTATAGGAAATTGTCCGACGACGAAACATGAATAGTTAAAATTTGTGGCTGTTAAATCCGAACCAAAGTTCGTTGAGGACATAATTTCCATTTGAAATAGAGTTTCTTAATTATTCACACTGGACGTTAGAAATGTAAATGCGTATTTCCGAATTTATTTTTAGTAAGATAAGTACGTTTTGTATTTTGTATGAAAAATAAAAAAAATAAGTAAGTGTGAAATGTTTAAAATTAAACCAATTGATACAATTATTTAATGTTAAGGTTTTCACATTTAAATTCTCATTTCATAGACGTGCAACAGGAAGATTTCAAATCTTTTGTAAAAAAGAAAGTTACTTAAATTGTTGATTTTCGATGAAAAATTATCTTTCTTTATTTTCATGTGGATGTTAGACATTGATCTGATCGTACACAAATTCTGTATTTACGAACCTCGAACGTTTAGTACACTTTAAAAGTATTACAATTACTTTAATATTCTACTATACTGATAGCTATCTATCATATTTAACTAAAACTTTAATGATTACGATTTGTGTCCTAATTAGATGGGTCAAGGTAAATAAAAACCATATTTAATTTAAAATATTTTATAAACCCTTTCGATATTTTACAATTATTGATAATTTTTAATATTTAAAAATCTAAAATTTTGAGTTATGTAGTATTTAGAGCATCGATTACTTCGTATTTTCTAGTTTCGTGGAAAAGTACGCAAGATTGGATAATTTGAAATTATAAATGCATGCGAGCCAATACCACAAAACGTCTCCTCTTTAATCGGCGGATTAAACAACCTGTGTTCACCACAAAACTAACGACCGTGGAACCACACTGGATAAAACGTGATACAGACTATTTGAAGGTTAGTATTTGGTCACCATTAGTTGTTTCCACACCACAAACAGGTGAAATATCTGTCATTGCGGAAATCACTGTTTATCCTAGCTACACAGAAAAAACTGGATTCGACATCAGTTTCGTTAGTTTTCGCATTATTTTACATGTTAATTCCTTCTTTTCCCACCAATGGCGCCGTTGCCACTCTCATGGAGTTACAGGTTTAATTTTGACGTAAACTACGTTGTGAGTCACACTATCCAGGGCATACAGTAAGAGTTGTCCGCTATTCCCATTGAAATAGTCGGCCAGCTGCCTTCTAAACTGGTCGAGGCACGGAGAAGAGAATGCTGCGTCCCCACAGCAAACTCCTCTCCCGCTATCTGAAGGGCGTGGGACAAGTACCCAATTCCCAACCTACCTGATTCAGGTTTTTCTAGGGATTTCCCTGCATTTCTTTAGGCGAATGCCAGGTAGGATCATTAAAATATAGCCCGGGGGCCCTAGTTAACACTTAGCTACCTTCCTCTATCCTTCCGCATGCCCCCTTTCAAATCCCTTCCTATGCTATTAAAGGGGAGTTGCCCAACGTGGACTACACTCATGTAGCCTGTTGCCCTAAAAAAATCACAGTATCGAGAAAATACTGTGCATCAGCATGTATCGCAACATAAGTTTAAACGTCGCTTTAAGATAGTAAAAAATGGAAGGGCCAGACGACATTAAAATTGGGTTTAGATTGACTACTTATGCTTAATTGTAGTCGTTTACGAACATTTTGCATTCAGAAAATAGATTAAATGCGGTCCTACAGCAGCGTCAAAAATACTGCACAGTTATGTAGGGTTGTTGGACATGATTTTTTTTTAGTGACACGCTACATGATGGTAATCCACGTGGTGGCAACTCCCATTTAATAACATAGGAAGGGATTTGAAATGGGGGAAGTGTAGAGGAAGGTATCCAAGGGTTAAGTAGGGCCCCCGGCAGTTCGCCTAAAATAGATACAGGGGAAACCCTAGAAAAATCTGCATCAGTTAGGTCGGGCATTTGATACGTGTCCCACGCCCTTTCGATGGCGGGAGTGGAGTTTTCTGTGGGTTCGCAGCACTCCCCTTTCCGTGTCTTGACCGGTTTAGGAGGCAGATGGCCGACTACTCCGAAGGGCCGTATGCCCAAGGTCTGCGACTCCGGAACATACACCTCTCAAAACAGGCCGGGATGCCTCGGCTTGAGGGAACCTTAGTTCAAAAAACCCCTAAGGTAGCTCCCGCCAGATTTCTCTGGGAAGATTCACTTGCGAGAGAAGCTCTCACAGGTTTCCTTTGTCGGACATGAATTTCCATCCATTTGAAATGAAAATGGTTCAGAAATTACTACTTCGAGATTTAAGACTGGAATATTTCACAAAGCTCTTAGAAAATATTGAAGCACTACTGAAATTAATTTTCGTCAGATCAGGTCCATTTCCGTCTTAGCGGAAAATTTTCCGTTAATTAGAGTAGCCTATAGAGTTTCTTTAAATTGTTCATACAACTTTATAGGTGAAATCAGTGAATTTCTGTTTTATTTTTAATTTTAATTTTGTGTTTCAATGTTGCTCGAACCAGACTGATACCTCAACCATTTTCTAATTGCTTTGGCGTTTAGTGTTTCCGACCATTATCAAGGAACTCTAATAAGATATTTTTTCTAATGTTTTCAGAAACATTTACTTTGTATGACCTAAATATCTTTCGATAGAAGTTGCGATTAACAGCCTCGACTCCAGACGTAAGGGCCCATTGTCGTTGGGCTGACCTTTGCTCGGGTCCACGTCTACAGAATAAACTTTCGGATGGAAAGCCAGGTCCGTGAACTGTCCATGCGGAAGAGGCGCCAATGTTTGGGACTAATGAGAGTGGAAAGGAAGCGACAAGGGTTAAATTGAAGGAAGAGATGCCAGAGGAAGCCGGAGGGGAAACGTGCTGCCGCGGCTCTTTGTAGCAGTACAAACCCGGTAATTGGGCTGTGTTCGATCCAGTCCAGTGGCTAGCGGCGTAGTCCATTACAGACCACAAAACTTGTCAGCTCCTAGTCGATATGGATTCTCTCTGTACTTAATGAAAACGCTCACAAACCGTCCTGTCTTCTCTACATCAGAAATATTATTCGTCATGTGAGTTATGCGGTCCCAAAATAATATCTATTCACAAAAAATATACAAATCGAGAAAAACTAGTTATTCAAGTTAGTTTTAAAAAATAAAGTATTTATATTCCATTATAAGAATGACAACAATTACCATTAGCTTCTTGGAGTCTTGCAAAGTGAACAGGTGAAGACCAATTCACAACCAACATGCCACATGTAAGTATATAGGTATATCCGAACTGGCTATGAAACAATTATATTGTTATTGATAACTGTTTATCGTAGAGTCGAGTCCCATTATTTTTAATGGAGCTGTGTTCAATTCAAAGTCCACACCTAGAGGGCTACGATCTATAATTTTCGTCGCAGTTTACGAGAGGGTAAGTCCAGATCGTGAATAATCACTGCTGCTCAAACACTTCAGCTGGAACGTTTATCCAGGCAACAAATGGATCGTCTACCGGTGTAATTAATCCATTCACTGTAAACGGACGACCGTCGAGCACATGTCTGCTTCATTGTTCATGCCACCACACTTGCAAGTTGTAGTTTGTAGATCAAAGACGAAATATTCTCGGAAGTTACCCTAGCTAATATTATTGAACGTTTAAATTCACGATATATTATATAATAGAAACACTGTCTTATAAACTGATTATTTATCATGAATATTCTGTATTGAATTGGTATCGTGTGTTTAAATAATTGACTAAGGTTTCTTGTACGGTTTGCAAAAATTGTTGGGCTTCAGTTAGAAAAAACTTTGATAACGATATAATTTATTTGTTTAGTTGAAATATACAAAGCACAACTGTGCATCATCAGTTTCTTGGCCTCCAGGTCTGAGCATCGTTTGAAAGTATTTCTTCATGCATTCCTAATTTTCTCATCCTATCTTAGAACTATCTAGACTTACGGAAGCTCGAGCTGCAAATTAAATGTGCTGAAAAATGTAAGTATCGTAAATTATGTGTAGTTAATCGTAACAATTGTGGAAAACAATCGTGAAGGGTGAATGTCGCTCAAGTACGGTTATATTGTTAAACACGTTGTAATCAGATTTCTCAGTAGTTTTACCTTACAGTATCGTAAAAGAGGGTCTTAAATAGTAACAGAGATAATTCCTCACTATGTTTAAATGGCCAACAGAATTGACGGTTACGAACTATTTTTGCGTTAAATATTGCACTGTTGAAGCATAGACTTTATGTCATCTAAATATTGATTAATGTAGTTCTGTGCCTGTGAAGTATGGAGCGACATTGACACATATGTTGCGAATAAATGGTCTCATTTTCCTCTAGTGTAACAATAAACATGTCACACATATTCTGCGGCAGCTTATTGCACAGGTAAATGTTTGCAATACGTCATCCATTATACGTCACAAAATTAAGGTCAATATTAACAAAGCCGTTGAATTAACTACGTAATTGTGTGTGTGCGAGGCACAAATTCAAGAGCAGTACTGGATTACAGACTGTGGAAACTGAACTTTGAGCCCGTGTTCAACTCTTAATATAGTTATAATCACCGCCTGACAATGCACCGTTTTACCCATTGTAGAGATTTACCATTGTTGTGGAAACAAGTGCAGATCCACCATTTATGGCGGAGAAGATGCAAACAACGGATTTTGCAGCTGCTGATTAAGTTAAATAAACGGCGCTTTTAACACACTAACGTTAAAGAGATTAACAAACTGTATAAGCATTTGTGAAAAATATTTTGGCGTTAAGGTCGTTGGAAAACTTCATTTCAATATAATTTCGGCCACAGTCCCTTACTATCAAAATTTTGTAAAACTTCATATACCTGTAGATGTCGCAAAATAGCGACGAAATTTTGTATTTTTGCAATTATAAATATTTTTCTGACATTAAAAGGCTGTGTTTTATTTATAATCGATTCAGTTAAGGCACAAAACCTACTACACAAATCTATGAAAAAATAACAACTTCAGAAATTCGGCAAATAATGCTTGCAAAATATTTATAATACATTTTTTTATCTCAATATGAGGAAAGTCAAAAAATGAAAAGTGATAGCGTTCTTAACATTACAATTTTGCAATGGCTGTTGACGTATTGTGTTTAGTATAGAAAAATAAAATAAATCAAAAATGTTCAGGAAACAGCAGTTCAATTTGTCCTCACAGAAACTAGGCATAATCACGAAACGTTGATGTAATTATGGTGAAAAATGAAAAGGTGAGAGAGCGAGACTTAATGTGAAAGTTGAAACTTTCATAGGTCAAAAGCTTCTTACTGGTATTAGCTCAAAAGACCCAAAACCAACAACCGGTATATGGAACATAATTTAATTATAATATATATGAGAAAAAAAAAGAGGTTGGTAACATAAATGTGACGTCAAATAATTTACATGCACAAAATAAATATTAGCATTAATTTAAATAAGTTGACACAAGGTAAAGAATTATATGTTTTGGGCTGCGTTATTATTTCGTCAATATTAAATTTTAGAGAAGATTTCGACGCCATTGGAGCATAAGATTTCATTACTGGATAGCCGGAAATACTAATTAATTGATGTGATTGAATAAAGGCACGAACAATTAACGTTCAATGCATAAGTTGCATTAACGTGTAAATAATGTTACAAAATATTTAATATCTATTATAGTAATTTAAAGACCATCCTTTCCACAACTATAAAACCCCTCATCAGTTTCTATATAAAATATATTTTAGTTACACTTTCTACGTCCAGACATCTGCTCTAAATTCCGCAATTGAACCTGAAGAATAGTGAATAGAACAAAGTGATTAATTTATATTCGTATGAATGACAATATAAAATAAAATTCAGATACTTGCTTCATTAAAACCATTCCCTCAAAAGAGCTAACTTTAAATATAAGATTTTTAAAGTTAGAAAGACTTTTTAGGTTGTGACCACATTTTACACTCTCCGTGATTTTTTTTATAAATGCTATGTACGTAGCTGTTTTACATTAAAATTAAGCCAAATGCCTTATTTACCTCAATTGTGAGTTTACTTGACTATTGATTACCGTGGTTTGCTTCTGGGAAAACTTATTACCGAGCAACCATTCAGCTCCAGATTTTTCTGAAAATTACAATCTGTATCTGTATGACAATTGCGTTTCTCTTCTTCAACTTTTCCCAACGTTGTGCCAAATGATTTGTCAAATTACTACTGAACGCTCCCTCCGCCGGTCTACTTCTCCTCCACGGAGATTTTTTTATTATTATCTGAGGTGATTTCCGAATACAAGAGTTTATATTACAAACACTCAGTGAAAAATAACCAATATCCAATATTTCTACTCATATCTTTATCTACTATGTGGTATGTATAGCATATATAACGTAATATTTTGGTTCAAACAGAAGTTTCACCGTTTAAACATTTAATTATTAATTTCACGATATTTATGTCTATGTAATATGTGAATAATTCTCTAAGTAGTGATGTTATTGCACCTGTAAGTACTTATGACGGATAACCTTTCTTTCCATAATTGAAAAAAAATAATTTTCATTGTCTAAAGAAGTTGATTCAGATAATAATATATTATACGTAAAATACTTCGCTTGTTACTTCTGCAAGTAGCACGACAATTAAATCGAAAATAACTTGTGAAGGTCGTATTTCCTATATAAAACATGCCTGCGTGTTGCGTATAGCGTCAAAAGTGACTTATCAATTAATTCCATGATAACATATTCTAAATGAATAGTTTAGTGTAGTGAAAAGTAAGCGAATATTCCTGCTAATAATTAAAAAGCATGACGCAGCTGCTGCACAAATTTTGAATACGGAAACATAGGACCATTATGCAACTGCCAGCAGCAATAAGATAATGTCAGAGTTCACAAGGTTCCTGAACAACCGAGTGGGAAAGTTTATAGCTAGAAGTTGTATAATTTAATAGTATTAAAATAATGTAAGAACAGCGTTGAATTTTTTTAATATCCGCGATTCAAGCTCGCTTGTTAAATAAATACGGTGTAATTAGATCATTGCAATACATTTCAGTTGCCCGGAGACAAATAAATTGCGGTATGTTTAATTAATTACGCTCGGACACAAAATACAATATTAAATTACACATATTATCTTCATTAGTTTAAATTACAGAGGGAAGTGAATTATATATGATATGAAGATATATATTTATATATGATATATAGGATGCACCAAAATATTATGAGCACCTTCTTCATAGCTTCTGAATGTAATACAGCAGCTACTCGGCGTGACATTATTCGACGAGTCCTTGACACGTTTCGGGAGGAAGCTCTCTCCAGGCGTCTACCCATTTTTTTAAAAATTTTTGGACGCTCATTTGGCCTTCTAGAATGGGTCTGGTATAGAATCCCGCTACACACTTGCCCGATGCACGTTTTACCGACAAAAATATCCCGATTGACGTTTTCCCGACAGGTCATTTTCCCGAAAGGTGAGGTTTTACGAAATAAAGCATAATATTAATATTGTAGAACACTTTATAAATCCCGTTAATCATTACTGCGTGGAACAAATTCAACCACGTATCACTTAAGATCCAGGAACAACCCTGCGGAATATAGATAAATCTAGCCTCATACCTGTCCTTGCCTTTAGGGGATGAAATTCGACCCCAACAGCATCGAGAGTGGTATTGTGAATCCGAGCGACCCCGCAAACTATTTATTTGGCGCAAATATAGGCAGTTATCGCATATTTTGAATTTTGAAAATGCCACCCCCTTCTTCCCCCAGCCGTAGGGGTGATACAGTTATCTTAATTCCTTGATCTTAAGTGATACGTGTACCAAGTTTGGTTGAATTTGTTCCACGCATTAATGAATAACTTAATTTACAAAGTGTTCTCCATATTTTATTTCATGAAAACTCACCTGTCGGGAAAACGTGAATCGTGATAATGTACTGTCGGGCAAATGGCAATCGGGATTTTGTCCTGACGGGAAAACGTCAATCGGGATATTATGGTGAGAAAACGTGCATCAAGGCATTTTCTCTTGATTTATTTTTATTATAATATTGCGTGCATGCTAAAACTAAGAAATCTAAATAAGAAGAATGTAAGGAATTTTATCTCTAGCAAAGTTACGGAAATAAACAGGCTGAGGAAAGTCAGTCCGGAGTAAAATCCAGCGCTGTCAGTGTCAAAAGGAAGACTTCAGGAAAGGAAAATAGGAAAGTCGATAACGTGGGGTTTTTGGTTTTTAATTACCGACCAGAGGCATAAACATAAAAAAGAAACCGCTATGAAATTAAAGACAAAGTTTATTAGAAAAGAAGCAGACTAAGTATAAAGTACCCAGGTCGAACATGGTTGTAGCACGGCTGATTATTAAGAGTGGCTCCGACGTTGGAGAGGAGAACCCCCTACCAAGTGAAAAACCCACTTGGAGAAGGCGGGGAACAAACCAACGCTTCAGAACCAGACCACGTGATCTGCTCAGGGGCCCCTCCAAAACCGGTTCAAACGGGGTTTTAACCGAGGCAGCATCGTAACACTACACCGCCAATTTTCTGCAGATCTAGCGTCACCACTTGAAACCCACGCAACCTCTCTAGCCCGAGTTGAAAGAAATTTCTCTCATGTGTGTGGTAACGGAATTAATAAAGAAGTTTTGCATGACTTATCCCATCTTTGTCTGCTATGGATAGAAAGAATGTATTAGTACATTTAACTATTGCGAGCTTACCTAACTGCGGCTGTTTTCGATCTGAATTTCCTTTATTTGTTTTTTAATGACTTTCCAAATTGTTTTAATCTCATTAGCTGATTTCCTAAAATGCATACATTTTGCAGCTTTCATGACTTTTTCAATACTTTACAGTATTTCTTATAGTAGTTAATTATATGGTGATTATAACTATCCCTTACTATCAAAGACATCTATTAGGACTACTATGAGGGATTAATTAAAATCAAAGAGCCAATTGAACGTGGATCTAACGTGGGGTGAAGGCTATATAACGTTACAATGAACGAACTGGCTTGGAAGAAAATGAAAACTCGCAGAGAGCGTCCAAATTGCCTCTACAAAGCTGGAAACTCAAGTGCAGTGCAGTACAGTACTGTGAAGTTAGCCGCCCCGCAGAATACAAACGCAACGTTAAATACCGAGTTAAAATTTCATCCCCGATATTAGATTTATTAATTAAATAGATAATAGATTATTTTCAACAGTGATATTTTTTCACGAATTTATTTCGAAGATTTAAATCAGATTAACAATATTTTTTTCTGAGGTATATCAGCTACTTTACTCAAGAATAGAAAATTATGTATTAAAATAACTAGTAAAACGTGTGCAGTTGATAATTACACGATAATGTTTGTTTTATTAATATAAATTACGTTTTTAAGTTAGTTTTTTTAGGTTTATTTCAGCAGAATTAATCAGAATTCAAAGTATAAGAAAACGTATCTCATAGTTATAAGAATGAAATAAGGAAGTAGAAACACCATCAGACAATTAAATCTTGCTGCGATTTAAACGATAAATAGAAGCGAAATGGCATCGGTGATTTAACGTGAAACATCTTTAAGCACGCTGTAAATCTGGACAGTGGTGAATGCGTTACGGAATTTATTATGACGCTGCGAGAGAGAGGGGGGAGAGGGAGAGAGAGGGGCGAGAGGGAGATGGAGTAAGGGAGAGGGAGAAGGAAAGAGAGAGAGGGAGAAAGAGGGAGGGAGAGGGGGAGGGAGGAGGAGAGAGGGGGAAGAGAGGGATCGGTAGAGAGGGAGAGAGGGAGAAGGAAAGGGATAGAGGGAGAGAGAGGGAGAGGGAGGGAAAGGGTGAGGGAGGGAGAGGGGGATAGAAGGGGGAAGAGAGGGATCGATAGAGAGGGAGAAGTAAAGGGAGAGGGGGAGAGAGGGAGGGAGGGAGAGAGAGCGAAAGAGGGAGAGGGAGGGAGAGGGAGAGAATGGGAGGGAGGGAGAGGGAGAGGGGGGAGAGAGGGAGAGGGAGGGAGAGGGAGGGAGAGACTGACGAGCGAGTCCGTTACACAATAACAGTCACGCCCAATTATTGATTTTCACGTGAAATTATGGCACGGAGCGATACATACTTTTTAAGTCTGCTCCAGAGCATCATCGAAATAGAATTAATAAACATAATAACAGTAAATAAAATGTGTATTTTAAAATATATTAATTTTAGTCGTTCGATGTTGAAAATAGTAGCTGACATTGTCATTGAGAATAAAAGGAATCAATGGTGGTATATGCTGAAAGTTGAGCTTCATACAATTTAGAGGCGAGAGGTAAATCGTAGTATTTGTATACTCATTCACTTCCGGTGTGTGGTTCACCAAGTACACCAATTTTGTAATCGAGGATCACGAATCTTGGGGACGATTTGATAGAACAAGGAACATTTTAATTGTTTTTTATCCATGTACATTGAAGTTGACAGAAAAATCCCTCCAAATAGATCAAAGAGTGCATACTACTTGAATTCGAGAGGGCTTTAAGTAATATTTACTTCGTGAAAATCATTATTCATTAAAATGAGATGGAAGGTCACACGTGGGGATCGTGGATTGGCGCAGGTGTAACGTAAGGTTCTATTTGTACCGCATGGTTAGCATGGAGGACCTCAGGGGTCTTTTTGTGGCCGGAAGAAAAGAGCACCTGCCCGGAGCGACCAGGTAACGACGTTAAGCTCAGATTCGGTGTCCATGTTTAATGCAGTCGGCAACTTTGCACTCTCGCGTGGCCGGAGTAGAAGCTACTTCTCCCTTAATTGAGGACCTCGCAGATAACCGTGTTATTCCGAACAGCAACCTTGTACCGTTAGAATTCTAATTTGGCTTGGTTTACTGCAGGAGGTGGAGGAAATTGTAACCGTTCCTCTGGCCCAGCATTTAGCCAGCACTGAATGGAAAATTTAAATATTCATCACGACCCAACGAGAAGACCAAGAGTGGAATTTCTACAAACCTTTTAATGGCACTGTATCAAATTAACCCATAATTTGTGTGTCTATATGTATGGGCGAGTATTTAAATACAATTCATTTTATATGTATTTATGTAAGTGGACACATCAATAAAACTATCTTCAATAACATATACACGAGTACGTCTTATAGAGTTTACTTTTTTGTAATATAAAATTGGACACATCTCTTTTTAATCTAAACCTCTGTCAAAATTATGGTGACGTTTACTTATCAATTAATTAATTTTTCACTTGTTAGAGGAAAGAGAACTAATATGTATAATATTGCGTTATATTTGAAAATCAATCATTGCGATCGCTGAGTCAGATTCCTGTCCCCAACACAAAAGGAATACAACTGGAGACGCGACTTATGCTTAATATTCTGTTCGTAATGTAGATTTGTAATTTCAAATAGCACTAAAACGTTTATTATTAAAATAAATGATTGTATCAAAGCGATACAACAGGTCGATAATTTTAATGATTTCAATTATAATGATATGTGAACAACGTTTCTACAACGAACGGTCGCAATTATAAAATTGACCTAAATTTTTTGTTAGGGCAAAATGTTTCTTCAGTTTATAAGAACAATGGATGAACCAAATTTGATTGAATTACCCAAATACTGAAAGTAAAAAATTTAAAATTTCTTAACATGACCATTAAATTCTGCGATATGGGGCCTCAAATTTTCTAAAAAAATTAAAATCGACCAGAAAATCGTGTTACTGAAGTAGATAAGTCAATGTGAAGATTATAATTCATCTACGACTTAAAAATATTTAAAATTTTAATATTTAACAATCTAATATGGAACCCACACACGTGTCAATTTTATAACAGTTTTACAGTTGACTATTCACTAGTTGTAAATTGTAAACTAATAATTGTATTGGAATTATAAATTAATTTCTTTTCTAAAGAAACACAACTATTCTACAAAAAATTACTTAAAAAGGGAGGAATCGTCCGCCCACAACATCGGAAATAAAAAAGTTCTAAGTAAGAATATATAATAATTTAGTCGTTATAAAACACTACAAATATTAATAAGGTAAAGATTATTTTTGAGTATATTACAGTAAAAATTTTGAAATATTAATGAATAACTTAAAGGGAAAATTAATAGTAAATTGTTCAAATATGAGAAATTGTGCCCCATTATTCTCGGAGATTTTGATATGAATTAAATATACATAATATCAATAATTGTATCACTTTTTCATTTTAGTTTTTATTTCAGCTAATGTGAGCGGCCGACGGCGAGAAGTGTTTTTTTGAAGACATTTCGGGATTACTTATGAATTCAAAAATTATGAGCATTCTTTTTGGGGTGTAGACAGGCTATGTATAGGGTAATCCACATAGTGGAAACTCCCCACTTATAGCATAAGAAAGGGATTTGAAAGGGCGGATGTGGAAGGGTAGAGGAAGGTAGCCAAGGGTTAACTAGGGCCCTCGGGCTACAGTTTAAGGATCCTACCCTGCTTTCGCCGAAAAGTAATGCAGGATAAACCCTATAAAAACCTGCATCAGGTAGGTCGGGCATTTGGTACTTGTCTCACGCCCTTCCGATGGCGGGAGAGTGATATGCAGTGGTGTCGCAGCTTACCCCTCGCATGTCTTGGCCAGTTTAGGAGGCAGCTGGCCGACTATCCAATAGGAATAGCGGACAACTCTTACTGTATGCCCAAGGTCTGCGACCCCGGAACATACACCTCTGAAAACAGACCGATGTGCCTCGGCTTGTCGGAACCTTAGCTAAAAAAACCAGAGAGTTGTGAAGGCATCCCCAAAGGTAGCCCCCGCCAGAGCTCACTGTTATAAGAATTTTTTTTAGGGTAACAGGCTACATGAGGGTAATCCACATGATGGCAACTCCCCTTTAATAGCATAGGAATGGATTTGAAAAGGGGGACGTGGAAGGGTAGAGGAAGGTAGCCAAGGGTAACTAGGGCCCCCGGGCTATATTTTA
The DNA here is from genome assembly GCA_037074705.1 of Zhengitettix transpicula. Taxonomy (NCBI): domain Eukaryota; kingdom Metazoa; phylum Arthropoda; class Insecta; order Orthoptera; family Tetrigidae; genus Zhengitettix; species Zhengitettix transpicula. Next base: position 45,941,449 of record CM073591.1, on the reverse strand, counting down.
AGGATTATACCCGGCATTCGCCTAAAGAAATGCAGGACAAACCCAAGAAAAACCTGCATCAGGTAGGTCGGGCATTGGGTACTTGTCCCACGCCCTTCCGATAGAGGGAGAGGAGTTTGCTGTGGGGACGCAGCATTTCCTTCTCCGTGCCTCGACCAGTTTAGGAGGCAGCTGGCCGACTATTCCAATAAATGTACTCGAGAGATGACAGAAATTATTATTGATATGCTCTTAAAATTATGTACTATTAGAATCAAGTTTTTCCGCGTTTCATTTAGAAATACATTTTGCACCTCGTTTTATGATATTTGACGATAGAGGATATATATAATAAGACCATCAAACGTACCTCAACAATGCGCGCATTCTATGATATCGCTGCCAAATAATGCGATCCTAACCATCTCCTTTGACCAATCTACATGTTAGATGTATGTCCACTGGAGTATAATGGCCCGCTGTAAATTCTGCACCTAATCCAATCGGATCTGTCGGTTGGCAAACCCTCTAACCAGTTGTAACCGTGATGGTGTAAAGTGGGCGTTTATTGGCAAGGATCACAGTAACACTTGAGCTACATAAATTGTGCCTATCTTCATTACTTATCTGACCTTCTCCATCGTCATTTGCCGGAAAACATACTGACACAATAAATCATAAAATAAATGGGGGATTGAAGACAATAATGCGAATTTTAAACTAATTTCCTAATAAAAAAAAAGATTTATTAAATTTTAAGCTGACAAACTGAAGTTGTACCTAATCTTTGAGACCAATGGAAATGTATCCTGAAACTATGAATCTCAACGCCCATGTACGCGCGTGATAACCCAACAGTTATTTCTATGAATGTATAAACTGTAACCACGATTGAGATATGCTCAATCGTTGCGTGAAGAAATTTAATTAATTAAGAGTTTATTCATTCTTTTCTATGATTCTTTGTGGTTGGAAGAATATAGAATTCATGGTTCAAGGTATCGACATTTTAATTCAAGTAATATGAATCAATATTATTATTGATCATCACTTGGACACTAGTTCCGCTGGTACACATAAATAAATTTCTTATGGATGAAAAAATGTCAAATTAAGATTAATATTACAATTAAAGAATAATAATTTTATTTTTATTCAGTATTTACCAATTGTCTACAGATTCAGAAAAGACTATATTCACTATAATTTATTAAATAACATTTGAATCAATATGCTTCTTGAAAGAGTTACTTTGATACAAATACATAATCGTTAGTCGTTAAATATCTATCAAGATATAAAGTTATTATTTTTGAAGAAAACTGAACAGGAAAAATTAGAAACATTCTCAAATAAATAGGTGATCGTTAAATTATATTTATTGGCAGTTTTCCTTATTGACAATTGACGCTCAAGTAAATCAATTAATGCAGAATTTCGGAAATTTTAATAAATTACACACCAGTCTGTCTTTTTCTTGTACGAAAGAACCATTTTCACTACAAATAGCTGATTTTTTTCAGAATATTAGGTAAACACAATTAATAGCTTAATGAATGTCAGATAATTAAAACAAAAAATTTAAATAATTATTAAGAAACCTTTTTGCAGTGCCTTTAGAAAATAAATAGACAACCTTGATAGTATACGTTTTTCCATTTTATGCATAATTCCTTTATTTTAATTTATTTTTATATTTCATATTATATATATATATATATATATATATAATACATTTATTATTTTACTGTTTATATTTCTTACTCTACATTAATAAATGGAAAATATTTCTTTTGTTTGATGATACCTTTCGACGTACTCTAATAATTATCAGAAAACTCCAAAACTAACGTAGCAATGTGCTCCACACATGCGTTTTTAATCAAATATATTGTCATGAGAAAACAAAACAGATTTAATTAAACTTTTGGGTCTGTTTATTTTATCCTGAATTGGGTTTTGGTTTTCTATTTCATGTTTATGAAAAACCTTATTTCAAAAATATTAGATTATGTACGTTATATTTATATTATACTATATTATTCTTTTCTCTATAACACACGGCGAAGAAAATCCAAATGGATTCTTAAATGCATTATATCTCTCTTATGTTATATAAGTAGACACCTGCCTTTTTATTTTCAACGGATTGTTTCCGAGCTCTCGATCAAAACATTTTTGAGCACTGTACTGTGTCAATTGTGTCATACTATATTAAAAACTACATCCATATTTTTAAAATAAATCTCAAAATGAACTTTGTAAAAACACATAGCTGACAATGTTGTATACGGAAACTTTATATAAGCAGTTTAAAATAAACCTAATAATAGACTTTGTGTGTATATATATTTCTGTAAATGTTTTATCCGGAATTTTTTTTTAAAATAAACCTAATAATGAGCTTTGTTTGTAACTACTCACTGCCGTCAATATTTTATAATATAAAGTTATTAGTTTCCAAAAAATACTTCATAGGTACCAGACCTATCGGAGGTGCTCCATAAAATTGCGAGAATATTTAATTAACAACACCCACAGTGTAAATGAGGTGACACATGAACAGTCCTATCGACCGTTTCCGTTGGCGACCTGGGCCACCCGCACAACACGGAGCCCACGTTTGCTGCTGAGAATAAAATCAAGTATGATAAACAGAATCCACCTCGTCCCTAGTCGGTATAGTTTAGCCAATATTAAACACTCAGAGACTGAGAGAGAACAGTCTCATATATTTAATTGTTGAAACTTGATATATCATGAATTTTACTCCCTAAGTATGAACTTTCTACACTTGCATTACATTTTAGTCAGGAGAATACTGCATCTTCAAAATATCTGATGGACGATAAATAAATAAATGGGTGGATTTTTCATTTTTAAACAATAGGAGTTTGACTGGAGAGCACCCACGTAGAAACCGGGAGTGATTCCCGGACCGGTATAGGTTTCTGCATTCTTTAATCACAGCATTTGAATTTTACATATTTACAATTTTTAAGAACTTTTTGAAAGACCATCAATGTTTTAACGAAATAATTTATAGATTAAATTCAATTATCTGCAAATAATTGAATATTTGTGAAACGTAGCATGCTAAAATATTACGGTATTTATAAAATTAAAAAAATTGCGTACGGATGAGCTTGATACTTCTCGGAAATAAGTGGGCACTCAATTCAGCAGTATTATTTGTAATAGAATACAAATGGCATTGGGTTGGATGCATGGACACATGAAGAGTTTTGTCAATACGATTAAACCTCGGTAATTCTAAAAAGGACTAAAAAACTTTGTCGAATATTAAAATATTTGAAATTTGTATTGTATTGTAATGATCATATCTCTCCGATTTAAATAATTATTGATTTAATTTAAGTTAATTGAATATTGGATTATTTTAACGAATAGTTTATATGACATTGCCAGTATTACTAGTTTACTTTTGTTTAGGAGATAGGTAAAATATTAATTCATAAAGACTGTTTAACATTGTTGGCTTGGCGCTACGGCTAACTCCTTGTGTTGCGAGAAACAGACATTTAAATGTTTCTGTGTCTCAGAATGATAGAAATTATGTGATTGACGAAATTCTGAGAAGCTTGAAACCTTCACGGGAGGAAGGCAACGGAGATTCAGTCAGCGAGCAGAGTATTACCTGTCTGGGTCACGCTCGTTAGCCGTCGATGCCATCCTGGCATCAGAATGTGTTCTCTTATTAGACATATTTATAAAAACAATTTTCTCGCAGGGAAAATTTCTACGGAGCCAAACGAGTTTTTGAACTGGAGCTAATTATCTCGTTCTGTGTCCTGCCGTGACGTGGACCAACGCGGTGATCTGTCCTAGAGCTCTGTGGAGGAAACACCTCTACTTTGCGGTTTTTGGGACGGACAACTATAAGTTCTACCGAGACCTGACGCAGAGAGGCTGTCCCAGATCCATACATGCGTCGAATTGTCGTACGGAGGCCATGTTGACACTTTCGTGGTGCTAAGGACATTCTACAAAATTTAAGATATATAAAGTAACTCTTCCGTTAAGTACTTTCATTTAGGAAAAATAAAAACAGTCTAATTCAAACCTCTGTTTATGAGTCACCGAATATTGACACACACAACCTGTAGAAAATGTGATCTCGTAAACTTCATTATAAAATAAAACCGTTGTAATACTTGTATTAATTTGTTGAAACTAGAAGACAATAGGCTGGCCTCCAAAATTTTGCAGTACATTGTGTTGTCAGTAATGAAATCTGTTACTAGTGTTTATAAATGTCTTTGTGGTTGAATTGAATTTTTATCCTCGACAGAATCAAAGCGTACGGCGGGTAAGCATCACAAAGGGCGAGAAGGCGCAAAGCTGATAATGAATATTATTTAATTATTATCCTCGAATAATTATTATTACTGTCTATATTTAAAATATATCTTTAGCTCTTTACAGTAAGTAATCTTAAGTGATTTGGCATTAAATTTCACTCATACTACATACCTAAAAATTAATTAAATCTAAAACATTTATTGAATTAAGCAATTAATTATTTTTAATGGACTTATAATCTCAAAAAAATTTGTTTTACAGGTCAATTAAAATTTTTTTATGAAGCTTGGAAACCCACATTTTGAGATAAAGCTCAATATTTCTTTTTCCTCCGCTAAGCGTGACCAAACAAAGCTCCATTCCGAATTTCATCAAACTCGGGTGCGAGTGTTCATCGTAGAAATGTTCTGATATTTATTGTAACATAAAACAGTTACATTTTAAATAAACGACAAAGATTTAAATACCGCTTTATTTTTAGCAGTTTCGTTAAATTGATGTACATTAGCTAATTACATAAAAATATGGCATGTATACAGTTAAATATATTTTACAAATAAGGTACATTCTATATTTTAATTGCAATACCAAATATATTTCCAATGTTATTTATAGCACCTGAAAGCACACAAGTTAAAATGTATTCATCAATATTGAAAATTTGTTTTGTAGGTAAATGTGTGTTTTGTTTAAATCGAATAACCTGAAATGCTAAACTATAGACAGTAACCGCATTGAGTATAGGACAGCACCAAAATTACGGATAATTAAACACGTTATATCGGATATCACATCACAGTAATGGCTTTCAAGTCGTTAATTCATATGAAATGACCTACAATGAAACGTTTCATTATTACTAAATGCTGGGTTATGTAGACCTAATGACTGATATACTTTTCACTGCCCACCTGTTGTTAATTAATTGACATTGACTTGAACTTTATTGTCTAGTCCAAATCAATACTATAAAATTCACAAACACTTAGTGAACGAACTATATTCGTAAATTGAGTAATTTTATAAAGTGTATATTACAACTTAAATAAAATTTTAATATTGGATGTGTAAAACTGAAAAAGTATTCAATAGATCTAAAAATTTCATATAATTTATTCGGAGCATAAATAGTGACACAGTTACATAGATTAAGCAAACATGTTACAGTAAGAATGAAATTTAATAGTGTTTGTAAAAATAGAAAATAAATATTTGAAATATCAGTCCGAATAGACAAAAAAACTATTGAACATCCAGTGGGACCTTAACTCTCGTAGGAAGAAACTTTATGGAGAGTTGGAGTGGGCTACCTTTGAGGTTGCTTTCTTCTCTCTCTCTGCTTTTAAGCTAAGGTTCCCACAAGCTGAGGATCCTCGGCCTGTTTTGAGAGGCGTATGCTCCGGTGTCGAAGACATTAGGCATACGGCAAGATTTGTTCTCTGTTCCCATTGGGACAGTCGACCAGCTGCCTCTTAAACTGGCCGAGACAAGGAGAAGGGAATGCTGCACCCTCTTTCATATCCCTTCCTATGCTATTAAAGGGGAGTTGCCACCACGTGGATTACCCTCATGTAGCCTGTTACTCTAAAAAATACTCGTTATGTGACTGAAGTAATTTGACTTAGATTTATTCCAAATCCCTTATTCTTGTAAATTAAATAACATGAATTCCGCCATCTTTTAATTATATATCCACTTCACAATACAATTAAATACATACGGCTTAATGGTTCGGACTCTTCTCAACTAAATACTCATAATTTGTTTCCCAGTTTCCGTCCTACCTAAAGTGGGAGATAAATAATATTTTTTCCCCGAAATTCCTGAAGAGCAACGATAGTATTAATTTCAAAATAAATGTTTATGCTTAACAAATCTGTAATACCTATTTATCGTTAAACTATAATTAATTTATTTTTATCTTTACCGGTTATATGAATGAAAACTTTCGTATATACGTTCATACATAAATTATACTTTACAATTTACTTATTTCGACACAATGTTAATTGAAATTTTTCTGTTTACCATGTATAACATGCATCAGCTGTAATTACGTTTCGTTTGAATGATTCCAAAGAACTACGAAATCGCCATTTAACTATTGAAAATAACTATTCTTATGTTTATAATATCCCCGCCTTGCAACAGCTTATCGATGAACGATCAAAAACACGTTTTATTTCTGAAGTTACAGATATTCATTTCCTGTCTGGGTGTTTTGGTCACATTACTAACGGTAAGAATTTCTATTTATAAAATAATATCGTAATTTAGTTTAAATTGAATAACATCATGCAAGTCACAAACATTGCATCTGGTAGACTTTAACTATGACGCAATAAACGAACTTTACATCGTGGAAAATATTATCTTAAAAAGCAGATTTAAATATATCTTGATTTTTACTCTACCTCTTCAATTTTTGTTCAATTAATATATTTGTATATCTTCTTTTCTCTTCTCCGTAAATTTTTTTGTTGCACTGTAGTGATCCAAATACGTATTCAAATTTCGAAACTCTTTTAATAACCGTTTTTATAGCGTGTGACGTATTAAATTTTCAAGTACAACGTTGTGATTGGATAAACAACTTGAGCTAGCTTGTGGTTTCCAAAGCAAACTGTGAAAATCCAACAGCCAACTGGTAAACACACTGAGCCAACGCAAACGTTACAATTAGCATGACAGGAACAGATCATATTGTGGGCATCGCCGCGAAACAAACACTTTCACTATTTTACTATTTATTAATTATCTTTCATTTATCGCTGAAATCTTACTTGTTTCAATTATTTTCCCGGAAAAAAATTAGATTCAGGGATAGTGTTAACACAACTTAAATATTGTCCGAAACATTTTAATCTCCAATCTGTACCAATATTTAAAATTTTTTATTAAACACATAAACAGCAGATTCAACAACATACAATATCCTACTGTCTCTCGTCCCGAAAAACCTCAAGCCAAATTTTTTCTCGTACTCCACTATTACAAATTTATACATCACAAATTTATCCAAATATTCAAAGAATATAAAATATCCATCATTTACAGATCCACTAAAAACTCTTTCCCAGTTGATAATAAACCACAAGGGCCCACTTGACACCTACAACAAACATTGTGTTGTTTACAAAATCTCTTGCTGTAACTGTAATTCCTGCTACATAGGGCAAACAAAACGTTCCCTTAATGCGCTTATCAGGGAACATATATATTTAAAATCAAACTTATATATCTGTAGGATCGAAACGTATCATCAATTCGAAACATTTGATTGGCAAAATGCTAAGATTTTAGACATTGACACCAGGTACAATTCCAGACTCATTTCAGAGATGCTTCACATTAAATAAAACATCACAGCTATTAATGTATAAAACAGACACAATGAAACTCAATAATTGCTATGATCCCTTATTATTACCTGAACATTTCTGTTTCCCATTGTCGTTGCTCCCTTATTGTTACGCTAACCCTACAGTTCTCACATTGTTGTTGCTATTAATGTATAAAACAGACACAATGAAACTCAATAATTGCTATGATCCCTTATTATTACCTGAACATTTCTGTTTCCCATTGTCGTTGCTCCCTTATTGTTACGCTAACCCTACAGTTCTCACATTGTTGTTGCGTTTTCATCGCTTTTGAGTTTTGTCAACTGACAAGTGCAGTTGTATCGCTCTAGGCTCTTCTTCGCACCTGAGGAGAGGGACAAGGATCCCAGAAACGTTGTGTGGTATTTATATTATCATTTTTTGTCTGAATTTGCTATCTTTATTATTCTTTGTTTTCAATCAGACTTAAATATTTCAATTTTTTCATTTTATTAAGAACTTTTGATATACGATTTTAAATTCCTCATATTAATAAAATCACTTGTAAATATCACGTCTTTGAAACCGAATAACTGTGACGACATCTATAATTTCTTCATCGTCTATTAGTACTGACGTTTATAAGTTACCTTAAACTATAGTTTGTGGTAATATTTTATAATTATGTATATAAAAACAAAATTGAGTAATAAATACAGAACATCAACCTATTCAAATAACATTCGTAGCTCTCATGGAGAATAAGGATTTTATTGCGTCTGATCAACAGGTTGTCCAAGAATCTTCCCAACAACTTCCTCGCGACAAGTGTCGTATATTTCAGTGATGGCGACCATATGTGAATATAGAAGATGGCCGTTTGACGTCGTACGCTATTCAGAGTGCGAGGGAGCGCTGTTTGTTGTATTGCCTTTTTTTCTGTAACTATGTGCTAACTTGAATATGTTCCACAAAATTTCAATTAAGCAATGACGAAACATATCTTATAATTTATTGGTAATATTACATCTAAAGAGGAAGAAACGACATTAAAACTAAGGAAGCAGTAAGAATAATGAGCATATAACCGGTTCACAATAAAAACGTATATAGTTAATACTTTATGGCACAAACATGAAAAAAATGTTTAACTTGTAATGGGTAAAACTTAAGCAGAAGTAAAACGTGAATTTAAATTTGGAAATATAGGAAGCAATAAATTCAATAAATAAATCTTTGGTGAATTTTTAAGAATAAATTACTTTATAGTTGAATCATTTCGATGAATCGTCAAACGGTTTTAAACTTCTGTAGTAATATTTCAGAAAACCGCGAATCAGGTTCCTGTTCGAAATATAATAGTCGTTTTATTTATATCTTAACATAAATTTGAAGTTCATTGTCAGCGGTAAGCATATATTTATAATATTCATTTCTGGATCCAGATTGAGTTTTGAACGTACTTATATGAAACAATACCATGCGAAGAATTGTGGTACTCCATTGAGAACAGATTAAATCTCTTGATTTTATATTTAGCTTCGATGTGGATATAGTTTTTACAAATTATTCTGCCCAAGACAGATTAAAATATGTTCTGAAATATGAAACCGTTGATTCTAAAGTCCAAATTTTTCATGATGTCTGGTATGTAAATTTCGGAGTAGGTTTTGATACGATTTGTTACTACTATAACGAACTCTTAAATCCCGCGCAGTTTCCAAACTGGACGGCTTGAGCTCCAGAATATTTTATTACGTCACTTGCAGAGCATACGGAACAATCTGCAGCAGATTTCCACTTGTTGCTTTGAGTGTTAATGTTCAAGACTAGTTTTACTACGTTTTACCACGTTGGTTGGAAACCACATACAGTTCCCTTCACATTTATTCAAAAACACACGACAAGGGTTAACTCATCTAGAGTTTCGCAATTTTATTCATATTTAACAGAATTGACTGCTTTAAATTATCGCCGAATTATGAGGGATGGAAAATATTTTAGAAACAAAAATTATGACATTTGTCATTTAAAATTCTTATATATATATATATATATATATATATATATATATTGTAATAAATAGACAGATATCAATGAATTAGATTAATTGCCTCACGTTGGTGAAGCCGTAATGTAATGAATAACCAGATATTAATTGAATTCAATGGTTCGCCACATGTTAATGACGCCAATTTGTAATGAATTGAATATTAACAAAATTTAAGTAATTGATTAATGAATTCATTTTATTTTATTAAATTTAAACGAAAAGGATTCAAAATAATTTACTAAATTTTAAAGTTCAAAAAACAATTAATTTATTCCAAGTAAAAAAATAACATTTCTTGACGTAATTATTTACATTTGAGTTCATGCTATTTTTACAGATTTTATCAACTCTCATCTCAGGGTCGTTTATTTGGGCCTTCTAAATAAAGAACCAATCTTTTACAGTTAAATTAAACAACCAAATTTTCTTACAACATTAGAATTTAAACAATAAAAAAAACGTGAAACCGAAATCTGACGATTTGATCCTTATTTAACGTTTAAAAAAACCTTTATTAAATTTTTTTCTACTTACAGTCTTTGCTGGTACCAGGCTTTCGTTTTGGGCTCTGATGCACTATACACTTTTCACATCTTACAGGCCATAATTTCACTGAATTTAAATTGATTACAAAACATTAACCAAAACTTCGGTATCTATCAACTGGAACGATTTCTCCATACAGCTCCTGTGATCCTCCGCATAAAGTCTATTTCTCGCTGGCAAATATGGTATATCTCGTTCTAAGTATTGGTCAGCCTGATTGTTATCAAACTCTTTCTCGATTAAATTCACTAACAGTCTTACTATTTGAAATTTTCCTACGCGTGGCTTTGCAACTTTTCTCGACGAATTTATGTCCTATACTTTTACTCAATTACTTTACTGTCCGCAACGTTTACTTGATCAAGTTTCTGCCCGCGACTTTTCTTGATGAATCTCTGCCCGCAACTTCCTCTGTTAGACTGCAGTTTTAGAATGCCTGCTGCCTACAAAGGCTCGCACACTTATTTACCCATTGTTGTATTATATTTTCACCGTTAAAAATCCACAACAAATTTCCAATTATCAAATCATTAATGGCCTCAAATTAGTATTACAATATATTGAAAAATATACGTGTTCAGTGTATTCTCACAATTTATTTTCAGAGTAAATAAATAATACTCTACAATTTTAAGTAGATGGCTTCGAACATTTACGGTTTTTCAATGTTCACGGAATTAATAAGAAATTAGAATATTGGTCTGGGGATATAAATGCAAGAGACTGATTGTTTGTTGTCATGTCGTTGATAAAGAAAGTAGTTTCATTTACCGATGTGCATAAGTATTATGGTTTTTAAAAAAGCTATAAACTCAGAAAAAGCTGTACGAATATTAAGAGAGTAGTTTAACGTTGTCAGAAAAATTAACTTTATATATATATATATATATATATATATATATATATATTGTAACATAATTATGTTACATTGTCGAATTATTGCCATTGTCGGTGTCTTCTTGCCGGATATTGTTAAGTACTATTTTTTGGAAGGCGCGCGCAGTTTTGGCGAGGCGATCGGCATGGGACTCGTCAGTGAATAGAGGTCCAAGTATTGCAATGTAGAAAGTGTCATAAATAACCACGCCCTTCAGATATTGAATGTTCTCACTGCTCGGGAAATAAATTAATTATATCAAAATTGTTTTGGTAATTTCATTCCAAAAAATTACCTGGCGCCCGTATCAAAAATTGAGGTAATTGACAGAGGACAGCAGGACGGACGCTACAATATATATACATATATAATTCGTAATCTCGCCTACAACGAAATAAAGTATTAATTTAACTCCACTTTAGTAACTTAGGATTTCGTAGTTCTCAAGTTCTCGGAGCAAGTTGAAATTTGGAGTGCGCTAGACGGGTAATTTTGTTTTTCATGACTTGTAATTCATCAACTTACATGTGGTTGAAATGAATAAAATTCTAAAGTGAAAGTAATCTCACAACTTAAATATTTTGTTCGTTGGAAATTTAACCTGAAATGGGAAAATATGTCTTCAAAGCTTAAGAGGCCCAATAAACAATAATCATTAAAGTGTTAGGGTTACAATTGAACACTATAAAAGTTGAAATCTTTTTAGAAACTCTGTATCATTGAATTAGCCTAAAACTTGGTTAAATGTGTCGAACAACTGCATTCGGATATAGCGTCAGCAACAGTGTTAAGCCCCAGCGGATATGGTACAGGATTCTGTTCCGCAGAGTTCATGTGTGTGGAGAACGTAATATCCGGGGATTATCAATTGTTTCCGCTCTTCCTGCAGCACAACATACCTTTGCCATTGTTCGTAATATCGATAGCGTTTTAAAATCCACGACATACTTCGGCTAAGACCAGGAGACCTACTGAAGGTAGAATTGTACTACTCAGCCTGCTATTAGTAATCGTATTCGTACAATCAATTCATGACTACAGAACAAATAAATGTTATCATTACAAAATACCATTACGTACCTTCGATATTACTAACATAATTATATCCCTCATCCTTCATTATGGTAACAATTTTTTTTAAAAAAAGTAGATATTGCAACGATGCCATTTCTTATTTCCTTAAGAAATACTATGTTTTCCTTTTAAGTGAATTAATACTATTAGTCCACAGATGAATAAATAGCGATATTACATCACATGAAAGTAATATTAAACAAGAATTGCCTAAAACTAATGATATTTAAGCATGTAAACTTTCCAGATGTAAATTGTTAATAATTTTTTCGCGGTTGAGCACGAGCTTCATATCTCTCGACGTTGACATTTCCGTGGCCATTCTCTACCGCTGTCTTCAGACATGTCACTGCATGTCGTTTGTGCCGTATTTTTAGACACGGACTTCAAGAATCACTCCTGCGTTCTGATTGGCCGTTGAGAATCTCGATTCTTGGAGTCAGAGCCTATAAAATACGGCACAAACGACACACAGCGACAAGGCTGAAGACAGCGTTAGAGAATGACCGCCGAAACGTCAACGTCGCAAAGGCTGAACTTGTTACTCAACCGCGAAAAGTTTGTTAATGATATTAATAAACACAGTGGAACTTCGATAATTCGAAAATTATTGATGGTCCTTTGTATTTCAAATTAAAACAATGTAACAAAAGTCACATTCAATTGTAAGTTTAAACACGTTAATTACATGTTTTGGTTCCGATATGTCAATCGAAAATTACTCTTAAGGAGGCCTTTTTCCATCTCGATACTTTAATTCAATTTAATCATAGCATTCATGGGTTGTGAAAGTTTTCTCTCTATATTCTTGAACTAAAAATTCTAAAACCCTCGATCAATTTACATAGAAAATCCGTACTTCATTTGATGTCCTAAATTTAGGCCTTGTAAGAATTATTATTTATAAATTGTATGTGAACAGGATTCAAATCTAATGGATGGAGGATTTTGCACCGGATCAGGAGTCTGGTTGGCATTTTTCCATCCTGATGTTTTAATTATTAGAGGAATGGTCAAGAAAGGCGTTCTAGATGTTCTTTATATCCCATTACTTGAATGGCATATTAAATGTAATTATGAAGAAGATAGTTCTTGTGTACCATGCATTGAAACTAGTGACCAGAATGAATCATTGGAGCATGGAAAAATTAATAGACGCACGCTTATCCGAAGACCAGTTTTTGTTTCAGGAAAGGAGTAGGAGCAAGTAGGATGCAATCTTAGCTCTGAGGCAAGTGATAAACGAAGTGATGCAGACAATCCAACCTACGTTAATAGCATTTGTCGATCTAGAAAATGTATTTGATAATGTCAATTGGAATGTTCTATTTGAAATCATTCACCAAATAAGTATCATCTTTAGAGAGCAATGACTCATATTTAACATCTACAATTATTCCCCGTGACAGCAAAGAGGAAACAGCTCATATGCAAAAAGGTGTCCGGCAAAGATGTCTTCTTCCAAAACCTATTCAATCTGTATGTACAGAGGCGATCGGCAGAGTAACAGAAAATTCAGCTACTGGAGTATCAATTCATGGATATGTTGAGGTTCGCAAATGACTTAGCGGTAATTGCAGACATTGAAGTTGACCTGCTAAGCAGAATGAGCAGAATAATGTAGCAGGAAATCAATATGTGAATAAACGTATATAAAAAAATGTGGTCGTCAATGAAAAGAGAGGAAACCATACAGCAGTAAAGTTAAGTAACAAAACACTGAAAGAAGGAGAAGAATTTGGTTAGAAAAATGACGAGCGATGGAAGAAGCTGCAGAGAAATAACAAGCAAATTTGCTCTGGCCAAGATCGCATTTAATAGTGATAATAACTTACTTATTACAAGAAGCATAAGTCTCGAAGTGTGGAAAAACTTATTGAAGACGTACAGCACTGTAAGGCAGTGAATCGTGGACGATAGGAGAAAGGAAGAGACTATTAGCTTTTGAAGCCTGGTGCTATAGGAGAATTATGAAAATTAGCTGCAGAACGAAAGAGGAAGAGATCATAAGAATATGAGAAGAAATATGCTTCATGAAACAGCTAAAAAAAACGAACCCAGCTGACGAACCATAACCTCCGACGCAATGGACTGTTGAAGAAGTTAATTGAGGAAGCCGTAGATGGCAAGAATGGCAGAGGAAGGCCCAGACTGGAGTACGATAAACAACTACTAGAAGACATGAATTGTACTTCATATTAGTAACTGAAAAGGATGGCGGAGATGCAAGAAGAATGGAAAGCTGCTTCCTACCAGCCTCACGGTTGTTGACCTAAGTCATTGTTAACAAAGAAAAACCCGCCTTGATTGTCGTCTTTAAACTTTAAAAAATGTTATAATTTAAAGTACTAAGAAAATATGTAATTTATACTACGAAAATTTCAAAATCATATATATATATATATATATATATATATATAAATATTGTAATGATTAAAAAGGTGGTCTTAATTAATAGGAATAATTAACAAAATTATTATGTATTTGAAAATTTATTGTTGATAACTACACATTAAAAGCCCTGCTTTGCACGTCGAATTCCATCAATTTAACAACCAAACATTTAACATTTTATTTTATTAATTCGTGGCGTTCTATGAAAATATAGCTTTATAATTTTACAGTCAATTACGTTGAATTTCTCATTATCTCAGGGTCACCACTGGGTTTGATAGGAAGAATAAATACAATGAACTAAAATATTAACAATCCAAACTCATTGAAGTTAACGGAATACGATATTAAATACAAAAGTAAAAGAAAACGAATGAAAAGAAAAACGCGAACGAAATCTGACTATACCCTTTAATTATCGTTTACAGTCCTTAAAAATTGTTTTGTACTCACGACAGTGCTACTGGTACCAGTTCGGACTCTTGTATCTAGAAGTCAACACCCACTAAACAGGCCATTATACACTGATTCTACTCATTAGATTTTGAACACACGGTAGTTGCTCTTGATCTCTGCTCTACTGGAACCTGCATCATCTCAACCTCAGCCAGTTGCCGGACGTACGTTTCCTCAAAGTCTCTCTATGCGAAAGTTAGTTGAGTTTGTGAAGCAAAACTTCTGCTTTCAAACTGCGATTTTATAAGTCTCTCCGTCAAAACTGTTTACGTACGTTTTATGTAAACAATTATATCTCGCTGTTGGACTTCCTAGATAGCCCTATTCATAATTCTGGATCCGCAGACATTCACTGTTTCTATTTCTCTATGTGGACCGAACTGCTATGTCCCAGTTCTCGAAGCCGACTTCACGCAGACTGAGTTCCTCTAGGCGCGCGATATACAGTCTCCATAGTTAACAAAGAAAAACCCGCCTTGATTGTCGTCTTTAAGCACCCGTACCGCCAACAATTACATTATATTAAAAACAATTAATAACCTGTTTAATTGGTATTACAATATATATATATATATATATATTGAACAGCAGATGTTAAAACGATAATTTGTAGTTCATATAGTAAGAAATTTAATCAATAATTTAAGGTAAGTACTTTAGTACTAATACAAGAACAAGGAAAAGAAGCTTGTATATCATATCAAAGACGTACAGGTCTGTAAAGTAAATATCAAAGAATATAGAATCGAGCTTGCAGTTAACTTTGAGAAATAATTTCACTTGACAAGGTTTTGTTCAAATCAATGTCTAGAGACTCGGCGGCAATATTTGAAGAAAATAATGTTAGGAGTATAGAGTTTATCATCAAATAATGTACCTTGTTAACTTGGAGTCAAGGAAATAATGTCTAGTATTATATAACATAATGTGGTTGGCGGTCGGATAAGCTCGTGCTAGTACGGAAGGAATCCGTCTTGAATATTAAATAACATTCAACGTGTGTACAACAGGACTAGATTATTACTAACGGAGTTTTGATGTATGTGTGTTATATTTATAATTGGTAAATGACATCTGTTAAGTCGAAGGCTACGGTTGCTAGTAAATGTACTATACAATTTTTAGGGTTGTCAGAATATAATTAAATATAATACTACTCAGGCAAACAAGTTTATGGAGGCCCGAATACAGCAGCTCAGTGAGTGACGTTGGGTGAGGTCAAGCCACAATATTGGATGGGACGCACAAACACAATCGATTAATTGTAATTTATAGTGATAGACATTGTGTGTGTTTCAGCAGTATAGATTTATATTTTACCGTATGTAATTATGGTAAAGTATACTAATTCTTCTCTACAAAGTGTTATTCTTTTTCTTTAACAGACGCCCCAAAATATACTTTTTATACTTTAGTAACCGACGATTAAGCTAGCTCAGTCCGGTGGCCTCTGTTACTACTTCTTTAGATTCATTACGCCAATACAATTATTGATCCGGTGCGAAATATCTCCATCCATAAAACCTAACCCGTGCTCATATACAATTTACAAATAATAATTCTTACTTGGCCTAAATTTAGGATCTCAAATGAAATAAGATGAATTAAATTTCGAATTTTAATCTCAAAAGTTATTAAAATTTCTATCCGGATTAATAAAATCATTATAACAGTGATCCCGTCATGCAGTTTATGAAATAAATAGCGTGATCTTTTTAAATACACTGTAAAAGAAAAGTTAGTAATTATTTTTCAAGGAAAGAGATAACGTAATTACAAACTTTTATTATGAATTGCACTGTTTTACTTAACTCTAGTTAAACCTGGGTAACTCTATTATAGAGTCCCAACAGCCAACGTGGAGGACGAGTGCAGGTTATTGTCAATGCCAGGCGCTCACAGTGGAAGCTAAAAGCAGCTTTAAAACAGAATGACCGGTCCGGTCCAGCATTGGTACTTAACAGAATGACTGTAGAAGGAGACCAGCGTCACTGTGCACCGTCGTTCGTGCTCGGATAATGTGAAAGTGATTATCAAAGACGTCACTAGTCGACTGTACGCAAGTAGTTCTCGAGTATTTCCACGTTTCTAATGAAATTCACGTGAACGGGGAGAGAAAAAAACAACTTTTGTTTGGTTTGTTATTTCCCGCAAAACATCAAGTAATCTAGTTACAGGAATTTAGTGCTTTTCGATGTTACGAAATTACAAAGGAGTAGCTGTTAAAATAGTTCTCTT
The DNA here is from genome assembly GCA_037074705.1 of Zhengitettix transpicula. Classification (NCBI taxonomy): domain Eukaryota; kingdom Metazoa; phylum Arthropoda; class Insecta; order Orthoptera; family Tetrigidae; genus Zhengitettix; species Zhengitettix transpicula. The sequence goes on along the minus strand of CM073591.1, from coordinate 45,924,186 downwards.
CCTAACAGCGACCCCTTAATGCAGTTTATTCGTAATTTCTAATAAAAGAATTGTGAGAAAAAATTGTAAAAAATTTACCAGTTTTACGGAGTAAGGTGAAAACTTTCCTGTATTTTACGAGGAAAATAATTATGGCGAAGTTTATAGGTGCGTTTATATCAGTAAAATTATAGAAATTTTAATTCAGAAACCATTTTAATGTTTCCATTCGTTGCTTATTCGAATGAGGCATTTCAATCATTCAGAATTTTATATATATATATATATATATATATATATATATATATATATATAGTAAAATAAATAAAAGCCAACTATAAATTGGGAGGAGTGTAATAAATATTCCTGCAGCAATTTGTTTCATCTGATTACTTTACCATGTACACATAGATTAGTTAAATCTGTTATCAGAAAGAGACTTTAGATTCACATACGAACACGGTTTATATAAATTCAATAAATATGGTGCAGACGAATAAAATTATTGAGAAATTTCTCAGTTATCTTCATATTTTGTAGGAAATGACATTTTATCCTCAAAAGCACTTAACTTTCTTATGATATTATATATATATATATATATATATATATATTGTAATATACAGATTAAAATAATAGTAAAAACCTCACGGTGGATAATTAAAGGGATTTCTATATTTCTATATGAATTTTAACTTTTAAAGATAAACATTTAATACAAATTTCTATTTAGTTTTGATTCTGTACATATCTTTTTAAATAATTGCCACAGCTTTTAATGAAATGCAAAACAAAATGTTACCATAATAATGATTAAAAATGCTAAAAATACATAATAAGTAATCATAAACATAATGTGTTTCATAAAGGCACATACGTCAGGATATTAAACCTATTTCTGTAACTAATTATTTCTCATTTTATAAAGTTTACTCATATTATTCAACATGCACGTGAAATTCAGTGTTCTGGACGATTGATGAAGTAATTTTAAAATAACCTCTGAAAATATTATTCCGTGCGTTTACATTAAACGAAGCTAAATGAAACTACGAATTTAAAAATGCCTTAAGCAAGCTTGTAAATTTATATCAAATATGTATAATTTACTTTTAAATTTATTTCTGCATAAAAATTGTTTCTGAAGGCTTATTTATTATAGCGGCGAAATATGGTCAATTTGGTTGTAAAATTCATGCCACACGTTTTTATGTAACGAGATAATGATTCCGGGTATGAAATCACGTACTGCTGAGGTTTTTTGACAAAACCGACTATGTATTTCTGCGGCCCCCGACATCACGCGTGTTTGCGATGCACAATTCATTTATTTAAAAACTGCGGCAAACTCAAGTGCGGCTTTTCAGCAGCAAAATGAAAATGTTGGCGTGTTTTATCATTGCATTCAAAGACGAACGTAGTTTCTTTGACGAACTCGGACACACTTCCGTTTATTTCAAATCCGATGAAACTAAAAAAAATATACAGTAACTGTAATGTATGTCTGAAAGTCATGTCAAATTTCCAAGGTACATTGAAATTTGAAGTATTTGTGAGTGACTGTAGCAAAGTCTCCAAACTCTAGACGTATATAGTGTCCCAAAATAATTCATAGTAATTAAAATAGAGTTATTTGACTATATAATATTATAATGACGTAGTTAGGTATTCAAATAATTGAAAACAATTGAATAATAATTTAGATGTCTGATCTACTCAAATACACTTTACATTTAAGTAAAATCTCAATCGATTCAGTATTAATGCCTTACAAAAATAAATATTTTTGGATTAATTGGACATTTTTAAACGCAAATAGTTTATTTAAAAAAAGAATTGAACCAGAACTTAACAAAGTTAGATTTGTCTACTTTCTGATTTAAGCCGTAAACATTGCTGGAATCATAAGTTGACCCATAACTTAAAGTCTGTTTACTTACGTTAGTTTTTATAAGTCACAATACAACGTCTTACTTTGTTTTTGCTGAACACAAGTGAATCTTCTCATAAAAACAACAAATGTGTGTCTGATTCTATGTTCTATCTAATTATCTCATGTGAATACAGCACAAATGATTTCAACGAAATTTAATCACCCTGAAGCAATATTTTATAAATTCAGTATATTCTCTCGTACTTTATATTCTATTATCAGAGGTATTTGGGATTTTCCTTGGATACGTTATAAAAGAAGTATCGAACTGTGACGTTTAGCATGAAGCGCATTCAGAATTACTATGATTAACATTTCATTCAATGGAAACCTATTCCTGTCAACGCTGGGTATAATAGAGTAATTATTCCTTATTTTATCTTCGACTACATGTATCTGAAAATTAATAGTTAAAACTTGTAATTTTCTCAATTTGACTGGTTCTTTTCAGTGGAGCATTGTTTTTGTGACGGCAATATTCAGTTCGTTATCAATAAATTCATGTATTTTCACTGCACCGTTAATTTTGAAATTCTGCGTGGATTACACCGGAAATTTTTATCTGAATTTCTCAGACAAACCACAACCTTTGGCTCACATATGAAATATCTGTCCAGATCCATAGTCCCCATTATGCTATCAGCACGCGTAGTCTCCGAGTTGGTGGTCCCAATATTTGCCGTAGAGATTGTGTTTGCTCTACCTACTTGGTGTTGTAATGACAGGTTATTATTCTAGCAAAGGAGACGAAAATTCTTCCGCGGAATGTTAATTAATAATTAATTTTAGAGACGCATACATTGTTTACATCACTTGTAAGTTGGTTCTGTTGCATACTAAACGCTTTAAAATAACTTAAAAGTATTCAACTTTTCCCCGTTATTTTGTTACCAAATGAAAATAATTTTAGACCATCTGTGATTAAAATAAATTGTGCTGAAAGTTAATGAAAAATTTCTCTTTAGTGTGCTGAAAGTATGAAACTGATGAGGATAAATAGAAAAATACAGCGCTTTTCTTTGAACTTAGGTCTATATGTCGCAGTCTCGAACTGGTTCGTCGCATTTTAAAATAAAAAACCCTACAAAATCAGGTATTTGAAGGGCATTCGGCAAGAGTTGTCCGCTATTCCTATTGGAATAGTCGGCCAGCTGCCTCCTAAACTGGCCAAGGCATGGCGAGGGGTAAGCTGCGTCCCCACAGAAAAACCCCTCTCCCGTCATCGGAAGGGCGTGGGACAAGTACCCAATGCCCGACCTACCCGATGCAGGTTTTTTATAGGGTTTGTCCTGCATTACTTTTAGGCGAATGCCGGGTAGGATCCTTAAAATATAGCCCGGGGGCCCTAGTAACCCTTGGCTACCTTCCTACACCCTACCGCATCCCCCCTTTCAAATCCCTTTCCTATGCTATAAGAGGGGAGTTGCCACTATGTGGATTACCCTATACATAGCCTATCTACACCCCAGGTATTTGAAACCAGTGACTCACGTTTAAGATCCTAGGAATGTCAGTATTACAACTGTTGTTGTTAGGGTTTTCCAGTATCGAAGAATAAAAAAGAGTCCGACGTTTCGAACTGTAAACAACTCCGTTCGCTTTCGAATTTGAGTCAAGATGCTTAGGCCTCGATTGCCGTCTCCCAGGAATAGATTGAATTTATTGGGTTTCTTAATTTAAGGAGTTATCGGACTCGTGTGCCCAGTTCTGATTGCTATTTCTCCCTGAAAACGAGCAGAGTATTTTACCGTCCGAAACGTCGGACGAATAAGAACTATACATGTTGTAATAAATTATTTGTTATTGATAATTTTGGACTTAAAAGTAGTTTTATATCATTGTTTCAATTTTTTTCGTAGAGGAAAATCATGCCAAATAATAATAAAACTATTTTGTTTTGATAAATTTGGAATTATAATTAGTAATATATTATTGTTTTAATAGTTTTAGAATTTAATTCAATAATAACAATAATCATAAAATAAATAGACAACTTGATTTAATTTGTTGCGGTTCAGCGCCAATAAGACGCGAAAAATTTTCCGTTTCTGGTAATAGTTTGCTGAAAATCCAGGGCAATAATTATTTTTAAAATATACGTATTTAATTTTCTTAATTAAGCGGCCTTTATATTGTAGTAGATGTTTATTTATTGGTAATTCCTGGAATTTATTCGGAGTCTGCATGCAGAATAGAATCACGTATACACGTGAGATTTGAGCTGTCGGTGTAAATTTCTTCGTTATCATAATTTATTAATAGTCTCTTTATTGTAACATCCACTATAGAAAAAAATTTGTAACAATAAATATTTAAATAACTTATACCGAACGATTTATTTGGACATATAAATTAATTATCCCACAAGCCGAGGAACCTCGGCCAGTTTTGAGAGGTGTATGTTCCGGGGTCACAGACCTTGGGCATACGGTAAGAGTTGTTCGCTATTCCCATTCGAATAGTCGGCCAGCTGCCTCCTAAACTGGTCGAGGCACGGAAGGGAATGCTGCGTCCCCACAGCAAACTCTTCTCCCGCTATCGGAAGGGCGTGGGACAAGTACCCAATGCCCGACCTACCTGATGCAGGTTTTTCTAGGGTTTTCCCTGCATTTATTTAGGCGAATGCCGGGTAGGATCCTTAAAATATAGCCCGGGGGCCCTAGTTTAAACTTTGGCTGCCTTCCTCTACCCTTCCGCATCCCTCTTTAAAATCCCTTCCTATGCTATTAAAGGGGATTTGTCCAACGTGGCTCACCCTCATGTAGCCTGTTGCCCTAAAAAAAATCAATTCTTTTTAAAGATTTAAAAGCATTATCTGAGTAAGTATGTACTTCAGGTTTAAATCATTTAATTTTGAGTGTGATTCACTGGAAAGTACGAAATTTTCGCGATTGATTAAAGCAATTGCATTTTATTAGTAATAATTTCCATAATATCTGAAACATCACTAGAAACAATGTGACATCATTCAGTAACAGTAAATATCAATTATTAATAAATTCTCCCTTGACAATACATAACTCAAACAATATAATTAATAATGTTTTAATTTACTTTCAAAAGTAAACTTTCTTTAATATAATTACAATTTAGGACAGCATTTTAGTTGTGATTGAGTCTCATACTCTCAATTATGACCGTTAAACGTCAAAAGGCAATTCGAAAATAATTAAATTTTTTATAATTTGTAAACATAAATGAAACTAAAACTTTATTTCATCCAAACATTGTGCAGTTTTCTTTTGAAGTGCATTTTAACAGAGGTTTTAGAGACGGGTCTTTTTCTGGCGGAGTTGTAGAGCTCCACTTAACGCATTAAATGCACCATTAAACGTTGTGATGTTTTCAAAACTACGAGTTAATTAATTGTGAAAGTTACGGACGATGGCTGGCCTGCTAAAAACCGCACGAGTGAATTTTATACAATTAGTACTTCAAGGAGATGCGTTTGTTGACCTTTAAAGGGTATACATGTTTGAATACATACATTATTAAGAAGCGAATTATTTTTCTTGCGTTACATTACTTTTATCTACATTCTAGAAATGTAATTAAAAAGTTACTTATTAATGCATAATTTTTACAGATAGCGAGTCAGAATATTGTGGGAGAGGTGAAGTTCAAAATTCAGTTCCCAGGAATTTTGTAATACTTCCAGGGTCATTTAAATTTTAGTAAAAATAATTACGAACCCTAAAGTACTGCCGAAGTTGCCCTTATTTGAGGGTCGATTAAATAAATTCTATAATCTAATTAAAACAACATATTTGGAATTCCTCAGTATTATTCACATCGAGGCAACTAAAATTTCAATTCATTTTACAGTTTCTCATTATTTCAATCACATTTACATTCCCAGGACTCCCAAATGTTTCCTACATTCCCTTATTTTTCGTTTTCGACATATATTGAGCACATGAAACCGTTGGGATAAATAGCGGTCCATTTATAATCATTATTCTAAATGCTTAAATTTATAAAATGTAGACTCATGCACATACGTTTTATTGTTGGGTCGTCAGAGTGCTGAACGGAAAATATTTGCTCTCGCGTAGCAAATCAGCAGAAAAGGTTGGAATTGATAAATTTTGAGAGTAAAGCGATAATTTACATGAAAAATTATGGTTTAGAGGGAAATAAAGTCTTTTATGCAGCCATACGATATTATAGTTATACAAAGATATGCATAATACAATTGAATAAATTATCAGTACAATAAAAATAAAATTAATATAAGCACATAAGCATATTTTGTAAACAACGTCGAGTATTTTAGGAAACTTTATTGAAAACATTATTATTTTGGAAAAGATAGAAATAGGATGGACCCTGCCAAAAAAAATATTTCTTTTAATTTCAGGTGTCGTTATCATTTTGTTTGCACGATATGTAAAGCTAACTATGGTATTACGTTTCTTATTTCCTTAAATTTTAATTCCGAGAAGAGTTTAACAAGGCATTCATAATATACTTTTCAAATACAAAACCATATGTGGTTGACTGGTTTGGTTTTAATTTTCGTACCGAAATTCTGACTATTTGTTTTTTTAGGTTTTATCGTCCAGTTTACGATGCAAGTCATTTATAGTTACACACACCGGAAGGCAAATACCGTATTCGAAGTAGGGCCAGAAGCAAACAAACGCACGCAAGGAGAGGATGAAAGAACAACACAAGCGAAAGGCAGCGCCGCCGAAGTCACTGGAATTCCAATATAAAGTTGGGAATGCCGGCGGAGAGGATAGGTGACACACTCGCTTAGGGATTTGCTGCTGTGTTCCGTCTCCAAATTGAACTCCGCACTATTGTTGGTGAGACGGCAATAATACCGCCTTAAATATTTCAAAGCTCTCGCGTGGGACGGCTGTCTGAAATATATGTCAAAAACACTTTCGTCCGAGGCAAGCGAAGCGACGACACGGATAATTTGTTTTCTCCCATTCGAATATATCTATTACCAGATACTCGGTCGGCCAGACTTCCCAGAAACTGCTTGTAAAGGAATTACGTAAATAACGTAGTTACTTCCCCCCCTCTACAGTCTAACGTTATTGACACATGCTAAAATCACAACCATTATTCACTTTTACAGTAATTATAATATTTAAATAATTAACTAACTATATTTTGCATATGGGATTCTATTATGCACTATATTGATAATAAATAAAATGAAATAATAATTTATTAAATTAGTTAATTACTATAATAATGACTGGTGATATACATAGTTGAATTATTACTTAAAGTAAACAAAAGATAGTATAAAAAATTTAATTAATTAATGATCAATGCAAATATTAACGTACTTAAAAGCTCAGAATCAATTAATTATTTTTTAATATAATAGTTACTAATGAGACACGCTATTTATTCGGATTATGCATGACTAGCGTTGTTATAAACGTTTCTACCTCCCGACGAGTGCATCGATATATGAAATATTTTGAATAATTTTACCTTTTTATAATATATATATATATATATATATATATATATATATATATATATATATATATTATAATATAATATAATTTCACATTTTTGTAGTTTCTTCTGAACCATGCTATAGTAAATTATCAAGTATATTTTTTAGAAATGTTTTATTCATGGTTCATATTTTCTAAGTTATGTATTAAAATTCCTCATTGTTGCATTCTTAAACTAGATTTTTCTATTTTCCAGTTTCGGTATTAAATAGTTTGAGCGTACGTTTTTCCCTTTTCTGTTCTTTCAGTAGTCGATTATTGGAATCAATTTTTTAAAATACGTTTCGCATTGTTTAATGGTTTCGCTGAGCGATCAATGTTCAGCTGTGCCATCACAAGACACAAGCCTGCGAGAGGATTCTCTCGCAGGTAACCTGCGAGGGATTTTCTCTCGCAGGCAGAGCCTTTTAGGAGAGATACGAAGGGGCTACCTTTGGGTATGCCTTTTCCTCTCCGTTTTTGAACTAAGGTTCCCACAAGCCGAGGCACCTCGGCCTGTTTTGAGAGGTGTATGTTCCGGGGTCGCAGACCTTGGGCATACGGTAAGAGTTGTTCTCTACTCCCATTGGTATAGTCGGCCAGCTGCCTCCTAAACTGGTCGAGGCACGGAGAAGGGAATGCTGTGTCCCCACAGCAAACTCCTCTCCCGCTATCGGAAGGTCGTGGGACAAGTACCCAATGCCCGACCTACCCGATGCAGGTTTTTCTAGGGTTTTCCCTGCATTTCTTTAGACGAATGCCGGGTAGGATCCTTAAACCATAGCCCAGGGGCCCTAGTAATCCTTGGCTACCTTCCTCTACCTTTCCGCATCCCCCCTTTCTAATCCCTTCTTATGCTATAAAGGGGAGTTGCCCAATGTGGATCACCCTCATGTAGCCTGTTGCCCTAAAAAAAAAAAGTTTAATGGTTTTGCATGTAGTGGTACGAAAAATTTCAGTTTCAATTATACATTTGTAATAGTGAATGAATGATCGAAGAAAACGCATATATTTTATACATTTGTTAAAATATTATTAGAGTTTTTTTGACACTTGGGGACTATAGTGAAATTGTTTCAAGCAGTTTTTGCTACTTAAAGAGTGTTTTTAAACAACAGAGAGTGTAACCACTTGAGTGCACATAATAGTATAAACAATTCATAGATGCATTCTCTGGGTGATTACTTTGTTAATAATAGATAAGGTATTCAGGACTTAAAAGTGTTGCAGAGCGGTGAAGCGACGACATGGACAAAGTTGGCTTTGGTTAAATGCGATACATTTCACGTAATTAACAAGAAAGATGAAAATTAAAACTTTCAAAGAATCTCTCAATATTTATGCACTTGGTTAAATTTATTTAAATATCTTGTGTTGGACATTACAGAGAAAATTACATAAAATTTGTTATAGCTCAACGGTCTATAATCTTATATTAATAAGACTGAAACGTGGACTAATTTCTTTTAAAAAGTCATTATAATCTGGTAAACAAATTAGTGAAACATACAACAGAATTAGACACTACTGACATTATTATATATAACCTACTTATAAAGACAACATAATTTAATAATATTTTGAAATATGTTCAACAATTGGTGGAAAAGTAATTTCAAACCTACGGAGATCTGGGTCATAAAATTCGATATTGTTGTAAAAACCGTAGTTGAAGTTCCCTGAAAATGTCGCATTTGACGCAGGTTTTTTTTATATTGATTATTCTATAGAACTGAATGTGAAATAAAACATTAATAAAATAATTACGAGTACTACATTAGAAAACAAATTTCATTATATGCTAAGAAAATTGTTTAGTGTTCTTATTAATTTATTGTACGCAACTTTAGATTCATAACATCAAATTCCTTCCTGTATAATAATTCATTGTTCCCAGGTGATAAATGATACAGTACGTGGTATTTAAAAAAATTTCTGCTATTCCACGTCAGATGACGATGGGATATTTAATTTTTATATTGGGAATGTCAACACATATATGAATTATGTTTCTAATAATGTGTTATTTAAGACGTGTCAATACAGAAATGTCTCGAAAGAAGCACAAGAAAGAAGATGTTTTTCAGATGTGGAGACCGAAGAGTCGCTGAATCTGTCATGCCAAAGAACTCCTATTAGTCAACGTACACTTCTCGAGAAAATAAATGGCCGCCCCATTGTATATGCAACCAGCTCTGCGAAAAAGCAATCCAGGAATCGGGTTATCTACTGTCCACTAGCAAATTGGAACGATTTTTTCATACATTGTTGTGTAAACAGAAACAAAGTACATCGGTATTGAAAATAACTGCATTAACGAAACTACTTTGCTTTTAAATCGAATAATAAAAACGACTGCTTCATGGAAACAAAATACATTATTTCAATATTATAGAAAAAATGTAATTATAAAAATTATTTGTATTGAAAGTAGGCCAGGCCTGTACCACCTACAAAACAAGGCTGTACAACCAATAAAAAAAATAACAGAAAAAGTTTTTCAATGATTCATGATTGAGGAATAAGGTTTTTTAATTTTATTACGTAGTTTTACTGGGTTGGCGGTGTAAAAAGAGCTTTTTTGAGGTTTTATTAAATTAATTGCGTAATTATGTTTTATTGCAATGACAAAATCTTGTGGGATTCTATTTGTTGAAAGTGGTGTGAATCTTTCAGTAGATATTATTTCTTTTCGAGGTAAATTTCGTATCGAAAAATATACAAACTTGAATGTTTCACTACGCCATCATTTTATTAAAATCTTTTCAAACTCTTTAACTCACATAATAAATATTTTGATAAATTATAATGACGAAAGAGGTCGAAAAGTTTTTAAACCTTTATGACAAGGGAATGAGAACCGATAATATGCTTTACGGATTAGCGATTTGTTCCCTGACCAATGCTCGCGACGGCGGCCTGTAATTGGCTTCGAATCGACGGTTATATGCGGTTTCTCGCTTGTCATTAGAGGACACTGTGATTGTGTAACAAAGGGCGACTCCTAATTGGTGGTTCGCGGTAGCCAACGTCGGGAACTTGTCACAGATCCGGACAGTTCATCCAACTTCACGAAAGTAATGGAATCTTGGACCATCCAATTAGGACGTATATACACAAAAGTAAAGAACCACATCTTCATAAAGCCTTAATGCTCGTAACATTAGGGCGGAGCTGGCGAACAATAGGCACTTAAATCGAATAAATAACATTAAAAATGGGCATGAAATCGGTGTAGTACACAAAAACTTTATGAATATGGACATCGTCATGTGAGGTATAACGATCACATTACAGAGTGGTCTTCTAATAGAAGTGGAGAAGACACACAAAATAATTAAAGTATTCGTATTCAAAAAACAGTGACAACTATTTATATATTAACCCCTAATTTTTACAATTTCAAAATGAAGCAAGGTATATAAAATCTTGAAAATTTATTCTGAATTAAATGAAACTTCAACTTTATATTATTGACCTTTACGTTTTTGCCGTATTCAAATGAAAAAAAACATTAAAATTACATTTTTTCTATAATAATGAAATAATATATTCTGTTTCCATGAAGCAGTCGTATTTATTATTCGATTTAAAAGCAAAGTTAGTTTTGTTAATGCAGTTATTTTCAATACCGATGCACTTTGTTTCTGGTTTTTTTGCTGCCATTTCTTTTTAAATGTTTGACATAATGAAACGGCTCTGGAATGAAAATAACCTTATAAAAATTTTATTAAATGATTTTAACACTTTAATTAATTTAAATATTAGAATATTAAATTTAATCAATGTTCTGAATGTATTGTTTCTATTGTGTCTGCAGAATCTTGTCGTAAAATAAAATTTGTTTCCTAGCCAAATTTGTGAAATTGACTACGCTTTGATGCTTATTTCAAATGGTGATCCAACGACGTACGATTTTACAAGCTAACTCCTTTCGAAATTATAAAATATAAAACGTATGTTTAAAAGTTTAGAAGTAACAGACAAAATTAAGTGATAAAATAAAATAAAAAAAAACGTTCTATTATTTGTTTACTATTCCTTTATCCTAAACCGAAGCCTCTATGTGTGTTGTAGCAAAAGTCACAGAATTGTGTGTGACTAACACGGCGAGACGTGAGAATCTGAATAGCAATATGAAAAGCTTTCAACTTTGGCCGATCACCTGTGGTGTAGTAGTTAGCGTTACTGTCTCGCATTACGGAGGTCCCAGGTTTCGTAGGCGAGGGCACGGATGCTGTGTGCGTATTTATATACTGAGAAACTTGCGTAAATTAATACCCCTACTAAGATAAAAATGCAACTGATTAACCTAATGTGTTGAGAATGACCTCAGCTGATGATTGTAAATAAATAAATTATAAACATTATGTTTGATAACAATTTTGGAGATACGACAACAAAATGATATGCGTTTGTAGGGCAGACAAGTAAACTACTAATAGAAAGTATGCTGTCGGATCTGCTTTCACAGTATATAAATTTAATAATTATATTTCATGTACATCTAAAATTATGGAAGAGTCACAACAGTCCGAGAAATCCAAATACAGCGGATGCTGTGGAAGTAATATGTGAATAACGAGAAATTTCCGTCCATGTGAATGAAGGAGTTGTAGGAATTTGTCGTGTAGTGAAGGAATATCAACTGGCTGAGAAAAACCTGTGGAGGACTGGCATTCAGTTCAATTGAAGTGTAGCGACATTTGTTCGACGACTGCTCCTTTTCAATGGCGACGAAGGCATGCAGGAGCAACGCAGTCGAGTTACGGAGTACGTTGGATGTGAGCCACGGGGAAAAAAATTCTCTGCAAGGCGTGCGTTAAACTCTCAGCAAGTAAGTTTGCATACGATTCTAAATGAAGTTGAGGGTCTTGTTTCATTACAATAAAATTTATAGGAGTTATGGGAACAAATCACACCCAAAAAAAGAAAAACGCTCCGAATACTAAAGGTTTAATTTATATTATAGAGAGCTCTGGCGAGGGCTACCTTTGGGGATGCCTTCACAACTCTCTGTTGTTGTTTTTTGAACTAAGGTTCCCACATGTCGAGGCACCTTGGTCTGTTTTGAGAGGGGTATGTCCCGGGGTCGCAGACCTTGGGCATACGGTAAGAGTTGTCCGCTATTTCTATTGGAATAGTTGGCCAGCTGCCTCCTAAACTGGCCAACACATGGCGGGAGGTAAGCTGCGACCCCACAGCAAACCCTTCTCCCGCCATCGGAAGGGCGTGGGACAAGTACCAAATACCCGACCTACCTGATGCAGGTTTTTATAGGGTTTGTCCTGCATTACTTTTAGGCGAATGCCGGGTAGGATCCTTAAACTATAGCCCGGGGGCCCTAGTTAACCCTTGGCTACCTTCCTCTACCCTTCCGCATCCCCCCTTTCAAATTCCTTCCTATGCTATTAAAGGGGAGTTGCCCAAAGTGGATTACCCTCAAGCAGCCTGTTGCCCTAAAAAAAAATTTAATTCATTGGACTCTTTAGTTGGATAATTAAAAGTTGACAGAATAAAGCTATAAATATTTTTTTATATCAAATTAAATTTAATGATATGAAACAAAAACTAAATACGGTGAAATGAAAAGAATTGCGTCGGATTGAAAATTAATAATAAGAAAGATAGGAAAATACAGACAAAATAAGTGATAATATCAATACCACACAACGTTTCTTGATCCCTGGTCCCGTTCATCAGATGCTAAGAAGAGCTTAGAGCGACACAACTGCACTCAAAAGCCTGTCAACTGTCAACTTTGTCAACTGACCAGTGTAGTTGTGTCGCACTAAGCTCTTCTTAGTACCCGAAAATGGTCAAGGATCCGAGAAACGTTGTGTGGGAGTTTTATTATAACTTATTTTGTCTGTATTTGGCTATCTTTCATATTATTAATTAAATAGGTGTTTATTAGCCGCATTATTGTTATTCTACTCCAGACTCTCAGGGCAACATATTTGGATTGCTTAGTAAATCATTCTCTCTGCCTCGATTCCCCCCCCCCCCACCCCGTATTAAACAAAATTGGTGATCCTTTAAAAATCCAGATGTACTTTCATGGACTTTATTTTATTTAAGTCACCTTTCAAGATAGTTTTCTTCAATATACTGAATTTGAAACACTTATGCGCCAATGAACACCTACTTGGGATTCTAGAAATTTTCCTTTTATTCGATCGTACCCTTAAGATATATCGTCGACGCACAAGATATTACATATTCTCAATTTATTCCGCCGACATATTGATTTGATAACTTTACGTGACACACACAAATATTTTTGACAAGTTGGCATAAGTATTTATAATGGATTGGGTAATGTAGTACTGTTTAACAGCAGCAGGAATTTGACCAAGGGCGAAAATTACAAATAAATGTTGCGAAGGTTTTTAGGTTATCGGGAAACAAATATACAGAAAATGATCCACTGGATTAGTGGATCCTCTTATGACTGGTGGAATTGACGTGAAATACAGATATTAATTTATAAAACCGAATTTCTACGTATATACATAATATAATAGCGTTTTTGTTGTTGTTGTTGTAGACAGGCTATGTATAGGCAACTGCCCTCTTATAGCATAGGAAAGGGGTTTGAAAGGGGGGATGCAGAAAGGTGGAGGAGATTAGCCAAGGGTAACTAGGGCCCCCGGGCTATATTTTAAGGATCCTACCTGACATTCGCCTAAAGAAATGCAGGAATAATCCTAAAAAAAACTGTATCAATTAGGTCGGGCATTGGGTACTTGTCCCACGCCCTTCCGATAGCGGGAGAGGAGTTTGCTGTGGGGACGCAGCATTCCCTTCTCCGTGCCTCGACCAGTTTAGGAGACAGCTGGCCGACTATTCCCATGGGAATAGCGAACAACTCTTACCGTATGCCCAAGGTCTGCGACCCCGGAACATACACCTCTCAGAACAGGCCGAGGAGCCTCGGCTTGTGGGAACCTTTGTTCAAAAACGGAGAGGAAAAGGCATCCCCAATGGTAGTCGCTTCGTATCTCTCTTACAAGGCATTGCGAGAGAATAGCCCTTGCAGGCCTCCAGCTATGTATATACATATTATCACATAAGATTATTTCTCTAGTATTGCATCACGAGTATGAGAGAAACTTAATAATTTCGTTAAATATTTGTACAAAGCCCGATATGAATGAAATTGCGGAACCAGAAAAGAATTTATATAAGAATTAGGTAAAAAAAATTCTTAGGTTGACGTAGCTGAATTATTATTTTTATCAATTGAAACGGTATTCTGCACTAAAAAACCTAATGCATGTATGGTACGTCCAACTTCAAACTGTTAGTGTAATATAGGTACTTGATAAAATCTGCTCCGAACTGGTTTTTAAATATTTTTAACAGTTTTGTGATCGATGAATCGTAGATCTCATTTTACATTCAGAACAAAAAGTTATTCCAAAGAAGGATGCTTTCTGGTTGTCTTACATAAAAATCAGGAAAAAATATAGACATGAAAATTCATACAATGTTGCCACCGTTATTTTGAATTAGTTCCAAATCGGCTGTATCTATATTATAAAGATGAAAATAATTTTATGATGTTTTTAAACCGAAACACTTCTCTTTTGAATCTTCTATTCTCTTTAACTGCGTGCTTGTTTAATGCTTCTTAAGTATCAGGAAAGTATGTATCAAACTATTTTCGATGCATAAAAGTATTAGTAACATACTTTTACTTTTTTAACTCATGGAGACGGTAATTTAGTATCGACAACAATGTGAATATTATTTTCGCACATTCCAAACCGTGATAACTACAGAGCTACATGACGAGTAAGGGATGAATACTGAATGAATACGTCAAAATGTATTGATTTTACGTACAGTACGATTCGCAAATTCGACTGGAGAACGGTTCGCATTCTGTTCATCCGCTGGCTTATCTGTACTTGTGCAACGACGAGCCCATTATTCCCTCACAGCTGTGCGCTAAGTCCGACCAAATCCCCCTCTAGCGGTGACAGTTTGCGATTGTTGTTGTGTATATTCTCTGGCGATCCTTTGGGGATAGTGTCTTTCAGCGAGTCCACGTTCTTTGAGTCAATCCTACTTGAGATCCAATTTAACATTTACTGGAATACATCCTTTACAACCCCAAAAATAATCCATCAATATTACTTAGAAAATTAAAATAATTTCTTGATACAAAAATATTTTTAATTTAATTTTTTCGTGTTATAAAACTCACTTGGATAATTTTTTTACAGATTTACCTCTATAATTAGAGATTCAGAAATTACTTTTGGTTACCTACAGACCGAAAAATTCAACACGTTTTGAAAAATATTCTGTACTTATAATTCAACATGAACCTCAGTTCTTGCATTAAAAACCTACAGCTTTCCTTCAATGAAATCAAATTAATTCAAATACTAAAGAGTTTGAGAGAAGCATTTGCGTTACTATTTTCAAAATTGTTTAGTAATAGGATCTCATACATAAGAATCCAATATCAATTTATTAAATAATTATATAACAGAGTCGTAAAAACATTAATTCTTGGCGTTACAAAAGAAAGACAGAAATAAGTTTCTAAATTTTCAGTTCTTACGGAACTTTATCACATTAAATTCATTATGATTTTCGTAGGCTAGAACACACCTAAATATATATTTAGAACAATGGAATTTATATATTAGACATTCTAGCCTAAACCAAACCTGAATTACGGGTTCGCCCTTAAAATGGAGTAAATAAGTTTGGAACCTTATTGACAATAATTATCTGATGTTCATATTAACGTTATAATGAACAAATAAAGGATATTTAATATTATGGAGACATATCTACATTTTAAAATAAAACACTGAAGTTAACTAACTTAAGCATTGAATTATTGGTTGATTTTTAAGCAATTGAATTAATTTTATGAAAATAAATATCATGATATATTAAGCTCTTAAAAATGTGCATTATCATAACACGAGTAAATAATAAAGGTATATAACAAAATATTTTTGTTAATCTCTTAAAATTTGTTCAATTCCAGGAAATTTTTTTTTTTGTAGTTCTGATGGTTCCATTTCAAACTTGTGTAGTTATTAACTTAGTTGTATAGCTTTTGCAATATAAAATACTCTGTGTGCCATCATGCTCGCGGCTTTAATATTAGAATTATATTTTCGTGTTGTCCGGAACAGGTCACGCGTGTCCTGAGCTCATCGTCACGCTACAAAGGCCGTCGCGACACGTCACCTGTTTGCTGGGAAAACATTACTTAGTTATACAAACAAATACATTCCACAAACGATAATATATATATAAATGTATATAAGTTCAGATATTGCACTTTTAATTAGAAACAACGCCCATGACATACCAACAAAACGTTTTTATCACTCAGTAATTTCTTTATGGGAACAAATAATTATTTTGTATCAAAGGTACAAATTTATTTTTGAAATATCAGGGAAGGGACTCTGTGTTTCAGAAATTTAAGAGATAATAAGTGGCTATGTAACCTTCCAAATATGTATCCGATTAGTTGTTTATATTATATTGCTGCGCAAATTAGAATTTTTCTGATACAATTCAAAGGATACAATCAGTATTTTGCGTGTGAATCCCATTACTGCCGACCTCCGTGTAAACTAAGAGTGAGAATAGAGGAAGTTCATACTTTTAGGTCTAGTTACTATGTGAGGTAATAATTTATTAACTAACGAAACTCGATCTCTAAATACGTTGTCTGCAGTTTCGAGCACACTCAAAAAAAGTGTTAAAAAACCTAAACGTAAAGAACTTGATCGTGTTTGCAATAAAATATCATTTAAATTCAGTATTAAAGTCCGTTTTTATATTTATTAGAATTTACGTCCATAAACGAACGTAAAAGAGCTTGGATAATTTTTGCTTAAATAAAACTTGTTTCGGTCACTGTATGGACTCTCATCAAACAACGAAATAACATACAAAATGAGTTAGAAAAGCTAAAAGGTTACTAACTCGTTAAACTTTGTTGACTTAAACAAAATTTTTAATTATTGTCATTGATTTCATAAAACGCATGTGAGAAGGGTTTATTAATTTTTATTATAAATAAAATATAGTGGGAAATGAATAAAGAGCTGAAACGCAATGTACGGGAATTATATTAATGGTAAGTGCTCTCATTTTAATTAATGCGCTGTTGGAGTATGCCAAATATATATTTTTTTGTTTCTTAACAGATCAATACGTTTTATCAGAGTATATACGATATAAAATTTTAATTAAGGATGTCTGCTTTTTCTTGTTCTGAACTCCTTTGGTGTCGACTGGAATCATTAAAAAGGAATGAGTTATAAGAATATTTAATATAAAAAAGAATTAGTCTTTAATGGAAGAGTATTCCGATTGTATGATGATTGTGTAAAATTAGAGGACCAAATGTTACGGAAATTGTTAATGGATTTCAGCTATTTAATTAAGAATGTGAATTATTATTGGATAGCTTATAGGCATTGGAATGTAAAGAAAAATTCTAATAATGATGAAAAAAATATATTACATTCACAATAATACGAATAAACTCGGCCTTATGTCAGAAAACTATATTAATTAACTAAACATGAAATAAACCATGTTTCGTCCTATTTTAGGACGTAGTTTCAACTACAACTTAGAAATTATTAACATAATTATTTATAAAGTTTTAAAACCAATTACAAAATATTATTTATATTTTAATTTACCATTTTTAATTATTCTAATTTTAGTAAAAATTTTGTGAACTATTATGTAATTTTCTTCAAGATAACGTTTTAAACAATTATGTTATTAATTTTGTAAAATGGTTAATAAAATTTGTAAAGTTCTTAAATAACTTTATAAATATTTATTTTATTAATTCCTTAACTGTAGATTAAACTTGAAGAGGCCCTAAAGTAGGACGAAACGTCGTTTATTTAATGTTTTGTTAATTAACATAATGTTATTACATAGGGTTGTCTTTTGTGAATTTATAACAATAATTATAATTTAATTAAAGAAATGGCGCTGTACAAGTAGTCAGTTAAGGTAGTAAAGCCAAATTTACGGTGTTGTGTTAATTAAACGGATCTTAGTTAGTTATTTTTAATTATTCCTGATTTTCAAGGATAGTAAAATTCAATAAAATTTAATTAAAATTTTGCTCCACTAGTTCTATTCAATTATTATACCCAATTCTATATGTATTACAATAAATCTTCTGAAAATATAATTAAATTTTTACCTTTTAAAATATTATAATTGTAGGGTATTATTACAATTTCGGTGAACCCAATGACGCATTAAACCCATTGAAGACTAGTTTCTGATTAGGGTTTATGGAATATGACAATACTCATTAGCAATATTATGTGAAAATTACCTATTACCCAATAACATCTCCTTCGCCTTCGCTACGGAATCAATTATTCATTTCATGTTTACGTTAATATCTAAATCAACACTTGAAAGTGTAAACTTTTAGTTTTATTACAACGTATAAATAGCATTTGTCGTTTATATATACACTTTTCATGAGAAAACGTGACAAATGTGCGCGGCTGTACAAGTTACGTAACACGATATGACGCATTGTTTCGTGTGATGTGAAATTGGACGCCGGTTGTACACTCACACTGTGCAAACAGAGACTGTGATGTGAAAATTTCACGCGTCAAGTCACAAATACTGAAATTGTACCGGCTTTTAGGAAATTCTCTCACTATTTCACCAATAGTCCAAATAGAAGACGGTCTACGATATTATATTTATATATTCTACGAGAAACACTTACCTTACAAATTTTATAGATATTTTAGAGAAACTAGGTAAATATCTCTGAAATATTCGTCAATTGTTATCAAGGTGGGTATTTATTTGGAGTTAATCAAAACCAATTTTTTTTATAAATAAAATTGGTTGATTGAAATAAATGAATACCAAGTCAAAGATATTCGATATTGATTTAAAGTCAGTGGTGATCCCGCGGGAGATAGAAGTAACGTATTTATAAAGTAACTGACTATAGTAAAAGCTGTTACGAGGTTGGCTATGGTATAGAATAATTTGCGTCCCCGATTCCAGAAAATACACAAACATGCCGGCTTCCTATTGAGTTTTTACCATTGATTTCAAACGTGCTATGGGAAGAACTATTGTAAAAGCCTTTCCGAGGCTGGTCGTTGCATAGAATAATTTATGACTCAGATTCCAGAAAGCACTCAAATATGTTGCATATCTGACAGTTGACTTTGTACCACTGATTTCAAACGTCTGATGACTGATCGGCGCAGAATTGAGAAGGCTCAAATGCATGTGTGTTTCAACAAAATCAATGAAATCGGATTTAACTTTTGATTTTCTAGATTAACTTCGTATCTCGAGAAAGGAGAACACATTTTTCTACAATCTCTTGGAAATTTTATAGGTTTAATATCGCTACTGTATTTTGGAGGGTCAAGTTTTGGACCATATAAGAGTAACATACCCGTTGATATTACAGAAGGAACGTGAAGTTAATAACCATAAAAAATATATACTGTCGTGTCGTAAAACTTTTTCTATATTTAGAATTAGGACCAAGCCGGATCAAACCTCTAAAAGATTTTATATAATAACTACAAGTCATAATTAACTACAAGTGTACAGGAATTATTTTTCCGTTTTCAAAATAGATAATACATGATGTGATACTGGGCTAAGCACAATTGAGATAATTTTTAACAATTTCCCATTGAGATTTTAGCTATTATAAGTTGATATTCAAAATGACAATAATTTACTACGTGGTAATTTGATAAAACATTTAATATTAGTTGTTTAAGTGGTTCTTCATTTATCAAGAATCAGAACCTCTAGTTTAGTTAATACAACCTCCAGCCTATTAACAAGGGAGGCACTGCAACAATACTTGTTCTGACTTTTTATTTTACGTGTTAGAAGAAATAAAAAGAAAAATATAAACGTGAAATGATTCAAGTGCCATTTACTTATGTATGATATTGAATTCCTATAACACCCTCGTTATTAGGCAGTTCTTTCCAAAGTCTCTGGTTTAGTGTTCACACTTCCGTGTTGCAGTTATGACCTAAATTTACGTGACATTGTATAATTGTTTGATACTGAAAATTAATTTCACATGTTAGCCGATGAAACTACATTTGCAGGCTTGATACCAATCTTTGCATCCTAATTACGGCGTCGCGTCTTCCGTGTCACTTATTATCTAAAATATCTGACTTGATCCGCAGCAACCAGCATAAATTATGAGACGTAGGAAGCTGCCAAATTTATTCCGAGAGTGCATTTGATAGCGGGTAGTGTTTTTCTCTGGGTTGAGTAATGGCTGCCGAGAACTGAGAGTTACATATGCTCTGAGAATGTTGACTCTTTTTCAGTGATCAATAACCAGTAGATATTTATTTAATTCGTTAGAGATCTTGTGATTTAATTATGAATCGTATTAAGGTCTTAATAATAAGAATAATACATTTTAAATTTTATTTCAGATCATTAACGATACTTACTAATAATCCATTTGAACAAAATCGCATCGATTCCGGAATTTCACTTAACGGCTTTATGAAATTTAGTTTCTTGTTATAGTTTTACAGCCAATTTAATGATATTTTTTCCCATTGTCTTCATGAATTTAATATAGGCTCGTAGTTTCCAATTTTGTTCCAATTGCAAATTCAGTTCTTCTTAATTAGCAATTTAAGAGAATGATAAATAAAAAAGTAACTTAATAATCAACTTGTCAAGGAAAATATGTGCGTGGGAGCTGAAAATAAATATATGCAACGGACTAAATGTAGAATATATATTGAAAAGAGTTTAAAGGTGTCCCAAAAATTAAGGCATTATTATTATTTATTGAGGTTTATAATGGTCGCGTTGACAACGTGGTCATGAAGGCATTATATGAGCAGACTGTAACCTAATTAATTGAGTGGGTTGTATGGAATATATTATTTAATTAAATACATTTAATTTATTTGGTTACTAAATTTTAAAATCAATTAATAAAGGTATTATAATTTGGATTATTAGGCTAGTATATACAAGAGACTAAAATTAAAACATTATTTAGTTCAAATGATAGGGTCATGACTAGTGGGCGTCGTCTGCAGAAATAACGTCTAATGCATCTCGATGCAGAAATATAGACACACCTGATTTTTTCTATCGTCGGCCAGCATCATTGACGGCAGGACCTGGTGGCTCAGGGATGATTCTCGGAATTTAAGACTGCATGTGTACGGTTCCTTCGGGCTTCCTTCCTGCTCAGCGACACGTAGTCTCGAAGTGGGGCAATGAACTCCGGTTCATTTGTTGTCGATTTCCTTGGATCTGATGCGTTATGTTTCTCTCTACCGCTCACTCTCTCTCACTAGGCTTCTACATTAACTAGTACATTGGATTTGTACGGTTATTCCTAGAATACGATGATAGACTCTTCATGAAACTCGCTCTATTATTTCTAAGTTCCGACTTCCATGACGAAGTAATCAATTTAGAATATTCTTTTACAGCCTTCCTCTCTAGACTTTTTCTCTGAGATATGATCAAATTCTTTTCTCCTATCTGTCTTCCCTAACCAGCCATTCTTTCTAAGATGTGATCTTATACTGCTTCTCCCGAGCTCGCGTCTCCTCTGAGCTCGACAATCCCAACACAGGGATGAAAACCAAATCACCTGACCTTTCTCCAACAATCAATTTAAAATATTTTACTTTGGAGTTTTGGAGGGAGGTGCATTCAGTGTTAATGTCCGCTGGGTGACATTTTCTCAAGTGGACCACATAATCCCTTCGACTTAATTTGGCATTTACGCACCCTGTCTTCCCGACACGTCGCTGCCCAAAATGATAGGATCAGAAATTCCAATGTCTTACATGTTGTTGGATTGTGCTAAAAATTCAAGAAAATAATATATTTAATAATTGGGCGGCGCGATTCTTAGCTACCAGACATTTTTAAAAAACAATTGGATTTCCTCCAGAAAATTAAATAGCAGAGAGCTAATATTGAGCATTGATGAATAATTTGTGCTAATGGCGACTAAGTTAATTAACTACATTTACAAGAATGATGTGGCATTTATTGGAGAAAAAAGGCTCTCTACTTGATAATTAATTATATATAATGAATTCACATACAGAACGGAAATTGTATTTGTAAGGTAATAAAATATGCCAGAGACCTTGAATAAGCGTATGCAGACTAATATTTCAATATAAACGGACAGTTACAGATTAAGATCTACTGGACTCAATATGTATATAAGCCGTAAATATTTTTAACCGTATTGTTCTCTTTCTATCAATGGGTCATTTTCTCTCTCTATTGGAATATGCAATTTTCCGTTACATGTGCCATGCGAACATTGAGTTACGCATTAAACACACATTCGTAATTGGTCTATATCCTTACAATTGGATGTTATAATCTTATGTGACGTAATTGTAAATACGCATTAAATTACGCAGATCTTACTACTTGATATAGAGACGTGTAATTAAGAATATAATACAGATGAAAATAATGCTTTCTTAATTGATCGCCTGTATTAATTTACAATCGAAATACTTTAGCAGGTAAAGATCTCTGATGTAACGTGAAATACATGTAATGAACAAGTCGATATAAGTCGCTATAAAAAAGTTAAAATATTGATCTCATATAAATAAAAAATTGATAGTAAAAAAGTCTATCATTTTACAATTTAGTATTGTTAAAAGTAACTTTTTATATTGTTATAAATAAATATAAATAGTGCTTATATTTTTATTACAATACATACACTTTATTTACGCAAAAGGAAATGGCAATGATGATGTTCCTCGTCTACGTGTCTTCTACCAATGATAACGAGTGTCTGTGGCCAGTTTAAAGTGTTCTTCAGATGCTTTAGAATGATTGATGCGATCCGATGGTGTTTCCCTCTAGATTTCTCCTCGCAGACGCGTATCTGACAGGACTGATCAGAACCTTTACTTTCGTTTTCCTACCACGATTCTCTGATCGCCAGTTTAACCAAGAGCCTCTGGTGTGCTCATTCGTTCTATTACGACAAAAACTCATCCAACCTGATAGTTTGGGAAACATTTACAGGAACAGATCAGTAAGACAGCACACGTTATTCACCAATGAAGATTCACCTGGCCCAAATTAAAAATCCATTGTTGGATCAAATATGATAATTATTTTAAATACTGAAAATTTAATAAAGGCACTGACAAAATATTTTTAATAATACAAATGTTTTAAATAAAATTAACGTTAAAATGATTCGCATCAACAATTTTGTGTAAAATATAATTATTGAAATGTTTCAGGAATAGACGAATATGGTACGGAGTTTTGTTGGTTGGTGGAATTGAGAAAAACTTAAATACACTCCTATTAATAACTTTTTGCTTTGTATTTTACTTACGTTGAACGTTCGTGAGATGACTAACTCAGGACGCCCTTTCGTAAGGTGGCGAACGAAGCAGGCAGGATTCGGATCCCCGCAAGAATTAATAAATAGACGTCAATCAGCAAACGTTATGAAAATTTGGCATTCTAGGATAATAATTGTTTAGGCTCATGCTCGTATTTACATAATCTCGTCTTTATTTTTTTTTCTTGTGACTGATTAAAAACTTCAATACAAACAATATTCATTCTCAATAAAACTATTTGCTTTAGTTCTTCTTAAACTTTCCATCAAATTGTTCGTAATAATTTCTAAACTATTTTCGTATCTATTTAATCTCACTGTCACGAATTAAAAATGTTCGTCTATGTGCACTTTTATCACATTAAGAAATGGAAACAATGTGCGCAGTTCTTAATAATTGAGTTTGCTTTTCGCAAAAAAAAAATTGAACAATTTATTCTATACAATATGATAGGATAGAGCTCGGGTGGATATTTATTTTAATGTGATCCTTTTAACTCCTTGTTTCAGTATTAAGGTTTTTAAGAATTTTTGTTACATCTTCTCTTTGTCTCCAACCCTTGTCAACCATTTTGTGAACCCACAAATACATGGGCCTTTAAAATAAAATTTTCTGAGTAAAAGGTTAGACGGAAATATGCCGAAGACATTAAAATAAGATTTTGGACGTTCACAATTATTTCTCAGAATTGCTGGTGCCAATTTTTTATCGCTCAGAATCATATTACTTTTCTAAATAACAATATAAAGTTTCGTTGTAATGGATCATGGGGAAAAGCATGCGTCACTGACACACAGGAATGTTTCGGAATCCCTGATGCAATAAAAATAAGTAAATACCAAACTCGCAGAATTCTAAACATTGTTCAGAAAAAGTAATAATAATGCAAAAATCGACCTTTTTACAGACAAACTTAAGAAATAAAAACTTAAACTAAGTAAATTAGAATTTAAAAATGCCGGACTTAATAGTAACAGTTAAATTGACTGTAAAAATGCTCACATTTTCTTGTTAATTTAACTGTTACTATCAAAATACTCGCCTTACGAAGAAGAAGCTAATCCACGTTTTTTAATTCACATTCAATTAGTAAAAGTTTCTCAATTTGAAGTTTTTCTGTTAAAAGGTTGTTTTTAGCATTTTTATTTTCAACAGATGTTAATGTTTTTTTTTTAGAAAAAGTAATATTTCATTATGGCGATAATTTCCGCTATATCAACCAATTGTTTATTATGTTATCCTTTACGTGTCCAACATGTTTCATTTTCAGACGCTTTGTTTTATGAAACTTTAATTATGTTGAAACAACATGAAATAATATTTAATATACTGATGATCAGCATTTAAGTAACGCGACGCCACGTTGAATGTGATTTTAATGAAATAACCGAAGTATGTGATACACAATTTTCTGCTTTTATAACACGACCGGAGTCTCTCCGCCCGAGGTGAAACGCTTAAACAAATAAAACTTGTGTGATGTGAACGAGCAACGTCGAGAGCAAATGTTCCACCAAACAGTACGTCAATCACTGTGTGTTTTAGTCTCTTCACAAGACTTAAAAAAAAATCGATTTAAATTTCACGTATCGTTCCTGCGGTGACAAGTGTCAATTTATAAGGAAAATTTGCTTGTAAACGATCGACACCAATCAATACATGTGGACAATTGATATTTAATTTCGAACATCAACTCCTAAGGCGTAATTAATTATTGAGTTCGTAAATCAGCAAGACTTGGATTGTACGGAGTTTAGTTCCCTCCCTCGATAACCTCAATCCCGTTACTCTATCGCGGTTTCAATCTAGCTTCAACGAGGCCCCGAATTAGTGTCGGGAGTTCTTAAACTACTTGAAAATGCTCCGAAAGCCACTTAGAACTATAACTTTTCGTAATTCAATGCACTTAATTGGCTCTTAGAAGTAATTAACGAAGTTAACGGTTGCAGTATACAAACCCCATATTTTACAGCCTGAATAAACGCTGTTTAATCGGAAAACAAGTAAACAGTGCGAATCGTTGAATATGTGCATCGACCTTTGGCAGTTTCGTGTTCAAAGGAAGCCTTTATTGCATAATATACTAACTTAATGCATCCAAATTTACTCAATTTATGTCGTCTACATTTACTAAATCCACCACAATACTGCGCTATATTTATTACAAATCTATCCCTCGAAACGCTTCTCACTTTGATATTTTACGAAACATCTATTTGAATCGACATAAATTGCAATAACATTTCCTTCGAGTCTCTTCAAATTTATTGGTACATATACAATAACATTTAAATTAAATCAACATACGCTTGCAGGGCAACAGTTATAAATATAAATTATTTATTTTAGTAGTAATATTTTAAGGAAAAATGATTGTGGTACATAGAATTTGAATTATTTATCTGTATATATTATACATATACATATACAATAACATTTAAATTAAATCAACATACGCTTGCAGGGCAACAGTTATAAATATAAATTATTTATTTTAGTAGTAATATTTTAAGGAAAAATGACTGTGGTACATAGAATTTGAATTATTTATCTGTATATATTATACATATACATATACAATAACATTTAAATTAAATCAACATACGCTTGCAGGGCAACAGTTATAAATATAAATTATTTATTTTAGTAGTAATATTTTAAGGAAAAATGACTGTGGTACATAGAATTTGAATTATTTATCTGTATATATTATACATATACATATACAATAACATTTAAATTAAATCAACATACGCTTGCAGGGCAACAGTTATAAATATAAATTATTTATTTTAGTAGTAATATTTTAAGGAAAAATGACTGTGGTACATAGAATTTGAATTATTTATCTGTATATATTATTGTCGAAGTATTTCAGAAAATATAGATTTAAATTTTAGCCTGATTCAGAAATTGTAAGGGAAGCTTAACAGAGTTAAACTATCCAGAATCTGTGTCTGTTTAGTTTTAGGACCGAAATACCAGATTTTCGCATTTCGTGGAAAGTTATGACACTCAGTAATGTGCTTCGATAGTAAATAGAGTGGAGGACTAAAGTTTGTAAATTCAATCGCAGTCCAATTTTGTAGAGTTGATGTGCAGAATTGAATACCAAGAATATTGGATCTTCCTCTCTGTAGCATTTTCTGATTTGCGTGCGTACCGTTATTAAATTTTTAGTTACGGCTGCAGCATCTAACAGAGTTATATTTTCTTGTAGCACGCAACTGCGGAATTGCATTCGTATTGTGAAACTGGATAGATTTTCCCATTTAATAAACTCAGCGAACACATTTATCTAAATATCATAACGTTCGTCCTCTCCTCTACCGAGTGTAATGATACTACGATTTGAAAATTAAATTCCGTAAACAGTACATAAAAGGAATTGAATAATATTTATAACTGACAAAACAAATTGTTTGTAGCGAGCACCGAGCTACTTATAGTACGGGGATATTAAAAATATTTTTAAGTGGCACTAGACGTATTATACTGGATATGACTTACGAACTACGTAAGTGCAGAAATTCGTTCCAGAAACTAAATCCTTTTTTATTTGAAGTGAAGATTATGATTACTCTACCTCACTTTTTTATTTATACAGGTCACCTGTACTATTTAATTGATGACGAAAATAACATTGGTAAGTAAATTAGTACATTTGACTCAATTACAATTTTGAATAATACCATACAGTTTGAGAAATGGTTTACAAACAAAATATTAATCCGTATTATAATTATATTAATATTTTAATATGCATTTTAATACAGCTACAAAATAATTGCATTTATGATGTTCTTTAGTTTGGAATTTGTCCATGGAATAACATAATATGTTATTAATGACATATATAAATATGTATTCTGACATTCGAGAAATCTGTTTATATCGGCCGCGGAAGTCAGCATATGTTCATAAAAAACATTGTAACTTGAACCTGATGAGGTCGATAATTAAACGATGAAACGCTGTTAATTTAATAAATTATTTTTTCTGACTTAAAATTGTCTGATGTTTATTTATAATATATTATTGTTATTTGAACAAAAGTATGTCAGAAACTGTGGTTAATACACGCTCGCTTTCGTCGTATCGAGGGAGGTGTCTGATCGGAAATCGGATTGGAGAACAAAAATGAGATATTCGGCGTTGATGGAACTGAAAGCTAGTGAAAAGAGAAAGGCAACTTTTCCTTGTCGCCTTTGCATTTATTTGATTTTGAACCTATCAAACGAGAGATATTGATTTAAAAAGGACGTAGTACAGTTATTAAATATGGAATGGTTTATTATCTAAATTTAAGTCTATCTAGATGACATTACAACTGAATATTGAGATTGAGTACGGGATAAGGCAAGTGGAACTGTTTTATTATGATGTATATTTATAGTCAGGGGAATGTGGAATTTCAAAAATTATTTTAAATTAACATGAAGATATCCACACATTATAATACTCCCATTTAATTGGAATTAAAAAATGGAGCTATGAATGAATTAATGTTTTATAGCAGTTACATTAAAAGAGTTTTTAATTATTTTACAATATTTAATCAAAACAACATTAAAACAATTAATATAATTGACGAATGTAACAAAATATTGAAATATTTAATGGTATAATTAAAAAAGAAGCTACATGCAAGTAATTTAAATTTTAATCAATTAAAAACATTTCAGGGGATTAATTACATTTTATGACTCTCTTTGAAACAGGGGCTGTGTTAGAGTCCGATGACACACAGAGTGATAGTTTATTTCGTGAACACAAACAAACACACACATACACACGCACCCACGCACGCACACACGCACACACACACACACACACACACACACACATATATATATATATATATATATATATATAAACGTTTGTGAATTTAAAATTAGTAATTAAATAAATAATTCTCCAAAAGAGTCAAAATTAAGTGATAAAATAAATACCTCCCAACGTTTGCGAAATATTTCTTAGGTTATTTTGAGCTTTTTTAAATTTCTTGTGGCACAAATCAGACGACGAAAGAAAAAGCAAAGATATCAATATAAAAACCACAAATTTACCTTCAGAAAATGGATCATAGTTATTCCTGAATTTCACAGAATACGTTTTTAATATATAATTAAAATATTAATCCTCAGCTTTTTGTTTTTAATTGGTGTATGTTTGTGAGACAACAGATTGTTTTTAAATGTGAAGTTTTATATTGGATATATGCTTTTGTATACGAGTTTTTAATGACCTTATATTATGCGGAAACTTTACGCGGTACTTCAAACCATTTTAATTTTTTCAACTCAAATACGCATTACAAGAAAGTCGAATATAATTCGTTTCGTACGCTTTCGTTTAAACTCAAGACAGTTACAGAACTTTCCCTTCTTTACGCGCGGTCTCTACCTCGAAAATCCAGGCACAGTCGTCAATGTACAGAGACACTCGAATATTTCCTTGTCGGAACTAAATATGATGTGTCATTTTAGAATGTACCTTGAATCTACAACATTTTCTTCAATTTATACCTGAAAGTACTGCTATACTACATATCTTGAATGTAATACTTGTCCCTTCACGAAATTCTAGATCAGCGAACAGGACCACTGTATAATCACATGTCTTCTCACAATCACACAGTCACTATTGTTGGACATTTGAAAATTCAATATTTTTTTACTATGATATATTGTTATTTTTTTTCAAAGTATAACTTCCCTTGTACTCCTCATAGTATTTATCAGGCGCAACTTAGTAATTTTTTCTACTGTAATTAATAGTTTTTAATTAATTAAAATGCGGATTTTTACTAATAAGCTAGAGGTTATGGGGCCACATAGGAGATACACAGCAAGTTTTCTAGGTCAATTTAATACGTATTTTGATCAATCACACTGCCCTGCTCAAGAAAAGAGTCTCTTACGTTGTTTAAAGGGCACACGAGAACTATCTCTTGCATTTAAAAAGAGCGAAAAACCCATGTTTGGGTATACAGACGCAAATTGGTCCTCATGTATGTTGAAGATAGAGGATCGTATACCGGATTTTGTTTTAAATTTTCCGGAGCGATTTCTAGCTAGGACTCTCGGAAACAATGAACACTAGCACTATTTACTCAAGATGAATATGACGCTGAAAAAGAATCTCTACTCCTACTACAAAATATTGAAGTGAAGGGAATTGTTGAACATTTGAATATTTATTACCTTAATGTTTATAAAACATATTTTATTAGTTGTCAAAATGTAACTTCACTTATAACGTCATATATATTTAACTAGAGTAATGCAATAATTTTTTCTTGAGTAATTAATTATTTAAAATGTTGATTTTCACTAGTAACATATAATATATTGTAATGCCAATTAATTGAGAAATTAAAAAAATAACTTGTTTCAGAAATCTATTCTTGACGACGGTACAGAACACAGCAACAATGTAGCCAGGTATTGTTTCTCTTGTCGGAAGAGGTATGCGCGCTCAAAATTGCGAGACGGTTGCTCAGTTGGCTGGAAGGTTTGGTCAAGTACAGGTCGTATTAAAATAGGCGAGATATTCTTTTAAAAAGTAAAGTTAAGTAGAAGCAGTGAGCAGTCAGACACGACAGAAATTGGTCGAGTTGAAATAGACAAGACAATTTCAAATATTCAAAGGAAATTTGCAGAGAAACATCGAGAATTACCAATCAACAGCTTTGCTCAAGATTAAATATTCACTTGAGCAGAGCTACAAAACCTGCTAAAAACAAACAGTTTTTGGTGCACATAGCCGAGAAAAAATCAATCGAGAGAGAGAGAGAGAGAGAGAGAGAGACGAGAGGAAGATTATCCTCGTTCCTGATTATTGATATAAAAATATTAAACTTAGAATCTGTGAGTTTAAAAGAAGTGCAAAAAACCGTCATAGTGCTTCGTAAATTAAAGGTATCCCGGAATGCTGGGCAGCCGTGAGTACAATTTACAATCAACCAAGTATGTAAACCTAATTAAAAGATAGCGTCAGATTTCGTTCCCTCCTTTTAATGAAATTTATTTATTAGAATCCATCTTTTTTTAGTTTAATTTCGCTGACAAGTAAATTTTGACATTGTTAATTGATGAGTAAATCTTTTCTCTTTTAAATTGGAATTTGTGTTTAAACTGAGAAAAAAAATGATTCGCCATTATCAAACCCAGTAGAGACCCTGAAATAATTTTTAAATTGTGTAATTGTTTTTAAACATTGATAATAAATTTGTTTGAAAAGTTGAATAATTTTTCATTTAATCAAAGCCCTCCTTTTTCGGATATTACAATATATAAGCAAAGAAATCATCCAGTATAAGAATTGGAGATATTTTATGACGACTGTGAATACAATTATACAGTTCATTTCCGGCTAAATTTATTATTCAAAATTTATATTTAGTGACGACTGGTGATGGCCGAAACGCCAGAATCAGATTTCAGATCACGCGTTCACCGATCGTAGTAACATTTAACACCGGAAGCAAGGCTGTAGACGTGTGAATGTGTGCTATTTGTTGTGGGGCAAGTTACCCGGAGCTTTGTGTGTAGGGTTTAGCCGCTTTGGCAAGAGATCTTCCGCGTATTCATGGCGGCTATTATGTTGTAATTACGATCCGCTGTCGTCGCATTGACGTGGTCGCTTGACGTTATTATTTGGCTTCGCAGTCCGCGAAGCACACGCCGCGCCGCGCTAATGGATTCAGTATTGTGCGCGAAGCCGAGGCGAGGCTCTCCGCTCCGACGAACACTCGTTAATCGGAAGCGGTCAGGACCGCGCCACCGGAAAAGCGGAATGCACACGCGGGCGATCAGGAACACTAAAAAAATTCGGTCAAAGAGTTCTAGAGTAAGCCCTGGGTAAAATTTTCTCAATATCTTTATTTCATAACAGCTGGCAAAATAGCTTGATTTTTAAACTACACAACAAGTAATAAATAAAAATGTAGAACCCAAAGTAAAACAACTTCCAAGAGGAGCAAATGCAACCATTGTATAGATAGGAAAAGCCAACACCGACGGAAGGTTGTACCGCAAACCGCTAACTTAAGTTATAAATCTAGACGGTACATGCGGTGAACACACCTCTAAAGCGAAGAATCATTCCAGGAATTTAAAATAACGAAAAGTATTTAAATGAATGAATAGTATTGAAAAGAAAAGAGTCAATAAATCGGTCAGCATGTCGGAAACAATTACTTAAAATTTATAGAAAAATGTCACAACGCTTTTTAAAAATAAAGACGGTGTCGTGCTATGTGCGGCTGTGCAATGAGCGTACAAGGGCATATCGTGCGATGAGTGGTTAGATAATCCTGTTTCCCCTGTACCCTTTCCTGAAAGCTGAGCGAAAGATTGAATTTTTCATAAAAGGTGAAATAGTTATAAAATAAGTTAAGTTGGAGAAATGGACAGCCAGAAACCACGCAAGAATTTAAATAAACTTAGAAATTTATAACTAAATAGTCCGACGCTTCGCTTTATTAAATTAATTTTGATAAATATAACTAATAAAATATTTTTGCCTTATATGATAATTTCTAAGTATATTTTGGAAAACAATCACTATTAATTGGAACAGTTTACATGTTTTAGATATAGTTATTAACTATAATGGCCTTTTTAAATGTTATAAATTCACGTATTGTACCAACCAAGACAGATTAAGTTATATAAACAATATTTACAATCTTATTGAATTTAAACACACTTTTCCAATATTACGTAATGGTTTCCATACCGGTAACTCTTTGAATCATTTAATAAAGTAATTCTCTTAATATCCTTATGTGTTAGCAAATTATATAGTAGACGAATTATCAGAGTGATATGTCTGAAATTTGAAATTAAATATAAATTTATTTATTTTAAAATAATCTCAATATTACATAGAACCTTCTGAAAGAGGTACAGTATAACAAATGTCCGTACTTATCTTTGGTAAAATATAGATTTTAAAAGAAATATTTTTAGAGGAAATAATTACTTCATATGTAAGGTATTTCATGTATCGGTATATGGTTGGAAATATTTTTGGTAGTCAGACGTGAAATTAGATAATTTTTGTTATGGGTTATTTCTGTTAACGAACAGTGATATAAGTCCATTTTATCTGCATTTTATGAAAGATAAAAATCTGGAATATTTTCAGGTACCAAAAAACAAGTTAACTTGGGTGTGTATAGACCATGCATGCATTTTGCGTCTTGGCCTCAACCGCTTTCTAAATTTTCACTCGTTAAAATTAGTAAAACTTTAAAAAGTCACTAATAAATATATAGAGTCAACTAATTTTGAATCAGATTGGTGTTGACTCGTGTTTCTGTGTTTGTGGACCTGGTTGCTCCAGAGAGGAGCGAGAAACAAAAAGAGTGAAGTCGCCCTCCAAAGGCGGCCATTACAATGTCATTTAAATTTATATATACAGTGGCAATATTTGATATGGAAATGCAGCCAGGACCCCGCCTTAAAATAACAGTATTCTGTGTATTAAACTTGTAGACTCTCTCATTTTCGTATATAAACACAGCAGTACAAAAATTCATGTTTTACAGGAAATCTGTGGGCCTACCTTTGGTTGAATTATACGATACCGCAGTATAACGATTTTTTGACACAAATCCCGTGCAGCGGGACCATAAATTAAAAATATTCACAAAATATTCATTTTATTTAGACCGTAGTGTAGTGTATATAATTGGCGCATACGCTCGTGGTAAAAGCGACCGTTACATTTTCAGATGTACGATGCGTACATCTTGTGTGTAGGTGTCTGTAACTAAATTATTTATTGCTTCTAATGCGACTGTTTTCTTTGGTAAAAGAATTGTGTGGAATTAAAGTGACAGGATATTAAAGTTTCATATTTTCTTTTTACATTTAACAAGGACTAATTCTTTAATACTGAAAAGCAGCCTTATAATTTATATTAATAAATATTTAGAAGTACATAATTTTGAGAGTGGAAATACTGTGTTGTATAAGTTGTTCGGTTTGGCTTAAATAACCTTTCTATAAATACTCCGAGTTACAGTTGACATTTACATCCTACCGATAACTTTGCAAATAATATCTCTCGCTTCTTTTTTCGCCAAATCATTGACAGAAAATTTTCCAAATCGCCCTTCATTTCACATAATTATCAGTAATTAGTAATTAATGGAAATGACCTTTATTACTCTTATTTTTTTCAAACACAATTCGTCGACCCACTTTCCTTCACTCGCTATTTAACCCCTAGGTTTATAACAGTATTTTTCGGACGAAGTTCGTGACTCTAGACTATGTCTGGCGCCATCGAAAGGAATCATAAACATGCAAAATGTTGAACACTTGCTATAATCATTAATGAAATGAAATATATTATCATACCTTAACCGAACGTAATATCCATCTATCGCGCTACAGGGTACCTAGATTTTTTTTAAAGACATGTTTTGTATAATAAGATATGCAGATAATTTTTAAGGTAGATTATCCTCTAAGAAACAATACTTTTCTTAGAATTTATAAATTTCATAATTTTTAACAGCACGCTAGACGGAAAACCTTAATCAATTCATAAAACGCATTGAATTTCAGAAGTAGTTCTTTATTGATATTCACGAAAGTTTCAGAGCGTATTTTCATTACTTCTTAAGGATTTTAATATTAATTTCTGTGAGAAAGGCAGAGCGAAAACGACACGAGACAAACTAAAAGCAGCAGTAATACAACTAGCTATAGAAGCCAATGCTAGGATATTAGTTACACAGAATATCATTCCCAGATTTTAATTTAGTCAAGAAACCAGAGATCTTGAGTTGTGGTCGAAATGTAGCTCATTAGATGGTAGTAAGTGATTCATTTACAATCATCAATGGAATATCAGTTATAGTTTCATTATAGTGTGCGTGTGTCAAGTTTTGTGTTTATTCCTTTGTGATATATAATTATATATTTTATAATAGTTACCTCTCGAATCATTAATTATTTATTAGTGAGCATTAATTTTTTTTATTAGAACTGTAAATATTATATTATAGCCTTAGTATAGTTAAATAATTATTATTTTTGTTATTATTAATATATTTTACTTATGTTCCACAGAAGAATTTCTGTTTCCAAAGTTTAGAATTTTTATATTAACTTCTAATTATTTATAATTGTAACACCCAATTATTATATTGTAATTTTATGAATTGACGTATCCTGTTCCCTCATACAAGGACTAATGGAATCAAATAAATCAACTCAAATCAAGTATTGAGATGCACTGGTTCAATATTTACTATAAATAATCGTAAAACATTCAACTAATTTATGTTTCTCAGAGACATCTCGCCATTATTTCATTATCAATTTATAACATAATTAATACGATATTGTAAAGGAATTTTACATCTTCAAGTTATTCTTAAAGAATATATCTTTAACGTTAACGATTTATGAATATATTATCTTATTATTTGTGTGTGTGTAGTTTCACATTTATATAGTTCTGTGCTTGTCTTATTTATTTTTAAATACGTATTTGTTAATTTAAATATTAAACTCTTCTCTTAGTAATATTAAGTGCGTTTTCTGTGTTCAGTTCTTATTTAATTGTACTTAAGGATATTGATTAATTTATAATTATTATATTGATTTCTGGGTTATATTGTACAAAAAATTGTTTTAAGTTATCCACAGTTTCTAGTAACTATTTGTATTTTAATTTATGAAGAATCCTATTTCCTCAAACGTAGAATGGAATTAATGAACTATATCTACCTATCCATAAAATATTATCATGTTTCGAAAAAAGTGTAAGCCATATTGTTTTATTATTTGAATTTATAACAGAGAAAGACGAGTCACATAATTATAAAAAATTCTTATTTCTCAAGCCTTCCTAGTCTCGATATTACATAATAATTACATTAATTACCCGAACGATCATTCTTAAGACAACTATACTTTTAAATTTGTTGACGACAAACGTATAGTCGACAACTAATAATAATACTGTTTATATAAAAAAAAATATAGAAATATGTACAAAGCAACTGAAAATTGTTTAACGTCGATTAAAGGTCACCGATATTTTACGACTTCAACCATAAACGAGAAAATGGAAATCCCAAATTGGCAAAATTTGAACTAAAAGGTGGCTACGAAACTAAAAATTATGAAAATTTTAATTTAGTAAAACTATTTAACAAATACTGTTAATAAACAAATTAGTTGGAGCATATTTCTGGTCTAATATATGTTTTCATATAAAGTGATCTACCTTTAGGTAATTTAATGGAAGCAGAAAGCTTGCTAGAAAATAACTGGAAAAGTTAGATAGGAAATTGAGGGCAAAGACCATTTGTGTCATGAATTGGAAACCATTTTAATCATAAATAACAAATTCCGAGACTGAAATATAGTTTGGAACAGCAAATAAATTTAAATTCGTAGATATTAAAGTATTGCTACGACTTATAACAATAACTGAAAATCGCTTTATCAAAGCTCTAAGTACAAAATTTTAACTTCAGATAATGTCCCATTATGACGTGTTCCACTCATTTAAACAGCTAAATTAGGTTATATGGGTGTTACACTACCTTTTGATGATCATCGTATAATTTTTTTAATTTCCTCTGACACGTTTCGAGTTTCAAAAACCCAGATAATTACTTATTATGCCCGTATAAAAACATATTCATGCGGTAAAAATAAATTATGAACAATAATTATTTTATAATGTTTACTGTTAATGATTTAACTCTTGTGCCTGAGGGAACTTTAGCGTAATTAGCATTTGTTTTATGTAAATAATTTGAATTTATAAATAACTATTTTACGTTTCCATAGAGGTGGTGTTTTATTTTTAGAAGTTGAAAATTTGCCAACCAATTAACTGGACAAATGAAAGCGTAAATCTGTTTGAAACATTTTTGACGATTATGTGCGTACGGGAGAGTTAAATACGAGTCATGGAGTGGATGCAAACATCGGCTGGAGGTTTCGTGTGATAATAAACAAAAACTTCAAACGCGTGGGAGTGCCCAGGGCAGCCGCTAACTGCTCTGAAATTCCGCGTCATGAGCCTCCACGGGTGCTCCAAATACGTTCTAAAACTCACTAGTTACGAAGTTCTGGCACACTATCCGCCAGTCTTCGGAGATTAGTGCGGGAGTAGGTGGATCAAAACGGATGTAAAAACAACGATATTACTAGATTAATTATTTGAAACTATATGATAATCCAAAACAGAAATAACACACAACTAAATTAATTTATAGCATGTTAACTTATTGGAATATAAAATCGTGTAGTGAAATTAAGTTTAAATTCTATACTTTGTTACGTTTAAGCACCACTTAAATATATTTATTTGATAAAAAAGGAACTTTAAACTCTAATGTACGTGAAACATTTGATGAAAAGACTATGACGTTCATATTTGGAATTAATCGCTTACTATAATGTAAGAATTTATATGTAAATCGGATTTATCCACGAACGTGTATTGAACTGCAATGATTTTAAATTGCCCAATCAGTTATGATGATTTTTGGAACAATGAAAGAAGGTGTTACGAAAACTCAAATTTATACAAGGATATACATAAGTTTTTATTGTTTACAGTTAGCCCGAGATGGAAAAATAGAATACGCAATTATGAAAACACACAAAATAATTACAAGTAAAATACAAAGTACTACACAAGCCATTAATTAATTACAAAATACATAGGAAACAGGTAGTATGAATGGAAACAAAAATTTATTCGCAACATTACAAAACAGGACAAAACAATTAATTTATTGAGTATAGTAATTACACTACCCAGCAAGAAATACAAACATTTATTTTAGAAAGAAGTTCTGGAGATTCAAACCGGATATAAACATTGATGTACCACGACTTTTGGATAATATTCACTTGTAGATGCTAATCACTGGGAAACCCCTCCTTCGTTCGTTAATAATTTTAAAAGACGTTCATCATTCTTTGAGCTGACAAAAATTAGTTCTAGCTACAGTGTTCAATCGAAAATGAAATGAAAATAATATAGCGCGTTATTTAGGATAGGCGTCTTTTCATTGATTATACTGATATTTTAGTCAGTTTGTTTAAACGCGTGAGCAACCATGTTTATCCAACATCAGCAAAAAGTACCGTTTGGTGCCAGTCAGGCTGGGGATTGTAACTGTACCTCCATCGGGGGGTTTTTCCGTCAACAAACAGCAGGTGCAGAGGGTCTCGATGTTGAAATTTTCTACGTCGGTTTACCTAAGACCTGTGATTGGTGCAGAATAAATTAAATGGACCAATAAAAATACAGTTGGTCGCACAGGTCGGGAGAAGTGGATGCCTGGTCAGGGATTCTGACTGGAGAAGTTGCAGTGAGCGGTTCCTCTTGGGTTTTTTGAGAATTTACCAGCGAGACTCCACGAGACTCCACGAGACGGACATCGATGACCAGCTGCGAGCGACGTCGCTGTGTTGCAGAGACCCCAGTTTGGTAACCAAAATTGCATATTTCATGGTTGCGTAAAGCACTTTTTATAAAATTCGTTTCCCGGGCCTAATTTTCCACAACAATCCCTGAGTTTTCATAACTGGCTAGTCGGGGCCAAAATTTTAATTGTACATATCTTTAATAAATTGAATAAATTAGCTGGAAAGGGCTGTTGTTTTCCAAAAGTTACTTCCTCCTACCGCAGGTAAGCCGTTCTAGGAATTGTACCGTCGGAGACATTCTACGACTGGTAGCTAAGGAGTGCTGCAATAAAATATAAATGAAAAGAAGTATAATATTCTAAAGGAAAAGAAAATGAGGAAGATGTGGTACTCAAAAAACTGTGTGTGCTAATGATGTAGAACATATTCAAAAGAAGAATGATAATAGTCAGCTTCAGACAAAATATAATATCACTTCTTTTGTCTGTATTTGGCTATTTTTAATTATTATTAATTTTACAAAAGGGCTATAATTTTTCATTTTTATTTTCGAAAACCTCACAGGCTAATATTTTGAAGACTTCGAAAACAATTGAAAATTGTTTACTGATTATGCTGATTAAATTACAGTTGTTTACGTTTCTTCAATTTAGTTATATATATATATATATATATATATATATATATATATATATATATACAAAAATTCCATCGCTCAATAGTGGAAATTAGTGAAGTACTGATCAACTCTCTGACAGTCTGATTTTGAGCAATGTGAATTATATAAACAAAATATAATGTTCATTGTTCAGTTTCAGCAAATGTATATTTTATTTCACATGTTATGATGCTTCTATATTCCCTGAGAGATTTGTGAGCCTTTCAAGTCTTTATATTTCAGTCTTGCAATGCGTCAGTTTTGCTTAATTAACAGATATTATAGAACTCTTCTGTTATTTGTCACAGAATCATACAATAATCCCATAACTATTTTTTACTGCAAGGTAGCTGTCGTTTAAATATCTTTTAATTCTGTTTATTAAGAAAACGATATATTACTTGCTCTGTACTGAAATAGTATTTGATGAGATTTGATGACAAATGATAATTTTTTGTTTAGTTTATTAAAAGTTAAATTTTCTTTTCAGCACTGTACACATGACTTCTGAGAAGATGGAGCTAGGAGAGGCCCAAGTCTGTAGATATTATCAGAAAAGGAATTCTGACGTTAGGAGATAATAAGTAATAAATAATATAGAGCAGTTACGATGCCATGAATTGAATGAAGGAATATCAGCGAAAAAATACGCGTTGAACATACACAGCACGCATAAATAATCCCATTCAAAGGTTTACGTGAGTGATAAATAGTAACCGACGTTACAGGTCATAAAGTGGCCAGTATTCATTTCGTAAAAACACACTTTCTAGTAAACAGATTATCAACCTAATTTAACATAATATGTTGATGAAATTTGTAATGAATTTCATTCAATAGTTGGAAGTTTCTAAACCACACACTTCATCTTCATGATAAGATTTTGCTTTAATATTACACGAATAACTTCAATAAAATAAATACTATCCATTCCAACGAATAAGTATTAATATATATATTGTAATGTTTTTATTTATAATTTTGTTACGTCTTTAAATAATAACTATGAAAAAATGTCTCTCTAGTCGTGGGCCAAAATACAGGGTCATATAGCTTTTTGAACTGACTTTGAAGGGTTTGTCGTTGAGTACGTTATCATCTGGTGATAACCTGACTGATAACTCTTCTTAGGCAGCTCGAAGGACTACGCAATCGCTTTTATGATTTTCGTTATTGATTATATTAGTATCAAGTTATGTATTTACCAATATATTACCAACTGACGTAACATTAAATATCCGTTTTTATATTAATTTTAGATATTTTTTAATACTACATTGGTTATTCTCCTCTTCACTACTACAGATATTCCTCTCTCGCAGATATTACAATAATATCCGATATCATACTCACAGATACCGCATTAGTCTCAGTGGGGATGCCTTCACATCTCTCTGGTTTTTTTTTGAACTAAGGTTCCCACATGCCGAGGCATGTGGGTGTATGTTCCGGGTCGCAGACCTTGGGCGTACGGTAAGAGTTGTCCGCTATTCCTATTGAAATAGTCGGCCATCTGCCTCCTAAACTGGCCAAGACATGGCGAGGGGAAGCTGCGACCCCACAGAAAACCCCTCTCCCGCCATCGGAAGGGCGTGGGACAAGTACCAAATGCCCGACCTACCTGATGCAGGTTTTTCTAGGGTTTGTCCTGCATTTCTTTTAGGCGAATACCGCGTAGGATCCTTAAATCATAGCCCGAGGGCCCTAGTTAACCATTGGCTACCTTCCTCTACCCTTCCGCATCCTCCCTTTCAAATCCCTTTCCTATGCTATAAGAGGGGAGTTGCCACTATGTGGATTACCCTATACACAGCCTGTCTACACCCCAAAAAAAAA
This sequence comes from Zhengitettix transpicula, assembly GCA_037074705.1. Taxonomy (NCBI): domain Eukaryota; kingdom Metazoa; phylum Arthropoda; class Insecta; order Orthoptera; family Tetrigidae; genus Zhengitettix; species Zhengitettix transpicula. The sequence continues at coordinate 45,883,462 of CM073591.1, read as the reverse complement.
ATTTAGATGGTCTACACACTACAATATGAAACGTTTAGATATAGAATTATAAATAAATTTTTGAAGTTTGAATTTAAAAGCGTAACAGCAATAATCACCAAACGTAGATGATGGAGACGGTTGTCATGCACTCCGATTTGTGGTCATGGTCTGTGTGGCGAATTTTAGCACTGGTATTCTAGAGCGTCGTGGCTTGTGACACGTGGTTGTAACACCTGTTCAGGTACTAACCGTGACAAACATGGCTTCAATTCGATGGTCCGGTGGGAACAGGTGTTTTAAACGTGACTACCACGAAGCACTACAAACCATAACCACCGTTGTATCACAACTAGACGTAATAGAGCTGGTCTGCAAAAGTTTTGCGATCAGTTCCACGTGCCGGCAAATAAACTTATTTAGAATACCTAAAAAATTAAAATCTCACACACCGGCTTCAGGTTTAATAATCAAATAATTCAAGGGATCCACTTAAATAGGAACAATTGCCTGCTACATATTTGTCCTCCTGTTGCAGCGACGTACGACTTATGTTGCCCGTTTATCGTGTTTAAATGCGGTGGACTTCACAATTAACAATAATCCGAATCGCAGTTGATGGGCACTACGAGGGTCTTCTTCATGAACCACCAAGGTATGCATCTGATTTGGTTGAATCGTTTTATTTACATTAATCACGACAATAACTATAGGAATGGAACGCATTTAAAAATTAAAAGTAAATACATTTGGTATAATGATGTTCACATACTGATTCTGTGTGATTCTTCTATCAAATAGAAGTATTTGACGTGTGGTATCGAAGTAAATGAAGACGACTAACACTGCTGACGAATCCGTTTTAAGGACGTAGTAACAGAAATTTGGTTTGCGTATTGGGAAAGTTATGTTAGATTATTATGTATAAAATTGTAAAATTTTCCGAGCGTTCAAATAATTAAAATTCAATTACTTTTATCTAACCCGCCGAGTTTTCAGGGACGTTTCAACAAACAGTAATTGCTTTTAGTAAAACATTCGTTATTTATTAAGCCCAGAAATTTCAGTTTGATGATGACTTATAAATATTACTATTAGAATATTGTAAATATGCCAGTTACAAGAGTCAGGTAATAATAATAATTTCAAAACATACAAGTGATTTCTGAAAACTTTGTGTCTTTAATCTGATAAAAATATGATTTTCAACACATTTCTTTTTTAATACGACAACATTTTTGTATCTATACTCATTTATTAAAGGATCACGATGGAACAATCTTGACCAGACATGATCCTGTAATTCAGTATCATGGCTGACCTTTGTTTAAAGAAAATGATTCTTTTCTTGAGGTTATATTATTAGTATTGTAACAATTTTCCCATATTTGTGTAAGTGTTAATTCTGCACCAAACATTAAAAATTCTATTAACATCCTAAATTTGACCTCGGTAACTATTTTAAAACTTGGTGTTGTTAATAGGAAACAACTACACAAATTATTTTCTTACTTCTTTTTATTTGGGATAATAAATTAATTTGAAATCACTTCTACTGAACTTTAATATTTCACCCATATTATATCTGCAAGTAATCACGTATGCGTTTCCATGATACGTTGTCAAAACTGTCGTGCTCTAGACGTCACCAACATTAAAATGTTTGAGATTTTGTTACTATCGTTTCTAAATGAGTTTCAATGTTTAAAGTAATATAGATCATGCTGATATGATGTACATATTTAATTAAAATTTGAATCTCTATTGGCATAAGTAATTATGTGAAGGATCCTTTTCCGACAATTCGACCTTTGCTAGTTGTGTGTTGTAATAGAATAATAAAAGTAATATCTGTATGATTTCCTACCGCAACATGTATAAGAGATTTTACGAGTTTTATTCAACATTTTTACTGGACGCAAAACTGATAATAACTTTAAAGTGTCTGTTTTTTTTTAAAAACCATAGCATTTGAATTGTGAAATGCAATCTGTAACATATCTGGCCCATTGACATAGTTTGACTTTTGTAACCAATTTACACTGTGCGGCTACTCGAAGCCACTGTTAACATCCCCACTGTTGCAAACTGCTTCCTGTTTGATGAAGATTATTTGTGTAATGATGTGTTGGACCGACCAATGGCTAGGAGCTATATAACGGAATATTACCTCAAAGCATTCGAAACTCAAATGTTTCCACTAGAAATTAACTTTGGGTATTCAGGGCATTGTAGCCCTTGTTAATCATCAATGTATGGATTCCACATACACTGATGATAGCTAAATATGGAAAATTCTACGAAATTGTTGGAAATTGTTCAGCGACTTCATTGCTCCTAACAGTGAGTCTTTTAAAGGCTCTATTAAATACTTCAAACAGTTATCCCACTAAGCTGCGCCAAAAAAAATAATTTACAGTTACTGTAAGGACGTGGGACAAATATCGAGAGCCCGGTCTACCTGTACGTATGTATTCCCTTAATCAAATTTAATCTAATACTGAGTAGGACCCTTAAACTACAGCCAAGGGGCTATAATTGACCTTTGCCTAGCTTATTCTACCATCCACTTCCTATAGTAAAGTGAATACAGCCTTCAAGTATCCCGTTTCTAAATATTAAGAAAGTTAAAGTTTTTATAATTGGATAAATGCGAGTATTGAGACGACAAACAAAATGATAAAACAAGATCTGACCCAAATACTAACATTATACTAACATATTCAGCAACACGTTTACTGGGTAAGTGAATTTGAACGTGATCGTTCTGTAATTTAAGTATATTTCTGAACATATGGAGGATTAAATTCACGATATTATTATGTAAGACCGTCTCATTAAGAATAGTCAGGTATTAGGCCTCACGTGTGAAAGGGTACATATATTTTTCCATTGTCGTCGAATGGAATCTTGATCTGGCCCGTAACATTATATAATTAAAAATTTTAAGTAATAAATACTGAAATGTAGTTATACATTTGGTATTGTGTTTTTGAATTTATTTTTCAATATGAAAATACGTTCTTCCGAAACAAAAACTATATGACTACTCATTCTGTTTGTCATAGGAGAAACTGACATACGAAAGCAGAGCCATAACTATTGAAGAAAGAACGTTGAAATTTCAATGTAGCTTCGTTTTACGGTATGTAACCGCTGAGGTAACTTTTTTACACTGAAACACTGCATCAGTAAAATTGGGACATTCAAGAAAGAATTTAAAAAAGTGCTAATTTTTTTCTTTGACATTTCTGATTAATACTATGATCTAAAAACAATGTTTTCAGGCCAAAATCGCCCCACTTTCAAGAATTATCAGTGTTTAGCATTCTAAGTGGCAAGGAGTATCGTTTCCGCCACTGAACTGACGTCACAAATAGGAAGGGAAATATTTCATAGTTCAGCTGTTTCAAACTCTTAGACAAACGGGAAACACAGAATGTAGTTTATAAAATCGTATCTAAGAGATTTTTCAAAGTGATATATTAAACAAACTCAACGTGCTCGGAAACCCAGGTTTAAATAAAACATTTCCAATCTAAAACATCCTGTTGATAATATTTATGATAAATAATGTAGTCTTCCTCGGTGTAGAGAATGAATAAATTCTTCTCGGGCTTCTAACCGAGTAAACAATTCTATTTGTTTACTCGGTTAGAAGCCCGAGAAGACTTTATTCAATATTTATGATCTTTGAAACATCGTTGGTTTCCTTTAATGTTTATGTGCTCTTCAATTTTCCATTCTGTGTTTCCATTTTAGAACACTGCAAAAGTGCGGAATATATATACTTATTTTATTTTGTGTAACAAACTGATCATTGTTTGACAATTAACGTGTAGACGTACTTAAAAAATTAATGCAGAAGGAATTCAGCATTTTTTATTATTACAATATATTACTACATGTTTGAAAAACATTTAACCTTAATGAAATTTTATTATATATACTAACGGGGTCTCCGATGTTGCCCCGGTTATCATGATTAAATTCAGCGGCATCCATAACCGCGGATTCGACTCCAATCTCGGTATTTTATGATTTACTTTTATGAAACGTGTTTCCTACCCAACCCTAGGGTGGTGCCCAAAGGGGTTGCAATTATACACAAGAGAATTATAGAAACACTATAATTCTCATTCACCACAAAATATATAATTATTCGACTCAAACGTCGGCCCTTTTAGCATGTTTGAAAATTTTCATCCCTGTCCCCTCCTGACTTCTGGGGTGGTAGCCGTGTCTTACTCCCACGGTGTTTGTTTCTGGTCTATTAGAAGATAAATAAATAAAAAATATTGTTTAAGTAATGGATCATATAAAGACAAACTCAACACTTCCGTATAGCTGTTTTCATTTGAATGTTCTTGGGTTTATAGATTCGCGGGGTGTTCCGTATTACCAGAAGGATCGTTCTGCATGTTTTATTGCGCGTAATGAGAACTCGCGGGATCTTGTTATTAAGCGAAAATATTATGGTAATGTTTTACTCATTTTCGTCCGAGAGGGTCATATATTTGGGAGTGTCGAATGTGAGTTATCGAAGCTGAATGCGTAACTTTATTGATGTATGGCGTGTCAAATAAACTTCTTGTTGGGAAATGAAGTGAGAGTTTGATATATGGTTGACGCGGAAGTTTCTCTGACAAGAAGACCCTTGATGCGAGGGGATGGCAAGCAGTGTCCATACGCTATTTGTTCTGAAAGAATTCTATTCGCACGACATCAAGTAATAATCCATGAATATCAGACTTACGTTTAACACGAAATCGTACGAGATCAAGTCCATTTGAAATTTCCAGAAGCTAATCAAGAGAGTTATTCGTAGGTCCCATGTTGTTATATATTTTAAGAGTGTAATCGTATCACAATTCGAGAAAACTTTTAAAGTTTCAAATGTGTATCGAAATATTAAAATGTAATAAAAATTAATGGTGCTTAAATGCAGATATTGTCCACAACATTTTTATCGCAGAGTCAATTATATTATTTGGAAACAATTGAGAGTCATAAATTCAACCTATAATTTTCTGTGAAATAAATGAAAGTAATTTTGTGTGTGTGTGTATGTAGATGGCTATGTATAGGGTAATCCACATAGTGGCAATTCCCCTCTTATAGCATAGGAAAGGGATTTGAAAGGGGGGATGCGGAAGGGTGAAGGAAGGTAGCCAAAGGTAACTAGGGCCCCCGGGCTATGGTTTAGGGATCTTACCCGGCATTCGCCTAAAAGAAATGCAGGACAACTCCTAGTAAAACCTGCATCAGGTAGGTCGGGCATTAGGTACTTGTCCCACGCCCTTCCGATAGCGGGTGAGGTGTTTGCTGTGGGGACGCAGCATTCCCTTCTCCGTGCCTCGACCAATTTAGGAGGCAGCTGGCCGACTATTCCAATAGTAATAGCGGACAACCAAGGTCTGCGACCCCGGAACATACACCTCTCAAAACAGGCCGAGGTGCCTCGGCATATGGGAACCTTAGTTAAAAAAAAAACAGAGAGATGTGAAGGCATCCCCAAAGGTAGCCTCCGCCAGAGCTCTTTGGCGATGAAAGTAAATGTTTTTACTGTCATAAAAATGACGTGGTACTTGTTTTGGCAATGAGTGTTGCTGGTATCAGTGAGAATTAACGGTAAGACGAGGAAATTATTCAGAAATTTATTATAGAAGGGAGGAAGAAGTTGCTGGATGCAGATGAATTCAGGATGTCAAACAGTTTGTCTGTGCAGATTGTTTATTGTTCTTTTAATTATTAATTCAAATATATTATTTTTCATGAGAATTACTTTTTAAGCGTTAGAATGATATAGACAGAGAAACACACAAAATTAAATAGAGGTGCGGGTCTTCTACAAGTTATTGGGTTTACAGAAAAAATTAATAAATTATGGGAATTATGGATATTATAATGCAGAGTGAGCAAGTCATAATTTTACAGTTATGATTGTGGCATGACAAAAGTGTTATCAAAAGGTCGTGGTGTATCTTTATCATCCCTGTACCTTTCAAGAAAGAGAATCCCGCCCTACGCCAGAGTTTCTTCGAAATTCGTCAAAAAATACACTTCAGTAGTATTCTGTAGAGTTAAAAGTAAAAGTTTTTAATTGATGAAACCAGCACCAGACAAATATAAATCCTGCCACGAAGAAAGTTTTACGAATTTAAAATTATGAAATGTAGAAAATTAATTTAAAATTAAAATATGAAATTATAATACCATTTATTAATTTATCTTAATTTAATGAATATGAAAGTTAGCCAGTTGAGACAAAAAAGTGATAATATAAATAGCACACAACGTTTCTGGAATCCTTGTCCCTTTCCTCAGGTGTGAAGTGAAGAAGAGCCTAGGGCGCCACGATTAACAAGAATCTAAGAAACGGTGTGAGGTATTATCACTTTTTTGTCTGAATTGGCTAACTTTCTTATTCATTATTTTCAAACTGACGCCAATTTTTTCATATTATCTTAATTTAATTTATTCAAATTTCATTCTGCTTAATTAATTATTGAAATCGTAGTACCAAATAATGTCACTTGGCGAAGAGCCTGTGTTTGATTCCAGATCCGATTGTGATTCTTCTATCCAAATCCGTTTATTCGGCTTTTTGTATTAAGAGCCGTGATTTGATTGAAAACATTTATTCTGTTCTTGAATCAGTTACTTTCTTGTAACTAATTCACTTATTTTTATTTAAAATTTTATTCACAATAATTAAATACCGCACTAAAAATTTCTGATGTGTAAATTGTAATATTATTTTGAAATCTAATTTTGATTCAAAAAAGTACAAAGAAAATTAAGTCGTCAATTAGGTAAATAGTTCTTTACGATTTCTGAAAATTTCTCTCGCATATTTGGGTATAATTATGTTTACCGGAATTTTATATATTCTACGAAATAAACGAAAGATATAAGTTACGAAAAACGTTGAGATATATTTGGTTATAAATTGTGACATATGTTTTCGTACAGGGTGGGCGCTATTAATGATAAGATTGATTATCATTAAAAAAAAGTTTTTATTACAGTTATAAAAGATTTAATTATAAAGAACACAATTAATAGTTATGAATAATTTTAGTTCAGAATGTTAAACAGGTTTCCCGTGGGAAGGACAATTGGTTAGTTACTTTTATTAATTTATCTTAATTTAATGAATAATAAAGTTAGCCAATACAGAAAAACTAGTGATAAAATAAATACCACACAGCGTAATATTGTAATTGAAAGTTTGTGTTTGCTTTTCTGGGTCGTCGTCCTTTGATGATCTTTCTTCAGTTTTTCCGTGGGACTGCAACAAATACTTGAAATATTTAATCATTCAATAAAGGAAGCCTGTGAGATGATTCTATCGCAGGTGAACCTTCCCAGAGAGATCTGGCGGAGGCTAACTTTGGGGATGGCTTCACAACTCTCTGGTTTTTTGAACTTAGGTTGCCACATGCCGAGGCACCTCGGGCTGTTTTAAAAGGTGTATGTTCCGGGGTCGCTGACCTTGGACATACTGTAAGAGTTGTCCGCTATTCCTATTGGAATAGTCGGCCAGCTGCCTCCTGAACTGGCCAAGGCATGGCGAGGGGTAAGCTGCGTCCTCACGGCAAACTTCTCTCCCGCCATCGGAAGGGCATGGGACAAGTACTAAATGCCCGACCTACCTGATGCAGGTTTTTATAGGGTTTTTCCTGCATCACTTTAAGGCGAATGCCGGGTAGGATCCTTAAACCATAACCCGGAGGCCCTAGTTAACCCTTGGTTACCTTCCTCTACCCTTCCGCATCCCCCCTTGCAAATCCCTTTCCTATTCTATAAGAGGGGAGTTGCCACTATATGGATTACCCTATACATAGACCGTCTACACCAAAAGAAAATATCAAATAACAGTCTACACGGAGCTCTGACTGCTCTAGACTATTTTTATCACGCGGCAGCCAAGACTACTCGCCAACAAAGCCGTCTGGTCGGGCCAACAATTGAACAACCAACAAACTCTGCATTTACAATATTAAAATGCCAACCTCTTGTGGTGTATGTGGTGTCAGCTTGAGTACCTCGCATCATAGAGGTCCCGGGTTCGAATCACGGCGAGGGCATGGATTTTTGTGTGCGTGAGAGAAAAGTCCCGTCAAATCAGGTCTCTGACAAAGCATTAATGAGATCCCTTTAGTTAATCGCTAATAACATGAGCTGTTTATGCGTCTGTAAATAAATAAATATAAAAGCTATTACTTATACAAAAAATTCTGAGCTACGTTCCCGTGTTACAATATAAATTACGATTTCAATTACAATAATTGAATTCAGTGAACAGAATTTGATATTTCTGTTTGCTTTATTTATTGAAATTCCGTGACACACTGAATTTATTGTTAGTGATGTAACAATTAAAATTTTTTAGACAACATTATTTTACATTTTAAATGAAATCAACATAATCGCTTTATAAAGCGAAAAAGTAGATGACGTACAAAATAATAGGCCTACGAAGTAACTATGGTTTAGTTAATGAGTTAAATACAATGTTTGTGTTTTTGTCAGGACTTAAAGTTTAAAAACGATATTATTAAATATGTTTATAATACATATATAATTTAAGACGAAATAACAAAGACTATATTATATAAGATTAAAAATTGTCAGTGGATGTAATTTTGATTTTAGGATAAAATGGAGGGAAGGAGTAAAGTAATGGGTCAAATTAGTGTGTTGTTAAATTAATTTAACGTCAATAAGGCACTAGACGATAATGGTTTGTGTATATATTTATTCTTTACATTATTCATATTAACTGATACATTTTGTGGTAATTTTGTGTGTGAAAAATTAGTACTTTAATTCCTAGATATACGGAAATAATTAATAGACGTTGCAATGTTACCGAGGAAAAAGAAATTGAATCGTATTTGAGGCACATTAAGTGTTGGAATCTATCGAATTGTTGAACAGGAAAATTTAAATGTAACTTAATTTTTGATCTCGAAGAGCAAATTATGAATTTTAATGGAGCTCTAAAATTATTATTCTCTTAATGATTAGCCATTTGTGTTGGAGAATTAAAGAAAGTTGTAAATATAAAACCTTAACCTGAGAAGAGCTAGAACTCAGCTTTTTGTGAACAGCCTCATTTGATGACAATTACTTCACGCATGAATTGCGAACTTCCTACGAGAATAAATTAAATATAAGTTCAATAGAATTCAGTAGATTGAGTACTTTCGACACCAAAGCAAGCAATTCCAAGCATTTCCTAGAATCATTTTTCACTTGAACAATTTCTTAACTTCCATTGAGATTAACGTCTACGTCGACTGTATAATTTCCGTCATCGAATACAAAAGATCATTGTACAGAATGGAACAACACGAACTTTATCTTTGTCAGTTTCGTACATTTTTTAAGAGAATTATGCTCCCCGTTTCTAGACTATATTATCAGAAAAAATATTACTTCTTTCTTACTATTTCACAGTTTACTCTTGGGTAACAAAAAAAAATTGTTTGATAATGTTGAATTTCATTATTCCAATATTTTACGGGTTCATTTTAATAAATATAATCAATGTAAGATCTTTGCATAAGATTACAAGAGTTACCATTTTACAGCATTGTGCGTTTATGCCAGATATAATACAGATTCAATCATTATAATTTGGAAACTGTCACACGTAACGTCTTAAGGCTGTTTAAAATTACTGTTTTGAATAACGTCTCATCTACATAGACGGATATACGGCGTTGTTTTTAAATTTCCGGTTAATTAAAAACAATGCAATTATGTTTTTATAAACCTTTATTTTTAATTTAAATTTAATTTAGAAACGATAGCGAATGTTCCGGTGTTCCGGCTTTTAATTTGCTGAATACACCCTTCCAGCAGAGGACACAATGAATTCTCTTTTATAATACGAGAAATGTGATATTCGTATTTTTTTGCGAATTACACAATGAAAATACTTTTTTTTGTTATTATTTTTGTTTAAATTCGAAATAGGGTAAACACAATCCCAAACCAATGGTGAGATTACCTTGAACATTTCTATTTTTGTCAGGATTAATTTCAGTCACTAGTGTGCTTACGAATATTTGATATTAGTAGATACGGTTGTGTGATATTCAAAGACTTTGTGTAGACTAATTTATTAGTAACTAGTTGATTCAAACAGCACAAATAATGTCGGAAATAGATCTAAATGACATGAAATATATGAACGCTCTAGTTTAAAATATCAGTTGTTGTCCAGAAAAATTAAAAGTGTTGAATACATAATTTATAATGTATGTAGCGAATTTGGATTTTCTTCAGTCGAGGATGTCGACAAATTTACAAATAATCATATCGTCAAAACGATAAGATCCTTTACAATAACAACCCATTTTCAATTGATTACATTATCTAAACCGTCATTTTTACTCGCCAAGCTTTGCAAATGTTTCTAAAATTCAAAATTGTTTTTTTATTTGTGAAATGAGGACAGGTATTTCGACTGACAACGGGAATTATTGGAAATGATCCCATTGACAAAGTATCAATTTATAATAAAAAGGATATCCAAATACAGCCAAATAAGTAATAATATAAATACATAAATAAAAAACATAAATGGCGTGGTGTTTATATTATCACTTATTTTGTCTGTATCTTTTTAATATTAATTTTCAATCAGACATTTATTTTTTTCATTTTAAGTTTCAATTGCTTGAAAATCCTATTATGTTGAGAATTCCGAATGCGTTCCGATAATTCACGACCAGCTTCCTTTATCCATGTCACGGTAATATATTAAATGTATTTTGAACGAAATTACTTTTATATGCGTTCCATGAGAGCTTTATAAATATGCAGGGGATATCACATCTTATATAACCTTCTATTTGTTCTGCGTTTTATTCACAATGTCATAAATCTGCTGTTATATTGAATGTAATATCTGACCTTCCCACAAATGTAATGTTTTGTACATTTATTTTAAATTTTACTTTCATTTTTTCTCGTAATCGTCCTTTAACATTTAATTTATTTTTCCAAACATTTGAGGTGATACCAAATGTAATTTATTCTCTCCTATAGTGATTTTCAGATTTGGACTCTTGTGTTTACTAATATATTCGAATTTAATTTAGAGTATTCCACTTGATGATCTTCCTTACATGTATATATTACGAACGCTGCAGCCGTACATCATATTGGCCTAGATATTATATATATATATATATATATATATTGTAGTAATTAGTAATTAATCCATTGTTATAATTGCAAAGTAAAGGACTCATTATTAGAGTACATAAAGCGTGCACCGCGACAAAGCGGGCGGCGAGACAAAAGAACCATTGTTGAGATATACGCATTCGAAAAATTCTACGAGACGAACACACAGTCTACGGCGAGGAGCGAAAGAGTACAGTTTGAGTCAACGAGGAGAGACGAGTTTAGTTGGTTGGACGGCATATACAGTCAGCGAGGAGGAGCGAAACGAAAAGGTTGCAAGTTAAAATTGAACAAAAAGTTTTTCAGTCTGTAATTCATCGAATAAGGTTACAGGAAAGTTTCTCAATAAGTAAAGCCACAAACAGTAACCTAATAATTTCCTGCCGCAGTAAAAAACTCAATAAGTAAAGAGACCGTCACCGATGTCATCGAGAGGAAGTTGTTAATGATCTGACTGACCATTAATTCGGAAGGAGTAGCCGTTTCCAGCTGAGAGAACATCAAGTTTCGACAAGTGTTTTGTAAACAATTTAAATTCAGTGATATCCCCAAAAACGTGTGCACAGAAAACCCCAAAATTTAGACCTGGTCGGCCGTAAGTAAAAGAACTCTAAACTTATTTGTAAACCATTTCATTAAGATACGTCAGATCGTTCCTCAATTATTTTCTTTTCTTCAATTATTCCTTTTCTTTAATTGTTTTGTTAGATAATTTAAATTCAATTCACCCATTTATCAAACCCAGTAAAGACCCTGAGATTTTAAATATTATTGTGTAATTTTTTATATGTGTTATTAAAACTTTAATAAATTTTGTTAAATTGTTTCACATAGTTATTTTTATTTAGCCACAGCCATTAGTCGTTTATATTAAATTATTACAATATATATATATATATATATATATATATATATATATTGTAATACTAATTAGAGGCCATTAATGATTTTGATAATTGGATATTTATGGTGGATTGTTAGCGGCACCAATTTCAAAGGCAGCAATACAGGCGGGCTTTTGTCGTGCTGAACCGCGGGGTTTTTGGACAGTCGGGTGTTGGAAGTCGGCCAGCGAACTGCGTGGCAGGCAGATAGGTCTAGCCGGAAAAGGTTACAAGTTAAATTTGAGTATAAAGTTGGGCAGTCAAAATCATCGAATACTATTACAAGGAGGAACCTAATAAATCACGCCACAATAAGCATCTATACGTACCGTGACGCCATCAATTCCACAGAGAGACAACTGTAACAATCCGTCCAAACATTAATCCGGAAGGAGCAGCAGTGTCCAGTTTCCAGAGGAGATCCGAAAGTTACGACCGTGTTTCTGTTTAATCAATTGTAAATTCAGTGATTTCATGGCTTTTTGATGTGAGTAGTGAGGTGAGCCCGAGCCCAAGAGTTTAAGCCTGGTACCAGCAGATGTTTTGTAAGTACAAACAAATTTGATCAAGTTTTTTAAACGATAACTAAAGATAAAGTCGTCAGACTTCGATTTCACGTTTTTTTGATTGTTTAAATTCTTATGTTATAAAGGAATTTGATTGTTTAACGTAAATATAAAGGTTTTTTCTTGACTTAGAAGGCCCAGATAAATGACCATGAGAAAATAGTTGTAAAATATATAAAATTGAAAAATCTTAAATGTAAATAATCTCATTTATAAACATTGTAATATGAAGTGAATAAATGTAAATTGTCTTGTAAAGTTTTAAAGAATGTCGTAATTATTTTGAAATCCTTCTCTTTAAATAAAAATAAATATAATTGATTCATAAAACAACTATTGAATTCAAATCATTAATTAATATTTTGCTTATTAAATAGTTTAATTAATTAATACCTAGTTATTCATTGCAATATATTGTAATGCCAATTAATTAGGACATTAATTGTTGGGACATAAAATTTAAATTGTTTGAGAAATCCATTATAGCGGCAGGAGCTTCCAAAACAACAATGGAGTCGAGCTCTGTAGCTTTGTCGGAAAGTCTAAAATGGCGTATGCGCGCTAAAACTGGAGAGCGCTAAGAGTTAGTTGGTGACGGGACATTTCGGAGGACGGAACAAATGATACTAGAGCACAGACTAGCCGTCGTTTAATGTATCATTAAACAAAGTTGTGAATTTAAGACACAGTAAAAACATTCACGGAAGTATTATCCCGAAAATATTCATAAGTTAGCAGTTTTTACGTCTATCAGCAGCCAGGAAAGGAGTGCAGTTTTTACGTCTGTAGCCAGCCAGGAATAGTAAAGTTGCAGTTTAAGTCCCAAGCGGTAAAAAGACTAGCAAATCTATGAATCACAGGATTCATATATGGCAAGCGGTCACCAGATAGCTCACAAAAAGGAGGATCATCCGAGTTCCTGGTAGCTTATCAAGGTGGACTTCAAGAGTGTAAAATCAGTGAGCCAATATTAGAATCAGTGTAAATTTTTTTGCAATAGTGTACTCCCGAAAACAAAAGGAATGCTGGAACCAGCTGGACAGATGTGAGTAACAAATTACAAAAATAATTATTTATGTAAACGTAATTAAAGGATAGAAGTCAGATTTCGTCATATTTTAATTTTCAAGTTAATTTCTTTTCTTTTTAGTTTATTTCTATCGACGTATTGTTTAGGTAAAAGTGATTTGTTTGTTAATAAGATTTTTAAATCAAATTGTTGTGTCCATTATCAAACCCAGTAAAGACCCTGAGAAATTAATATTTTAAATTGTAATTGTTTTTGAGTTATTGCCACAAAATAAAATAAATATTTTGTTTGTTAATTTCAATCTCTTCATTTAATAAAAGTCTTCCATTTAATTATTAAATTTTGACGCTTTAACGTGAGGTAAGTTCATTTAATTAAAATATAAATTAAACGACCTATTTATTTGTTTATTACAATATATATATATATATATATATATATATATATATATATATATCTGAGAATATTAAGTTAATATTTCAGGATGAAGCCTCCTTCTTAGCACTTTCACAGACCTTATATACGGCCGAAAAAATTTTTCTCCAACCTTCTATACTTTGCTCTTTATGTGTTTTTACATCTCAGTATCACTTTTTAAATTTAAGCCACATGGGTGTAATACAAGAACTTATTATCTTTATTACTCACTCAGAGAAAATCTGCAAATCTTGTCTTACTTTTTAGGGCGCCATTTTTTTCCGTGGTAAATGCTAATGTCTTGCTATCTATGAGGCTGCAAATACAAAATTAATATTAAGATAAATACAAAATAATATGTTATAGTAATCCTAAAAAATAAAAATTTGTGTTGAGTATTACAAAATTTAGAGCACAATTCGTCAACCAAATATCAAATTAAAGTTCCAGTTATGAGAAGTACATGTGATTTTTTTCTGACGAATGTCATTGTAACTCGAAATGGGTGTTTCACTCCAACATGTACACGGATCAGAAATTTGAACAATTTACATGTTTTTGCGTCCAGAAGCATGTACATACACATCCTAATTTCAGATATTTGAAATGACTTTGCAGGTCTCGTATGAGAAGAATATGAGATTATAAATTAATTTTCACACTTAACTTTAGACTTTGTTGCATTTACATTTCAAGATAATAATAATAATAAGATTACTATTAAATTGCCACTTTATTATATAAACACCCTTAAAATGAACACTTCAATCACAACTATCATTACGTAAAATATATTTAAAATGTACTTAATTGACTTTGAATTGTTCATATTGATACGAAATTTTTTATTTTATATTTGTTGGGAATACTGAAAAGTTATTGCTCCAGCTCCAGCAGGATTGAAAGTAACTATACCACTGAGGAAAGAAACCGACGTTTCTTTGTCAGCTGTGTTTTTCCCCTATTTCCTACCTATTCACTAAAATATTGCAACATATTTATAGTTTACGCAGACCTGAAAAAACACTTTTTTTAATGCGCTTAAGGCTTTTGAGTTTTTCAACTTATCAGTGCAGTCGTGTCGCTCTAGGTTCTTCTTAGCACCTGAAGAAAGGAACAAGGATCCCAGAAACTTTGTGTGATATTTATATTATCACTTCTTTTGTCTGCATTTGGCAATCTTTCTGACAATTAATTTTCAATCCGACGTAAATTTTTCATTTAAAAAATTATGGTTTAATGTATATAGTAATTATAATTGTCTGACATAGTTTCATATAACAAAATTTTTAACAAA
This sequence comes from Zhengitettix transpicula, assembly GCA_037074705.1. NCBI lineage: Eukaryota > Metazoa > Arthropoda > Insecta > Orthoptera > Tetrigidae > Zhengitettix > Zhengitettix transpicula. The sequence continues at coordinate 45,868,081 of CM073591.1, read as the reverse complement.
TTCAACATAATTCGTAAAAAAAATTATACAGCACTCGATAAAAATATAACAAGAAAGATAGCCAAATACAGACAAAAGAAGTGATAATAATATAAATACCACACAACGTTTCTGGAAGCCTTGTTCCTATCTTGAGGTGCAGAAAAAACGTATAATCCTAGGATAGACACAGCTTCACGAGTTTTTGTGTTTTGTCAAGGGACTCCTGAAGTTGTGTCTCTATTGCTCTTACGTTATTTCTGCACCTGAAAAAAGGCACGAGGCTTCCAGAAACGTTGTGTGGTATTTATATATCACTTATTTTGTAATATTCCTTATTATTAATTTTCAATAAGACGTATATTTTTCATTATTTTTATAAAAATTTAATTACTTATTGTTTTGTTTTCAATTTAGAATTTCATTATTTGACTAGTGGAGCAATTTAGTTCTCGTACTATTTTAAATAATTTGTAATTCTTCCATTAGTATCTGCCAAAACTTGATATTATATAGATAAAATGGGGAAACAGAATGTAGGCTGATTGGGCGTAACCTTTTCCATAGTATAAGGGACTACGTGGATAAAATCAGTCGGATGGGAATGGAACTGTAGAGAATTTAGTTTGGAAGCCCTACTATACTATTAACATATAAATATAAAGAGTAAGGAAGTAGTATGTGAAACTGGCATCAAATCTAATTATTATGTGTAAATATGTTAGAGACGGAGTAGTTAAGACATAATTACTGAAACACAATAAAATCATTCTCGGCTACAGCGTCTGAGAAACTGAGGCTTGGGGCATTAATAACGGTCTGTAATCATAGCGAGTAGTCTGAGATTGCGCTTAATTTCAATAGAAGCAACTGGATGATAATTTGAATGGTAATCCTTTAAACTGAGACAGCAGGCTGAAGCAAGTCTCGGATGGTGTTAGCTAAGCCGACAACAATAACCGTCTGCTGTCGTTCATTGGCAAACAGAATGCCGAGACACAAGTTGCGAGCTTCTGTAACAGCAAACGCGGCTGTATCTGCGCCGCCGGACCTCCATTTACATAATTGCGAGCGCAGACTCGTGTGTCTTGCTGGTCGTACTTCGCCACTCCCAGACTAATGCGTCACGTGCAAGACTAACCTTTGTGACTGCACCTGCCGCTCTTTCCTTTCAAGTACGCATTAAATTGGAAAAAACAAAGCGTAGTGAACGTACGTGAGTTGAAAAAAGAAGTCTGCATAACGACGAAGTAGTTTAAGTACCTAACCTAGCGAAATAATCGGAAATCGCACTTCAGGAATGAAAATTGTTGTTCAAATCTACCATCCGTGCCAAAGTTGTTAGTGACATAGAGAATCTTCCACAACATAGTATTTTATTCATACTGAAACTTGGGATATGATATATTTTGAAATAATGAAGCATATAAGGTTAGTAAGGGACAAGGATCCCAGAAACGTTGTGTGGTAATTCTATTATCATTTTTGTGTCTGAATTGGCTAACTTTCTTATTCATTATTTTCAGTGAGACGTAAACTTTTTAATTTTAATTTTATTTATCCAACACCTAGAGTCATTTATGTAATAACAATGTTTCTTGGGACGAGTTATTTATTTTTATTTATCAAAGTCTTTATGCTTAATTAATATGCCAAATATTTAATTAACAATTACAACTTGAAGGTACAAAAACATCGATTATTAACTTAAACAGTTTAGGGTAAAATTTAATGGGGAGATTATTTTTGCATTTTTTAAATGGAAATATACATGAATTTCTGGACGGATGTTTATATATCTTTTATGTTTATAGATCTTATCTGTTGTGCTGGTATCGTTTCGGAATCTGCTTGTTCAATCTTACTGTCCGTTCCTCCGTTTACCGCTCCCTATGCCGTAAAACCGTTTTGTTGTCTTCAAAATTTCTCAGTATTACATTTAAAAATATTCCCCTTTACGCTTTGTACTTAACAATTTTCTGCTCTCCCTCAAATGAAATTTTACTCCGTGTTTTTTTTATTAACAACTAGCTGGGTGCCCGGCGTTGCCCGAGATGTCATTTATCTATAACCATCCATAAGACTCGAATTTTGGTTACTTTTGCGCTATTTTTATGTAAAGCTCCTCGAACCCTATCCCTAAATGTGCTCACCTCCCATGCAGAAGGGGGATGAAGTCATTGACTAAATATATCGGCCGTTTTTACTTGTTAGAAGATGACCACCCCACAAATATGCGATAATGGAAAAGAATGTATTCCACGCAAAAATCGGCCGATTACATTGTCTGAAAATTTATTCCCCCGCCCAACTCCTCCCAAACCCGTCGCGTTACCCAGGTTGTCACAATTAGATTCAGCGACATTCATAGTCTCGGAATTGATTCGAATCTCGGTTGTTTTTGCGGGATTTTATTTAACGTACCTCCACCCCACCCCTAAGCTTGCTCCCCTCACAGGGGTTAAATTATACACGAACAACATCGGTATAAATACTTTCAAAGTAATTAACCCCAGAAAATAATTATCGCAAATATCGACCGTTTAACATGTTTGAAATTTTTCACCCCCGACCACTCCCGCTTCGGGGACTTAAACGGTCAAGTTTAATGTCATAATTAAACTCAGTGACAATCCTGATAGTTTCTGGTTTATTTTTATCTAATGCTACTTCCACGCCAACCCTTATGAGACCAAAAGCGGTTGAAATTATACACAGAGAACATGTAGGGAAATTTTATTAATCTAATTCATCCCGAAATATATTTAATTGACGCAAAAAACAGCCGGTCAACTCATCCCAACCCAGCCGATACCCAAGCGTTGTCCAGATTGTCATAAATAAATTCAGGGACATCCATGACCTTCGATTTGACTCGAATCTCGGTTGTTTTCCCGTTATTTTCAAGGAAATTAATTAAACTCAGTGACAATCCCGATAGTTTCTGGTTTCTTTTTATGTAATGCTACTTCACGCCCACCCTTAAATGTGCACCCTTATGAGTCCGAAAGGGGTTGAAATTATACACAGAGAACATGTAGGGAAATTTTATTAATGTAATTCATCCCGAAATATATTTAACGACGCAAAACACAGCCGGTCAACTCATCCCAACCCAGCCGATACCCGCGCGTTGTCCAGATTGTCATAAATAAATTCAGGGACATCCATTACCTTCGATTTGACTCGAATCTCGGTTGTTTTCCCGTTATTTTCAAGGAAATCCCCTCCAGCCCCACCCCTATCATGCCTACAAACAACATCGGTAGAAATACTATCAACGTCAATGGTCCCGGCATTTATTTATTCCACGCTAATATCGATGATTTAATATGTTAGAAAATTTCCATCCCATCCACTCCCGCCTCTCGGGGCTAAATGGGCAATTTGATGCTATAATTGAACTGGACAACATCCATAACCTTGGATTTTACTCCAATCTCGGTTGTATTCGCGTTATTTTATTGCAGCGTTCCTCCACCCAACACCTAAAAGTGCTCTACTGATAATCCCGACCCGCTTCTGGGGATGGTAGACGCGTCTCACCCCAACAGCCGGTAAAAACACTATCAATATCTGTGAACCCTAAAAATATTTATCCAACTGAAATATCGACTGTTTTAGCATGTTTAAATATTTCAACCCCCGTCCGCCCCCGATTCTGGAGGTGGTAGACGCGTCTCACCCCGACAGTGTTTGTTTCCTGGTCGCAAAGAACACGTGTACGAAATTTGATGAAATTTTCTCCAGTGGTGTAGATTTGTATAACGAACATACAAATATACAAATATACAAACATACAAATATACAAACATACATACATACATACACTCATTATTTATAAAATTAAACGTCGTTATTAATGGAAACAACATCGGTTAAAATAGTGTGAACAACACCACCCCTAAATCTGCTACTTTCCCGTGGTGGAAAGGGTTGAATTTTTACTCATATCACATCGGTAGAAACACTATCAATCTAGTTTACCCATAAACACATAACATTTTGGCAGTTTTAGAATAATAGACAATTCTCACCCCCAGCCCTAACCAAGCTCACCACTAATGTCTAAAGGGATTTATCTTTTTAACAACATCCGTTGAAATACTATTAACGTAATTCTCCTCCAAGAACGCGCAAGAACTGACTATTTATCTCCCGTTCCAACCCCCACCCTTTCGGGTTAAATCGGCAATTAAAAATATTTATCCGAAGTAAACTCACTGACATCCATAACCTTCGATTTGACTCCAAACTCGGTTGTATTCGCGTTATTTTTCTGTAAAGCAACTCCACCCCAAACCCTAAGGGTGCCCTTTTCCCAGGGCGTAGGAGATGAATATTATATTCAGATAACATCGGTAGAAACACAATCAATATCTTTGACCCCGAAAATATTTATCCAAATCTAATACCTGCAGTTTCAGCATGTTTAAGTATTTCAACCCCCGTCCACCCCCGCTTCTAGGGTTGGTAGACGCGTCTCACCCCGACAGTGTTGTTTTCCTGGTCGCAAAGAACCCGTGTACGAAATTTGGTGAAATTTTCTCCAGCGGTGTAGATTTGTACTCTCCACCACAAACGCTAGGGGTGCTCTTTCCCCAGGGTGTAGGGGATGAAAATTATATTCAGAAAACATCGGTAGAAACACCATCAATATCTTGGACCCCTAAAAATTATTATCCGACTAAAATATCGGCTGTTTTAGCATGTTTAAATATTTCAACCCCCGTGCAACCCCGCTTGTGGGGGTGGTAGACATGTATCACCCCAACAGTGTTTGTTTCCTGGTCGTAAAGAACACGTGTACGAAATTTGGTGAAATTTGCTCTACCAGTGTAGATTTGTATAACGAACATACAAATATACAAACAAACAAACATACATACACTCTTTTTTATTTATAAGATTAAACGTAGTTATTAATGGAAACAACATCGGTTAAAATAGTACGAACAACACCACCCCTAAATCTGCTACTTTCCCGTGGTGGAAAGGGTTGAATTTTTACTCATATCACATCGGTAGAAACACTATCAATCTAGTTCTCCCTTCCAACCCCCACCCTTTCGGGTTAAATGGGCAATTAAAAAAATTTATCCGAAGTAAACTCACTGACATCCATAACCTTTCGATTTGACTCCAAACTCGGTTGTATTCGCGTTATTTTTCTGTAAAGCAACTCCACCCCAAACCCTAAGGGTGCCCTTTTCCCAGGGCGTAGGAGATGAATATTATATTCAGATAACATCGGTAGAAACACAATCAATATCTCTGACCCCGAAAATATTTATCCAAATGTAATACCTGCTGTTTTAGCATGTTTAAGTATTTCAACCCCCGTCCACCCCCGCTTCTGGGGTTGGTAGACGCGTCTCACCCCGACAGTGTTGTTTTCCTGGTAGCAATGAACCCGTGTACGAAATTTGGTGAAATTTGCTCCAGCGGTGTAGATTTGTATTCTCCACCCCAAACGCTAGGGGTGCTCTTTCCCAGGGTGTAGCGGATGAAAATTATATTCAGATATCATCAGTGGAAAGACTATAAATATCTTTGACCCCTAAAAATATTTATCCGACTGAAATATCGACTGGTTTAGCATGTTCAAATATTTCCACCCCCGTCCACCCCCGCTTCTGGGGGTGGTAGGCGCGTCTCACCCCGACAGTGTTTGTTTCCCGGTCGTAAAGAACACGTGTACGAAATTTGGTGAAATTTGCTCCAGCGGTGTAGATTTGTATTCTCCACCCCAAACGCTAGGGGTGCTCTTTCCCCAGGGTGTAGCGGTTGAAAATTATATTCAGATATCATCAGTGGAAAGACTATAAATATCTTTGACCCCTAAAAATATTTATCCGACTGAAATATCGACTGGTTTAGCATGTTCAAATATTTCCACCCCCGTCCACCCCCGCTTCTGGGGGTGTAGGCGCGTCTCACCCCGACAGTGTTTGTTTCCTGGTCGTAAAAAACACGTGTACGAAATTTGGTGAAATTTGCTCCAGCGGTGTAGATTTGTATTCTCCACCCCAAACGCTAGGGGTGCTCTTTCCCCAGGGTGTAGCGGTTGAAAATTATATTCAGATATCATCAGTGGAAAGACTATAAATATCTTTGACCCCTAAAAATATTTATCCGACTGAAATATCGACTGGTTTAGCATGTTCAAATATTTCCACCCCCGTCCACCCCCGCTTCTGGGGGTGGTAGGCGCGTCTCACCCCGACAGTGTTTGTTTCCTGGTTGTAAAGAACACGTGTACGAAATTTGGTGAAATTTGCTCTACCGGTGTAGATTTGTATAACGAACATACAAATATACAAACATACAAACAAACAAACAAACATACAAACAAACATACAAACAAACATACAAACAAACATACATACACTCTTTTTTATTTATAAGATAACAATACGCTTTCTTATAATCTAATCGTTTTAACTGTTTTCATTTCCCAAATACCGGCGATTATTCTAACGCTCGTTCAATTTTATTCGCTCGCCATTAAGTCCTGCCAACAACTTTTCGTCCGTTCCCAACGGGCACTCGTCAGCTGCCCAAGAATCTGATACTCAGATGTCCTCCAACTTAGTAAAATTATCCACTGCATTCCGTTTCCCGTCCAAGAACTCAGTGATACCTGACATTCCATTTACAATTGAAACGAAGTCTGCGGCACTCATTTTTCTGCCTCTTCACAATAATGAGATGGTATCAACGTGGTGAACCAACAAATGAGTTCAGTTCTCTACGTCATATGTATAAAATTAGTGATACGTGGAAAAATTCCATCAAATCAAGTTACTTTTACGTGTAAATGTGTACGAAAAAATATTTGTTGGTGAGACTGGGCTCTGAAAACGGTTGAAATGTGAATTCCGAAGATGACAATTATGCTTTAGACGAATTATGTTGTAACATGACAATCGGTCGGTGTTGGGCCTTTTGTCACGTTGCATTTTCTTTTGTTTGAATAGCGCCGCTCCGACATTGTTGCGTTGTGTCGGAATTTTAGCGAACGCGTCTAGAAGTTTCAGTCTCAGTTTGGATTACGACCAGAAAGAATCTTTAGTCTGCAAGGAGAGCTCAAAGTGCATGGAGCATAATCTCCGTTTGGAGTAAGGATTTTTAGTCGCAAGGGAGATCAAAGTGAACGGAACATAGTCTCCGCTGGGAAGCTCACGGTTTGAGAATCATAGACCCGATTTGGGAGACCGTGGCGAGCAGATATGAGGACACGTCAGTCTCCGGCGACGTCAGAATCTCAAACCAACTTGCAAGGCGCAAGCGAGATTAGTGAACTACACGTTTAGAAAGTGTCACATTAATGGAAGCCACGGCCGGAGAATTCTTTAAATATCTCTTGACTCGAAGTTTTAATAAACTTGTTCTTTTGTTAAAATAAAGTACTGATCATTTCTTCATTAAAAAAATTATCTGGCGCCCTTATAATCATAATTGAGCATCTAGACACTGAGCTGAGAGCCGAACTGAGTGTCACGTCGTTTTTATTACATTTTGTTGCCACATCGTTGGACGTAAACGTCGTATTTATTACAATATACATGAGAGACTTGGAGTCAAGGCTACTCCGACGAAGACTCTCAGCCAGAGAAAGGGCAAATAAAGCTTAAAAGGAAGCGCCGTCCGGCAAACAACATTTTTTAAGTTTCTGTCAGAGTGAGAAGCGCCTTTACTTCTTGGCTAAGACACCATCAGTGTCTCATGAATTTTCACGACTGTAGGAAAGGAAAGCGAAGCGTAACGTCCAATGAGGTGAAAAGGCGAATTATCTGACCTTTATGAAAACTGGTTTGAAAAATTCAAACGAAAATGCCAACAATTCATCAGATTGGAGGTCTTCTGGTAAAACTTGCAATTTTGAAGTATTGTACGTTTTTCACATCCATTCCCCGAAAGTCTGACTCATCCGACTCAGTTCGGCGGGGATCAACAAAGAGGGCCAAACAGATAATTACACAATGACGGCTGAAAACCACTATATCGAAAAATATTGGTAAGGTTCCTGGCATCATGTTTTCATCAGGAATTGGAAGGGTGTTCAAATTCAACGTCTCTCCATAATATTAAAGTTGCAGACATTTAAAGTTTATTGACGAAAGTCACAAACGTGAATAAGAAATAAATTTAATGTTGGAAACACAGTCGACATTGTTCGCTACGGACATTTGTAACAAAACGTTACAGTTCTACTTTCATAAAATGAAATACCAATCGTTTTATGATAGCAGGCAGGGAGTACCGCTAATTCTTCTTCGTGGATGGGGACCAATGACGTCTGCTCCAGAGGACCAGACTAGAGCAGGTGATTAGGTAGCAGTTGCAAATTACGACATACAACGCGCTGATAGCGGGAGGTGGGACCTCAATACCCATAAATTGGTCTGAGCCTCACAACTCCGTTCCCTGTCACAACCCACGCCCACCGTCAAAGCGTAGTGGATCGTTCAGCGAACAAGACAAGGGGAGGTGTTCTTTATCAGTGGCCATCAACACCCGTCTTCCGTAATCAGCCTGTCAGGAACACAATGCATCATGCCTTCGTGTAACGAGGAAAGTCGTTCGGTTGGCAATCGGAACGTTAATCACGTCCGATTGAAAACTTCTCCACAAGCAGGGAAGGTGCAGCGAGCAATAAGTTCACGTAGACTAGTAACAGTCAACCATAAGAATTACGGATGACAGGTATGTATTAATGTACTACACGTTCAATAAGTTAGATAAATTAAAAATACTTCCCTCGTACAATTAATCAGTTTATTTTCGTGAATGGAATGAAACGATGTCACTGATTTGTTCACATTCTCAAACTTTTCGCCGTCTCTATACGGATGATTTCCTCAACACTATTATATTAATTAATTCATATAATTAAAACGTGTCATTCTACAATAATCAAAATTGTTTATAACAAAACGTATACATGTAGCCACGTAAATAGTTTTGGAGAGAACATTCTAAGAATTAGATTTACTGAAGGCCGTCGTATGCCTTTCGTTGGTTGTCATATATAGTCGGATATAAAAATATAAAATAATGGTGTATTTATTAATTATGTAAAAGACAAGCGATGGTTAAATACGTTTCTGTTTGATATATGTTTAAATAACATTTATTATTTAAATGTAGAAATACTGGCGTCTAAATTGTTTTATTTCCGTTAAAACAGCAGATCAACTGTGTATGAAATATTAGATCAAATAAGAACTTTCATCAAACATAAGAATTTTAATTTTTATATTGAAATGCATAATGAGGCTGTTGAATCTACAGTCTACTTGATATTCTGTGTCGTAACTCTAGTACAACGTTCGTTAGAAACCGGAACATGCACAGTTCACTGAAGTTGGGAGCCTTCGACGAAATCTGTTTGGATTTTCCTTGTTCCGCTGGTTTATTGATGGCGATAGGTTTCAATATTTGAAGACCAGTGATGTGACAGTTCAGGATTCATGACTCCCTGTATACGAACGCCGCTGCTGTAGTCTTGGACAGCATACGTTAAATTTAGCGAAAATATCGACACACTCAAATAACAGGATACATTTTGTCTGGTAATGCAAAACGAGTGTTACTATTAAACGCGATCCGTAAAATTTGAAATAAGACGTTTTAAAGGCATTGTTTGATTAATTACGTCATTAATACCATATCAAATATATATATATATATATATATATATATATATATATAAATTGAAATCATTAACAAAATTAAATGAAATTTGTCTTTAATAATGTTAAATAAATTAATTTCTCAATTATCTTTACAATATTTATTATATAGCTATTATTAGACTATCGCTCAGGATTTAAGGTGGACAAAGAGCGCGATCCAGAAAGTGTCAGGATATATGTAACTTAACAGATAAAACATTTAAAAAACGCTCTACAGGGTGCAGTCTGATAATTACGTCGATCCGACGCTAAACTATTTAGAGTTCTGAGTCTAATTCATATTCTCAAGTTAGACCATTTTCTTCCATTTTTGGGAGCCCAGGTAACTGCATCCAGCAGTTAACAAACTTTGGAGCGTGTTAATAATATTCGTTAAAAGAAACAGCGAACCAAGCATTGCAAATCAATTTGGCAAGAAAAAAAGTGTTGATTATTAGAGTCAAGTGTATAAAAATGGTCTGTCTATAAGTGCTAATAAGTGTGTGTGTGTGTGCACGAGCCAATTTCCTTGAATACCAGAAACATTAAGATAAAATTTCACAAATGACTATCTGTAAACCCGTAAGTAAAGATATTATCGTCAGATTTCCGATTTCGTTCATATTTTAAAATTTCATATTTTATATTTTTCATTGTAATAATATATTGATGAATTAATCCCTTGATAGCTTGTTAAAATTTGATTTGTATCATAAGTATTTTTTATTAAAGGCACAGTAATCGACCCTGAGAAATAGCCGTGATTTTATTGTAAAATATTAATTGTAATGTAATTTAAATTATTTGCCTTCATAAATTTGTAAATTTAATTGATTGTTCGTAATGAATTTTAATTGCTTGTTTAACATTTCATATTATTGGACACCCAATTAATATAAAAATTGTTTGCTCCAACACAAATTGGCGTCGTCAACGTGGGGCTGTCTTGGTAAAAATTGATTGCCATTCGGCATTCTTTATTGGACGTCTTATTTTGTAAATTTAATAATTGTAGTGTAAAAATGCAAAATACCAGAAATTGACGCCTTAACATAGGGCAAATCAAATTAAAAACTTTGTAAAATGCACTGTAAAAAATTAAAACAATATATATATATATATATATATATATATATATATATGTATTGTAATGTGAATTAATTAGAACATTAATTGTTTCAACATAAAAATATAAATTGTTTGAGAAATACTTTGTAGCGGCAAGAGCTTTTGGAACAACAATAGAAAATCCGTCTCTGTTCCTTTGTCGGAAAGTCCGTCAAAATGGCGTATCCGCGCTAAATTGCGAGACGAGAGTACAGTTTGCAGGAAGGTATGGTGAGTTACAGTTCGCAGGGAGATATGGTGAGATACAGTTCACATAAAGACGTCGTCAAGGTATAACAGTTTTTGGAAGGAGAATTCAACAGGGTTGTAAAATAGCAGGACAAAGTAAAACATTCATAAAAGTATAACGTCGAAACCTGCTAAGAAAAAGCAGGTTTTTTTATCCATAGCCGGCCAGAAATAGCAAAAGTTTCGGTTTAAGTCCGGAACAATAAAGACTACCCCATCGACAAATCGCAGAATTCACCTAAGGCGAGCGGTCAACCGATAGATGACGAAAGGAGGATCATCCGAGTTCCTGACACAATATAAAATTTTGATTTAGAATCAGTGTAGAATCTGTGAGTTTAGAAGCAGTGTAAAACCCCGCAATACTGTTTTCGAAAATTAAAGGTGTGCTGGAATGCTGGGCAGACGTGAGTAACAATTTACAAAACAATTAATTATGTAAACGTAATTGAAAGACAGCCGTCGGATTTCGTTCTCTTTTTTTTATTAAAATTGTTAATCAGAATCAATCTTTTTACTTTTAATTTCGTTCACAATTACATTTCGTTCGTGTATAATTGACGAGTAAAATTTTCTTTTCTTTTAACTGTTATTTGTTGTTGATAAGATTATAAATATTATTGATTTGTCCATTATCAAACCCAGTGAAGACCCTGAGAAATTCAATATTTTAAATTTGTAATTGTTTGAGTTATTGCCACAATAAAAATATTGTTTGTAAATTTTATTAATCTTTCATTTAAAAAACCCATCATTTGTGTATATTACTATATATATATATATATATATATATATATATATATATTGGTTTTATTTACAGTCGCATCAACAGCTGTGGTTATTAGCGACGCAGTTTGGGAAATAATTTTTACTAGTCGGGGGACTGATTTTGCCAAGAGTTTATCTCCCGCACACAAACATCCATGTCCTCGCCGGGATTCGAACCCGAGACCTCAGTGAAGTGATGCAGTCACGCAGACCCCTACACCACAGGTGGCCGACTCTCGAATATGAAATTGTATTATAAGCGATTGTTATGCGGTTTCAGGGTGGTGTTTTTTTATATTCCGTGGACCCTTTCACATAAGCTACTGTTTCCCACTGTTTATTTTGTAAGCTTTAATTTTTCCTTGTACTCATGGACTGAAATCGAATTTTTTCTTGAATCTGTCTTCCGCTGTTCATAAAACTGTATTATCTTCATCACATTTCTCCGGTTTTTTCTCAGCTCAGCCCCGTACAATTCCGCTACTTTTCCCATTTAACCCACTTGATATTTCTACCTTCTTCCATTTATTATCTCTAACTTTACGGTTAGCTCCAAGTTTCTTGGATAGAAACAGAACCGTGAAGAGTCAATATTGGACGGCTGTTATCATTTATTATAATAATAAAAGTCTGTTGCAGAGAAAGTTCACGGATATCCACCCAGGTAAAACCACACATATTGCGCGACGTTTCGACGAACACATTCGTCATCTTCAGGCCTGTAGAAAGAGCATGTGTTCGTCGAAACGTCGCGCAATATTTGTGGTTTGCCCCCGGGTGGAAACCCAAGAACATTTTCTGCAAGAGTTACATTGGGAAAGCCATCGATCCTTCATAATGAAGGTCAGTTTGACATTTTACGTAAGTATATAGTATTGATACACAGTGCAAAAATCGTGTGCACAATAATTACAAAAAACAAAAGCCCAATAACTTGTGGAATTGTACACACCTAGTTGTAACACATCGTCACAAGCATATTCAGTGGAACAATAATAATCATTTTGTGTAAACCCTGAAGGGCTCATTTCCGGGAAGGCTAGGATGACAGGGGCAAAGTTACTGTGAGAATGGAATTCTGAGATAAATAATTGTTTGATATATTTTCCATAAAGCCCTCAATAGACAAATAACGTAACCCTTGAAGGTAATTTATATAACAACTCATAATTATAGGAAAATTAAATTAGGATGTTTATATATAGTACCGTATAAAAACTGATTGCACCCATAAAAATCCAAATCTAACGCTTTCTAACAGTACGAGACTTTATTCGATGTTAAGTAATCCTATGAATGACACTGAAGTTGGGCCACACATAGAATTCGCCTGTAATTACAGACCCGGCAAAATTTAATTCACGACCTTTTTCGGTGCACGAGATGGATGCTATTAAATTACTATGCGACTGCCAATATTCACAATCTCCCTACGAAGATTCAATAACGTGTGGTCGCTTTGAAGGCTGAAACTTGGGCCGGATATTAAACGCTACGATCTAATGAAGGTGAGCTAGAGCAGGAACAGATACTGTACTATGTTCCAAGCGCGTGGGATTTTCAGCCATCTTGCCTCCACAACAAAGGCCATCGCTTACAGCTTTAGGAGCGTTACAAGCAACCACGTCTTATACGTGAAGGACGAAACGGTTTTTATATTATACATTACAATCTCTGGTTTATTGATGTCGCTGTTTCCGATATTCGACTCGCTGCCCATCGATATTCATAGAATGGTATTACGTGAAAATAAATTAAAGTCGAGACTGATTCGTTTTCATCACAGGATTGGTTCTTTCACAGGTAATCAGACCAAATGATAATTAAGTATATGCGTTCTAGTTTCCATAAAGTTCGGGTTTTTAAAAGTATTACATCTTTAATCAAGATGTGGGAAAAATTCTGATGTTATGTTTCTCTTATGATATGATACAATAAGACATGGATCTCGGATCATAAATTTTCCAGTCAAATCCTGAAACGTCAGGAATCAACTAGTCATGACAAGTTAAAAAATTAATTTAAAAATATGAACTCGCGAGTTAATCAACCGGAAAATCCTGAAGTAGACAGCAAATAGCAGAGAAACTGCAAAATAAATTAATTTTTTCTTTATACGATTTAAATTTCTATGAATTTTAGGTATTTCCTTTTAGACTGTATACTACGCAAGGTTTACATGCCTCTTACTTTTAAAATAACTAAATAAAATCATATTATTATCAGAACTGAACTATTAAAATGCATACGATTTTTTTATTGATTTATTTACTGTCGCAGCAATAGCTCAGATTATTAGCGACTCATTATGGGACCTCAATTTGACTTGTCGGAGGACTGATTTGAAGAGAGATTCTCTCACGCACACAAACATCCCTGTCCTTGCCGAGATTCGAATCCGGGACCTTTGTGATGCGAGTCAGTTACGCCAGTCAGGAGGTCGGCCAGAGGATTTTTATTTTGAAATTAAATTCAAACTTATTGAGAAAAATTTCACAAAAGCGTAATACCTTAAAATGTAATAGTTCTAAACCTACTCTAATGCTTTTTATATTGCAATTGAAATTAAAACTTAATTTGATTTAATCACATGATACGTGATCATTTATTGAGTATTTAAAAACGTAGACAAGTCGCTTATGGAATTCATTATGATATTACATTAAAATATAAAAAGTCATGTAACATCTCAGATTATACGCAATTTGTATGAACTTGAGGGTAATTGGAAAACATGGAATTGAGGAATTATAAACTTTGTATATGAATTACAGGCGATTGTTTTACTGATGAATAGAAATTATTATACAAGTTTCACCCATAGAAATTCGATAGGGATTACGATATAGATTAAAAACTAATTTTATAACCGTATCATATTTTAGTGAAATTAAATAATTTTGGCAAATCATTACGTAAAACGTTGACTATAATATCAATAAAATAACGGAATGTAAATATTATGACAAATTAATTTTTTTTAAAAAAATGCGACTGTTTTATACAGTAAAATAATAGATATTTATGTTTCATGTCTTGTAAGACATTACATGGTTTTATTCTACAAATTTTATGGATACAGATTGATAGCGGTAAAAGAACACAGTACCGAGTATATGAGAAACTTTGAATTTCATTTCGTTCATCTTTTAAAAAAGAAGTCGATTGATTAGTCTTTAATAGCATAAAATATGCTGAAAATGTCTGAGAATTTGTGAGCAAGTTGAACTTTAGATTGTAACCTTAAAAGAGTTTATAGGCCTCGTGTTATCATTATCAAAATGAGATGCGAGACGGTAAACTGAGGGGAAAAATTGTAAAACTTGAAGTTGAATAACACTGGTTTCTGAAGCCTGTCGAACTTTTTGTCTTCATCGTGAGGCGGGAGAAAGAGCTTCGGAGCGCCTTCTCAATTGAATTCCAATAACTCACCCAGGGTGCACCAGATCTCCTAAAAGCAAGAGCTTCGCTAGGAAATTCCTCTGCCCTTATATATAAAGGAACACACTGACCATTCTTTTGGATATGGCGACTCACACTGACAAAGAAAAGAAGGGGATGTAACAAACTGCGGGACAGTGCTAGTTTATTCAAAGCGGAGAAACTCCCAAACGAAAAAAAAGGGGAACCCACAGACGAGCCACCAAAACGTTGGGAGAAAAAAATCTGGACGCCAAGTAGTGCCCTGGCTCGGTAACGTCTAGGAAATGCTGTTTGAAATCTAATATTTATTTCCATTTAATTTCCTTTACAAAGAGAATGATGTTGTTTCTCTCGGAAGAGATAATTTAGACTAATTCACAGATAGAAAAACAATTATATTTCCTAATCTATTTTACCGCCTAAGAAATTAAGTTGCGTCACATACTGCACAAAATGGCTAAATTTTTGTTCACTTAATAGATACATATCTATTATTGCATTTAAAAAGTGTTGATGATTGTCATACACACATTTTATTTGTAAAAATTATAACATACTAACTCAAAATGCATTGGATTAGCTTCACTTTTTTCACTTTATTATTTGAAAATACAAACTTGACATTATACGTATGAACGATTGAGTCTGGATAATCTTAAGACTGGAAACTTTTTATCAAACGCATATTTGTTTAAAATAGAAATATATGTTTTAGATGAAGAATAATGGTAAGGCACGGGATGTTCGTAATGAGACTTCATTACATTATGATTTAAAAAGATTCAAGAATGATTCAATCCTCCTTAAGTCGCGCTAATTCCAAGGGACCGAGGCAGTTTAATTTCTTTGTTATCGCCGGAGCCATGTCAGATACAGAGATGTACTTTTATGACATCTCAGATGAACGTGTTTACAATATTCTGACAAGGCACACTCCAAAAGCAACCGGAAATTGTCGTTTGAATAAGGAAGTAGTGTATAGTCGGTCCATGAGACCTACTGCGACCACTCCCGTCAGTACTTTTCTCGCCCTTGCCACAGTAGCACGGATTGATAATATACTTCCATTATATAAAAATATTTGCCGACTATTGTGTTTTAGTATCAAATATTTCTCTTTTGAAACTAATATTTTTATTGTCATAAGTTGATATTATATTTGTAGTTTTTTATTACAACTTTTCATTTTTCAGTTTGTGAACAATTGTGGACGAGTAAAAATATAATCCTCAAGGTGTAGGTGAAATTCGTCGTCTTCTTGTAGAAAAAGATAATTATGACATAAATGTTGTACCAGACGACTATATTGAAAAGTCATAAGATGATTGTTCTTAAAACTGTTAACGTTTTTTGGGCTTGCGTATAA
Organism: Zhengitettix transpicula; assembly: GCA_037074705.1. Taxonomy (NCBI): domain Eukaryota; kingdom Metazoa; phylum Arthropoda; class Insecta; order Orthoptera; family Tetrigidae; genus Zhengitettix; species Zhengitettix transpicula. The sequence continues at coordinate 45,851,509 of CM073591.1, read as the reverse complement.
AAACAAAAATAATTTGCCAAGAATGCCTTATAATTTTTTTTAAAAAACATTGAATTAGACTCTGACTAATATATTTATTTGACCAAAATTGTAGTTATTTAGATTATGATATTATGTATACAAATATTATTTATGAGTGTTTCATTAGCATATTCACAAAAGCAGAATACTTTAAAAGGTCATTAAAAATGAATCAAAACTAACTGAATTTTTAAACAATTATATTTCAATTACTCTGGAACAGTATATTGGTATATAACTCATATTTTGTTTACTATTTTAAGTTTATAAATATAAAGTATATTGGAAGATTAGATTTTCTTTAACAAATATATTCGAAAAATGGTAAATATTAATTAAACCAGAATGTAATTGGATGTACGTTATATGTATATATCTGTCTAAACTTCGAATGTTAAATTTGTGTAAAAATATTCAACATAATCGATTCAGAAAATTGGTCAACAACTTTAGGTCTCTGGACCTAGCGAGACTAACCACGTTACTTTAGGAGGCGTGACTAACGGTGGGGTTAAACTTTTTTCTTTTCGCCAGGGCTCCACAGCTCTCTTTCAGAACCTTTGCCTACCGACAAGACACATTCTGTATTTTAGATTGACTCGCTTCCAGAGTGACAATTTTCCGTCAGTCATTACACCGGTTTTTATTTATATTATGTGACGTGTTACTCTTAACTTGGTGATGTGTTTTTAAAATCAAGAATGTCGCGAATGAAGAAACATTAGTGTAGGTGCGATTTAAGGGCGAGCAGATTTAGTTAAAATTGTTAAATAGACGGAAAGCTCTATTATACATTATTTTGGCTTTTAGCGTCTTTTACAGACAAAATATCTTAGAATATATATTTTTAGTTTTTTTTTATTTAGGACATTTTGGCTGCAATATGCAGATATCGACAATACAATGATTGATTGGTTCACTGGAAGGCTGTTTAGGATTTAAGACTTCATACAAGAGTTTCCATCCAATAATTAAGAGGAAAGGACAGTTTCGGTTGTTGAGAAAAATAAAGTCGTCGGATATAATCAGAGAGAAGAAAATTTGGTGGGTGATAAAAACGAGAATTCTAAAATTGGAGACAGAGGTAACAGTTGAGTTGCAGTTCTTATGCAGGCAGAAGCCGAATGTCAAATGCTTTCGCTTTCACACGAAAAGAGGGAAACCCTTGTTATCGAACCTGTACTGTGTGGATCTACTGTTAAATACCTGTCGTCCGCCGATAATGCTACGTTCCCAGCTACGCCACGACAGAGGCCCAGCAACTTTCGAGCACCTGCGCTCCACATCATCAACACGTCACATGCCACCACTTGGTAACTATGCCAGCTGTATGCTGAGAACCCTAGATAAGGCGTGGCTTTTGCTCATAGAAATCTTAGATAACACGGGAATGTTGAATTATTTATTAATTCCATTTATTATTTAAATATTAATGTTTCTTTTCTCTGATAGTTGACAAGTATTTCTTATTTGATATTGGGATAGTTGAGAAGTGATAAATACTGTTTTGATTAAATATAATTTTGATGGTGTAGTACCTTATATATCTAGGGAATGAGAATGAGTCAATTTTTTTTTAGGGTAACAGGCTACATGAGGGTGATCCACATTGGGCAACTCCCCTTTAATAGCATAGGAAGGGATTTGAAAGGGGGGATGCGGAAGGGTAGAGGAAGGTAGCCAAGGGTTAACTAGGGTCCCTGGGCTATAGTTTAAGGATCCTACCCGGCATTCGCCTAAAAGCAATGCAGGGAAAACCCTAGAAAAGCCTGCATCAGGTAGGTCGGGCATTGGGTACTTATCCCACGCCCTTCCGATAGCGGGAGAGGAGTTTGCTGTGGGGACGCAGCATTCCCTTCTCCGTGCCTCGACCAGTTTAGGAGGCAGCTGGCCGACTATTCCAATAGGAATAGCGGAAAACTCTTGCCGTATGCCAAAGGTCTGCAACCCCGGAACATACACCTCTCAGAACAGGCCGAGGTACCTCGGCTTGTGGGAACCTTCAAAAACGGAGAGGAAAAGGCATACCCAGAGGCAGCCCCTTCGTATCTCTCCTAAAAGGTTCTGCCTGCGAGAGAAAATCCCTCACAGGTTACCTGCGAGAGAATCCTATCGCAGGCTAGTTCACTCGGAATGAGTCAATATGATTTCAGAATTAACATAGTTTTTTTACAAAAAAAAAGGCTGCGAGTTACGTTGGTTAGCTAAACTGTAAGAAGTTACATTGTTTTGTTGAATTTTCCACAGTAATATTAGTCAGTAATTGCCTATTAATGGGAAATATGGTCTCAACCAAAGCGTAACGAGTTCAATTTCACGGAAAAAAGTGGACAAATGATAATTAGTAAGCGATGTCAAATAATGATAAGCAATTTAAAATCTTCGAAATGGAAACGAATATTTCCATTTATAATTCGTATTTTTGGAATTTTATTCATAATTTATATTCTATTTAACATAGCAGCACTGTGCCAAAGTTTCAGCTTTTAGCGATATATAACGTAACATGTTATGTGAAAGCTCTGGAGGGTTGTAACACCAAGGCACTACCTTTAATTACTCTAATCAAACTCACGCAGCTGTATTAAGTTTGGAGTCGGATTCCATACCGCAAATTCTGGCTTTTCCCCAGGTATTACTGTATAGTGTTGTTGCACAAATTAGACCACTAATATCACAATGCGAAATAACAAAGGCCGCATTGTTCCCTTGAACAAAAGCATTACACGACTGTATAAAAGACACGCGTTTCATGTTCCCTTGCTGGGGACTGAATAACTTTCTCAAGTAATTCTTTTCACTGATATTATTTTTGTGAAACGTAATTAGAGTAGATATTTTCTGTTATTTTTATTTCTATATTTTACCGATAATGATACTTGGAATCCTGCGCTTCTGTGTTTCACCTTTTCCCAGAATTGTTCGGGCATAGGATGAAACACTCTCCGAGGATGAAATGTGCGGTCTGCACTAGTTTAAGGAGAGTTCTGGGACATTCACCACAGCATTAGTGAATTTTTTTTTAACTCATATCCTTAAATTGAAAGCAGATTCCCGTTAATCATTTTCATAGACTATTTTCGTCATTATATCAATTAAAGAGATCGTTTTTACGAGTATTCTTTTCTATGTTGTTCTCTTCAGTCTTACTTTCATTCGATCAATGGAGTATTAATTTTTTTCCGCACATGTGATTGACAGGTTTATAAACTATTTTGTTGACGTCACCTTTGAACCCACTGGTAGCAATGGATTAGCGAGGGCTATTCTCTCGCAGGCAGAACCTTGTAGGAGAGATAGGAAGTGGCTACCTTTGGGAATGCCTTTCCCTCTCTCAGTTTTTGAACTAAGGTTCCCGCAAGCCGAGGCACCGCGGCCTGTTTTGAGAGGTGTATGTTCCAGGGTCACAGACATTGGGCATACGGTAAGAGTTGTTCGCTGTTCCCATTGGAACAGTCGGCCAGCTGCCTCCTTAACAGGTCGGGGTACGGAGAAGGGAATGCTGCGTCCCCACAGTAAACTCTTCTCCCGCTATCGGAAGGGCGTGGGACAAGTACCCAATGCCCGACCTACCTGATGCAGGTTATTCTAGTGTTTTCCCTGCATTACTTTTAGGCGAATGGCGGGTAGGATCCTTAAACTATAGCCCGGGGGCCCTTGGCTACCTTCCTCTACCCTTCCGCATTCCCCTTTCAGATCCCTTCCTATGCTATTAAAGGGGAGTTGCCACGATGTGGATTACCCTCATGTAGTCTGTTACCGTAAAAAAAATGAACCCACTGGTCGTCCTCATTACAGAGCCTGAATTAACATTCTCTTCCATTTTTGTTTATAATAGAAAGCCAATGAGTAAGTGAGAAGTAGACGACCGTTACCTGACGTAGTAACGACTTTGAGAGACGTGGACGGTCTGAACTCTGAATTTATGCTAACGGCCGTTTCATGGGTGGGAGAGGAACATTAAGAGGACGATTGGCAGTAGACCTACGTGTATGAAGGAAGCCTAATGTAAAGAAGAATGGCTGAAATCATATCTGAACTGTATAAAGATGTAAAATATTTAGGAACATGTTGGATAATAATGTTAATGATATCTGTATTTATTTACAACTTATGTAAAACTCAGTATATTTTTTTTACTGAAAATTGCTCATAGATTTGTAATTGATAATTCTAATCGTTTTATTTGTGAGTCTTACAGTGGAAACGTAATTAACTTTTCATTGATTAAGAACTAAACAGGAGTTTTCGACGTGTTATTATAGTAATTGTGATCAATTTTGTCGAGAACGAAAAGTCCTGATTTCCAAATGTTTATAGGCCAATTATAGCAGAATACATACAAACTAATTAATTGTTTGTTTCGTTTCCACGACATATAATAAATACATTCGTCTATAATTAAAATATTAATTATATGAAGTAAACATATCACTTTACCTTATCTATAGTTATGTTCTCTAATAAAAGTAGTTATTTTTAAGTATAACAGGGAGTCACTAAAATTATATGGTATTTTGTATATTAAAATATATTTGTACACAATGTCAAAGCACCATAATTTCTTTGTCAAAGTATGGGGACGCACTTATGTTGTCGTGAAAAACAGACAGTACGCAAATTATTATGATTTTCAGTAGATTTCAATTACAAATATGATGTTTCCAGCCATGATATAAAGCATTAAAATAATGAAACGCAACTTGTTTCAGAATTACACGTCATGTTTGTTCAGAGAAGCCAACATGTTTTTGTCTTTTTAAAATCATAATATTCACCGTCAGTATATAAAAATATGGTCAAGTGAAAGTCCATTATTTAATTTTTAATTTATATTTGCTACACTTCAAGATTCAATACCTGTAGGAATATTTAATTTTGAGTGAAAAGTATATATATATATATACGTATGAATGTAAATTAATTTTAATGAAGTGAGGATTCACAAGTTCTACAAATTAAATTCTTCGAAATGTTACTCAAAAAACGTGTTTTTTAAACAACATTAACAAAATTTAATATTGACGGAGTTTTTATTCATTGATTACAATTTTATTGGATTATTTCTTTTTTTTACTGGAAAAGTAATGCTGAAAGTGGAAACACAACTACTAATATAAAAGACTGGAAATTGAACGTAGTATATAAACGAAATTTCTCTCTAAATCCAAATACTGGACCGGAAAAATGTTCTGAACACGGAACAAATTGTCGGCTACAATGACGACAAATCATTTTAACAGTAGGTTGATAATGTTAGTGTCTCTTACTGAGAATCTGATAGAGAGAGAATTTATGTTGTTAGTTTTGAATTGTATTGCTGTTCTTCTACTTTATATTTTAACGGCCAAGTTCCATTAATTTACTACTAAATTATCCACACCTCATTGTTGTAGAAGTTATACACTAAGATTATGTGAACAATATTAATGAATGTAATTGTTCTTTCCCGTAGCGTGAGTATTGGTTTCATGTTATATATTCTAAAGAAAACTGATTCTGAGTCTATTTCAATTACGATAATATACATGTTTGTATTGTTTAATTTTCGAATAGAAAAAAGTGTTTGGTTATCATGAATGGTTTGTGAAAATTTACCATAATCAAACTGTTTTCATAGGATTGGAATTTTCATATTGTTCGCATTTTCATATTTACTGGAAAATATTTAGTATAATAATAATAATATTTTGATAAAATGAATCTGTAGACCCAATATTTGACATTTTCTGTGTGAAAAAAATAACAAGATGGAATATTCAATTTCTTTTTCTCGGCGAGAAGAATTCAAAGAGCAGGTCATTTACAACTCGCTGAGAGCCGGAGAGGCTCTCATGCCTCAGCTCTTAATTGTCTACCCTGAAGTGTCATTCCAGTTGAGATTCGTCTTCAGTTAAAAATGGGACTGGAGAATTCTAATTAAAAGCTGTATTCTGCACAAAGATTAGTGGTTGCCTGTGTTACACGGCAGCGACGAACTTTTCTCATAATAATTGCTACAACTTTTAAAAACACCAATAACGTCTATTTCTCCGCTACCTCGGCTTTCATTCCATTTTTAATACAGAGCTGAAAAGAAAAGTGTATCTGAAAATAATGTTTTAAGTTTTTGTTTGAGCAAGAAAGTAATTAGCTGCTGAGAGATTGTCGGAAAATAATAAAACCATTTTCACGGGTACGTCCATCATGAAATCCTCATGACAGTGAGTGGCGTCACAGTACAAGATATTTACATACATAGTTTTATACTAATTTCTTTCCTTCTAGGAGTTCAGTGTGTAATTTGCTACTATAATATCCTAGTTGATTGAAAGACCAGTCGTTTATTCTCGGGGCGCTTATTAGATTCATATATATACATATAATATTTTTAGGACTCAGTATATTGTAGTGAATAACATCGGTTAGTGGCTGCCCTGCGTCAACGGGCCTGCGAAGATCTCGGCGGAATTAATTAAAAGTGCACGGGCGCCGGAGATGGCCCAAGAATCCGAGGGTACGCGTTCCTTTTTTTTTGCATCGTTGGGGCGGGGGCGGAGTAAGGGTATATACTCCGCACCCGGGAGACTGACCAGAGAGAGAGAGAGAGAGAGATAGAGAGAGAGAGAGAGAGAGAGAGAGAGAGAGAGAGAGAGAGAGAGAGGCAGGACTGAAAGTGAAGTGAGAGAGGCTAGAGGGTGCAAAATTTGGCTAGCTGTAACGAACAAAAGTTTTGGAGTGTGGACGTCCATCGCGTGGAGGCCGAAGAAGGAGATCGTGGGTTGCTACAAAACCAGTGATCCGCTGCAAGTCGACTGATGCTACGAGATAAAGTGAGGGTCACCATTAATGTAAAGTTAACGTTAAAGTTTTTTTTTACACAGTACGGAACTAAGCTCTGTTTATGAATTTCCACCGAGCCGCCCACATTACCTTGTAGAGAAGGAGGTTTTCATTACCCAAGCCGGAGCTAATTATTGTTAATTTTTTTCAGACTATATGTATATCTGCTGGCGCCTAGTCAATTTTTTCATGTATTTTTTTGTATTTTTATGTAATAAAGTTTTTTATATATGGTAATAAAGTCTAATCATTACAATATATATATATATATATATATATATGTACATATACATATATATACATATATATGTATATATATGTATATATATATATATATATATATATATATATACATATATATATATGTATATATATATACATATACATATATATACATATATATGTATATATATATATATACATATATATATATATATATATATATAAATAATATATAATATAATATATAAAAATATATATATGAATATAATATATATATATATAAATCAACATCATTTTTTGCATTATTTTTAAAAATACTTTCATAATGATAAAAAAAATTTCGATTCCACAAATTCTCGTTTAATAATTTGAATTTTGAATATAATAAGGAAATATGTCGAGTATTTCATCCAAATATGAATTCTGTGAGTTTGTAAAATTCAAGATTTTTAGCTTCTGTAGGTAGATATATATTTAATCAATTTAAATATATGCCACATTTGATCTATCCAAGCCGTAATCATCAATTAACCTCTTGTATAAATTATCCTATTGCATATTAACTGTCCCTTTTCGACCTTTCACAGTCAGTTGTTGTACAACACTACGGATTAGCCATACTAATTTTTACACTTGTCAATTTTATTATTACAGTCAAAATTCTGTTGCCTTAGCAAGTTATTATAAACACAGCTAATTTTCAGATTTTTTAAAAATTTTTATTTTATTACGCAGTTTTGGGTTGTTGAAATGAACAATTCGGTAATATTAAGTAATTAATAAATAAATAAACATCAGCCAATTTTGAGCCAGATAAAAATAATTTATTAATCTAAAATTAAACAACGTTTCGTCGCTTATTTTTCGATCTCATCAGGTTCCATTTTAAAAAAAATTGATAGACACGTCATTCTCTCCAAAGTGCCGTGGCTGAAAAGTACGAAAATTAATTTTACATAAATAAATTATTTTTTTGTGTGACTTAAAATTAGCTGATGTTTATTTATTTATATTTTAATACTTTTCTAATAAATTCTTTTTTCTGACTTAAAAATGTCTGATTTTTATTTATTTATTAGTTTTTTAATAGTCAGAATACGAGGGTGGTCTGAAAAGTTTCCGACAATTATTTTGCAGAGAAAACTCCGAGTACTTTTTGGACGGGTTACAGAGATGGGAGCTTCGCTGGGAGAAGTAAGGAGACCATGTTGAAAAATAAACAAAATAAAATAAAATAAAATAAAAAATATATATTCCATCATTGTTATGTCGGAAACTTTTCAGACCACCCTCGTATATATATATATATCATTAAAATTAAGTATCATTGTACGTGTAACTTGCAAATATGTTTCTCTTCGTGGTAAACGTGTTTTCGAAAACATTCTTCTCTTATCAATAATTGGCTTTGCTGTAAATAATCATAGTTCAAGTTGAATGTTAGTAGTCAAACCACAGGCAACACAAAACTCAACAGACTGACCATTATTTAAAAACCATTAAGCGTCAAAGTAATTTTCGTTTTTCAATTCAAATATTCAACATGCGTAAAAGAGGGAATAGTACACTAAGCAAAAGTAATTATGACAATTTAATAATCATTAATTTATCATGGAAAATATAACCGTTGAAGAGTTTGAAATATCTATACAATTTTCTTCCCCAAAATTTTATTATGAGATACAGATAGGTAGTTTAATAAAAAAAGTGTTATAGTAACCATTACATATTTGCAATGAAGAAAAATAAGTTAAAAATCTAATGATTCTTAGAGAAGTCATGTTATTGGCATAAGGGAAGCATTTAAACACAAGGAACGATTTGCTATTACAAAGTTACTATATCAACGCATTCGTCTTTGGAGATATAGGAATTGTACTTGTAAATCAACCTCCACTCGTCTTTGTAGCATCTAATTATTATCACACAATTGCGGAATACGTAATCGCCTGATCGGAAGAGCGCGTCGAAACGGTACTGCAAGTTACAATGCCAGTAAAAGCCTTTCAAGATATAATAGAGACATATTACATTCCCCAGAAAAATACAATAATTGGTCATTAAGCAAGCTGCATTGAAATATAAACAGTTTCGAGAATTCCGGATTTCCTTTCCCTGGTTCGGGAGAAGATTGATTTCACTGACAACTTTGTGATATATCTTTTACATATTGCATGACGAGAATATTCAATTTTGCAACATTATTTAAAAGTATCATAAGCTTGCGGAAAATGATACTATTTCACAATTTAAATGTGCCAAAGCTAATTAGAATCAATATTTTCCACCTGACACAATGTTTTCGAGATTGTTTTAGGACCCGTACAAATTCTTCGAAGTACAGTGAATGCTTCTTAATAACTACCATTCTAGATTTTTTTTGTATTATTCTTCCAGGCATTCATTTTCGTGTTTAAAGTGTTAATGAATTATTACTATGATTATAGAAACTGACCGAATCTGTACACACCAATAACCGTGAAAATATAGAGTAAATATAATTTGTGTTATTCTTCAAGATATACGAATTGTTCTAGTAAAACAACCTAAATTAAACTCAGTATTTTATAAAATTCTATAATTGCGCAGTTTCTATAAATAATTACATGTTATACGAAATAAACCATCACATTGTTATAAAATGTAATATTTTAATACTTCATAAATTCTAATCAACCTCATACTGGTATGGTGTGTAAAACCATATAAGTCTCCAGAACACGTGGTTCGAATTATTGTTTAAAACATTTTAAAAATGAGCTTTCGGGTCAACTAAAACGGTCCCGTCAGACGCGTTTCCCCGACATCATTATCGTTATTTTCCCAACAAGTTATTACACCGTGCTTCTAAATAAAGCATATTATTTATAGATTACATATTTTAGTTATTTTATTATATATTATTATTATTATTATTATAAATTAAGTTATTAATTAAAGCGTGGAAAATTTCAATCAAACTTGGTACACGTTTCACTTACAATCCAGGAACAAACACTGTGGATTTAACACAACTCTAAACTCCTATGTGCGGGGATGTAAAAGGGTGGTATTTAAAACACACGAAAACAGACTCAATGTGTCAAATAAATTGTTTACGGGGTCGCTCTGATTCATAGTGTCAGCCTCGATGTTTTAGTGTCTAATTTCAATCCCTAACGGTACGCGGAATATCACTAGGGTTTCGAGATTATTGTCGAATCCAAGAAATCTGTCTTAATCTATCAGGAAACTCCATGAATATTAAATCAACTCTGTCGTATATCTATCTCTGTTCAGAAATAAATTTGACGAAAAAATGTGGTTTTATCCGCCAATACTTATAACCACTAATTAATTGTTAAAGATTGGAATATTGGGAGATAGTTTTATTTTATATTGCAATAAATCTTCAGTTGTAAAATTAATGTACAAAGTCAACTGGAGGAGCATTCACATAAAGAGTGAAGAAAAGTGTTTTTTGGATCACAGACGGCTATTAATTCTGGACACATGCATCAACCACTCACTCAGAATGCGACCCTGGAGCTTCTTGTACAGCAAGTGTTGAGAGAGGAGGTAGGTCTTGAATAATACATTGCCCTACATAAACTCACTGATTAGAAACTCCCAAAGTTTCTCGAATGTAATGACAATTACAGAGAAAATAAACAAAATAAAATCTAAAAAACAATTATGTTAAGTTAAATTTTATCAAACACTGCATTTTATGAAGAAATATAAATTGTTACTTTAAAAATAACAGCTAATATTTGACAAAATAAATGTGGGTGATTGTATGAATTATTTAACTACAATAATTTTATTATACTGTTCAATATATATATACACACACACACACACACATATATATATATATATATATATATGACCCGGTGGCCGAGATGGTTAAAGCGTCTGTGTACTGAGCAGAATACGTTGGTTCAAGTCACGCCTGGGTCAAATATTTTCAGTCTTTCCTTCTTCCATCCTTCTCTCTGCTTTGAACATATGCTTTTCTTTGGGCGTAATTCTTCTCCCGAGCATATGAATTCACGTAAAGCGTAATCCTCCTATTTCTCCTATTTATTTATATTCTTCCTCACTATCCAAGTTTGAATGTGACTTTGTCACCAAATTAGTTCCAATTCCTTAATGGATTCCCCTAAAATTGTATATATATATATATATATATATATATACAACTTCCTCTGCGTTTAATAATATATATATATATATATATGTATATATTTTATAAATGGAAGCACTATATTTTCACTGTGGAAATGGAATGAGTACAGTACCCTGTATGTTATAATTAATTTGTCTTCAGGAAATAAATATATTATACAACTTCCTCTGCGTTTAATAAAAAATGACCAAATTAAAATTATGCTGGGTGTGAGTCGGAGAATATTTAAATTTTAATATATTAACGGGAGACTGAAATTATTTTCCTACTTAAAGGTTTATTTAACAAAATTTTAATTATTCAGTTGTAATAAAATTCCTATTACTTTTATTTCAATATATCTCTGTATTTAATTTTATTTTCATTAAATTTCCTCTTTCAATTATATTTTACTGACAGTTGTTAATTGCATTCCTCAATTTTACAGAGTGCAGATGAATCTATGTCACTCCTAAATCCATAAAGTGTCATGTAAGATGACATCCGTAGTCGGCCCTGTAGGCCAAAGCCCTCAGTGGACTGTCGAGCTATCAAAAGCAAGAAAGATGAAGCTATATTACGCAGTGGATTTTTTATTATTAAACAAAATTCTTTGTATTTTCACTCATAGCAATTAAATGACAGCTAAATAATTTTCTCATAATACACGCGAATTATCCTACTTCATGTTTCTCCTGATGATCAACTTCAACAATTAGTAATTAGTAATCGTAAATAGAGAGAAATAATTGCATCGAAAGGAAAAAGAAAAAGGAGTAGATAGGCTATATATAGGGTAATCATCATATTGGCAACTTCCCTCTTATAGCATAGAAAAGGGATTGAAAGGGAGGATGCGGAAGGTTAGAGGAAGGTAGCCAACGGTTAACTAGAGCTCCCGGGCTATAGTTTAAGAATCCTACCCGGCAATTCGCCTAAAACTGATGTAGGGAAAAAGCCTAGAAAACCCTGCATCGGGCATGTAGGGCATTTGGTACGTGCCCCACGCTCTTTCGATGGCGGGAGAGGGGTTTACTGCGGGGACGTAGCATTCCCCTGTCCGTATCTTCACCAGTTTAGGAGGCAGCTGGCCGACTATTCCAACAGGTATTTATAACTATTACTTCAAAATTGTACTGGCAGAGATAAAAATTATTAAAGTATTTTATGTTAATTCTGTAACGAATTATTTCTAAAAAGTAAAAAAAACAAAAATTCTTACTCTTCGTTCCTATCCCTCTCAAAGTAAAATTAAAATCAGATATGTAAATTATATTTCAGAGTACCCTAAGAATCATCGACGTATTTTGCAGAAATATAGAGATTATTATCTGAACCAAGCTGACTATGAAATAAATTTTCCCCTCGCTGATCCGTTTATCTGAAAAAAAAAGTTTATCTACAAACTGTTTAATACAGTTTATGACCAGTTTTACATGATTGGTATCCATGTAATTTTCGACTACGCGAAGACGGCTGCATAATTATTAATGATTCTTAATCTCAAATTTCCATTATTGAGTTTTATTTCTGTATACATAATCAATTTTCATCATTAGAAACAGACCTATCTCTGTATGTCATATGCTATAGTGTTTCATTAGAATTTATTTACACTGCAATACATGTATTTTTTAACCGCTTTAGAGTAACTAATTTTACACACAATTATCCTGAACTGACAAAACATTTTTTCCATTAACCTTTTGGCGCTTTGTAACACATGTTTCCTGTATCCAGGAGAAGCGAAGTGCAGGTATTAGAATTAAACCATTCATCAGTGTCACATCAAAGGCTATTAAAGAGCTATTTTTAACGCAGAATATTGAACTGAATTATTTGCTAATGTTTGTTTGATCCAGTATTTATTTTCATCCCAGCTTAACGACTGTGCTGTTAATATTCCACGAAGTGGAATTAGCTTGCTCAATTTTCAAGGGTTGTGGTGACTGGAATTCTTTTAGGACTAAATTTCAAAATGTTTTTTTTTTCACCTAATTGTTTGTGTTTTACGAAATACTAATCAACACTTCAATTTTTATTAGTCAATATGTTGTATTTAAATTCCATTGGATGCAAATTTTCTTTGTAATTAACTGGATGGATAGTTTAAAATTAGTACATAGGACACATAGGTACCTTCATTAAACGGAAAACTTTAATAGATCTTATTATATTTCATTAATAAATAGTAAAAGCCTTCATTTAGTTCCTGTCACATTAATAGGCTTGAAAAATTACTATGAACATTTTTCGTATTCACATTTTAGATTACATAAAAATTCTAATGTTTTTAGTTATCTTAATAAATTTATAAAGACTCTGTTTAGTATCGTTTTATCAATATGAGAATGTAAATGCCACTGATTAATTCCATTCTGATATAAAATTATAGATATATTATGTATGATATATTTCCAATCTTATTCTACAAGGGAAGATAGTTAAGTGTTTCTTAGTTCAGAACTATTCTAATTGTAGTGAATGCAACGATAACTGAAGGTCATATTCAGGCAGGATTTCCAATAAATTGAACATACTTACGCTTCTTTTTTTAATTTATAAATACATAATATTTAGGGGATTTGATATTAGGAATTGCACTAAAAGAGGATGAGTTTACCAGAACAGAATTTTTAAAACACTCCAATTAAATTCAATTTTGAAAAAAAAAAATTTCCTATCTTTTCTGCATAGTAACTACTTTCTGAAAGCAAAAATTAGAATTACAGGCATAAAAAATTAAAAAGATTTAACTAATAATTTATTTCTACTAAGAGTTTAATAAAATAATTCAGTTAGTTGTAATTTATATTGACTGCTCTGCATACGATCTCAATAGCAAACATGGTTGGATTAATGTTTGATTGATCAATTACATACTTTTATCCCAACTTGTACCGCGTAAATATTAAAGTAACTCTCAATTTGCTGACATTTTTTTCCACGATTTTCTCCGCTTCAACTTTGAAGGCTTACTTTTCCTCATAATTCAGGATTAATAAATGAATCTTGTCTTCCTGAAATTAAGTGTGAAAGTGAGGTTTCAGGAGCATGATAATGGACTCTAATTGATGACTTGGCTTCATATTCTTCTGATCTCAAGAGATGGAACACATCTGGGACGCCATCGCCGCGTCCAAAGGACAGACACGCAGTTTAAAGTAGTTGCGTAGACAAATGTTGGAAGATACCTTCGGATGCCTATCATTGTTGTATCGAATTCATGCCACACAGAAGCACTGGTTTGTTTCGTTCCATTGGTGGACAATACGCTGTTAAGCAAGTGATCATAATATTTAGGCTCACCAGTGTAGAAAAAAATTAATTTTATGATCCGCAAAACTATAAGTTTCACTGAATATTTCAGTTCATTATCTTCATATTTAATTGATTATTATGGTATTGGAGAAATTAAAAAATCTGGTTATATACATGCTGTATTCTGTATTTTCTCATAAATATATTTAAAATAAGTAGAATTTGTCATTTTATTTAAATAATATATCATAACTGTTCTAACAGTGAACATTTTTATAATATGTGTTTGAAATGCTTAGCAAACCCGTAAAACTTTAAAAAAATACTTTTCTCGATTCTTAGTTTAGTTCTAGATTATCCTAGAATAGTTTTTAAATTTGGCCATCCAGAACTTTTCTGTGGTTTTAATTAATTTACTTGTAGAACTGAGCAACAGACTGAGCTGAGAAAGTGGAGTTGCTATTTCATAATCCTAAGAGATTACAAACACGAAGATGACGCATACACTTTGCCTTTGATGTATGTAGTCTGTCCAGAAATGTTGTGAAACTTTGTTTCGCTGTGGAATGAGAATTAATATCTTGTCTGGAAAACCACCCGGCGGACAGTTTCAGCTATGTTATCGAGGGAAAACAATGTTATGAAAACAGCAATGTCATAAGACATTTTTCCAATATCCAATTAACCCGAAAGGCTAACATTGTTTGAGAGTTCAACTGAAGCAACTTCCTTCTCAGAAATATTACACCTACCTTCTACTGTAACAACTGAAATATCGTTTGAAACTTCAAATAAATTTGATGCTCCTTACATTCCCATGTTTTATATTGATATATAAAATATATGTAACCTCATCAATTAAACTGGTGTTTTATTACTCAACTCCTAATAATCCAATTTGAACCTCTGAAGGCTGACTTTCAATTTGTGACAAATAGTTTTTCTAAAAGTAATATAGCAATTATATTAAATTTTCTGATAGGAATTAAATTTTTATGTTTACAAGACATATTTAATATTTCAAAGCAATAACCATTGTGTTCATTCACAGCAACGTTGAAGAAACATTATATGAATAAATACACATATGTAACCATTGTTATTAATTTTATACCTTTTAAATATGGGAGAGATATTTTATTTTAAATTAATTAAGCTGTATCTGTAAGATTTAGTGTGTCTTGAATAAAAAATTTACTTTCAACCGTCTACCAGCGAAGTTGCAGATAGCGGGCGGACTTCGTTTTTCCAATGGTGAAGTCGTTTGGTGCAATTCACACATCTAAAGGTGTTCTTCATCCTTAAAAGTCATTTACTATCTTGAAGATCTACCCATGGTTCTCAAGTGCAACTTACTTCTAACCTTGTCACATCCAATATATAGGGATGACATATTTTTCTTGGCCAAGCGTGATACCGAAGTTGGCTTAAGGTTCCCACATACCGAGACACCTCGGCCTGTTTTGAGAGGTTAATATTACGGGGTCACGGTGAGAATTGTCCCGTATTCCAATTGGAATAGTCGGCCAGCTGCCTCCTTAACTGGTCGAGGCACGGAGAAAGAAATGCCGCGTCCCCACAGAAAACTCCTATCCCGCCATCGGAAGAGCGTGGGGTAAATACCAAGCACCCGACCTAACTGATGAAGGTTTTCTAAGATTTGTCCTGCTTCACTTTTGGGTGAATGCCGGGTAGGATCTTTAAATTATAGCCCAGGAGCCCTAGTTAACCCTTGGCTACCTTCCTCTAATCTTCCGCATCCCCCCTTTCAAATCCCTTCCTAGGGTAGTTGTCACCATGTGGATTATTTTCATAGCCTGTTTTTTTTTTAAAAAAACTGGACAGTCTGTAAACCCCCAGACCTTTCCCATGTGTTGAACGAATTTTTCCTTTCGGGTTGTATCCCATACGCACCTGGTTGCTGCGTCATTCCGACATCCAGTGAATACCTGGCACGAAAATTTTACCGGAATCCACTTTCCTATAAATATTCCGGCTACCTCAAGAAAAACGATATAAAATAAAATTAACCCCTGAATCATATATATTTCGGTCATCACGCTGTAATAACATAAAATACTCCTTTCAAAGATATTTAGTATATTTTATGTAATTTAAGTTATGAAAAAAATAGTGTTGAAACGTCATTCATCTTCACTTTTAACTTTTATGTTAAATTTTATAATATTTATGAAACAGAAAAGTGCACTTAAAGCGAATTATTAATCATTTTTATAATAACTATATGCGATATAAAATTATCTCGTTACTGGAAAACTTAGTCCTGTATCGTAATCTATTAAAGTTTTTAGATTACGTATTCAAGAAATAAAGAAACATTTTCTCATATGAAGGATTATAATCTATTCTTACTCTAAAAGAATGCGCTGAAACGGAATTTTAATATCAAAATAATGTAAGGACCTTCATTTTGGCTATATTCAAAGATGAAAACGAAGAACTTTGTGGAAGCAGCACTGCGTCAGACTTGGTATCGTCACTTAGGAAGTATATTTTAAGAATTTTTCCAGGAAAGAAACAAAGGCATAATTCTTTGAGATAATAAAAATAAGTATCTTTGTTAAGATATTATATCCCCAATCTCAATAATACATGACCAGTCATTCCATTTGATTAAATTGTGATGGTATAAAGTGTAAAATACAAGTATATTTCTTGTGCCATCCGTTTAAAATTAATGAACTTATATATACGTATATACAAGTAATTAGCTGCATCTCAGAGGCAGCTTTCAGAGTGTATTTTTTTTCCTTTCTTCCTTCTTTGTAACGACAAGGATGCAGAACTCCAATTATTGAAGGCTTTTCTTTACCAGACTCCGCCCGTCAATGCTAGCATATTTCGTCCTTTGTCTCTCGCATTTCCTTCATTTATATCACGTTAGCATTACGTATATAATAATGCAGAAAATGTTATGTACAGCACACTTTTACCTCGCGTACGCCAAGTGGTAATTCAAAAAAATAAGTCAACGCAACATGAAAAGTTCATCGTTGGTACCATTTCTTATAGCATTGATTGATGAAAAATAATGTATACTTTGTATGGTAAGTTTCTCGTAATAAATTTTTAGTCGGATTAATATTTCGCACTGAGTTATGGTGTTCCATTACTAACTGTGCAAAGGTTTTACATGAGCAATATTGCAGCTAATCTATGGGCGCAATACGTAACTGTACATTAAGTAACTATTTTCCAAAGCATCGGGGTTAAAAAACTGAAATTGAAAAGTTTAAGGAAAAACTGTTCATCAGTTCAAAGAGAATGACGGGAATCGTATCGTAATATATGCTGGAGTAATGTATTCTAGTTAGGGGGTGTTTATGCTTGTGTGGACTTACCGATGCAAAGTACTGGTTGGGGCTTGTTCGTATAACGACCTCTGGTGCTTAGCCTAAAGCTGCAGGAACAACAAGGCCCTCCGTGGATTGCTTTAAGGGATAGGACTCAAACCAATTCTAAAAGCTAATCGTTACACAGAAGGGTCTATTATCTTGGGCCTAACCAGATACAAATACGAATTACGATTAACGAGATCTAGAATTAAGGTAGTAAAACGTGGGACTCGCCTTGCCTGGTGTTTATATTCGACTTGGAATATGTCCAATTCCACTTGATCCATAATTTTATTGTTAAGTTACTGCCGGACCTAATATCTGCGAGAGCAACAGCAACGTGAAAGGCGCACTTATATATTATGAAAGATTTGTCACTTTACCGCCTAGAACTATATAATATTTCAGTGTCTAAATTGCTATTACTCATTAAAGAAGTTGGAAACGCAGTTGTAAAATGTAGTGTATTTGTTGTGGTACTTTTCACATTGTTTATTCATTTCATAATTCATTCGCCTCCTTTGTTCTTAAAGATTTTGTCATTAAATTAAGAATAATTCTAAATTTACCTTAGGCACACAACCCTCAACCTGCGAGGTCCTCTCGCAGGTGAAGATTTCTAGATAGATTGAGAGGAGTACCGTTGGTGCTGCCTTTTCCTCTCTCGGTTTTTTAATTAAGATTCCACAAGCCGAGGCACCTCGATCTGTTTTGAGGGTGTATGTCCCGTGGTTGCAGAGTTGTTCTCACTCCCATTGGAACAGTCGGATTGCTGCTTCCTAAACTAGTCGAGGCACGGAGATGGGAATGCTACATACCCACATCAAACCCCCTCCCTCCATCGGGAAATGAGTTTCCACCATGTATATTAATTACCCTCATGTAGCCTGTTACCCTAACAAAATATTTACCTCTAAAAAATGCTGTCTCTTACTCAAGATTTTCGAGTCACGAGACAATTTTTGAAGTGCCAATCTCAAGTTTCAATGCAAATATATGGTTATAATGTCTCATAATCATCTTTATTAAAAAGGAAAAACTAAATTAATAGAATTATTAAGTCAAATATTGATGTTGAAAGTTAATGTAAGAGCGAAAATGGATGTGTAATAAAATTCTTCGAAATAAAGGTCTTCCGTTGAGAATTGTTTTATTTTAAAATACAAAGGGAGGGAGGGAGGGAGAGAGAGAGAGGGGGGGGGGAAGCGCGAGAGAACCTGCTACCATGTACTCATTTTTTTAATTTTAATTTTATAAAAATTATAATATTCAGCATATATCTCCTGTCTATAGTATTAATTATTAAATAATCTCCTTTCTTTTCTTTATATAGAGGCTCAAAAATAACTCACATTGTCGCAGGTGAGGAATTATGGTTGCATAATTATAAACTCATCTCCATATAAAAATGAATGTGTCTGTGTGTCCCCTATGCACTTCTAAACCATTCACACCATTACGATCAAACTTTGGTGAGTTTCTCCCGGGTTTTCGAATCGTTAGAAAAAATATGAAAGAGTGAACGGGAAGGAAGTTTAAAAACATGCTAAAACAGCGATATTCGCGTCGATTAATTACTTTTCAAGCTTTATGCGATTAATTCTTCCTATCAAGATGCATTTAGTGTACAATTTCAACCCCTTAAAGCACCAACTAGGGAGTTACATAAAAATAACGCGAAACAACCGAGATTGATGTCAAATACAGGGTTATAGATGCCAATGAGTTTAATTCCGACATTCAGTATTTCAGTTAAGTTGTACTTCATTCCCTAGATGTGGTGGTGGGGGAGGATGTGGGTGTAAGACCGTTACATAAAGTAATGAGTAAACAATGGAGACTAGGGTTATGGAAGTTTAAAATTCTGACATTTACCATACTGTTTAATGTGTAGCTCAGCCGCTATGAGTGGGGGTGGAAGAGGGGGAAACAGATTTACGTTTACAATCTTAAATGTGTAGAGAAATTTCCACAAAACTTTATACACATTTTACTAACGATCCAGGAACAAACATTGAGGGCTTAAGTCACATCTACCACCTCTAAGATGGGAGTGAAGGGGGTGAAATATAAAATCATTCCTAAACGGTTATTATTAACGTCAAATTAACCGTTGTCGGGGTTGGTGTTTTGATAGTGTCATTCTAGACTTTTTTTAAGTGTCTCATTTCAACTCCAAAAGGCAAGATACGGAAGCACACTTATCGTACGGGTGGTGGTGGAAAGGGTTTACATAAAAATTAATGTAAAAAACACCGATATTAGTGTCGATTCAGGACTTATAGGAGTCGCTGAGTTTAATTGTCGCATTAACCATGGTGGTTAATGACATTATATGTTTGACTTCGTGGAGCTCGACTCAGTTGACAACAAGTTACCCGGTTTATTTGAAGTTAGTTGACGAAGGGTTAGGTTGGAGAGGGAAATGTAAATTGGTACAAATTCCATACACTGGCGCTATTGATACTGGTTAAATAAAATATTATGAAGAGGTTAGTTTCTAAATAATTCCTTCTCCGGTCTTTTAAATAAATACCCGCACAACGCTTGCAATCATCTTGTGTTTTTATTAAAGGTTTAATAAGAATTATAGGTCACTATAAAGAAAAGTATTTCAGAGGCATATAAATTTTCGAATTATATTTTCCCAAAAGAATAGTTGTATTGAAACAAAACCAATATACCGAAAATTTATAGGTCAACAATTTTCTGATAGAAGAATAATAACAAAGGAAACTAACATAAAATTATAAATACTGCTAACGTTTAAAAACCCAGGGAAACGCTTATTTTTCATCCCTAAAGTGACACTTAAATAAACGGTATGACAACAATTTACTTAAATTCTATTAATTCTTTATTAAAAATACGTTAATATTTTGCTTATTATTTATCAAGTGACGTATTTTGAATCGATGAAGTTCGTCTCGGCGTTAAACCCAGACGGAGAAACATTAAAGTGTTATTTAGCTCACTTCTCAAATCGGTTTTTATACTTTTTTTCAATAATGTAATTTGAATAAGTATCGTCAATTATACTGATAGTTTCTTAAATGTACAAATTATAATAGATGTTAAAGATAATCAATAAAGTTCAACTTACAAGTATTCCACAATGACTGTATACACGTTCAATACATTTATAAAACATAAAAACAAAAAAATAAAATTTTGTAGGCAATTTTGCCTTCTCTTCCAAGTTAAACTACATTTAGTGGAAGAAACGTATAAAAACATTTGCGAAGAGCGTAAATTCAATCATTTAGTAATCATAATTTCTACTAAAACATTAAAATTTTTCTGATTTGTTTTTCAGAACTAAAATGAATTATTAAGAAATTTTTAAGTAAGAAAAATAGATTTATATAAGTGAACTTATGAAACCGTATTTTCATTAGGTTTTCAACATGTTCAAGTACAGTTGTTTCTCTTTAAAATATCCAAACTGATGGAAACGTATTTTCATTAAGTTTTCAAAACGTTCAAGTACAGCTGTTTCTCTTTAAAATAACCAAACAATTCAAGTGATAGAAAGGAAAATTAACTGTCAACGTGGTTGCCTAAATCGTGGATGAATAACGCTTATTTATAACCTCCCAGTTGTATCCGTTTTATTTATGATTCAATCAGGAAACACATTTGTTTGCAACACACGCTGATTTCAAAACTAATGTAAGGTTGTATACATACATACATACATACATATATATATATCACATACGTATGTGTATACTGTACTACAGTGAAATGAGCGAAATACGTTTAGCAGCAAGTTCGTGTTTCATTTATGCGAAAGCATTGCGCGGAAGCTTGTTATTATGTTCATGCTAATTGTGAATGTGAACAGTTTCGTGGAACAAGAGAACGTCTGGCGAGAATTATATTAGAACTTTAAACGGAAACTGGAAGCTGCAGTTTTTGCTCCACAGTCAGGCTTCACTCATGTATATAACGTCAGATGAGAGTACCAAATTCTAACTTGTGAAACGCATTAGACTATTACAGCGAAATGTGTCTGAAAAACGCATACCTGGTTCATTTAGATATATAGAATTGATTACCTTTTGTATTAAGAATTGTCTGTTCAAGTTATATGACTATTACGTTTACATATTTATCTCTCTCATTTCCTTTTTATATTAAATGTATTTTTATTATTTATTTTTCATGTTTATACTCATTGCTTTTCCTACATTAACATGAGGTAAATTCAACCACGTTTCCATAAAAGTTTTGTTTACCTAACCTTTGGTGAGAATTTTTATTTTTAAAATATCACATGTTGTGATTTATATATTTTATAGGTTTTATAATATGATTTTAAATATATTTTACAACACGTTTAATTTAACGCATATTTTATTGTGTTCTATTATTTTTTACTTAAATGGGGATATTCCTTGGCTCTCAGACCTCCTCAAAACAAAAACTCTTTGTTTACAAACCTTTTCTTATTAAAGAGTGTAAGTTCGTTTTAAAATTAATTCTCGGAGCGAAAAAATATTAGTGGAAACGCAAACTTTGTTGGAGAACATTCCAGATTTTCAGTAATATTCTTCTATCGACAATGAGTACATAATTATCTCAGGGACGAGTCGAGAATTAATTCTGGACATAAAACTTCAAGTGTCTATATTCTTATAATGTTTAATATTTTTCATTCAGTAATATAACAAAAGCTTTAGAGTAAAGAAAATAAATATTTAAATTAGAAAAATTTAATTAAAAACGACAAAAAAAATTATTTCATATACTTGATCAATAAATATGATCACACAGAATATATTATATATATTTAAAACAATTAATATGTATTCGGTGTGACGTGAAGATATAATTAGACTAATATAGAAAGTTTTTCTTAAACACTTACCGACATTAATATCTATTCATCGCGAAAGAAACATTTATTACTTTGTATGTCAACTCCAATAACGCACGCACGAGATATAAACGAAAACACGAAGGAATTAACAAAAACCTCGTTTTGTGTTTATGAAATAACATTTGAAATTCACATCACAACGTCCACCGCACTTTCATGTCTGGTTTATCATTTGCAATACTCGTCAATTCCGTAATCAGTTGGACCAGTGAATTAGGCTGGAAACGTTGTCATATACATTTAGTTTATAGCTTTATACTATTACTGTAAAACTACAAGAGTAGAGATTTATTGAAACAGATAATAATTAGGAAGGTGCATCGAACAGTTTCAAGGCATAACTCCTACATTTATTTGTATATATTTTCTGTCTCCGAATATGGAAAATTATCGTTACGTTTCTTTTTCACAGAATATAAAACGTCTGATGTATGACCAACTATGGATAATAATTTTTTATAACTATGACGAATTAAAATAAATAATAATAAGATGTAACGTTTGCCCTTCGCTTGATTCTGTAATGTTTTTATATGTGATATTTGCTACGAAAATATTTATACGAAATGTCATTTATCAACAAAAGTTATTTGTATTTACTACAAGCTCTGTGACAGTGGCGTGCTATTAATTTTCGTTCGGAGACAATATCTTGCATCGACAGGCATTCATTCCCAACAGAATTCCCATTACTTGACACTAATGTAATATATAATTAAAATGGTCTACTGCTAGAAAAAGTTTATTTATGCATTGTATTAATCAAATTTTTAATTCATAAATCTTTTTCTATTTGGTCATTTTATTTATTCATTGTTTTATTATAGTGAGATAAATATCAATATAAATTTCAGCTACAACAAGCATGGAAGCAAGATAAAGCTTTTAAAATTTATTAAAAATTATTTTTTATATAATAATTTGTAAGATATGAAACCTAACCGTTGAAAATATGTTGAATCAAATTTATCAAAATATTTAATATCTTTAAATAAATTTTAGATTAAAATATTAATTATTTTAAAATAACCCAAAAATATATATTAATCAATCTTCTTTTGTTTTTCCCCTGCTGAAGTCCCAAATTAGGGACGAAATTTAATGATATATTCCATTATTCCATTGTTAGTTAATAAATATTTTATGATTTTGGCCGTTATATTTATTTATAGGGTTATTGTAGTCCAATATATATAAATATATACTGGTGCGACTGCGTCATGTACTGTGTACACGATGTGTCATTCCCGTGGAAGATAAAATAATTTAGGGCTAGCTGTTTCGAGTATTATGAGTTCCTCAAAGTCTCTGACTGTTAAATGCGTTTATTCCGTCAACAAATTAAAAAATACATAATTGTAGTGTACAGCGGTAGTACTGGAATGTAAAAAATGAACCTTCTGTTAGAAAAAGCTATTACGGAAAAGACATTAATAAAGTTTCACATCAGCTTTTTCTAATATTGGACATTAAGAACGACTACCGTTATTAAGTTAGCGTTGATTTTGGAATGATACTCTGAGAGACGGCCCTAAGGGCTCTCGCAATTAGCGTAATCTACTGTGGGCTACGTGCAAATAATACAGAACCCGCATACCAATGACGTAGCCTGCGGTGCTGCCGTCTGACGGTTCCCGGAGAAAGCCCTCTAAGGAGGAGGAGTCTATTAGCTTGACAAGTCTGATTAGGTGTAATGAATAACGATTATAAACTGCATAATGCGTACTGAATATTAGCGTGACAGGATATTCAACATACTAACGGGACCAATAAATATTTCTCAATAAAGTTGAAGCAGAGCAGAACTTTCAAAATGATCCTAAAATTTATTTGGATTACCTTGGGGACATCCTTACATAGAATTTATATTCAAATGCGATCTTCATGTATTTTAGAATTTTCAGATTTTTATCTTCTTTTCTACCCTCGTTTGAAAGAACCTTTTATTGTATACTAGCTCAGTGGGTCGGAGTTGCCCGGGTATTTGTTTAAATTAACCCGGATTAGGATTTGATTCGACTCTAACCTAGAGAAAAACATTTTATTTAACCAGTAACAGAGCCAGTGTTAGGAACATTTACCAATTTATATTTCCCTCCCCGACCTAACGCCTCGGCACCTAACTAGAAATACACCACCACGACGACTAACGTTATTCTGAAACTCTGCTACTACATAAAAATCACGACGAATTAAAATAGTAAATAAGCCTCTCTAACTTAATAAAGTCTAAAACTACTGTCGGTATCTTAAAGGAGTAAAAATAAATACAAACATTACGTAAATAGAGACATAAATATAGATCCAACCCTAAAAAAATCAAAACTTTCTCCAGTAACTAAACTACTCCGACTAACATTTCCACAACCGTGATTTAGCCAGATTAATTTTAGCATAATTAATTTGTCTGCCTTTTTAAGAAAACATAACTTTAAATAAAGTAATGGTGAAATAATATAGACACTTCCTACATAGATGTAAGTAGATGAGATTAAGAGTTGCATTAGTGATGCATTAGCTCGATGCAGGAATTTATATATATCGAATTTATTTGCAATTTCTGTTAACTAAGGGATGAAAAATAATGCCTTCATCCTTAAAAACCAAGTAGATGTATGGTCGAATCAACACTGACTTCATATCGAATAACAAGCCACATTGTCATAAATTATCTTACTATGTATTAATCTCTTTGAGTTGCGTCTCTAACTATTTTACCTAAACGGATTAGGTGTTTCCGAGAAATCCAGGATTCAAGATATATTAAATTTTACTGTAAAGAGAAAATATTTTGAGAATTCTACAAGTTCATTGCTATTGGCATTAATAAATTTTACGAACAGTTTCATAATAGTAAATCAGCGGTTTTCATTAGACCGCAAATAATAAGTTCGTAAAATGAAATACCTTCAAAATACTAGGAACACTTTCATATATTTCAGTTGGTCTAGAAGTAACTTGATAGGAGCAAGAATTCGTTTAATGAAAATTGTTTCTTCGGAGCCTTTGTTCTATCCCGGGTATTTAAACTCCCTGTTACAAGGAACATTCTCTACAATCTAGAAATCTCTTGTGCTCATTCCGTGTAAATCCGTTTCACTTTCCATTAGTGTGCGAGACGATAACGTAGAAAACACGCATTACCCTCCAAATGAATACTTACAAACGTCTATATATTCATTTATATTCAACATGGTAATATACATTTCCAATGTATAACAGTTTTCGATTATATTAAGAAACTCTAATGTTTTTATGCATTTTTATATTTTCAGCACCATGTAGACTATTTTTTTATAATGATCTTTTCCTGAACCACGATTTATTGTACTTCAATAAATGACTAAAGTTACTTTTTTTCACTGAATATTCGAATTACGGAAAGAGTGTATAAGTGTAGCTATTCCCTGTCCAGGCGACGTCATCAATATATTGTAATGCCAATTAATTAAGACGTTAACTGTGAATTTGAAAATATAAATTGTTTGAGAAACCTAATTTTTACGGCGGTACAGAACATAGCAACAATAGAAAAGTCAACCACTGTTTCTTTGTCGGAAGAAGTAATGCGCGTTCAAAATTGCGAGACGGGAGTTAGTTAGCAGGAAGGCTTGGTCAGATGCAGGTCGCAGGAAGATATTAAGAAGTTTGAGTTGGCAGTTAGACACGACAGAAATTGGTCGTGTTGAAATAGACAAGACAATTTCAAATATTTAAAGTAAATTTGCAGAGAAATTTCGAGAATTACCAATCAAAAGAGTTGATTGGTCCCTGAGCATTTTGCTCAAGACGAAATATTCACTCGAGCAGAACTACGAAACCTGCTAAGCACAAACAGTCTTGTGACCATAGCCGGGAAGAATTAGCAGAAGTCAACCGAGAGAGAGACGAAAGGAGGATAATCCTGGTTCCTGAGTTTTGATCTAAAAATATTAATTTAGAATCTGTGAGTTTTAAAAGAAGTGCAAAACCCCGTCATAGTGCTTTGACAATTTAAGGTATCCTGGAATGCTGGGCAGCCGTGAGTAACAATATAAAAACAACTAATTATGTAAACTTGATTAAAAGATAGCCGTCAGATTTCGTTTTCTTCTTTTTATTAAAATTTTTTAATTAGAATCCATCTTTTTAGTTTAACTTCGCTGACAAGTAAATTTCGTTCTAGTTAATTGGGGTAAATCCTTTCTCTTTTAAATTGGAATTTGTGTTTAAATTGAGAAATAAAATGATTCGCCATTATCAAACCCTGTAGAGACCCTGAGATATATTTTTAAATTGTGTAATTGTTTTAAAGTATTAAAAATAAATCTATTGTTTTTTAAAGTTTATAATCTTTAATTCATTTAAAAATTTAACGTATGGGACTAAAAACTTCCCAACATCAAGCTGAATATTTTAAAATAGAAATCGAAGCACAAATAACATGTGATCTCTTGGAATATAATTGTATCAATATGCAATTATTGGATAATGAAAATATCATCACTCTATAGTAGCCCTTTGAGCTACGAGTAGTGCCGAGTTTCACCTATTGACTGAACAGCTCATCAGAACGCAGTTTTAATCTTAATGAATTGACAATCAAAATTATACGAATCTGTGATGCAAATTTAGAAGTCGTACGGTCCGCATAATCATTAATAACTATTTTATGCGCGTAATTTGAATAGCTTTGAAAGTAAATAGGATATTTAATGTAATACTCATAATGCAGTGTAATTCAAGCTTTAATAGGTTGAGACAATATTAGATAAGCAGAAACCACCAAATTGTTTTGTGCATAGGTAACGTTACTTTCAGTCTGCTCACATAAACAACAGAAATTATTATTTTCTATCCCCTCAGGTATAATTTGAACGTCCTCTGACATTTTCTGTGGATTTTGTTGTTTTGGATACTAGGAACATATGAACAAACTAAATTATTCGAATGCTATATTAATTGTTAATTATAATTATAATCAGTTATGTGTTTCTTTAGACTGATAATTTAAAAGTATATTTTTATAATTAAATCTATTTGAAGTGAAAACTACCAATAATTAATTTAAAATTAATGGAGTAACGTTTTTATGCGAAACAAATTATTTATTAGTTAATTCAGAGATTTGTGGACTCGTTATATTGAAACAATTCTGAATGGTGCAAAATCAACCCTGTTTAGTTTACCATTCTGTAATTTGAATGGAATTTAGTTCTAGGTGAATATGATAATATTTTAGAACCGTCAGTAGAATGTATATCACATATAATAATTTTTTGAACAATTACGATTCGAATTTATAAATACTTACTACTGTAAAACTTGAAACGAATTCAGGGACCAATATTTGAAGAAATGTTACAAATTGTGACTAGGCTATCCCCACTTTGTGTACGTAAAACATTGTTCATATAATTCTATGTGACGTCTTACCTATGTTTTTCTAATACACGCTTTGTTCGTTTATTATTCATCTGAAAACAAATAATGTTTATAAAACATCATGTAGAAATAATGTTGTGCATAATGAAAGTAGAAACAAAAATATATGTTACCATAATTTATGTACAACATAACTAATTTGAAACTTAATTTATATACAGAAGATAACGTAACAAAGATTTTGTTTCTCCTTGTTACCAATCGTTAACTCGTTCTACTTAGTGCAAAACGCATAATATTTATGGTCTTTCTAACAGCCTACATCCAGTATTCCTCTCCTGCTCTTCCCGTATTGTTTTACAGAGACTGTTCCCATAGAATAAAACTCTTTATTTTGGTTGACTAATTTATTTTGAGAAATCATTGCGTTAAATTACAATATGCTCAGCATTTGAACAAAATAAAATTTAAAAAGTCTTCCAATATGTAGTGTACAAAAGTGAGATAAATTAATTTGGGTTATTTTATTTTATTATTTATGTATTTTAATTTATTTTACAAAAGTAAATATCAAGGGAAATTATTATTTTTGATCGAGTTTAATGCTCGTTTCCCAGGTACTCGCTGATAAAAAACAATCCCGGCGCGATATCCCTTTGTACAGATTAAAAATTGTGAGTGCCTGGCCCAAGCTAATCTTTGGTCACAAGATGTTAGAAAGTTTAGAAAAGCTCCATCGGTTCTGAATTGGGCTATTTGCACCCCGTAGGGAGCGGGGCTAATTATGATGTTAATATTTGTGGGGGTACAAATCTCGAAAAACCAAGGTGTGAAGGGAGCTTTGTGAGAAAGTGGATGTCAGTTAGCTTTTAGTTAATGGAGAGTGAATTTTGGACCGGAGGATGTTAGTTTTTAGTGCTCAGTTAGATTGTTTTGAGTTTTTTAACGGAAGCCTGTTGGAAGATGAAATAAGTTAGTCTATTTATGATGTTATATTTTGCTTTTGGAGAAGTTTTGAAGCAGTTGGATTTTGAATAGTAAGTTATTTTTCATGTTTCGGATGGCGATTTCGGTTTACAGAGCGAGTTTTGAGGAAATTTTGAATCTGACAAACACCTGTAGGGCAGCTGGGTGACCGTTTCCCAGTAAATACGAAGAATTGCAGCGTCCGTCCGAACCACCTGCCAGTTCTATAAGTAGTATTGTACCGGAAAATAACACACTCAAAGTTAGTTAATTAAAGCCATATTATCACTGTATTTTGGCCAAGCAACCCCTGAAATTTTTTCTGTTTTTATATTTGTAAATTAACCGTGGGTATTTCAATTAATGATTAGAGCATAAAGTTAATGTCATTTTTGTGTGTGTTCATAAAATGTAAATTATTAATTATTGTAATTAATTTCACTTGCAAAACAATGAAATAGATTCAGATTTAAGTCAAATATCTTAAGACGAAATTAAAGCCCCTTATCTATATAAAACATTACAAATAAATCTTAATGTTTGTTACACCGTAGCAAATTGTTAATAATAGGCGTTATTTATCGAACTAGCCTACATTTTCGTTGAATAGATAACAGCTGAGGTAGCGGTTCATATGTACTTCAGCATTATGGGTGAAAAAATTCACAACCGCGTAATAAATACAACTTTGAATTTCTCGTTTTCGCCGTTCACATTTGTATTAAAGTTGTATAAACAGTTATCGGTTTTGACATGGGTATAATATATTATGACGCGACGTTTCGACGACTAAAAGCTCGGTCGTCTCATTAGTCATTTATTCGTCGAAATGTCGCGTCATAATATATTATACTTGTGTGAAAACCGATAACTGTTTATACAACAATTACACCGGGAAAGTCTTCAATCTTTGTATTAAAATTGTTTTTCGTTCCTAATAAATCTTTAAGTAACGTTCAATTAAAGGAATAAACAGTGAATTCTAGGAACGTTGGTATAGCTTAAACATAAAATAAATAATTAGTCGTATATTTGCAGATTCACATCATCGTACAACGATTAATAAGTTTGTTCCGCGACGTCATGAAATCAGCTTTGCGGTTAACAGGATAAGTGACCTCATCTCGTAATTTTTTGCGACACGTAATTATTGTAATCTACTCCCAATTGAATGCAATGGCGTGGACTAGTACGTCTATTATTCCAGTTGGATTGAGTAGGAGGCAATGAACGTCAGAGAGTACCGTTCGCAATTAGTGGCTTGCCTGATATCCAGGTCTACGGGCGTAATTTATGGCTTATCCAGAGGCGTGCGAGGGAACGACGTGGTGATGAACTGCCAGATGAATAAATGTACCCGGACGGATGAAATATTAGTGAAACTAGCGGCGCCGCCTTGTGCGTTAAGAGACGCAGAAAGAAAATTCATAACACTTCAGCGCCCTTTCTCGGCATGCCCTGCTGTCGGAAATTTGGAGCATTTGTTACCTTCTTTTATGGGTCGTAATGCAAAGCAGCCTGAGACAATCATCACAGTTGTTACTGCCACTCAGGTGGAAGCTACTTGCATGGCGAACAAAGCGCAGTAATGCTTCCAGTAAAATAATACATTTAAAACAATTAAAGCAATTTTTGGTACAATTTTTTTGTCAGTCTCTCACTACAGATGTACAGAGCCTGTAATTAACTAGATTTTAACATTGTAGTATTATTTGGAGGATAATTGGTTAGGAATATAAATCTGTTACATTATTCACAGAAAACTCAAAACATTGGAAATTTTTTAAAAAGAACCTATAAAATGTGCTTAATAGAGTGAAAATGCAAATTGTTCAGGGGAAATTTTAATAATGACACGAATACTGGATTTAGATGCGAATCTTGGAATGATTGGGCATATATTTACATGAATCGTTATAGTACAATATTTAATCACAAGCAATACTGTAAAATCTCCATTCCTTGCCACGATTTGTTGTCAACTGTATCAATAATCAACTATAATCAATCTAAATTCCTTCCTGAATGTTGAAATTAAATTATAAATATATTTCTAGAAATTTTCGGTAAAATTAGTTTTCCTTTTACAAGTTCTATTTTTTTGGTCAACATACTTAGATATATTCAAATTAATTTATTTCTATTAACCTTTGGCATTGATTAAAATACGTATACCGTAATAAAAATTATAAAAATCATTTTATTTATATTTGATTTGAAGTTAGAAAAATTAATTAATTAAATTAATTGGCAAACAATATTTTATTACGTTTATATGTTATTAATATAGACATATGTAATAAAATTTAATTTACGTCCAATCATGAAAATAAAATCAGCTTAAAATAATGACGTTTAAATAACTATTTGTTCTGTCTTCATGATGAAAAAATTACGCAGTAAAATTAATTATACTTAAAATTATAACCGTTCACTCAATGTGGCTATGGAAAACACTTGTTTGGTTCTCACGATGAAACTCTAACTAAACTAAAGTTATACTTAAAAATTTAGGAATATTACATATGCTCCCTTTAAAATCTGAAAATAATTTCATAAATAATCATATTTAAAATACGAAAAAAAAAGTAAAACATGGAGGAAACCATATCATGTGTGTACATAACATCACGACTGTCTAAAAAAATGACAACCAGGATTACAACTCGTACCAATTGAACTGACATTGATATTAAAGTTTGGAATTATATAGAATTTTCCCAAATGATAGACATTTGATTTATTCTCCTCACGTTGCTGCTCGAAACATGAAACATTTATTACGGCAGGCAATTAGTTAATGTGATAATCTATATCAAATTTAATTATTGCGGACGTATTTGTGAAAGACAAACTTGTTAATTACTTAAGCAAATCTTTTTTTGTAAATTGTCGCAATTCTTTGTTTCACGTGTTGATTAATTAGAGGAATAAAAATTATTGCACAACTCTGTAAATTAGTCACGATGCTGCATCCATTTAATTTAATTAATTATGATTTCATACTGCCATATAATTAATTTGAAATTGATGCTTGTCGATAGTCCTTTATTAAACTGTTGGATGCACAACTGAAATTTATTAGAACCCATTTCAAATTTATGGAAATGTACATAGCGAATCACGTTTGTCTGGTAGTTTTGTTAATTATTTGTTTCACATTCATGGGTATATAAGCGCATAATTAGTTCCTAAACTATAATATCCGCACAATTATATTTCAGCTAATATTAATAATGACAATTATATTAACCATAGACTGTGTTTAACAACAATTTACTATTCCACTATTATTCTTTCCGCAATTAAAAATATTTTGAAGAGTTGCAAATTATGAAACAGAAAAATATGTTTTAGAAAAATACTTATTATGTAGGAAGAGCTGTTTTGACGATTCAACTGTATTTGTTAATCTTGTTAGAAAATATTTGCAAGTGTCTGTAATATTATTCTGGTGATTAGTAAAACAAAAAAATATACGATATGGTCAATGTTAAACGAATTTGAAGGACAGAGATTTTGAAATTAATAAAATTTAATGACACGAATTTGTTTTTCTGAACAATAAAAAAGTAATTAGTTATTAATAAATAAATAAATAAATTTAAAGTCAGAAAAAAAAATTATTAAATTAATTATAAACGTTTCATCGCTTATTTTTCGACCTCTCAGGTTCAAGTTTAAAACTACAAAAATAACAAAATCGTTAATTTAATTAATATTTTTTTCTAGCCTAAAATTGGCTGATGTTTATTTGTTTATTAGTTTTCTGAACAGTCTGAATATATATTTAATTGGTTACTGTTTATTTTTAATGATTTTAGTCAAGCAAATTATCCGTGTTTTGCTCAATCTTTGTGTTATTATATGCATTCGCAGCAGTTTGGCTCCGTTATAATCTAACATAAAGCAATACATCCGACGCAAATAAAGGAAACCTAAGTACCAATCTGTGGTATTGTTAGGTACGTTTCACGTCCCCGACAGACGCGGTCGTCAAATCGTTACGGCTAACGAGCTCATTCTCGACGAGAGATTGCCACACCTCAATAGCGCTATTTTTCAACCATAAATCAGAAAAACAGAGTTCCGGGGGTGGCAACTCACAGGAGATAATAGCAGTCATGTCGGTGAACGTTATCTGTCCCATTCTGTGGCGTTTATTGTCCATTGGAGAAGTAGAATGGCTAGCCATACTTAGGCTTTGTTCTAGTTGTCGGCGGCGTTGTCCACGTGGCTGCGGTTAAAAGACATGAAAATTAGCTGTTGATTGAATGCAATCCTGTTGCGTACTCATTCCAGCGAGTGAGCCACAGTTCCTCCGGCACATGCACATTTCTGCGGTCTGCGGTTTGTGGCCAATAAAACTACGGGTAAATGCTTATGAAATACAGACTGTTACAAAGCTATGGCGACAAAATTCCGCGCTCGATTATCCATAGGAAATAGGATCAGTAAAATATGCTGAAGGTGATCGAGGTACGTAAGCAAGCATGAAATCGTCACTGGGCAGAATAATGTTCAATTTTCACGTAAATCTTTGTTATCTCGAATACTTCAATTCGGACAAACATGTTCAGTAAGTGGAAGGGATGAAAGAATATAAAATAAAAATGTGTGGAAGATAGATGAAATTGACAATAAAGATTGGTTTTATGGAATTGAAAAGTAGGCTATTTAGGTATTCGTTATTAAAATATAAAGTATTCTGTAATAAAAACAATGCGTAGACTAACGAATAATAAAGATAGCCAATTCAGACAAAACGGGTAATATGCAAAACGTTTCTGGGATCCTTGTACCTTTCGTCAGGTGCTAAGATGATCCTAGAGAAACACAACTGCACTTGTCAGTTGACAAAACTAAAAAATACGTAGACTACCTCAGGATGGGAACTATTAGGAGACAACCATATAGCAATGTAATAATGAACAATCAGTTAAAAGCGCGCTATTTTGGACGGAAGCAGATGGCGGACTCGGTTGGTTGTCTCGGGCCGTCTCATTGAAAAAAATACCATCTTGTCGATAATAGACTTTAATCAGGCTGACAGTTCCAAGGGACGACAAACTTATTAGGCGTGAATAATTGAGCTCTCGAAGTTCAAATATAGTGAGCTGACGGGCATGGATAATTAAAAACATATGTCGGAGAAGTTATGGAGATTTCAAGGGAGCGAAATCGAGAGTGAGTAGCCAGCCACGAGCTTGAGCGGTCGGTGACCAGACTCAACTCAGAAGAATCCCACAAGTCCTGATAAAATTGTTGGGGTGCTCGAAAACCATCTGCCGCTATCGAGATGTACGCGGGCGTCTCAGTACGAGCGTCGGACACTACATACCACAACCAATCTGCACCAGCTGTAACAAACACGCCACGGTACCGTTTTAATGGACTAAATACAAATATCATAATGCCCGGTTCCTACATTTATACTGTTAATCAATAAATTCAATTTATTAATATAATTAGATTCAATTTTTGTCATCTTGAGGATCATCCTACGAAATCCCAAGTCCAAAGTCCAAGCCTCGTTATTTTTAATTATGGTAATATATTTTTTACATAAATTCAAATTTATGTGGCTCATATTTTATTAATAAATTATTATAATATGAAAATTAATCGTTTATTCAAGAAACCTCATCCAACATAGAACCCTTGAAAGTATAAGTATTACAGTAATAGTAATGGTAATGTACCGGAACTAAGAACGACAAATGAAACACTGAAATATTAGATAGTGAAACGGGCAAATACGACTGGAAATAGTTGCGTCTATGACGTAATTCAATTAATGACGTTTTTAAGCACTTGTATATATATATAAAGAATGTATATTTGTATGTAAGAAATTGGTAGACATATTCTACAAAACACAAGAAATGGTACTGTGGGGGTGAGTAATCCTTAACATAAATGTGGAAACAATTATAGTTAAAAAATATGAACATTTTGTAAAAAATTTACGCGACGAACAAAGGAAATACTTCCTATTTTCGTAATGACATAAAGTCGAAATAATTTCATCGAATAAAAGTATAATTTTATCCAGAAATACTCCATAGAATAGAATTACAATAAAAAATAATACGAAATACTTTACGATCCTTGCGAAAAATTTAAGCTAATTTTCGTTCCATATTAGTGACCCCAATATGGCGACCATTTGTTTAAATTGTGAATCTAGCTAACAATTTCATCTTCCGTAATGTCTTAAGACTGAGGGACCATTATATTCTGCAATACTTAAGGAGTGTATTTATGTATTCTATTACTAAAGAAATTCGGAAGTATGTTTGTTGGGATTTATGGAATAAAATTCAATGTATTTTATAGCTGTTCAATTAATAAACTATCGGTGTAAAGTGTGAACGGAACTAAGAACAGTTAGAGATAGGTTACATCACTTCATGGATAAAGATTAATGCAGAATTTTTCGGGTTTATATAAATAAGTACACGGGCAACACCGGGAACACAGATAGTTTCAAATAATGTATGTTATATTTTTCAAGAAACTGATTGATAAAACCCGTTCTTTAGGTGCTGTTTTTAATTCTTTCGGAGATACTACCGCCATCAAAGAACTAATTTCATCAAAGGAAGCCATACTTAAAACTCAAATTAATGTATTTGACAAAATATAATACGTATTACGAACATGTATCAAGGAATTAATTTGTTCGTCACTAATAACGTTTTAATATAGTTGAAGCAACCTGCAAAAAAAGTCAATCAAGAATAACCGTTATGTAATATATAAAATATTTACCTTTAATACTTTCAATTACAGCATTTGTTTTTTAAATACATCAACGATTATGGTTCAATAATTTTTACTTGAAAAAATCTTGTGATAAGTGAATCTGGAAGCAGTGAACTGATTTGAATCATTCAGGTATCGCAAGTAATTTGTTATGTAGATAAATCGTTACCACTTAAAGACATAAATCTATGACTTGTTCTGTTATTTACGATGCATATATATATATATATATATATATATATAAGTAATTTATTTGTATTTAGTGCAAAATTTAATAATAAAAGATAAATAATTTGTGATTACTACAATATATATATATATAAAAGTAATTTATTTGTATTTAGTACAAAATTTAATAATAAAAGATAAATAATTTGTGATTACTACAATATATATATATACACAAATAAATTACTTAAATACTAAAATGATGGGATATTTTAGTATTAACTCAATATTTTAAAATAGACAAACAAATCAATTTATTAACACACAATTTACATTTATACAAGTAATCAAATGAAATTTTACAACAGTTAGTAATTAATGTTATATAATTAAATATTATCTTTCTCAGAGTCGTTTACTAGCCTTTAATAAAACGAATATTTGTTAAAAAAACTTTTACAGTGCAATAAAGAGAACCACATACAATAACGAAATTTGAATTCTTAAATCTGAAATCTGACGATTATACCTTTACTTAAAATTTTACAACTATGAATACTGTGAAAAATGAACTTACAATCTCTGGTAATCCATGAAATTTGGCTCACTTGCATATCAACACCTTCTAGCTTTGTACAGGCCATAAAGAGCGCCAAGTTGCGCTCACACTTTACGCTTCCACAGCCACGTCTCCACGATGACTTCACTATCACGACGAATTCCTCCAAAAAATTTCCTTATTTATTTCGGCCACCTAACTCGGCTCAATGTCCACCGATGATCTCTTCTGACAAACTGCTGACTGATCCCTTCCACGACGAAACTCCTATTTATTTCGGCCACCTAACTTGGCCCAATCCGGCCCCGAGGACCTCCATTAACGATCTATTTTGACGACTCTCGCTTTCTTCTTCTTACGACGCATTATATCTCTTTCTTCTGCGCACTTTACAACCAAGCCATGTGCACTTCTCCCCACACCCTCGTCTAATTTTCCATCTGACGCTGATAATACGAGTCCTAACTACGACTCAGAACAGCCTTTTGCACACTGCCCTACCAAGTTCGGATGCCCTCAGAGAGAGTTCGGGTGCACTTTTGCTCCTCCCCACAGAGTTCTGGCGCATCTTTTCCCCTTCCCCTCAGAGTTCGGGTGCACCGAGAGTTAGTGTGCAAATATGCGCACCGCTTCACAGTTCCGGGCGTACACACACTTAATTCACCCTCTTTTAATGTACCATCTGTCGCTCAATTATTCCATCATTATCTCTTTGTGTACAACTCGTGTGCCTTCCGCCGTTGACAACGCGAGTCCAAATATTTGTTTATTATTAATGATTTCTTTTAATTACTACAATATATATATATATATATATATATTGTAATGCCAATTAATTACGCCATTAATTGGTTTTAATAAAATTTAATTGTAGCTGCAGGAGCTTCCAAAGCAACAATAGAGTCGAGCTCTGTTGCTTTGTCGGAAAGTCAAAACTGGCGTATGCGCGCTAAAACTCGATAGCACTAGGTGTTAGTTGGTGACGGGACATTTCAGAGGACGGAACGAATAATACTAGAGCAGAGACTAGCCATAGTTAATGTATTTTTAAACAAAGTTGTGAATTTAAGACAAAGTAAAAACATTCACGGAAGTATTACCCCATAAATATCGCTAAGTTAGCAGTTTTTACGTCTATCAGCAGCCAGGAAAGAAGTGCAGTTTTACGTCTGTAGGCAACTAGGAAAGGAAGTCAGTTTAAGTCCAAAGCGGTAAAAGACTAACGAATCTACGAATCATAGGATTCGTATAAGGCAAGCAGACATCAGATAGCTGACAAAAAAAGAGAATCATCCGAGTTCCTGGGAGCCTATCAATTTTGACTGCAATAGTGTAAAAGATGTTAATCTTAGAATCAGTGTAAAATTTTGCAATAGTGTGCTTCCGAAACCAAAAAGAATGCTGGAACCAGCTGGACACTACGTAACTAACAAAACAAAAACTAACGATTAATTGGAAACGTAATTAAAGGATAGAGTCAGATTTCGTTCTCTTTTAATTGTCAATCAAAGTTAATGTCTTTTATTTTTAATTTATTTCTATCGACGTATTGTTTGGTAAATGTGAACGGTTTGTTAATAAGATTTTAAAATACTTTGTTGTGTCCATTATCAAACCCAGTGAAGGCCCTGAGAAATTAATATTTTAAATTGTAATTGTTTTTGAGTTATTGCCACAAAATAAATAAATATTTTGTTTGTTAATTTCGATCTTT
Organism: Zhengitettix transpicula; assembly: GCA_037074705.1. Lineage (NCBI taxonomy): Eukaryota > Metazoa > Arthropoda > Insecta > Orthoptera > Tetrigidae > Zhengitettix > Zhengitettix transpicula. Next base: position 45,813,253 of record CM073591.1, on the reverse strand, counting down.
TCATTTAATAAAAGCCTTCCATTGAATTATTACATTTTGGCACTTCACGTGATGCAAATTCATTAAAATTCTATAAATTAATTAAAGCGCATTGTTTTTTATTACAATATATATATATATATATATATATATATATATATAAGGACGAGACAGACAAGTGAATTTCATAACTGTGGGAAAAATGTAATACTCCTAATTCTCATCGTAACTGTCTTTCATAGCAAATAAGTTTTATTATCCACACTGAACCAATTTTACATTATTATCTCCATTCAGGACTGGTTGCTCTGTTTTTTTTACAGCGAATTGTTAATTTTAAAAGATTTAAAAAACTGAAAATATTTTTTAACCCATAAATTTAATTGAGATAAGGTTTTAATCATAAAACAATTATATATGAAAATACAACGAATAAATCCTTCAACGAGAAAAATAGTCAAATGAAAATTAACACGCAGTAATATGTGCTCCAATATTCATACAAAGATACAATTGAAACTTAAAATCAACCCTGAAGGACCAGTATACTACTCAGATAAGAATTATTATAATGTAACTGAAAAACTAAGTAATGACTGTATTAAGTATTTTATAATTTGTTATTTCTCCTCTGTTTCTTTCGGCTATGTTAACTGTCAGGTCCACCGTTTGTTTTTCAGTTTTCCAAGTAAAAGTTTACCCATGTTTGGGTGATAATTAATGTTCTGAATCGTAGTTAATTTTCAAGACTTTGGTAAATTTTACCTAATTGGTAAATTAATATCCTTCAAATTCATCTAGCTAGATTTTATGAAAATATAAAATCTCTGTAGGCAATGATAAGGTAGAGTTATGTTGAGGAGCGATTAATATTGCATTTAACAGACTCCTCGGAAAGGACTAGATTAGGGGCTGGCAGTTGTGCGATATTGGAGAAATCCTGTCGTAGACGCCGGCTTAGCGTTTTCTCGCTGACAGCGGCGTTGAATGCCGTCCCCCGGGGAAAGACAGACTGTTTGGTCCCTGATCAAAAGAATTATCCCGCCCCAGGCAGGGGCTGTCACCTATCCCGTTGATGAAATCGTCTTTCAACATTTAACGTATCTATAAAAACACTCAAAGTGCTGTAATTTCATTTTAGAATCCTACTGATTCATACAGAGCTTAAGCAGCTTGTGTAGCTTTCCGTGATAAAACGTGATAATAGTTGATGGAAAAAGAGGGAACAAGGCCGATAACACGTACTTGTATAACACGTACTTGTATATAAACCGCTAGTTTTATGATAAACGTGAAAACTATCGTTATGAATTAAAAATTTCAACGAACAAGTATCGCTTATATGAATAATTTGGATAATTACTTATTTTATTTTAATTTACTTGCGTATTATAATCACCTGATTGTGAAATTAATTTAAATTAATTAACATGATAGTTAACGTATTGTTCAGCTACTGTTTGAATCAACTTGACATTCTTGATTAGGCGCTACGATTAATTTCTTATGCTTTCTGAAATAGAAGATTTATTGGTAATTTTTTTTTATAAGCCACGAAACATTACAAACTAATTCCTTACATTCTTTGAGGTGTTACTTGAGACGAGAACGAAACATACATTCTGCAATGGCGTATATAATATTTAATTTATGACTGATTTAAACCTGGGCTTTTGAATGAATTAACAAAAATATGTTGGTTTAAAGTCTGATTATCTACAAAACGCATTTATATGGGTTATAACGTTAACAATAAAAACTACTTTTCATTAGTTAAAGAAGTAACCAAATAACGGACAAAATTAAGTGATAAAATAAATACGACAACGTTTCTGAAATCCTTATTGCTTTCGTCAGGTGATTCAAAAACGAAAGAGATAGGTTTGTGCGGTGATTCGTCCTTACAGATCATACGTTTTTTAATCACCTGTCGGAAGAAACAAGGATTGGAGAAACGTTGTGTGCTATTTATTTTATCACTAAATTTTGTCCGTTAATTGGCTATTTTCTTGTATAATTAATGTTCATCTAATAAAGATTTTTCTATAATTTGAAGAAAAAAAGTTTTGTAAGAAAAGTGAATTAAATAGTCTAATCAAAAAACTTAAAATACAGAAATGTGTCTGCTGTCGTGTATTTTTGCATGGATCCATGGATGTTCCCTTCGCCTGGAACTCGTTCAGCGACGTCATTACACGTCGTTAAGCGTCGTCCGTAAGCTCATGTTCCACGGAGCTTATGGTAAGGTCATCCTTTCCTCCTCATGAAAGAACTTCTCTTGTACCCTCGTGTATAAACGCTACATCTGGCAAAGTAGGCGGTCTTTTGTGAGGTCTAAGTTTCCACGAACACAAATTTTCTGTCGCCATTGGACTTCCCAATCTGTTTTGAATTTGCCTGCTTTTATGTTGTTGCGTTCTTCCACAGAAAGCGAAATACATACCCCGACTTCCCGCAGCAGGAAAAAACAATTTTATGTTATTGACGCTTCTATGGTCTTTCTGGAGTTTACGAGTGAACAGAAATCGATGTTGGCTGTGAAAAACACATATATGAGTCTTTTGCTGTTGACTTGGCTATCAGCCAAAAATTATGTAAGACTCTACATGCTAATTTAAACATGGTTGCACTTTACTGGCTTAAAATTATTAACTTCCAGGACCGTCTTTGTGTACCTGGTTTGATGTAATATAAACCTTTTCCTATAGATCAACTACAGGTGTGTTCAAAATTTTGGAGAATGGTAGTTATTCTATTTCAGCCCAGTTTGAAATTATAATGAGATACATTTCATGACAATTAACGGAAATTTTTGTAATTCAAATTCTTTTAATAAGCATAAAGTTTTAATTTAAAAGCACCGTAACCTTAATGTACGTATTTGTATCCTCTTCAGGCTGTGTATGACTGAAATATTTGTCTATATTATAAACGTTCCTTATTGATAAAAATATCAGAAACGTTGTTATGGAGTTAAATTAAAATATTATGATCAATATATTTTTTAAATTATTCACATTGTCTGTTAATGGTCGGTTAATGTGCCTTATTATTAAAAACCAACATATCAATAATTTTTTTAAGTATGTTGGTTTTTGTTCCACGAACTGTTTTTTTTTACAGTATTTGTTTTTAATATAAATTAAATTTTATGATAACATTATTACTGATAAAATAATGTAATGTGTAAGACTTAAGTATATGACTTCTTTTAGGTTGAACTGAGTCATCTGGTTGCTATTTGTCTTTTCTGACTACTTTCTAATTCAATAAAATAAAACGTTTTTCATTTGCCGTAAGGTGATTGTTTAGAAAATCAAACCGACAGATATAGAGGCTTTTCGTAGTTAAATTAATTGACTGTATTTAATCATTCTCAGGTATATTCAGCAAAGGTAAACATTTTTTAATGCTTGAAAATATTTTATTTATATACTGTATCAATTTCATGATCAACGCGATCCCACAGCACCACAAGAATCAAACTATACTGGCCCACTAACCTAAATTAAAGAGGACCGTCAATGCCATTATTATAACTATTCAAGATATAATATTAGCTTCTAGAATAATGTGAGTAATGATTTCTAATTCTCCCAAATAAAAATAACACTATATATTTTCCACCCTAAGTGGTTTGATATAGTCAAAGGTCTCCAATAAATGCGCAATTTAAGTAAATCACGACGGATTCCATGTATATTCGTAACAGTTTTTTTAAATCCTTTATTTAAAACGCTTATATTTTTACCATCTTTGTGAAGAATTCCGTGAACAAATGCAATACAAACAAGTTATAAATATGCTATTGGACAAATTAAAACGCAGGTAATTTAAACACGTTACATTCATTTTTATTTCACCTTTACAGCACATATGTATAAAAAGTTACATAGTTAAGGAATGCCAATAATATTTATTGTCTTTAGTTGAATATTTCACTTATTATTTTCGTATGCAATAAGCCAATCAGGAGCCTTATGTATTTTTATCTTAGCGTAGCGTGAAAAAACACGGTCGTTTATCGCCCATTTACTTAGACGAAATTGGGTGTATTTCATTCTGTCTGATTTCACAGAAGTTCATGTTTATTTATTGCCAGCGAATGATTCCTGGAATATTTCCACCGAATAATCTGACTCATAAATTTTCTCCTCCTCGAAATCGACGTGACGGAAGAGAAGATTAATGGACTTTCACACTGACATTTATCGAACATGCAAATCTGATACAAGGAGGTCAAAGTTCAATGGGTGACAATGCACGACAGGTTTCTCTAAAAGGATTATCACATACTTTCGCGAGCGATCCGGTAATTTAATCAGCTATAAATAACTCCCTGCTTGTTGTAACAACCATAAGTCATCTTATTAAGAGTGACACGATTGTCATTCGAATAAGGATGGAAAACAGCCAACGCAAAACAATATCCTTTATTTTAAAAAGCCTGAACTAACTAGCAATGACTTATTACTCATAAGGTACAACATAAGCAAAACACTATCCTTTATTTTAAAAAGCGTGAAATAACTAGCAATTATTTATTACTCATAAGAGATCAGAAACAAGGATTATTGAAGAAAAGACATCTCAGTGATATATATTTGGTCTGACACGAATTATGATACAAAATAAGAGCATTTTATTATTCTATCTATATGAAATAAATTGTTATTTACGAGTTCATACAAACAAGACAATATGGAGTGCTGAAGAAAATTTGTTTATTTACTGCATACTTTGAGTAATAGTCGCAAGGAAAATTTTTAAACCGGTTCACCTCAATCCAAATTACTTATTGTGCGCATATTTAACATTAAACGTGTAAAATAACATATATAATCACCATGCTTGATGCATCTGAAGACATAAAAGTTGTAACTGTAGTGGCTGAACTTCAGGTTTCCTTTGCTGCTTTGGCTCAAACAGGCATGGAAACAAGTTTGTTTCATCAAAGTGCAATCATCAGGTGTAAAATTTTGAAAAATAGAAATTACATGGTTTCAGTTCACTAAAGGTCTTAGCAAACAGTTTTTTGTTATTTTAATACAATGAGAGAAACCAGCTATGACTAACGAGCAAATTCGTCCAATGGAAAGGAAACACGCTTCAAGAAATAAAATCCAGCCTTGCTGAAGTTCGTGATGTGCTTTCCTCAGAGTTTAAAACAATTTATAACTCTATCAATGTGCTTGAAACGAAGCCGAACATCTACAAATGGAGAACATTGTTCAACACGTCCACTGGAAGTGCCTACACCAGAAGCGCGATGGCATTCAATGATCGACGAGATTGTTGGTGTCAAAGGCACATCCAATACATGAATGGTCTAAAAATGTATAGGCAAGTTATAAGCACCCAGTTTATTATAAATGCAACCCTGTGTTACCTTTTTAATGACAATACTGACGAATTTCGTCGCCGTACATAACTTTTGATGAAGCATAAATTCACCACCTCACTTCAGAGACCAAACACAAGTCGAAGCGTTTCCGGAGTTTCACCGTCTCCAATGAAGGTGAAAACGGTGAAACTGGACGAAAATGTGATTACTACGGTATTTTGGAATCAACGTCGTCTATGACGAATGTCAAATGGATTCTAGTGTACGTTGGTATTGGTCCTCTACATGCATGGGAATTGTTCTCTTCCATCAAGACCTTGATCATGTTCAAAATTGTCATATCGAAATTTCGAATTTTGCCGCAACAGTATCGTATTGGTCAGATTTCTTTCTATCTCCGAACCTGAAAACAAAAATGACTTACTCCAAAAAAATCCGGCCGAACGAGATCATTGTTTAAACAATTGGCAGTTTTGTTTACCTTCCGAAAACTTGTTGGGCTTGCAACATAATGAATAAACGCCACGATAAGTATTGTAATATACAAAATATAAAAGGAAATTATTATGGAAGTTAACAAAGTGCCCACACATTAGAGACAAATAATGTGGTATATAAAATAAAATGCCAGCACGTTGTTGAGACAAATAATATACAAAACAGATTAAAACATGTACCCCCCACGTTATGTGGTAAGCAGTATTAACTTTAATAATAATATAAATTTAAATAATTTAATAATATAAACCACCGCGTTATGTGGTATTCAAATTAAATAAAACCAATTAAGCAAGTATACAGGATTTTATGTTGAAATAAATTATTTAATTTACAATTTTGATTTTTAAATAAATGCCTCAGCTTTAATGATAATCAAAACATCAGGGCCGCTTACAGGGCCTCTAATAAAGATAGTGATTTACAATTTTCAGCAGTTACAAAAGATCAATATGAATTTAATTTACAATAATAAACTTTATATAAAGAATCAAACAAGTAAAGAAATAAATCTTGGAATCTGACAAAACTATAGAAATATCTGATAAATTTATAGAAATCTGGCGGTATAACATAATTACGTAAATGTCAACAAAATTTCCGTTTTTACATTCCAATGTGTTCAGAGCTGCTCTGGTTTGTGCACTCGTGGTTATTTTAATATTTAATGGAACAATATTTTATTGAAAGACCGTATCACTGGTTGCTATTGTCTCACCTTACAACACTTTCGGCGCCTTTCTACTTTAGTATCTTACGTATCATCACACTCGGTTTTGCTGCGTAAAATACATAAGCTGATATATTCAGCTTATACTTTGAGTTCGGCCACCATTGACCGGTTCGCCACAACAAGCTCTCGCCATGACTACCAACGTCAGTCGCTCCAAACACAAACTGACCTGCCTACCAAAACTCACTGTCTGACTGACTGCTGAAGTTCTGAGCGTCTTATTTACGCTTTACCGACAACAATCGCCGTAGCAACCTTTATAGACTCTACTTTCTTGCGCCAAACAATGCTGTTCTTTACAATGCTCTGGACTAAAATCTACGACGCCAATAAATAACAGAAAAAATTTAAATAAAATGTACATTATACATTGGTAATCTCTACAGCATATTGAGATGAAAGGAGATTATGTTGTGAAATAAATATGTTTATTTATCGTGTTATATTTATTGAACTTCCCTCGTAGCTCTGCTGTCAAAGAAGCCGACATAAATGCTGAATTGAGGAATCACCACACGGTCCCTCTCAATGTTTATTAACAGTGCCTAAAAAAATTGCCAGCTAACATATTTGCATTTGATGGCGGCTGATAACGTCTTAATATATATTCACTTCCCGTAGATGCTAGACCGTGTAATGAGTGTGACTTGGCTGTGCACCAGGGCGGACGTGCTCTCTGCAACAAAGCACCTTTCTAGCACCCACTTGTTGGCTGTGCGGCTGCCGCTGCTGCTGATCAATACTGCTTTAGGACGCATAAATCTGAACGTTCTGTACGTGGTTGCCTTACAAACCTTGCCGGAGGCTATCACGTGGCTCTGCTTACCTACTCCTCCTTTCAACGAGAACTGCCCCCGCCATTAAGTTAACTTACTTCACGGAGAACAAATATCTTTTAACAGGCCAACTGAACAAAGGGCAACTTTACTTAGACTTTCGAGACTTGTCTATTCTCAGGCGAGACCTTGCTAAAGTAAGCACTTAATTTGCATTTTCACAGAAATAATTAAAGCGTCTAATAACTTTACCAAAACGATTACCATTAATGCACAGAAAATCACCGGTGCGCCATTCCATTTATTACACCTGTTACATGTACCGCCAATGTCATGGCTGAATCTCTGAATATAAAATATAATATAATATAAAATAAAACAAAACAAAATTGATCCACACACTATGAATAATTTGAAATCGAGATTAAAAAATAATTGTGCCAGTAACACGTGCGATGACAACTTACATAGTAAGCTGGCGAGTGCGTTACGGAATTTGCTGTTGTAACGCTGCGAGGCAACGGGCGGCGAGTGCGCACGCACACAGATTTTCTTTATCGATATTGAAGTGAAGATTTTGTGTAGTTTTTCGTGAATAATCTAATCGGGGCAGTGAGAAGAAATTAACTTCTGAAATTATATTTTTTTCCGGTTTACGGAAGAAAAACGTCATATTAATACGTCGTAAATTGCGGATAATGAATCAATTTTGCGTAGCATTGGAGCTGCCTAGAAACTGTCTCTACATATAGCTCTATTATATTTTTTTATTACATTACCGCTTCTGTTATAGTCTGCGCCACGAAAATGTAATAGCAATGTCACGGACTCTTTATTGGCTACGTTGCCGAACTTTGTGTCCAATAACATATACGCGCGGCGACTACGTTTGCGGGTAGTAAGAGAAAACGAAATCTAGCAACGCCGATGGATGAGAGGTGAGGAGCGGGGTGGCTAACTACTTGCCCTTGATATTACATTTCCTTGCAGCCGACTATAATTTTCACTAAACATTTCGTTTTCGATTTCTCTTTAGCCTTATCTCTCTTTTGCACTCTTTCAAATTGAATAATAATAATCAAACATAAAGTGAAAAATATAATACGATTTTTTATTTTATTTTAAACATTTTCAAATACAAATAATTGGCAATGCTGTGATATAAGATCAAATACATATAAAATCCAAAAAAGAGACGTAAATGAATTCGTACTACGTTACTTATATGTCAACCATTACTGAGTTTCACCACACACACACAATAATTATAAATAAGTATGTAAACATAAGTGTGATAGAAACCCATATAATTTTAGGAGTAATTTAGAGTTGAATACAGCAAAGGCTAAGTTAGATTTTGAAAAAAATTGGATATTTGATAAGGATTTTTGAAAATTTACCCACTTGCAGAAAATGTGATCCAATAAGCAAATTTAACAATAAATATTTTATATTCGTAATTGTATGTTATTAAAAAATTGTGTCTATTGCAAACAAGTAGCTTTTTTGCTCAATAAAATTAATATTATTTATTTTATACACAAGACAAAAACTGTAGAACATTATAATATGATACGAAGTTTTGAGTTAGTCATATGAATTGAAACTATACGAATATGAGTGGGAAACTATCACGATTATTAAGAAGAATATAATAATCGAAAAATATTATTCTTAATAAATTTTATTGAAACGCTCTTACAGAAGTATGATGGAATAACTAAACAGAACCATCGCAACGAGTTACACAAATCGGAAAATTTAATTAAAGCGTCAAATATTTTTTTTTGTATTAATTACGTTGAGTTTGAATACAGAATGGAATAGGATATGACGTGGGAACGAATCAAATTGGACTGAATAAACAACAGAAAATACAATTTTCTCTAATCAGTGCGGTTTACCACAATTATTTTCATGGATAATCCTCTTATTAAATATTAACACTAAAGAGTTTGAAAGATTATGTAACTGAACAAGGAATATTAATTTTGTTGTAGGTATGTCATAATATTAAATATATTGTGAATATAATTGTATAATGTTGATTTTAAATGCGTTTGGTCTCATTTAATGGATGTCAGGTGTGGTGACTCGTTATGACAGTTTTAATTAAATATTAATTATACTTATTTTTATGATCTCTAGTGACAAAAAAATAATTTTGATTTTAATTTAGTCGAGGTGCTTTGACGAGAATGGTTTTTATCGTTAGGGTCGATGCTTAGCTGTGCTAATGAAGGGGAAAATTTCCCGGGAAAGTCTCTGTCGGTCTTGCACAAGTTGCGAGGTGGAACAAAGACTACCTGGGATAAACTTTTCAATGTATATTCGCATTAACCTATTGCTCATTAGCGACTTACATATGTTGTTTTGCATTTGCGTTACATTTATATTATTTTATATAAATCCGTTTTCATAGTTTCGTTGGTTGGAGTGAAGTGGCTTCATGCAATCGTCCACTGAATTCTATAAAACATAATCATATGACTTTAATTGTAAGCCAACGAAAAGGGTTGGCTGGATTAAGTCTAGGACATACGATCATGGCGGCCTAGCGTCTAGTTGCGCGCTACCAAGGCCAGGAAAATTAATGGATATATGCTGAGTTATGCCGACGTTGGACGCAAACAGGATCGAGAGCTATCAGCATCATGAAAATCTCCGGCGGTCACATTCTCGACAACAAAATATGGCATTACCCAAATTTTGACTCATGAACACCATTCGTGTCCAAGCGCGTAATTATATAATTGCTTTACAAATTATTTTTTGTTTTCATCTTTCGCCCACGATTTCTTTAAAGTAGTAGTATTTTTCGGTTTAAATTTATATTTTAATTTAAGTTAATATAATGTGTAATGACATGTTTATTTCAAATTGCATCTTTAGTTATTGACGGCGATATTGAGGCCAGAGCATTGTAAAGAACAGCATTGTTTGGCGCGAGAATGAGTGCTACGACACAAGTTCCCAATCCTTGTGTTCCAAGTTTACTAACAGCACGTGCAGAGGGGGTGTAGAAAGTGGTAGACCCCTATGCTTGGCCGTGCGTGATTTCAAGGGGATTTAAATAAAATTTAAAAAATTGGACAGAGTGTGTTTGGGAGGCAGAGCAGTATGTAGTCAGAAAGCTCAGACATTACAGTTAGAGAGCAGTGTCCGTTTTGAAGGGCTTGATAATGGTAGTCCCGGTGAGAGTCTATGGTGGACGCATTCAGCAAAGTAGGGGCTGAATACCATCATTTATTATATTAAAGATTTCCTACAGCAAAACTGAATGTGACTATACGTATGACAGCAAAGTAGAAAGGCACCTAAAGTGTTGCAAAGTGAGACGATAATAAAATCAGTGGTATGGACTGTCAATGAAAATAGTGTTCTATAAAAATTAAAATAATCCCGTGGGCACAGGACAGAGCTGCTCTAAATAAATGGTACATAAAAATAAAAAACTTTCTTCTGTAAACCTTTACGTAAATATCGTTTACCGTCAGATTTATATAACTTTGTCAGATTTCTATAACTTTTCAGATAACTATAGTTTTTGTTGTTTGTAAAACATTTTGTGCTTGTAAATTTAAATTCATATTTTGCTTTTGCAACTTGGTGAAAATTGCAAATCAGTTTCTTTATTAGAGGCCCTATAAGCGTCCCCGAAATTTAGATTTTTATAAAAGCTGAGGCATTTACTTAAAAACTTAAAATGTAAATTCAACGAAAATTAAATTTGTCAAATAAATAATTTTGTTATCTTTTAAAAATATTTGTTTAATTTCAACTTTCTTCCTTTTTAACTTTAATAAAATTGTGAAAACCACACACAGTAAGTGTGTGTGTGTGTGTGAAAGATAAAAAAATTCATATTCAAAAGTTAATATATTGAAATTTTATTCTATTAATTTGAAACTTTAAATAAATGAAATCTGTAATTGAACTTGTATTAAATTTAAGACGAAGTCTTATTAACGCATTTAAAAATACCACTCATAATTAAAAAATGGTGGATAAACCCCACCCCACATGGTTAATTAAAGTGTGGTGTCAATTAATGGAATAAGACGTTGTGTAGGAAACGATTTTATGGTTGTTTTATTTAATAGAAATTCCTGTTCTGTGAACTAATTGGCATGTTCGCTAAATGAAAATACGATATAGATCTATTTATAAATCAGTATTATAAAATTGCTCAAATTTATTTTCAGAATATTTCGTAATTTTTTTCTATCGGCATTGTCTATTATAAAATGTATTACTAAAATAGATTCCACTTCATAATGTTTATAATGCTATTATAATATAATCAAACGACATTGCGACCATCCGACTTAAGTTTTAATGACTATAAAATTTGAGAACATCAGCCAAAGGCGAGATTAATATAATAAAGATCTCATATTTAACACGTTATCCTTCATTAGTGTCACTGTCATGCATAAATGTCATTTTAATCTTATTATTTATTCGTCGTTGTCATCCATTCGCTATTCCAATATAATTCACTGTTCCACAGTATTATATTTTCGGCGTTGTGTTTCACCTAATGCATTAAATTTCTCATACGTGTTTGCCAATTGAATTAATTTTTAATTGCATGTGCTATTAGTTACGCGATTGTACATGACATTGCTCGCTATTTATTTATTATGAAAATTCATAAAATTCATTCATTTTTAAAGAGAATATGTATATCTGTTTCAAATAAAATCTGAAACGTATATATGTTGTAATTACATTAAAATGAAAATATACGTCTGTTTTGAAAATTAACTGTAAGCTAAAATAGCCAAATGTAAACAAAGGATGTGATATAAATACCACACAACGTTTCTGGAAACCGTGTTCCTTTCTTCAGGTGCTAAGAAAAACTAAAAACACAAGAGCCTAGAGCGTCACAACTGAAAAGTTCGGTTGACAATCTCAAAATAATACATCGTCAACTGAACTGTGTTAAAAAAGTATGAGAAATGTTAACCTTGTTAACAATCTACTTAGATATAACATAATTTGTAAGCTGGTATTGACCCGTTACAGTGACCTTTCCCGATTTGAACCTAGATGATATACATATCCTGATATTCAGTATGAAAATGTTACATTGGTTTCGTATACATACATAACTAAGTACATTGCAGAAGAATGAACGCTTTGTAAACGTCAGATTTATATTTACTTAATGTGCAAACAATTTTGATTATAAAAATAATTTAAAACAACCTAACACTTAAAAATATTAAACACATTTGAATAACAAAAGGTAATACATACAATAAATGATTTGACTTGATTAATAACCCCGCGTTATTCAAATTTACTAGTAGCAACAACAATGCCATAAGTACGTTCTTCAATGTGCTCATAGGTGAGTATTTCGAAAAAATTAAGTTTCAATGAGTAGTAGCGCTGATATATCGGACCGCTATATGTTAGGGTTCCCGACTTCATCGGCGGAAACGGGTACGTAGTTCCGATATACGGTGGATTTTTCCGAAGCAGAAAGTGAGAGTGCCACTGCCACAGATCGTATTATAATTTTTCGGACATTAAAAACCAAAATTATGCCTACTAGCACTAGTCATGTGTTCGATTTTTGAAGGTCACTTTGTCCCTGCCAAATAACTTTACAAAAATACATGTAGCACTGATTAAAAAATTTCCATGGCATGTGATTATCTTTTTCCTAAAAACATAATTATCAATTAAATATTAAAACTTATCGAAAATAAAATTATAAACACACATTCAAATAAGTATATATTGAGTAATCATTAAATATTCCCTTTTTCATTAAAAAATTCTGCGATCAAAAAATATAAAATGTGACTTAAAATAATCAAGCTACGGGAGAGGTTTTCAATTTTATACTACTATATTTATACTACTATATGCTGTATCAAGTGTTTCAGGACGTGGTAAATTAATTAAATTTTTATTCAATTTTACAGACTATTTAGACTCAATTTTACAGTAGGTCTATTCGGCAAACAACTGTTCATATAATTTCCGACCATTCCAAGTCCAGCATGAAATAAATGATTCCCAAAATATTTATAGTCCGCTCTTCGTACGCCAATATTTTCTGACAACAGCAAACAATTACGTATCAAAACATCAAAACATGAATGGTCTAAAGAATATTACCCTCGATAACTAGAGAGGAAAATCAAAACAGTCTGATGAAAGTAAGTTTTAGGATAAAAGGAGACGGTCCTGGAGGACGGAAACTGTCGTGGCCTGATAGATGTCATAGATGATGAAGTGTGAAACTGAGAGTCGACGTGTGAGACACTAGGATTATCGTTGAAGGAGTTAATGGAGTAGCGAAGGAGAGATAAGCTCTATAATAACTGTTAAGACACTAATTTCTGAGTGAGAGTATTTCAGTGAACAAAGTTCAACGTACTTAAACCAGCCGCTCGTTCTTCCGCCAGGAAGGCATCAGGGAGGCCAAGCACTCGTCGAAGATAACCTCAGTTGTCCAGATATAAAATAATCGCATTTTATATATTCCTGATTCAATCTTAGTAACTTAAGTTGTGACATAGACAAAAAGTTCTAATTATAGTCTCTGCTGCATGGCCCAAAATCCCTTGAGAGAATGAAAGACACGTACATTTTTAAGATATTATTTTTTATATAATTGTAACAATTATATTTTATAAATAATCTTGGAATAAAGCTTTTTGTCAAGTTTTTAATATTTTTTCTTTGGCCCCTAGTAATAAGTCGTTTCTCTACGGACTGTTTATCACGTCAAAATTGTCCGTGACAGACTACAGTATTTTTAAACCCTCGCAGAATAAAAGTGATGGCCCGTAGCACCTGTCATAGGTCTACATTGACGTTATCCCATTTACAATGTAAACGTTGAATTCCTCGGGGCGTAGAGCCCTTGTTTGACTTCTCCACCAAATTAAAAGCAACTGACTTTATCCAATACCATTGGCCCTTTTTTTATCAGAATGTACTTTTGTGAAAGAACAGTAAGATAAAATATCATAACTGTACATTTATATGTTTCTCTATCACAGTTCCCACAATGAAAGTTTGCAAATAAATGAGTTATATTTAAAGAACTTGAATAATTCTGTTATAAAAATTTTGGTCGTGATTTGCCGTCAATAAGATCAAATTAATATTTATTCAGAATTCCATTCATTATGTTACTAAATACGCGATAAAATAACATATATCTGATGGTTATGAATTAATAATATCACGACAGTTGCCTTTCAGCTACAGACTATAAAAACACGAGAATATATTTTATATTTATAAATTTTAATGCTACAATGCAGCATACATAGATTTGAAAATACGTTATGGTAAAAATAGAATTAAGAGAATTCATAATTAATTATAGGCCGTTCACAGAAGAAGCACATAAGTTAAGTAATTTGATGAGCTCGTTTGAAACGTCTCTCAGTGATGTACGCTTGCTGTATATTATTTTTCATGTAGATTTTTCGCCTCATTAAATTTCATTAAATGTATTTCATAATGCATTTGTTGTTGTGTTATATTATAATTATTCTCTTAAAATCACATTATATATTTCATATTAATAATTTTTTTGAGGTTTAATATAATTTTTTTAGATTGATTTATTTACAGTCGCATCAACAGCTCTTGTAATTAGCCACTAAATTTGGGAACTGAATTTTCCTTGTCTGGGGACTGATTACACGAGAGTTTTTCACACGCCCTCGCTGGGATCGAACACGGGACCTCGATGATGTGAAGCAGTCACGCTGACCCCTACACCACAGGAGGACGGCTATAAATTTTGTAGTCTATTAATTTATGTTTCTTATATATATATATATATATATATATATATATATATATATATATATATATATTACATATATAAAAGGTCTGCCTTTGTAGGCTCAGGAACTTCTGAGTAAGCATCAGAAACAATGTGTCTTTGTGGGACCTAAGGAACTTCTGAGTAAGCAACAGAAACAACATGTCTTTGTAAGCATTCAAAATTCCCCGAGTCAGCATAATAGATAAACAAGACTCCATGTGTCCTGCTGAGTAAGGGACACGTGTTGATGACGAGGCTCTGTGAAGAAGGTACCGTCTCCTACACAGAGCAGGAGATCTTTGAATGCCTTTGTTGAACGCTTGTATAAAAAGGCCGGGTTTCTCTGATGGAAGAAAGTCTCTGCATATCACTTCATCGCGGTACATATGCCGCTCAGTCTTCTATTTTCAGGTTATTATCTTAGCTCTAGGCTGTAGACTAAGGTTAATAAAACTTCTTTCTTATTCTAATGGACTAAGCCTCATGTTATTTCTCTAAGTCCTTTAAGCTATTATAGAGTGCGACTTAGCGGACTCCGGACCCAAGTTTCAATTTTTTCTTAAATAGCTCGTGGTAGCGAGCCCAGAAGAATTATATTAATAAATGGTGGCAGCAGTGGGATCTTAACCATCGAGGCCAGAAGAAGAATTATATTATTACATGGTGGCAGCGGTGGGATCTTAACCACAGAGGCCAGAAGAAGAATTATATTATCACACTAAAATAATTCGTAACATCGAGAACCAAGAACTGAAAATAATAATTTTTAAGCCGAATTTTATTATGATTATGGCTGGATTGGTCTGTAGTGTCATGCGTATTTCTACCTTTCACTTCATTGCCTTAATCAAAATGAATGTGAAACGATAGCTAATATTTACTATACGTTTTTTAACGTTTAATTAAATATTATTTATTTAAATGTTCGAAAGTTTCATTTGAAGAAGGTGGGTAGATTCTGTGGGCATGCGAGCAACCGAAGAGAGTGTCAGTTGTGTGTCTGCAGATAGGGAAGATGGAGAATCTAACAAAGAACACAGATTCTGAGCTTGGGTTGCAGCTCGGAGACGGAGATAAGCTAGACTAGATTACGTCATCCATTGTTGTTTAAAAAACTTCAGCCTTTATACTAATTTCCTACTTGTAAACGGAGCCTGAGAATAGAACAACATTTATGCGCCATTGTTAAATGCATCCGCACTTGTTTGTAACTGGTGACTCTTGCTGACCTCAGTTTATTGTTTTTCTGTTACACGGACGGTGGAAATAAGGCAACACTGGAGCAAATAAGCGCGCTGCAGCGGAACACAAATCTTGTTGCTTTGCTGGCCAACGGAGCGGAACATTCAGATAATTCTCGCAAGTCGCACATAAGCGAACAACGTGGTCGCTATCTCCCCGTCACGTAATTGCTTCTTTCAGCTCCATGAGTAACGACCCGCTGATTCTGGTCTCAAAAAATTACGCCAACGTATCTGCCCGGTGAATATTTCATACGCGTCATGGAAAATAATATCCTCAACAGTATATCAAAAAAAGTATATATTTCTTCCAATTCAGCAACTGGGGTGTTTATTTTAAACTGTAGATTATTTTATGACTCTCGTGGGTTAATGGTGTTATTAATTTATTTTTGAAATAATACGCACTTCTCGATGCGTCATTATGGCCCTAATTGGTGAATAAATAATTTCTTATTAAAAATTTATTTTAAGCCGCATTAACAACTACCTCTTTAACGACTTTACATTTCCATTACATTTGAATATATTATTATTGATATTGTGTAAAGGGCAATTTAAATACGCAGGAGAAAACAAGGTCATTTTGGGAGGAAAAATATGGAAGGAAGCCATAGAAAAAAAATCACGAGGGAGTAATAAAAAAAATTAGTTCCATCTTCCTCAACAGAAATTGAATGTGGTTAAACTAACAAAGGAAAAAACTAAAGCTTTAATTGGATTCAATGTCATACAGACATCGTTTAAAATTTTTCAAAAACACCAACGCTCGCACCATTATCTACGGATAATCCTAATTTATTATTAATATAAATTATCAACAAATTCTTATATTACCCCCGAAAAAAGCATTGAACTTGCAAATTTGAATTTGTTTAAGAATATAATCTCTACAACGGCAGACCCTGGCATGCCAACTTGTTCTTTACTAGTAAAATATTCCAGTAATATAGTAAAGATTTCTTTATCAATTTTCTTCACATAATTAACAAATATTAAAAAAAGGAGTTTTTTGGTAGTTATAACTTGGAAAGTATCGTATCGGGAACATCGCCATTTTATACTTTGTGGAATTATAAACGTACATGCCATTCATTTCGCCAAATGTTCATATGTTTCTCCCTCTCGGGAAATTTACAGTCCCACAATTTTATTTTATTTTCGAGGCCGGCGGATTTAACAGAAAATTTACACTCGCCAACAAACAAATCATAATTTGTAATTCATTAAAAGTTTCTGAAAAAGTGTGCTTGATAAATTTAAAGTATATGTCTTGAAACCAAAATATATGACGTTCGTGTCACATTTATTTGGGAATTAATAATAAACTTAATTAATATTTTATTACTACTCGAAATATGATGGATTATCTAGACTAAATTTTCCAGTATTTGACAATTTTATTATTAAGTAGAGTTGAACAAGGAAACGACATCAAGAGAATTTTATCCATAAGTTTGTTACAATTTTTACAGAATAAAATTGAAATCCACTATTCTGTAATTTTTTTTTTACCAATTTATTGATAAATATCAAACACCGGCCCTCATGACCACTCTTTAATTTCACTTGTTGAAGTTTCCTTGTTCAACTCTATTCCAAAATGACTTAGTCAGTAATAGTTTCAAAACATTATCAGTCAAATTACTAAAATTCGATTTATAGAAATTTTATGCATTATAAATCTAGTCCTGAACTCAATTTATTTTAAGTTTAATCACTATTATCAAATTTATTTTAAGTTTAATCACTATTATCAAATCAACCATTCTCCAATGGGAAACCCTGTTAGTTATTTCATTGCTGAGATTTCCTTGAGACATTTAGAGAATTATTTTTTCTACTTCCTGTCGAACCTTTTTGCTACATCAGTTATGTGGATTACATTGTATTGTCGTATTAAATTAACGTTATAGTCAATACTCTCAATAATTACCGTCCAAATTCACCCATGACTTTGAATTGAACCGTTGTCTTAATTTCCTTGATGTCACTTTATGCATTCACAATACTTCCTATCTTACAAATTGGTTAAAAAAAAACTATATACTCAGGGCGTGTTCTCTAGTTTTTTTCTTATCATCCTCCTAACCAAAAGAGAGCTGAGGTATACAATCTTGTAGACACTTAACTCTAAGGTCCACCAGCACAACATAGATAGTGTCCGTAACATTTTAATCAGTACTCTTTGAATTTTATTAATAAACCCGTCAACATTAGATTGACCAAAAGCCAATATCCTACTGTCACTAGTCCTCAATCACCACGATTAAATTTTTTTCTCGTACACTCTTATTGCAAATTTCTACATCAAAAGTTCGTCCAATTTATTAAAGAGTATCAAATATCCATAATTTACAGATCAACTAATACTCTGCTTGATTAAAAAGCTCAAGAACCCATTTGATACTTATAGAAAACATTGAGTAGCCTACAAAATCTCTTGTTATAATTGTAATTGTTGTTACATAGGGCAAACAAAACGTATCAAGGAAAATATGTTTCTTATCATTTGATTGGCAAAAGGCTAAGATTTTAGACGTTGACACCAGGTGTCATTCCAGAATTCTATCAGAAAGGCTTCCTGTTTTACCTGAATTGACTATCTTTCCTATTCACCACAGTAATTAATTTACAAATAGACACTATGAAACTCAACAATAGCTATGATCCGTTATTGTCACACTAACGCTTCTGCTTTCCCATTGTCGTTGAGTTTTCTTTGCTTTTGAGTATTTTAGCTCCTGAAGAAAGGAAGAATGTTTCGAGAAACGTTGTGTGGTATTTATATTATCACTTAATTTGCCATTTGAGTATTTTATCTTGATTTTTCGAAACAAACGAATTATATTTTCACTTCAATTGGCAAATTTTTTCCTCTATTTTCTGAAAGTTTTGCATTAGATATCCTCAGTAAAACTTTAATATTTATTCATTTCGTTGCTTCAAGTAAATGTTTAGCTTTCAGAAAAACATTTCAAGCGATAAAATCGAAGGAGATTTATGTAACATTTGTTCATAAAGTACTATAGCAGTGTCTGAACGATTTATTTAGGGCATAAAAAAGAAATAAGATCAAGTCCAGAAGACATTTTCGGCAGCATATAGTCTGAAAATATAATTTTATTTACTTTCAGGCGAAATTGCCTGGAAGTTCGTTGGAAAAGAGCCTTGCACTAGAGAGATACTCAGCAAACCCCTTTCCCGCCTTCGGAAGGGCGTGGGACAAGTACCAAATGCCCGACATACCTGATGCAGGTTTTTCTAGGGTTTTCCCTTAATAACTTTTAGGCGAATTGCCGGGTAGGATCCTGAAACCATAGCCCGGGGGCCCTAGTTAACCCCCCTTTCACTCCCTTTACTATGCTATAAGAGGGGAGTTGCCACTATGTGGATTACCCTATACATAGCCTGTCTACATCTTCTTCTTCTAGATACATACTTTCAAGGGGTGTGGCCACTAAATCTACAACGAACACGTTAATATGTTAGACGCAACGAAGGGAAGCGAAATTACAAAATACCGGTATTTCAATGGATAAGGTATAAAATATTAGTAAGTCGGATCAAATAGCATAAATCAGTTATCGATATGAGATAAGAGAAACTGGGCTATAATTTAATTGTTATTTATCGGAAATAGACTATTTAGAAGTGATATATGATAGTGGAGAGACAGATTTAGTTTTTAAATTATGTTTAGCAGATATGAAAGAGGAAGTATCATCGAGGTTATGCATGAATAAATATAAATTAAAAAACGAAATTCGTTCCAGTTGAATCTAGGGAGAGAAAAATATATAGTAACCCATGAAATTTTTTTATAGCAGACAAGAGGAACTGCTCACTGTCAGAGTACAGCGAACGCCATCAGTGTTACACTGACCAAGTAGCGTAAATAAATGCAAACATGTTAGCTGTTGAAACCATGACCACGGAAGTTGAACCTACAATTTATTAAAAATAAATAGAAACAAACAATCTGATTTATTTATTAAATTAAAAATCTCATAATGTGTAAATCGATTAAAGACCGAATTAAAACAAATTATTTAAATACAAACTATTAGTCGTTTAACATTTCAAACTGAATTTTAAAACAAGAATAGTAAATTATCATATATCTGAGACGGGAATATCGATTCGATGACAATACAAGTAGATAGAACATCATTAACCTACTCATAACATACAGATATAAAACTATTATCTTCCAAAATTTACTATAAATTGTCGGCTTTCCTTAAAGTTTCCTTCTGTGGCGTGTCCCGAGTTCCTGCTCTCTCATTTCCATCGGAAGCTCGTGAAATCTGAAGTGACGTGCGCTTCCTACGTAACGGTCTTACTCGCCGAGATTAATAAGTAATTCAGCAACTGCTTTCCTCACGTCTGCACCTGCAGCCCAATTACTCCGGAGTATTGCGAATTCAGCAAGGGAGCAATTGCTTTACTCGTATGATGAACAAGCATAAGCGCTTATCATCGCAAAGCCAAAATTCCTCGTCTTTCTACAAAGGATCTCTCTTTCGTACGTCAAATTAGTAATTTTTATTTTCTGACCAAAATAATAATGAGAATAGTATTGTTATAATTTTAAAGTATTTTGAAAATCTAGACATAGAGAATTAAATCACTCTATATAGATAGGTAGAGCTTACTCAGTTGCAGACAATTCAATGCAATAGAGAAAAAACACTACCTTGATTTTATCACAAGTCGTAAATAAAATAAATTAGTCTTAATGAAATAAAGATGAAATAACGGATATTGTTATCTATAATAACATAATTCCCTCTTGAGAGGCGAATAAAACTGTAAAAATTGTATCTCTAAAACCCGTAATTGTCTTTAGTTTTACGTTTAATAATTGAAAATAAACCTGCACTTTTTTTTGGGGGGGGGGGTAACAAGCTACATGAGGGTAATCCACATAGTGGCAACTCCCCTTTAATAGCATAGGAAGGGATTTGAAAGGGGGGGATGCGGAAGGTTAAAGAAAGTTAGCCAAGGGTTAACTAGGGACCCCGGGCTATGGTTTAAGTATCCGACCCAGCAATTCGCCTTAAAGTGATACAGGGAAAACCCTAGAAAAACCTGCATCAGGTAAGTCGGGCATTTGGTACTTGTCCCACGCCCTTCCGATGGCGGGAGAGGGGTTTGCTGTGGGGTCGCAGCTTTCCCCTGGCCGTGACTTGACCAGTTTAGGAGGCAGCTGGCCGACTATTCCAAGGTCTGCGACCCCGGAACATACACCCGCCAAAACAGGCCGAGTTGCCTCGGCATGTGGGAACCTTAGTTCAATAAAACCAGAGAGATGTGAAGGCATCCCCAAAGGTAGCCTCCGCCAATGCTCTCTCAAACCTGCACTTATTATTTTAAACTTCTGACTCACATATTGGTTCTCCAATTATATGCATTATTTCAAGGTTTTTGGATACAACACAACACAGCACAAGATATTTAGTCCGTAATATATGTCACATTGAATAAAACATTCTCGAGTTTCCTATGGGGTTAAATATTTATCAATACAAAACGTTTCCCTCGAGTGCTCTGTCATCGTAGTCAGTTGAATAGCGGTAACGTGTTACAGTTAACAATGATTTGCGGTTACAGACTTCAAAAAATGCCTTTAACCACCTGGGATCAGTATATTTATATATAAATATAATCATTTTCTCGATTTAGTTACCATTAATGCAATATGATAAAAATCTGTCTTTATTTTGTCCTTAGTTTTTTTAAAAAATTTAATGTCATATACTAAAACAATTTAATTCTAGCCACAATTTAGAGCAAGTTATTTTTAGAAACACTTCCAACTTTTAAAAATTTACACTAGAATATAGTGCGCACTGATTGCCGTAGGTTATTAATTTCTCTCTTATATCTACAGTAACAGAGTCACTATTCATATCTAAAACACTATGAGGCAACGTATATTTCTGTAAGTTGCTTTAAAGTATATATAATTATGAAATACAATTAGTATAACTCAATGTAATTTGTTTTGTCCTTCAAATAAGACCCTTCATGAATGTATTTCCTGTTATCAGACGGAACACCGTCCAGTTAAATATTTAGAGAAGTCTTGTGTTCGAGCTACAAAGGTTATAATACGAGAGTTGCAACTGCTGTCGAGTTTCACAATCTGCCTCTGTAATGCTTCTACAAACACCGTGTCCTGTTGTTTTGCGTTAAGTCGTGTTTGCAGCGTTTGTAACACGAACAGTTTGGAAACCAAACCGATTGCCCAGTGTAAAGCTTCAACCCGCTTTCGTGCTGTCGATGATTTGATCGGTTAAATGTAGCTTTGTTTTCTCAATTTGGAGCAACGTAATCCGCATGGTTGCGCTTTTAATTCAAAAGCGGATGGTTCCTTGCTTTTGTTTTTCTATATTAAGCCTTCAGAAAATAAAGGAAGGCAGTTTTTTAATCTTTTTTATCTCCGGTGAAATGTAAAATACACGTTAGAATGTAAACAACAAAACAGAATTTGAAGAAAGCGAAATTTAAAATACCCATTTCACCCAATACAAACCACGAATTTTTCCAAAATTTTCATTCACAATCATAGTCATGGTGCTACACACGTTTAAATAATAACTAGAATTGAATTGAGTATAGTTTTATCTAATAAATGTTACAGATAATTTTTTTATAAACAACACTACGTATAATACACACAGATTGATGGAGACGTTTCCCACGCTCCCGTCACAAAAACTGAGCGCCCCTTCCTGAATGGAACATGCATTACTATTTAGGTTAGAAGAATGAGTTCGACTTTTATTGTCTCTTAAAAAACTGCTGGCTCCGTTACACAAGTTAAATACAAATTTCACAGTTTCGAATATTTACTTGTTTCACTTTTTTGTTAGTCTGACAGGATATGATCCCGATTTATTTTTGCCTGACTAGTCATTTTCAAGAAATAAAGCATAATATCAGCACAGTAGAAAACTTAATATGTTACCATATTATATATGATTATTATTGTAAATTAAGTTATTCATTAATACGTGGATCGATTTCAACAAAACTTGGGACACGTATTACTTAACATCCTGGAACAAATCCTGAGGACTTCAGATAAACATAGAATCCCTACGGGTAGGGTCGGAAGAGATTTGCATTTCTAAAGTATTGACGTCTTTATTAACGTCGAATAAATATTTTACGGGTATCTTAGATTCATATATCACTCTAGAAGTTTACAGAGTCTAATCTCATCTCCTAACGGCATAAGGACAACTCTACGGGTGGGGTTAAAGGGTCATATAAAAATTGCTATAACGACGAAGATTGGTGTCGAATCCGATGTTGTGGTTGTCATTACTTTAGTTATGACATTACAGCAGGGTTAAGGTAAAGTTTTGGGAAGAGGGTGGTAGGGGGTGGTAATAATAATTTTATATCACCCGAGATTGGTGTCGAATCCGAAGTTATAGGTGGCGATGAGTATAATTGTGATATTCAAATTGCCTCAGTGTTTTTGAAACACCCCAAGCAACAATAGGGGTGGGTCTGGAAGGGGTAACGTTTTTAAAGCATTCTAAATCAGTTACACGCATTAATGAAGAACTTAATTTACAATAA
Source organism: Zhengitettix transpicula (assembly GCA_037074705.1). Lineage (NCBI taxonomy): Eukaryota > Metazoa > Arthropoda > Insecta > Orthoptera > Tetrigidae > Zhengitettix > Zhengitettix transpicula. The sequence continues at coordinate 45,789,270 of CM073591.1, read as the reverse complement.
TAATCTTGTATAATATTATAAATAACATATTATGTGTCCTTCAGTATTAATATTATGCTTTATTTCGTAAAAACACACCTTTCGGGAAAATTACCTTTCTGACACAACGACAATCTGGATAAACTTCAATCGGGATATTGTTGCCCGGAAAACTTGCTTCGGGGAAGTGTGTGTTGGGATTTTGTACTAGGCCCATATGCATAAAATGTAAACTGCAACTTACAAATGAATGAAGACTATTGAAATCCAATTTCGAGTCTCCAAATCGACTGTTTATGAAGTGATAACAATTTAAGTCTGAATCAATTGACTATTCCGATAGCTGAGTGTCTTAATGCTTGTCGAAAACGACAAAATATTTAATTTTGGTTTGTGTAAAATTAATTTATATTTAAAATCTTTTTAATGGAATAGTTTTATATTATTAATTTATTGACGTGTATATCGAACATGCCAATGCTCCATCTCTACTCAAATCTATACACTGTTAGGACGAGACGATTTCATCATTGATTCTGCCTATCGTTCTGTTATACTAGAGATTTTGGTATAGAATTACAAGCTAACTACCATTTCGAAATTTATTTATTAGTTTTTACCATCCATTATCATTTTTATAACAGTATTTAAATTAAAATTTACAATTAAAATTACTCCTAATATTATCTTACAGTTTCAAGTTATAGAAATATTTCGGAAATAACCTTCTCAGTTTTGAGCAATACAATTTTGTTATAAAAATCGGGAGTCTGAAATATACTTGAACTGAGATAAACAGAAACGAAGCACTGCGCCCTGATTTACACGAACAAGTTTAAACGTTTAAGGAGAAAAGAAACTAAGGGAGGCAAAAAAACCTGAGAATGGAAGAGAAAAAAACCGAGTCTGCAGCACGTAGCGTATAAATCAGCAACATTATGGTGCGGTAGAAGGGGGAATTCGTACCATTGCAACCCTGGGAGTCTCCATCACAGTAGGGGATCTACGCTAGTAGACAAAGGGCCGTTCCATGCTCCCTGAATGCAATTTACTTGGGCTGCACGGAACTAGCCAGAAGATAGCGTAAGCCTCTTTTAAATTTCACCACATTTTCAGGATACTTGCTTTAATGCCGAATACATTTTACAAGGTTCATATTAATATTTCTGCAGGCGTACCACTTAAAACTTAGCTGTGATCTAAGAGTAATGATTGCTTTCATCGCATTTTAAAAAGAGTTATAGATACACGTAAAAAGACTGGAATATATTCTTAATTCAACAATCCTGATATCAAGAAATATTTATTCTGTACTTCGATAAGTGTGACAAACTCGTTTGTCGATTTTGTTTGGGGGGGGGGGGAGGCAACAGGCTTAATGAGGGTAATCCACATAGTGGCAACTCCCCTTTAATAGCATAGGAAGGGATTTGAAAGAGGGGATGCGGAAGGGTAGAGGAAGGAAGCCAAGGGTTAACTAGGGCCCCCGGGCTATATTTTAAGGATCCTACCCGGCATTCGCCTAAAAGTAATGCAGGGAAAACCCTAGAAAAACCTGCATCCGGTAGGTCGGGCATTGGGTACTTGTCCCACGCCCTTCCGATAGCGGGAGAAGATCGCTACGCTTATTATAGCAGTTTTCCAGGTGTAAACGACTGGGCCAAGCTTTATCAAATAGCGCGTAATATACTACACTATACTATCAATTTTCGTACGTGAGGGCCGGACTGATTGTGTGATATGACGCCACACATCATACGGTTTCTTACGCGATCCAATAAAGTCTCGCCTTCTCCATAACCTCGGCACCCGGAACAGTATGATTTTATATACACTTATAATCTGATTAATTACTGTAAAATATATTGTGTATTTAAAAAAATTTCTGTAGTTTATGCAGCACTATTTTAAATTTTTATTGAGATTAATCTAGTATTCCATTGTCTTGGAGTAGAAAGAAAAATGAAAATAAAAGGTATGAAAAGCCAAGAAACCAAAAAATCAGAAAGAAAGAGGCAGGTCAAAGAGACGAGGAGAATTATCGTCTAGAAGATCAGAAAGAAGATGTTTGAATATACTCCAAGCGACGAAAACAAAGGAAACAAGAAAAAACAGAAATAGAGAGAGGCAGTGTGAAAGAAACAAGTTAAAGTAAAGAGACTTCAACGTTTCGAACAGTACAGAAAAAAACTCTGTTCGTCATCAGGGAGAGAACAACAATCAGACGCGCAACATGAGAGTCTGAACACTCATTAAGGGGCAGACCTACTAAATTCGGCCTGGTCCTAGAGTGACAGTATATAGAGTCCGAATGGAAGAGTAGGAGGAAAGGGATCCCGTATTTATGCGGTTGGCGGAAGTATATCTCTACACCTTCTTTCTGATCTCCTAGACGATCATTCACGTCATCTCTTTGACCTGCCTCTGTCTTTCTGTTTCTTCTTGTTTCTTGGATTCTCATTCCTTTTATTTTCCTTTATCTTTCTCAAATTTCTCTACCTGCCTCTGTCTTTCTGTTTCTTCTGGTTTCTTGGCTTTTAATTCCTTTTATTTTCCTTTATCTTTCTCAAATTTCTCTACTCCCTGTCAATGCAATACCCGATTAATCTAAATAATAATATCTCACCATTGTCAATAAATTTCAAATCCAGAATATTTTAATTTAATTTCTGTATTGTTATTAGGTAGATTAATTCCAGAAATTTTGACCCTATAACATTCATATAATCATTCACAATTTCACGTTCGTTTATTAATGATAAAATGAAAAATTTACGTCTGATTGAAAATAATGAATAAAAAAGATAGTCAATACAAACAGAAAAGTGATAACATAAATACCAAACAACGTTTCTGGAATCCTTATCCCTTTCGACAGGTGCGATGAAGAGCCTAGAGCGACACAACTGCACTTGTCAGTATACAAAACGCACCTGACGAAAGGAACAAGGATCTCAGAAACGTTGTGTGATATTTATATTATCACTTTTTTGCCTGTATTGGCTATCTTTCCTATTCCTTCGTGTATTAATATCTTTAGAGGAATTTTCAAATCTTAACATAATTTATTATGAATAAGAAAGATAGCCAAATACAGACAAAAGAAGTAATAATATAAATATCACACAACGTTTCTGGGATCCTTGTTCCTTTCTTCGTGTGATAATAAGTGCCAAGAATGACACAACTACACTGGAATATTATCATTTATTTTGTCTATATTCGGATACCTTTATTATTATTAATTTTCCATCCGAAGTAAATTTTTCATGATTTCTTAAGCATAACCATTTTTTTCTTAAAGGATTAATTTTGGAATCAATGACTTAAAATAAATTTGTAAAATTCTGGTAATTAATGTTTCGAGGAAACGTGAGATAAACGAAAAATATTATATTTTTTTGCTAAAGAGGGGAATTACATCCGTATTTCGCTAGGGATTGCATGTCTAGCAGTCGTTTAGGAGCGCTTCCGCACAAATCTTGAACTTTTCGTGAAGAATGTGCCGAGTATCACGCCATTTCGTGACATATACAATTACTGCTTTGCAGTTTTCTGGACACAATAACGACTTGTTTGTACAATTAATAATTCGTCTTGAAAACTCTAAAAAATATTTCCAAGTAACTGCACATTAATCATTGTGCACCGGACTATTAAATGTCAGAATAAAATGAATAACGGTTCTAAATTTCATGTTTAATATGTCTTATAAATATTCTAATAAACCATGCGAGAACTGGTTCAAGTCTTACAGTTGTATTTCAGTCTGTCTCAACTCTCCAGATACGCAAAGTACGGACTGATTCATCACACTTATAGTCAAGAGTGTGTCTCTAATTTTTTATATTATACCCCGAAAATGCATTATTTTTATTTTTAGAAATATATTTCCATAATATAATGTAATGATTTGGTCTTTATTACTAAATATTAAAAAAAACTTTATTACATGAAAATACAAAAATACATTAAAAAATATTATTGGGCGCCAGCAGATATACATTGGTCTGCAAAAAAAATTATCATTATCTCCGGCTTGGTTATAAAAAATCTTCTTTCACTACAGGGTAATGTGGGCGGCTCGGTAGCTATTCAAGAACAGACCCTATTTCCGCACTGTGTAAAAAAATCAACTTTTGAAGGCACTTTACAGAAATTGTGATGTTACTTTACTTGTGGCGTCAGCCGACTTGTAGTGGGTCAATGGTCTTGTAGTCTGAGCACATCTTCTTCGGCCTCCCCTCTCTCCAAAACCTTTGTTGCTTCCCGCTCGCCTGAATTTTCCACCCTCTCGACTCTCTCACTCCACTTTCCGTCCTTTATCTCTCGGTCTGTCTGCGTCTCCCCAAACGATGCAAAAAAAAGGGACGCGTACCCGCGATTTATCTTGGCCTCTCGAGCAGGCACACGTGCACGTTTAATTTATTCCTACTCAGGCCCGCGGACACAAGGGCGGACATTTAAGGTTGATATTCACTACAATATATATATATGTACTAAAATCCATTATTAAATGTCCCTTTGAAACTTATATAATTAAATAATTCTTAATTTGTTTTCACTACATTTGGTGTCAGTTATATAACAAATAGATTATACAATAAATTTAGTTGTCGAAATACTCATCCTTCCAGAAATAAACAAAGGAAAAACTTCCCTTGAATTAACGGTCTGTACAAATTGCTTTTTAAAAAATTTCAACCAAATCGTGTTTTGTAGACGAACTATTCCAGTCATCTATTGAGTTATTAACAGGTGATAATTTCCCTAGGACAGTTTTATAAGCTTTAGATTTTATTTGTAAACCTAAATTGGTATGCAGAATTTTCTAATCGACGGCTTATGTCGTCCCAATAATTTACATCTGTAAAGATTAAACTCAATAAGTAAACTAGCCGAAAACGGACTTTTAAAATTATAATTTAATTCATAAAGCTTCATGTGTTAATCTGAATGTACATCAAGAAGGATTAAATAAATCAAAACTTTTTTTAACGAATATATTAAGATAAAAGCCTGTTTAAAAGTATCTTATTTATTCACTTATATAGTTAACTTTAAATATGTATAATAAAATGTATCTGATATTTCAACATCTTATTAATGGTTATTTATTTCTTTTAATATTCCTTAGTTCCATTTTGTTCCGTTTCTTTCTGTAATGTAATCACTTACTTGTCTCATTTATCAATCACCGCTTTTCTTGTCAATTGTGATCTCTTGTGATTCACTCGGAATTCTCTACCTAAAAATATTACCTTTAAGATATCCAAACATGTTTTATTCCATCTTTCGGAAGTTTCATTTTCAATTTTTGGATCCGTAATCCAACAATGCTAGTTGCATTTTGGCTTCTAAATATATAACTGCACAATCCAGTATAATGCAGTTGAAAGTCATACAAATGTGTTCTGTCTTTTTTATCCTTCTTTTGTTTACTCATAATTATGTTGAAACTATTTGTTCTCCAAGATAAAATTACTTTCATATCATGTCATAGACACCCGTGATTTATTAAATACCAAAATATCTCACGGTATTCGTTTCTTTAATTACTTTCTGGAAGGATTTAATATATTTCATGTACGTCTATGCTGCAGAGTAATATACTAAAATATGGTATAATAAAATAATTCAAATCATAAATTTTGCACACATTTTAAAAGATAATTGAAAAATAATATTTTAATGGCCTTGCGACCATGCTGTGTGGAAAACTTTGAGTGGGATCTCAATCCTATCCTTATATTTTATCTACATATGACAGTTTGAAGTTTTGCGTCCAGATTAAAAGTCTCCGAGTTAAAAATCACTGGTGGTACCGGCGTTTTATATGCTCCCCGTGAGCCGTGGTTTGAGTGCGGATTTTGAGCCACAAAAGTAAAGAGACCCAAGGAGGAAATGTCTCCGACGGAAATAAATTATTAGCCGGACTCAGGACTGCGGTTGGTGAGACTTTACCTCGCGAAAATTTTGTGGTTTGAATCCCTTCCAAAATATTTGTCTCAACGTTCTTTTAAAATGTAATAGTTTCTGTGCGCTCAACATTGAACTCGGAAAGAATAAAACAGTTTCTGTTAGGCAGACCAAGAGCATTCAGTAATCAATCCATGACTTCTATTTAGTACTACTTTTTATTTAATCAATAGGGTTCTCAAATAAGTATACGTTTTCATATCGTTCACTAATACCTGGTCGTACTGCCCATTCAAATATTTCAAACGTGAAACATACGTTTTCAACTAAAATAAAAGTGAAAATTCCTTAATTTATTTCCTTTTTTTTTCACCGTCACACACATGGTGGATAAGTAATATTTAATTAGTAAAATGCCAACACAATAATTAGAACAAAAAAAATCTCAATTTATAATATTAGTTACGTCTACAGCTAACCAATTCCCCGCGAAATTCAACATACACCAATATTCTGTTTTAAATCTCTTTTATAAAACAGAACATGATCTCTCGTATTCTCAGTGTACACGTGACTGTAAATTAACAGGGTACACATAGTTTAACAAACCAGACAGAATTTACCACTTATAACATTGTTTACTGTTTATATTTTTGTTAACGATACCCAGATACTACAGCACTCAGGAGATTTTGCCTGGGCTGCTGCTCAAGTTTTCAACTAGGCTCAACTGACGCCACTATGACGTCATCATCGAAACATTCTATGAACATAAAAGAAAAAAACAAGTTTTGTGAAAATAAACACACAGCAAACTCCTCTCCCGCTATCGGAAGGGCGTGGGACAAGTACCCAATGACCGACATACCTTATGTAGGTTTTCTAGTGTTTGCCCTGCATTACATTTAGACGAATTCCGGGTAGGATCCTTAAACTATAGCCTGGGGGCCCTAGGTAACCCTTGGCTAACTTCCTCTACCCTTCCGCAACTCCCTTTTCAAATCCCGTCCTATGCTATTAAAAAGCCACCATGTGGCTCTGGCGGAGGCTACCTTTGGGTATGCCTTCACATCTCTCTGGTTTTTTGAACTAAGGTTCCCACATGCCGAGGCCTGTTTTGAGAGATGTATGTTTCGGGGTCGCAGACCTTGGGCATACGGTAAGAGTTGTCCGCTATTCCTATTGGAATAGTCGACCAGCTGCCTCCTAAACCGGTCAAGGTACGGCGAGGGGAAAGCTGCGACCCCACTGCTAACCCCTCTCCCGCCATCGTAAGGGCGTGAGACAAGTACGAATTGCCCGACCTACCTGATGCAGGTTTTTCTAGGGTTTTCCCTGCATCACTTTAAGGTGAATGCCGGGTAGGGTCCTTAAACCAAAACCCGGGGGCTGCCAGCCTCTACCCTTTCGCATCCTCCTTTCAAACCCATTTCCTATGCTATAAGAGGGGAGTTGCCACTATACATAGCCTGTCTACACCTAAAAAAATAACGCTTACAATATCATATTTATTCGCATATTATAATGAAATACGACACCACTTAGTATTACCGCAACTAACTAAACGTTGTCCAAGTACATATTTTTAATGCTATTTAATTATTTATAATTTTATAAATCAAATCGAAATGATAAAATCCCTTGTTGCATGCCAAAGATAATTTCTCGATCAGATACTTCACTTAGACGTGATCGTCTTTGATCCCTCTATTGTCTTTACTAAATAAACTACTTTACACTTCATATTTGACCAACTTGCGACTGTCGGAAAACGGCATGTCACAACAACACCAGGTTTTTTGTTGCACATAAATATAGATGCAGTATTTTCTCAGACCCAAGTGAATTTTCTGTTTCTCAGCGTACATATTCATATAAAACTGTTTTCATATTTCTCGTCATACAAATATTTAATTTCTGTTATCCTGTCTTTCTTTACGAGTTTCCAAAGTGTTTATCAAAATGAACATAAATATGGCCACCTATATAAAAATCAGAACGATTCATAGTAACGATAACGTATGATAAAGCATCGAATTAAGTTGTTAGATCACGAGGATAACAAAGTTATTTGAAAATTATTTGTACTTATCTCCTGTTATATCAACAAGAGATTATAAATTAAGCCAAAGTTTGACACATAAACAGCAAAGTTGTATGCCATCGCATCATTTATCACGTAACATATCGTTATTTCTTGTACATAATAAAAGAGACTGAAACTAAATGTGAGAAATATTTCGGCAGAAACAGGTGGAGAAATAAATATTGCTATATAGAATAACATGGTGGTTTACAATCGCGGCTAAGTGCTCTCCATCAGGCATGATAATGCATCTAAACTCACTAAAACTGTTTGAAACAACTGTTTGAGAGCCTGTTTACACAAATTTACTAATGTTCCCAGTGTAGTTCCAATCCGCTTCCACGAAAATCCAGCGATCCTTGATACTTCGTATGTCCACGGCGACATGATGCTTGTAATACTCACTAAAGCATCGGTCAATAAGGCGTTCCGAAGCTTCGCCTTCCAGTATTAATAACATTTAAGCGCCAACATTTAACGAATTCATCTCCTCATTTAATCAGAACAATCGACCAAACTCGTCCTCTTAAAATGGAATAATATGGCAGTCGTAATTTAATAATATCTTAATTCTTTTTTATCAGTCACATAAAAAAATTAAGATAAATTTCTTCATATATTTTATTTCAAAAGATTTCTGGGATTACCATTATTAGTTTTATTCCAAACATTTTGTATATAATTCAGACTTAAAGAGTGAGCCATTTATTTCCTGTATAGTATAACTTAGAATTATTGAGTTATTTTCACAATGAAAATAAGCACTGAAAACACTATTATAATCTGTTCCAACAATATTTCGTAAAATAAACAATATTAAAAACTTTCAGTTTTTCTATTAATTGACACGATTCGTAATTCTTCAAGGGTTCGTAATGATATATTACACCATCAGGAATATTTCTGCAACACGGTTCATTACAGTCTTAGTAAATTCACAGGAATGGTTGATTTTAGAAAATTTAATAATACTTACCGCAGTCATTCAACGACCTGAATATGGAAGAAGAATGCAAGAGCTACAGTATTTTCTATATATTGTTGAAGCATTACTTATAAGAGAAGAAAAATCTGTCGCAAAGACTTTTACTCCCATCGAGTAAGTGTAAGAAAGTAAATTTGTAGTTAAATATCGATATTTAAATCCACAGTCTATTCTTTTCTAGATAAGACTAGAGTGTAAATCATTTACACAAAATACAACGGCTGAGAAAGTCAAATTGATTAACACATTTGGATAGAAAAGAGAGACACGGTAGCAGACCTTACATAAACAGTTGGTCGAGTCAGGATGTCACGTACTACTATCCTTATGAAGGAGACTCAGGCCCACGAAAATTTGTTTACTTTATTCCATGCAAAGTCTGACTGGAGCAACTGTTCATTTAAGATAAGTCGGCTACCTAGTCTCTCTTTCCGATCAAAATTAATATATATATGCGTGTGTGTTTAGGCTTATGAATAAAAAAATTGTTTCGAAGAAACCGACAATTAAGAAGAAAACTCAAATCGAAGGAGAAATAATTAAGACATAAATTTATTCGCTGCTGACACCTTATTCTGCGGAAGTGCAATGCAATTTTTAACGTTTTTGAACATTTGACTCAAATCTAAAACTTATAGAATTAATAATTAATATTATATAATGAAACGTAAGTTTGCAGAAAAAAGTTATTCGAGAAACAATTACAGAGAAAAAATTGAAACAAAATGAGAAAGAATTACACAAAAACTTTCAAACTTAGCTGAACGTTTCAGCGTTACTTTTTGTCTTTATTTATCGGAATTTGAACATGGAAATAGAATAATAGTAATAATAATTAATTTATGATATTAGAAACATTATTCAACACATACATATTGTGAAATGAAATAATTAAAATTTAAAACGTTCAAGTTTCATCTAGTATCAATTCACGGAAATAAAAATATATCTTATACTATTCAAAATATATTTAGAGCGTGATCTTTACTTTATTTTTGTTTTAAAACTATTCTAGATAATTGTTAATAAAGAGCGTAAGTTTTCCCGACGTATATTCTGTATAAAGAGTTCTCGGGTTTCCGGTCGGGTAACGTTTCCATGGCTGACACCGCCATCTTCGTTAGGTGAACCGTTGTCGAGATTCGGGAAGTGTGTGTTATATACTTCGTCAAACCAATCAGGACTTTTCAGGTCAGGTCCGTAAGTAATGGCGATTATATAGATAATTATTCATAAACAATTTAGTATATAATTAAGTTTCATTCAATAAATTATGAAAATCCTAACATATAGATTGTCAACTATGATTATTACACCGTCAAATTAATGGTATCAAATTTGTTAATGTACCTTTTATTTTTCCCGTGATTTGTTGCTGTATAAAAGGCATCGTCTCCTTCATTTTTTAAAAATAGTGTTTCCATTTTATTGTACCCTTTTATTAAACCTTTGGTACTGGCAAAAGTTTCGTTTTGTTATTCTATCTGCCAGTTTTTGTCCGAGTATTATTCAAAAGACTGGGATTTTTTATATTATTTGCATAGCCAAAAGTTTTGTCTGCATTGGTAAATAACATAAATATAAATTTGTTTTTTCCAGAACTAAGCATGCAACACAAAATTCATAGTTATTTTATCGTCTAATTCATCAGGAAACTTAAATTTATTCATACATTCATGTCTTTTGCAAAGTAGCCTCGCCGTGTTTACAAAATACTCAGTCCAAACCAATAATGATTGAAGTCAAACAGAAACAGTGAAAATCAATATTAGCTGCCTTAGGACTTAAGCGTGCTAATTACTGGCTATTTGCAAAGAGCTGTGGACACGAAAAGCTTTCACTCACAGTTCCGTTTACACAAAGGGACCTCATTTGCGTAGTAGACACTTACCGGAATCGTGTGCGGAAGGATAGGACAGAGGTTTGCATACGGGCGATTCCTATCTACCGCAGCTGGTCCGGAAAGCTCCTCTCAGAAGAGAGGTATCTCTGTGAGTAATTCACACTGAGTGTCGGAGAAGCCATCCAAAATTCCGCGTGAATCAAAACCTCCTCGGTGCGAGTTGATTCATCCGACACGAGGTGAAAATAACGTCGGAGTGACGTGGTATCTCCATGACGTTGATAAGAGGTTCCATTCTGTTTTCCATTAGCTTAACTAAATCCAAGAAAGAACATTTATTCCGTACTCGTAAGCGTACATGTAATATTCTAAAACCTTTAAAGTAAAATATATTGTACTTAGATGAGATAGCCAGATGCTGACAAAATTAAGTGATGATATAAATGCTACACAACGTTTCTGAGATCCTTGACCCTTTCGTCAGGTGAATTGATCACTTAATTGTGTCTGCATTTGAATATTTAATGTAATTATTATATTTTATACAAACATATTATATTTTAATTTAAAATATACTGTTTTGAAAACTAAATATAATCTCTAAAACGTACGGCACTATAAAATTATAATTTTTTTACAACGGTAAGATTTTAATCAAGTATTTTCATTTTTTGTTAATGTACGTTATGTCTCAGAGACAATATGAATCATTTACGCGTCACTAAAAACGAGTGCGCCTTCCGAACGGCTACCCGCCTGGCACTTGGATCACGCACGATGGTGAATGCACAGGGGCGAGCCACGTCTCTTACAATTTGTAAACAAATAATCCTCTTTAGCGTTTGATACTGAGTACACAACCGAATGTTCGAAAGATAGACTTACCACTTTATTATGTAGTTAGTTTACTTCCATTTTATTCCAAGATAAAAATTGAATAATATTCCTAATTATTTGCAACTGGACAATCTTGAAATTACTTCTCCTTATAAAATAAAGCTCCTACCTAGCGAGGAGTCGACAAGGAAGCTCGTATGGGTTAATAACTCCGCGCCTCAAGAGGATATCCCGTGTTATATTACCGGTCTGTCCGAAATTTTTTACTACTATATTCCGATTAACTTCTAATTTTTAAATCAATTTACGTTTTCATAATTAAATTTGTCATAAATTATAAATGAATTGAAGGGGCCAAATTAATCAGATTTAACGACATAAAAACAAAAATTAACCCGACGTTTCGTCATCTATTTAGTACTTCATCATGTGCACAATGAATATAGAGTACTATAAATAACTTCCAGATATTTCCAAATTCTTCTATGAATGAATGATAAATATTGTTGTAGTATAAATTAATTTTGTGAGGAATTTCCAAGACATGCTATGTCTTCAATGCCAATCGTAAAAAATTAATTATTTGCTTTGTCAAATTTGTCAATTTTCTTTCATTAATATTTTCCACATATTCTTCTTGTAATAGAAGTGTAGCTCGCTTAATTTTTTCTTTCTGCAGATAATTAATTATTTCGGAAAAATTATGAGTTAACAATTTTATATTATCCGGCAAATGGTTTATAAATATTTTAAAAGGTGTGTCATGGGAACACAATACCTGAAGTGTTGCTAAGTTTTCGCGATATTTGTTTAAGAATGTCTCCGAAGTCTACTCTTTTATTAATAAATATCTTATTTTATTAATCTAATTGGATTTCATGAGACAACATATCAAAGGATTTAGCAAATTCCATGATTCCACTTTCACTTTCTACATCATCAACTAAATCCTGAATAAAATTATCATTTGACTAGCGGACGAGAACTTGACTCGAAAAATATATTGACGATTATTGAGCCACCCATTATTTCTGCTAACAAAATTACTCAATTTTTAAAATGTTTATCTTGTTTTTCTTGAGACGGTCAGGTAGAGTCGGAGAGGTTTGGGGGACAAAAATACGGGCATTTCTGCTAAATAAAGAGATTCACAGCGTAATGTAGTCTCGCGTATTAAAAGGCACAGAGAGATTCAAAAGCAGTGCAAGGTCTGAGCAGCGAGGATTGGATCACAGCGGTTCCTGCCTTTTGCAGCTTTCGCCTCCCGCGGATATAAATTTAATTTGTGAAAACTTTTCCATTTGCCAACTGGCTCACTTTCCTTCTCACGCTAGCGGGAAAAAAATTTCATTACACATGTTCTCATTATGCAACTTAAACGAAGCATTTGTTAAATATGTAACAGCTGCTCTACGTGTTTCGCGGTCCCCAGAGTAAAGTCAACAACATTGTTTAAACAATTTTACGAAAAATAATCCATGAAGTAAAAATATAAACGTTAACGACGATGGCGAAAAATTGTTTTAGACGACGAGTTGAAATATTTAACCTAATAAAAATTACTTACTCTGAGAGTAATTAAAAAAGATTATTTTCACTATAGAAATAAAAGTATTTGTCTTTCTGTATATCTGCAATTATAATAGCGTCAATGGAATTTCGTTTTCATATTAACGCTATCTCAAAATTTTGTTGACATTCAATTAAAATGTTTTTATTTAAATACATACAGGTCAAATTTAATTAAAAAGTTAATTAAACTCAAGTTTTTACCTCATGAAGAAAATTATAAAGACAACTGAAAATTGTTAGTCATTAGCTAATGAATCTGCTTTGTTGTCGTTTGCCCTTAGGCCTAATAAACATAAATTCACACACAAAGTAGAACTATATTAAAATGTTAGTACATAAAGGATATATGCATCCAATTTTTTCGTGAAATATATTAGATACAGTTCAATTAATTATTAAATATATTACATTATTTTCATCGTCGTTTATTTCTGTGAAAAATTTTAATTGGACCACAGCTTTCATAATTGGCAACCGCCATGAATGAAATAATATTAAGAGTGTCGAAGTAAACAAATCAGTTGCTTTTCTTGTAGATATAAATTGAAAAATCTGCAGTGTATTTTAAGAGTTGAGAAATCCAAAATTACCGTCTTCCATTTCCAATACAACCTTGATATTTTCAACATCAACAGAACTCAACTAACCCAACTAGAAACTATTTATTTCATAATTTCTTACTTTCAGTTTAGATTTTTCTGCTATTTCATTTGTTAGTTTCCTGTATGGCCTAGAGCTTCTACGGAAGAACAGTTTACTCGTGGTTGTGTTCTGTGAAGCGACATGTCGGTCGTTTATCTTAGTGCTTCTTCCTAGAATGCGTGTGTCAAGTTTTGTGTTTATTCTCGTGAGTTGTGTAGTTCCATATTTAGTAATTTGTTATAGCTAAGTAATTATTTTAATGAGTGCGTGTTTAAATCGTAAGAATACAATGCAAGTAAGATCAAGGGATCTTTTTAATGATATTAAGTAAATTTAATATTATATTTCAGTTTTAGTTAAATGGGACAAGAAAATTTGAGTGTCCCGATTGCGTAACCTTCTAATTGTTATTAATTGTAGCATCAAATAATTATTATGTAATGACGTAATGTCCTCATTCGAGGACTAATTGAATAAATAAATAAAATAAGAATAGGATGAAACAGATTATGACGTAATTCTATTTAAATTAAAGTCCAATGACTCTTTCCACATTATTTGACTATATAACAGTTACAGATCGTTAAACCGTTCTTTTTAGTGATTCTATCGAGGCCTCTCGGTCCTTAGATATAAGTATATTTTTTAGTCCATTCAACACTCCTGATTCACCCAAATAAAGCTTATCGTTTTTATCCAAGTTTTAGGTCTAATTAGCAGAGATATTAACTAACTTATTTCCTGGAGAGGGGGTTTCAGAAGATCTCCCATCCCTACTAACTTATGAATTGTAGACTTCGGCAGTCAATCAACCGAAACCCAATGGAAAACAAATAGCACAATGTATGAAAATGTGGTTGGTAGACATCGCATTAGCAGCTCACAGAAGGTCAGTGTGAACAAGAAAAAAATCGGCGGTAAGAATGCAATTAATAATTCTAAATTAAGCCCACGATCACACCTCAGCACGAAAAGTTAACACGATTTGCGCTAAACCGCTAGGAATTGTAGAAATGGAATATTGTGCGAACAAGACTAATATAAAATCATAGTTTTGTCTTAAATTCAGTTCATATTTCAGTAATTTCCTGTCTCACTTACGGTTTTCACTTTTAATAAGAAAACCGATTTCAACCAAACTTCCCACAGCATCTATATACAGACGAAAGAGTTTTCTAACAATAAAAAACTGCCAGCCACCACGCGGTGGTTTAAAAACAATAGTTTAAAACCTCATTTTAACAGCTGGTACGGGAATTTTATTAACATTACTCAAAATTGGCAGAACTTCTGCAGAGGCCAAATTTTTTGAAGGTGTCTTAAATTGTCAGCCACACGCAGTCTGCCCAATATATTTTGATTTTAAAAATACATTATTTGCACCTCGGCCTGTTTTGAGAGGTGTATGTTCCGGGGTCGCAGACCTTGGTCATTCGGTAAGAGTTTTCCGCTTTTCCTATTGGAGTAGTCGGCCAGCTGCCTCCTTAGGCACGGCAAGGGGAAAGCTGCGACACCACAGAAAACCAGTCTCCCGCCTTCGGAAGGGCGTGGGGCCAGTACTAAATGGCCGATCTACCTGATGCAGGTTTTTCTAGGGTATTCCTTGCATCACTTTTCATCTAACAGCCCGGGGGCCCTAGTTAACCCTTTGCTACATTCCTCTACCCTTCCGCATCCCCCTTTTCAAATCCCTTTCCTATAAGAGGGGAGTTGCCACTATGTGTATTACCCAATACATAGCCTGTCTACACCTTAAAAAAATCTGTTAGAAGATGTAACATAAACTATTAATAAGAAACACATATATTACATATATTATACAGGATCAATGAATTGTAATTGAAACATAAAAAATAAAATAAGCTAAAGTATAATCCTATCAATAATACACAATGTAGACTAATCTTGGGGCAAAACTAGTATATATATATATATATATATATATATATATATATATATATATATATATCAAAACAAAATAAATTTGAATTCGATACCGGAATACGTATCGCGAATATTAGGCAATAAGATAAGGGTGTTAAAATAAATATGACATAACGTTTTCAATAACTATTTCTTTTGTCAGGTCATTAAATAAACGCAAGTGCAGGAGCCAATAAACGTAAGAAATGTTGTTTGGTATTCATTTCATCACTATATTTTGTCTGTTATTTCGCTACTTCTAACTTATTTTTAACACAGAATTTTTGTTTAATAATCCCAACTAATAATTTCATTAATTGTTGGTGAGATACAACTCTCGTATCTATAAAGTGATAAAATGAATACCAAACAACGTTTCTTGGCTCTTGCACTTGAGGTTATTTAATGACCTGAGAAAAGAATAATGATTGAAGACACGTTGTGTGATATTTATTTTAACACCCTTATTTTATTTGTTAGTTGGCTACTTCTTGATATTATTTGCCTCATATTCGCGACACGTAATCCGGTATCGAATTCAAATTTATTTTGTTTTGATAGCCTTGCGACCTAGATGCGCACTGTCATTTGCTAGGCTCCAATTTGCAGGGACTCACTGTGGGCTTAGTGCACTCTCCTTTCTGCGACCGCGGGATTAGAAGCAGTCAAAGAGCGTGTACATTGTACATTAACAGGCAGCTGCGGTCAAAAGAAACACCGTTCTCTGTAATCCCGTATTCAGGTGGCGGCGGGCAAATATTACCTTCGAAGGAGATCCAAGCTCATTAGGCAATGAATAAGACTTCGCGATTATTACCATACACGAGATTGGACATAATTAACCAACAATTCCCGGAACGTGTCGTTCAGTGAATGAGGCATAAAATTTTTATGTTTTTTTCTAACAGAAAAGCGACAGCATACTTATATTATCCTATACTTCCCGCATCGTATTCAACTAACTTTAAGCCTGCACGTACCTTAAGTGAAAAATTCCC
This sequence comes from Zhengitettix transpicula, assembly GCA_037074705.1. NCBI lineage: Eukaryota > Metazoa > Arthropoda > Insecta > Orthoptera > Tetrigidae > Zhengitettix > Zhengitettix transpicula. Next base: position 45,772,486 of record CM073591.1, on the reverse strand, counting down.
CTTTTGATTTTAATACCCGAATGTATTTTAATCTTAATGTCTATAACAGTACTTGAAAGCAGAAAAAATAATTATTCGTATATGAATCATTTTCAAAAACAGATTCCTTTACCCTTAAATTTTAACCAGTTACAAATTTCAAAATCTTCTCCTTCTTCTTCTTATTATTATAAACGACATACTGCAGAAAATCAGGTATTTTTAATATAATCCAATAATAAATTTAATACCTGCGGAATAATAAACTAGTTGGGAAACTAAGGGATTACAGCCGAGTAAACACATCGAAACGTCGCGTTCTATCGACGAGTTTAAACGACTGGAATCCTGACAAGACTTAATCCAGTTTCTTAATCGGGAAAATATTTGTTTTAAAAATAAACAATTTGCTTTCTATATATATTTTTTAACGATACCTGATTAAAGTAGGTTCAGAGTTTCGTTAAATTTACCAACTAGAATGCAGTATTCTAAACACTGTCTAACTTAATATCATAAATATATTTATATTTTAATATAATGCTTTTTTTAAAATTAAAATAAAATTTGATTGGCTTTAAAGTTAATTTAATTATAATTAATGGTTAACACAAATTCAACAGCGTCATTTTTAATTACATCAAGGTAATTCAAATTAACTCACTCTTGAGTTTAATTACAGATAATTTACTTTAATTACATTATATATTCAAATAAATTTCTGACCCGTTAAAGGGACAAATCTCAGGGCGATTTTATGAGACTCTGAACATAAACGAAAAATAAAAGGGGTAATATGCGAGTACATATACGTGCGACAGAAATATGTATTATTAACGCCGCATACATTCTTTTGTAGTCGACTACCCCAGGTGGACGTTTTGGCTAACCAGAAAACCTTCAGAAGAAACCTTTCGACAGCTTCCTCCTTTACACTTCCACGTCGGCGTAACCATTTTCAGCATCTAGACGGCTTCCTCTTCAGTCGGTCGGGCCTTTCTTTTTATTCTCCAAGTTGTATGTATAAACTGTCCTCTCCAAGAACATCTTTTGAATTGTTACATCTTACTGTAAGACCTACGCAGACTTACTTCCTTTCATATATGTAGATAAGAACTGTCCTGTTTCCTCGCATGTCAGCCTTCCGGCTTCACTCTCTTCGTTACCCACCAGAAGGTGGAAACCTCTTTACGTGTTTTTTATTTCATCCAATCTGCGTTGAATTTACACTTTCGCGGGTTTACTCTCACCTGTTTGAAGGATTGACCTTCGGGGATTTTGGTTGGGTCAATAACTCCTGAGGCAGATTTCTCCCTCAATCCCATGCCTTTGTCTTACAGACTGATTTTTCCTAGACGCCCCTTCATCCCGGCGCCAACTTTTATGGCTGTAATTTACAGCAAGCCACCGCTCTGATCTTGGTACTCTGGCGTTTTTTTCAAATATTAAAAATTAAACTTGAATTAATTATTAATAATTTGTTGAGTGATCTTTCATATATATACAATATATTAATTAAGTTTTTCCATATTAAAAATCGCTTTGTTAACATAAAAAGTGTCTGTCATTTTATGTTTGTGAAGTTGCTTCTGTAAATACTACATGACGGTTGCAACCCTTGGCTACCTTCCTTTACCCTTCCACATCCCCCCTTTCAAATCCCTTCCTATGCTATTAAAGGGGAGTTGCCACCATGTGGATTACCCTCATGTAGCCTGTTATCTAAAAAAGGCAGGAAAATACGATTGCGATTAAGATCTCAACACTAATTGCATATAAAAAGCCAAATAAATAAATTACCACACGTAATTAGGAATATCTACATTCCATCCTTGTTGTTTTGTAGATTAATTTCTGATTAACTGATAAAGACATTATTATCCATGAAGAATATTTATAAATATTTTTTTTGCAATTCACTTCAATTAAATCTTTTCAGGCTTGTCATAAAGTTTGAGTAGAATAGTTCTAAGAAATAACTGCAGAGAATAAAATATTTTTTTGTAATTGGGTATTTTGGATAATACTTCCTCGGTTACATGTGTTCTTCCAGTAAAAATTCATTTATTAATCAAGAATATGAAGTGATTAAATGTTTCGCGGTTAAGCACCAGGTTCATATTTATCTATGTTGACGTTTCTTCGGTCATTCTCTACCGAAAGCTTACGTTCATTAAGAATATGACGGTTTGTACGATTAAAAAAATCATTAAGAATATTATGAAAGAAATTCCCGCTATAGTAAGGAAAAATAAAACTGAAAGTAGTTCCCCCTTCTTCAGTTTCTGGCAGCGGAATAGAACTTATGAGTTGGCAAATACGAAATGGAGGTCTAATTGCCTTTCGCAATCTTCGCCACTATTCAACTGAACCGCAGCGTGCGGAAACTTCTTGAAACACAATTAACACGACTGATTTCCGCGTCTATAAAAGCATAGAAAACACACAATATGATTTATTAATTGAATTTGATAATAATTTCCTACTTCTGTTATCTCAAAAATGCTTAATTTAAAGACAGTACATTGTATTTTCAAAAACATGGATTAATCTTTCATTGAAATTTAGTACATTGCTAAATATTTACTTGTAAAGTCTCTTACATTAAACGTAACGAATCAAACGTCAATATTTTATCGTGTAATATATCCAATTTAATTTAGCTGATCCTCGTCAGCATTTTTTCTGATGTCTCAGAATTAAGCTGCCCGTATACATACGCCAGTCTCCATCAACTGATTTGAAATCGTAAATAATACGGCAGTAAAATTAAGGTTTTAACGAAAAAATTTTTAATTTAAAACACAAAAATATTAATTAACACAAATTATTGATTTATATATTTATTTGGTTGTGTATAACAATTTTATTTAAATTATTTGGCACCAGCAGGAAGTCTGAAAATTTTATAAAATAACCACAAAACTTCTAATAATAATTTACAAAACATACACTGTATTTAATTTTACAGTGAAATTAATGAGGTCATTTCTAAACAGGATGATGTGGGTTAAGATTTTCTAACTAAAAACCACCGTTTTTAAATCTTACGATATGTCAGTGAGATATTGAAAGTATTTCACATGAAAAAAAAATTGTGATTTTTTTAGATCTTATAGTTTGTTGTGTTGTCCACAGCCAAATGATCGGCCTCTACAACGCAACTTGTCACATACATGGATCAAGATCGGTCCTTCTGTGGCGGTGTTCAACAGAACGAGAAGAATGCTGCCCCCCAAAACAACAACGTAGTGCTGTTTATCAACACGCCTTTCGCATTTGTCACCGGCTGGGAATCCTCGTCACAGCATACAAAATGAAATAATCAGCTCAATTGCAACAGATGGCTACAGTCCGTTCGTTTCGAATAGTAGAAGCTCCTTTGAGATTTCTTGTATAATTTTGTATTACATCTTCCAGTTTAATACCAAGTAATAAAACTATTAAAACTGTTGTTACTGAAATATCTGGTGTTCTAAAGGTAACGACGTGAGATATCGCCGAACGTGATATTCCTCGTCAAAATAACCATCGCCGAATGCCTCCCCGTCAAGATTCTCTGTCTGTCACTATAATTACTATTATATTGAGGAGTTGAAAAATTGTCCAATAAAATCGACTGCTGTTTCCAATGAAAGAATTTTTCCGTGACTCCAAGACAATGTTCAATTATCATGATTAAGGACTATTTTTCACTCTCGCCCAAACTATACTGACCTATTAATGATTACAATGTTATAAAGATTTTCCATAAAGTAATTTAATGTGGTGTGGGTGCAGGAAAGCGGGAGGAACGTCAAACTCATGATAACGGTGGTTCAGTCATGTTACAAGTTACAACATGTGTTCAATATGGTTTCTCAACTGATTTAGAAAAATCATTTTTCTGATAAAACTAATTCTGCAGCACCTCAAACAGATAATATTAATACGAAAATAATTTCAATTAAATGGGTAATTATTTATATGGGCGAACACTGTTCATTATAATAGTCATTTGCATAAATTAACATTAAGGCTTAAAATATAAAATTTATGATGAAAGTACTATTTTATTAATGGATATGTGCAGAGCTGTTTTATACAGGATGGTTATAATTAAAGTGACGGTATTCCGAGCTGTATACATCGTAGGAAGCTGAAAAATCGTAGGTACGTTCATTAATTGGTGCACTAGCTAATAATGCTGAAAAAAAATTAATAGTTCCACTTTCAGCTACCAGGTGAAAATATGGCGCTGTACGCAGTCAGAATGTGGTGTGGGTGCAGGAAAAGGGGAGGAACGTCAAACTCATGATAACGGTGGTTCAGTCATGTTACAAGTTACAACATGTGTTCAATATGGTTTCTCAACTGATTTAGAAAAATCATTTTTCTGATAAAAGTAATTCTGCCGCACTCAAACAGATAATATTGTGCAACGCAGAAAATTGAATGAAATAATTATTAGCGTTTTAATGCAATAATAATATAAAATTTTATTATTATATGGCAAATTTGGGTCATGTTTGTAAAATTAAAATAAACTTGGTAGTTTATTATGTTGTATAAGAACATGAATATAATTATATGTAAACTGTTGGTACATTGAGAACTCAGCAGCCACAAACTTAATCAACGGGTGCCAGGTTCCATGTAAGTCAAGCATGGAAACATATTTTCTGGTATCTGTAACCGAATATTATAGTACAGTCTTCCAGCTTTCCGGCCAAGTGGGTCACAACTCCACGGATACTGTTACAAAAACGTGTCACTACAACCAATAAGCTTGATTAACACATATCTCAAGTAAACAAACAACAACAAAACAGTACCCACATAAGTATACTACATATAGCTCCTTTGAGATTTAAGAGATTGATTGAAATGTGTAACGCAAATGGTTCTTTAATTTAAGACAAGTTGCCGCTATTAATCTGACGACGATGTTAATGCATGCCATGGAAACGCTGTGGATTAATAAACATTTAATCCGTTTGGAAACCCGAGAATGTTTTATTCATAATTTACACCGGTAAATTTTTCGCTCTCTTATAGAAATGAAGTTGCACTGTTCTAGCGTGTAAGAAGTATTCCGAGGCGCGACCGAGCGTTTTCTTTAGTGCTGCAGTTCCGAGTTGGAGATAAAGTTTCAACAGTTCCCAGGAGCCAGCTTAAAGAGCTAGCACCCTGTACATGGGTTGCTAACTTCATCAATCTCATTGAAAGCGAATCCACGAGCGTTTCCCGTTAGACTGTATTTTATTTATCAAGTTGTAAGTGGTAAAGTTTCTTAAGAGGAGGGAATTTTAAGACGCATCGCTTGCCCTTAATGGAGAAAAACAATCGCAGATGCGTTCGCAGTGTCACATTCGCACCAAATTGATAGTGCGGGAACAGGTTCTTCGAATTCGTATTTTTACACTTTTCTAGCATAAAATTGGAAATAATAGATGTGAAAACAGTCGTTGATATGATTTTGAAGTCATTTAACTACGAAATGTATTTTGTATTAAATATGGTTTTATAAATATTTTTCGGTTATGAAAAGCAAACATTAAAATTATTTTATTTACGACAGAAAGAATAATACTTATGAGCCCACTCTCACATATTGGTAGAATAATTAGTTGCCTTTGTAATTCTTCAACTGAAGAGCATGAAAAAAATTTCAGTGGTTGATATGAGTTTATTGTTGATAATTTCTTTCAATTACATTTTTATGAACCTTTAGATAAACTTTTGTAAAACCCGATTTTTTAGTTATATGAATATGCAATTCAGTCAAAATTAGCAGTAGAATTACCATGAAATGTATTTATTTTAATTAGATTATATTGGATCAAAAGAATATGTCGTATTAATTTAATCAAAATATAACTCTTTAATACATTTACAATTATCAATTTCTGTAATAATTTGAGAAACATAATTATAAATTATTATAAATAATTTCTTCCGACTTATATTAATTTTAAACCAAATTATTCCGACTAACATGTTCTTTACGATCTTTAATTATTTCACCATTGATGAATATGATCGAATGAAATACATATATATTTGCGGTACTCACATAGTCAATATTATGTAATCTTAAGTATTTTCTTTCAATGGCTTAATTATTAGAAATCTTATGCTCATCTATTCTTGAAATATGAGGTTGATTTTTTTGTGATTATCCAATTATTTTTTTTTACTATGCATACTTTTTATGGTCCTATAGTTCATTCACCAATCATTTTTGTGTTCATTTATTTCTACGTATAAATTTTTTTTAGGGTAACAGGCTACATGAGGGTAATACACTTTGGGCAACTCCCCTTTAATAGCATAGGAAGGGATTTGAAAGGGGGATGCGGAAGGGTAGAGGAAGGTAGCCAAGGGTTAACTAGGGCCCCCGGGCTATATTTTAAGGATCCTACCTGGCATTCGCCTAAAGAAATGCAGGGAAAACCCTAGAAAAACCTGCATCAGGTAGGTCGGGCATTGGGTACTTGTCCCACGCTTTCCGATAGCGGGAGAGGAGTTTGCTGTGGGGACGCAGCATTCTCTTCTCCGTGCCTCGACCAGTTTAGGAGGCAGCTGGCCGACTATTCCAATGTGAATAGCGGACAACTCTTACCGTATGCCCAAGGTCTGTGACCCCGGAACATACACCTCTCGGAACAGGCCAAGGTGCCTTGGCTTGTGGGAACCTTAGTTCAAAAACGGAGAGGAAAAGGCATCCCCAAAGGTAGCCCCTTCGTATCTCTCCTACATGGTTCTGCCTGCGAGAGAACATCCCTCGCAGGTACTGCCTGCGGGAGAATAACCCTCGCAGACCTTTCCCTCTACGTAACAATTCATAAACGTATCCTATTATTTTCAGGTTCGTTAAAATGACTGCGGATAGAAAGCTTTATAATACATGTGCTTTCTATAATAGAGTGAGGGGCCTTCCCTCCTGGGGTACAGACGCTGGCACCACGCCACTCCGTTCGTTCGTTCAAGTTGTTAACGAGGAATTTTTTTCTTCGGCTTATTTTTAAACACGTAATAATATTAAAAATATATTTGTTGCAAATGTGGTAATTATTGATCGGTCTGCAGTTGTATTACATACTGAACCGCGTTCCTCAACCTTTTAACCTCTTCGGAACGGAGGAATTTGAAAACGTCTATATAGGAAAACTCATTAATAATATTAATATGAATTATTCCAAATTAATCGACTAATTTATTTGGATTTGTTCAGTAGAATTTTAAAACAGAAAATCCAGTCGTTTAAATTATTTTCCTATTACGCGTTGATATTATATTATTATAAGAGTTATCGTTTCATCATAATTTATGTCCGGCACCAAAAAAACCGAGACGCCTTCTAGAACACTGTGGGATATAAATAGCTTTAGGTTTGAAATGATTAAAAAATCGGACTGTAATTTTAAAATAATTGAGTTTATTATGAGGCTGTGTGGGCCATTCCATATTTCCATGATATACATCTTCGAATAACCTTGCTTATTGCCTTGCAGTTATCTTGAGAGTCTCAAAATTATTCATTGATGTATAATAAAGACCTCGAAGAGACTAAAATAACATCGAAGTTTCCACTTAGTAAAGAGTTTCAAGGTAATTCTCTTCCAGTCTTCTACTTACTACACAATCTTGTGATCAGAGCTACTCAAAGGAAGCTCCGCTGCCCTGAATAAATTTGAATTGCGAATAAAGCTGGAGTAAAAAGGTAGTAGATTTTAAGCCAATAAGGGAGTGGGGGAGGGGTTCAGGGTAATTGAATTAGACTCGTTAGAAATAAACATTGCGGAGGACATTCCCTTCGACAAGGTTATGTGAACTGAAGCACTTGCTGAGGCTTTCAAAGCGCACTCTCCAACAAATAAACCCTTTCAGATCTATTGAATTGCTATGGCGACTGAAACACTTGGTTTACCCTCATGAGTGTCCTCCAGAAATTTACAGCAACATTGGTAAAGTAACAGACGTTTCAGAATATTGTCTAGGAAGAGAAACACTTGGACAATACCAATTCCGTTGTTTACTCCGAACTCAACGCAATCTCAAAATTAAGGACGGGTAAATAGTAGAAATAACAAGTGACTCTATGGATAATATTATTGTATATTTTATAAATGACGCAGTTTTTATGAAAATGGTCCAATTAAAAATTTTATTCGATAAAGTGATTGCATTTAATAATTTCAAATAATCTGCCAAGTGGCTGAAAATGAGGAACATACTCGTAAATCACGGCTCATGCCTTCATTATTATTTCACTAGCTAGGTGCCCGGCGTTGCCCGAGATGTCATTTATCCAGAACCCCCGATACACTCCAATTTCGGTTGCTTTTGCGCTATTTTTATGTAACGCTCCTCGATCCTCTACCCCCACCCCTAGGCACCCTCCCCTCTCATACTGAAAGGAATTGAAATTATACACAAACTTCACCAGTAGAAATACTATAAATTCCATTAACGCCTGCCGAATATTATTTCCACACGATCATCAACTCGAAAAAGTATTTAATTGATTACTTAAATATATTCCTTGAGTATTTCAGGATATAATCGTCACTCAGTCTTCATACATTACGAAATATTACATTGATGAAATTATTAGCTAGACTCACAACTAATACAGCGCGAAAATTAACTTACATTTTCCCCAAGGATGGTAAAGTAATTCGTATTCTTCTTTATTATCATTCGATGGAATATTGCTGCATAAAATTATACTTTTTATTTAAAGAAAATATTTCTGCTTTATTTAATTCCTAATAATCTCCTTCGTTCGTTGCGTAGTAACGTCTTTCTCTCGCGTGACGTCATTGTCTCTTGGCGCGCAGTAAATTAATATTTAATGATCACGATTTTTAATTATAATTCTTTCCACATGTATACTTTATGTTAAATAAAAATATTTCTGCTTTATTTCATTACGAAATACAGAACTATATTTAGGATGCGTCAATGTCTTGAAAACTTATGACGTCATCGTCTCGCGCAGTAATTTAACACTAATTCGTAACTTATTTCAATTATAATTATTTCCACGTTTATTCTAGGGGTTTCTCACCCCCACAGTACCGGTTCTCGATTTTGGCAGAATATGTATACCAATTTTTGTTAAATTCTGTCCACGCGATAAAATTTGTATAAAGAACAACGTAAATACAAACAAATATACACGCTATTTTATTATATAGATTTATTTATAGGAAATATGGCTCCCATAAAATTCAATTTATATATCTACAGGATTATCAAGGAAATATAACATCATACATAGCTCTGTTTAATTACGTATATAAATACAAATTCTCGTGTAACGTTTTCAATCTGTAAAAAGTTTCCAGAAATACACATCTTAACAGTCTGTATTACGATTAGTGTTCATTTTGTATAAATTATCAACCTTCCACAGTTTTAACTGAGAACCTGATGTTTTTAATGAGATTATTTTGTTATTATAGGACGTTTCAATTGTGTAAAAGATCGAATCGCTTAAAACCGGATATTAGACCCAGTAAAACGGTAATATCCGGACTAGCGTCCGTGAATCACATTAACTCTAGCCATTTGTCATATTGTAATTGATTTATATATAAAAATGATAAATTGTGCTCAAGCCTCAGACGAAATTTATAGAAAGCATGGTATCATTAAATCATTGACTGCACTATGTTTATAAGTAGCAAAAGTATCTTATGAATATAATTTTTATTAAAATCACTTCTTAAATCAGATTCACTTCCATGGAAATGTAATAAGGTGGATAGGAATCATGATTCGGTAGTTTATAATTAAATTTTATTGTTTACTTGAACTCTTTTGATTATTCCAGTTCCTTATTCATATAAATTGGCTATAGAATAATTAATTCTTATTAAAGAATGCCGTTAAAATTACAGAAGCACGGGGAGGAACTTGAGAAGTGTCTGATTAATTCAAAAATGGATACTTCGACTTCATTTTTTGCGGTCTCTTGACGTGAAATATCGAGTACCTGTGATTATTTCAAGTTGATAAATATCACTTGGACATCCAAAGTTCTGTTATTATTAATGAGTTTCCAAGTATGATTGAATGCTTCTGGAAAATAAGAAAATTATTGCTTTAAGTATAAAGGAAAGATCTTCACACCTGATCGATAACACCTGATGGATGAACTTCTTCATTTTTTGAGTATTGAGGATAACCTACGATTTATCTGTGGTTCAAAATCGATTTGAACGAAACGTGACCAATTTAATACAGAACGCAATAAATTCTTCGTTTCAGGAATGAGGAGGTAGGCTTCAGATAAATAAACCAAAAAGTAAGATAACGCTCAGAAGGCACACAGCTGATGCAGCATTTCAGACAAAATAAAGAGGCGCTATCAAAAGACTGAGCCGAGAAAATCGTCAGAAAAGAAAAAAGACTGCAAGAGGAAAGAGAAACGTGCATCAGACGGGCGTGACGACGCTATCACCTTACGCGGCTTCATTTACGCCGTATTTCCTCACCACAAGATGAGACAACCTGACGTCTTCGAGTCAAAAAGAGATTATATCCCACTGATGACAGTAGAGATAGTCGGCGGGGCATCGCTCCCCTTGCGGTAAAGAAACCCAACGGGATCGGAGGGAATCCTTGAAAATCTCGAAATCCGGAGCGGAGGAAACTCTTAACAAGGTTCTTAATTCGTGCCATGGTACAAATAGCGCATATGATGCTAGAAACTGCAAAATATAAAGGCGTTGTTTTTTTATGGTGCTGAAGATCTAAGAGAAAGCAACGTGATACTCTGAGTTCTACTAAACGACATTGGAAGAGAAAGTACAAGCCTGAGAAAACGCATAATACGTCAAATATAATAATATTGTATGAATATTTGTAACAGATTCTCCCAGAAAAAAGGAAATGTATGAGAAAAATAGTTTGGTAACCTTTAGCTTACATAAAACGGCGAGTAACCGTTTAGATTGTGATGGTAGGACACAACCTGATCAGGGACCATTGACCAGATGACCAGATGTTGTTCATAAAGGATTATCTAGAAAAATATTGCTACGTGGCTGCTAGAGGTTAGGTAGATCTGACCAATGGTTAATGTAGGAGACTGTTTCCGACGACCAAACGACAGGGGAAAGAAACATGCCTACAACAATAAAGATATGTAGGGAAACTAAGTACCAACATGTTAGTGAATATTTCAATGCAAAACTGAGTTTTTTTGAGTGATACTTGAATAGTATATGAAGGTATGGAGACGAGAGATACGGATGGGAAACGAATGTGGCCAAAGGATGACTATGGCCTGTAGTTCAAGGATCATACCCGGTAATTCGCCTAAAGGTGAAGGAGAGTCGAAAATATGATTTAAATGCATGCATGTAGGTTGAGTGGAATAAAGAGACAAGATGATTTAAGGAAACCTAGTGATAAGTTAGAGTATTAAAAGTCTTATTGATAGACCCTTAGAAGAAAATAAGGGTCGAATGACCTGCGACTCGCAGCAAAGGACTGAAGATGGTACTGTGTACTTGTAACTGTTGTCAGCATCAGTGGCATTTCAAATTCGGTTATCATAGCAGAGCAACTCAGGTTGTTAAGCCTTACACCTGTAACGCTAATGACATCAGGGTGGCGAGCATCATGGACTAGTCGCGTCCTGCTGGCAGCGACCGACACGTGGACCAACGGTACATACGATATTATTATTAATAATACGTATTTAAATCTGAGACTTAATTGTTGTTATAGTTCTCAATTCATAATTTCAAAATATGGCAACTTCTCTTTTCTTGGCGGTAATTTTTCATAGGCTCACACCGGCTTTGTGGTGAGAGATGAACCCAAAAGCTCTCAACCGTGGGATCACAGAAGGTTGCTATCAAGATTTTTGAATGCCAACCGTAAATATCTCTCTTTTCAATATTTTCATTATCTGTCAAATTTTTATTTGTTTTATATAAAAACTTGTATGTGTGATAATTCTTTTTTAGAGTGACAGGCTACATGAGGGTAATCCACAAGGTGACAACTCTCCTTTAATAGCATAGGAAGGGATTTGAAAGGGGCGGTACGGAAGATAGCCAAGTTTTAACTGAGGCAGCCGGGCTAGAGTTCAAGGATCCTACGCGGCATTCGCCTAAAAGTGAATCAGGTAGGTCTGGCAGTAGGTACTTGTCCACACCATTCCGATGGTGGAAGAGGGGTTTGTTGTGGGGACGCAGTATTCCCTTCGCCATGCCTCGACCAGTTTTAGAGGCAGCCGGCCGATTATTCCAATGGGAATAGAGGACAACGCTCCGTCTCTCTAGAAAGAACCTTTCTATGGATCTCATTTTCTTTAATAGAATATATTTTTTCAAGCTGTAACTCAGGATTTTTTAAAAATAATCTTGTGGTAGAATGTTCAAAATTTAAATAAATAAAACGCTAACGCCCCAGTTAGATCGAGGATAAACTCAAAAATAACTATAATAATCTATTCAATATATACCGTATGAGTTACAGAATTTCAAGGGAAGAGTGGGGGTTCAGAGGAAGGTTAAAAACATTTGAATTATTAGCTATGGATAACTACATTTATTACACACTATTAAGGTTAATATTCTTCATGAAATCACAAATAGTGGCCATTTCACTCATAAATTTCCACAAAATCATCACAGTTAAATAGTGTACTACGACACTAATCACATTTACTAGACGGTCGCGGTCCGTTAAAATGTCTTCGACTGGAGTTTTCTTACCTGCAGCCTTGGTGGTCGCTCAGACCAGACTAACCGTTTTGGGAATAAAAATAGAATGTAATTACGTCACAGCAATGGGTTGACTCTCTAAGGAAAACAATTTGCTGCCTCTACAGAATTTCACATTGGTATGTGTCACCGATATTCCGGATACAGAACTCCATAGAGATATCTAATAAGTAGGCGGTGTTACTGCAATCTTGGAACGCTAAAAGATGAAAAAATAATTCTTTTCCGTCATTGGTTGGGATATCTTAATTCACTGTTATCCCATTCATCAGTTATAAAAGACAGAAACTATTAATTTACTTTTCATATTGAACTGATACGCGTGGTTTTACTGATGACTGCTTGTCATATTCGTCAATTTAACTTCATTTACGGGAGTAATAATAATTATGAAATTCTAATTACTTTACAACATATTTACTGTAAGTATCTTTTCACGTTGTTGCATTCAGTACCAATGATTAAAATAAAAGATCTCGACAAAATGTTTTTGTTCTAGTGTTTTATTTATTCTGTGTTTCGAATTCAAACTATTTTTTCCTTACTACGTATTTTTTTATTAGGAGGTTTAGAGTCGCGTCAACAAAATTGTTTTTGGCGACTGTACATGATTTAATTAAAACATATATTTCAATATTTTCAAGATCTTAGAGTAGATATTTAAGAACTGTGGAGGATTATACATACGTATTGTATACCGTACATTTTGAAGTTATCAAAGACTACTGATTGTACAAAAATGTTAAAATTAATGATACGCTACCAAAGATGTAAAAAAATATATATTAAATTTTACTAATAAGTAAATATTGAATGCGGCATGATGACATATTAAATATGCAAAATATTCAATTAAGAAATTTTGTTTTCTGAATACAAATATTCATAACAATACAATTCATTTTATATTACGTAATTTGATTGCAAATCAAACGCCAGATTTTCATTCACTTGTAAACGATATAAAGAATTTAGTATACACGTGACTAATATATTACTTGTTTGTGGCTTTAATTTGCCAATTTATGTCATAATTAATGTTGACCGCAGTTATCCATTAATATGAGTGAACAAAACAGCCCTTTGTTTTGAACTCGGTTTTGCTAGTAATTATTTTCTCTTGGTTTACGATGTTCGTAAGCTTCAATGACTCGACAATACCGTGAATATTGAAATATTTTAGTAATAATTTACACAATTTTTTCATTTAAAACGTGCGGACCACGGCGTGTTGCATATTACGGAACGTCAATGGGAAATTAAATATAATGGAATTCAAGTTCTTATATAATAACAAAACTGTTTTTCTTGTCATAAAGCGAAAAATTATAACGTAGTTACAAAAGTACTTACTATAAGAATAAATCGCAATAAATTTATATATATATAATATATTTTAGATTTTTAAAGTAAAATAATTTTGTTGCACTAATTTCTATAGATGTGTGACGTCATTAAGGGGAGTGAGCAGTGAGGTACTTAACATAATTATTTCAAAACCCGGTTTTATTCATTTGAGTTTCGTTTAATGAAGTGCTTTCCTTGAAAATGTACTAGAAGGAGAAATTCTTAATGTTCATTCACACTTCACGCTATGAGCTCGTATAATGCGAACTTTTCATCTTCAAACGTGTGTACAACTAAAAGGAACTACTCTCTGCCTGAAACGTTCACTAGAAAAAGTTAATTTTAATATTCCGACATTCACGCCATTCAATCTCAATTATTTCAAAACTAAGTAACATTATCTTTCATAAAGTTCCAAACCTATCTATAAATTTAACATAGAAATTAACATAAAAGAGTTTTCCGACACATGTTTAACAGGAGCGAGTCAAAATCAAGAATCGGCAAGTGACTTCATAATAACGTAAGTGATTTATAAATTAAAATGCAAATACGATTTTACCATCACATCTTCTGAGATAGAAACACCGCTTCCAATTACAAGTTCTGAAATGAAACCAGCGTTTCATAGAATGTGAAAATGAAGTACTTCATACATTTATATCTGCACACTGCCAGAGAATTTTCTATATGTCTCAAATTAGAAACATTTCACTAGTAATATCGATAAATTCAGACATTTATAATTTCTCCCTAACTCTAAAATCAGTTATTAGCAGTGTTTCGTGTAGTTTAGAACATAAAGTCCTTGTAACAAATAAAATTGGATTTCATATTTACTACATAAATATTAAATTTGTAAATATAACTTACACATTTGACATGGAAATAACTTTCTACAATTTCATTATTTATTTTCAATAATTAAACCTATACCAAATACAGAAATGCGACCGCAATCAAATTTAAATGCAAGTGACATTTTTTTTATCAATTCAGGCCAATGCAGCTACTCACACGCGGTGAAACGGTCTTTATGGTTGCTTACTCGTAAAAACAATACTGTAATAATACAAATTAAGACTTGAATCACTTTTCTGTAAAACTTCAATATACATTCGTTCGTAATAACTAAAACGGTTATTTTATTTCTGGATTTTTCGATGAAGCGGAATATCAATCCAATTTTAGTGGTTTTAGTTTATATATATAAATATATATATATATATATAAAATTTTAGTGGAGATATATAATTTCAATCTAGAAGCGCAATGGAATTCCAGTATTTACGGTCCACCGGAATTAAATTTAATTGTATAAAAACAATACAGGTTTTACGCTGATCAGTTATAAATATACAGTTACGCTGAATAAAACGTGAAATTACAAAAACTGAAGGAATTTCTAAAAGTAGTTATTTATAAATCAGTTAAATATGATTTTGTTATTTAAAAATAATGCAAATATTTTGGTATGTGGAAGCTGAAACGAAAAAAATCACGCAAAATATTGATAGAATTTTACTGTTATGCTCAAGTATTTCGCTTTGGAATATTTTATCTACAACAATGTACTATGTGATTTTTGGCTTGAAATTATTGTAGCTGTGAGTCTTAAAACTCATTATATTTGTTGTAAATCTTTCAATAGCAAAGTAAAAATTCTACTTTTGTGGTTAAAAGTACAAATAATTTGTTTATGTTTATTACTAAACAGAAATAATTTAATTTATATAGTTTACCATAATATATTTTGAAAAGTAACAGCGTCTAAAATATTTTCCTCAAATAATGGAAGTTGTCGAATTAATAATAATACTATAGATTTCTCAGATGTTGCATGCAGGATAACATTTTTACTGTTGAAGAGTAATTTATGTGCAGTTGCGTCGGCTTTCAATTAATATTACGTGATAAAAACAAAATGTTAATCGTTTAAAACAATGTTTTAGTATGATTTAAAAATATTAAGACAGAAACTGGTCGTCCTCTCGCGATTATCCAAGTTGTCAGGATTTGTGACCCCCATCAGTTGCCTATCAAAAGATTATATGTATCACCTCATAAATGAAATTTATGAATAAAACCAACCATTCATACTTCAATTCCAAGCCAGGTTATATGCAGTATGATTATTGTAATTTATACTCACATACTAAAAGTATAAGATATTATTTAATATTAACAAAATATAAATATATATAAAATATATTTTGTTTCTACCGTGGTCTGTTTTGTGATACAGGTTTATGAATAAATGTTTGATTGTCATTCACATTCGACAGGTGTTAACTAAGTCTTAGTTACAGGAAATCTTATAAATAAAATCGACTGTTTGTGTGTATGTACTGCATACAAATCTACACCCGTGGAGAATATTTGACCAAATTTGTACACGTGTTCCTTTAGAACCGGAAACGAACACGGTTGGGGTAAGACACGGCTACCATCCCCCAGGGGTGGGGGTAGAAATTTCGAGCACGCTAAAACGGCCGATATTTGCGTCAATTTAATATTTTACGGGGTCAATGAGATTTCATACGATGTTGTTTGTGTATAACCCTTTCGGTATTTGAGGGGAGCACCCTTAGTGATGGGTGTGGTGGGCGTTACACAAAAATAACACACAAACAACCGAGATTTAAGTCAAATCCAGGAATATGGATGCCTCTGAGTATATTATGGCAACCCGGACACCGCCGGGCACCCAGATAGTAGTAAACAATTTGTATTTAGGTTTTTCGTACTAAAAACATTAATTTTTTTCAAATAGTGCTTCAGCATATTCCAAGAAATTATTGTTAATGGAGAAAAAAAAATATCTCGTTCAGCATAATTTCCAAAATTTTAATTTTCAATTAGGAGTTTCCTGTTTTATGTACGAAAACTATTGGGGTGTCGGGTAACTCCTGAGAATACTGTGAAATGAGACTCATATAATACTAATTAATTTATCATTTAAGTGTAAAGTAATTCAAACAAACAATAAAATAATTAGTCTCGTAGTTAAGTAGTGTCTTTTTTATGACGACCTTAACTTACTTCTATATTACTGATATAATTATAAGGTATCAATTGTGTAACAGTGTCTTATTTTCTATAATTACATAACGAATAAATTATTATAAAATTATATTTTTTTAACGATGCAATATATAATGTCTGAAGTTTTCCAGCAGTATTTTTTCACTTTGTCACACGCTAAATGCCTGTATCATTGGTAATCACTTGAAAATCACACCCTGATGAGTAAAAACAACACAGTTGAGGCTTCCATTTACACCGTTTTTCGATCACAGAGGCCTTGTTCAGTTACCGCAAGGTTGTTCCAGAGCGAACCCCTATCAGCGTTAAATGGGTTGCCTAATAACAGTGGCAAATGGATCCAATTTTGACGCAGTGTGGAGTTGGATAAGGACGTTAATGTACAGGTTTTGCCTAAAGAGCATAACTAATTTCACTGACTATCGAACCAGTACGATTTAGAAATAGTGAAAAAAAATAATTTTAATTATTAACATATATATGAAAGAAATAGTTAATAATGCTTTGTGAGTAAAACAATCATTAACAAAGTATGCAAACGAAAATCATTGATATAATTGAACGTATGTAACATTAAATTAAATGTTTTTCCTCCAATTGTTTTCCAAAGTGCTAACAATCTACAAACGAGGAGTACATTATTCAATAGAAATGTAAACAAAAATACTGAACATAAATATCTTTATTGAAGACCAATGATAATCAGTTTATATTTACAAAATAACGTGATAAAGCAAAAATATTAGTAATAAAAGAGTTAACTTTATGCTGCCATTAGAAGGATTATAATTCAGTTAATCTTAAACTTTTATTGAAATCAATTATTTAAAGTGTCTCGCACACATTTTTTGTCCAAATGGACCATGTGAACACAAATATTTTTCTCATAACTCTTTGATCTGTTCATAAAATTTAAAATGTAATTTTAAATAGGTGAAATACAAACAGAAGGAAATATATTTTAAAAATTTTCGCTAACCAAATTAAGTTTTGAAATAAGAGTCCAATACTTCTGTATAAAAAATTAGATATATAAAGAATTAGATGATATATAAAGAATTAGATGAAATAGCAAAATACAGACAAAATTAAGGGATGATATAAATACCACACGACGTTTCTGGAATCCTTGTTCGTTTCGTCAGGTGAATGGCAAAAACATGAGAACAAGGAACGACACAACCGCACAGCTTTTGATTTTGTCAACTGTAATTGTTTTATAAACCGCCAAAAATTCAGTTCTCTTACAGAATTTACAAGTATTGTACAAATAAGGGTATAATATGGGATTTCCGACCAACGGGAATTTATAATGCTAAATCAAACTTACTTGTTTCTATAAATTATCCAAAGTTTTTAATCAATCTGAAATTTAGATTAAGTAAACGAAGCTATTTATCCATTTTGAAAACTTTAATTTATATATTTTGAAAAGTTTTTGCAGTTTTCAATATTCATCTGTGCATCCAAAATATTTTGCAGAAATCATTAGTTTCCAACATGCATATATAAAAAATAACAATTATATAAATTTGAAAAGTAAATAAATTGGAGATGTCAGATATTCCCATTCGAATAGTCTGCCAGGTGCCACTAAAATTGGTACGGAGAAGGGAATGCTGCGTCCACACAGCAAAACTCTCTCCCGTCATCGGAAGGCGTGGGACAAGTACTCAATACCCGACCTATTTGATGCAGGTCTTCTAGGTTTATCCTGAATCACTTTTAGGTGAATGCCTGGCAGTATCCATAAACTATAGCCCGGGGGCCCTAGTTAACCCTTGGCTACCTTTTCGCGTCCCCAATTTCAACCCCTTTCCTATGCTATAAGAAGGGAGTGGCTCTAAAAAATATAAATTTAATATTTTGTCAAATTGATTTCTGATGCTAGTCGCAGTTATTTTCAGTTTCAAGAATTTTTTACGTATATATTATTGGGAGCTATATTGTACGGAAAGGAGATTTTCATATACTTAATATCATATTGATGATTCGATACATATAGAAAACCAAATTGGCGTCATATAAGTAAAATAATTTGATTTTGTCTCAACATCATATTGTGTAAAATCTACGTAAATACATATTCATACGCGATATTTAAGGATACATAAATCAAGACACTTCAGTACCAAACAGTCAATTACGTAATTAAATGTTTGTATATAAGTGAGCTTAACTTCTGCTTCCTCTTTTTAATACATTGTTATTCGTTAAAATTTCTTCTATCAATATTTCTTAAAGATATGATGCAGACCAATATTAAATCAAAATATCTGTCAAAATTTTTACAATGAACACTTTCTTTTTATTGTAAATCACTATAGTGACGAGTCATTCGTTAAATAATAATTATGTCTCAATATTGTGGCTTTTGGAAATGCAAAAATAGAAAATTATGTGGGTGAATTTTCTTTCTTTTTGGTCCGTATGATGAATCTCTGGGAATAATGAAGTACATATTATATGCATAAAAGTGAGGTTTGATGGTCCTCTCGTAAACTTTCATGGTATTAGTGAGTGTCAACGTTATTAACGGAAGAAGCCATTTCGTCCAGCGGTCTTTCGTCGGTTGATGTCGTCTAAACGAGATTGCAGCCCTCGTCGGGAATTTCTTTTAACAAGCAAAGCAACTGACACAGGCTGTAAGGTGAAACTTTTACCACAACTGTCCGCAATCATGTAGGCGTGAATGAAATACTATGTTTCTCGAGCACTCAGTAGAATAGACTGATAAATTTACTCATAACTAGACAAAAACTTGTAATGCATTTGTGTTATTGAAAATAATAATTGCCTTTTGGTATCATAATTATTGTCTTCCATCTGTTAATTACACTCTTAATCAAAGAGACGGAACATGCAAATATAAATTGAAATATTGTTATATATTTTGGGAAAGACAAATACAATTTTTTTATATATTTGTACATATCTCAGAATAATTTAAAAAAATGATATTCCAACAAAAGTATTTTTTGATATCATCTAATAATATATCTCAAAATGTACATGTATTCATATATATAGTTAAAAAATATGAGTTCTTATCCAGTCGGTACTATAATATTTTTTATATTCATATTTTGAGCAAACCTATGGATGCCAATGGTTAAATAATGGAGATATTATGAAATGTTTTATTACGTTATTAAATTGAATTAGAGACTTAAATATTTACTATAAAATTATTAATATTTACCCAACATTAAATATTATTATAAATAACTAAATTTTATTTAAAAGGCGACAAGTTTCGGAATTATAATTATATATAAGTCCTTCGTATTGTGGTTCTGTTCATGTCAGCAATAAAGCGAGATTTTTTAGGCAGCTAAAATTTTGTATAGATCAGAAGTTTTGTCAGAAAAAACGAAGAAGAAAAGTCGAAACAAACAAACATGGATTTATGTTAAAAATAAGAATTTTTTCACACGCTTTTTATAATCTCGGATCGGTTGTTGATCCGCCTTTCACGTATAATGGAGGCATTAAAATTTATAAACCTTTTTGTTTCTCATCATTTTCTGTAGGTGACATTCTACTGAAATCGTTAAGTAAAAGTCTGCATTAGTATTTGACCTTATTTCGCATTTCAATATTTTTAAGATTGAAGATTTATATATATTTTCAAAAATATTTATTAGTACCCTAGAGACAGTAGTAAGAAACAACTTGGGAAATCTAGGTCATATCCATTACAAATTCTAGTCTAAGTTTTTGTGCTTTGAGGCATATATTTTATAACATATAGCGACTGTGTACGTTTTCGAATACTTAATGTAACGTATTATTAATATTTTCTTTGGCGGTATGTACCGAAACAATGGGCAAGCGTGCACTCTAAGATATTGAATTCATAACTTTTAAAATCCCAGATCTATAAACATTAGGAAGCAATTGAATAAGACTAACGTTAGACGCCCAATTTTTGATAAATATGTATCATAAAGACACAAAATTCGGCGTATATATTCTTTTATAAGTTATATTGTAGTAAATTTGAATATGTTTATAAATAAACACTTCACTTTCATCTTACATTTTCTCGGAAAAAAAATGTAGTATTTAACATTTCATTCCACTTTTCCGTATTCAATCCCGGTGGTTAAACTGTGAAAGTAAAATAGTCACTTAATTTTCAAATGGATGTTTTACAGTTTCTTACAGGCGATACTACAAGTGTCACTGGTAGATAAATTAGACTGAAATTAAAATTAACTACAATTTTTCCGGAAAAACTCACATATGAAAAAAATAACACCAAAAAGATCCCCAAAGACAAAACACGCAACAAAACTTTCGTCCCTCATTAATCCTCATATTATCCCGCGCAGGTCGTTTAGAGCGAAAAAAATTAATAGCTATTTCATGTCACCGCGACATAAAACGTTGGACGCATAAAGTATATTCAGAACAATGAATTACCTAAAATAAAAATAGTTGGTAGAGGTAATGTGCATAATATGTCATTTCAAAATAAATTATTGTTCATCATAAAAGTAATTACGTGCTTTCGAATACATACTTGGGTACTCAACCACAAAGGATATAGAAAGGCTAATTTGTCTATACCTAGTTTAATAATAGTGAAAGGGTTGTAATGCAAAATTTAAACTATCCTACTTCATCAGTAGGGAAGCTTAATGCCCGATTAAAAATAAATTGCAGTGGAAACAAGTTTTTAATTAAAGGGCTGCTGAAATTTAAAACAAAAATATTCACGAGGTAAATCAAGAAGTTTCGAAGGAGCAGTTTTAATTGAGCCTTGGTGTCTAATAATTAATGAGCGCGAGTTGTTAAGAAATTCATGAGCAACGAGACAGCAAGTGCAGCTTTGAAGAGCTCTGAGTGGTTCGCTGAGGAATGTCGAGCACTGCAGTGTCGTCGCCCCAACAATTCTCACAGAATTGAAATACGATTGCCAAAAAAATACAACAGCATATTTCCACGTCTTATTCGGCAGTTGTGAGACTTATGAAAGAACAGTTTGATGTGAAAATTTGGGAAAATTAAGGTTTTATTGTGAAAGGTCACTATACCATAAATAGAAACATCGTGGGTAACTTTAAAAAATAGATGTTGGGTCATGTGATACTCGGAATCAGTAAACCAAAACCAATATTCTCGTGATAAACGCAAATTAGTCACTGTAAAAGAAACTGCCCATATTTCATTAATTATATAAATAAATAGCTAATAACAGTCGAAAATAAGTACTAAAGCGTTTCTTGCTTCCGTCGAGTGATTTAAAAAACGCAACGAATGACACACTGCACGAACCAGGTGACAAACCCAGAAGCAAAGATGTAACGACGTTAAACGGAACGACAATGGAAAAAATATAGCGTAACAATAAGGGATATTTGCTGAGTTTCATCAGTTTGTACGTTTTTTACAGTCATGCTAAATTTAATATGAAGCATTTATGATATAATTATGGAATGGTTACCGGTGTCAACATCTAAAATATTCAGCTATGAAGCCTTTGTTAAAAGTAAAATAATTGGGTAAATATATCAATTTGCCAATGAATCTTTCAAATTGATGATATATTTGTAGGCTATGGATCATTTATAAATAGGAAGTTTGTTCATTAAAGTATGATCATTGATACGGATATTAAGTGATCTTTTACATAGCCCAATGTAGCAGCAATTGCAATCATAGCAAGAGATTTTGTAAACTTAACAATGTTTGCTGTAGGTGTCAAGTGGGTCCTTGTGCTTTTTCCTTGTAATAAAGTAAATATTTGTGAAAGAGGAGAACGAGACTGACTTTGGATTGAGATGATTGCGGACGAGTAGCAGTAGGTGAAAATAAATATATTATTTCGGACTCAAATGTATATATTTATTTATGTAACAGAATTATGTACGGACGAGAAGTGCGTACAATGGGATTCCTGAATAATTACGAAAGAGTTCTATACTTTAAAAACCCTCAACACTGCACATAAATTTTTTCTTTATTTCGCCAATTTAAAAATTAGGGGCCGTGAAGTTTGACCATAAATTCGTAATTTTTTTATCAAAATTATATGGTTTAAGACGACGGTAAAATAATGAAAGTCGGAAACATTCTTAAAAGTATTCAATATTGTTATAATATTGACATTTAAAAAATTAGTGTAAAACATTAATGTAATTTAGAGTATTTAAGATTATTAAACATAACCGTATTTTATATAACGAATAACTTAAAAGGGTGTTCAATTAATATAATATGTCTGTTGAACTAGATTGACTTTAATTATTGAAGGCATACCGTATAGAATCGTATAAGTTAAAATAAGACATTACAAACACAAACTTTCTTTCGCACCTCGTGGAGGGGGTCAAACATTTGTCTAACTCACAAGCAAGACGTGAACCACAATTTTTTTTAAAATGGATTTATTTACAGTCGCATCAACTTCTCATTCTGGGTATTCACATTTGCCTCATCAGGTGACTAATTGACGAGAGTTCCTGTCACGCTCACAAATATCTATTCCCTGATCGCGATTCGAATCCGGAACCTCTGTGATGCGGGTTAGTCACGCCGACGCCTAATTCACAGGAAATTGGCTCAAAATCGTTGTAATGCAGTAATTTAGCCTATACAAATCTATAGTGTCTGTATTTGACCAATAATAAATCTCAATCCATAAAGGATATTATTTTGGAAATTTGAGATTTAAATTCATAGGACCTCCGGAGATTTACATTGCACCAGTTTTAATTTGACCAATCATAGGATAACAAAAAATACGAGTACGTGTGAAGAGAATAAAATGTTTGTGTTCTTCTGTTTAAATGTAGAATTTAGATGTATAGTCACTCCCCTGAGTGAAACCCAAAATAGTTTTAATATATTTTATAACCATATTTTATTTGGATAATAATTTATTTAAAATGAAAAGAAGACGTAATTTTTTTTTATGTCTCTCAATAAAGGTTCACGTGTGTTGTTGGCTTTTATACTGGTGAAACACTGGTATTTGTATTTATATACACATTTACGACTGAAAATGTGCAGTTTCAACAACAAAGAAGAGACAAATAATATTTAAATTCAAATAAAATACGTCTGTGTTAAAAAATATACTAATTAGATAAAATAGTCAGGTAAAAGATAAAATGAAGTGATGATATACGTTTCTGGAATCCTTGTTCATTTCAACAAGGATTCCAGAAACGTGGTGTGGTATTTATATTATCACTTTATTTTGTCTGAGGAGTAATATACTAATATATATCAACAGAAATCATCCTGCGGCGTCGCAGCTTTCCTCCCCTTCAAATTAGTGCTCATAAAAATTGAAAATATTATATTTCACAAGTGTACCATTCTTAACATATTTAATCATTAGAATTTTATTACTAAATACTTTAGAATTATTAGGGAAAATTCTTTATTATCTTTGCAGGCCAATTATTTCAGTTCCTCTAATGACCTGTTCTAGAAGGAATATTTTTCCTCATCAGTGCTTTGATCCCTTCAATTTGTTTGCAACAAAACTCGTTTTATGTGATCTTTTATAACGCTCCCATTTACAAATTGCACGAAGCCTTGAATTACTTTTTCTTCTATCCGTGAATGTTCCACAATTCGTTGCGAACTCGTGCATGATTCTACAGCCAAAGAAAACCTCAACCCGTTTTCACTTAGCGATTTAGTATCTTTCGTTACTGCTTTTTGGCCCATAATTTAAGATAGCACTAACAAATGAGGTTAATAAATAATTTCCTTTATTCTGAAACTAATCCAAAAACTCCGTTAACTAAAGTTGTGTCGAATAAGAAACAAGAAAAACCTAACAATTGCATGCGCCTTTAGTTCAAAGTTTTGTTATATACTAATTGTTTACACAAGTTTCCAGTTTTATTTTTTAATATTTTTTATATTAATTTGATAACTTTCGACTTATATAATTAGCAATCTTCAAATTTGAAATACGTGTGAGAACATTGATTATGTAATACATTAAATGTTAGGTACAGTTTTTATTTACGTACATGCCTTTAAGACACTGAATTTTTAAGAATCTAATTCAACATTTTTCAGGTACAATACAACACTTTATTATTATAAAAACTAGATGTCTATAATAATAGCGCCGATGTAGACATTCGTCGATCCTACTATTCCAAGTCCATTTTAACTAGCTAGTTGCATTTAGTTGCATTATACAACTAGTAGATGTAAATATAAAAAACAAGTGCATATAAATTACCAGCGTTATAAATTACCTAATATGAGATAACGGAAATTTAAAATTATATTTAGTGAATTTATTTATTAAAAATATTACTAAATATCATAAACAGTCAAATACTACTGAATGGCACCTAATTTTAAAATAGATGTAGTCACGATTCATTAATATTTACTCGACTTTATGTGGTGTTAAGGTCAGCGTGACTTCCTCACATCACAGAGGTTCCGGGTTCGAATCCTGGCCAGGTCATGGATGGTCGTGTACTTGAGAGAAACTCTCGGCAAATCATGCCCCCGACAAGTAAAACTAATAACCAGAGCTGTTGATGCGGCTGTAAATAAATCAATATATATATATATATATATATATATATAAACATATTTACTTCTGGTTTCCTTACTTCATCAATGAAATATTCATCTGCACGTTTTATCGATAAATAGAAATGAATAATTAATATTCAAATAATGATAAACGTAATTGGCGATGACGATTATGTGAGATATGGATCACAGAAGTTGAAAAACGAAAATTTGAGCACAGAAATGTGACTCAGATATAACGGCACACTATTAATGTTTAAAATTCCGAAATGATTGTTTTAAGTTGATCCCTCCGTGCTTCCGTAGTTGGCAGTGCGGATGGTATTGTTTGTGAAGGGAAGCCGATGATTCAGAATTTATTTCACGCGTGCTCACTGCGATTTATCTGCTTCGCCTGCATGTTAACACTCTGTATTGCTTTGCGTTCGGTTCGTAAATTAACACTTCACTTTGCGCCGTGGTGGTGTCGTCTGATGGATGGACTGAACTGCAGCTGCTAGCTGCACCACTACTCGTCCATAAAAAAAAAGTTGGAGATACGGAGACAATCATGAATTACTTGTATATTCTTTCTGTAGTGAAACAAAATGGAACAAATATTCCATGCATCAAAGAATGTAATTAACATTCTAAGTAACTGCTAAACAATAATTATTCCACAACAAATAAGGAGTATTAATTAATAAGGAAAGATTTTTTCACAACTGTCTTAGAAAATATTCGTTTTAAATATTTTAATAACGGCAGTCATTCAATTATGATTCGGCAACTATAATAGAAAATTACGCATACGACCACTCGCTTCATTGTCTTTAATAATTTAGGAATTTACACGAAGTTCTATACTTACAATTTAGCATTTATAATTACTCTCCTTAACTTATGACTTAGAAATAGAAAACGAATTCATTTAGATGTAGATTTTGGAAGAGATTTATTTTTCTTTATCTTTCAGAGTAGCCTTTTATGGTGTCGATCTTTGAATAAACTTAATGAGAAGAAGAAGTTATAATCAACACAGTGGCCACTCCCCTCTTAAAGCATAGGAAAGGGATTGAAAGGGGGGATACGAAAAGGCAGAGAAAGGTACCCAAGATATAATAACTAGGGCCCTCAGGCCCCCGGAAATTCGCGTAAAAGTGATGCAGGCAAAACCCTAGGAAAACCTGCGTCAGTAGGTCGGGCATTTGGTACTTGTCCCACGCCCTTCCAATGGCCGGTGAGGGGTTATATGTGGGGTCACAGCTTTCACCTCGTCGTGCATTGACCAATTTAGGACGCAGCTGGCCAACTATTCCAATAGGAATGGCGAACAACTCTTCCCGTATGCCGAAGGTCAGCGACCGCGGAACATACACCTCTCAGAACAGGGCGAGGTTTATCGGCATGTGGGAACTTTAGTTCAAAAACCCAGAGAGAAGTGAAGGCATGCCCAAAGGTAGCCTTCTCCAAAGCTGTCTGGGAAGGTTCACCTGCGGGCTATGAGTACGGAGAACTTATGATGAACATAGAATTCAGAGAAACTCATGCGGGAGCAGACATTAAATGGTTACTTTACTGAAATTTAATAAAAAATTTCATACACATTCCTGGAAGATATTAAGTGGACATGTTCTGCGAATTAATCAGCAAAGTAACTTGCAGCAAATAAAAGCCATTATATTACTCTCTTCCGTGAGGAGTTACTAATTACTTTGGTACGTCAATTTTATTGAGAGTCTAAAATGAATAATAAATGTGAATATTTTGAATTTTTTATCTTATTACCAACAGTTATTATCTCTGTTAACATATTACATCGCCGTATATTTATGAAACTTAGTTGTCCAGTTGTCTTTAAGAATGATCTGCATCATTTATATGATACAGAAAAGTTATCTCTGGAATTTGGTTTCACTATCGATTAATCGATGATTCCTTAATTTTTACCGTAATTTAAATTCCGTATTCGGTTAGATAAGTTCCCACTTCTCCAATTGTAGTTTCAGCGAGTGTAAGCCGAATGGCGATTTGGTTAATCCGATTTTATTTCTCTTAACCGAATAAATTAATAGATTGTTAGATAATTGCGTTAGAATTCGTTAAATATATTACATATGTGGAGTGTCATATGGCAATAACCATACTTTTTATCTTAATATACTGAAAAATGTTTAATCCGAAGATTTTATAATTGTTAAACCTCGTTGACGAATCATCATACTTTAACAAATAATTTTGCACATTTTTAACTATGTTCTAATATTGATACTTAATTCCCGGTTGTACTTTACAGAGAACCGATTAATATTCCTGAAGTATTAATATAGTATGAAGTGTCGTGAGATTAGCACGTTGTTAGTCAACACAATATACGAGACCGAAATGTTCCATCCTTCCTGTAAGAGCCGTGTTACAACTGTTACTCCTCAGCAGTAAGGATTTTATTTGGCACTCACTCGTGAAGCGTTTATGTGGCAATAATTTCGCTTTATTGTCTTGTTCTACAATTTCTTATTTAAGTATCACATATATTAAAATCACGCTCTCCTTTTCCCCCCATATTAAGTCAATATGACCGGAGACAATTCTGTGGAAATAAAATTAAGTGGGCACTATAATACTCGAAAGCTATTAAAAAGCTTTCATGGCAAGCGGAATGATTCGTTTTTCAAACACGAGAAATGTAGACAGTAATTTGAGTTTTCTTTGTATATAGATTATGTACGGAAAAATTGATTTTTAGTAAGTTACAGTAATCATTCTTCAAAATGTTTCGTCAGAGCACTTGTAAGTATGCCATAAATTCCAGTTGGTCGAATAAAATGAGATGTCGTATTTAAACGTTATGTAGTTTCATAAAGAACTTGTAATACAAATGTAATGTAAATATATAATCATTCAACACCTAATTTATAAAGTCACTTAAAATTATTTATTAAAAGAAAACATTATCAAACTGTCAATAGTACTTCGATTTTATACAATATATTTTTATATTATTAAGATGGAACCGATTATTATATTTTCATTTTATTTAGTATATTCATTCACTCCTGGTCAAAAGTTAAACATATTTGTGCAAACTTTTGCACAATGAGCTTTCGGATAAAGCCATAACAATATTTAATTTTTTATTAAAATTTCTATATTTCGTTCACCCAAAAATGTATAAATTTGATCAAGAAAATGATTATTGATTTAACTGAAGGATACTTGTATTACTTAATTTTGAATATGTACGTGTGGAAAATTTAGTATAAGTGTTTATATTTAGATGGATACGCCATTAAAAGATAAAGAAAGTACACTTAAAATTATCACGTGATTATTCGTCCTAAAATAAATTTAATAACGGAACAGAAGCCATTTCTATAACTTACTTAATGATACTTTGACATTTTCGAGATATATTTTCAATATTTTCAATTTCAAGGGTCAACTATGTCCTAGAAATTTAGTTGTTTGTTCAAGGGAGAGATAATAAGAAATTCACGAACAGTAAAAACAAAAAATTAACTGTGAATATACAATCACTCGCCGCTAAACTTGAAATGTTTTCACCTCTAATAAATTTATAGTTAACATTTCATGTTTCAGAGCAGATCGACGCCTGAATTTCCGTTGACAATGCTACAAATTATATTCAAGACATATTAAAATCAACAGCCAGTTAGTCAGAAAAATTTATTATCCTCTTAAAACATATTATTTAATAGTTTCGTTCCCTCTTCAGGTGTACAGTTTCAATTCAATTATAATTTATTATAAGAAATTTTAGATTAACAAATTTGTAACGTGCCGTTTACACAACGCATTAAGTATAAATTTAATTTTAAAAGTAGTCAGATTATTATAGTTAGTAATATTGAATAAATAAAAGAAACCGTCTGAGATTTTGAAATATAAATGTGCCTTTTGTATGGATACTTTTTCTTTGTTTATCGATAAGTAATAGTAAATTATGACATAATATTTTTTGGTCAATGTAGAAAACTGAAGCGTATAACTGTTCTGATTACGTAGAGAATGATACGTAAATTTGTAATTCACCAAAATATAACTGAAGTATTTGTTATTTAAATTTTAACACTCGTTCGCGATTGTAGTGAAGTGCGGCATATTAGTGATGCTATCTTCAATCGCCCCAATTGGGGCACCTGTGTGCTGTACGTGGTCTGAAGCATATTAAAGTTCTGTGGTTAAACCATCTTGGTCTCAGGAACGCATGCCCGGAACGTGCTGGAATGACTTTACTTGCAGATATTTCCTCGAGAATTATAAACACCAAAGTCGTCTTTTGAACTTGGAGCCAATGCAGAGTCACGCCTCGCAAGATAAGTACTGCCAATGTCCGGAATTTAAACATTCAGCCCTGCACACCTCGCTTCCCTCCAACTTAAAGTTTTAATTAGTTCTCCGGTATGCCACAAGCTGACAGCCTCTAACCTTAGGTGCCGCCATGTTATTGCATTCCCCGATACACAACGGGAATTCACACCCATTGATGTCGATCACAACTTAGTTGTTTACTGGTCCTGCCAGAAAATCAGACGGATGCGTCAATCGCTCTCAAGATCGGGATTACCCAATTTGTAACATGCCGAATACTGTTTCTAGTGGTGATTAAATTCTACAGGTTGAACGGGGCTTCATCCGATCATTAGAATGTGTCCAAAGACAGTGGTTTAAATAAGATCCGAACTATGGCCATCGTTTAGGGTTGAACAGAAATTTTACCTGCCAGAACAAATTCAATAAAATGAAAGGGCAATCAATTAAAATAGAATGCTTTAGTTAATAAAAATGTTAGTGTAACCCTT
Organism: Zhengitettix transpicula; assembly: GCA_037074705.1. Taxonomy (NCBI): domain Eukaryota; kingdom Metazoa; phylum Arthropoda; class Insecta; order Orthoptera; family Tetrigidae; genus Zhengitettix; species Zhengitettix transpicula. The sequence continues at coordinate 45,742,056 of CM073591.1, read as the reverse complement.
CGAAGGGAATAAAGAAACAATTATCAATAGCCAAAGGGCGAAAAAGGAATCATCCTCTGTGCGTCTCCAGCGGATACATCACCTCATTACATGGCATGTAAACTCAGTTTTTGTACTAAGAATTCCAAACAAATTCATCAGTATTAACTAAATCAGATACGTGTGATCCAAGCAAATATTCTTCTTCAGAAGGTGTAGACAGATTATGTATAGGGAATCCACATAGTGGCAACTCCCCTCTTATAGCATAGAAAAGGGAGTGAAAGGGTGGATGTGGAAAGTTATAGCAAGGTAGCCAAGGGTTTACTAGGTTTCTTTTTTAGGGCAACAGGCTACATGAGGGTAATCCACGTTGGGCAGCTCCCCTTTAATAGCATAGGAAGGGGGGATGCGGAAATGTAGAGGAAGGTATCCAAGGGTTACTAGGGCCCCCGGGCTGTATTTTAAGGATCCTACCCGGCATTCGCCTAAAGAAATGCAGGGAAAACCCTAGAAAAACCTGCATCGGGTAGGTCGGGCATTGGGTACTTGACCCACGCCCTTCCGATAGCGGGAGAGGAGTTTGCTGTGGGGACGCAGCATTCCCTTCTCCGTGCCTCGACCAGTTTAGGAGGCAGATGGCCGACTATTCCAATGGGAATAGCAGACAACTCTTACCGTATGCCCAAGGTCTGTTACACCGGAACATACACCTCTCAGAACAGGCCGAGGTGCCCAGGCTTGTGGGAACCTTAGTTCAAAAACGGAGAGGAAAAGGCATCCCCAAAGGTAGCCCCTTCGTATCTCTCCTGAAAGGTTCTGCCTGCGAGAGAACATAGCCCTCACAGACAATCTGTAGGGTTTACTAGGGCCGCCGGGCTATGGTTTCAGGATCCGACCTGGCAATTCGCATGAAAGTAGTGCAGGAAAACCCCTAGAAAAACCTGCATTAGGTAGCTCGGGCATTTGGTACTTGTCCCACACCGTTCCGATGGCGGGAGAAAGGTTTGCTGTGGGGTCGCTGCTTTCCCCTTCCCGTGCCTTGACCAGTTTAGGAGGCAGCTGGCCGACTATTCCAATAGGAATAGCGGACAACTCTTACCGTATGCCCAAGGTCTGCGACCCCAGAACATACACTTCTCAAAAAAGGCCGAAGTTAAAAATAAACAGAGAGGAGTGAGAGAAGAAAAGACATCCCCAAAAGTAGCCCCCGCCCGAGCTCTCTGGGAAAGTTTATCTGCGAGAGAATGATCTCACAGGCTTCCTTGAATATTATTATTATTTTAGGGTAACAGGCTACATAAGGGTAATCCACATGGTGGCAACACCCCTTTAATAGAATAGGAAGGGATTTGAAAGGGGGGATGCGGAAGGGTAGAGGAAGGTAGCCAAGGGCTATAGTAATACAGGACAAACCCTAGAAAACCTGCATCAAGTAGGTCGGGCATTGGGTGTCTGGCTGTAGAACGACCTTTCATGTTATCGCCAATATCCAAGATGAAATATTTTAATGACGCTTGCCTGTACATTTCCGGGTCACTGTAGCATCCAGGAATCCTTCCATAGACAGTTATGACGCCATATCTAGATTCAGCACGAATTATGAAACTACAGTCGCCCATTCCTCTGTCTAGTTGGTGTCAGTTCCAATAGTGAACATATCGGGAAATTTTAACAGATTGTAAGCCTGGTCGCCGTTTAATACCCGACGTACGGTTTCACCGGTGCCAGAAAAATAGAAAATTATTTCTGGCATTTTCCCAGCTGTGGGCTTATGACCCTGCGTGCAGATATTATACAGTAATTGCCTTGTAAAATAGAGCGTAATATACATGTGCCAGGGTACCTTACAGTGTGCACGGTAGTGTCGAATAAGTTTTAAACTCTGGAAAAACGATAAAGGATACTTCCAATAATATAGGCAACCGATAGAACAGTCAGAATTGTTTAAATTCTTACGCAATTTTTTTAATATACTGAAGTGTTCTTGCGGCATGCAATATTATATTAAATAAAAAGTAATTTGAGTATGTTTGTTTGTCTGAATAATTTTTACTACAGAAAACTTCCTCAATTATGTACATTATAATGATTATCAATCATTCTCTAATATCTTTTAATATATTTGATATTCACCAACTAAACTTTGTAATTGAAAAGAAAAAAATAATACTTTTAAAATTATTTACATACGATTTTATACAGTTTATTATTACTACATACTTGCAACAATACACTCAAATTTATTAAATTATTATTTATTCAAGTGACGTTTTTATGAGGATGAAATAGGCTCATGCAGTGGTTGAAAATAATTACTTCTGTAAGAACTCTGGCCGAATTTGACACAATTTGACTTAAAGTCTTCAAATAAAATTTAGAGTATCCATATAATTATCTTTCACACCTATTTACAATAAAATAAAGTTATTTGCAAACGTTACAATCCGAACAGAGAGACGTATAAATAATTGATTTGAAGCAAAATATATCAACGAATAAAATATTATATTTGAAAACTTTACTGATAAAAAAGGTTTTGAAAAACTAAACTACATCGATAAATATCGAAATCGTAGATCGTATACTTTATAACTCGCATAAACCTTCAAATGTGTTGAATTATGAGTGCGGCGTCTCATTCCACGAGTTGTTTTGCTTAGATGTCGTCTCTGGTGTACGTTTATTGTTCTATGAAACTTGATGCATATCTGCCGATAACTCCTTTTATATTTGAAATGAAAAATTTACGTCTGATTGAAAAATTTATAATAAGAAAGATAGCCAAATACAGAAAAAAGATGAGATGATATAAATACAACATTACGTTTCAGAGAAACTTGTTCCTTACATCAGGAGCTAAGAAGAACCTAGGGAGACACAACTGCACTCGTCAGTTGACAAAATTCAAAAGCCAATTGTGTACAGTTGTGTCGTTCTAGGCTCTTCTTCGCACCTGATGAAATAGACTAGGATCCCATAAACGTTGTGTTGTATTTATATTATCACTACTTTTGTCTGTATTCGGTTATATTTCTTCTTCTTATTTTTTAATTCCTTTTATATTTATTTGTCTAACAAGTCTAACACCTGTCCCACATACACTTTTCCTCTGCTTTCTACTATCGCTGTTCTCCTTTTATAACATCACATTCTCACCCTACAAATATCTTTCTTCTCTTTTATTGGGTACTAACTCTTTCGGCCTGGTGTTCCAGTCATTCGATTCCATGATAACCACCCAGAACTACAGCTATTTTCGTTCATCCAACACCGTGTCAAACACCCATCATGGTATCTATTTTACTTAACATAGCCTGTATCATCAGAAAATGATTGATAAATTAATGAATTTTGTCAATGTCAGGCGATTAATCTGCTGTTGACATACTATGCATTGTCAGTTAGTTCGCGAATGAGATCTGCAGTTTTCTGCTTTCTTCTTCGTCTCAGGCGTACAGAACTGAAACGTAACTAATTTGGAATAAAATATTATAAAACTCCAATAGTCCGCATTCACTGCGCACACCAAGCAATGGTATAGAAATATTTTACTTAATTGATTTAGTTGTGTTTTACATGCAGAAGAGATTCGTTCTATTTTAACTGACCCAGAATTTATGTATCTGATTAACTTTTTCTCATTTAACGCTTATAGTTTAAGCTTTAAAATTAGCATAAAATGATTTCCATGTGAAATTGATCAATCTTGTAATTTATTTGGTCTTACGTTGTGAACAGATCTACTTAAAACGTCAAATATCAATATGTATTTCTATAGCTCACTCCGAATAAATTGTGAAATATATAACGGGTAAATCTATCTAAAAATAAAATACTTAGTTATTTAAAATATAATGTATCAAATTTAGAAAAAAATTTGGCATAAACTTTTAGTTTTGAAGATGTTAAAGGCAATAAACTGCTATAATAATATAGTTTTTAGTAATTACAATTGCCAAGTACATTTTTATTTATTTGTATTCTCGGATATAATGTATTATTTTTCTTTGTTGAATTTAATTATTTGTTCTTTATATTGTAATAACCAGCTAAGAAGGACATGAAGTCTGTTCTTATTTTTGTCAGATTTGTTTACGAACTCAGACTGGGGATCCTTGAGTGGCACGTACAAATAAAAGTTAATGATAAAATTATGTTGACTTTCAGAGAAGGGGAGGTCTAATAATTGGGGCATGTTGCGGCTCTTAGGGCTAAATGGTTGTGACCGACGGAACCCTGAAAGGACGATGTAATTATATTAAAAGGAAACGTTTAATTTAATTGATTGAGTGGCTCTCGGAGCGGGAGAACGGCAACAGATGGTGTTTGTTTGGCGAAAGTGTTAATGCAAAAAACTGTGAAAACAAGGGAAGATTCTGGAGCCCGGATATAAATAGGAGGGCAGTTGGACAGTTAGAGTTTTATTATGATTTCGTGTGGACGGGAGACGGACGTGTCAGCGGGTAGAGCGGTGGTTCAAGTCCGTAGGGACGGACGCGGGGCCGAGTTAATGTGGCTGAAAACAATTGTTATGAACAGTTGAGAGTTTGCAAAAAGGAGAGATCATCGGATGCTAGGCCAAGCTAGGTGGCCGAGAGGAATCATCAATCAGCAGTCAACAGTCGGTGGAGTTTCATCGTGGAGGTCTGTCTGCCAGCAGAGTGTGAGCGCAGCCTGGTGCATTTTAAGTCTGTATGAAGTGAGTGTGTGGACCAGAGAGCGTGTAAGTTTATTTCTCTGAATTAATAATTGTAAGTTGCTAATAAAGGGTAAAAAGTGTCAGATTTCGTTTCAATAATTTCGTTTCATTTGTTTCATTCGTTTCAATCATTTAAATCATTTCGTTTTTCATTTATTGTAACTGTATTTCTTTAATTGTAACATTTTGTACCGTTTCCTTATGAACCCAGTAAAGACCTTGAGGGTACCGAGTCCAATTATTTAAAATGTATTATAGGTAAATAAAATTGTTTTGATTTATAAAATTTCATCAGATTTGTGTAATTGAAAATTGTGTTTTAATAAATGATAATTGTTGGTTTAAATTGGTAGTTTATATTTTATTTGAGGTATTACATAAAATGGCTACCACAACGTGGGGAAAATTTCATTAATCAAAAATTTATTAGTGTTTATTATAATATCTTTCACCAAAGCTACTAAATTTTCATAACAATAAATTTTGCCTGTTTCTTGAGTCTCGGGTGTAGTAAGCAAGTGAGAATTGCTGTTCTACTCACATAATGAGCTCACATCTCAGGTGTCAGAGAGTTCTCCTATTACAAGTAATTGCTTTACAATTATTCATGTCGGATTATACGTTTTAAATAACACTGTATTTTACTGTAGGCAATAGCAGAGAAGGTTTTAGAACCTATTAAAATACGATTCCACGAACTAATTTCTTGTCTGTATGAATTCCTCAAAACATGCTACACGGACTATTCTATTAGCGGTTATTCCTAGACAGCATTCAAACTACCCTGTTTAGTTTATAAAATATTATTTGAAAATATATTCTTAAAGCACTAGATACTGGTTGGAAAATTGTTAGTTACTTTTTTCATTTAAAAATATATTTGTTTCAGGCAAATTTGAGCTACATTTAAGTATTTAGCTATTTTTATGTTCCTTTTCTATAGTGTTTAGGAACTCAGTTTTATTTTTGTTGGTTCTATTTTATTCTTTTAATTAAATTTAGGCTGGAATATAATTAAAGGTATATTAATATAACGACGTCGGCTTAGACCGTTGTTAGGGAGCTGCACGCTTTGAGGATTACGAGGCTAATGGTCACGTTGAAAGGTCGCTTTAGGTGGAACTGATTTAAACGTCTCTCGCTACCTGAGGTGTTTAATGAAAGTTTCTTCGAAGATGCGGCGGAATTGGGGAGGTGCTAGGCGTCATGAATTATTCGCTGTGACGACGCCTTTAGCAAACTCTGCGTTATTTATAGGGACGCGGAAATTTCGTCCATTGATCTACTTTGAATTGCAAGAAAGGCGAAGGCTCATTCTTGCAAATCCTGTTGTATATAAGGAGCTATTGGAAAGAGCTTTGATGGATTACGCAATTCGGACAATGCACATCTTAAACTCCAAGGAGTCCGAGAAATAACGGGTCGCATTAACACAGAGTAGCATTTTTAGTGAATAGATTAGTGGATTGTAAAATATTACACAGCTCACAAATATTTGTTAGGTTAAAAGTAGAAAAAATTATGCAGAATCATTAATAATACGTAGTTACTACTACCCGTATTTTACGGGGTACTAACTAAATGAAAATGTTTTGAAATTATTTTGAAATAATTAAGTATATTTTAAATACGTCCAGCTTAAGTGGATTAACTGAAATTTTTCTTTTTACGTTTTGCATTTTTTTATAAAGATGTGCCAATTATAATCTTTAAGAAACTATTATGAATTCAAAAACAATGCAGTAATTCGTAGCCATTAGTTCAAAATTTCATCTAATTGGTATTCGGAAATCTGAAGTTGAAATACGAATAAAGAAATTTACTGGAATTCATTCCGTGCAATTTGATTTAATCCTCATAACGTGGGTTATCAAAAAAATAAGTTAGATATTTAGGTAGAAAATGTATTAAAAATAATTATATCAAGAAAAACAGAACAAGCTTCAATCAAAGCTCAGACATGAAATTTAAATAAAGTATCAGGATGTATTTATCATTATATTGTATTCTGCGTAATGTTTTCCAGTGTTTCATGTTCGCCCTTAGCCCTTTTAGTTAAGGGTCAGTGTATTATTGACTAATCATTTGACGTGGCGTTTTTGATTGGTGCTTGTTCGAACCATGGCAGAATACTTAGGCTCTTATTTCTTATCCAGATACTTTGCTTCGATTAACCGTTTTCGATTTTTGTCGTCCCTCTAATACATTCTTCAAATTAATTTTTGATACGCCGAAATTCAGTGTCAGTATGTAGAAAAATTCTTTTTTTTTCATGGAAGTCTAAAGGAAATATTTATAAATTTATTGACGTTAATTAAATTTATATATTTTATTGTAGTAAAAACAATGTTAATGGCTATTTCGCGAACTCAATGAAAATTTTAACATTCACTCATACAATTATCCGTGATATTTTATAAATACTGTTAACGATATAACTAAATTGGGAAGTCACAGGAAGGCTTCTTTAAGTATTTCATACAATACACTGTTTTCGCACATATCAGGTGAACCGCATGTTAACGAACACCTATAAATATTATTATACTAGCTGAGTGCCTGGCGTTGCCCGTGTCTTATTTATTTAAACCCGAAAAAGAATTTAATTCTATATTAATCTTTAGTCAAGAAGACACAACCTAAATCTAACTATTCCTAATTCCGTACACAATTTCGACCAATAGTGCTTTAATTGAACAGCTATAAAATAATTGAATTTTATTGCATCAATCTCAACAAACATACCTCCGAATTTCTTTACCAATACATAAATATACTGCATTAATTTCATAGCTATAAGATACATAGAATTTAATTGCATAATAGCAACAAACATACCATCGTTATTCTTTAGAAATATAATTCTCCGCGAACAAATAATTGTCAGAAAGTCTTCAGACAGTACTTCTTGAGTATTGCAGGATATAATTGTCCATCAGTATTCGCACATTACGAAGGATTGAAGTGATCAAATTGATAGCTACATTCCAAATGTAAAGAAATGGTGGCCATATTGCACTCACTAAATTAACTAACATTTTCCGCAACGATTGTAAAGTATTTTGTATTGTTTTTTATTATCACTCGATGGAGTATTACTGGATAGAATTATACTTTTATTCAATGAAAATATTTCTGCTTCATTTCATTACGGAAAAATCGAACTATTTCCTTTGTTCGTCGCGTAGTAACGTCTCTCTCTGTCGCGTGATGTCATGATATATTGGCGCGCAGTAATTTATCACTTAATGATCACTTTTTAAAATTATAATTCTTTTCACATTTATGCTAGTGGTTTGTCACCCCCATAGTACCGGTTCTCGATTTTGGCAGAATACGTATACCAATTTTTGTTGCATTCTGTCCACGCGATAAAATTTGTATAAAGAACAACGTAAATACATACATACATACAAATATACATCCTTTTTTTATTATATAGAAGATTAATACGTTTTCCACCCGCAGTTATTTAGCGTAGTCTGCCGTTAGTTGGCAGTAGCAGGTTCAACATAAAAGTTTTTGATCTTTTTAAGCGGCAAAGAGGATTGTTGAGCGAAAGTTCGTGGAGAATCTCTGGATGGAGATTGGATGGAATTAATGGCGGTGATTAAGAAGCAACAAAAGGAAAAATAGAGAAGTGGAAGGCCACTTTATTTGTCGTATGCATTACAACATTCTTTGTTTATCTTGAATAATTGTTTTTGCCTGCCAATCTCATGCCCTGTACTTATGCCCATTATCCCCTGATAGTTAAGTCCGTGAAACTGAACTGTACATGATTAACATAAAATGTAAAGCGCCGGAACCACACTAAATAATTTAATTTATTTTTGTTTCTTTATTTAATTACATCTTTGCATACATATTTATAATATTGTAAAATAGATAACAAATGTTAATGTTTTAATTTTCAAACGTTTGGGATAAAAATTATGAAAACTCACACCTAAATAAGAAAAGCTTTACACAGGTTGTATGGATGTAAAATAGAGAATATACTTAATACTTAAATGTGTTCAATACGGCTGAACTAATTGTGATTTTCCTAATGCGCTAATAAAAAAACATTTATTTTATCACCTCTGCTTTTTTTACAGACACTATTAAACTTTCACAACAAAATCAGGAAATTCCATTCGTGTCTTCAACCTCATTAAATATTTCACATTTTTAAGCCTCTCAGAAAGTTCAGAAGAATTTATTCACATAGTCTTTATTTTCATTCCGTGGCAGCTCTTGGAATAATTTTGCACTGTCGCTCTAACCAAAAGAATTGAGGCACTGCCATTTAGGAAATTTGTAAAACCTGTGACGTGTGATATATACGGAGGACTCACTTGGAACTGTGCCGTGCCTTTGCCACACACAAGAGAAAACGACCTCCGCATTAACCGTTCCGGCCGCCATTCGTTCCAGGGGATTCCCTTAATCTGTCTGGATCTTTCGTGCAAACAAATTACGAGCTCGGTAATCTGTTGCCATGGCAATACTTTTCGTAACTTTCCACGCTACCAAAAATAAATTGTTGCTACATACTTTCCCATTTATAAAGAGGGGATGGACACTGGATGTTAACGTTACAGGTGAGCTCTTTTTTGAAATGATGCCATTAAGCTCCTTGAATGCAAAAAAGTATCTCTGAAAAAGCTATTTGTATCCCTTGCAAAAATAAACACCGGGCAACAGAATTCACTATTACAGACGGAATAAAAAGTTACAATATGTTTAAGAGGATGCTTTTCATTTGGACCTCCATTATTTCAAATCATTAATAAGTTTACATATATAATTAGGAATTATTTTAAAAATCTTCCCGTTATTATGAATTCGAATTCCATTAACACAGCATTTTCAATGAAATTATACAGCGTAATGTCACATTTTCATCAGGATTAATGTCGTTTCTTAATATTAAATTGGTCGTACGTATTAAAGGTTTCAAATGTGTCCGTACTTCGTAATTACATAGACGTATATGCTCTTAAAGTGTAATGAAAATACTTTCAATTGAATAACTTTGTTGGATTATATATCTTCACTTGTGGCATAACTTTAATATATATTCTGGTGATAATTGAAATATGTAGTTTCTTAGAAAAATGAGTTTACTTAAAAGTAATAATAAATATTTTTAAAATGGTTTCATATTTATTAAAAATGACAATTTGAATTTTCCAATCTTTGATTCCACATTTTAAAAAATCTGCACGGCCGTATTTTAAACGCTGTATAAACGGATCAGATAATGAGTTGATTATCGCGAATCCTATTATTCGTTTCCCCGTTTATTAAATATCAATTACCTCGAACTAGCTGCATTAGAGCAGATAACAATGCACAATTTCGAAAGGAATACAAAACCGTGATTAAATACGTTTGCACACAGTACACCATACAATTATATAGAGTCGACATTTTACGCGTATTTGACAATCGACAAAGTCGCAAAGCAGATTAATTCCGAGAATAGTCCTATAATTTGCTGAATGTTCATGGATTATTTTGAAGCTTTTAATTGACTGGTCGAAAATTTACAGATTAAAATAGAATTTATTTATTACTTTCATATTGTAAAGATCTGATCTACTTAAATAATATTTATTTTCTACGAAATATCAAAGATGTAAAATTCATGATACTTTATTCACTATCGTAAAAATATAAACTAATAAAATAATTACCGATATTTGCATTTAACATCTCTCTTCTCCCCTATCCATAAGAACGAACAGATTCTTATTTTACTGATATACGGTTGATAAAACTGTTAGTATGTAGAAAAAACAATAATTCGAAAGCGCAGGTGAATTACAGTTCTACGACAAAATATATTTTTTTAGTGCCAGGCTACATGAGGGTAATCCGCGTTGTAGCATCTCCCCTTTAATAGCATAGGAAGGGATTTGAAGGGGGGATGCGAAAGGGTAGATCAAGTTAGCAAAGGGTTAACTAGGGTGCCAGGCTATGCTTTAGGGATTCTACCCGGCATTTGCCTAAAAGTGATGCAGGATAACCCCTATAAAACCTGCATCTGATTCAAAATGTCACTATCAACTCACCCTCCAAATTATTATCAGCAAAATACGCAATAAATTTAATTCTACACTTATACTTAAAGAGACATGTAAAATTACTTCTTTATAAGTAATAGATGCATTAAACTTACGTCAATGATTTTCTCACATATTTTCACAATTTAATTTTAAGTCTTTCAAGCAATTACCTGAAAATTCACACGAATTTATGGTTAATTAATTAGTCAAGGAGATTTTGTGACATTACATTCGACGTTTATTAAACTGAAGTTTATTCAATTCGAGTCGTATTTACTCTCGAGCGTTAAGTATATATGTCTGTAATGATATCCTCCTTGGAAAGAATAATATCTGAGACCACGGACGCGTAATATGCCGTTTAAATATTTTGAAGCGAATAATCATTATTTATATTAAAGTACTGCTTTAATTGGAAAGTCTATATTCAAGATTCACTGGTTTATGAGAAAATTTAATAGATCCGATGATTTCGAAAAAGGTTTTTATTACGGAAAAAATGATCAGAAGAAATACAGTTAATTTTTATGGTCTCAAAAAGGGGAGATAAGTGTTTCTTGATATATATTGTTGAAGATTGTATTGATTCTGTAGCCGAGGGGAGCGGATCATGAATATCAATCCAGAGACAGTGCCTATGAACACTGGAGAGAGAATTTAGGAAGAGAATAGACTGCCAAGTAAACATAACACCCGAGGAAGAATAACTAATTTGTATGTATAATACTAGCACTAGTTTTACGCATAATATAACTCGGATATTTTTTTGGTTTCTGCACCTTGATCGTTGATACAGATTTAATAATATTTTGTATTTTGTTCTGTTCATTTCACAATTCGTTAGAATATAAGAAGAATATTTTTATTTGTAAAGTTTGCTAATATAAATAATTGTGCTATTCATATTGCAGATAAACATGCTGTTTAATGTACATAATTGATGACTATAATCTCATTTGGTGGTCAACTGATGACGTCAGTTACCTGTCAGCCATCCCGTATCACGATCGTACAGGGCCTGGCTCCTTCCAGTCACCCACTGACATCAGTTCAGCAAACAAATGAAGTCTGTACGTAAAAATCACATAAATTTCTGGTGGCAAAATCTTTATATAAAGAATCGACAAATTTAACATTATTCATAATCTACGTATTCCCGACGATCAAAGAGTGTTTATAAATTGTCATATTTATATTGTTGTGTGAATATTAGGATCTATTTTCCATATTTAATTGTATGTACGAAAATGTTTTGTAGTCTATGCATTTTATTTATGTGACTGAAGATTTGATGAGAAATCACATAAAACACACCGTGCACCGTCGCAATACGGAATGTCCTTATGTAGTCATGTTTTATTTTAATGCTGCCGTTCCTTAATTGTAAAATATGTTAATAACGGAACACACAACGAATTTTAGAGTGTTTATTACCAGAAAAATTCTTGACAACCTAAAGGGGTGATACCAGAAAATAAATGCAGCAACGCACAATACCGTGTCACTGCGCGCACAAGTCCATTTTTCCTCTCTGTCGAAAACATTTTTCATGCAGAAAAATTAACGACGCACAGGGAACTTAATGTTACATTATGGTCCGTTGTTTAAAATATTTATTCCCGTAATGGGCACCTCGAACGCTGTTCGTAATTCGGGTGCACCTCGCTTCCTTCCTGCCAGCGGCAGTCAAATTGCCCGTTTCAGATGGCGGCTCTTGCGGCACTTAAAAGCTGAAATAATAACTTGGCGGGAGAAATAAAAGCTCCCGCCTCGAAATTACGCGCCGGCTTAAGCCCTCGGTGACTCATGGCCTGGGCGACGCTTCAAGGCCGAAAGCCGAACACTACGGCGTGTTATTAAAATTAAGCGCTTGTAAAATGGGGACTGGACGGGCGAATCGCACGTTCTTGACTTGCTACAGCGCTTAGCATTGCAAATGGCGCAGCTGGCGCCCCCTGTAACGGCGGCCCGATGTCTTTAATTGCGCGACCCTGGGCCTGGGCGCATAAATAGCGACCGCAGATAATGAATTTCCCCTAACTGCCCTGGGCTCTGCTTCAAATCTCGCCGCAACCTCAAAACGATCGGAGTCTGCACATTTCTCACGGCTGATGGCTCAAGGTCCCAGAATTGGGGCAGGCCTCCTGTAACAGTCGTTCGTACTTCACGACTAAATGAGGTTGTCGCTCAAGATGAATTCAAAATTTTCACATAAATTTTTGCGGTCCTTGAAGAAATGGAGCAAATTTTAGGTATTTTATAATGGGCAGGTATGGGTTATATAAAACTACACATTTCATTTGGAATTATTTCCATATTAAATTAATTCATTGTATTAATATTGTAAGCATTAACTGTTAGACGTCGTTTGGCGACAGTTCAAAGTAGCCGATAATGGCGACTGTAATACTGTTGGCTTGGCGCGATGACTAAATTCTTGCGTAGTGTTAAAGAGAGAATTTTATTATACGGTTTTTGATGTCGCAATATGATAAAATTGTCTCATTGATGAATTTGTCAGGTATGTTGGAGATCTCTTGACACGAGGACTGTGTAGAGTTGACTAGGAGGTAGCCATGATCAGTAAACCAGCAGTTACTTCAGTGAAAAAATTTCAGTAGTTCATTTATTCGTGTAAAACAGGAATTTACAATATATGGTTCTAAAACATTTAAAAGTATTACGTTGGAAATTAGACGAGCGGACTGTAGCCGTCGGAGCAATAATTCGCACGAAGCGAATTATTACATCCCGTTCGCCGTGACAGAGTCCGAATCGGAGAACAATGCGTGATGGAAGCGGCTCAACTTTCTGTTTTTATATACTAAACTAATCATCGATCCTATATACTAAATTTCTTCCATAATTCGTGGACATATCACTACAAAAAAACAGAAACAAAGATATAAAAAGGATACTTAAAATGATACCAACATGGTTATTACAGAATATATTCATACATGTCGGTGAGATTATTTGTATGTGTTTGAACATTAATGGATACACAATTGTATTTGATCTCGCATATTTTATTTCATAAAATAATATTATTACATTATTGTAACAAAAACGGTGGTGATTTGAGTTAACATATTTACTACGAACGGAATATTCGTTACAAGAGTGTTTTAAATTAGAGATAGGTTCTTTCAGGTGAGGTTTTAATACCTTTGTACTATATAACAAGCATTGCGGTCCTTATAGGAAATATTATGTTACATTACGTAAATAATTGTTATAATGTTAGCGGTTTTTGTAATAAATTATAAATAATTTATTGTTTTATTTATCATAATAATGCTTGGGATTCAAACAATTCAAATAATTTAAAATGTATAATCCTTATGAAGAATGATAACATTTTTTCAACAGAAGACACGATGGGTAAGTTATGACTTTTTACAGCCTTTTGTTGATATATTTCTTTGTAAAATTTACAGGGTAAAAATTAGGCTTTAAAATGTCTCAAACGATTATTAAGTCATTATAATGGTAACTTGGTTGTGAAAGGAGAATCGCATTGACAAATGTATTGTAGACCATAGCGCGTTTTTGAAACAGTGGGTGGTTGGAGTGAAAGTTAACAAATTTTTATGAAAAGTTCGGTCTTAAGAGACAAATTAGTAATTTATTGGCATTAAGAAAACTGTTGGCGGGAGTATGCATCCCTGCCGTACGCCAGAGTTTACCAGAATGCATAACTCGTATATGCTTTTGATGATATTCACAAAAAATAAGGTAATTAGTAATGTTTCAATATCTTATAAATTGTCTCTATATAGACACTGTCGAAAGACTTTTCAAAACCAATGAAATTAATGTGTAAAGTTCTTTGCCATTCAATTGATTGTTCAATAGTTTTTGATACAATCAGCATTTCATACAAGTATTCTATTCCAGATTCGATCAATTACTTGAAGCATTGTTTAGTTAATATATTTTTGTTACAGATATATAATTTCTCAGATCTAAGCGATAGATGACTGAGTGTGAATGAGTATCTGAGCTGATCCATGGCCTATCTACATAGCTTTACCAGCACGTGAGCAACATTCACATCGCGCTGCGGCTGCCATAAATTCCTGTTACAAGCGGAGCGTTATCCTCAAAATGGCGGAAAAGGCTGTTGAATAGAGTCACTTTAGTACGGCGTGCAGTGTTAAGTGTTCATTTCACACGATACCGAAGAAATTTTGATAGAAAGGTATGCAATATATGTTTTAGGGGAAAAAATTATGGCACATGACGCATGTTTATTTTATAAGTTATTGACTATGAAAACGGGGAAATTTTATATATCATAAATTTTTACTGCTCGAGGAAAATATAATTTATATATCTAATTTGAGATATTGCCAGTGATGTCTCATTCTATAGTAGTTTTAAATAAAATATTAAAATGTGGTGTACAGGGTGTAACAATACCGGACGGCAAAATATCAGGAATGGATTCCTCATATTGAGAGAAGAAAAAGGGAATTATAACGTGGGCCCAAAAATGCATAATTATAGAGTTATCCAAATTTTATGAATGTTTGTCCTCGTCATGCCTCGATACCTGGACTGAAATGTGATTGTTATAAGATGAAACATGTTGCGGATATCATTCATGTTGACCTGAATACTTCTTATCACCCGCAAATGATTACTCGTCAACTGCTGTGAATGATCTACTAACTCCCAGAAATCATTGGGGCCGCCTTGTATTTTTGATCGTGTTCGAAACTCATTGCAAAGAAGAGAAGCTTAATGTATACAATAAAAAGGATGTCATTTCGAACATTTCATCCGATATTTAATTGGAGCGCTCCAACTAGTCAGTTGACCTTAATACAAACCGATGAGATACGAATTTCGTATATCTATGAAACTATGCATTTCCGGACCCATGATGTATTTCTCTTTCTTTGTGCTCTGGATATGATGAATGCAGTCCTGAATTTTCGCCGTTTAATATATATTGAGACTCACGGTGAAGTTAAAGTGCAATTTCAACCCATGAGGCTGGATTAATACTTAATTATCCAAAAAGGCAGAGGCTAATACCGAAACCATGTTTTGGTTTAGTGAGACGAACAGTGACGCTGCTAATGTCGGATATGTACGTATGCACCCCAGTATATACGAGAGTGGTTCAATAAGTAATTACACCTTACTTTTTTCTCCTTAAGTAAGTCATTAATGTAAACATTTTGAATATGGTGCTTTTCCTCAAACATTATCCTTCAATCTACTGCAGTAACAAATTACTAAGTCAACTGGTGGCAGCAAACCACCCTATTACAAATGGCGGACATTGGTGTACGTTTTAATCAGCGCTCTGTGATTCAATTCTTAAATGCGGAAGAAGAAACGCCCATTCGCATTCATCGATGGCTGAAAAATGTGTATAGTGATGCAACAGCGGATGTCATAATTTTTCTCCGATGGATTCCTCGTTGAAACGATGCTGAAGAGCAAACGTCGTGAAAACGTCCGTGCGTTAATGGCTTAGGTAGCAAGACCAAGCTTTTTACTGCAGTCGAATACAATCCCTCGTTAGAAGGTACACAGACACTATGAAAAATGACGGAGACTATAATGAAAAGTTAAAATTTAATCATTAATGTTGTGTGTTTATGCTTTGTGAATTAAATTTAATTCCATTTACAAATAAAAGCTAGAAAAATAGGAAGCATTACTAATTGCCTCACCCTCGTATAATAGTAACAGAAGATTACGTTGAAGGAAAAACTGTTAATTAAAGGTAGTGCCTACGGTGGGTTAGAGAACGCATTAAATTACTGGGAGATAAACAGGCAACATCAAACGCCATTTGAGGCTGATAAATTAAAATACACTGTGCGGTGATGCCGGCAAAATGAATTTATTTACATAGTTTGTCGTGCGTCGACTATAGTGATTCTAGGAAGTCGACGTGAGTGTGCGCAGTGATACAGCCACACCTATTTCATTATCAATATTTTTAAAATTAATCTGATTTTATAATGAACATATATAATGTAATACGTAATATACTGAATGTACTAAACTTGGGAGGTACTGCTTACAACTATCACCGTGCAAATTAGTTAGCACCGGCTTAATGCTTGACATTAATTAAATACAGATGATAATTAGCTACAGAATTCAACGGTTCATCTTGTCGAATTAAACCGCGAGCTGTTTGATTAACACATTAATTTAATAATCAGCAAGCCACTTTCATTAATAGTAAAATAAAATGTACCTCAAATTTTATTCCTCGTTTAATAATTTGAAATAACAAAATGCGAGTCGTTTTTAACTTCACATACAAACAAAATATATATATATATATATATATATATATATATATATATATATTATAGTCCTTTCATGGTTTGTCAATGTAAATATAGACCGAGTTACACACAAATTGCAACTTTTTCGTAAATTATATTTACTTTGAACATCCTAGTTACTTTTGACTGTTAAATATTTTAGTATTGGTGCCTGTAAAGATGACGGCCATATACTAGGCGGACCAAGGATGAAGCCGACCAATGGCTTACACTGAAGGAGAATATATAATATAATAATAAAAATATTATATTATTTAAAGACGAGAAAAGTGTAAATAATGCTTATGAATATGAAAGAAAAAAGGAAGGGAAATATTCGCAGGTAGTACTAGATCAAATATCAGAAGAAAATAGATACAGAATTAAACATGGCTGTGGAAAAGCTTGGAAACGGATTATTTTATGTTTCCATATTTTTTGTAACCTCACATGATAATTTAATGTTTTTAATCTCTTTAGAATAGTCATCTATAACTTATAGACGCATGTAACGTTTGGTCCGCAATGGTCAGGGCAAGATATTTCGTGTCAGATCAACATTCTGTAGGCAATTTCTGGACAACGCAACGTAACTTAGAGATCACAATAGCCTATGATAAATAATTTTAAACAGAGTTTCGCGGAATTTTTATTCTCTTAATCGTAGGCATAGCCAACCTGCTGCGGTTTAGAGGTGAGCATCACGGAGGTCACCTGTTCGAATCCCTGCATGGGCATCGATTTTTTTCTTGTTATGATCACGAAAAACTGGGGTAATGGCTGAAGGATAATCGCTGACCACGTGACACTTTAAAAATTGTGGAATGTGTTAGGGAAGATGACAGTACGTCAGCCGTCTTGGTAGGACAATGTCCTCAATGGGCTGAAGAGCCAAGGAGAAAGTGAGAAACAATACGTAAGGATAACGTGTCAATTTTCAGGATATATACGAGTGGTGTAATTTTAAATACATCACTAATAGTAAACAAATTCTTGCATGTCGTATTAGGAAAATTTATAAAAGTAATAAATGTATGGTAACATTCAACAACGTGTCTCAAGACAGCATTGTTTAATTTTTGGGTAAAGAATACACTTAAATAAAGTTTCCAAGGCTTTCCGGGTAGACCGAACTGAGCACTTTTATTAATTCTTAAATATTTCTGTTTATTCTTTCTTCCTTTTGGAACTTCGTATTCGTGTATGGAGTAAAGAAGGAAATTGTGTAAAATATTTTAGTGATTTTAATATTTTACTTAATACTTATTACGGAAATGATCCATAAACGAGTGTCTGAAAAGAAATCGGTAAATTAAGCAGTTAAACGAACACTGACGTTCCCGATCTGACGAACTTTAGTGGGGATTGGGGGAACGTGTTAATTCGCAGGTGAATATCACTCGAATTTCTGTTTATCTGCAGAGGGCCGACACGTAATGGCGGAGCAGTAAAAATAAAAATCCCAGCTGTACTGCTGGAGATGAGGCGCACTGCGCCTGTGACGTCATATCTCCAGCATCGAGTCTCATCAGCTAAGTCTCCTTGTTAATACTTACCGTACGTGAACGGCGTTGCTTCAAAACCGACGCTTTTATGAAACTCCATACTGTTTTAACGATATCTATTTCGTTATATTCAAACTTTCCAGGGTTATGTGATAGTTGCCAAACATGAAACAGAGCCCTGTGAAACTGGAAAGCGATATGTGTATTACAATTTCATTGCCTCGTCTTGTTTACAAGTTTCGTCAACCCGTTCAGGTTTCTGTGAAATATTTTAGATAACATTAGTCGTCGTCTGAGAAAATAGGGTACGTAAATGAAAAAAAAAGTAAGATCCGCTGATTTTTACATAATTAAGGAAAACGTAAATAATTAATTGTATGGAAAAGAAAATACATTAATGAAAATTTTTTACATAGGCAGAGAAAATTTAAAGCACAAATTCAATAATGGAGCTCATGAATTAATTATGCGATACGTTTACAATTGCTCCGTGATCCAGTTAAACTCGTAAATACTTTTATCGAATTCCTCATTTATATATTCTTACTTCTCGGACCATATTCAGGCTATTTAGCTTTTATACGTCTAGGACAGAAACAAATAAAAAGCCATAATTTGTGCAAAAAGAGTATAAAAGCGTTATTTAATGTTTAAAAATTACCGTTAATTGTAAAGCACATATGCAGTTGTTGGTTCTTCCATAAGCTTGACTCCTACATTGACTGGATCCATGAAGTTAAATGCGGTGTCATAATTCGACATATTCAGAACCTCTTCGGTTAATAAATTGTGGTGGTATTGATATTAATGCGGATAAATTTTATAAACAAAATTACAGATAAAAAACATTAGTTAATACATGTTTCTTCATTTATTAAAAATGTGAGCCGCCGTTGTGAAATGCAAAGATTTATCTTAGGGTTCTTAATAAAAATCGCGTTTTTAGAACAACTAATAAATAAATTTCATTTCGTTTCACAAGAAATATAATGAATGGATAATTTGCGCGATTTTCTTCCATAACATTCTACATTAGACTGGATATTTTTAGTGGTGATTGACGCTTTCAGGAAAATAGGATGCGGCGTGCTCTGCTTTGTTGTCCAGTCACGTTGTCCGTTTCCGTGCTGTTCGCGTCTCTTTCTCCGAAAGAGCTATGGGGCATAAACTTTTGTCCCTGATTCTCTACGATGTGTTACTACACGTGTAAGAACAATGATAGCCTCACAATATGTCCCTTTATGAAGATGAAGCCTTATAAACCTCGTTCCCCCACTTGGGAAACGCCACCCGCTTCACAATAAAGTTTTTTTTAAAAAACTCTGCATTTACCGGAAAATATGCGTAACTTTTATTAGTAAAGCAAGCCATACTTTAGAAATGGCTTCAATATGTACGATAGTGGGGCCTTGCATTTGCTTTTAAGGTAAATTATAAATGAGCTACTCGATTATACTATAATACCAAGTGTGTAATGAAATTAATAAGTAAAAGAATTTAGTATTGCGAGTCGTAAAAGTTAAATACGCATGATTAATTAGAGAACTACGAATAAAGAAACGAATAATAGAGATAAAAATAGTGTAGACATCAAATGAAATCTTTTATAGGCAGGGTCAAGAGTAATAAGCCATATAATAAGTATGAAATGGTTATATATATATTGTAATAATCAAAAAACGAATGATTAAATGAATTAAATTAAATTTCCCCACGTTGTTGGGCCAAATATGTAATAAACTGTCTGGTAGTTAATTATTTAAATTTCTAGTTAGCCACACATTGAGGACACCAATATGTAATGATCAACTGGAACGCCTTAATTAAAAAATTAATTAATATATAAAAACAAATTTTATTCTTCAAAGATACAAATTATCAGCCTCACTTTGCACATTTAATTTCCTCAAATTTATATATTTTTTTATTTGTGGCTTTCTAGGAAAATACAACTTCATAATTTTACAACAATTACATCTAACTACTTTTTCTCTCAGGGTCTTTACTGGGCTTGATAGTAAGATCAAACAAATTTAATAAACTAATTAACAAATAAAAATTGAAATGAACGGAATATAAATTCTAAACACAATGAAGAAAACGAAAACTAAACAAGACAACGAAATATGACTTATACCTTTAATCCTCGTTCACAGACTTTAAATAATTGTTTTTGTACTCACGAATGTCTTTCTGGTAACAGATTTGATTATTGGAGCTTGAGGCCTAAAAAGGCCGTTATTCACTGATTCCACGCATCATTTTTAATAAACACGGTCGTAGTTCTCGTTGTTATTCCACCTGGAATTTTGGGATCAGCCGCTCCGTCGGTCAGCCCTCGGACGTATGTCTCCTCGATGCCTTTATGCGAAATGTTATTTCGCATCTGTTTGGTGCAAGCCTTTTGCTTCAACTTTGCGATTTTATATCATGAGTCTCTCCGTCAAGAACTATTTACTTGTGTTTTATAGAGTTTAATAGATCTTGCAGTTGAACTTCCTGGACCAAGCTATTCGTACTTTTTAGGTGAGCCTCCTCTCTCTTTCGAAACGTTCGCCGGACTGACTTCCGTAGGAGCGCGCGGTTTCCAACAACTATTGCCGACAAAGAGCCGTGATTGTTGCTTTCAAGAAATTTACCGCTAACAATCCAATTCTATTAAAACAATTAATGGCCTCTAATTAGTATTACAATATATATATATATATATATATATATATATATATATAATATCATACAGAGAGAATAGAAATTTACAAAACACCATTACGTTTTCAAATATAAATATACCTCAAATAGTGGAAGAAGAACAGATACAACGTAGAAGATAACATCGAATCTGCGAAACAACAGACAGGTTATGAAGAATTAATAAGAATATTAAAAAGCCTGTGATATTCAAGTTTGAAGGACTCGTGAAACTTGTGTGGACCACACACTCCATTGTCACACTACCGCAGCAAGTCTTATATACGTATAGTACTTTACCGTCAATTACTAAATTAATAAATTGGTAGCTCAGTGGCTTATTTTAAGTAAAATTCTGAAAGAAGTCGGCGGTGGTGTACATGTCGTAGTTAATTATATTTTTCCCCTTTCCTACGCACTTTTCTCTACACACAAAATCTGTCATGGCGGTCCGTGATGCCCAGAGGTTGGCTTCTCCCTGTCTGACATGAGGAGTACGCCGTAAAAATGACATAAAAGCGACGTACACCCGGCATTGAAATAAGGCGGCGTGAGTGTATTGCGGTTACGGAGGAAGATTCGCTGCGCAGGTGTCAGCAACAGCAACCGATCGATTCACCGACGAGGGTGACGAGGTGAAGCCACTTAGTGCCGTGTCACCCACAAACTGTTTACAGGGTTGCCCCACAATTTGCCCTTTCGGAGAGCGATATGCTGTTAAACCCAGGAATTAATACGGATTAAATGCTTGACAAACGCGCGGGGAATCCACTCAGAATCAGCTACTTGAGATTTGCATTCCTTGTATAACATTTTTGATTCCAATTCTTAAAACCAAAGTGCTTCAAAGTCTCACTTACTCCTGTAACAATTTATTTTAAGCCACATTTTCATTTATCCGAAATTAATCCATAATAATTCTATCTCTGAGGAATTTTTTGATTTATGTTTGGTCACTATACCAAACTCCATCATATCTAATAATCGGCAGTAGTCTTGTGAATTTCATATGTTATTACAATAAAACTATTTCGGGAAACGGCTTTTGAAATCTTGTTTCGGGAAAGCGAACCATCGGGATATTGATCTGTTTGGAAAAGGACCCATCGGGATGCTGACCTGTTGGGTAAACATCCATCGCGATAATGTCGTCGAGAAAACGTGTGTTGGGTGAATAACCAAATCCCTCTACCAAGTCCTTCGAAAATTTCTTGCATCCTACGCAATTATTCTGTTTACTTCGTAAAATAATTATTTTCTAACTTCCTTAAGTTAATTATTTTTTTCAAACAACAGTCTTTCCTGATGCATGACGTCTTTCATAATGAAATTGTAGAACATATTCTAAAGTCTTTTAGTGTAAAAAAGGTTAATATAGTTTCCCGGACAAAGATTTTCTCATTACATATATGGTTAAGAAGCATGAACAAAAAAAAAACTATTACAAAATTAAGATTGTTCGTTACTATATTGGTTAAAAATGGCGATTGGTCTAAAATAAATTATGTGAATATCAGTTTAATGTATTATTAATTACATTAATACTCGGTTCATAAAATAGCATATAACATTCAAAGAAAATACAAATACTATGTCAAATTGTTATACATACCTATAATTTAATAGTATTAAAATTATAAAATCTACGACTGTAATATCAAATAATATATATATAATATAAATATCAAATAATATATATTACTGTAAGATAGTTTCATTTTTACAATTTTCCTGCATAAAATTTATATATGCAATATTATATATGCAAAAAAGGAACCAAGAACAATACCTTAATAATGGATCAAGCAATAAATTACGGAAAAGAATCAGTGCGATATACGGTTTAAAATTACGCCGTTAACAGTTGTCTTCAAAATTAAATAAATTCTAAATTAGAAATAAATATCAGGCATTACCTATTGAATTACATATTTCCTATTTTATTCTGTTAACTAAGAAGACATTCATTTGAAAACAATCATAGCTGCATTTTCTTTATTATTTATGAAGTTTATTAATAAACTAATGACATATGTTTCGGCCGTTTTAAAATTTTTGAAAATTTCCTCCTCCGTCCACGCCAGCCTCTAGGTTTCAAGAGGTAAGTTGAATGTCGTAATTAAACTCAGCGTCATCCATAGTCCACGATTCGACTACAATCTCGGTTGGTTTGCGATATTTTTATGTAACGTCCCTCCACCCCCACCTCTAAGTGAGCTCTCTTCCCATGCAGTTAACGATTGAAATTATACTCGAAAAATATCAAGAGAAATAGCATCAATCTCATCAAAAATTATTTATTCGCCGCAAATATCGGCCGTTTAACATGTTTTAAATTTTCCACCCACGTGTCTCAACCTTTAAATTTTCTACACGTAAACAAACCGTCTATTTTATTTATTAGATTAGGAATACATTCCTTAGAAAACAATCATGGCTGCAATTTCTTTATTTTTTCAGAAGGTTAATAACAAAGTAACGACATATGTTTCTAATTTATTGAGCGAATTAATTCTAAAAGATTGTCTTTCAGTTTTATTGCCTCCTAAATATCATTAGCCGAAGACGAAAACTCCGGTTGCAGATCGGGCACATTTGTTGTCCCTAGTTAAAGGTAGGATACTATGGGGATTTTATGTGGTGATAAACTGGTGATATGGAACGTATCAATTTTCTGAAGTGCAAAGCAAGTATCATGGATACTGGCCATTTGATTGGCTATAAAGATTCTGTAGATTGTTTACGACGGTAGAAACAACAGGCTCGAGGGGAAGTGTACAGTGATTTAGGTGACAGGATAAGTAATTGAAAAACGGGGAGCAGTTGGTGTGAAGGAAGTCCTGAGGTTTCTCCAGTATCGAGAAAATGACAGATAATTGCATTACAGAAATTAATTAAATGTCCAGGAAATTGAATTGTTGTAATTAAATTATTAGAAATTGTAATAACACCGAAAGAGCCACAAAAAACATTTGTTTTTTTAATAATTTACTTCTTTCTGTTTCTAAGGTTTTATAACAATCAATCCATTTAAAATCAATGTAGACATGCCGATTGAAATTTACCTTCAGTTAGAGTGTAGTCGCAAAGTTCACAAGAAGATATTCTGCAATTAATTCTCCAATTAATAGGATCGGAAGTGGAAGGCGAAAACTCGAAATAAGTCCGATATCCAGTAATTGAACATAAAAGAGGATAAGTAATAAACCAAAATAATTTGCCATCAATATGCTAACTTTTAATTCGATGTAATTATATGTGAATGGGGATTTATATCTGTAGAATATACCATTATTTACTGTTATTCCAGAATTAAGCGGTTAGGCCTAAACTAAAAATTCTAGAACAATTATATAGTCAGAAAAAATCTAATAAACTATTAGAATTAAACTGTCTCATGAATTATCAAGGAACATGGTTTAAATTTTAATAAATAAAAAATACGTATGGAAGAAGATCATGAATCCATTAACTTCAGGTGTCTGTATTTGAGTTTGGAAAATTTATCGTGCAATCTGCGATACTTCAATGATTGAAAAACTGTCGCTATTCTATTGGTCCAATTTAACAGAAAGCGCTAATGAAAACAAGAGGGAATCCAAGAGGAATAGATAATATCATATTTCCGTTCGATGAAAGGTAGTTACCGAGAATTTAACCTCGTGAAGTTATAGACGCCCTGCTATAGACACGACGATGCTATTTCACAACATCTGAGACACATGGACTCACATAAATCATAAATTTCCCAATAATTCAGCACGTAATTACGTATCAATGCTTATTATGCTCTGATTAGTTTAATGACGCAACATACTCCGATTGTAGATTGCGAGACAAATCTATTTTTTTAATTTATATATTTTACTGATAATTTCCTTCCAGTGTTTCATGGATGCATTTTCTATCTTCAAAAATTTTTACCAATAATTTTCTGACATGTTGTTATTTGTTAATAAGGTGATTATATTAAATAAATTATATATTTATTTTAATTAATACCTCAATTCCCTTACCAAAGCCAAGGTTCGAAAGCCACTCAGCTCTAATCGGATGACATTATATTATAGTAAATTTTGAATCCTAAATTTCATTTTTAAGAAGAATCAGATTTTTTTTAAAAAAAATGTAACCACATTGACAGGGTGTTCTGAGTGAAGTTTGTAAGAAATATATTGAAATTTTAAGAATTATTGATATCTTAAATTTGTTTTAAATTGATTGTTTTTATTGATGTATAAACCTTATTAATATTTTTGGCAACCATAACTTAATGATTTGTGTATTTTCTGGATATCTGAGTGCTGTAATTTATTAAAGGAATTTGTTATTCTCAAAAATGTTCTACTTTCCGTACTTAGGTGAAGAAATTGTCTTAACGTATTTAGAAATTTTCTGTTGAGACGGGAGTCCTGTTTGAGAACCTAAGCTGCGGTCTGTGACCGGCAATCTAGGGGCAGCAATTTGCCGAGACAGGGCCAAATTGCTGGCGTAATCGGTCATTGTACCACGACACTCACCTCCGATAGCCCGGCTTACGACGCTGGCCGGCACAAAGCCGACAACTGCCCCTGGGATTGCCGGACTCCATCGCAATCACGGTCCAGGGAAGAGTCCCCATAAACCGTTAGGGAACGCGGCAATCTCTCCAGACGCACATAAACTATCCATCAGGATTAGGTGTTTGTTTTGTTCCATGTTTAGCATCCACTGGTACCGCTGCCAAGCTTTCAGAGGGACAAGGAAAATGTGGGTTGTGTAGACACCTGTTTATTTCTTTACTTGGTTATATTGGTGTATTGTATCGGTGGACTGCGTACTACGACATACATTTCGTTACTTTCAAAATTTAATTCAATTGCGTTTCTAACATTTGAGTAAAATCGTAACTTTCGAGATCAACGTTCCTCAGGCTTCCGCTAACTTCTCTCGACTTTCCTCTCTGGAATGGTCCGTACATATAAAGCAATGTGTATTAAAAATTTCCATATCAAATTGTCTGCGAGGGCTATTCTCTCGCAGGCAGAACCTGTGAGGGATGTTCTCTCGTAGGTAGAACCTTGTAGGGGAGACGGAAGGGGCTACCTTTGGGGATGCCTTTTCCTCTCTCCGTTTTTGAACTAAGGTTCCCACAAGCCGAGGCACCTGGACCTGTTTTAAGAGGTGTATGTTCCGGGGTCACAGACCTTGGGCATACGGTAAGAGTTGTTCGCTGTTCTTATTGGAACAGTCGGCCAGCTGCCTCCTAAACTGGTCGAGGTACGGAGAAGGGAATGCTGCGTCCCCACAGCAAACTCTTCTCCCGCTATCGGAAGGTCGTGGGACAAGTACCTAATGACAAACCTACCTGATGCAGGTTTTTCTAGGGTTTGTCCTGCATTACTTTTAGGTGAATGCCGGGTAGGATCTTTAAACTATAGCCCGTGGGTCGTAGTTAACCCTTGGCTACCTTCTTCTACCCTTCCGCATCCCCCCTTTCAAATCCCTTCCTATGCTATTAAAGGGGAGTTGCCACCATGTGGATTACCCTCGTGTAGCCTGTTACCTAAAAATAAATTCCATTTAAAACGTGAAATAATAATGAGGAAGTTTAGGGAAAATATCCTGTATAAAACGAGGCCTGCACCTTAGAATCCTCACCCCAATCCGTCCTTTCGAAATAAATTCTCCAAAACGTTTTGCAATGCTGAAGATAATCTAAAACATTACTTTATTTTGCTAATAATGTATTTTAAAAATAATATAATTCAGGTTAATTATTTATTAGGTTTATAAATGAATGGAGAAAATCGTTTCTTCAACATGCATTTCAACGAAGATGGATATATCTTATTTTTCAATATAGTAGAACTTACTCTCTGGACTCATAATAACTAAGAATTTTTTTTGAATTTTCGGCGTTATTAATAAATTAATCAAATTGAATCCTGACGCTATTTGAAGGTCCAGAAATGCTTCAGCTTTATTTGTTTTTGAACTGTGAAAAACCATTAGATCTATTTCAAGGAAATCAATTACAAAATTTCTGGAGGGGTATAAAAAACAAATTTCTCTATCTTAAGGCTGAATTTTGTAATGCAACACATTTTCTATAGCAATACGGATTTTGAGATGCATTCTCTTCTCTCTGGGTTTTTGAACTAAGGTCCCCTCCCGTCATCGGAAGGGCGTGGGACAAGTACTAAATGCCCGACATACATGATGCAGGTTTTTCTATGGTTTTCCAGCATCACATGTATGCAAATTGCTGGTTAGGATCCTTAAACCATAGCCCGGGGACCCTCTTGGCTATCTTGTTCTACCTTCCGCATCGTCCCTTTCCTTTCCTATGTGGATTACCCTATGTATAGCCTCTCCAGTCCTTCTTATCTTCTCTCCTCTTTAATATAAAATTATGATTAATATTTGATCCATCTTTGTCAGAAACAGTCCCGATGCATTTATGTCGGTAAATAGATTTACCATGTAACATTAAGCTCTTGTAAAAGAACTAAGCTAAAATCTAGGTTAACATAAACAAATGAAAAATATTGAATTTTCATGGAATATATTGTGGAATAAATAAAAGGTAATTTTTCTGTACACCTTAACACTTGGCCAAGTCTACAATATAATATTCTACCTTCACACTTGTAAAATTATTTTTAATTTATTGTTATTACTATTTCAAATATTGATAATTTAATCTTTCTTGCATATACCTGAAAATTATCCGTTATATCTCGGGCACGACTTTTTATAAATATTTAGTAAACTTTTACTAATTATTTATTTACATTTCAGTTTATAAATACTCATAGCGATGAAAACAGATTATATTTTACATATATAAATATTTTAGTAATCGTCGTGTGATAGACCCCCAGTTCTCTTTGAAAATAGTATTTGTAACTGTAAACTCTGGCGCTATTAACTGGGGGTATCCGTTGTCTGTCAATCAATCACAACCTGATACAAATATCACATTACCATTTAGCAAAGTCACGCGACACACTGATTTCACCCATACTAAGGTACAATTTATTAATATTACTCAAACTTATCAACATTTATCTTAGGATTTAACAATACTCAATTATGTTTTCATTTAACAAACGTACTTTTTATGATGATTCTCAACATTATTTACCAATAAGTTTTCAATTAAATGCATAGTATACATTATTCAATGCCTTCAAAACGTTTCACAATTGAATATATATACCTCAATCCTTAAATGTGACCGTCTTGACACCTCAGCATTCCTGTACGAATGTTTTAATTACAGAATTTTTATTTCATTTTTGCAGTGTCCGTGGCAAACAAATATTAAATTCAACCTCTCATTATTTGTGATTAATATTTAAACCATTAATTAACGACTATTGCAATTAACGTAATACAGAGCGATTACATAAAATATTCAAATGACAGAGAAAATGAAGTGATGGTGTAAATTTATATCACGTTTTTTATAATCACTTCATTTTATCTTTCATTTGTCTATTTTAACTAATGTTTACATTTGAGTTTCAAAAATAAATTACAGAGTTCTAAGAAATAATTTTATACAATAAGTAATGTTGATTCTATACCACGGTGATCTTGTTTGGTAGACTAATAAAGGTAAGTATGTCTTTCATAGTTTTTCTAGAATACTTTTAGATAATAACATTACACTGATTATTTTTCAATTATGTAAATACTTCAAGACAATTTAAGGAAATACAGTATCAAGCTGCTTCTGGTACCCGGTAGAGACCTTCATAGTCAGTTCCTTACAAACCACAACCATGACGAGTTTCCGGTTCTAAGCCACCTCACCGCTCCTGTCATTGTTTTAACCAATCATTTTATTTTTTACTTTGTGTTTATTTTATACACCATTGTCACTCCATTATTAACTTGAAACATTTAGTCAAAAAATAAATGTAAAACCATTTGAATTCATGAATAATCCGATCAGTAAATTTCTTTCTTTCTTTCTTTGTACAGCTTGTTGCTGTTTCTAGTATAAATTTATAGAATCTTTCAAAGTGAGCTAAAACTCATGTTTCAGTACCAATGTTGACCATCGTCAGGTTTAGAATTCCTATAATAAATTGTCGATATTAATTAATAGACAAAGATTATAAATAGAGATGAAGTAACAGTTATAATCAGTATATATGTAGTATCGTACGTAGTCTCATCTCTTTTATAATATGTGACCATTAGCCAATATATTTTTTCATTTATATCTATAATTTAATATATTTGTTGTAAACCTGATGAGGCTCCACATTAGAACACAAACATGTTAAATTAAATTAGTTTAAGTTATACTTTTTAATTTTCTCTTTGGGCCTCATCAATAGTTTTGAACTTTACAAACGAAATTAATTATTGTAAAAAGTTCACGCCAAGTATATTTTACGAAACGAACAGTTATATTTGGCTAATAATTTTTTTCCACCGTGATTGGTTGTTTTATTTTTTTTTAATCCAATGCGAGTAAAAGTGTAATTAAAACTTTACAGATTGGATTTTTTTCTGACACTACTTGAACTCAAACTTTAATTAGACTTCTGGTTCAAACTTTTTAATTTCAAGGTATG